>CM077021.1:32690066-34025083 GCA_039090855.1 Macrothele yani
CAAACAACGCAGAAACTGAGGTGTTTATACCTTGGGACGCAGTGCCATCTAACGGCTGAAATCGTCCCTAACGCCCACTAGCCAATCACCAAAAGTCTATTGTCTTCAACGGTAATGTTACAGCCTGATAGGATCCAGTTCAGCCTTAGTTTGAATTGTTCTTTATTTAGCATTCAAATACTTTGTTTCAAGTAAAACGACGAACGTAATAACGTTTTCCTTTTTTTCTTTTCAGCTGCTTGGTCTTCTGATTGGCCATTACCAGTCGACTACGGGGCAAGTGATCAGCTCCGTTTTGCAAGGACTTGCCGCTGGAACGTTTATTCACGTGACGTTTTTAGAAGTCATTCCTTCCGAGTTCGGAGAGAAAGGAAGTAGGCTACTCAAAGTGGTGTTCCTCGCTCTGGGATTTATGATATTGTTACTATGTACCGTCATAATGCAGAGTGTCTTGCACATCGGTCACTGATGTGCTATTGTTTCCTGTCGTGTGCCATTTATTTATGCATTCTCAGACTGAATAAATAACAGAGTTTCAAAATGTGTGTCTGCAGATAATTACTTTTGGCGTCAATATGGAAGAGTGATAAAATACCGTACCGGTAGTTATATTCAAAACATTGTTGTGCTCGACTGAAGGGGGAGGGGGAACAAATTTTCATGCTGCAGCTTCTCCATGCTCTGTTAAGGTAAACTGAAGAGGCAAAACGTTATGTTCACCTACCTAATATGATGTTGGCCCTCCGCTTTCAACCTAAACAGATCTTACCCGGCGTTCTAAAGGTGTCTTGTGGCATTTGGCATCTGGTATCACAACGTTACCAGCAGATCCTTTAGTTCTTGTAAGTTACATGGCTGACCCGCCGCCGATCGGATTTCCTGTTCCAACACAAACCACACATGCTCGATTGGATTTATGTCTGGGGAATTTGGAATACCTGGAAGTCTTCCTCATGTTCCGCGAACCATTCTCGAACAATTCGGGCAGATAGGATTTGCTGTTCCAACACAAACCACAAATGTTAGATTGGATTGATGTCTGGGGAATTTGGAATACCTAGAAATCTTCCTCATGTTCCGGGAACCATTATCGAACAATTCGGGCAGATCGGATTTGCTGTTCCAACACAAACCACAGATGCTCGATTGGATTGATGTCTGGGGAATTTGGAATACCTGGAAGTCATCCTCATGTTCCGCGAACCATTCTCGAACAATTCGGGCAGATCGGATTTGCTGTTCCAACACAAACCACAGATGCTCGATTGGATTGATATCTGGGGAATTTGGAATACCTGGAAGTCTTCCTCATTTTAGGAATAAACGAGGAGCAGGCCATCGTTGCACGATATATGAATACCAATGGTCAGAGATTTGGAATACCTAGAAATCTTCCTCATGTTCCGGGAACCATTACCGAACAATTCGGATAGATCGGACTTGCTGTTCCAACACAAACCACAGATGCTCGATTGGTTTGACGTCTGGGGAATTTGTTATACCTAGAAGTCTTCCTCATGTTCCGCGAACCATTCTCGAACAATTCGGGCAAATCGGATTTGCTGTTCCAACACTAACCAGAGATGCTCGATTGGATTGACATCTGGGGAATTTGTAATACCTAGAAGTCTTCCTCATGTTCCGCGAACCATTCTCGAACAATTCGGGCAGATCGGATGTCCTGTTCCAACGCAAACCACAGATGTTCGATTGGATTGATGTCTGGGAATTTGGAATACCTAGAAATCTTCCTCATGTTCCGCGAACCGTTCTCGAACAATTCGGGCAGATCGAATTTGCTGTTCCAACACAAACCACAGATGCTCTATTCGGTTGATTTCTGGAGAATTTGGAATACCTGGAAGTCTTCCTCAATTTAGGAATAAACGATGAGCAGGCCATCGTTGCACGATATACACTGGTGTGCTAAAATTAAGGACGAAGAGGCGAAATTAGCATAACAGCCGAACGAGCTTGCAGAACGGACCGAAAGACCACTCAGGAGATAGACTAGAGTCCGGTACGGTAGGGCATGCACATATATGCATCATGACGTGGGGGAGGGGAGTGTCGGAAGAGTATAAAGCACTTTACACGGACGGTGTACGCTCAGCAATTCGGTGAAAGCTACGCAAGGGGTGCATCGGTTTGAACGACGTCGAGTTGCTGCCACCCTGTGATATGACCAACAGGAAATCCAGTAGACGTCATCTGGATGGTTTTACCCGAGGTCGCGTCATTGGGAAGTTGGAAGAAGGTCGAAGTGTGACTAGTGTGGCCGAGGAGTTCGGGATCGCTCACAGCATCGTTTCACGAGCTTGGAGAGCATTTCAAACGACAGGAACAGCTGTCCGAGAGTTCAGCAGTGGTCTTAAACGAGCAACCACGGCGGCGGACGACCGGTATATTGTCCTACAGGCGAAAAGAGACAGACGGCAGGCAGCGGGAGAAATCGCAAGGCCCGTGCAACAGACAACTGGACGTCCGTTATCGAGTTTTACCGTGGCCAGGAGGCTGCACAAAGGTGGTCTATTTGCACGACGACCAGTACGGTGTGTGCCATTAATGCCCGCTCATCGGAGACGGCGGTTTCTGTCTGTGATGCCAGGAACACAAGAACTGGACACATCAGCAATGGGGTCGAGTTGTCTTTACGGATGAGAGCCGATTTAGTCTGACGAGCAATTCTGGACGTATAAACATCTGGAGAGACCAGGGAACACGCAATCACACCTCCAACATCATCGAAAGAGATCGGTTTGGAGATGGCGGAGTTCTCTTTTGTGGCGGTATCATGCTTGGTAGCCGTACTGACCTCCACATCTTCCAAGAAGGTTCAGTCACTGGTGTCCGCTATTGTACCGAGGTTCTCCTGCCTCACGTGCGTCTGTTTAGAGGTGCTGTGGGTCCTGAGTTCCTCTTCATGGAAGACAACGCTACACCTCATCGTACAGTGGCTGTCGCAGAGCTGTTGGAGAGTGCAGATATTCAACGCATGGATTGGCCCGCAAAGTCCCCGGACCTAAATCCAATCGAACACGTGTGGGACCTTCTCGGGAGACGCTTGGCAGCACGTTACCAGCCGCCAGCAACGATTCCGCAGCTGCGATTGGCTCTGCAAGAGGAATGGGCCGCGATGCCTCAACAGCTCCTTGACAACCTACCTCGTCCTCAGCATGGACAGACGTTGTAAATCCTGCAACGCAGTCAGGGATCATCATATCCCCTACTAAAGACTGGAAATTTTCTTGGCAGCCGCCTGTCACATGGACGTTTCTGTCTTCTGTCCAGTTGTGCTCGAAGCTGCCTTTTCAATAAAGTGCCTTTGTATCCTTTGGATTCTTTGTTTGGGCGGTTTTGCTCACTTGTCCCATATTCTTACATCTTGGGGATCTTATGGTATGATTTGAGTCGATCTGGAGCACTTCTGCACGACGTTACATTCGAAAAACCGTCTCGTCCTTAATTTTTGCACGCAAGTGTATTGCTGTGTTTAAAAATGTTGGATCCTTTGCAATCATTTGTTTTCATTCATGACACACCTGAATTCTGGCTAACAGTTGTTCTCTCGTCAGATGATGAGGTACCCATCTGGAACACACACGATGCAGCAGTGATTTATCGCGTACAATGCGGAATGCCGACGTTTTTTCAAATATTAGTTGACGCCGCTATGTCTTCAGACGTCATTCGTCGATGTTCTTGCCAGATTGCCCAAACAGTGTTAACAATACGCTCTGTAACAACACTTTCGGGTCGACCAGGCCTAGAGCGAGTTCTGCCGACAAACTCCTTTTTTGAGATCATGATGCCATCTAAAAATCGTTGACTCACCCAAGCATTTATCTTTGTAAGCTTTTTTCATTAAATCAGCTGTTTCTGGAGCCATTTTACTCAAACGATAGCAATATTTTATCGCACAACGCATTTCATTTCTTAACTCTGAGTCACTCACTTCTATAGCTGCATGGCGAAATGCAGACGCAGATTAAACTACTGCGTAATAACGAAACCAGAATCGTCTGCCACGGCTAATAACTGTTGCCATATATATTTCCTAAATTCAGTTAGTCGTCTGCGTGGTTATTTTTCCCCTTCGCACTGCTGCGAACTCAAAAAAATGCTCTGTTTTTATGGAACGGCTTTGTAATTGGCTTTTCATTTTTAGTAATGTGGTTGTTGTTTCCTGTTTTTTTTTTTTTTTTTTGCGAGCCTTGTGGAGCTGTTGATTGTTAGCTGCTTAGTGAGATATTTACCTGACTGGTGAGCCAGCTTGAAAATTTTCAAGCGCTGTATATACAGGGTGCATAGGAAAGTCCCTTTAGCCTGAAAAAACTTTGCGGACGGAGAGAGGTACAGTTATGCAAGTGAGATAACGGTACAGTAAAGCGACTACGCCCGATCGAATGCAACCAATAGCAGCGCCCCTAGGGGCGAAATGCGAAAGTTAGCCATTGCAAATCGAAAACGAAAAGAGCTAGAGCAAAATTTCCAATTACAAAGTTGTAAAGCATCAATTAATTAGTACAAAACGACATTTGTTTCACACGGATAAGATAAATTGTCGCCTGAATACCCTAAAATGTCCGAAATCGATTCGCGACAATTCCAATATGCATATTCACATTTCGCACATGTAGCCGTATACAAATGCAGATTGTAACGTTGTACCGTACCTACGATATAAAATCCAGCCGCAGGATGTACACTGATCAGAAGTTTAGGTCTACGTACGCTGTGTGAGAATGACGAGCTTGGATTTCTGAAGTTACGTAAAATCAGGTGTATGCAACAGCGCTTACAAGTCTGCTGGATCTACGTCGTCGTGTTACAGATGCTTGCAATAGTGTGACACCTTCCATGCTGAGGAATGTGCATGCAGAGTTACTTTCACGAATACAATATCGTCGGCAATGACGAACTCTTCGAACATACTCGACATTAACTTTTTATCACTGTGCGCCAGTTTGCCTTTTTGTTTTTGTTTTGGCTTACGTCATCAAACTGTATTGACATAAGTACGCATTTATGCAATAAATTGTGTGTATTTGCTCATGCCTATGCCTGTTCCCTTCCAACGTTCACACAAAAGGTCGCGCATCGATTTCGGACATTTTAGGGGTATTCAGGCGACAATTTATCTTATCCGTGTGAAACAAATGTCGTTTTGTACTACTTAATTGATGCTCTACAACTTTGTAACTGGAAAGTTTGCTATATCTCTTTTCGTTTTCGATTTGCAATGGCTAACTTCCGCATTTCGTTTGCATTCGATCGGGCGTAGTCGCTTTACCATACCGTTATCTCACTTGCATAACTGTACCTCTCTCCTTTCGCAAGTTATTCCAGGCTAAAGGGACTTTCCTATGCACCCTGTATATATACGTATACACTCACGCACAATGAAATTTGCGCACCTAGAAGAAAACATGCTACAACCGCGAAACTTTGCAAATAGCTAGAGTGCGTGCTGGTATGCAAATGATCCACGTTTGGTGCGATTGCACATGACCGAACACTGTGTGGTGGCACTGCAAACACGAACCGGCAGCCTTATAAACCGGCCTGTAGTCGATGCCCCATGAAAGCGAAAAGCATCGGCCGACGCAATCAAGAGTACAGAGTGACACGAATCCCGGATAGACACCAGAGACGTCGATTTACGCAACTTAAGGACTTTGAGAGAGGCCTGATAATCGGGCTGAAAACCGCACGAGGGTCGGCGCGCCGTATAGCCCGCCACGTGGATGGTTCTGACCATACCGTCCGACTGTGCTGGGAGCAGTGGACACGTGACGCCACTTCCACATGGTGGAGTGGCTCCGGAGAGACCAGGAGGACCACTGGTAGAGAGGAACGGCGGATCGTGCGCCAGGCACTAACGAATCCCACGGGGACCCGGTCCACTATACAGACAGATGTAGCTGCCTGTGTGCCCACGAACCGTTTCCCGATGCCTCGCGGTAGCGAATCTGCGATACCAACGCCCCTTACGTGTGCTGCCATTAACACCAGAACATCGCCGGATCCGTGTGCAGTGGTGCGAGGCCAGATCGACGTGGAACGCCACATACTGGCGACGTGTGGTGTTTAGCGATGAGTGCCCCTTTGTTTTAGGAAAAGATGATCGTGTCAGGGTGTGGAGGTCCCCTGATCAACGACACAATCCCAACCTCGCTATCTAGAGCCACACCTCTCCCACTTCAGGAATTATGGTCTCGGTTGCCATTGCCTACGATAGCCGATCAGCTCTAGTAGCCCCGCACGGGGATAACTGGTTTTCCAGTTATTTGGGAGCGGCGCCCCCACGGCCCGAGCTGACCTTGTGACTGGTCAACATCTTATGTCATGCCACCGCTTGTTTTTTATTTTGGTGTTTGTGGACGGCTGTTCATCCAGCTGTTGGGGAGTCGCGGCCCCACGATCCCGAGCTGGTCTTGTGTCTCGCTTTTTCGTTTTTCCTTATTTTCTCCACTGGCTAGTTGCCCGTGTTGTATTCTCTACCTAATCGCTACCACGTTATGTACTAACACCCCGGTCTTGTGGTTTTGTTACCCTCCACCACTAACTGATTTATATTAACCGCTCAGTTCGTAGGTTGCTGAGATTCCGATTAGGTTCCCTGCCAGGATTTGTCTTCTTTGGATTTCTTTTTTTCCTTTTCGCTGGTTTGGGTGCTAGACCTACCTGCATGTTTGCCGCGTGCGGAGACCCGTGAGGCGGAAATGGGATGTCTGGGGGTTGAGGTCGCAGGAGCCCGGTTAAGTGCCTCCTGTGTACCAACACTCCTCTTCGACCCCGGCTTCGCTGTAAACGGGAGGCTAGAGACTAACCCACCTCTAGTCAGAAGTCTTGTACCAAGTTGTGTACTGGGCTTTAGCGGCTTTTTTGTCGTATGGCACGGCAGGGTGAGCCCGGGGGCTGTGGGATCATGCCAAAGGCGTTGGCATGACGGTACCAGGAGGCCGAAGTGTCCGCCGAGTGCGTGTGATCACAGCCAACGGACTATATCTGCAACGTATAAGCTCCAGAACTGTGTCTAGCGTCATTTTCTTGGCTTGCGGACCTCCAGTTCTCCCTTGTAGGGCTCGGTGGTGGGTGGAGTAGTCTGCAGACGAATCTTCCTTCTTTTTTCCATGGGTAGAAACAAAAAACAAAACTCCAAATTTAGGACACCTGTGAATATGATGGTTGACAACGACTCTCCTTCGTCTTCTCAACCTACCAAGTCTCATACCCTTAAACGATCTTTAGACCATGACCTGGACCAAGAATGTGGAACCTCTTCTTCGGCAGCTGTACCAGTCGCTCCGAAGCGTCGTCTCCCCATCGATTGCTGTGACTACGCATGCTACACACTTACTTGTAGAATCCATCGATCCGCATGAGAGACTGTCCACCAGATCTCCATTTTTTATTTCTAAAGCTTTGGACGCTGCGGTTGGCCCCTTGAAGTCTGTGAGGAAGCTTCGCTCTGGGGACCTGCTTGTTCAAACTTGCAGTGTTTCTCAGAGTAACACTCTTTTGCTCCTTACTAGTCTTCAAGGCATTCCTGTCAAAGTGGCACCTCACCGTTTCTTAACACCTCTCGGGGTGTTATTTCGGAATTTGATCTCTTGCCATGCAGTGAAGAAGAATTGGTGACTGAACTTGCAGATCAAGGTGTTATTGCTGCGCGCCGTATGATGTTTCGGCGCGATGGTTCTTTAATTAAGTCTAAAAATGTTATCTTGACTTTTAACTCCCCGAAGGTTCCGACCGAAATCAAGGCTGGCTACTTGGTCTGTGGAGTTCGCCCGTACATTCCCAGTCCTCTGCGCTGTTTCAGGTGCCAGAGGTACGGGCATTCACAACGTTTTTGTAAGAGTTCCGCTCGTTGCGCATATTGTGGCTCCAGTGAACATGACGGGGAAGGTTGCACTTCTGCGGCCTCCTGTGTTAACTGTGGTGAGGCCCATGCGGCTTACTCCCGCACCTGTATGAAATGGAAGGACGAGATGGCAATCCAGCGCCTCAAGACCCTGGACGGCCTCTCGTACCCTGCTGCCAAAGCCAAGTTGGGTATTCCCAACACCCGACAGCGTAGTTTTGCCGCAGTTGTTCAGTCTCAGCCACCACCCGTGCAGCCCTTTGTTCCGCGCCCTGTAGCTCTCGCCGCACTTGCCAAGCGATCTACAGTTGAACAAGCGACACAGGTGGATTTCACCGAGCTCCAGCTTATTCGACCAGCTGAGGCTGCGCCTTCTCTTTTGAAGACGACCGACTCTTCCAGTTCCCAGCGGAAGGCCTGCACGTGCTGGAGAGCCGGCCCTCAATCCTCTAAGGTGTGCAGTGTCCATCCACATGTCGCGGCCATCATGGCCGACTTTGCAGCTGTCTCGGACTCAGCGCGGTCCCCACCCTCACCCAACATTATAGAGGAACATAGGGGGAGGAGAGTGACAGTTCGTCCCCAGCCTCAAACGACATTGCAGAGGACCATGGGGGGAAGAGAGTGACAGTTCGTCCCCGCCCTCTGCCAGCATTGCAGAGGAGTGTGGGGGGAGGAGAGTGACTCATCCTTTGTGTAGTTGTGTTTAAAAAAAAAAAAAAAAAAAAAAAAAAAAAAAAAGGCAGTTATAATTATAATAGTGAATTAATAAATTTTTCTTATAAACCTACTTAACTACCTTGTCTTCACAGCTTTCATCATGCTCTTTTTCGGCTTTTACCGGGCCTGTCTGTTCTTGATCATTTTCAACGTTTTTCAAAATCTGTGGCTGATAGTTCTTTGTCTGGCGCTCTTTGGCCAAGCCCCTTGCGCCAATAAAATCCAACAACCAACCAACCAGCTCTAGTAGTGGTACGTGGATCATTGACGGGCCAGCGGTATGTGGATGAGATCCTACGTCCCCATGTGCTCCCATTCCTGGCCGGGATTCCAGGTGCGTTATGCCACCAGGATAATGCCCACCCGCACGCGGCTCGGGTTGCCCAGGACTGCCTACGTCATGTCCAGACACCTACATGACCTGCCCGCTCC
The DNA here is from genome assembly GCA_039090855.1 of Macrothele yani. NCBI lineage: Eukaryota > Metazoa > Arthropoda > Arachnida > Araneae > Macrothelidae > Macrothele > Macrothele yani. Next base: position 32,699,089 of record CM077021.1, read on the forward strand.
CCGGACATGTCCCCTATTGAGCATGTGGGCTATCAATTGAAACGCCAGCTGCCGCCGTGCCGCATTATCTGAGATTTGCAGCACAATGTCCAACACGTGTGGGCCAGCCTTTCGCAGGACAACATCAGGCGTCTGTTCGCCTCCGTGCCGGACCGTATTGCAGCATGTATCGCCGCACGAGGCAGTGCGACGCGCTATTCAAGATGACCGGACTGCGTGCCACAGATCCTTCTGTAATTGTCCTGCAGCTCTGTTTTTGCAATCATGTATATCATTCATCTGTATCATTACGTCCGTAAAATTTCAGTTCAATCCGATGCTTTTTCTTGGCGCGCAAATTTCCTTGTCCGTGAGTGTATATCATTATCAACATCATCATTGTCAACCATTATCAATCCACTGCTTCATGAAGGCCTCCCCAAGTTTCTTCTACAACTGTCTGTCATGAGTCATCCTCCTCCATGTTACTCCGGTATGCTTTCGAATTTCATCCAACCATCTCTCAATGTGGTCTTCTGGGTCTTTTTCCACCAATGGTCCGTCTTTTTGGCAACATGTCCAGCCCATTTCCATGGTAGAACTGCCTAATTACACCTCTGATGACGCACAATCGCGTGATCTTACATTCTTGTTTTTAACTAGATGTGCATTAAAGAATGGGCATTCACTACCTGTGTTTTAAAACTCACGGCAACTACCGATGAACTACAGTTGTACCATATTCAATGAGCCAAGGTCACAACCGGAGAGTATGGATTCATGCCACCTGTTACCAGCAATACTAGATTTGCGTCACATGACATGAAGGGAAGACCAGCTGTCAGGGTTCAAACTGCGAAACGTAAGCTTGCTAGGTAACGAAAACAATGAGGATGTTAAAATAAAATCTTTTTATCAGAAGAAAAACATGTCAATGCCTACGCTCACACGTGTTCAACTCATTCAAATGATAGAACATTTGGACTGACTTACAAGGGAGCGATACGAAAGTGTCAATCTACTGTCAAGACCATTCTGTAGGGCATATTAAGAAATATTATTTCCAGAATATTAGGTAAAGAGATTTAAAGATTTCCAAGATACACGGCTGAAAATTGAAAGTATACCGCAACTAGCAGCGCTACATAAAACGCTATGTAACGCTACTGTAAATATAGCGTGAGCTAGTGCAGCACGCTATATTTACAGTAGCATAACATGTAGGATCCCTATAAGTAGAACAAGAAAGATGACACCGAATTTTTGGGTGTAAGAAGCACGTCTTTTGAATGCGTTCTGACGCAAATCAAATTAAGCCGCCCCGGTGGCGCAGTGGTCTAAGGCGCTGGCCTCTGATCATTCGTCCGTCTGGGGTCCGGGTTCGAATCCCGGTGAGGCATGGATGTTGTGTTTGTCTCACGGCACTGGCTCTCTCCCTTCTCTGGAACCAGTGACCCTAAATTAGGGACGGGCGTCTGCTTATAGCCCATTGAGTTGCTCACGGTGGTCGTTAAACCTCCAATCAAAAAAATTAAATTAATCAAAGCTATTCAAAGTCAATGGAACCGGTATGGAAAACAATAGTATCTGACGGAAAAAAGAAGTTTTTCAATCGGGTTTTTAATCCCTCAGATATTGCTGTAAACGGAATCGTGAGCTTACGCCCTCTGGTTGCAGACTGTGCGTTAAGAAAAACATGAATTTATGTGAGAAACTTTTCGCACCGATAACGCTCTCCAACATAGAAATAATTTTTCAAACCGGACTCTTAGAAACAGAGATATCGACAAAAAATACGATGTGACTTTACGTCCCCTGGTGGGAAAACCATGCATTATTTTAGGAAGAAAGTATTCTCAAAAGGTTTTTCCATATGAGCGGTATCAGTCCAAGAAAAAAATTTGGTCGAGTTTTCAGGAGCCCAGATTTTACTACAAATACATCAGAAGCAGAAATTAACACTTATGCCCCTGGTGGCCGAACCATTCTTTACCAAATATTAGAAATTATGTGAAAAATATTTTCCATCAGGTCTTGTATGCGATACAGGAAGAATTTTTCAAATCGGTGTTTTAGGAGCAGAAATAACGCAGAAAACGCAATTTACCTTTGTGCCCCCTAGCAGAAAGTCTATGATCCACTTGAAAATTTTGAATTTATAGGAAAAACATTTCACATAGGAAACACTATCCAACAGAGAAGGAATTTTTCAAATCGGACTATTAGAAGTAGAAATATTGACAAAAATAAGATGTACATCTACACCACCTGGCCTAGAAACCATGCATTATTTCAAGAAGAAAATGTTCCTAAAAGGTTTGTCGATATGAGTAGTATCGGTCAACAAACGACTTTTTTTACAATCTAGATTTTAGAAGCCCATATTTTGCTGAAACTACATCACAAGCGGAAATTAAGACTTACGCCACCTGCTGGCCAAACCATTTTTTACAAAAAATTAGAAATTATGTTCAAAGGATTTCCCATCAGGAGCTGCATCCGATGCAGAAAAAAATTTTCAGATCGGAGATTTAGAAGCAGAGATATAGGGGAAACGTAATTTATCTTTACGCCCCTAGCGGAAAGTCTATGATTTACTTGAAAATTTTGAATTTATAAGAAAAACGTTCAGCATCTGAAACACTATCCAACAAAGAAGGAATTTTTCAATTCGGACTATTAGAAGTAGAGATATTGACAAAAATAGAATATACATCTACGACCCCTGGCGTAGAAACCACGCATTATTTCAAAAGAAAATGTTCCAAAAAAGTTTGCCGACATGAGTAGTATCGGCCAACAAACGACTTTTTAAGTCAAGATATTAGAAGCTCATATTTTGCTGCAAATACATCAGAAGCGGAAATTAAGATTTACGCCCCCTGGTGGCCAAACTATTGTTTTACAAAAGTTAGAAATTATGTGCAAACAATTTTCCATTAGAAGCTGTATCCGGTGCAGAAAGAATTTTTCAAATCGGAGATTTAGAAACAGAGATATAGGGGAAAACGCAATTTACTTCTACGCCCCTAGCGGAAAGTCTATGAATTACTTGAAAATTTTGAATTTATATGAAAAACATGTCACACTGAAAACACTCTCTAACAAAGGAGGAATTTTTCAAATCGGACTCCTAGAAGTAGAGCTATTGACAAAAATAAGATATACATCTACGCCCCTGGCGGATAAACTGTGGAATATTTTAAGAAGAAAATATTCCGAAAAGGTTTATCGATATGAGTGGCATCAGTTCACGAAAGGATTTTTTCAATCGATATTTTAGAACCTCAGATTTTATGGCAAATACATCAGAAGCAAAAATTAACACTTACGCCCCTGGTGGCTAAAGTATTCTTTACCAAAAAATTAGAAATTATATGCAAAAGATTTTCCATCAGGAGGTGTATCCGCTGAAGAATTTTTTTTGAATCGGAGCTTTAGAAGAAGAGTTGTCCAGAAAATGTAATTTACTTTTACGCCCCCCAGCGGAAAATCTATGCGTAATTCGAAAAAGTAACTATATCTAAAATACTCTTCGACATAAATGGAATCGAAAGATAAAATAATTTTTTCAATCGGATGTTTAGAAGCAAATATGTGGAATGAAAGTTATTTTTGAATTCGACATCATCTGCATTTACGCCCTCTAGCAGAGAAATTGTACATCGTAGAAAAAAACGAAATAAAGGATCATCATTCTCATATTTCAAGCTTTCCAATGTAAAACGAATTTTTCAAATCGGACTAATAGTTTCGGAGATATCGTGTCTACAGACGGACGGACGGACAAACCGATAACATAAGCACGATCTTTTTTTACAAAAGACGTGCTAAAAATGTAGTTGTAGCATTAGCACGCTACAAAATAAAGTAGCTTCTAGCGGGAAATTAAGCTCTACAAATCGTACTACTTTAAAAAAAAAAAAAAACGTTGTTGACATCACGTGACATTTCGGGATTTCCTGGAACGTTATTGACTGGAACAGTATGGTTTAGGTGCCCTGCCTACATTTACATATCTGAATTGACTAACATTACGTAAGTTAGCAAAACCGTTCACTTTTGTTGTTCTTATTGTTAGAGGTTTAAAAACATTATTTATTGGACTTGGTTGACATATACATTGATATATACAGGCAGACATATACAGTATGGACATTTTTGCACAAAGACAGTGACAGGACAGGCAGACATTGTCGGATAGGAATGACAAGCAGACAGACAGAATATGCAGATTTGTTATTTCAACAAGTACATATCAAACATGGTACACAGAATGTCAAATGATCAATATACACAGAGAGAACCAGTGTACAATCGTGGCCAAAAGTCCTGCACCAGTTGACCGAAAGTCAATTTTGATGTTTGAAGTCAGCTTATACAGCGTAATGGTAAAGTCAGGAATAAATATCATACACCATTTTAAAGGAAATTTTATGCTGAATTCAAATATTTTTACAGAATGTTATTACCTGAACTTGGATTCAGTAGTCGTAAAATTGCTGTTAAATGTGGCTGTGATCATTCCACTGCCTTGCGCACCATTAGAAGAGTTGCAGAAACTTGATGTGTGGGAAACAGAAAAAGAACAGGTCGACCAAGGCTGTGTTCTGAACGTAATGATCGCATGTTGATTCTTCGTTCCTTAAAATCAAGGTTTAAAACAGCCACTGATTTAAGAAATGAGTGGGAGAATGAAGTAGGCATTATTGCATCTGCACGAACAGTTCGATGTAGGCTACAAGAAAATTAACTGACTGCACGAAAAGCTCCACGAAAACCTTTCCTTACTGAACGACAACGGCTCAAAAGAATTGCCTGGGCCAAGGCACACAAGAATTGGACTGTTGATGAACGGAAAAATGTTATTTTCAATGATGAAACAACTGTTACTATTTCTGCTAATAATGGAAATAATTATGTACGTCGTCAGGCTGGTGAAAGATATAAGGAATGCTGTACCCCGCCAACAATCAAGCACCCAATGATGATGTTAACAATCAAGCACCCGGTGATGTTATGGTCCTGTATTTCAGCCAGTGGTGTTGGCTGTCTGCACATTGTTGATGGCACATTGCATGGATCGAAATATGTGGATATTTTAGAGTCCAAACTGCTACCATCTTCACAAGACATGGGTTTGCGGAATTTCATCTTTCAGGACGATAACGCGCAATGTCATTTGTCAAAGTTGGTTGGCGAGTGGTTTAATCGAAAAGTTAAAAGAAAATTTCAGTTGCCGGCACAGTCACCGGGTCTTAATCCCATAGAGAATCTGTGGGTGAGATTGAAGAACAAGATCCATAAACAAGGGCCCACGTCAAAAACAGCATTAATTGAGCCTGTAAGGGCCGTATGGCACCGTGTTATCACCAATGGACAACTAAAGAAGCTCGTTATTTCTTTTTCTTTTTTGATTGGAGGTTCAACGACCACCGTGAGAAACTTAATGGGCTATAAGCAGTCGCCCGTCCCTAATTTAGGTTCACTGGTTCCAGGGAAGGGCGAGAGCCAGTGCCGTAAGACAAACACAACACCCATGCCTCACCGGGATTCGAACCCGGACCCCTTTCGGACGAATGATCAGAGGCAATCACTTAGACCACTGCGCCACCGGAGAAACCGTGGTTATCCAATTAAATATCAAAGCGTATTTTGCTTATTGGTAAGTTATTTTAAGTGTCCTGCAGGTTTCAATATTGTACTGTACAGTAATTTTACGTTAAATGCATTGTACACTAATTTCACAAATTCCACTATTTTTTGCTTTTTATGACTAGATGCTGTACCTTTGCTTGTAACTTCATTTCTTTTACTGGTAATAACATTCAATAAAAATATTTGGATTCGGCATGAAATTTCCTTTAAAATGATGTATAATATGTATTCCTGGCTTTACCATTACGCTGTATAAGTTGGCTTTAAACATTGACTTTCGCTCTACAGGTGCAGGACTTTTGGCCACGACTGTAGATCAAATAAAAAACATATTACACAGTATGACAAATGTTCAATGTACACAGAGAGAGCCAGTGCTGACCAAGTAGCACATAGAGAACTAGTCCATAACAAACATGGCACATAGTATGTCAAATGACCAATGCACACAGAGAGCCAGTGTTGATCAAGTAACACATAGATAACTAGTACATATTAAACATGGCACACATTATGTCAAAAGATCAATGCACACAGAGAGCCAGTGTTGATCAAGTAACACATGGAGAACTAGTGCATATCAAACATGGTACACAGTATGTCAAATGATAAATGCACACAGAGAGCCAGTGTTGATCAAGTAACACATAGATAACTAGTACATATTAAACATGGCACACATTATGTCAAATGATCAATGCACACAGAGAGCCAGTGTTGATTAAGTAACACATGGAGAACTAGTGCATATCAAACATGGTACACAGTATGTCAAATGATAAATGCACACAGAGAGCCAGTGTTGATCAAGTAACACATAGATAACTAGTACATATTAAACATGGCACACATTATGTCAAAAGATCAATGCACACAGAGAGCCAGTGTTGATTAAGTAACACATGGAGAACTAGTGCATATTGAACATGGCACACATTATGTCAAATGATCAATGTACACAGAGAGCCAGTGTTGATCAAGTAACACATAGATAACTAGTGCATATTAAACATGGCACTTAGTATGTCAAATGATCAATGCACACAGAGAGCCAGTGTTGATCAAGTAACACATGGAGAACTAGTACATATCAAACATGGAACACAGTATTGTTAGAAATTCTAAGTAGGTTCGCGCGTTGATCTCAAATGACGGATTCAACAAACTAAAGAGAATTCTTGAATTCACTGAACGAATATTTGAAAGCATAAAGAGTACTTACCACCTTTAAATAGATAATCCTTTATTCACAACACATCACTGAAACACTGAACATCTAAGAAAATACACCCAATCTAATTTTATATTGGTTTGGAACAACATCACATACGCAGTACGTTCACACATAACTCCATCGTTTTTGTTTCTCACGGTAACAGCTTTTCTCTTCTCAAGTCGAAGGTCAGACATACACTTTACTTCTTTTTGCGTTCGAGTGAGGATGAGAGGTTTTCCTTTATTATTTACAAATAAGTTCGCTTAACGCAGCAACGCCATCTATTGTTCTTTTGTGTGGAACTTAGAACGGACACATAGCAAGCACCCTTTCCAACAAGTATGTCAAATGATCAATGCACGCAGAGAGCCAGTGTTGATCAAGTAACACATAGAGAACTAGTACATATCAAACATGGTACACAGTATGTCAAATGATCAATGTACACAGATAGCCGGTGTTGATCAAGGAACACACGAAGAGACAGTACGAAAGACAAACACAAACGTCCATGCCTCATCAGGATTCGAACTCGGACCCAACTAGGACGAATGGTCATAAGCCAGCGCTGAGACCACTGCGCCACCAGGGCGTCCATATGTAAGAATGCACATATAAAGATCATCTTCAGAATTTGTACTTTTTTTTTTTTTGATTGGAGGTTTAACGACCACCGAGACCAACTCAATGGGCTATAAGCAGTCGCCCGTCCCTAATTTAGGGTCACTGGTTCCAGGGAAGAGAGAGAACCAGTGCCGTAATACAAACACAACATCCATGCCTCACCGGGATTCGAATCCAGACCCCGTTCGGACGAATGATCAGAGGCCATCGCTTAGACCACTGCGCCACCGGGGCGGCAATTTGTACTTTTAACATTTTTTCTTTCGTTTGAGGGTTTAACTACCACGCTGAGCAACTCGATGGGCGCCGTCCCTAATTTAGGGCCACTGGTTCCAACGAAGGGAAGGAGTAGGTGTCGTAAGCCAAACACAGCATCCATGCCTCACCGGGATTCGAACCCGGATCGATCTGGGGCGAATGATCAGAAGCCAGTGCTTAGACCAATCGTCGCTGCATGGGGTGGCACTATTTTTAACTTAAAACTAAATAAATGTAGAAAAAGTAGCTATTTTTAGCTACTTTTCAGAAAAAGTCGTGTAGGCAGTTACTTTTCAGAAAACGTAGTTGTAGCTGTAACATGCTACTTTTTTGTAGTTACCGCCCCGGTGGCGTAGGGGTCTAAGCGATAGCTTCAGACCATTCGTCCGTGAAGGGTCCGGGTTCGAATCCCCTTGAGGCATGGATGTTGTATTCACTTAAGGCACTGACTCTCTCCCTTCCCTGGAACCAGTGACCCTAAATTAGGGACGGGTGACTGCTTATAGCCCATCGAGTTGCTCACGGTGGTCGTTAAACCTTCAATAAAAAAAATAATGTAGTTGTGTAGCAGTAGCTAGCTACTTTTAAAAATTTCCAATCACTGCAAACAAGTGGTGTGAATTCTCGAAAAGTTCCTGAAAATAACGTGCAGCACTGTAAACGTAATTTCCGTTTTGAAAAGTTTACGTTTCTAGTAATGTAAATATTCAGTATTTTTACAGATTTTCCAATGTCATTCAATTCCGTTTTACAGTTTCTGAATTTTCCGTTTTTATGCAAAATTTCAGTTCACAGGTATTTCCCCGTTTTCATAGAGATATTCCCAAGTTTCCCGTTTCCATAGAGATATTGTCGCCCCGGTGGCTCAGTGGTCTAAGTGCTGGCTTCTGACCATGAGTCCGAGACGGGTCCGGGTTCGAATCCCGTTAGGCATGGATGCAGTGTTTGTCTTACGGCACTTGTACTATCCCTTTCCTGGAATCAGTGGCCCAAAATTAGGCATGACAGACTCCAAACAAAAACAATGGAGATATTCCCAAATTTTTTTTTTTTTTTTTTTTTTTTGATTGGAGGTTTAACGACCACCGTGAGCAACTCAATGGGCTATAAGCAGTCGCCCGTCCCTAATTTAGGGTCACTGGTTCCAGGGAAGGGAGAGAGCCAGTGCCGTAAGACAAACACAACATCCATGCCTCACCGGGATTCGAACCCGGACCCCTTACGGACGAATGATCAGAGGCCACGCCTTAGACCACTGCGCCACCGGGGCGGCCATTCCCAAATTTCCCGTTTCCATACAGATATTCCCAAGTTTCCCGTTTCCATAGAGATATTCCCAAGTATCCCGTTTCCATAGAGATAGTCCCAAGTTTCCCGTTTTCATAGAGATATTCTCAAGTTTCCCTTTTCCATAGAGGTTTCCTAAGTTTCCCGTTTCCATAGAGATATTCCCAAGTTTCCTGTTTTCATAGAGATATTCCCAAGTTTCCCGCTTTCATAGAGATATTCCCAAGTTTCCCGTTTCCATAGAGATATTCCCAAGTTTCTCGTTTTCGTAGAGATATTGGCTCAGTGGTCTAAGCGCTGGCTTTTGACCATTAGCCCGAGATGGGTCCAGGTTCGAATCTCGGTGAGGCAGAGATGTAGTTTTGTCTTACGGCACTGTCCCTTTCCCTTCCCTGGAACCAGGGGCCCAAAATTAGTGGCGGAGGACTCCAAAAAAAAAAAAACAGAAGTATTCTGAAGTTTCCCGTTTCCATAGAGATATTTTCAAATTTCCAAACATTTTCTTCAGAGTCTACACTCTCTCTCTCTCTCTCTCTCTCTTGTTTCACACGAATATGTTCGAACTGTTTCTCCCTAACATTACCTTATAAAAGTTATTTGTATTTCACTGCACGCCATTCAGCATTTCACTAAGCATTGCACTGGAATGCCTACCAAATTTGTATATACACTACCGGAAAGTGAAAAAAGTACACCACGAAGGAATTGGCGGACGATCATGAAATTTACATATGTTAATGGGGTCGAGTTTACGTAGGTGTGATGTTAATTTCGGGACCAACCGGTGAGCGCTTACGCCACAGCACGGCATAATATGCAAATTATCGTCGGTGGTATTTAAGGAATAAGGCGAAGTGAATGTAATCAGTCGTCGGCGTACGGACACGTGCGAAGACCCTGAAGAAGCTGCAATGCCTGGACATGGAAGCCGTGTACGATTTCAGCAGTTATCGGACTTTGAGCGAGGTCGTCTAGTCGGACTCCGCGAGGCCGGGTGGTCGTATCGTCGTATCGCGGAGCGAATTGGACGGGAAGTATCGGTGGTGGTACGATGGGGGCGTAGATGGTCTGAGGAACATTCAATTCCCACACGAGAAGACGTGGAACCGGGAGTAACAGACGGACTGATGAGCGGACTGATCGACGCATAAGAAGAGCGGCGTTGTCAAGCATAACATCCACTGAGACGCAAATCCGAGCTGCCGTTGCACCTGAGGTGACTGTGCGAACAATCCGCAACCGTCTGCTGGATGCAGGACTACGTGCACGTGTGCCTCTGGCATGTGTACCTCTGACTCCATCCCACCGTCAGAAACGGCTGCAGTGGTGTCGCCAACGTCTGCACTGGAGAACGCAATGGCGATCTGTCGTTTTCAGCGATGAAAGCAGATTCTGCTTGGGAGCCTCCGATGGCTGTATGCGTGTTCCCAGACGCACAAGGGAGCGTCTCCACCCTTCTTGCATCCGCCAGCGACACACAGGGCCTACACCTGGTCTCCTGGTGTGGGGAGCGATCAGCTATCGCTCCCGTACACAACTAGTGTTTGTACCGGGTACGTTAAACAGCACCTCCTACATCAAAATAATTCAGCCCGTTGTTGTGCCATTTGTAAGGGCGGTCCATCGTGGTGTTTTCCAGCAAGATAACGCATGCCCACACACGGCACGTGCAACGCAAAATGCACTTCAATGTGTGAGACAACTTCCGTGGCCTGCACGTTCACCGGATTTGTCCCCCATTGAGCATGTGTGGGATTTTATGGGACAACGACTTATCCGGTCTCCACGGCCAGCCACGACCATCCCCGATTTACGCGTCCAGGTTGAGGATGCTTGGAACTCATTACCCAAACTTACATCCAACACCTGTACGACAGATTACATGCCAGAATTGCACAGTGTGACGCAGTTCATGGCGGTTCAACCTCGTACTAACCATGTTACATGGAAATGTCATGGTTTCAGTTTACCAGCAAATACAGCTGTATTTTGCCATAATGTTTTGATCACGTTATCCTCTGTATTCCGTTATTATGCTGTATAAATTTCGTTGGTATCAGACGTCTCCTTCTTGGTGTTCTTTTTTCACTTTCCGCCAGTGAATATAGTCTTTTGTACGTAGTTATTTTGTGTTGTGTTTATTAGAGGTTTTGTGCAGCCCGCTGAACAGAGGGGATATACAACTACAGTAGTTATCATGGACATCACGTTTAAAGTACACACACCGGGCACTGCATTCGAAACCTTAAGCAGATGCACGTGAGCGTCACTTACGCAACGTATGTGCAAAATACGAGGTCACGTGTGTCCCCACGTGATCTAGGCAACTATTTCAGGCTGCTGCTCGTCTTAAATCGTCAGTAGTGTTGATCACAATGGGAAAAACAAAGTATCTTTGGGAGTTCGGTAAAAAGCTTATGTGGGTGCCAGTCTGGCTGGAGCGACGATTTTGAAAACTGACTGGTTTCTCAAAAGTTGAGATATCCCTGGTCTTTACTCAGTGGAAAATAACCCATACTGCTCGTCTAAAAGGCGTAACTGTGGCGCGATGACAATCTGTCAGGAACAAGACCTACAACTTTTGAGAAGGCTTAAGCGGAGAAACAGGACTTCCTGTGACCGAAACATTCAATGAAGGCTGTTCTCAACATATATCTCAGCGAGCTATGCGCAAGGAATTGAAGAGGATAGGTACTGGCAGTCACATGCCTATACGGAAATAACTGATTTCTGCGAAGAACCGGAAAATTTGTCTACAGTGGTGTCAGGAACATAGTGACTGGACGCTGGAAAAAAGCCATGTGGTCCGACGAGTCCTATACGGAAACCACTGATTTCTGCGAAGAACCGAAAATTTGTCTACAGTGGTGTCAGGAACACCGTGGCTGGACACTGGAAAAACGTCATGTGGTCCCACGAGTCCTATACGGAAACCACTGATTTCTGCGAAGAACCGAAAATTTGTCTACAGTGGTGTCAGGAACACCGTGGCTGGACACTGGAAAAACGTCATGTGGTCCCACGAGTCCTATACGGAAACCACTGATTTCTGCGAAGAACCGGAAAGTTCGTCTACAGTGGTGTCAGGAACACCGTGGCTGGAGACTGGAAAAACGTCATGTGGTTCCACGAGTCCTATACGGAAACCACTGATTTCTGCAAAGAACCGGAAAGTTCGTCTACAGTGGTATCAGGAACACCGTGGCTGGACACTGGAAAAACGTTATGTGGTCCCACGAGTCCTATACAGAAACCACTGATTTCTGCGAAGAACCGGAAAGTTCGTCTGCAGTGGTGTCCTAACACCGTGGCTGGACACTGGAAAGAGGTCATGTGGTCCCACGAGTCCTATACGGAAACCACTGATTTCTGCGAAGAACCGGAAAGTTCGTCTACAGTGGTGTCAGGAACACCGTGACTGAACACTGGAAAAACGTCATGTGGTCCCACGAGTCCTATACGGAAACCACTTATTTCTGCGAAGAACCGGAAAGTTCGTCTACAGTGGTGTCAGGAACACCGTGACTGGACACTGCAAAAAAGCCATGTGGTCCGACGAGTCCTATACGGAAACTACTGATTTCTGCGAAGAACCGAAAAGTTCGTCTACAGTGGTGTCAGGAACACCGTGAACAGACACTGGAAAGAGGTCATGGGGTCTGACGAGTCCTATATGGAAACCACTGATTTCTGCGGAGAACCGGAAAATTCGTCTGCAGTGGTGTCAGGAACACCGTGGCTGGACACTGGAAAAAGCCATGTGGTCCGACGATTCCTATACGGAAACCACTTATTTCTGCGAAGAACCGGAAAGTTCGTCTACAGTGGTGTAAGGAACACCGTGACTGGACACTGGGAAAACGTCATGTGGTCCGACGAGTCCTATACGGAAACCACTGTTTTCTGCGCAGAACCGGAAAGTTCGTCTACAGTGGTGTCAGGAACACCGTGGCTGGACACTGGAAAGAGGTCATGTGGACCGACGAGTCCTATACGGAAACCACTAATTTCTGCGAAGAACCAGAAAGTTTGTCTACAGTGGTGCCAGGAACACCGTGGCTGGACACTGGAAAAACGTCATGTGGACCGATGAGTTGCGGTACACCTTGTTCTGTACCGACGGTAGACAGAGAGTTTGGCGGGAGCCACATCAAGCAATGGACCCAGCTTGCTTTCTAAACACAACTCAAAATTCTGGAGATAGTGTCATGGCGTATGAAATGTTCTGTTGGTACGGAACGAGACCCGTAATATTGCTGGAAGGTTGGATATCCTCCAAGTATTATCTGAACATTGTTGCCGATCAAGTCCATCCTGCAATGTTGGCTTTTTATCCAGCAGGCGACAGTTGTTTCATGGACCACAATGCTACTGCCCATCGCGGCAAATGTTTTTAGCAGTGTTTTTTTATTTATTTTTTTTTGAGGTTTAACGACCACCGTGAGCAACTCAATGGGCTATAAGCAGTCGCCCGTCCCTAATTTTAGGGTCACTGGTTCCAGGGAAGGGAGAGAGCCAGTGCCGTAAGACAAACACAACATCCATGCCTCACCGGGATTCGAACCCGGACCCCTTACGGACTAATGATCAGAGGCCAACGCCTTAGACCACTGCGCCACCGGGGCGACTTAGCAGTGGTTCAACGGGCATGACAGAGACTTTCACGATTTTCCTTGGCCACCACAAAGCCCCGATGTGAACCCTATTCAGAATGTATGGGACATGTTAGAAAAACAGATCCGGGAGCAAAGTCCTCTTCCATCAAATTTGATCAAGTTAAAGGACTGTCTGGTGAACGCCTGGTTTGCTGTAGACGTAAATGTACTCCAACACATTGTGAAATTTGTGCCAAACCGCATGCGTGCTACATCCCAGTATTGAATAAATGTTTCTTATTCAGTGGCCGGTAGGTGTAGTTGACATATATTAAAGCAGCATTTTGCATGTTAAAAGCTCTGTAGCGTTCTTTATTATTTGAAACGTGTGTGTGTAGCTCTGAGAACCAACCCTATTTAAAATTTCCTTTTCTTATTCACACCCCTTAAGTCAAACAAAGTCACTCAAAGTTCAAGAATGATTTACATACAGTTCGCCTTTATTTCAGCAACACTTCACTAAATCATAGCTCCAATAACGCAATAGCCAGTTAGTCGAATTAACTTGAATTAGTAATAGTTTGAAAAGACTAACACGAAATATATACACTGGCGGAAAGTGAAAAAAGAACTCCAACAAGGAATTGGCGGACGATCATGAAATTTACATATGTTAATGGGGTCAAGTTTACGTAGGTGTGATGTTAATTTCGGGACCAACCGGAGAGCGCTTTTGCCACAGCACGGCATAATATGCAAATAATCGTCGGTGGTATTTAAGGAGTACGGCGAAGTGAATGTAATCAGTCGTCGGCGTACGGACACGTGCGAAGACCCTGAAGAAGCTGCAATGCCTGGACATGGAAGACGTGTACGATTTCAGCAGTTATCGGACTTTGAGCGAGGTCGTCTAGTCGGACTCCGCGAGGCCGGGTGGTCGTATCGTCGTATTGCGGAGCGAATTGGACGGGAAGTATCGGAGGTGGTACGATGGTGGCGTAGATGGTCCGAGGAACATTCCCACACGAGAAGACGTGGAACTGGGAGTCACAGACGGACTGATGAGAGGACCGATCGACGCATAAGAAGAGCGGCGTTGTCAAGCAGAACATCCACTGCGACGCAAATCCGAGCTGCCGTTGCACCTGAGGTGACTGTGCGAACAATCCGCAACCGTCTACTGGATGCAGGACTACGTGCACGTGTGCTTCTGGCATGTGTACCTCTGACTCCAGCTCACCGTCAGGAACGGTAGCAGTGGTGTCGCCATCGTCTGCATTGGAGAACGAAATGGCGATCTGTCGTGTTCAGCGATGAAAGCAGATTCTGCTTAGGAGCCTCCGATGGCCGTATGCGTGTTTGCAGACGCACAGGGAAGCGTCTCCACCCTTCTTGCATCCGCCAGCGACACACAGGGCCTACACCTGGTCTCCTGGTGTGGGGAGCGATCAGCTATCGCTCCCGTACACAACTAGTGTTTGTACCGGGTACGTTAAACAGCACCTCCTACATCAACAACATTATTCAACCCGTTGTTGTGCCATTTGTAAGGTCGGTCCATCGTGGTGTTTTCCAGCAAGATAACGCACGCCCACACACGGCACGTGCAACGCAACATGCACTTCAGGGTGTGAGACAACTTCCATGGCCTACACGTTCCCCCGGATTTGTCTTCCATTGAGCCCGTGTGGGATTTTATGGGACAACGACTTATCCGGTGTCCACGGCCAGCCACGACCATCCCCGATTTACGCGTCCAGGTTGAGGATGCTTGGAACTCATTACCCAAACTTACATCCAACACCTGTACGACAGATTACATGCCAGAATTGCACAGTGTGACGCAGTTCATGGCGGTTCAACCTCGTACTAACCATGTTACATGGAAATGTCATTTTTCAGTTTACCAGCAAATACAGCTGTATTTTGCCATAATGTTTTGATCACGTTATCCTCTGTATTCCGTTATTATGCTGTATAAATTTCGTTGGTATCAGACGTCTCCTTCTTGGTGTTCTTTTTTCACTTTCCGCCAGTGTATATTACTACGTTCAAAAAGTTCCGGAACTTTTTATATTGAAAAAAATGAGTACAGATAATACCTGTTTATGCGGTGTTTCCTTCGAAGTAGTTACCCTGTGCAACTATGCACTTTTGCCAGCCCTCATACAAAGATTTAAATGCAGATTGCAAGCCTTCTTTAACCACATCCTCCAGTGCCTCCGTCGCAGCTCTTCGGAACTTGAGAAGCGTCGCCCCTTAAGCAAATTCTTCATCCGGGGAAAAAGGAAAAAGTCAAACGGGGCGAGATCAGGGCAATAAGCTGGTTGTGGAAGAACGGGAATGTGATGTTTGGACAGGTAATCGGACACAGTAGGGATGTGTGAGCCGACGCATTATCGTGATGGAGTACCCACGAGTTGGTCTTCCAAAGATCGGGTAGCTTGCGTTTCACTGATTCTCGGAGACGTTTCAGGACGTTGACGTACTCTTCTTTAGTGACTGTACGACCATGTTGAAGGAATTCCTTGTGTATGACTCCCTTGCAATCGAAGAAAACTGTTAACAAGATCTTTCCTTTGAAACGGTCAGCCTTGAACGTTTTTAGTCGTGGTGATTTCAACACTTTTGACTGTCGGTTGGATTGGGGATCGTACCTAAAGCACCAAGTCTCATCGCTAGTGATCAATCGATTCAAGAGATCCGGATCTGAATCCACTGCATCGATGTTATCCTTGCAAACTTGCATGCGCTCATCCATTTTTTCTTGTGTCAGGTTTTTGGGAACAATTTGTTGGCACACGTGATGCATGCCCAGTTTCTCTGTTAAAATGGCATGGTGACTTCCAGTTGAGATGCCGGCAACTTCTGCAATCGCTGCAACAGTATTTCGACGGTCATTTTTCACAATTTCTTTGACAATGGCGATTTGTTCATCCGTTGCGGATGTTTAAGGTCGTCCTGAGCTCTCATCATCCTCGATATTCTGTCGCCCGTTATCGAATCGTCGATGCCACCCATAAACTCTAGTTCGACTCATTGCACTCTAACCGTACGCTGACTTAATCATTTGAAAATTCTCAGCGAAAGATTTTCCGAGCAGAACACAAAATTTTACACTTAAACGCTTTTCAAAATTCGACATCGTTGTCCTCGCGACGGAGAGCCTCGAATGCCTGTAATCACAAACTACGCACATGCGCTGTACGTGTTGGATCTGGATCAAGTTCTGGCTGGTCGGTCACATCATGCCCTTCACTTGCTCAGCGAGGAATGGCGTAATTCACTGACATTCGGCCAATATTCAAAAAGTTCCGGAACTTTTTGAACGTAGATAATAAATCGTTGTCAACCGTTATCAATCCACAGCTTCATAAAGGTCTCAGCTAGTTTTTTCCACAGCTATCTCTCATGAGCCAGTGTCCACAATGTTACTCCAGCATGCTTTCTAATTTCCTCCCATCTCACACGTGGCCTTTTTCTGGGTCTTTATCTGTCCGTTGGAATGCAGTCTAAATTTCTGTTATCCATCGGTGGTCCGTTCTTCTGGCAACACGTCCAGCCCATTGCCGTTTCAGAGATTTTACTCTGTTCATAATGTCTTCCGCTCTTGTCATTTTCCTCCTCCAAGAGTTCCTTTTTATCTCTCCTGATTACACCAAACATGCATCTCTCCATGCTTCTTTCAGTTGTCTGCAGTCTTTGTATGTTGATTATTTTAGTTAAAGTCCAACTCTCTGCGCCATACGTACGCACTGGAAGGGTGCATTGTCCAAACACTTTTCTTTTAAGATATAATGGCATATTGCTCTTAAAAATTGTTCTGTTTCTGCCAAAAGCTCTTAAACCAAGTTTTATACGCCGACTAATTTCCTCATTAATGTGACCCTTGCTTTATATCTGCTGTCCAAGATAAATGTAGGTAACCGTTATCTCCAGATTCTCCCCATCAATCCATAAATCTTCATTTCTTGTAAAAGTATTGTACATCAGTTTTGTCTTCTGAAAGTTCATTTTTAATCCCACTTCTTTACTCTTGTCAGCAAGTTCTTGGATCATCCTCTGTAGCTCTGAAGGAGTAGTTGCAAAAATGACAACGTCATCAGCAAAGGGAAGGGAAGTTAAATAATCTCCATTAATCTTTATCCATTTGATTTCCCAGTTCAATGATTGAAAGACATTTTGCAATATGGCATTGAAGAGTTTGGGAGATATGGTGTCACCTTGTTTCACTCCCTTTCCAATTCTTATTTGTGCTGTGTCCTCAAATATCGGAATTTCTGCACTTGCATTTTCATAGATGATATTAATAATGCTAATGTATGCATCTTCTATACCGCAGGATTTCAAAGCCAGGGTTTCCCGGAAACAAAGGCCTTTTCATAATCAATAAAAGCTATGCATAATGGGACTTCATACTCCCTCGTTCTTTCAATTAGTTCTGTCAGTGCACGGATATGATCTACGGTACTGTAGCCACTCCTGACTCCAGCTTGTTCTCGTGGTGGAGCCATGTCCAATGTTATCTTTAAGCAAAGTGAAAGAATCTTTGTGAAGATTTTATAAACCACTAAAAGGATTCTGAAGGGCCTGTATGAATATATATATATCATCATCATCATCATTGTCAACCATTATCAATCCACTGCTGGACGAAGGTCTCCCCAAGTTTCCTCCACAACGGTCTGTCTTGTGCCAGTCTCCTCCATGTCACTCCCGCATACTTTCGAATTTTATCCACCCATCTTCCATGTGGTCTTCTTCTGGGTCTTTTCCTGTCCCTTGGAATCCAATCTAAAATTTCGGCTGTCCATCGATGATCTGTTCTTATGGCAGTATATCCAGCCCATTGCCATTTCATGGATTTAACTCTGATCATGATGTCTTCCACTCTTGTCATTTTTCGGATCCACGAGTTCCTCTTCTTATCTCTCCTGGTTACACCAAGCATGCACCTCTCCATGCCACTTTGAGTTGTCTGCAGCCTTTGTATGTCTCTTTTAGCTAAGGTCCACGTCTCTGCACCATACACAAGCACTGGAAGGATGCATTGATCAAACACTTTTCTTTTAAGACATAATGGCATATTGCTCTTGAAAATTATGCTGTTTCTTCCATAAGCTCTCCAGGCAAGTTTTGTACGCCGATTCATTTCTTCATCAATGTGACCCTCACTTGATATCTGCTGCCCAAGATAAACGTACGTGTCTGTTATCTCCAGCTTTTCTCCATCAATCGATAAATCTTCATTTCTTGTAAAAGCATTGAACATCTCTTTTGTCTTCTGAAAGTTCATTTTTAATCCCACTTCTTTACTCTTGTCAGCAAGTTCCTGGATCATACTCTGCAGCTCTGATGTGGTAGTTGCAAAAATGACTATGTCATCGGCAAAACGAAGGTGGGTTATATAATCTCCATTAATCTTTATCCCTTTGTTTTCCCAGTTCACTGATTGAAAGACATTTTCCAATGTGGCATTAAAGAGCTTCGGAGATATGGTGTCACCTTGTCTCACTCCCTTTCCAATTTTTATGTGTGTTGTATTTTCAAACAGCCGAATCTTTGCACTTGCATTTTCATAGATGTTATTAATAATATTAATGTATGCATCTTCAATACCGCAGGATTTCAGAGCCATTGCAACTGCTGATGGTTTCACCGAATCAAAGGCTTTTTCATAATCGATAAAAGCCATGCACAATGGAAGCTCATATTCCCTCGCTCTTTCAATTAGTTCTCTCAGTACGTGGATATGATCTATTGGGCTGTAGCCACTCCTGAATCCAACTTGTTCTCTCGGTTGAGCCATGTCCAGTGTCACCTTCAAGCGGTGTGAAAGAACTTTAGTGAAGATTTTATAAACCCACTGAGAGGAGGCTGATAGGTCTGTAGTTCCTGAGATCCTCAATGTCGCCTTTTCTATGTAGCAAGCTCATTGTAGCGTTGTTCCAATCCTCAGGAATCTTCCCTTCATTAAGGCATCGAGTGAAAATTTGGGCGAGTACTGTTTCGATTTCTCCACTTGCTTCTTGTATGATGTCTACAGTAATTCCATCTTCTCCTGGAGCTTTTCCCCATTTCATGTTCTTGATTGCATGTGCAACTTCTGCTGGAAGGACTGGAAGAACTCTGGTACTGGTACCTTTTATGATGTCTGGAGTACATGTATCATCCCTTTCATATAATTTGGAGTACCACATGGAAGATGGGTGGATGAAATTCGGAAGTATGAGGGAGTGACATGGAGGAGACTGGCACAAGACAAACCGTTGTGGAGGAAACTTGGGAGACCTTCGTCCAGCAGTGGATTGATAATGATTGACAATGATGATGATGCTGTCATGGATAAAAGAAGCGATTTATCAAATTTACAAAAAGTGATTATTATCGGCTCTCGTGCCAAGGGTGGCAATATTTCTGAAACAGCGCAGTTTGTGAAGTATTCGCGTACTGCTGTGGCTAAAGTGTATCGTGATTGGAGAAATGGCACTATTGCGATAAAGCGACGTGGAAACTGCGGAGTACCACGCCCCATTGATGTGAGGTGTGAACGTCGGATTTGAAGGTGCGCGACGGCCGATCGACACGCTACAGTGGAGCAACTCACTTGCCGAATGAACCAGGGGGCTACCGGAAGTGTGTCTAAAACGACAGTTCCGCGAACCCTGCTGCGTATGGGGCTCCTATGCAGACGGATGGTCACTGCACCTATGCTAACGAAAGTGCATTGTCAGAAAAGGCTTACTATGCACGGCAGTATCGTAATTGGACCTCCGCTGATAAGCAATGGATTGCCTTCTACGATGAGTCACGTTTACTGCTTCATCGAACGGATGGACGTCTACGTATAAGGCGAGAAACATCGGAAAACAAACACTTTTCAACCATTGCTGGGAAAACACAAGCTGGTGGGGGCAGCGTTACTGTCTGGGGAATGTTTTCGTGGCATTCCCTGGGTCCACTCATACCTGCGGATTTCGTTATGAATCCATCCTTGCAGACCTCGTACACCCATGCATGCTGATTGTCTTCCCTGGGACGGATGGGATCTTCCAGAAGGACAATGCGACGTGTCCCACAGCTGGAAATGTTCGAGAGTGGTTGGAAGAGCACGATGAAGACTTCAAAGTACTTCCCTAGCCCCCTAATTCTCTAGATTTAAACCCAGTTGAGCGTCTGTGAGACCACCTCGATCGTGTTGCTCGCTCTATGGATCCTCCAGCAGCTGTCAGATGCACTGCCATCAGCATGTCTCCACATACCTGTGAATATATATATATATAAATATGTCCACAGGTCACAGGTATACACTGAAAAGCAATTGAATTAGAGACAGCTGGCGTTATGCACATGTGGCGCTGTGGGCGGCCCTGTAAACGGAAACGACATGACGTATGCAGCGATCCGACAATATAAAGAGTGATGCGACGGGAATCAGTAAGAGTCGGACGCCGTATGGGTAAGAAGAAGGATCTAAGCCCATTTGATCGTGGGCAAATTGTCGGGGCCCGACGAATAGGTCACTCCATCTCGGAAGTCGTGCAGGCACTGGGATTTTCACGAGCCACTGTGTCACGGGTGCACCGTGAGTACATCGAATCCGGTAAAACCATCCCTGCAAGGGTCAACTGCCGTGGACAACAGCGTGTGGATGAGCGGGGTCATCGTCGGCTAGCTCGCATTGTAACAGCGGATAGACGGGCCACAGTGCAAGAAATCACTCGTCAATTTAACGCTGGTGCACAAAAACGTGTAAGCAGCCACACCATCCAAAACCATCTCCTCGCTACGGGGTACAGAAGCCGTCGTCCCACGAGGGTACCGCTGCTGACCGCACGTCGCAGGGTGCAAAGATTAGCATGGGGGTGGGAACATCGCCACTGGACCCTAGACATGTGGAAAAATGTTGCCTGGACTGATGAGTCGAGATTCACGTTGGTACATGCGGATGGCAGGATACGAGTACGGCACAAACCACATGATGCGATACATCCTTTTTGCCAGCAGGGTACTCTTCAAGCAGGTGAGGGTGGCATTCTCGTCTGGGGACTGTTTACGTGGACTGAAATGGGACCTCTGGTACGTGCGACATCGTCCCTCACAGGTCAACGTTACCGGGATATCCTGGACGACCATTTGTTCCCGTTTGTGCGTCTTCAACATCCCACTGGGGACCTCATCCTGCAACAAGACAATGCAGCTCCCGAATTGTATCCGAATGGTTGGATGAACACTCCATCGACGTGACCTCGCTTCCTTGGCCAGCTAGGTCACCTGACCTCAATCCTAAGGAGCACATCTGTGATGCCATCGAGAGAGATGACCCCCTCCATGAAATCTTTGTGAACTGTGGGAGCTTGTTCAGGGGTCGTGGATCCGTATGGCTTCCCAACGCTTCCGGTGTCTCTTCGAGTCCATGCCGAGACGAATCGCCGCCGTCATCAGGGCGAAAGGTGGTGCTACACGTTACTAGACAAGTACCTGTAATTCAATTGCTCTTCAGTGTACACACACGCCACAGATCAACAAACGCTATCTGCATAAAAGAATAGTTCTTACAGATTCGTACAGCCTTCACGACAACCGCTAATGCTCCACCCTATTTTGCTACTTGCTTCAGCATTATATATCTCTAGTTCTTATCTGTCAACACGCACACGTCACGCCCTCTGACCTCAAGACTGTTGCCAACATACAGTACACTTAGCGAGTGAGAAAATATAACTTTAAGGTTGAAAATGCTAAAAGAGAATGAATTCAAATTTACATAGAGAAAGAAACTAAAAATGAAAGTTAAGTTAGAGTATACATCATAGCTCTATTACGATTTTGTTGTATTTCAAACATCATAAATTCACATTTCCGCCTTTATTATTGTTAACAGGAAGATGACATGAACTTTTTTCTTAAACATTAAAACTGCATATTTGGAAACGGGGTTTACGTTAAAGTAGTAGAACATAACATGAAAATAACCCCGTGTTTTGTAGAAAAAACTAATAACTGCTTTCCTTGTTGAACAATTAGATAAAATACGAGAATCTCTGCTTTAGTTATCTCAGCTTGAGCTTAGAACTCGCTGCTCGGTGGAAAAGGGCGAGGCAGAATGGCGAAACTGGAAACTGACGTAGCTCTATTTCCGGAGCATCAACTGAGTAAGTGAACCCACGAACTGCGTGTTTCTTAGCTATCTTTGATGATACCATCTAGGGGTGGGGGGGCGGGGATTTTACTTCCGATAATTCTTACGCCTTTGTCATTATGCACGAGAACGTTGTGATAATGTCCACCCACGTAAGTGGGACGACTTTGGGTCCCCAACACATTCGGTGAATCTAAATCAAGTGGAAAGTGAGCAAACATTATTATTAATGCTGCTGAGCTAAGCGTTTGTGAAACTGCGTCGCTCAATAAATGCTTGATTAAGATGGTTAAGGTAAATTATATAAATTATACATAAGGAAGTGAAAATGGAGATAAGTACACTGGTGTCCAAAAGTTAAGCATAATCAGCGAAAAGTGTTAAACTCAGTGGGGTAGTGTGACCTAAAATTTATCCGGGGCTAAATATTTTTAAAATTCCTCTCAACCTACTTACGGTCAAATATTAGTTACCGCCCCTGTGGCGCAGTGGTCTAAGCGATGACCTCTGATCATTCGTCCAAAAGGGGTCCGGGTTCGAATTCCGGTGAGGCATTTATGTTGTATTTGTCTTATGGCACTGGTTCTCTCCCTTCCCTGGAACCGGTGACCCTAAATTAGGGACGGGCGACTTCTTATAGCCCATTGCGTTGCTCACGGTGGTGGTTACACCTCCAATCAAAAAGAAATATATACACTACATTGATAAAAGTCACCGGACACCTAGAGGAGAAACACAACATAGCATTTATTGACATGCATTAGTACAGTGTCGGTCCACCTTTGGCCTTAATGCATGCACTCACCCTTCGAGACATGCTTTCGACAAGGTTTTGGAACACATCGATAGGTATTCGCTTCCATCCAGTACATAATGCTACAGCTAACTGTTGCTTAGTAGTAGGCCTCGGTTCCGAACTTCTTATGCGGCGCTCTAATTATCCCATAGGTGCTCTATGGGATTAAGATTAGGGTTCTGTGCTGGCCAATCCACACACGATACGGAATTATCGTCAAACCACGTCATAACAGTCCTTGCTTTATGGCTCGACGCATTATCCTACTGGTACCAACGAGGCTGGGATCCATAGTATTGCACAGAGTTGGTAAGGCATAATTGTCCAGAATATCGAGGTAGACGTGCTGGTTAACAGGTTTGTCCACGATAACCAATGGACCGGGACCATTCCACGAGAAACACTCCCACACGAGTACACTGTCAGCTCCAAACTTGACCGTACGAACAGTACACTGTGGTAAATAGCGTTCCCCCGGCTGCCGCCATACCCACACACGGCCATCAAACTCATGGATCGTGTATCTGGATTCATCAGTCCATAGGACCCGTTTCCATTGATCTACAGTCCACGATAAATGTTCTTTACACCATGCTAAACAACGAGTAGCATTCCGAGTGGAGATGAAAGGCTTATGAGCAGCCGCACGACCACGGTAACCCATGGAATGAAGTTCTCTGCGAATAGTACGTGTACACATCGAGGTTCTAGCATTTTTACTCACCTGTAGACTGAGGTCTTGTGCAATACTCCGTTGATTAGCTGTAACGACTATCCTGAGGCTTCGACGTCTTCTATCACTGATTTTCTTTCGTCTGCCGGCACGTTTTGCTGCTCCATGTGTCTTCCACTTATTCAGTACATCTAAAACTGTTGACTTGGGTATGTTTAAATGCCTCTCGGTTTCTCTTATGGACTACCCACTAATATAACACCCAACAATCTTTCCTTTCTCAAAGTCAGTTCATCGACATTTTCACTCAACCTCACAGTGCGATATGATCGCGGTCAGCTGCAGGCTTGTATTATTCTCTTATGGACAACCCACTAATATAACACCCAACAATCTTTCCTTTCTCAAAGTCAGTTCATCGACATTTTCACTCAACCTCACAGTGCGATATGATCGCGGTCAGCTGCAGGCTTGTATTATTCTCTTATGGACAACCCACTAATATAACACCCAACAATCTTTCCTTTCTCAAAGTCAGTTCATCGACATTTTCACTCAACCTCACAGTGCGATATGATCGCGGTCAGCTGCAGGCTTGTATTATTCTCTTATGGACAACCCACTAATATAACACCCAACAATCTTTCCTTTCTCAAAGTCAGTTCATCGACATTTTCACTCAACCTCACAGTGCGATATGATCGCGGTCAGCTGCAGGCTTGTATTATTCTCTTATGGACAACCCACTAATATAACACCCAACAATCTTTCCTTTCTCAAAGTCAGTTCATCGACATTTTCACTCAACCTCACAGTGCGATATGATCGCGGTCAGCTGCAGGCTTGTATTATTCTCTTATGGACAACCCACTAATATAACACCCAACAATCTTTCCTTTCTCAAAGTCAGTTCATCGACATTTTCACTCAACCTCACAGTGCGATATGATCGCGGTCAGCTGCAGGCTTGTATTATTCTCTTATGGACAACCCACTAATATAACACCCAACAATCTTTCCTTTCTCAAAGTCAGTTCAGCGACATTTTCACTCAACCTCACAGTGCGATATGATCGCGGTCAGCTGCAGGCTTGTATTATTCTCTTATGGACAACCCACTAATATAACACCCAACAATCTTTCCTTTCTCAAAGTCAGTTCAGCGACATTTTCACTCAACCTCACAGTGCGATATGATCGCGGTCAGCTGCAGGCTTGTATTATTCTCTTATGGACAACCCACTAATATAACACCCAACAATCTTTCCTTTCTCAAAGTCAGTTCAGCGACATTTTCACTCAACCTCACAGTGCGATATGATCGCGGTCAGCTGCAGGCTTGTATTATTCTCTTATGGACAACCTACTAATATAACACCCAACAATCTTTCCTTTCTCAAAGTCAGTTCAGCGACATTTTCACTCAACCTCACAGTGCGATATGATCGCGGTCAGCTGCAGGCTTGTATTATTCTCTTATGGACAACCCACTAATATAACACCCAACAATCTTTCCTTTCTCAAAGTCAGTTCATCGACATTTTCACTCAACCTCACAGTGCGATATGATCGCGGTCAGCTGCAGGCTTGTTTTTATACGTTTGCAGCTGTACCGCGCATCTTAACAACGCAGAGGATCCGTTCATTTGCTATTTATTGAAAATTAAGATCTCCAAAAAAACAACTAATTACTAGTCAGAGATATTTGAAAAAATGACCACAGATGAATATTTACATTCTTTAGAACACAAAAAGTCCGAAATCAGTACTTTGTGTGGACACCTTTATTTTTTATAATGGACAGAATACAATGTGGCATACTCTCAATGAGGGATTTCTCAATTGAAATTTCTTTACACCACACGTAGTTTATCTAGTCAATCAAAGTTTGGTAATTTGATGGCTGTTTTTCTGCGACCTTGTCTTTTAAAATGTTCCACAAATTTTCGATGGGGTTTAGGTCGGGACTATTATCAGGCCAGTCAAGCACAGTTATGTTTTCCCTCTGCAGGTAGTCCTTTACTGTATTTAATCTGTGGCATGGTGCACCATCATGAATAACGATTGTGCATCTGTGCATTTGCATATGAGTTAACAGTTTCTCACGTAACATTTCCACATAAAAAGGGCCAGTCATGGTAGTACCTGTCAGCAAAAAGGATAATGAAGCAGTACCGGATGCTGACATAGCACCCCACATCATCTGACTAGGCGGATGTCTCACGGTGATAATGGTGTATTTTTAATCAAACCGTTTGCCTTTTGGTCGTCGAACATGTGCTTCACGTGATTCAAATTGACGCACAGTTGATTCATCGGAATGAAAGAACTTATCTCCAATTTTCAGCAGTACAAGCTTGATGACACTTCGCAAACTTTAGTCTCTTCTTTTTCATGACAGAGATTTATGTGCAGGTTTATAAGACTTTAATCCAAAATCTTTGCTAAGACGTCAGGAAACAGTGCTGATACTAATATCAGACTATTTTGAATGTAGAAAGGACTTGATTTTCTTGCACTAACTCCTCGGAGAACGCATAACTATTCGCCTTATCGTATTACCATCATGTGGGGTTGCTTTCCTTGGACGTCCAATTCTCTTTCGGTCGCTAAATTCACATGTATATCGATATTTCATGATCGTATCATGAATAGCAGTCTTACTCACATCCACCTTTCTGCTTATGTCACGTTCGGAGTATCATCCATGATATAAAGTCACTATATGTGCCCTCTGAGTAACATTTAATGATGCTTTTTTGCTCATTTTTCGCTATATAGAAAATAAGTACCAAACCTCTTAGCATGAAAACCAGAAGCAAACTGACGCTCGCACGTTTCCCCCAACTCCATCAACACCTGCCACTGTAGGATGATGCAATACCGACAGGAAGTTGAGTAATACAGACAGTAGCTGACGCAATCAGTGGAAATCTCCTGATACCAACAGGTGGTCTTAAACTTTTGCAAATGACTGTACAATGCTTTTACAAGAAATGAAGATTTATAGATTGATGGGGAAAAGCTGGAAATAACCGATACCTACATTTATCTTGGGCATCAGATATCAAGCAAAGGATACATTGATGATGAAACTAATCGGCGTATAAAACTTGGCTGAAGAGCTTTTGGAAGAAACAGTAAAATTTTAAAGAGCAATATACCATTATGTCAATGAAAGTTGAAGACTCGTGCAAAAATGAATCACTGATACGAACGATTACCGTCTTTGGTACGATTTAATGATAAAAGATGAAAAATATATACAATTAAAACCATATGTACATGAACACTTTCGAGGCAGCGGCAATTGTTGGATGTGAGCATCCGCTGTGATGGTATTGTCTCTTTACGGACCCCCCAAAAAATAGCACGAGTTGGAATGGGAAATAGTATTGCCCCCCCCCCTCCTTATTTCCCGGACCTTGCCCCTTCCGACTTTCATCTCTTCCTGTCTTTGTCGAATTTTCTCGATGAGAAAAACTTTGCTAATGACGATGATGTGAAACGTTGCATGGATGACTTCTTCAACTCCCGCTCGCCAGACTTTCCATCGCAATGGGATTTTCAACTCGTAGATCGGTGGAACATGGTCCTCAGTTCCAATGAAAACTACGTGGACGATTACGTTAAGTATTTAGTACGATTTTTTTAACTTGAAATACGCTGGTTTCCATAAATTAAGGAAAAATCACAAAAATAACGAATAACGCCTTCAAAAAGAAACCAATCGATACGAAGTTTGAGTATGTTGTTATATAAAAGGTGCTGAATAAAACTGCAATATGCAAAACAGTGGCGCTGCAATCGGAGTGCGTCACCTGCAAGTACCATATAAATGCATGTGTGCGAGTAAGACTGTCAGTCTCGCTGTGATAGTGAGATAAGAAATCTGTAATAGCCAATTCCTTACAATGACTTCGAGGCATCATTTTTCACGGAAGAACTACGATGGAGGGCCATTGGGAGATTAGAGGCGGGTCAAAATCAAACAGAGGTGGCCAGAAGGTTAAATGTGAGTCCTTCTGTAGTTCATAAACTTTGGCAACAATTCGAAACCACAAATTAGCCATCCAGAAGGTTCAGCCAAGGACGGCCAAGAGCTACGTCGAGCGCCGATGTCCGATATTTGCAGTTCTGCGCACGAAGGAGTGGAACCTAAACTCCAACCCAACTTAAGTCTCGGCTTGCTTCAGCCACCGGAAGGATGGTGTCAACGTCTACTGTGCGCTGAAGACTTCATGAAGGTGGTCTGTACGCGAGGCGACCAGCCATTTGTGTGTCGCTCACCTCGCGTCACAGGAGGAAGCGTTTAAGATGGGCACGTCAACATGTCCACTGAACTGCAGATCAATGCAAGGACTGTTCTCTTCACAGATGAATCCAGGTTTAGCTTGCAAAGCGATAGCAGACGCTGCTTGATTTGGAGAGAACCTGGAACCCTTTATCATCCATCAAACATCCGTGAAAGAGATTCATACGGAGGAGGCAGTATCTGCGTGTGGGCTGGTACCTCTTTGGGTGGACGCACAGACCTCCATGTCTTTCCACGTGAAACCGTGACTGCTCAAGCCTATAGAGGTGACATCCTTGATACTGATGTGGGCCCTTATGCCTGTGCAATCGGTGAGAATTTCATCCGACAAGACGACAACGCTAGACCACACAGGGCTCTTATCGTGGAAGATTATCTTCAGCAGCAAACAATTCAGCGCATGGAGTGGCCAGCTCGATCTCCGGACCTGAATCCCATCGAGCATGTTTGGGATGCTATAGGGAGACGGCTTGCTTCTCTCAATCCTCCTCCTGAGACACTTGCCACGCTTAGAGCAGCTTTCCAAGAATAATGGCTCTCGCTTCCTACTGACCTCATAAACCGCATATTCGACAGCATCACACATCGCTGTATGTGCTGTATTGCTGCTCGGGATGATCATACTCCACCTTTCCTATACCAAACTGACACATCCAATTTGTCAATTTCATACATGTGCTAATTTCTAAAACATCATAACTGTCTGGTACTTTGTTTTTATGTTATTTTAAACCTTACTATGTGTTGTGTACTTTGGCTGAGTTTCATTAAAATCAACATGTAACTTTTTGAGTTATCGCTATTTTTGTGATTTTTCCTTAACTTATAGAAACCAGTGTACATGCTTCTCTATTTTCCGGATACTTTCTTTACAACCTGATACATGCAGTGCTGTATAACTTAAAAAAACAGTAGAAACAAAACGAAGCATGTTTGCTTTCGCTTCCAGTTAACCAGGATATTTTGCTATAATTCCACATTAAACGTTCTAGACTGATTCTTATGTTTTTGTACCAAGCAAATACTTCGCCGACGTAAACCCAAATCTTTAACGGATTTTTTTCTTCATCCCTTAATAGATTAAAAGGGGGTTCCAATGAGAAGTCCCTTTGTTTTGCACCAACGAACCGTATAGCTCACTTACACTGGCGTGAAAAAATTAAAGACGAGACGGTTTTTCGAATGTAACGTCGTGCAGAAGTGCTCCACATCGACTCAAATCATACCATAAAATCCCCAAGATGTAAGAATATGGAACAAGTTAGCAAAACCGTCCAAACAAGGAATCTATAGGATACAAAGGCACTTTATTGAAAAGGTAGCTTCGAGCACAACTGGACAGAAGACAGGAACGTCCATGTGACAGGCGGCTGCCAAGAAAAATCCAGTCTTTAGTAGGAGATATGATCACCCCTGACTGCATTGCAGGATTTACAACGTCTGTCCATGCTGAGGACGAGGTGTTCAAGGAGCTGTTGAGGCATCGCGGCCCATTCCTCTTGTAGCGCCAATCGCAGCAGCGGAATCGTTGCCGGCGGCTGGTGACGTGCTGCCAAGCGTCTTCCGAGTAGGTCCCACACGTGTTCGATTGGATTTAGGTCCGGGGATCTTGCGGGCCAATCCATGCGTTGAATATCTTCACTCTCCAGCAGCTCTGCGACAGCCACTGTACGATGAGGTGTAGCGTTGTCGTCCATGAAGAGGAACTCAGGTCCCACAGCACCTCTAAACAGACGCACGTGAGGCAGGAGAACCTCGGTACAATAGCGGACACCAGTGACTGAACCTCCTTGGAAGATGTGGAGGTCAGTAGGGCTACCAAGCATGATACCACCCCAAACGAGAACTCCGCCACCTCCAAACCGGTCCCTTTCGATGATGTTGGAGGTGTGATTGCGTGTTCCCTGCTCTCTCCAGATGTGTATACGTCCAGAATCACTCGTCAGACTAAATCGGCTCTCATCCGTAAAGAGAACTCGACCCCATTGCTGATGTGTCCAGTTCTTGTGTTTCTGGCACCACAGAAACCGCCGTCTCCGATGATCAGGCGTTAATGGCACACACCGTACTGGTCATCATGCAAATAGACCATCTTTGTGCAGCCTCCTGGCCACGGTAAAACGTGATAACGGACGTCCAGTTATCTGTTGCACGTGACTTGCGTTTTCTCCCGCTGTCTGCCGTCTGTCTCTTCTCGCCTGTAGGACAATATACCGGTCATCCGCCGCCGTGGTTGCTCGTGGACGACCACTACTAAACTCTCGGACAGCTGTCCCTCTCGTTTGAAATGCTCTCCAAGCTCGTGAAACGATGCTGTGAGCGATCCCGAACTCCTCGGCCACCCTAGTCCCACTTCGACCTTCTTCCAACTTCCCAATGACGCGACCTCGGGTAAAGTCATCCAGATGTCGTCTACTGGATTGCCTGTTGGCCATATCACACGGTGGCAGCAACTCGACGTTGTTCAAACCGATGTACACCGTGCAATAGCTTTCACCGAATTGCTGAGTGTACACCGCCCGTGTGCTTTATACCCTTCCGACACTCCCCTTCCCTACGTCATGCTGCATGTATGCGCATGCCCTACCGTACCGGACCCTAGTCTATCTCCTGAGTGGTCTTTCGGTCCGTTCTGCCTGCTAGTTCAGCTTTTGTGCTAACTTCTCCTCTTCGTCCTTAGTTTTTGCACACCAGTGTAAATCCATTAACAAAAATTAGCCGCTCACTGTCCGAAGACGCGAAAGCAAGATGTAATGGTCGCTTAAGTACAGCTGTTTGAACACAACGCAAATCAGTTCTTAATAATTATGCGAACCATGAGTCAATCAAATAACTTGAGAAAAGGTTACTTACTATTACACCGAGGAGCCATTGCATTATGACCCCTTACCTACTTAATAAGCTGTAGGACCCGTTTTAGCCCGCAAAACCGCGGCCACTCGGCGAGACATCGATTCGATGAGGTGGCGATATGTGTCCTCGACTATCTGGTACCATAATGTCAACAGCAGGTCCCCAAGTCCCGTACGTTTTGGGGTGGTGGTGATTTAGAGCGAACCAGCTTTTCCAAGTCAAACCACAAATGTTCGATTGGGTTCATGTCAGGTGAATTTGGAGGCACAGAAAGTCACCAGCCTGTTCCTCGAACCACTCCTTGACGATTCTGGGAGTGTGGCATGGCGCATTATGCTGTTGGTAATGGCCATCACCAGCAGTTGCCATGAATGGATGAACTTGGTCCACAATGATGTTCAGATACCTGACAGCTGTCAGGGGTTGTGCTATTGGTAATAATGGGGCCTAAAGAGTCCCAAGAAAACATCGCCCACAGCATAACACCACCGCTTCCGGCCTGTTTCCACCCAACAGTGCATCCAGCTGCCATAGCCTCCGCTGGCAATCGGCGTATCCGCGTTTGGCCGTCTACGTGATGCACCAGGAATCTTGATTCGTTAGAGCAGGCCACTTTTTTTCCAATCATCCACGGTCCAATCTCGATTATCTTGGGAACATTTCATGCGTTGTTGGCGATGACGTGCAGTGAGCATGGTGACACGGCTGTGTCTTCGGCTACGCCGGCCCATGCACAGAAACCTGCGATGAACTGTGTGCTGTGACACATTGCCCTGATCACCAGTGTTGTAGCTGCGGGTGATTTGATGCACTGTGGCCCTGCGGTTGCTGTGAAAAATGCGCGACAGTCTCCGCTCCCCTGTGGCGAGCTGCGGACGACACACGGCTTGACGACGATTCGTCGTTTGGCCATCTGTGCACCACTTTTGATACGAACTCACTACAGTGGCACGTGAACAACCCACAAGCCGCGCCGTTTCCGAGATCGTAGTTCCGAGCCGCCTTGCCATCACAATTTGTCCTTTATCAAACTCCGATAATTCGTCAGCTTTTCCCATTCTGACTCTGAACACTCTACTAACCGAAAGCCGGTCCTCGGGGGGTGTATATACTGCTCTGTGAACTTCGCCCGCGCCACCGTTCGGTCTCCAGGCGCGCTCAATTCTCTAGGCTGGGGGTGGTCATAATGCAATGGCTCATCGGCGTAGTCTTTGTTCCGCAAACACTTCTTTAGCACGACTCAGTCTTCAACAGCATTAGTGAACAAATCCAATTACTTGTTAGAGAACGTTTAAAGAGAAACAAAAACGCCAACTGTAAATATTAAATACGCAGACGTCAAGAAATCAGAACTTCAAGTAGTTCAACTTCCGCAACTAATACTATATCATCATACTACCTAATAGGTATCGATCCGCGTCACACTCCACTCCTGCCCTGGTTGTCAAGGTCAACTCCCGCACTGACCCCCTGCATTTACGGCTTTGTGACCTAACCGAAGATCACTGCATCGCCTTTTCTCTTCTCCCACCTCTCTCTCCCATGCGGCTTCTTAAGTACATCCCCTCGCATTCCCCCAATTGTCGATTTATTATTCCTGTGTTGCACATGTCAGGAGAAATCTTATGTCCCATCCCCGCATCTTTAAGGTACGCACGTTTCCCAGCTGGACCGTCAGGGGTCGAAGGTGAGAGGCTTGACTGAGGCTCTTTTCATATCAAATCGATTTGTATTTGTATTTTCAAAATACACTATATTGATAAAAGTCACCGGACACCCCTTCAAGAGCAAATGAACGGATCCGCTGCGTTGTTAAGATGCCCGGTACAGCTTCAAACGGCATAAAAACAAGCTTGCAGCTGACCGCGATCATATCGCACTGTGAGGTTGAGTGAAAATGTCGATGAACTGACTTTGAGAAAGGAAAGAATGTTGGGTGTTATATTAGTGGGTTGTCCATAAGAGAATAATACAAGCCTGCAGCTGACCGCGATCATATCGCACTGTGAGGTTGAGTGAAAATGTCGATGAACTGACTTTGAGAAAGGAAAGATTGTTGGGTGTTATATTAGTGGGTTGTCCATAAGAGAATAATACAAGCCTGCAGCTGACCGCGATCATATCGCACTGTGAGGTTGAGTGAAAATGTCGATGAACTGACTTTAAGAAAGGAAAGATTGTTGGGTGTTATATTAGTGGGTTGTCCATAAAAGAATAATACAAGCCTGCAGCTGACCGCGATCATATCGCACTGTGAGGTTGAGTGAAAATGTCGATGAACTGACTTTAAGAAAGGAAAGATTGTTGGGTGTTATATTAGTGGGTTGTCCGTAAAAGAATAATACAAGCCTGCAGCTGACCGCGATCATATCGCACTGTGAGGTTGAGTGAAAATGTCGATGAACTGACTTTGAGAAAGGAAAGAATGTTGGGTGTTATATTAGTGGGTTGTCCATAAGAGAATAATACAAGCCTGCAGCTGACCGCGATCATATCGCACTGTGAGGTTGAGTGAAAATGTCGCTGAACTGACTTTGAGAAAGGAAAGAATGTTGGGTGTTATATTAGTGGGTTGTCCATAAGAGAATAATACAAGCCTGCAGCTGACCGCGATCATATCGCACTGTGAGGTTGAGTGAAAATGTCGCTGAACTGACTTTAAGAAAGGAAAGATTGTTGGGTGTTATATTAGTGGGTTGTCTATAAAAGAATAATACAAGCCTGCAGCTGACCGCGATCATATCGCACTGTGAGGTTGAGTGAAAATGTCGATGAACTGACTTTGAGAAAGGAAAGATTGTTGGGTGTTATATTAGTGGGTTGTCCGTAAGAGAATAATACAAGCCTGCAGCTGACCGCGATCATATCGCACTGTGAGGTTGAGTGAAAATGTCGCTGAACTGACTTTAAGAAAGGAAAGATTGTTGGGTGTTATATTAGTGGGTTGTCCGTAAGAGAATAATACAAGCCTGCAGCTGACCGCGATCATATCGCACTGTGAGGTTGAGTGAAAATGTCGCTGAACTGACTTTGAGAAAGGAAAGATTGTTGGGTGTTATATTAGTGAGTTGTCCATAAGAGAAACCGAGAGGCGTTTAAACGTACCCAAATCAACAGTTTTGGATGTACTGAATAAGTGGAAGACACATGAAGCAGCAAAACGTGCCGGCAGACGAAAGAAAATCAGTGATAGAAGACGTCGAAGCCTCAGGATAGTCGTTACAGCTAATCAACGGAGTATTGCACAAGACCTCAGTCTACAGGTGAGTAAAAATGCTGGAACCTCGATGTGTACACGTACCATTCGCAGAGAACTTCATTCCATGGGTTACCGTGGTCGTGCGGCTGCTCATAAGCCTTTCATCTCCACTCGGAATGCTACTCGTTGTTTAGCATGGTGTAAAGAACATTTATCGTGGACGGTAGATCAATGGAAACGGGTCCTATGGACTGATGAATCCAGATACACGATCCATAAGTCTGATGGCTGTGTGTGGGTATGGCGGCAGCCGGGGGAACGTTATTTACCACAGTGTACTGTTCCTACGGTCATGTTTGGAGCTGGCAGTGTACTCGTGTGGGGGTGTTTTTCGTGAAATGGTCCCGGCGCATTGGTTATCGTAGACAAACCTGTTAGCCAGAACGTCTATGTCGATATTCTGGACAATTATACCCTACACCTCTGTGGCAATACTACGGAACCGAGCTTTATTGGTATTAGCATTATAATGCACCGAGCCATAAAGCAAGCACTGTTACGGCATGTAATTCCGTATTGTGTGTGGACTGTCCGGAACAGAGCTCTGATCTTAATCCCATAGAGCACGTATGGGATGATTTAGAGCGCCGCATAAGAAGTTTGGAACCAAGGCCTACTACTAAGCAACAGTTTAGCGGCAGCATTACATACTAAATGGAAGGGCATACCTATCGATGTGTTCCAAAACCTTGTCTGAAGCATGTCTCAAAGGGTCAGTGCATGCATTAATGCCAAAGGTGGACCGACACCAGACTAATGTATGTCAATAAACGCTATATTGTTTTTCTCCGCCCGGTGACTTTTGTCAATATACTGTATGTCTTAATTTGCAATTTTTCCAAATAAACTGCTGAGCAAAAGAAATGGATTTAGAGCGATAACGCTGTTGCTTTTCGCTCTAAAATCTGGGAACTAATTTTCTTAGAGGAGCTACCTCTTCTTTACGTTCTACAACAGTACACTATCAGGTTGACTTAGAGTATAGTTTCCATCATCGAAAAACTGGGTCCAAATCTCTGGTAAGACATCGATCGCGTTTCTAAATTTGTGGTGGGCCCCATTTGTGGAAACAGGAATTTGTTGGTGACGGAGATCGAAGCACCGTCTCCTCGCTCCGGAGTGAGCTGCTCTAACCCACTAAGCTACACCGACGGAATGTATCGCTGCACATTTGTCGTCTTGGCACGTGCTTTCGGTCTGTAGTACGTCACATTATCTCCCTCTTTACTTATCTATTCATTTTTTTCTTATTTTATCTTATTTATTTATTTTTTATTTATTTATTTTTTTGAAGCGAAGAAGGAACCTTTCATTAATTCAAGACGATGTGTGGAACGGACGACATACATTTTTTGTGATGTCCTGTAGATCCATTTTTACGTAACCGTGACGGAGATCATTAATACACACAATTGACGTGGATCAGGAATATCGCACAGAAGTCATTGCTCTTTCCACGTTTATAAGTGAGTAACGGATAAATTCTCATCGGCAGCCACCGGGAATCGAACCACTGCTCCACAGCGGCCTCGAATTCTCCAGACTCACAAGTGATTAACTGCCAAACCACATGGCAGGTTGCTTCTTGGAGCCCCGCACAATGCTGGGGATTCACCATAGATGGAAAGCAGCAACTGAACAAATAACTAGAAGGCGAATGAATGATAAATACACATTTGACTTGGATTAGGAACATCAAACTTATAAACGTGGAAAGAGCGATGACTTCTGTTTGATGTTCCTTGTCCACGTCAATTGTGTTTATTAATTATTCATTCACCTCCTAGTTATTTGTTCAGTTGCTGCTTACCATCTTTGGTGAATCCCCAGCATTGTGCGGGGCTCCATGAAGCAACCTGCCATGTGGTTTGGCAGTTAATCACTTGTGAGTGTGGAGAATTTGAGGCCGCTGTGGTGCAGTGGTAGCATGTCCGGCGGGTAACTGGCCCCGCACGGGGATGGCTGGTTTACCAGTTATTTGGGGAGCGGCGCCCCCACGGCCCGAGCTCACCTTGTGACGGAGTACTTGTCGTTTACTCTTGAACGATAACATCACCGAAGGGACAGCTGTTCATCCAGCTGATGGGGGATGGCGTCCCCACGGCCCGAGCCGTTTTTCTCTTATTGTTTTGCTTTTCTCGTCTTTCGTTCCTATAGTGACATGTACCCGCTTCAGTTGTAGGCTGCTGAGGTTGTGATGAGGCGCCAGTTCCGGGTTTTGTTCATCGTTCTCTTTCCTGTCTTTTCTCTTTTCTGTTACATTTTCTGTTTTTCCGGAGCTGGTTAGCTTAGACCTACCTGCATGTTTGCCGTGTGCGGTGACCCGTACAGGTGGAAAAGGGGATGCTGGAGGCTGAGGTGTCTGGGGGCCGGGTTGTAGTTGTCTCCAGATGCCGATACTCCTCTTTGCCCTCTGCTTCACTCTAAACGGGAGGCTGGGAGCTAACCCACTCCTCGTCAGGAAGTCTGTGGCCGAGTGGTGTCCTGACTTCTAGCGGCTTGTCGTTCTGTTCGGCTGGGTGAGTTTGGGGGTAGGGTGGGCATGCCAAAGGGGTGTTCTCTGGGCACGGGAAAGTCTGGGTGCACGCTGAGCGTGTGTCTGCCCTACCAACTTGCTATATCCGCTGACTATCCCTAGAGCCGTGTCCTGCGTCCTCTTGGGCTAGCGGACCTCCGGCTCTCCCTCGTTGGGCTCGGTTGTGGGTGGGGAGGTCGGCGGACGAATCTTTTCCCTCCTTCATGGAAAACCCAAGTGTTTCCCATGCTACCAATTTAAAGCGCCCTGTGGAGGAAAGTGCACCTTCCTCCACAAAGAAACTTGTCACATCAAATTGCAATGCTCTGTTTCTTTTGATCAAATCTGGTGACTCTTCACAGTCACTCAGTTCGAAGAGTCCCTTCTGGATCAACAAGGCTCTGCAAGCCGTTGCTGGCTCTCCAAAGAGTGTGAAGAAACTCCCTTCAGGGGATCTTCTTGTGGAAACATCTAATCCACGCCAC
Source organism: Macrothele yani (assembly GCA_039090855.1). Taxonomy (NCBI): domain Eukaryota; kingdom Metazoa; phylum Arthropoda; class Arachnida; order Araneae; family Macrothelidae; genus Macrothele; species Macrothele yani. Next base: position 32,736,744 of record CM077021.1, read on the forward strand.
AGTGCCACCTTGCTGGCGACGACCGTTTTGCTTGGCATTCCTGTCCAGGTTTCTCCACATGGTTACCTCAATTCCTCTCGCGGTGTTGTCAACTCCCGCGACCTGCTTGAGTGCAGCGATGTGGAATTGCTGGAGGAACTTGGTGAACAGCATGTCATTGGGGTTCGACGGATTCTTTTCAGGCGGGATGGGAAATCTATTCCCTCCCGTAACATCATCCTGACTTTTGACTCCCCAACCCTGCCTACTTCCATCAAGGCAGGTTATTTACGGCTTGATGTTCGGCTGTATATCCCGAACCCCTTGCGTTGTTTCAGGTGCCAGCATTACGGTCACTCCCAGCAGTCTTGCCGTAATGTTGCTAAGTGTGGTCGCTGTGGTTCCACAGAACACTCTTTGGCGGATTGCTCTGCAGAGTCTGATCATTGTGTCAACTGCGAAGGGACTCATCCTGCTTCTTCTAAGCAGTGTCCAAAGTGGATAGAGGAACAGGCAATCCAACGCCTGAAGACAACTGAGCATCTCTCCTATCCCGAGGCTAGACGGCGGATCGCCCCTTTACAACCAGGCCGGCGGTCCTATGCTTCAGTTGTGGTGCGGAAGGCTTCAGTGGCGGTCCAGACTGAGGTGTCCATCCCAGCGGGGTGTCCTTATGATTTTGGGGACATCGTCACTGCTGGTATGGAAGCACTGAAGTCTCGCCGTATTGCTTCCAAGGCGACATCAACATCGTCGCCGAAACCTTCCCCTGTGCCGAAAACATCTGTCAGCACAGGGACCCAGGGCACTGCTAAGAAGAAGCCAGAGAAGATGAAACCAGGTTCATCCTCCCCGAAACAGAGCAGGCAAAAACCACCTCCTAACACAGGGGGCAAGCACAGCCCTGTGTTGCCTCCAGACACTGCGGATGGCTTGGAGGTGATGGACGACACTGAGACCTTCTAGTCGTCTGTCTTCATTCTGTCATTTCATTTTTCATTATGGTCACGCTCATTCAGTGGAATTGCCGAGGTCTGCGATCACACATTGATGATTTGAAAGGTTTACTGTCTTCGCACACACCTGTGTGCGTTTGTCTCCAGGAGACAAAGCTTCGCACGACGGACACTCCTTCGCTGCGGAGACATTCCCTTTTCCGCAATGATCACCAGGACGGCGTTATCGCCTGCGGAGGAGTGGCCGTCGTTGTTCCTCATGGTGTTCCTGTCACTGCAGTTGCCCTTCGGACGTCTTTGCAGGCAGTGGCAGTGAGACTATCTGTGCACACACTGTTCACGGTGTGTTCCGTGTACATACCACCAAATGAAGCTGTAAGCCTTTCGGATCTGGAAGATTTAGTTGACCAGCTGCCGCCTCCTTTCTTCATCTTAGGAGATTTCAATGCACACAATCCGTTGTGGGGTTCTCCCACTCGTGACTCCAGGGGCCGTGTTGTTGAGTCCCTTCTCTCCAACACGTCCCTCTGTCTCCACAACACCGGGGCAGTGACGTATTTTCATGAACCCACCCGCTCGTACTCAGCCATTGATTTGTCTCTGAGTTCACCATCATTATATCCTGCCTGGTCCTGGAGCGTGTCTGGTGATCCCCTTGGCAGCGATCACTTTCCCATCTTCCTCCGTCTAGCGAGTGGCGGGTACCATTACCCTTCTCGCCCTGCTAGATGGAATATTGATCGTGCCAAGTGGGACACATTCACGGCTTCGGCCTTTATTACTCCGGCAATGGTGACCTCGGGAACAGTCAATGACGCTGTTGCGGCGGTAACGGATTGTATTGTGCAAGCGGCAGAACTTACCATCCCCAGGACGTCGACTAAACTTCCACGTTGCCCGAGACCTTGGTGGAATTCCACTTGTATGGCAGCTCGTCGGGCCCAACATCGGGCTTGGGGTAGGTTTCGTCGGTACCCCACCGACGCGAACCTACTTGCTTTCAAGAAAGCCAAGTCCTACGCGCGATTGGTTCGTAGGCGTTGTCAACGGGAGTCCTGGATACAATATGTATCCGGGATTAACACCAATACCAGCCCTAAGATCGTTTGGGACAGGATCCGTAAGATTCGGGGACAGTACCCATCTGGGGAAGTCTCCATTCTTGAGAGTGGTGGAGGGACGGTTGCTGACGCTCAGGGTATTGCTGACTGTCTGGGCGCCGCTTTTTCTTCGGTGTCCAGCAGCAGCAATTACCCTGCTTCGTTCCGGCAGTTACAGCCGCGGCTTGAACGGTCCAAGATTTCTTTTGGACCGTTTTCTGCCACAGATTACAACAGCCCGCTGACTGCCGTGGAGCTGAAGACCGCTCTGAATCGGTCCGGCCGGACATCTGTCGGACCGGACAACATCCATTACGAAATGCTGAAGCACCTTTCTCCGTCCTCTCTTGAATGTCTGCTAATCCTGTTTAACAGGATTTGGCAAGAGCATGTCTTTCCCGAATCTTGGCACACTGCCATTGTCGTTCCTGTTCCCAAACCTGGTAAAGATCCCACCAACCCGTTGAACTACCGGCCAATTGCTATGACGAGCTGCCTTTGCAAAGTACTCGAGCGTATCGTTAATTTTCGTCTCATTTTTTATCTGGAGTTTCATCACATTTTTTCACCTCATCAGAGTGGATTTCGCAATTCTCGATCCACCACCGATCATCATCTTCGCCTTGAGACATCTGTCAGGGAGGCGTTTGTCCGACATCAGCACATGGTCTCCGTATTCTTCGACATGGAGAAAGCCTATGACCGTACCTGGAGATACGGCATTCTCCGTGATCTGCGCGAGTGCGGATTGCGGGGAAACTTACCATCTTTCGTCGCCGGATTTCTCCAGGACCGGAGTTTCCGTGTGCGCGTCGGGTCGACCCTCTCTGCGGTGTACCCGCAAGAACAGGGTGTACCTCAAGGCTCCATTCTTTCCGTTACGTTGTTCATCCTTCGTGTCAACCATATTTTCCAACTACTTCCTCCGACGGTTCGTGGAACCATGTACGTGGATGATCTGCAGATCTCTTGCGCCTCCGTAAACATGCGCACCATCGAGAGACAGCTCCAGTCTGCCATTACCAAGATCTCTCACTGGGCTTCCCAAAATGGATTTCGCTTCTCGACGCAGAAGACCGTTTGCGTGCATTTCTGCCGCAAACGGGGTCTTCACCCAGACCCCAGCCTCCGTCTGGGGTGTTCTACCATCCCTGTGGTGTCAGAAGCCAGGTTCCTTGGGCTAACTTTTGACCGAGCGCTCACCTTCCGGCCTCACATTCAGTCTTTGAAGGTGAAGTGCACGAAGTCATTGAGTATCCTGAAGGTCCTCTGCCGAACATCTTGGGGAGCTGACAGGTGCTCAATGCTTCGCATTTACCACTCTCTCATTCGGTCTAAGTTCGACTTCGGATGCATTACGTACGGTTCAGCGCGTCCATCGGTTTTACAGCCTTTGGACCCCGTCCATCACCAGGCATTGCGGCTATGTACTGGTGCTTTCCGCACCTCTCCCGTGCATAGCCTGTATGCGGAGGCTCATGAGCCGCCGTTATGCATCCGTCGTAAGCAGCTGTCTCTTCAGTTTTATACAAAACTGAAATCTTTTCCTGATCATCCACTGTATGGTTCCATCTTCCAACCGGACTGTGTCCGCTTATTTTCCAACTGCCCCTCCTGTGTTCCGACGTTCGGGATTCGGATGTCTGCCATAGTGCGCGATGCTGGTCTAGACTTGTCAAGGATTGGTTTGACCCGGTTCTACAATGAACCGCCTTGGCAGCCGGTTCAAGCAACGGCTGACCTTTCCCTTTGTGTGTGGCCAAAGTCTTCCACTCCTGCTATGGTGTACCAGCAGCTCTTTGCCGAGAAACAGTCTCTCTTCCCGGATTTCGTGCCTGTATTTACTGACGGGTCGAAATCCGGCGAGGTTGTTGGAGCCGCTTTCGTGTGTGGCGATGCCTCCCATGCTGAGAGGCTTCCGCCTGAATCTACCGTCTTTTCGGCAGAGATGCGTGCGGTACACCTCGCTTTGTGCCACATACAGTCTCGGTCACATCGTCGCACTATGGTTTGCTCTGATTCCCAGTCCGTCATCCATGTTTTATCTTCTCCAGAGGACACGGACTCACCTGTCATCCGTGATGTCCGTCGTCTTCTTGGAACTTTGGAGGGTGATGGCTTCCTGGTCCGATTCTGTTGGGTTCCTGGCCATGTTGGGATCCGGGGTAACGAGCTGGCAGATCTCTCTGCTAGGTCTGTTTCCTCCATGTCGCCAGCTCGGCTGCCACTGTCTTTCCGAGATTATCGGCCATTGATCCGGACTTTTGTTATGGATGAGTGGCAGTCCCTGTGGTCTCAGCAGGGCAGCAATAAACTCTATGCCATCAAACCACGGATCGAACTATGGAAGTCTAGTTTGCGGAAGAACCGTCGTGAGGAAGTTGTTCTTGCACGTCTCCGCATTGGGCACTGTCGTTTTACTCACCGCTTTTTGCTGTGTGGCGAGAGTGTCCCGGTGTGTGAGGCGTGCGACTGTCGTCTCACCGTCCTTCATGTTTTGTGTACTTGTGTTCGTTTTTGTGCTCATCGTTTTCGTCATTTTCACTCTCATCTGTTGGACGAAGGAGCAGCTACGCTGCAAACTATTATCGGTGAAGCCTGCGATACGAGAGCAGTGTTTTCATTTTTACGGGAAATTGACTTTTATAAACTCGTCTAGATTTTAACTTCTTCATTCTCATGTTTCATTTTTACTACCTCAGCCTGTTTTTAACCTTGTGTACGTTTTTATTGCTTTAGTTTTGTTTTGATGTCTTTTGTTTGGCGCTCTTTGGCCAACCATGGCCCTTGCGCCATTAACCTCAATCAACCAACCAACCAACCAACCGGCGGGTAACTGGAAGACCCTGGGTTACATTCCCGGTGGCTGCGGAAGAGAATTTATCCGTTACTCACTTATAAGCGTGGAAAGAGCGATGACTTCTGTTTGATGTGACGCAGATCGAAGTCGCGTCTTCTCGCTCCGGAGCGAGATGTTCTAACCGACTAAGCTACACCGACGGAAAGCATCGCTGCAGGTTTGTCGTCTTGACAAGTGCTTCTCCTTTGTAGTACGTCACTCACTTCACTTTTTTTTGATTGGAGATTTAACGACCACCGTGAGCAACTCAATGGGCTATAAGCAGTCGCCCGTCCCTAATTTAGGGTCACTGGTTCCAGGGAAGGGAGAGAGCCAGTGCCGTAAGACAAACACAACATCCATGCCTGACCGGGATTCGAACCCGGACCCCTTACGGACGAATGATCAGAGGCCAGCGCCTTAGACCACTGCGCCACCGGGACGGCCATTTCACTTTATAGTATGGATTAATGAATAACAAAAATCGCCGCCCCTGTGGCGCAGTGGTCTAAGCGCTGGCTTATGATCATTAGTCCGTGAAGGGGTCCGTGTTCGAATCCCGTGAGGTATGGATGTTGGGTTTTATCCTACGGCACTGGCGCTCTCCCTTCCCTGGAACCAGTGACCTTAAATTAGGGATGGGGGCTGCTTATAGCCCATTGAGTTGCTCACGGTGGTCGTTAAACCTCCAATAAAAAAAAAAAAAAAAGAATAACAAAAATCAAAAAGAAGCAGTGATTAAAGGAAAGGAGGTGTGAAAACACAGTCCTGTCCACGACGGGCTGGACTGTGTTTTCACATTGGCACCCGAACAGGGACTCGAACCCTGGACTGTTCGCTTTCTCGCAATGGTGTGATGTTCTTTCCACACCGCGAGACAGGAAAAATGAGAATCCCTTCTTCAGCGCTTCGAAAAAATAAATGTGTGTGATGTTGCGTTCCACACACCAAATTGTCTGAGATTTCTCAAATGCACGTTCTTCAGCGGATGACTGCCTACAGCGACACATGGTCCCGGCCCTCTTTCGGACGGGGGGGATATGTCGTGCCTGCCTCGCAGGACGCACATGATATAAAGGCAGATAGCAGTGAGAGCACATGTCCGCGTAGTTCAATTGGGGGAGTGACTTACTCCGGAGTGAGAGGCTACGATGCCCGGCAGGGACAAAACTGTGTTTTCACAGAGGAAACATAATTGACTATACAACGTAACCCTTTTCATGTCATGCAAGATATCCGGCTGAGTAGATGTTAAACTAAGGGTAAATGCGATGCAACTAATTATGCCGGATAGCTCACGTTAGAGAAAGGCTTTTACAAAGGCCAGACGAAACATATACACAAGTCTAACTTACGTCAGCTTTTTATTGGCTTAGCAACATTAGACGAAATCCAAAACACACCACTTCCCATATCTTAGTCAAGAAGTCTAACTTGCGTCAACTTCTTATTGGGCCAGCAACATTAGACGAAATCCAAAACACACCACTTCACATATCTTAGTCAGGAAGTCCAACTTACGTAAACTTCTTATTGGGCCAGCAACATTAGACGAAATCCAAAACACACCACTTCACATATCTTAGTCAGGAAGTCCAACTTACGTCAACTTTTTATTGGTCCAGCAACATTAGACGAAATCTAAAACACACCACTTCCCATATCTTAGTCAAGAAGTTTAACTTGCGTCAACTTCTTATTGGGCCAGCAACATTAGACGAAATCCAAAACACACCACTTCACATATCTTAGTCAGGAAGTCCAACTTACGTTAACATTTTATTGGTCCAGCAACATTAGACGAAATCCAAAGCACACCACTTCACATATCTTAGTCAAGAAGCCCAACTTACGTCAACTTCTTATTGGGCCAGCAACATTAGACGAAATCCAAAACACACCACTTCACATATCTTAGTCAGGAAGTCCAACTTACGTCAACTTCTTATTGGTCCAGCAACATTAGACGAAATTCAAAGCACACCACTTCACATATCTTAGTCAAGAAGTCCAACTTACGTCAACTTCTTATTGGGCCAGCAACATTAGACGAAATCCAAAACACACCACTTCACATATCTTAGTCAGGAAGTTCAACTTACGTAAACTTCTTATTGGGCCAGCATCATTAGACGAAATCCAAAACACACCACTTCACATATCTTAGTTAAGAAGTCCAACTTACGTAACTTCTTATTGGGCCAGCAACATTAGACGAAATCCAAAACACACCACTTCACATATCTTAGTCAGGAAGTCCAACTTACGTCAACTTTTTATTGGTCCAGCAACATTAGACGAAATTCAAAGCACACCACTTCACATATCTTAGTGAAGAAGTCCAACTTACGTCAACTTCTTATTGGGCCAGCAACATTAGACGAAATCCAAAACACACCACTTCACATATCTTAGTCAGGAAGTTCAACTTACGTAAACTTCTTATTGGGCCAGCAACATTAGACGAAATCCAAAACACACCACTTCACATATCTTAGTCAAGAAGTCCAACTTACGTAAACTTCTTATTGGGCCAGCAACATTAGACGAAATCCAAAACACACCACTCAACATTAGACGAAATCCAAAACACACCACTCAACATTAGACGAAATCCAAAACACACCAAGTCCAACTAACGTCAACTTTTTATTGGGCCAGCAACATTAGACGAAATCCAAAACACACCGCTTCATATATCTTAGTCAAGAAGTTTTCCTTCAGAACTCAGTAACGTTCTAACATATCCACACACAAAGCAACCTCTGCATCGTCTTTTTATCTAACGTTCTTATTACATACACTCTTGTTTCGACCTCAGTGTTGCCAACGTCATTCTCGTTTGAGGGAAAACACATAACGTTAAGGTTTTAAAATGTCTAAGAGAACGAACTCAAATTTACATAGAAAAAGAAACTCAAAAGGAAAGTTAATATAGAATATACGTTACAACTATCTCAAGTCATCTTCAGAAATGCAAAACAATTCCGTCTAATGCACTTGATGACCAAAATACACTCTTTGCAAAAAAAAAAAAAAAAAAAAAAAAAAAGAGAGAAAGAAAGAAAGAAACGACGCATCTAGAAAGAATCATGCAATTGAGATGAAAATTGGCATGTGAAATGTATATATATAGTGTGGCGTGCCTGCACCGCAAGACGCACGTGAGATAAAGGCAGATAGCAGCGAGAGCATACGTCCACGTAGCTCAGTTGGGAGAGCGACTTATTCCGGAATGAGGGGACCCAGGTTCAATGCCCGGCGTGGACAAAAATGACGGAGAAATTTACTTCGTTATAATAGGGATAAAAATTATTGCAATTCCAGAACAGTTGGGCCATTTATTCGGATAAAACAGCTACACGAATAAAGCAAGTCAGTACGTTGTAACGCTACCTTTGGCTCGGATACAAGCCGTTACCCGGTGTGGCAAAGACGCATACAGCTCCCAGATACTGTCTGGAGGTATAACATGCCAGATGGTGTCCAAACTGCGTGCCAGTTCGCCGACTTTCCGGGATGGCCGTAGGTGGCGTCCCATCATGTCACAAACATGTTCGATTAGTAAGAGGTCAGGCTATCGGGCTTACCAATACCCTGACCTCTCACAAAGCAGGATTAGGAGAGCCATGCCGTATGTGACCCGTCATTATCCTGTTGAAAAATTGCTCGGTGATGTTGCGACAGAAATGGCAACACAAGAGGTTGTAGAATGTCGTCGACGTACCCTTTAGCGGTGAGGGTGGTACGGAGGACTACCAACGGTGTCCGGCTATCGTAGGAAATGGCTCCCAAGGCAATCACTCCCGGCGTGCGAATCGTGTGCCGTTCCACAGGAAAGGCAGGATCCATGCATTGACCGGCTCGTCTCCAGACACGTGTGCGATGGTCGGCTCGTTTCCAGCCACGTATGCACTAGTCATCGGCGCCAAGTGCAAATCGTGGCTCATCACTAAAGATAACACGACGCCGCTGGACACTATCCAACGTTAATCGGTCCTGATCCAATTGCAACTGATGCCAGTGATGCCCGTTGGTCAGTGATAGGTGGCGGAGTGGCCTCCTGGAATGCAGTCTCCGTGCCACAAGTCGTCTGACGAAGGTCTGGTGACCACTTCCGTACTTGTAGACGAAGCAACATGGCCACGGATAGTTGAGACTGACGAATTCGGTTCTGTACGCGCGTCTTTCGCAACTGCTCAATCCTAAACTTCTGTCGTTTCCCTCGGTCAGGCATCGTCCGATTCCCGCGTCGCTCAGACCCAAATGCCTGGCAATACGGCAACTTGTGACCAACAGGCCTCTCTCATCCTAATTCTAGGTCCTCTCTAAAACTCGCTCAACTGCTCGGATTGTGTTCGGATCCGACGTCGAGGCATCCTCACAGTCCGTGGAGGTTAATGCAACCGCAATCCGCTATCACAGTTGTCTCTTCGTGCGATCTTTGCTCTTGATGTACCCTCCTCGATGCGCGGTTCCCATGCGCTGTGAGAGGCCGCTATTTAGTCATTGGTCGTTATTTTTCATCATTTGCATATTCGTCCCTGAGGTACTTGCATGCGGAGTTTCATCAGCGACTTTCTCGAGGTGCTTCGGTGTTGTTATTGTTTTTCAAAGAATGTATAGTTCGTCGCATAAATATAGAGACAGAACAAATTCTCGAATAAAAAAGAAACAACAACGAGCTGAAATGTACACCTCATATTTATAGAAAAAATAGCATAGGACACGCAGCTGCACAATAGTTTGACGGAAACATAACAATTCCAACACCAAGTAAAATAAAAATACAGAAATACGCTGTCTCAAAAATATAAAGACTTACTAGTTATGAGCACCTCAGGTACGAATAGTGGAACCGTTGTTTCGAATAACACTGAAAACCCGATTGGGGATGCTGTCCACCATGTGATGTAAGTGTTCTGGACGGAGTGCGTACCAGCTTCGTTCAATCTGCTCTTTCAATGCCACCGCGCTTGAGAACTGCCGTCCATTCGCATACACATCACGAGCGAGGATACCCTAAAGGTTCTCAGTAGGGTTCAGATCTGGAGTGAGTGCTGGCCGATCCATTACGGTCACATGATGAGTGTTAAACCAGCTTTTCGTTGATGCAGATCGATAGATAGAGGCATTGTCTTGCTGGAACAGATAATCAACACCCGCTAGAGTTTCAGCAAATGGTAGACGGTGGCTGCTGAGTATGTCCTGATACGTTTCGGAGTTTTGCCTGCCTTGCAGGGAAGCGAAACTCGTTGTTCCATTGAACGCAAAAGCTCCCCAGATCATCACAGATCCTCCTCCTTTCTGTCTGCTGGAGAAGGTGCGTGGCTCCCGTCGTAAATCATGCCAATAGCAGTTCCAACCGTCAGGGCCGTCCAGGTTGTACTTTTTCTCATCGGAGAATATAGTTGTGATTCATTCGTCCATCCAGTGCATGTGGCTGCTTGCCCATAACAGTCTAGCTTTCTTGTGGCGCCGCGTGAGGTATGGCAGACGGCGCATTTTACGGAGCACAATGTTGCGACTTTCCTTGATTCGTCGATGAACTGTGTCCTTTGAGACGGTGACACCAACAGTACGAGAAACTTGACGTAGTGATAATCTTTGGGATGAAACTAAACACATGATTGCACGATCATCTCGTTTGGTTGTTATTCGAGGCCTTCCAGGCCGTTTACTGGCAGTTAACGCACCGCGTTTCGATAAAGTCTTATAAATGACTGCCCTACTCCTCCCCATGGCTTTACAAATTTTCGCTACAGGCAATCCATTTTCTCTCAGTCTCCAAATCTTCTGGACCTCCTCACCAAAAAGTTGACTGTTGCGTAGCATTTCAGCAAATTAATATCTGACGGCAGGTCCGCTGTCTTTTGTAGGCTGGACCGAATTACGGCCCATGCGCGTGCGTACAACATGCTAATTTGTACATCTTATTTGCATGTGGCTACTTTACATAACTGTCTTTATATTTATGAGACATCTAAAATTACACTTTTTCACATTGTGTTGTTCTTTTCACACAATCCGGTCATCTCGGCGGATCGAAACGTTTGTTGTAGGGTTATGTCTAATTAAGTACCACTTCAGCTTCCTACCTATATTCGCATTGCGTTCACGGCGCAAAGTCGACTGTCTCTATATTTATGCGACGCACCTTATCTTCATGACACTGTTTTTTGTCAGAATCGCTCATTAAAAAGCTTTTAATACATCGGTCTGAAACTAGGGACTACTTTTCGTAGCGAAGGAACCTCTTATGTAACTTCCACAGCAATACACTCTCACGTTGACTTGGAATACAGTTTCTATCATCGAGAAACTAGATCCAAATCCTTGGTGACAAACCGGTCGCTATCCTGAATTTGTGATAGCCTCATTTAACATTATAGGAAGGGTTAATGAATAACAATAATAAAAAGCAGTAATGAAAGAGAAGGAGGGAGCATCGTTAAGCACCTGGGTTCATCTTCAGAAATGCAGAACTATTCCATATTTTTTTTTTTTTATTGGAGGTTTAACGACCACCGTGAGCAACTCAATGGGCTATAAGCAGTCGCCCGTCCCTAATTTAGGGTCACTGGTTCCAGGGAAGGAGAGAGCCAGTGCCGTAAGACAAACACAACATCCATGCCTGACCGGGATTCGAACCCAGTCCCCCTTACGGACGAATGATCAGAGGCCAGCGCCTTAGACCACGCGCCACCGGGGCGGCCTATTCCATATAGTATAATTGATGTCCAAAATATCTTCATGACACTTTGTTTCATCAGAGTTGTTCATTAAAAAGTCTTTAATTTGACTTCGAAGGCAAATTTGTCGACTACCTCAGCTAAAATACGAGTACATTTCCTTCGAATGTTCCCATTTGCATCTTATTTTCCTCGAACTATTTGCATTCTACATGTATTTATTTGTTCACGTATTCCAGTAATAACAATGACTTTGTATATCTTCCGCGATCGAGGAAAAACATTATCTCCCCTATTCATTCCTCTCATTATTTCCAAACACGTTCGCTTCGTGGAAATTGCTGATGCATATTTTTCTTGTACTTAGTTTTTGGCGTTCAGCTCTTCAACTCATGACGTACGTGGCCAGCTAGGATGTTCTCTTTCAAAACAGATTTATTATTGCTTCTACTTTAAATGCGTAGAAACAAATAAGAGGAGCAATAAAAGGTATATTGCTATAGGATATGGCAGAAACTATACCGTAGAGAAGAGTAATTAAGATACGTTCCGTCCGCCATTAGCAACGAATTACAAGAGTTGAATATATCTGAACAAATGGGTCAGCACTTTCTAACTTTCTGCCATCGTTTCGCGCAGAAAGTTCTGCTGAAAAGGTCAGAGTTCAGTAAGTGAGACGAACGTCATCTGTTTGCTTGGCTTGTTGCCAGGTACGGTTTTGACTCTTTGCTTCACATGGACTGCACATATGAGGTTGACTCACATCAACTGTGGCACACTTGCTAACGTTTCTCACATTTCTGATGTGGCATCTGAATATCACACTGCCGCCCCGGTGGTTTGATTTGATTGATTGATTGTAGGTTTAACGACCACCGTGAGCAACTCAATGGGCTATAAGCAGTCGCCCGTCCCTAAATTAGGGTCACTGGTTCCAGGGAAGGGAGAGAGCCAGTGCCGTAAGACAAACACAACATCCATGCCTCACCGGGATTCGAACCCGGACCCCTCACGGACGAATGATCAGAGGCCAGCGCCTTAGACCACTGCGCCACCGGGGCGGCCCGCCCCGGTGGCGCAGTGGTCTAAGAGATGGCTTCTGATCATTCGTCCAAAAGGGGTCCGAGTTTGAATCCCGGTAAGGCATGGATGTTGTGGCCGCCCCGGTGGCGCAGTGGTCTCAGCGATGGCCTCTGATCATTCGTCCGTAAGATGTCCGGGTTCGGATCCCGGTGAGGCATGGATGTTGTGTTTGTCTTATGGCACTTGCTCTCTCCCTTCCCTGGAACCAGTGACCCTAAATTAGGGACGGGCGACTGCTTATAGCCCATTGAGTTGCTCACGGTGGTCGTTAAATCTCCAATCAAAAAAATATATACAATGTATATTACACGATGTGACGTACTACAGAGGTGAATCACGTGTCAAGACGACAAATCTGTAGCTATACATTCAATCTGTGTAGCTTAGTTGGGAAGAGCAACTTACTCCAGAGTAAGGGGGACGTCAATCCTCGTCACGACAAAATTCGTGTTTTCACAACTTTTGAGTTGGTGCAGATAAAATGTCTGCTTTCAGCAGGTGGGCAGGGTTGACTTCGCCAGCGGAAGGTGTCGTCCACCTACATCACGTGGCACACGTCACAAGGTTGATGCATATCTGGTGTGCTCGTTATGTGCCTTTCTTCTGAAATGAAGATACGGGATGGTGTTCCTCAGGGTTCTGTTCTCGGGCCTACACTGTTCTCCATTTATCTGCACGACCTACCCAAACTCAAGTATGGTCATGTTAAGATGTACGCAGATGATACCAAGGTTGTCATTGGGTCCCTGAACAAACACAGAGCTGCGGCACTCCTTCGGGACTATTCTTCTGAGTTGGAATCTTACTACACTGACTGACTCATCAAGATCAATTGTCGAAGAGCAGTGTGCTGATGTTCTTTGTATCTCCTCAAGGAGTACTGAAACTGATCATATTTCCGGAGACAATCCCCTGAGTTACTTCTGCCAAGTACCAGGGGCTGAAAATACCCTGCTGGCCACCCAAAATGCAACACCAAGAAGGAAGCATCCGATTGGCCTGAAATTCGCAGCATGCGTCGCCCGCGAGAGGACGTGCAAACGATTAGCATTGCAGGGCATATGCAAATCATGTGCGCCCGGCACGCCACCGAGAAGCACTATAAGAAGGGTGCACAGAAGGCGGGGCGTAAGTAGTGGAAGTGTGTTGTGTTGCCGGACCTGTGCGTGGGAAGCTTCCTGATGCCTCGTCGCAGAATACGGCAGTCATTCCAGCACGTTTCGGAGTTCGACAGAGAACGAATAGTGGCTTATCGCGACAGCGGTTTATCCTACCGAGACATCGGCGCTCGTGTGGGACGACATCCAGCCACAGTGAGGCGAGTACGGATTCGGTAGGTGAAGGAGGGACGGATGGACCGACGTGAGCGATTGCCGCAGCCGCGGCACACCACCGAACGAGAGGACCGGCATTTTGTGCGGCGGGCATTGACGGCTCGCACCGCCACATCACGAACGTTAGCGCATGAATTAGGGTGTGTTGCGCAACAACCTGTGTCAGCACGTACCGTTCGACGTCGTCTGCAGGAGCGGGGACTTGTCGCACGGCGTCCATTGCTCCGACTACCATTTACGTTACACTACCTGCGAGTGCGGCGGCAGTAGGCTGTTGAACGCCGCGCCTGGACTTCGGAATGGCCCTACATTGTCTTCTCCGACGAATCCCGCTTCTTCCTGCAACAACACGATGGTCGGATCCGCGTGTGGCGGCAATACGGCGAGAGACTGTTTGACGCTTGAATTATGCATTGCCATACCGGTCCGTCGCCTGGCGTTATGGTTTAGGGCGCAATTGAATATGACACCCGCAGCCCTCTGGTACGCATCGCCGGTACACTCAACAGCCACCGCTACATCTCCGACATTTTGGCGCCTGTAGTACTCCCTTACCTGCAGGATTTGCCAGCTGCCACGTTTCAACAGGGCAATGCGCGCATGCACGTGGCACGCATAGTGCAACAATTCTTCACGGCCCACCAGGTGTCACTGCTGTCGAGGCCCACCTGTTCTCCCGATATGTCCCCCATCGATCACGTCTGGTCGCTGATCGGCAACCAAGTGGCCCGGCAAGCACTACCCGCGGCTACGCCTGATGAACTGTGGCAACGTGTGGAAGAAGCCTGGACCGACATACCCCAAGCCCACATCCAAAGGCTCTTTCGTTCGATGCCGCGGCGTGTAGCAGCCGTTATTGCCAGCCATGGGGCCACACGAACTATTGATGTCTGCGTGTTCCGCAAGTCGCATGGGCCTGTAAGCTCAATCGTTTCATCTTTGTATCTGTTGTTATGTGTCCAGTAAATCTGGCTTTGCTATCTCGTTTCCTTCTTGGTGTTGCATTTTGGGTGGCCAGTAGAGTAGATTGTCGACCTTCGTGGGTAGTCAACACCAATTACCTCACGAAAAGAGCTAGCCTTGGGCAGCTAGCTCTACCACTCCACTGGAGAAGCTTCCTAACCACATGACACAAAGTGCTGTGTATAAGAAGGTTGTCAGGCCAGTGTTCACGTACGCAGATCTAAGTCTGGGTAGGTGTAAGACAAGGAGGTTAGAATAGATGGAGTAAGGACCAACCGTTCCCCTCGTGCAATCAAAATGAAGCCACCGGAACTTCACGATCATGACGTCACAGCCAATCACAGCCTCTTCCACCATGCTGGTGAGACGATTGAGAATTAAACATAACATTGAAAAAGAACAAAAAAACGTCGCGCATCCCCGGTGGCGCAGTGGTCTAAGCGATGGCTTATGACCATTCGTCTGGGAGGGGTGCGGGTTCAAATCCCGGTGAGGCATGGATGTTGTGTTTGTTTTACGGAACTGGTTTTCTCCCTTCCCTGGAACCAGGGGCCCTAAATTAGGGACGGGCGACTGCTTATAGCCCATTGAGTTGCTCACGGTGGTCGTTAAACCTTCAATAAAAAAACGTTGCACTGGGCGTAGCCATCAGCTCCGTGTCATCGTGTACGACTGCGATGATTATTCTCGTGTACGACTACCATGTTCTTGAGGGACACATCACTGCCAAGGACCATGGGACAATTCTGGGGAACCAGGTGCACCCAATGGTTCAAACATTGTACCCTGACTGTGGTGCCGTGTATCAGGATGATGACGGGCCGATACAAACTGGTGAAACAGTGGTTTACTGAGCATGAAAGTGAGGTTGAAAAACTGTCATGGCCTGTACGGTCACCCGACTTGAACATTATTAAGCCACTCTGGGGTGTTCTGGAGGAGCGAGTCAGGAAACGTTTTCCTCCACCAGAATCACGTCGTGAACTAGCCGATTTTCTGCAAGAGAAATGGCTTCAAATCCCTCTGGCCACCGCACTGGACTTGAATCGGTCCTTCCCACAACGAATTGAAGCGGTATTGGCCTCCAAAGGAAGCCTTACATCGTACTAATCAATTGTTGTGTCCTAAACCCATGTGTTTCAGTTTTGTTTTCCACCTCCTGTAGAAGACTCGTCATACATATTGTTCAAACCTGACTGCCAGAAGATTCACTTATGTGTTCGGGAGCCAACGTAACAAAGAGGATGGTTATTAATTAGTTGGGCAAAAAGAAAACGTTATTGCGCAAAGGTATAAGGATACATGTGATAATAAGTACGGAAAATATATAGTTAAACACACCAAGTTTAAAAAAGAAATACATCGCTCTTTCCTCGTTCCAAAAACACATAGCAACCGAAAAATTGTTTTTCAGCCGCCGCCGTGGAATTGAACCACGGATCTCTCGATATCTAGCCAAGCGCGTTAGCTTTACACCACGGTGGCTAACAATCCACGGTGCTATGTGTATTTTTAAGTCAGCTTCTGACATCATAAATCCGTAAGATGGGCTCAGCTACTGAGACGTCTCCATCTGGTGGGCATTAACGGCACTGGCTATATATATTATACCAGTTAAATCCAAAGGGCGAGATCCAAGGTGAAAATCCTCCAAATAAGTGGCGTCAGTAAATAAATAAATAAATAAATACATCGCTCTTTCCACGTTCCAGAAACACATAGCAACCGAAAAATTGTTTTTCAGCCGCCGCCGTGGAAATGAACAACGGAGCTCTCGATATCTAGCCGAGCGCGTTAGCTTTACACCACGGTGGCCAACAATCAACGGTGCTATGTGTATTTTTAAGTCAGCTTCTGACATCATAAATCCGTAAGATGGGCTCAGCTCCTGAGACGTCTCCATCTGGTTGGCATTAACGGCTATATATATTATAGCAGTTAAATCCACAGGGCGAGATCCAAGGTGAAAATCCTCCAAATACGTGGCGTCAGTAAATAAATAAATTCATCGCTCTTTCCACGTTCCAGAAACACATAGCAACCGAAAAGTTGTTTTTCAGCCGCCGCCGTGGAAATGAATCACGGAACTCTCGATATCTAGCCGAGCGTGTTAACTTTACACCACCAAGTTTACATTTTGTAGACCTTTTTTGTGGACAGATGGCGCTGAGACATGCAAGGTCACGTATTACCAGCAGAGAACGCGCGATTGCTCACATCACCATTGTTTCATTGTTCCCGGTACGATGGCGATGTTCAGCGGCGCGGAAAAAGTTGCCTTTGGTTTCGCGAGACGCGTTCAACAACATAAGTGCAACGACATTTTTTGCCGAGAATACAAGAAAACTGCACCGAAAAGGAACACGATTGTAACATGGTACAAATGATTACAGAGACTGGATGTGTGGCATATAGGAACAACGGCCAAGTAGACCTGGAATTCCAGAGGAGACGGTGGATGTAGTGCAAGCAGCATTTCTGTGAAGCCCCCGTAAATCGACGGCACGAGCAAGTCTGGAGCTTGGAGTTCCAAACTTAACAGTGACAAAATTCCTACAGAAACGTCTGAAATGTAGGCCTTACAAATTGCAGCTCATTCAAGCTCTGAAGGATGGCGACCAGAAGCGGAGAGCAGATTTTTGCAGTGCCATGTTAAATCGCGTGGAAGCTGATGATGACCTTGTCGAAGTTGATATTCAGTAACGAGGCGGCATTTCAATTAAATGGCAAAGTGAATAGACACAATGTGAGGATTTGGGTTTCATAAAATCTCCATAACATCTTGGAACATGAAACGGACAGTCCCAAAGTAAACGTTTTTTTGTACGTGAGTTGTGCTTTCGTTTTTGGCCCATTTTTCTTTGCTGAAAGAAGTGTTACCGGAATCACATACCTGGACATGTTTCAGATTTACCTAATGCCAACCCTCAAGGAAACAATGGAAGGAGGTTTCATTTACCAGCAAGACGAGGCGAGGCGCCTCCTCACTATCACAAAGACGTCACTTCTCACCTCGATGCAGAAGTCCCACTTTGGATTGGTCGCCGCGGCCCAATTGCATGCACCCATGCTTCAGATTTACCTAATGCCAACCCTCAAGGAAACAATGGAAGGAGGTTTCATTTACCAGCAAGACGGGGCGAGGCGCCTCCTCACTATCACAAAGACGTCACTTCTCACCTCGATGCAGAAGTCCCACTTTGGATTGGTCGCCGCGGCCCAATTGCATGCACCCATGCTTCAGATTTACCTAATGCCAATCCTCAAGGAAACAATGGAAGGAGGTTTCATTTACCAGCAAGACGAGGCGAGGCGCCTCCGCACTATCACCAAGACGTCACTTCTCACCTCGATGCAGAAGTCCCACTTTGGATTGGTCGCCGCGGCCGAATTGCATGCACCCATGCTTCAGATTTACCTAATGCCAATTCTCAAGGAAACAATGGAAGGAGGTTTCATTTACCAGCAAGACGAGGCGAGGCGCCTCCTCACTATCACAAAGACGTCACTTCTCACCTCGATGCAGAAGTCCCACTTTGGATTGGTTGCCGCGGCCCAATTGCATGCACCCATGCTTCAGATTTACCTAATGCTAATCCTCAAGGAAACAATGCAAGGAGGTTTCATTTACCAGCAAGACGAGGCGAGGCGTCTCCTCACTATCACAAAGACGTCACTTCTCACCTCGATGCAGAAGTCCCACTTTGGATTGGTCGCCGCGGCCCAATTTCATGCACTCCCCCCTTCCCCGCGGTCACCGAGCCTGACGCCCCTACATTTCGGTCTATGGGGTTTTGTTAAAGATCAGGTTCACCTTTGCAGCCCCGGTGGTGCAGTGGTCTAAGCGATGGCCTCTGATCATTCGTCCGAACGGGGTCCGGGTTCGAATCCCGGTGAGGCATGGATGTTGTGTTTGTCTTACGGCACTGGCTCTCTCCCTTCCCTGGAACCAGTTACCCTAAATTAGGGACGGGCGACTGCTTATAGCCCATTGAGTTGCTCAAGGTGGTCGTTAAACCTCCAATCAAAAAAAAAAAAAAAAAAAAAAAAGGTTCACCTTCTATAACGTAACCCTTTTACGTTATGCGAGATTTGCTGTTATGCTAAGTTCGAAATGTCTGGCAGAAGAGATGTTGAATTAAGGGTAAATGTAGTGCACTAATTGCACCGGATAGCTGACTTTAAATTAAGGTTTTTAGGGCCAGACGAAACATATACAGAAAGCAGAATTACTTACGTAAACTTTTCTTTTATTGGTCCAGCAACTTTAGACGAAATCACATAACGTTGTCTATTTACGAAATCAAAAACGTATCACAGTGAGGCACACCACACTCATATTATCAGAGTGTCTCAGAATTACTGGACACATTACAAAATTATGTACAAAAAAAACTATGAGCATTGTCTGTTTTTCTATGTCACGTATTACTAATATGGTTTCTATATTTTTGTTTTGCAGAATTGTTATTCCCAGAATCTAATAGATGGCGCTAGGTGTGTCCTGATTAGGAATGTATGAGAAATGCGCAATCAGTAGTCATGTCATCCGTACAGCAGAAGGCGATGTGTTTGTGTTATGGCTTGCGGAATTAAAGTCTGTCATTAAAGTTAAAAGACGGTACCGTTTAGAGTATGATTGTAATCCGCCGTCAACGAATTCAATTAAGCGGTGGATGAAACAGTTTAAAGAAACTGGCAATGTGGAACATCGTGGAGGAGCCGATAGGCCTAGCATCCGCGGTGAGACGGTTGACCAAGTTGATGAAAGTTTCCGACGAAGCCCAAGGAAATCCATTTGTAAAGCAAGCAGAGAGCTGTGCATTCCGAAATCGACAGTTCACGATATCTTGCACAAGAAATTAAAGTTTCATGCTTATAAAATTCAAATAGTGCAAAATGTAGGTGATCACACTCTGCGATACGATTTCGCTGTGGATATGCTGAATCGAGTGGAAAACGACCAAAACCTTCTCAGTACTGTAATTTTTTAGTGATGAATCCACATTTCATGTAGCAGGTATTGTGAATCGTCACAACTGTAGGATATGGGGCAGTGAACCGCCTCATGCTGCTATTGAACTGGAACGTGATTCTCCAAAAGTTAATGTGTGGTGCGCCCTATCAAAAAGAGAAGTGATTGGTTCTTTCTTCTTCTGCGAATAAACCATAAATGGTGACATTTACTTGGATATGCTAGAAAACTTCGCTATACCCCAGATCAAAAGATATGACAACGTTGTTTTACAACAAGACGGCGCTCTTCCGCATTGGTCAACGTGTGTACATGAGTGCCCCAACAGATGGATTGGGCGTGGTAGTCCCATTCCGTGGCCTCCTCGCTCTCCAGATTTAACTCCATTGGATTATTTCATGTAGGGTTATGTGAAGGATCGTGTCTATCAGACGCCTTGTACTGATTTGCAGGAACGGAATCAGCGTATCACAGCTGCTATTAATTCCATAACTCCTCAGATGCTTGCCATACATGGCATGAAGTCGAGTATCGCTTGGACGTCCTACGAGCAACCAAGGGATCTCACATCGAAATTTAATAACTTGTGTAGTTACATTGTAAGTTAGTACAGTCAGTTTCTTTCTATCTGTTTAATGTTTTGTTTTATATAATTTTGTAATGTGTCTAATAATTCTTGAACACCCTGTATATCTCTCGTCTTGCCTTATCACAAGCACACGCCACTCTCACAGACCTCAAGTGTTGCCAACCATATTCATGTGAGAGAGAAGATATCACGTTAAGTTTGAAAAATGGTAAGGAGAACGAATTAAAATTTACATAGAAAATGAAAGTTAAATTAGAATATACGTCACACTTCTGCCGCTTTCCAAGTCTCTTCCTGCACTGAAATAAAGAATCACCGCTGCACACGCATTGGTCGATGCCGACATGCTGACATCAATGAGGGAAGAACTGATTTACAGATGGGACATTTGCAGAGTTACCAAGAGAAGCCACATCGAGCATTTGTGATAAAAGGTGAACTTGGTGTGTTTAACTACATACACGGTCAAGTCACATTATTGTGACCACCAGCTAATATCCTGAGTAACCGCCGTGTGTAGCGCGGACACCAACTAGACGGGCTGGGAGTGACCTATATGGTGCTGGAAGATGTTCACAGTTATGTAGACCCATGCTGACTGCAGTGCATCTGACAGCTGCTGGAGGGTGCGTGGTGGACGATTCAACACGATCGAGGTGGTCCCACAGGTGCTCAATTGGGTTTGATTCTGGGGAATTAGGGGCCCAGGAAAGTACTTTGAAGTCTTCATCGTACTCTTCCAACCACTCTCGGACATTTCTAGCTGTGTGACATCTTGCATTGTCGTGCTTGAAGATCCCATTCGTCCCAGGGAAGACAATCAGAATGTATGGGTGTACATGGTCTGCAAAGATGGATTCCTAACGAATTCGGTCCATAGTGCCTTTCACAGGTATGAGAGGACCCAGGGAATGCCACGAAAACATTCCCCAGACCATTACGCTGCCCCCACCAGCTTGTGTTTTTCCAGCAATGGTTGAACAGTGCTTGTTCTCCGATGTTTCTCGCCTTATACGCCAACGTTCATCCGTTTGATGAAAAAGAAAACGTGACTCATCGGAGAAGGCAATGCTTTGACAATCAGCGGAGGTCCAATTCCGATACTGCTGTGCAAATGTAAGCCTTTTCTGCCGATGCGCCTTCGTTAGCATAGGTGCAGTGACCATCCGTCTGAATCGGAGCCCCATACGCAGCACGGTTCGCTGAACTGTTGTTTTTGACACACTTTCAGTTGCCCCCTGGTTCATTCGGCCAGTGAGTTGCTCCACCGTAAAGTGTCGATCGGCCCTCACGCACCTTCGAAGCCGACGTTCACCTCTCATATCAATGGCACGTGGTGCTCAGCAGTTTCCACGTCGCTTATTTGCAATGGTGCCATTTCTCCAATCACGATACACTTTAACCACAGCATCACGCGAACAGTTCACAAACTGCGCTGTTTCAGAAATACTGTCACCCTTGGCCCGAAAGCTGCTAATTATACCTTTTTGCAAATCTGGTAAATCACTCCTTTGATCAATGGCAGCAACGAGTGATATGTTTATATGTTTTCAGGATGCCTATAGCACACCTTATATACCCTCCAAGCCAGCTCCCGACACGTGCCTTCTTTCATTGGCTACGCGCTGTTGATCTCAAAAGTAGAAGGTGGTCACAATAATGTGACTCGACTGTGTATTGTTCGTACTGGTTATCATATGCATCCTTATAACTGTGCACAATAAAGTTTTCTTTTCACCCAACTAATTTATAACCACCCTGTATAACCTTTTGCCGGTGGTAAGATTCGAAACCACGTCTTCCTTTTCCGGAGCGGCTGTTCTCCCAACTCAACTACGCAGGAAGGCTTATCGCTGAAACATTGCCGATTTGACTCGTGCATCACCTCAGTAGTACGTAATCTACGCCGTGTCACTAAGTACGTTACACAGTCAAATTTATGAGGCAATCATAGGATTGTTACCGTACATCCACATTCGGGATCTCCAGTGGATTCGAATATGATGACACGCGACAGCAGATCCCACACCGCATGTAGCACAAATGCCAATTAAAGCAATCTCATAAACCAGCCTTATGAAATGTTAAGTACTAGTACTGTGCTTTAGTGACCGGCCTTACAAATAGTACAACTTTACTTCCTTAACAAGTGCTTTCCTACTTGTAATTGTGCTATACCTTTCCCGTAATGATATCACGCATATAGATACCACGAATGGATACCTCGCTTAGACCAATGAGCAAACTCTAAGCGCTGGACCATTGGTCTAAGCATGGTCTAAGCACAGGCTCTCAGTGGTCTGAGACCTCTGACCATTCATCCGAAATGGGTCTGAGTTCGAATCCCGTGAGGTATGAATGTTGTGTTTGTCTTACAGACACAACATTCATACCTCACGGGATTTTTTTATTGGAGATTTAACGACCACCGTGAGCAACTTAATGGGCTATAAGCAGTCGCCCGTCCCTAATTTAGGGTCACTGGTTCCAGGGAAGGGAAAGAGCCAGTGCCGTAAGACAAACACAACATCCATGCCTCACCGGGATTCGAACCCGGACCCCTTTCGGACGAATGATCAGAGGCCATCGCTTAGACCACTGCGCCACCGGGGCGGCCCACGGGATTCGAACTCAGAAATTAATTCTCCCTTCCCTGGAACCAGTGGCCCAAAATTAATGACGGGCGACTGCTTATAGCCCATTGAGTTGCTCACGGTGGTCGTTAAACCTCCAACAAAAAAAAAACGCTACACTCCGTAGACAAAGCGATAGAGGTAGGGTGGCGTAGTGCAGTGGCGGCGGAACTGCCCAGGCCGCCAGGGCCCGGGCCCGGTCAATAATTCCAGCCAAGATTTTTATTTTCATTTTTTTTTATTTGGCATATGTGCGATTGTTGTGATGTGCCTTACAAAGTTCCTCTAGGTAAGTGGTCGGGTGGGCCTAATCCCCAACAAAGCTCCTTAGAAATTAATTTTCTTCTGTTTGTTCCGGGAAGCGGGAGGGGATGGGGTTCACCACGATTCGAAATTTCGGGCCCGGTCGACGAACTTCACTTTCCGCCGCCCCTGGCATAGTGGTCTAAGCGATGGCTTCTGATCTTTCGCCGAGACGGGTCCGTGTTCGAATCCCGGTGAGGCATGGATGTTGTGTTTGTCTTACGGCACTGGCTCTCTCCCTTCCCTGGAACCAGTGGCCCTAAATTAAGGACGGGCGACTGCTTATAGCCCATAGAGTTGCTCACGGTGGTAGTTAAACCCCCGAAAAAACTCTTAGCATTTAATTTCATCTTGATAGCTATAATAAATTTTGACTGATAGCAGCAAGAAACCAAACACACGCACACACCACCGTGAAAATAGACAAAGTAGAAACCTTAAATGTGTATTTCCGTTGAAATCTAGATGTTGAATTTCATTGCGGTTACACTACTTTCTCTTACATTAGGAGGCTTTGAGGTCTTTGTGCGTAAACGATGTTGTTCACAACTCCCTACACGAAGAAATTGGGGGAGTGAGATAGTGTGAGTTTGTAGGCCAGGGAATAGGGCCATCGCGGCCACACCAGCTGCCATTGAATGTGTTGTTGAGGAAGTTCCTAACTTCCAGTCACTAGTGGGGTGGGGCCCCATCTTTCTGTAAAATGACATTATTATCCAGTTGTGGTACCAAGGAGATCTGTAGCATGTCCAGATATGGTCCTGACCGTACAGTGTCCTCAGAAAAGAGAAAAGGACCGTGACGACTCATCCCACACCACGCATTTACCCTGTGGCTTGCTTTTTCCACTTCGCAGAAAGCAGGTGATTCTGGGTACCCCAAATGATAGCGTTGTGCGTATTCACTCTTCCGCTCACATGAAATGAATGGCCTTAATGACTTGAAGGTAAACATTTCTGCAGCGTTCGCACAAATCACTCCGCAGATGTTAGGAAACACGTGGCAAGAATTGAGTACCTGGTGTGAACTCTGCCGAGTCCGCAATGGGGGTCATGTAGAGGTCTAGACAAACTCCCATCCATAAAAGTCATTTTTGCCAAATATTGACTTACTGTTAGGGGTATGCAAATGTTTCCGCCGCCCCCGCTAACGGGCGCTGTAGGGGTCTTAACCGGCCGGTGACCCGTGCTGTCAGTTCGTACATGAAGCCAAGCATGGCGGTCGATAAAGTTCATCTGCGACACTGCTTGTTATTCATTTTTAATTTATGGAAAAGTGCGAGTGAAGCATACGGTTCAATATGTCAGGCGTATGGCGAAACGGTTATGGGTGAGCGGACGTGTCGAGAATGGTTTGCCAATTAAGAAATGGGATCTAAGCTTGGAAGACGAGCCACGTGTAGGTACACCGCAGGAACTCGCAGAAAAGGAGCTGGAATCGCTGTTCAAATAGGATGCCACACATTCGAGCACGCAACTGGCGAAACGTATGATAGTGGCTCAATCGACGGTGGTGCGACGTCTACAGGCCTTGGGGAAGATCCCGAAGATTGGTAAGTGGGTTCCACATACTTTAACGGAGCGTAATATTGGTCAACGATTGG
This sequence comes from Macrothele yani, assembly GCA_039090855.1. Classification (NCBI taxonomy): domain Eukaryota; kingdom Metazoa; phylum Arthropoda; class Arachnida; order Araneae; family Macrothelidae; genus Macrothele; species Macrothele yani. The sequence goes on from CM077021.1 coordinate 32,761,793, forward strand.
GCATCTGCATGTCGTTGCTGAAGAGGTTTCAAGGGAAGAATTTCTGGCGGAAGGTTGTCACCGGGGATGAAAAATGGGTCTATTGAGACAACCCCGTACGCAAGCGATCCTGGATTGACCCAGGCCAGCCATCAACATCCACTGCAAAACAGCATATGCACGGGGAAAGGGTGCTTTTATGTGTGTGGTGGGATATGCATGGAGTGCTGTACTTCGAAATGTTGAAACCGGGTGAAACAATCGCTACACAACGATATAGCGACCAGTTGATGAAACTGAATGCCGCAATCTAGCAGAAACGTTCATGAAGAGGTAAAGGACGTCGCCCAGTCATCCTGTTACACAATAATGCCAGACCACATGTCGGTGTCACCACGAAATCAACCCTTGAACAGTAACACTGGGAGGTTTTACAACACCAGGCTTACTCCCCGGATATTGCACCCTCAGACTTTCATCTGTTTCGCTCTATGCGACATACCCTAGCACAACAGCGGTTCACCACAGTTCCAGAGGTGAAACATTTCGTCACTGCGTTCTTCAGCTCGAAAACCGCCGAGTCCTTCTGTCACAGGGCCATTCATTTGTTGCCTGAAAAATGCAAAAGGACATTGATGCTAACGGCCAGTATTTCGTTGAATAAATGTGTAATAGTTTCCTGACTGCTCCTTTCTCCTTGAAACGGCGGAAACTTTTGCATACCCCTAATATATCTGTTACAAGTCATACCACAGCATTTTTTAATTATTCTTACCCAAGCGGATCACCCTGTATAACAATGGAGAGAAGAGCCTAAGGAAAGACAGAGCAGTTGCTTGAGTCGCTTGTTTCTATCCAGTGGCATGATTTCCGTGTCAGAGGGACTAGCCTTTCCCCATTCATTCCTTGGGTAATAGAGCACAGAATAAAGGACTAGAACGGAGCGCTTGCCACCAGTGACTGCTTTATGGTCGATATTGTTAAAATGAGGGGGAGAGGAGAAAATTTCTGTAACGTATCTTTCATAAAGTCCGGCCGCTATGTGACATTTCTGTTTGGGGAGAGCAGAGTTTTGGCACCATTTGGTTCAGCTACATCGACCGCTTAGAGGGTTAAGAACAGGGTCGTACCGTAAGACCCCGCAACCCTCGCAGTGGTGAGGGAGCCCATGAAGGATGTCCCACGAAACACTTCAAAAATGACTTTCCTTAAAAAGCACAGCATGATTTTTTTCAAGGCCGGCTGGTGGTTGAGGAGGACAGTGTGGGAGTGGATGAAGTTAGCTTTCCTTACTAAAGCCTCCTCTGTTCTCCCCGCCGTAATACAAACACAATTTCCATGCCTCGCCGGGATTCGAACCCGGACGAATGGGCATCAGCCAGCGCTTAGACCACTGCGCCACCGGGGCGGCCTAACAAATTTTCACTACCAAAATTTCACTCTTAAGTGTTAATGAAATGACGCAAGCTCTGCTGTTAATATTAATAGTGACCTCAGCATGACGTAAAATCTAACAAAATTCACATAGCCAGGAAACGAATAAACATTTTGATCTTAGAATTACATTTTTCTAAATGTTATGAGTTTAGATATAACATAAAACTAAGGAGGATTTACATGAAATTGTTGTAAAATCCAGATCGATATTAAATTATTGGTAATTTGAATACAAATGCAAAATTGGTTTTAAGCACTGAAATGAATGTGGGTGTAATATATGAAAATTGAATGATTTAGAAAAAAGAAGGGCCCTTGAATGTTTCTTGCGGGGGGGGGGGCTCCGCTTTTTGCGGTACGCCAGTGATTAAGAATGAGAATAATACGTGAATGCCGTTCACTTGAATAGTGTGCCCACATCATTCGATACAAGCCAAATTACTTAAATCCTGAATTTTCGGTTAACACATCTTTAAAAAAAGGCAATGTACCGTCACTGTAAGAAAGGGACTGCGGAAGGGTTTCAGAAAATTCAAAATTTTCCGTTAACACATCTTGAAAACGGCAATTTATCGTCAATATACGAAAGGAATTGCTGAAAAGTTTCTGAAAATTCAAAAAAATTTTTAACACATCTTAAAAACGCCAATTTAACGTCAATATAAAAAAAATTGCGGAAAGGTTTCTGAAAATTCAGAATTTTCCGTTAACACATCTTAGAAACGCCAATTTACTGTCAATATAAAAAAGAAATTGCGGAAAGGTTTCTGAAAATTCAGAATTTTCCGTTCACACATCTTAGAAACGCCAATTTACCGTCAATATAAGAAATAAATTGTGGAAAGGTTTCTGAAAATTCAGAATTTTCCAGGTGTACGAAAGGTCCGTGAAATTCAGGTTTCTTTCAGGGTTGGAAACATGTCAAAAATTGCGGACCCGTACCCGACCCGACCTGTAACTGACTCGGAAAAATCTGCTTTGAACTATAAATTCGAAACTCAGTTAATATATATATACATATAAGCGTAATATATATACACGTATATTCATCAAATAACTGCTTGATATTTAATAACTGAAATCCTTTTAATAATAAAACTTGGTTACTTGCTAAATTTCAGTGTCATTCTTAGTACCACTATTTTGCGTAATCCAGAAGTAATGGTTGACTATGCCCGTGACCGTGAGGTATATTACAAATAGGAATCATTATTTACGATTACACAAATGTATTTTTTTAATGTATTTAGATTGTTCACTCTTTCCACGATTTGATGGAGGTGCGCATACTTTCATATGGCCGTTAGATTTTTGGTTCCATAATCTTTTATTACACCGTCGACATCTTTCTTTGTAATTATACACTTTCCACATTTTGAACAACAAGCACGACCAAACAATACAGAATTATTCACTGGTTTCTTAATGAGACGAAACAATTTCTAGCATTCACTCTTCCCCTTGTGGTTTTCAACAAGTGCGTATTTGTTGTCCTCGACGCCTTTCTCCACCTCCTTCATATTAAATCCATCCATATTAGCAAATAAGGAGTTAATTTCGAAATGACATGTGTGACGTGCCTGCCCCGCAGGACGCACACGACATAAAGAGCAGATAGCAGCAAGAACGAACGTCTGCGTAGCTCAGTTGGTAGAGCGACTTGCTCCGGAATAAATGGACTCTGGTTCAATCCCCGGCGTGGACCAAAAATGACGGAGAAATTTACTTCGTTATACATATCATGGGAACGGGATGTTAGCACATTAATTTAAAACTTCTGAATGCTCAGTGTAAAAGACGCGATGTGAAAAGTAACTCTTAGTCATACAGTGAACTTCGCACCGAGAAAATGAATCAGCTGAGAAGCAGGCGAATGGCGTTTGCCTGTACCTTGCCCTGGACAATCGCACTGTAAAAGAACGCAAAGGAAGTATCTTTTTACGATATGGAGTCGGTCCGTTGTCTGACGTCAGTCGGTGGAAATCTTCGTTGCTTTAAGAAAGAGACGACAATATTTTTGCATGGCAAATCATTATTCACTCCGTGGGCACCAGTATCGAATACAGAATTCCACAACGCGCATTTTTCTTTGGAATATGTTTTTCTCTTTTCAAAAATAAAGATGGGAATAAAAACGTGTCGAAATCGGGTCAGAAGCACCTTGACCCGATCCGTTGGACCCGCAAGAAATTGTCGGCCCGTTGACCCGTTGACCAGTGTGCCGTTTTCATCTCTGGTTTCTTTACGTCATTTCACGGAAATGGTTTTATCAGAAATATGCTTCATTAGTTCACGAAAGGAATCGCGGAAAGTGGCTCGTGAATTTCAGAAAATGTTTCACGGTGTTGTCGTTGAACGTCCTGAATTCTTTTGTCTTCTGGACCCGCAGAAGACAAAAGAATTGTCTTCTGGACCCGCAGCATTATAGCGTCGAAATCGTTTTCGTGCAGTGCTACTTTCCAAGTGGAAGCAGTCGCGAGAGAAATTTATGCACTTGACTCAAAACAGGACGAACTTTTGACTCACCCTAGGAGTTACTATAACAACTCTTTTTAGCCCTTCGTCGAGGGTTGTAGAGAAAGTAATGCAAAAGTGGGCATAACTTTTTTATTAACTGACAGAATTAATTCAAATTGCAGATGTTGATAGAGTAACTCTTCCTCTATACAAATGTACTACTCAACGTAGTCTCCATCACAATCGATACATTTGCGTCACCGTTAAACCCAACTCTCGAATCCTCTTTGAAAAAGTTCAGTTGTTGACACTTCTTCACAGCCACTTTCACCTCGTCTGTGTCATCAAATCGTTGTCCCCGGAAACTGTCCTTCATTGGACAGAACAGGTGGAAGTCGGAGGGCACCAGATCTGGGCTGTACGGTGGATGGGGACCACCGACAAGCCTGATTTGTTGCCAAAGATACGTATGGTCTCGCATTGTCATGTGAATGTGGTAACGCATTGTCATGGTGAAGATGATGGAAGAGTTAGGGTATCGGAAAGTGTGTGCTAAGTAGGTACCTCGGCAGTTGACACCCGATTTGAAGGAGAGAAGGGTGGAAGTCTTTTTTTTTTTTTTTTTTTTTTTTTTGATTGGAGGGTTTTTTTTTTTTTTGTATTGGAGGTTTAACGACCACCGTGAGCAACTCAATGGGCTATAAGCAGTCGCCCGTCCCTAATTTAGGGTCACTGGTTCCAGGGAAGGGAGAGAGCCAGTGCCGTAAGACAAACACAACATCCATGCCTCACCGGGATTCGAACCCGGACCCCGTTCGGACGAATGACCAGAGGCCATCGCTTAGACCACTGCGCCACCGGGTGGCAGGGTGGAAGTCTGCGCTGATCTACTGGAAGCGTTTGAAGTCAATGAAGACACGGATTTTTTTTTCGATTTGGTAACAGGGCATGAAACGTGGGTGTATCTTTTCGATCCGGAAACGAAAAATCAATCCGTGGAATGGCACCACATTTCTTCTTCTAGGCCTAAGAAGTTTGTTTTTTTATTATTGGAGGTTTAACGACCACCGTGAGCAATTTAATGGGCTATAAGCAGTCGCCCGTCCCTAATTTAGGGCAACTGTTTCCAGAGCAGGGAGAGAGCCAGCGCCGTAAGACAAACACAACATCCATGCCTCACCGGGATTCGAACCCGGACCCCTTTCGGACGAATGATCAGTAGCCATCGCTTAGACCACTGCGCTAACGGGGCGGCCCTAAGAAGTTCAAGAACCAGCAATCAGCACAAAAAAGTCACGGTGACCGTTTTTCGGGATGACAAGGGTGTCATTCTCTTTGATTTTCTGGAACGTGGACGTACCGTGACTAGCGAGCGATACATTGAGACACTCGAGAAGCTTAGAGAACCATAAAGAGGAAGAGACTGAACAAGAATCTGAAAAGGATCCGTATTCACCATGAAAAGGCGAGACCACACACGCCTTTGACAACAAATCAGGCGATCAGCAAATCAGGCTAGTCGGTTGTCCCCCATCCACCGTACAACCCAGACCTGGCGCCCTTTGACTTCCACCTGTTCGGTCCAACGAAGGACAGTCTCCGGGGACAACGATTTGATGACACAGACGGGGTGAAAGTGGCTGTGAAGAAGTGGATACAACAGTCAACACCTGAAAATTTTCAAAGATTATTCGAGAATTGGGTTCAACGATGGCGCAAATGCATAGCTTGTGATGGGGACTACGTGGAGTAGTACCTTTGTATAGAGGAAGAGTTACTCTACCAACATGTGCAATTTAAACGACCTCTGTCAGTTAATAAAAATGTTATGCCCACTTTTGCGTTACTTTCGGTACAACCCTCGTATATATATATATACCTGTTGTTTTTGAAAATTTACGAAGTGAGTAAATTTCCAAAACAAAAAATTTTCTGCAGTAAACTTTAGTGGTTTCACAATGAAAACTTTATATTTTCAATCTACACTGCTGGCCACCCAAAACGCAACACCAAGAAGGAAGCATCCGATTGGCCTGAAATTCGCAGCATGCGTCGCCCGCGAGAGGACATGCAAACGACTAGCATTGCAGGGCATATGCAAATCCTGTGCGCCCGGAACGCCACCGAGAAGCACTGTAAGAAGCATGCACAGAAGGCGGGGTGTAAGTAGTGGAAGTGTGTTGTGCTGCCGGACCTGTGCGTGGGAAGCTTCCTGATGCCTCGTCGCAGAATACGGCAGTCATTCCAGCATGTTTCGGAGTTCGACAGAGGACGAATAGTGGCTTATCGTGACAGCGGTTTATCGTACCGAGACATCGGCGCCCGTGTGGGACGACATCCAGCCACAGTGAGCGGAGTATGGATTCGGTGGGGGCAGGAGGGACGGCCGGACCGACGTGACTGATTGCCACAGCCGCGGCACACCACCGATCGAGAGGACCGGCATGTTGTGCGGCGGGCACTTACGGCTCGCACCGCCACATCACGAACGTTAGCGCATGAATTAGGGTGTGTTGCGCAACAACCTGTATCAGCACGTACCGTTCGACGTCGTCTGCAGGAGCGGGGACTTGTCGCACGGCGCCCATTGCTCCGATTACCGTTGACGTTACACCACCGGCGAGTGCGGCGGCAGTGGGCCGTTGAATGCCGCACCTGGACTACGGAATGGCACGACGTTGTCTTCTCCGACGAATCCCGCTTCTGCCTGAAACACCACAATGGTCGGATTCGCGTGTGGCGGCACCACGGCGAGAGACTGTATGACGCCTGCATTATGCATCGCCATACCGGTCCGTCGCCTGGTGTTATAATTTGGGGCGCAATTGGGTATGACACTCGCACCCCTCTGGTACGCATCGCTGGTACACTCAACAGCCACCGCACCATCTCCGACGTTTTGAAGCCTGCAGTTTTCCCTTACCTGCAGGACCTGCCAGCGGCCACGTTTCAACAGGACAATGCGCGCCCGCACGTGGCACGCATCGTGCAATAGCTCTTCACGGCCCACAAGGTGTCACTGCTGCCGTGGCCTGCCTATTCTCTCGATATGTCGCCCATCGAACACGTCTGGTCGCTGATCGGCAACCGAGTGGCCCGGCAAGCACCACCCGCAGCTACGCCTGATGAACTGTGGCAACGTGTGGAAGCAGCCTGGACCGACATACCCCAAGCCCACATCCAAAGCTTCTTTCGTTCGATGCCGCGGCGTGTAGCGGCCGTTATTGTCAGCCATGGGGGCCACACGAACTATTGATGTCTGCGTGTTCCGCAAGTCGCACGGGCCTGTAAGCTCAATCGTTTCATCTTTCTATCTGTTGTTTTGTGTCCAGTAAATCTGGCTTTGCTATCTCGTGTCCTTCTTGGTGTTGCAATTTGGGTAGCCAGCAGTGTATAATAACTGAAGAGAATATCTCTGTGTGCGTGACAGCCATGCCTCATCGAGGAGTCGTGGCAGGAACTTCAGAATATGGCACATTGCTGTCCGAGTTGCAGTGGTCGATTTCAAGTCGAAAATTCAAGTGGGGTCTTGCCTGAAACAAATGCATTTATCACGCTCTTTCTACGGGAGCCAAAGAGACAGCTGAGAACCCGTACGTGACCTGAAACCTGCATTCGCTGCCACTGGCACCGTCATTAAAATGTCATTGTCAAGTGTGCATTGCGAGAAGCAAAATAATCTTTAATTAGTATAATTATTCCATCAGCGGTCGCAATCTTTGATGGTGACGAGTGTAAGTCGCTCTCGCAATGCATGCAGTGCTTCACTGCCGATTTTGAGCTCGGCTAGATAACGAGAGTTCCGTGGTTCAATTCCACGGCGGCGGCTGAAAACAATTTTTCGGTTGCTATGTGTTTCTGGAACGTGGAAAGAGCGATGTTTTTATTTATTCTTATCTTGCAACGGACGAACACCCGCGCTTCATTTCTCAGTGTGAACAAATTACATCCCCTGCACATTTTGACGAAGGAATTCGAATTTTAGGCTTCAAAACTACCGAAACTGGCAAAAGATATTATAAGCAAATTCTGTAAATAGACAAACAAAGTATCGCTGTAAAGGTGCACCAGAAACTTGTGCAAAAGTTTCGATTCCGATTTTAATCAGATTGCACCTTATACTTAGAGAATACAAAGACGAATATTTTTCGTGGTTAGGGAGTTCAGGAGGTGGTACTCACAACACAGCCGTTTGCTACCGGCCTGTAGCCAGGGAGGAGGGGGAATTATGTCGGGCTTCTTTTTACCCGTCCTGGTGTTTCACAGTCCAGTCCAGTGCCCTATATTTTATATATGTTTTGCCCTACCACAATCATCAGCTGCCCTTCTCAACTTCTCTGTCTGCGGCTACGAACCGGATTCACTGCCGTAAAAATCAGATTATACACGTTGCATCTTATACGTTATACTCAGACAGCACTGCACAACTCAACTACAAGTTGGAAATAAGTCCGAAACTTCAATTCTGTTGAAGAAAGGAAAGTCAGAGATGTTGATCGGTTTCTGGAATAAATTAATGCCAGTACTTCCTAAATAGCTTGAACTGCTTTTTCCACGTTTTCATTTGTTCTACACTGTCACATCGTAAATTTACTGAAACACTACACTGAATTTCAACAATAAATAGAAAACACTATTTCAACAATAAATAACCTGCTTAGAGCAATAATAGGCCAGGACCAGTGGCGTAGCGTACTCCCCGCAGGGGACACAACTGCTAGGGAGCCCTTGAGTACATGGGGTCTTTTCGTCGAAAATTTTAAATACACTATATTGACAAAAGTCACTGGACATCCCTTCAAAAGCAAATAAACGGATCCGTTGCGTTGTTAAGATGGGCCGTACAGCTGCAAACGGTATAAAAACAAGCCTGCAGCTGACCGCGGTCATATCGCACTATGAGGCAAAGTGAAAATGTTGCAGCGGGAGATAACTGACTTTCAGAAAGGAAAGATTGTTGGGTGCTATATTAGTGGGTTGCCCATAAGAGAAACCGAGAGGCGTTTAAACATACCCAAGTCAATGGTTTTGGATGTACTGAATAAGTGGAAGACAAATGGCGTTCCTGAAGAACCAAAACGTACCGGCAGACTGAAGAAAATCAGTGATAGAGGACGTCGAAGCCGCGAGAGTCGTTACAGCTAATCGACGGAGTACTGCACAAGACCTCATTGTATACAGGTGAGCAAAAATGCTGGAACCTCGGTATGTACACGTACCATTCGCAGACAACTTCATTTCGTGGGTTATCGTGGTCGTGCGGCTGCTCATCTCCACTCGGAATGCTACTAATTGTTTTGCATGGTGTAAAGAACATTTATCGTGGACCGTAGATCAATGGAAATGGGTCCTATGGACTGATGAATCCAGATACACGATCCATCAGTCTGATGGTCGTGTGTGGGCATGGCGGCAGCTGGGGGAACGCTATTTACCTCAGTGTACTGTTCCTATACGGTCAAGTTTCGAGCTGGCAGTGTACTCGTGTAGGGGCGTTTTTCGTGGTATGGTTCCGGCCTTTTGGTTACCGTGGACAATCCTGTTAACCAGCACGTCTACCTCGATATTTTGGACAATTATGCCCTACCAACTCTGTGGCAATACTATGGAACCGAGCCCTGTTGGTATTAGCAGGATAATGCATCGAGCCATAAAGTAATTACTGTTACGGCATGTAATTCCGTATCGTGTGTGGACTGGCCAGAACAGAGCTCTGATCTTAATCCCATAGAGCACCTATGGGATGAATTAGAGCGCACTAAGCAATAGTTTAGCGGCAGCATTATGTACTGAATGAAAGCGCATACCTATCGCTGTGTTCCAAAACCTTGTCAAAAGCATGTCTCGAAGGGTCAGTGTATGCATTAAGGCCAAAGGTGGACTAACACCGTACTAATGTATGTCAATAAATGATGTGTTGTGTTTCTCTTCTAGGTGTCCGGTGACTTTTGTCAATATAGTGTATTTTCCCTCAATCTTAACATGAAAACAACAATTTTGCTTGAATGCAAATCGCATGAATTTTTATTTTTATTTTGTATTTGGAACTAGGCCGTGAGGTTATCTATAGATATAGTCTCTAAAGCAGAGTATTCAAGTTCATTGCTTCCTTGATTTAGCTGTGAAGGTAGGATTTGTTATCACAGCTGTGCAAAACTAGTTGCATGTGTCATGAAACTCTAATTAATAACATATGGACTTCACTACTTCCGCCGAGCAGATGCATTACACACAAATGCTTGTGTTGCCTAGAGAATCATGTAGTGGAAGAGTAAAAAGAGCAAGGGGGTATGCAACGGGGGCAGGAGTTTGCAAAGTAGGACCAGATATTTCTGATTGTTAGATATTTCTGGTTGTTGCAGAAACCATAGACAAACAAATATGATATAAACTGGGAAGGATTAGGCTGACGACAAAAAAAATCGAGGTGGGGCGCATTAGGGAGTTAGGTGTCGCGACTTTTTTTTTTTTTTTTTTTTTTTTATTGGAGGTTTAACGACCACTGTGAGCAACTCAAATGGGCTATAAGCAGTCGCCCGTCCCTAATTTAGGGTCACTGGTTCCAGGGAAGGGAGAGAGCCAGTGCCGTAAGACAAACACAACATCCATGCCTGACCGGGATTCGAACCCGGACCCCTTACGGACGAATGATCAGAGGCCAACGCCTTAGACCACTGCGCCACCGGGGCGGCCATGTCGCGACTTAACACACGCTAGACGGTGTTAAATTACGTTTCGAGGGGTCAGAAGAAAAGCTCGAATTCTCGGAATGGGGCAATCTCCTCTAATTCCCTAGGTGTTTGTACCTGCTTGACTTTGTCTCCAACACCAGCAGGCATTCCCGCAAACAGTCGCTCGATTTACTTATGGTTTTATATCTTTTTTTTATTTATTTTTTTCAGTTAACTTGTGCGATTCAGTGTTTTTTCTTGCTTCAGTCGGCAAGAGTTTATATGCTTATACACGTGGCATAACGGAGAAGAAAGCAAATGAGGCTTACAAGAGAAAACAAAGAGAAATTGAGAAGGCGAGTTTTAAGAAGCAGTTGAAAAAATACCCAAACTGACTGCGTGTTTTGCTTCAGTGGAAATGAATGAACCATCAACTTCCACGTAGCGCGATACTGGTGAAGAAAATTCAAGTTAAATTCAATCTACAGTGACCATTAAAGAACAAAGAAAAACCTGTGCTTCTTCATAGTTTACAATGTTTTTATCAGTTGTCCGTGATATTTAATATGCTGTCTGGCGTACCTTATTCGAGAAAGCAGGACTTGAGGTTGTAATTGAATTTAATACCAGTGAAAATTTAATAATGATCTGGCATGCAGAAAATACTGTATTTAGGATAAATATAGGGTGTCCGAGAATTATTGGACACATTACAAAATTATGTACAAAAAAAAAAAAAAAAACTATGAGCATTGTCTGTTTTTCTATGTCACGTATTACTAACACGGTTTCTATATTTTTGTTTTGCAGAATTGTTATTCCCAGAATCCGATAGATGGCATTAGGTGTGTCCTGATGAGGAATGTATGAGAAATGCGCAATCAGTAGTCATGTCATCCGTACAGCAGAAGGCGATGTGTGTGTGCTATGGCTTGCGGAATTAAAGTCTGTCATTAAAGTTAAAAGACGGTACCGTTTAGAGTATGGTTGTAATCCTCCGTCAACAAATTCAGTTAAGCGGTGGATGCAACAGTTTAAAGAAACTGGCAAGGTGGAACATCGTGGAGGAGCCGATAGGCCTAGCATCAGTGGTGAGACGGTTGACCAAGTTAATGAAAGTTTCCGACGAAGCCCAAGGAAATCCGTTCGTAAAGCAAGCAGAGAGCTGTGCATTCCGAAATCGACAGTTCACGATATCTTGCACAAGAAATTAAAGTTTCATGCTTATAAAATTCAAATAGTGCAAAATGTAAATGATCACACTCTGCGATACGATTTCGCTGTGGATATGCTGAATCGAGTGGAAAACGACGAAAACCTTCTCAGTACTGTAATTTTTTGTGATGAATCCACATTTCATGTATCAGGTATTGTGAATCGTCACAATTGTAGGATATGGGGCAGTGAACCGCCTCATGCTGCTATTGAACTGGAACGTGATTCTCCAAAAGTTAATGTGTGGTGCACCCTATCAAAAAGAGAAGTGATTGGCCCTTTCTTCTTCTGCGAAAAAACCATAAATGGTGACATTTACTTGGATATGCTAGAAAATTTCGCTATAACCTGATCAAAAAATATGACAACGTCGTTTTACAACAAGACGGCGCTGTTCCGCATTGGTCAGCGTATGTACGTGAGTGCCTAAATGAGCATTTCCCCAACAGATGGATTGGGCGTGGTGGTCCCATTCCGTGGCCTCCTCGCTCTCCAGATCTAACTCCATTGGATTATTTCATGTGGGGTTATGTGAAGGATCGTGTCTATCAGACGCCTTGTACTGATTTGCAGGAACTGAAGCAGCGCGTATCACAGCTGCTATTAATTCCATAACTCCTCAGATGGTTGCCAATACATGGCATGAAATCGAGTATCGCTTGGACGTACTACGAACAACCAAGGGATCTCACATCGAAAATTATTAACTTGTGTGTTTACATTGTAAGTTAGTACAGTCAGTTTCTTTCTATCTGTTTAATGTTTTGTTTTATATAATTTTGTAATGTGTCCAATAATTCTTGGTCACCCTGTGCATTAAATGTTCCAGAGATATTTGAGACTTGATTTCTTTCTTACATTTTTGATGCATGAAACGTATTGAGTAGTAGTCATTGTTTTGAAATAAAAAATCATGTGATACAAAATGGATTTATACGCCAGGGACATAGCCGAAGGACAGTTATTTTTCTTTTTCCCGAAGAAACTGAAGCGGACGCTTGTTTCTTCGGAATGAGTGTTTTTTTGTTTTGTTTTTTCATAGAGGCCTTAAAGATATTTTGCGGGGAGCCCTAAAATTCACGGTACGTCACTGACCAGTACCGTAGCCAGACAAAAATTGGGAGGGGCGGAAAATGATTTAGGTAAGGCAAGTGATAAGACTTTATTTCAGAGGATGCTCTACTAGGCATCCGCTAGCTACGGGTCTGTAACAGACCATAATAATTTATCTGTACACATAGGCGTAGCCAAGGAAGGGGGGGGTCCCTCGTGTCCGGACACACCTATAGGGCACGAATTTAAAGCGATATATATGTATATATGAGACTTTCACCAATGAACTAAACCCATGGACCCTCGTAAGAAATTTCTGGATACGCCACTGCCTGTAAAAGTGCTATTTACAAACTAAGACACTCTCACCACATCTCAGCATGTCACGAACCTCCACTGGCACTAGATTTTATAGTCTAGAGAAAAACCAGGGCAACAGATTGATTCAAAGGTAATCGGTCATTCATTCATTCATCTTCAGATTTGTTGCCTAAATAATCAGTAAGCTCTTTCCGATGCGATGAATGTTGAGTCAGTTTAATTACTAGAACTCAATGTTACATCTACGCAGTGGCGAACGAGATAAAAGAAAAGAAAATTGACACTCATTTGCTGTTGCTGTCATGGTGATGAACAATTTCACGTCAGGTCAATTTTACAACAAATACACATTTCGAGTGAGGTAAGAATATCCGATATTAAAGAAAAGGGAAGAGGCAGGTACCAAATGGTCATATTTCATAGTACTGTGAAGTTAACGTAACTAGAGCAGACTTCCTGAATCTTTGTTTGAAAGAATGCTACAAACACACGCGACACGCAGCCATCCAACGCGTACCTGAAACACCACTGCGGGTCTTCCACGTTCTGCGCCGTGCACCTCGCATGGCAACTAATGTCAAGTCAGATGAAAATGCTGTTGAGTTTACGATTAGTAAGGGAGGTTGCTTGGCAAAGGAGTTTGTTTAGTTTTGTGGTGTCAGTAGGAATTGATTCCCTACAAAATAAACAGCAATGATAAATTGAAAATGAAGTAGACTACTACTACGATTCATGTGAGGTGCAAGATTTGGCACTCATGTGAAATATGTTACTTGGTGCCACATGTAAGTTCAAATTATATTGTTATTTATTTGATTAGCTTCTTAAAGTACGTAATTTTGCGCATGTATACCTTGTTTTCGTTTTTCATTTTTAAATACGGTATCATTAGACGTGTGCTTATAGGTCGTAACTCCATAACTTCGGTATTTGTGTATATTTGAGATGATAATATTTTGCGGTTACGAGTTGTTTTTGTTTCTAACATTTGCATTGAAAGCTTTCTTACTACTACTGTACGTAGCAAGGATAGCCAACCTCGTTCAGTATTAATGCGTTCAATTTTTTGATCAAAAAGTTGCCAAATTTATGCAAGACAGTAATAGATATGGTGACCGAATGTGGGAGGCTTTGGGTGGAGTCTCGCATGTGTAGTGTGATTGGCAATGGTGCTCTTCCTTCCCTGGAACAAGTGGCCCTAAATGAGGAATAGGCTACTCCTGTATGTTGTGTTCTCACGCGGGTCATGAACTCTTCCCGGCCTCCTCACCACCGAAATGATATATGTGACATTCCACACGAAACCAAATTTTAAATATAATGGAAGGGTCTCCCATCTTTTGACTTTGATAAAAAAATGTTTATATGGTTATCCTATGCTTCAGATGACAGATTTTATTTACATTTTTTATTACATCAGGGCCATTTTTTTTTTGTTAAGAAAATTTGACAATGTAGGATATTTATGCATTTTTTCATAGCACATGTAATAAAAGAGGTAGTTGAACTCCCATGTAGTGTCATATAAAAGCTAAAAGTATTAATTACCCTACTGGACACACATTTAAGATAAATAAAATTTTTTAGCAGTTGTAGCTGTTCCCTTTCACCATTTAAATTACTGTTTCTCCCTGTTTTGCACTAGGCTCTGTTGTCCTTTAGTGTTCCTGGAGAGCTCTTCTTTTTTTTGTGTGTGTGTGTGTTCACCTCTTGTACTATATGCATACCCTATATTAGCTTGCTTCTTGCTCTCCTAAAATAAAGAATAACTCAGAATTGGTGGAAAACATACATCAATGAACTTCAAAGTGAAAAAAACTATACAAGCGACCAAATAAAATACTGAAATATATATGGTATGTACTAGAGTTGTTGGACACATTCAGTGGCGTAACTACGAATCTGCATTAGCTCCCCTCCGTAGTGGCGTAACTACGGAGGGGAGCTAATGCAGTTCTCAGCATTAGCTCCCCTCCCCCATCGACTGTCTCAGTTGCAAACCAGGTTGTCCATTTTAATTCCTTTGTACACACAAAAAATGCAAATTAGTCTTTGTAAGTTGCAGCAACTTGGGGGTTAGTAACACTGCTTTTACTAACCCCCAAGTTGCTGAAACTTCTTACCAATTTTTGCAAGGTGGGGGGAAAAAATTTCCCTTCCCTTTGTCTATGCCCTTGTATAGTGTATCATGTTTTATTTAACCTTCCGTTGGTGATGTGGGGTATGTCAATCCCCATGTTGATTTTTCCTTTTAAGTTAATTGCCAAACTCATTTATTCGTAAGGATAGTCACAATATATTATACCCCATATCACCAAGCAGGTTAGAATAAATGAAGTAAAGATGATGTCACAAACTTGAACTTTGAGCAGACGAATTTAATGCTCAAACGTCTCGCTAACATGGCAGCAGAGACTGTGATAGGCCACGACTCGTCTCAAATGTCTCGCCAACATGGCGGCAGAGGCTGTGATTGGCTGTGACATTTCGGTGGCTTCACTTCGATTACACGGGGGAATGGCTATCCCTTACTCCATCTATTCTAACCTCCTTGCACATCACCAATGGAAAGTTAAAAATCAAGTGAAACAAATTATACCTAATTTTTTCTTTAGGACTTAAGAAAGTAATTATAACAAACTGAAGTGCATAAATTTTTTTACATTGACATCTTACCGCTATTTAAAATTCCTTGCTTTTTGTTTTGCAAAGTTGTCAGTCACATGGTCCAAATCCAATGCATGAGCTCTTGATCTTTCAATTGATATAGCTCCTAAAGCAGTGAGGCGATGCTGGACATAACCGCTTCTTAGGTAGTATTTTATTATCTTTAATTTGGCGAAGCCGCCCTGGTGGCGCAATGGTCTAAGCGATGGCCTGTGATCATTCGTCCGAAAGGGGTCCGGGTTCAAATCCCGGTGAGGCATGGATGTTGTGTTTATCTTATGCCACTGGCTCTCTCCCTTCCCTGGAACCAGTGATCCTAAATTAGGGACGGGCGACTGCTTATATAGCCCATTGAGTTGTTCACGGTGGTCGTTAAACCTCGAATCAAAAAAAAAAAAAAATTTAATTGGAGAACTCTCAGCTGTTGCAGTAGTCACTGGCAATGTCAGAAAAATTAAGCGTGTGGAAAACTGCTGGACGCTTGACTATGTGTTTGTATCAGTTCGGTAAGGTCTTGAATGTTTGACAATTTTTGGGGATGTAAAAGCACATTTTCAGACCCAATAATTGTTAATCCCGATCTCCAGAAATATCTGACGGATATGTTGCAGCTAGCCTATCACTTCAGTGCAACACCTCTACAGTGGTCAAACAGTTGTTGGTAGTTGAGTTGTGCTGGACTTGAGCTGTTCTTTATCTTTTTTTTTTTTTTTTTTTAACATTTAATGATTTTTTTTGCTTTGGCTGGGGCAATTTCTTTTTAAGATTTCGCATTTTAATGATTTTTTTTTTAATACAAAAATGTTTGTGCCTCAAAAATCTTGCACCTGGAGCATACTGTTCCAACTGCTCCCCGACAGTTACGCCCCTGCTACAGGGGTCTAAAAGCAGAAGAGATGCCTAACACAAGATTATGATAGTGCAGGAAATCATAGTGGGATTGAATGGTTGTATAATTTGTGTCTATCAAGATTACTGGTTTATAGAATAAAGCTCATACCGTCTAGGCACGTTAGAAATATTTTATTTTTCGCTAAAACACACTAGCGCTTTTGAAACTATCGTATTGTTTCATCATCAGGTGTACAAAATAAGATACAGATCCTTTCAAATACACACTATTCAAAATACCCCTTGAGGTTATAACGGCAAGTAATATATTTACATGATGGTTATGATCAGGAATACTGTGGTGCGTGCTTGATTTAAATATTAAATTGTTGTGGAAGTTAGCTATAAAGAGCAGTTGCGGATTTTGATGATTGAGATATTTAACATAGCATCATGTTATAGTTTTTGTTAAGATTTCTTCGTTGGTTCATGAAAAGTAGGCTCTTCGTCAATAAGGTGTCTCTAAGGATGGGGTAGAATAATAAGGGATTCTTCATTACAGCAAGTGTTTGTAAATCTATGTATTACGACTGTTTCGCCATATCAAAGAGACTAAACAGTGTATCCAGTTATAATAGATATGTCGTCCCATAACGGATAGAATTGTTTGTCTGTGCAGGCTCTAGCTAATGCTGTTGAGCAATAATTGTTAGTAATTGTTCGTTTGTGTTCCACGATTCTAGTACATAAAAATCTCTTTGTACTTCCAATGCAGTGTTAGAATTAAAAATAAATTTTCTACTGTCCCAACGGACCACTAGAATTTGCAAATCACTGGTCCACCAAAATGCCCACTGGTCCGTAAAAAAAAAAAAAAAATTAAAAAAAAAAAAAACATCAAAGACATTTATAATATATATAGAAAATAATGTATTATTTCAATGGAAATATCTTCAATATTTGTTTTTAAATCTATCATTAGTTTGCAGCTGAAAAAGAAATAGAAATTAATTTTTTAACTTGTGACAAATCAGAAAAAACAAAAACAAAAAAAACACTTACTGGCCAGTGGCCAGCAGACCAGTGGGTAATTTGAACGCCGCAATGTACATGGTTCTTATGACTTCTGAGCTAGAATGTACATTTTTAGTCAATGGCACCAAGTATATACCTGCAAATGTAAGAATACTTGGTGGGTCTGTGTCTCTTCTGATGTACGAAAAGATGTTCCTTGTGTTTAAACCAAGACTCTGTAAATGTCTTTGACAAGTATATTGCAATAAATTGATGACTGCTGGTATATATTGCATTGAACAGATATGAAGAATCCCTTGTTATTCTTCCCAATCCTTGGAGACACCTTACTGACGAAGGGACTACTTTTCGTGAACTGACGAAGAAATCTTAACAAAAACTATAACATGATGCTATGTTAAATATCTCATCATCTTCAAAAACTGCCGCCCCGGTGGCGCAGTGGTCTAAGCGATGGCCACTGATCATTCGTCCGTAAGGGGTCCGGGTTCGAATCCCGGTGAGGCATGGATGTTGTGTTTGTCTTACGGCACTGGCTCTTTCCCTTCCCTTCCCTGGAACCAGTGACCCAAAATTAGGGACGGGCGACTGCTTATAGCCCATTGAGTTGCTCACGGTGGTCGTTAAACCTCCAATCAAAAAAAAAAAAAATCTTCAAAAACTGCAACTGCTCTTTATTGCTAACTTCCACGACAATTTAATATTTAAATCAAATACGCGCCTCAGTATTCCTGATCATAACCATCACATAAATATATTACTTGACGTTATAACCTCAAGGGGTATTTTGAATAGTGTGTATTTGAAAGGATCTGTATCTTATTTTGTACACCTGATGATGAAACAATATAGTTTCAGCGAACAATAAAATATTTTTAACGTGCCTAGACGGTATGAACTTTATTCTATAAACATAAACCGGTACGTAATCAATCTCACCGAATGTATGTCTTCATAAAATCATATCTTGCAAAGTGCATCACTTGGGGATTTTTAAGATTACTGGTGGCTTGATAAGGAAACTGGAAAGGAAACAGTTGAAGAAAATGAGAATGTGACATTTTTTTCTCCCGCAGGATACAAGCGGTCAATTGAGACGTACTCCTTATTGTGTTTAGATTGAGCAGAAATGCATTTTAAGAGTACTTATATGTCTTGTCAGGGCATATTTAGAGGAAGGGCCAAGAAGGCCTTGCCCCCCCCCAAGTGTTTTGTTTTCGGTTAAAATGTGACTTACATTAGAATAAAAATGCATCAACTTACATTAAAAAAAAATGCTTTACTTTTTCTTCTATTTTTCATTAACTTTTATTTTGTTCTGGTGGATTTTAAGAACTTATATTTTTCATCACCCCCCCCCTTCTATATATGTCCTTGCCTCTTGTGAACATGACAACTGCAAATAGGACACTATATCAGTACTAAACTGAGTTAAAACCTTGTGTATACTTTTAAATTTTTAAATAAAAATTTGTACTGTAGTGAAAAACAGCTTTTCCCCAAAAAATTTGGAACAGTGTTTCTTATTATCTGTGGTTTAGTCACATAGTAGTCCTAGAACAAAATTTAAATTGCTGTTTTCAGCTTTTTATTATGTAGGAAAATCAGCTTCAATTTATATTTTACTGGGTAAGGGGTTATAAAATATACATCATCATGATCAACCATTATCAATCCACTGCTGGATGAAGGTCTCCCCAAGTTTCTTCCACAATTGTCTGTCTTGAGCCTGTCTCCTCCATGTCACTCCAGCAAACTTTCGAATTTCATCCATCCATCTCCCATGGGGTCTTCTTCTGGGTCTTTTCCTGTCTCTCAGAATTCAGTCTAAAATGTCGGTTGTCCATCGGGGATCCATTCTTCTGGCAACTTGTCCAGCCCGTTGCCATTTCAGTGATTTCACTCTGGCCATGGTGTTTTCCACTCCTGTCATTTCCCTTATCCACAAGTTCCTCTTCTTATCTTTCCTGGTTACAGAAAGCAAGCATGCATCTCTCCATGGTATTTTGAGTTGTCTGCAGTCTTTGTATGTCTTTTTTAGTTAAGGTCCATGTCTCTGCTATATACGTAAGCACTGGCAGGATTCATTGATTAAACACTTTTTTTTTTAGACATAACGGCATACTGCTCTTAAAAATTGTACTGTTTCTTCCCAAAGCTCTCCATCCAAGTTTTATACTTCGATTAATTTCTTCATCAATGTGACCCTCACTTGATATCTGCTGCCCAAGACAAATGTAGGCATCGGTTGTCTCAAGCTTTTCTCCATCAATCGATAAATCTTCCTTTCTTGTAAAAGCATTGCACATCACTTTTGTCTTCTGAAAGTTCATTTTTAATTCCGCTTCTTTACTCTTGTCAATAAGTCCTTGGATCATACTCTGCAGCTCTGAAGGGGTAGTTGCAAAGATGACTACGTCGTCAGCAAAACGCAGGTGAGTTAAGTAATCTCCATTAACCTTTATCCCTTTGTTTTCCCAGTTCAATGATTGAAAGACATTTTGTAATGTGGCGTTAAAGAGCTTGGGAGATATGATGTTGCCTTGTCTCACTCCCTTTCCAATTCTTATTTGTGCTGTATCCTCAAATATCCGAACCTTTCCACTTGCATTTTTATGGATGTTATTAAAAATGCTAATGTATGCATCTTCAATACCGCAAGATTTCAAAGCCATTGTTACTGCTGATGGTTTCACGGAATCAAAGGCCTTTTCGTAATTAATAAAAGCCATGCATAATGGGAGTTCATATTCTCTTGTTCTTTCAATTAGTTCTCTCAGTACATGTATATGATCTACAGTGCTGTAGCCATTTCTGAATCCAACTTGTTCTCTTGGCTGAGCCATGTCTGATGTTACCTTCAAACGATGTGAAAGAATACTGTTGTTTAAATGACAATGCCGCCCCGGTGGCGCAGTGGTCTAAGCGATGGCCTCTGATCATTCGTCCGAAAGGGGTCTGGGTTCGAATCCCGGTGAGGCATGGATGTTGTGTTTGTCTTACGGCACTGGTTCTCTTCCTTCCTTGGAACCAGTGGCCCTAAATTAGGGGCGGGCGACTGCTTATAGCCCATTGAGTTGGTCTCGGTGGTCGTTAAACCTCCAATCAAAAAAAAAAAAAAAGAAAATGACAACTTTTACACAACGTTAATGAAGTATAATTAAAATTTGACTACTAGTGTATGTTATATTTTTTCACCTCAAATATGTTTACACTTATTTAAGGCTAAACAAAATCATTGTGATGGGTGCATCAGACTTAATTATTAAAATTGAGGAAACAAGATCCCCTCACATAAAATATTGAAAATCAACATTAATTAAAGCAGGTTCAAGAAAAGGTGCTAGTGGAAGAACTCTGCACGAGAAGGAGGAAATATTTAGAAGATGACCTTAGAAGTCTGAAATAAGTAAAAGTCTACAAAAATGCAAATAAAATTACTAGAAACCTACCTAACAATTTTGACCTAATCAATTTTATGGGGGGAAATAAATTCCCAAAAAACGGAAAGCCAATTCTACTGCATGGCTCCTCTCCCCAGGGCATTGAGGAATCTGGTCACTAGCTCATCTCTGGATGAATTTAGAGATGAGGCGATACACAATAATAAGCGGATGAACAGACAAAAAAAAAAAACTGAGAAATAAATTACCTCTTTTATACAAGTTGTCTTGTTAAGGTGAACGTCTAGTGATTTTGCTTCCTATATTTCCAATGGGCAGACTTCTGTACACATTTTCTTCACAATTAATGCATTCCCAAGGATGAACATTTGAACATCGATTAAAATAACTCCATATTATAACTTGTTATACATAATATTTTCTAAAATACAACCGTAATAATATTAAAAATCAATAACTTTTCCTTTGGTGGTGGTGAGACCAGAAAAAGAGGCTCGACCTGTAACATTGATGTCAGTAGAAAAACAAATGTTGGATTGCTTAATTATGGTTATGTTTTAGAAAATACTAAGTATTACAAGTTATAATATGAAGTTATTTTAATCGATGTTCAAATTTTCATCCTTGGGAATGCATTAATTGTGAAGAAAATGTGTACAGAAGTTTGCCCATTGGAAGTATAGGAAGCAAAATCACTAAACGTCCACCTTAATATGATGAAATATAAAGGAGAAAAATCCTCGAATATTAGGAAAAAAAACTCTAAGAAAAAAACACAAGGGTCCAAATCAGGAGGGAAATGTACGTGAGTTTATATTTAACATTTTATTTTTAAGGTCCCATCCAAGGGAGGGACACTCATGATAGAAAAAAGTTAGTCTTTAGCTGAAAGTGTCAGTACAGTGTTAGAATTAGAAAGAAATCTTTTACTGGCCCAGCGGACCACTAGAATTTGCAAACCACTGATCCACAAAAATGCCCACTGGTCCGTAAAAAAAAAAAAAAAACTTTCAACATTGTGTACAGTATATGCAGAAAGTAATGTATCATTTGAATATCTCCAGTATTTGTTTTTAAAACATCTAATTTAAAGGTGCAACTAACAGAACAATGAATGTTTCCAGAATAAGATTCCTATAGTTAATACACACAATTGACGTGGACTAGGAATATCAAACAGAAGTCATCGCTCTTTCCACGTCTTCTGTTTAATGTTCCTTCGATGACTTCTGTTTGATGTTCCTAGTCCACGTCAATTGTGTGTATTAATTATTCATTCGCCTCCTAGTTATTTGTTCAGTTGCTGTTTTCCATCTTTGGTGAATCCCCAGCATTGTGCAGGGCTCCAAGAAGCAACCTGCCATGTGGTCTGGCAGTTAGTCATATGTGAGTCTGAAGAATTCGAGACCTCTGGTGCAATGGTAGCATGTCCGGCATGTAACTGGAAGACCCGGGTTCAATTCCCGGTGGTGGCCGATGAGAATTTTTCTGTGACTCACTTATAAACGTGGAAAGAGCGATGACTTCTGTTTGAGATTCCTATAGATTGGGGATATAGCAGAGTAACAGTGCATTCCCAATATGTTTTTAAGTAAGAAGGGAACGAGGAAACTTCAAGGATACAAAAATTCATATATTGCATGAGCAACCTTTTTTTATATGATTTATTGTTTAGGGTTTAGCTTCTTTTTCCTTATTTTAGTCTTACTGCTCATCCCTCCTACCTTCCCATAAAGTTAGTTTCATGTGAATTGCTCTTTTACAAAAATTACCTTCGTGCGTCCAATTGACGTCCTCCGCTAGTGTGTTTTCTTGGGGCAGAAACAAAAGCTGGCTTGTGTTTGGTGTCAGTATCTGCTGCATTCACTAGGGTGAGCGAATCCAAGGAAGAGCAGGATATTTATTTTGCTTACTTCCGCTCATTAGGAATGGTGGGGACGGAGGTAACAAAAAAACGACTGTTGCCACTGCAAGACAAGGACTGGAAAATTGCCTTTCTGTATTTGTTGTTTCTTTCACTCTTTGCAAATCATGAAGTATAAAAACAATAGCTGTTATCCAGCAGCATTTCATGAACCCATCACTAGTTCGCAGCCTAAAAAGAAAACTGTACAGAAAGGTAAAAGAAACACAGAAATTCATTTTTTAAGGTTGTTCCACCTAAAATCTCTGCCTTATGTTTCCAATGGTAAAATTTCTTTACATATTTTCTTTGCAATTAATGTATTCCCAAGGATGAAAATTTGCACATTGATAAAACTAACTTTAAATTATAGCATAGGATACTTAATACTTTCTAAAACAGAACATGATGATGATGGGCAAAACACGTAACAATAGTAACAAATAAAGGTAACTTGATCACGCTAGTTATGTTACATGAAAAAAACTTTTACAAGAAAGTTCTTAAGTTGGGATCTTTCGACCTTATATTAGGTCTTCGTCACGCCAATGAAGGACTAAGATTGTTGCCAGATTCTAGATTTGAATTTTTTCTATTTTTGTTGCCAGATTCTAGATTTGAATTTTTTCTATTTTTGTTGCCAAAACTTAGAATTGATCTCCAGATCATTACATCCACAGGGCCCATATCATTTCCAACAACCAACTTTCTCTTCAAGCAGAATTCTCCAAAATTTCTACAATAGCCCTCTCTCATGGTTTCCCTGCTCTTACAGTCAACTCCCTCTTAAAGAAATATGAAAACAATTCAAAAATTGAATGCCTCCTTCCTCAAAAGAAAGAAAACCTGAAATTCTCTGGTTCTGTTCCTTACCATCCTGCCTATGCTTATAAGTTACAGATTCTTTTTAGAAGTTTTAGTTACCATCTTGCCATTAAATCCACCCCAAACATCTTGAAACTTCTACAGAGGGATAGGGACAAAGTTGAAAACTTGGACCTCCCAGGAGTTTACTGCATTCCTATCTCTTCTTCAACAGGTGATAACTTATACATTAGAAGCACATACAGGAGCATTAACCACAGAATTTTAGAACATAAAGATGTTTTGAAAGCCAATCCTAATACAGCCTTGTCTATTTTGACAATGGAAGACACATCTGCAGTTCCCCGCTGGAACGAAGCAAAATGAATTGCTTCTTTTGACAATCGTTTTGCCCTCTGTTACCGTGAAAGCCTGGAAATTATTTTCAACTCAATGACTTGCAATTCGGAATCACCTCTCTACATTCCGATGATCTGGAGATCAATTCTAAGTTTTGGCAACAAAAATAGGAAAAATTCAAATGTAGAATCTGGCAACCATCTTACTCCTCCATTGGCATGATGAAGACTATGCCAATGGAGCTCCCAACTTACGAACTTCCTTGTAAAAGTTTTTTTCATGAAACATAACTAGCATGATCAAGTTACCTTTATTCTAAAACAGAACCATAATTATATGAAAAATCAATCATTTTTCTTTGAGTAATGTTCAGACCTGTTAATAGATGACACAACCTGTACATTAATGACGTCAGTAGACAAACAAATGTTGGATTGCTTAATTATGGTTACGTTTTAGCAAGATTTAAGTATCCCATGCTATAACTTAAAGTTAGTTTCATTGATGTGCAAATTTTCATTCTTGAGAATACATTATAATTGCGTAGAAAATGTGTAAAGAAATTTTACTATTGGAAGCATAAGGCAGAGATTTTAGGTGGAACCACCTTAACTTGTGACAACTTAGAAAAGAAAAAAAAAACCTTGTCATCCAGGCCATTAAAATCAATAGTTCAGTGGTCCAGCGGAAGTTTTACTGGCCAATGGCCAGCGGACCACTGGGTAATTCAAACGCTGCAGTACAATGCAATAATTTCAAAGGTTTAGGGCAGAGGTAGGGAACCTTTTCATGTTGAAGGGCCACATTTTAGCTGTAATCCAACAAGGCCGCATTCGGGAAACTTCATCAAAATGTACATTATTTTGTAAAAATCTTACTATGTACTGACTTCAAAAAATGAAAAAAAATGTTAATTCTGAAGTTAACTAACCTTTTAATGACTTTGTTGTGACTTCTTTTTATTGGAAAGCATTTGTGTATTTGGTTGCAACGGTCTGCACTTTTAGCTGATCCTGTAGATCAGTGGTCGTCAACCTGGTCCCTACTGCCCACTAGTGGCCGATTCAAGCTTTCGCGGTGGGGTTTTTTGTCCGTCGTTACAAATTTTGTTCTTCCGCCATGTATCGAACACATTGCTAACAGCTTCGCGAGTTTGACTTTTTAAAATGTGCTTTTGCAATTCACTTTTGAATTCCATCTCTAAACTTTAAATATAGATAATAATTAAAACAAGGTAATCCGTAAATACAGAGTGTTGAGGATAACACAAAGCACGTTTTATTAATGATGTAGATCACGCACAAAATAATATAAGAAATTAAATGCGAAAAAACTTGCTCTTCTTGCAGAGAATGTTATCTGCAGAGCTAAAACAACACAATGTAGCATCAGCCTCAAGGATCTCATTAATCATTAATTAAAGGTAATTTCAATAAACTTTATTGTTTTCACATTTAACTTTCATTTTCTTCAATTTAAGCAGCTCGCGCACTAGTAGGCGCTGTATCAATGGAGATCCAGAAATTCATTAAATTGAAATTATCTATGTATAAACATACATAAAGTATAAATAAAAAGATAAATTTAAGTACATATTTTTTACAAAGCTTCCCCTCTAAAAATTACTTTGCACTTGCGCTAAATTGAGTTACTGCAGCAAGGAAATTTTACCATCAACAAAGATACAAAAGTGGGCAGTATGTATTAAAAGGTTGACGACTCCTGCTCTAGATTGATATCTGTCATTTGTGACTTTAAACTTGTCTTGATAGGTAGGAAAATGGCTAGGTAGGTTAGGTAGGAGAATGTAGATCCGTAGCAGTAAGTGGTTGAAAAGCAAGAAAGCATTTTCTGTGCATGTTGCCGAAGGCATGGGTATTCTGTTGCATTTTTCCATATTTCAACTGGATCTTTCTTAGTGTCAAATGAGGATTTTAAAATGTCATCTTCTGAGAGCTCAATCAATTTTATCTGCAGTTCTTCACGAACCATACAACAAAATCGTGAGCGTAGCAGGTGTCAAAATAGCCCTTATGACTTACTGTTTTAATTGGAGCCGTCAGTTGGGGAGCATTACTTCATTGAATTTTCGTTTACTCTTTGGTATTTTAAATATGGCCCTTTTAAGATAAAAATAAAAATAATAAAAGACAAACAAAAACATATTAATAAAAATAAAAGATTTGTTCAGCAAAATTTGGATTCACTCAAAAGGCTGCAGGTTCCCCACCCCTGGTTTAGGGTCATCTTACATTCAGCTGTATGGTTGGAAGGGTGAAAGAAGAGATCCAGAGTAGGGTACTCCTAATTGGAAAGTGTTTTAGAGAAGAACGAAAAATAGTTTTATAGCTGTGCCATAGCCTCCATTGGTAGTCCATCTATCCACGTTCGACAGTCTATGTGATGCACCAGGAATCTTGATTAGTCAGACCAGGCCACTTTCTTCCTATCATCCATAGTCCAATCTCAATGATCTTGGGCCCATTTCATGCATTGTTGGCGATGATGTGCAGTGCGCATGGGGACCCGGTTGGGTCTTCGGCTACACAGGCCCATGTGCAGAAGGCTTTGATTAACTGTGTGCTGTGACACAATGCCCTGATCACCACCCACTGTTGTAGCTGCTGGTGATTTGTCGCCCTGTGGTCGCTGCAAACAATGTGCTACAGTATCCGCTTCCCTGTAGCGTCAATGAGCTGTGCACGACAGACGGCTGGACGACGGTTCGTCATTTGGCCATTTGTGCACCACTTTCGATACGTACTCACTGCAGCGACACGTGAACAACCCACAAGCCGTGCCGTTTCTGAGACTTAAGACCGTTTTCAGTTTACTTTCTTAAGAGTTGTTTAGCTCTAATGATCATAGACAAGTCCTTGTCTGAAATAACTTTCACGATATCTCCATTTGATGTGCAAAGCATAATAAACTGTAGCAGAAACTCAGGTTCTCCATCTGTTTAAAACTGGCTATGGTGGGAGATTTAATTCTGAACCCTTTTCCTTAAATAATTTTGAGAGGGAGCTTTCAAGGAAACTTTCTTCCAGTTGATATCTCTAGACAGTCAACTGTTATCAGTGAATGCATCAGTCAGGAAATACACTGGTGTCTAAAATTAATGTGGCAAACACAAAATCATGAGCAATGCAAAATACACACGACAGAGTTTAATGACAGTTGCTATGGACCAGTGCATATCTTGGGTCCGAGACCTGGGCTATCTCACACGCCCCCCCCTTTCCTCCCAGTTCTGTTTTTGTTTTAAATTGCAAAGTTTAATTTTTAATTGTTAAGTAATAGAAGTTACTTTTTTTCTAAATTTTAGGTACATGCCATTGCTAGCATGATACCAAATAATTCTGAGGATTAGGATTTGAACACTTATTTGTACATGAACTTCATTCTTCTTCTGAATACTTTATTTGTACATGAACTCCATTCTTCTTTCCTTTTCTGTGAACTTGAGTGTTAAGTTTTCATAAAATGTTTCTTCCGACTAGTTTTTCATATTTAAAAAGTGTTTTTTTCTACTGACAAAACAGCCAAGTTTTTCGAATGTGCATGTCCTTGTCTGGCTCTAAGATATATCTTGATTCTTTTTAATGCAGAAAAACTGCTGTCAGCAGTTGCAGTTGTTGATGGAAAGCTTAATATGAGGTCTGCTAATTTGTACACCTCACTAAACACTATGTCCAATTTATTCAACTTTATGTAACATGTAATGTAATGTCTCTTACGGATTTGTTTTTGTATTCATCAAGAAAATAAAACACCTTCAGTTCATTTTTTAGTCTAGCTATATCAAAATTTGA
Organism: Macrothele yani; assembly: GCA_039090855.1. NCBI lineage: Eukaryota > Metazoa > Arthropoda > Arachnida > Araneae > Macrothelidae > Macrothele > Macrothele yani. Next base: position 32,789,742 of record CM077021.1, read on the forward strand.
AGCTTAGAGTTCTTTAAGTTCTGACAGTAGATGTTCAGGGAAGCTTTCATAAAATTTATCAAAACAGTTGAAATCTAACAAAGCGACGAATGTAAGATATATCTCTGATTTTAATTCATTGACACTTCACAAAAACTGAAACAACTCTAGCAAAACACTCTTATGGGCGGAAGCATGCAAGTGCCTGAAATAGTCTCAAGTCTTCTTTATTCTGAGTGAACCCTTTTCCAAAGCAATGGCCCATTTTCCTCTACCAGCTGTTTCATGTTGTCATGGAAACGCTAGCGTGCGATGGTACAGGTTTTTGCATCAGAACTGCAAAGACTGGAAGAGCTGCTTCCGTTATGCAGTTGGTTTTCGCTCGCCAGACTGAGTCAAAGAAGCGAATCTGCTCGTGTTTTTTTTTTTCGTAGCGAAAGCATTTACATATTTTAATACCATTCATAATTGACTTTTATTTGTGTATATTTAATTCAGTTTTATTTGTGCATTCTCTGGGCTTCGCAGCTAGCTTAGCTAGCCTCGAATATACACCACTTGTGTGGACATGCATGTGTCAATAATGCAGCATTACACAACAGAAAGGAATACCATCATTGCATGAGAAGGATGCATGCACATGGCAGTCCAAAAGTGATGCAGCAAGTAGCGCAGATTTAAAAGGGCTAATAGCGAGTGTGATTACCCTGAACAGCGATACAGCTTGCACAATTAGCCCTCATGCTGCTCTACAATGCTGTGAATAAGAGTTTGGGCCAATAAGTGTCACTCCTCTACCAATGCACAACAGAGTTCCAGGAGGCTTCTGGGAGGGGGCTACTGGTTTGTAATGGCTCTTCCCAGGGCATCCCAGACCTGCACCATTGGGTTCAGGGCTGATGATCATGCAGGCCACTCCATCCTGTGAATATGCTCTCTCCTAGCATCCTTCGACTAGTGGAGCCCTATGTGGGCAGGGGGCTATCATCCATAAAAAGGAACTGGAGGCCAACAGTGCCCCTGAAAAGCCATACATAAGACTAGGATGCCATGGCTGTAGCGTGCAGCAGTCAGGGTGCCTCTTGGAAACACATGCAGTGAAGTGCGTCCATCCGACTTAATGCCAGCCTGAACCAGGAGTCTTCCACCACTATAGTGGTCAATTTCCCTTATGTAGGAGGGAAGATTTTCGCTTTTTGCCTCTATCCAAATGTCCACATGTCGAGACTCCATGTTGTTTAGGCTGTACCACGACTCTTCATTAAAGAGAACACAGGCCCTTTGATGAGGAGTCCAGGATTGACTTCTTCGTGCCCATTTCAAATGGACCTGTTTGTGCAATGTGTTGAGTAAGATACAGACCATTGACCGTCTTGTGTACAGATCTCTTGTGGAGTCTTCTATGAACTATTTGCCTGGATATCATGGTTCCTGTAGCAGAGGAGAGCTTCTGCAAGAGTAGCCTGGCTATCAACTTGCTATGGTGGCAAGATGTTAGAGACAGATATTGGCTGTCTCGGCTTGTTGTGGCTTGCAGGCATCCTTGTCACGGCCTTCTGGTTGTTCCGGTTTCCTGGAACTGTGTAGAGATTGGAGACCACTTGCCTCGACACATTTGGCCATCTTGCTACCTCAGATTGCGATTGCCCTGCTTCTAATTTGCTGATTGCTCTCCATCCTAAAGTCTTCCAAGTGATGGTGTGAAACCAGTCTTTCACTAACAGTCCAATTCAAACTTCAATCGCTTCACCCCACTCAGAACAACATTTATCAAGGTTGCATGCCTGCCAGCTTGAAGACGTACAGTCATTATTTGCATAGGAGTTAGCACAAATGTTGCTTGGGTATGATGACGCACATTTCGCCTTGCATGTGTCTCTGAAAAATCTTTACAATCAGTAATCTCATGTTGGACATATTTTTGAATTTGTGTTCATCACGTTACTTTTGGACACAGTTTAACATCCTCACTTCTGAAACTCTGTGTTATACATGAACTAAATTCGTTGCTGGTGCACTTCTTTAGTAGAGAGTATACAGCACTACACATTTCTCTTTTGACTAAAACTGGATTTGCTTGAGTATCATCAATCTGTAATGGGTGCTAATTATTTCACAAGTGGTTTTGTTATTGCACTACAATGTTGTAAGAGTTAAGTCTAAAAAACTATAATTTTGTTTTCCAAAAGGGCTTTTCTAGAAAAATTTCAGGATAAATGCAAAAAATATCCACTAAATGTGAAAATATGCTTTTATTCCTGGAAGTGGCAAAATATCCAAAAATATGCAAAATAAAAATTTTGCTTGAACATCCGGGTTTTAATAATAAGTTAAAAAGATCAATCACTGATATAATGCCCGTTTTGTTCGATAACCTTTTGCCGTCTGTCAGTGATCTGCAGAATGCCTCGTTCATAGGACCTGTCTTTCGTGGCGAAAAACTGTACAAAGTGCTGATTTACAGCCTCATCTAAATTGAACATTATACCACGCAAGGACTGTTGAAGAGAGCGAAACAATTGGAAGTCTGATAGCGCAAGGTCAGGCGAGTATGCTGGGTGGGGCAACACATCCCACCCAAGCTCCAATAATTTTTGGCGGGTGATGAAACTTGTGTGTGGTCTAGCGTTGTTGTGATGAAACACAACACCTTTACGATGAACGAGCTCTAGACATTTCTGGATGATGGATTCGTTCAAACTGTTCAATTGCCGACTGTACACATTCGCATTGATTGGTTGGTTCCATGGTAGGAGCTCGAAAAACACAACACCTTTGAAATCCCACCACACTGAGACCAGAACCTTCCGCTGATGAATGTCTGCTTTAGATGTTGTTTGAGGCGAAGCAGCATGTCGGGACCAAGACTGTTTGTGCAGCACATTGTTGTACACAATCCAATTTTCGTCATCAGTTATCAGTCGCTTCAAAAAAGGATCGTTTTTCTCACGTTTAACGAGCATATCGCAGATGTTTATATGTGCCGTCAATTGAGCTTCTTTGAGTTCATGAGGAACCCACACATCAACCTTCTTCAGGTGGTCGTTAACACTTGAATGATGGATGTGCAATGTATCTGCAATATCTCGTGTCGTGTAACGTGGGTTTGACTCGATCAATGCCTTGATTTGGTCGTCATCAACCTCGGTTGGCCTCCTGGACCGAGGAGCATCGTTGGGGTCACCCTAATTTGCAAAATATCAAACAAAGCACCATGATTCTAGCAAAATCCTTAAGCTCTTGGAATTTTAAATGAAATCCTGGAATTTATTCTCTAAATATGTGTTAACCCTGAATGTAGTGCATTTGTATAAATACTATCCTGCAAATACTTTCACATTCTGCAGGCATTACCTTTAAAAAAAGAACCATGGCCTGTGAAGACCGCATCTCTGATTTTATGTTGCATTTTGAGTGCCTCTGTGGTTGAGGGTTAAATTTTAAAGAACTTCCCAGTCTTAGCTTTGATTTTTCTTGTTCTCTAACTTTGGATAGCAGTTCTTCTGTGTAGCTGTACTTAAAGCTGTGTACCAGTTTACAAATATGCAGGGGTTTTTTTTTATGAGAGGATCTTCATATCTCATCAAAGAAGCTGCATATATGACACAGACGCACACGATTTACATATTCAGAGTATAATCAGTAAACTTTCTCCTGTAATGGGGAAAACGTGGTGACTTAGCAAATTTGACCACGTCCAGATAGTTGAGGTTTTTTTCAATATTTCGAAAACAGCTGTTATTGTTGGCTGCTCCCATACTACTGTGTACCAGAACTAAAGATATGCTAGGAGTGGATTAACCATGCCCAGACATCCAGCAGAAGGGCTGACATTGGTCAACCACGTGTGGTTGATCCTAGAAGTGAGCGTCGGGTGTCACGACTGAACGTGGTTGATCCTAGAAGTGAGCGTCGGGTGTCACGACTGGTATCAGCAACGACATGCGACAGTCACCCGGCTCACCCACAAGTACAACAGCAGTGCATTTCAACCTATTTCCCCATACACCATACACTGTACTGTTCTTTGCCTAGGGTCCCACAGCTGGAGACTGAGTGCTTCCATGGTGATGTCCAGTCATCGCAAACAATGCCTCACATGGGCCAAAGAACATCGGTAATGGACCCTCAACAGGTAGGTCATCAATAATGATTGATTATAGATGACCTACCTATGAGATACGGTCATCAGGAAGATGTCATCTGGAGTGATGAGTCCCCTTTCCTGCTGCACCATGCTGATGGCATAAACAGCATGAAGCCCTATCTCCTGGTTGCTTATTTGAGGTTCAACAGATCAGAAGAGGTGGCAGTCTAGTCTGGGGAGCTTTTTCCTGGCAAGCCCTAGGTCCTCCATTGGTTATTATCTCCCAAACACTGAATGGTGGACTCTACAGGGACCTATTAGATGACCATCTCTGCAGAAGGTTTGGCCATGGAACTGTTGTCCAAGCGAATGTCTCTGAACTCTAGTACATAGATTAACAAAACATTTTAGTTAACGTTACCTGACAGTGCGATAGCTTCAAAATTTACTTTAGGCAAAAGCAAAGCATCTTATGTGATAAACCATGGATTGGTACCACATTTCAAAGAGTGTTGAATGGACGATCTGAAGCAGTGCACTGACTTTGTAATTTGTTTTGATGAATCACTAAACAAAATTGCTCAGCGTGGGCAAATGAATCAGTTTGTTCATTATTGGGACATCAATCTGCAAAAAGTTTCCACTAGATACTAAAGTAGTGTGTTTTTAGGACGGGCAACAGCTAATGACCTTTTAGAGAAATTCATTAAAGGTGCACCTAACGTTATGGACCTAACGTTATTCTCAGCTTTCTTCAAAAGCTGAAAGATAAACTTAGAACTGAAAATCCAGATGATAAATTATTAGTTGACATTGGAGTATGTGGTCTTCACGTGGTCAAATGGAGCTATGAAAACTGGACTTGAAGCAGTGAAATGGGATATACATCACTTTCTGCGTAACTTGTACTACCTTTTAAAAGATAGTACTGCTCGTCGTGCAAATTATACTATGATTACTGGATGTAAAGATTTCCCTTTGAAATTTTGCACTGTTAAGGTGGTTGGAAAACGTTAATTGTTTGACTAGGGCATTGCTTGTCTATGATCATATCAAGAAATATGTTCAAGAATCGTTGGTTTCCAGCAAACAGCACATGTTTCTTGCAGAATTCATGGAAAGTCCACTGTTGAAATGCAAATTGGCTGCATTTAAGACTATAGCTTCAGAGTGTGAATCTTTTTTGAGAAGGTTCCAGAGCCCAAAGCCTTTAATTCCTTTCTTACACACTGATTTGCTGGATGTGATGAATAATTTGATGGCACAAAGCTTGAAGCCTGACAGATTAAGTGAAGCTGATAGTGTCTCAAAACTGTTAACTTTAGATGTATCAAAAGGTGAAAATCTTCTCTCAATTGAGAAAGTTGATATTGGATTTAGTGCTAAAAAGCTATTAAAAGAAGTGAAGTGCTCAGAAAAGGAGAAATTAGAGTTTAAGCTTGAATTTAGGAAACTTGTGACCAGTATGATTGAAAAACTACGTGAGAAAAGCCCACAAAAGTTTTAAGTTTGTCCGTGGGGTAACTTGTTTGGACCCAAATATTATAGTGCTGCAGCCGAGTCTAGGCAAGAAGAGAGTGGAAATTGTGCTCGAAATTTTACTTAGTGCAAACAGGATTTCAGATGACTGTGCTGAAAAAGCTAATAAACAGTATGCTTCATTGTGTGTAGAAGTTCAATCTGCTTTAAAGTCTCAGTTTGATGAATTTTTAGACAGTTATGATGATTCCATTGGATTAGACAAATTTTACAGTGCTCTTACTTGACAACCAAAAACAATTCGGTGAACTTTGGGATGTAATAAAAATTTGTCTCATTATGTCTCATGGAAATGCTTCAGGTGGATTTTCTGTCAATAAGTCTCTTGTGGAAAATCTCATGGAAGAATCTCTGATTTGTCAGAGAACAGTTTTTGATGCCATTAAAAATGTGGGAGGAGTAAAACACATTGCCATCAATAGAAGGCTTCTTCTTTCTGTAAGAGCCTCCAGGTGAAGATATCAGGATTATCTTGAGAAAAAAAGTGTTCTTCAAAACGAAAAAGAAAGAAAACTGAAGGAAAAAAGAAAAATTGATCATGAAATAAAGGAATTGAAGGGGAAAAGACAGTACGAAAGGAACTAGAGTTGGAAAAAGCAGTATTGCAGGCGAAGATTTCAGATTGGGAAAAGAAGAAAAGTGGTGTGTAATACACTGCCGGACAATTGCTAAGGACGGATGACAATAGCAACGATAGCAACCATAAAATGGAAGGCAGGAAAATGTGGAAATTAGCATAAGTGCGGGATACAGTAAGACGTGTTGTGCGTATGCAAATTTTGGATTGCCGAACTTGTTCGTGACGTCATAGCGCTGATAAGAGATATAAAGGATTTGACGCGTATTGACCGTTGTTGTTCAAACGCAAAGTTGAAAGGGAAAGAATCAATGGACGAACTTGCAATTTTCAGTATGTTTTCCCGACATCACCTAGATGATTTTACGCGTGGCCGTATTATTGGCAAGATTGAAGAAGGGCGAAAAATAACAGAGGTTGCCAGGGAGTTCGACGTCAGCCACAGTGTTGTTTCAAGGCTTTGGAAATCATTTCAAACAAATGGAGAGTGTAGCAAACGTCACTGGGGAGGTCGTGTTCGCAGTACGACACCTGCAGAAGATCGGTACATAGTGCTATTAACAAAAAGACACCGGCGCAGCACAGCTAGTGAGGTAGCAAATCAGTTTATGGCTGCTACTGGCAAGCGGATCTCCCGAAAAACTGTCGCCAGACGTTTGCGTGAAGGAGGACTATACGCCCGCTGTTCTGTTGTGTGCATCCCATTGTCCAGACGTCACCGTACCGCCCGTTTGCAATGGTGCCATCAACATCGCAATTGGACTGATAACGACTGGTCTGCTGTCCTCTTCTTAGATGAGAGTAGATACAGTCTATCGTCTGATTGTCGACGACAACTGATCTGGCGTGATAGTGGTACTGCATATTGTCCAGCAAACATACAGGAAAGGGACCGATATCCGACATGTAGTGTCATGATATGGGCTGGCATCATGATCAATGGCCGTACGTCCCACTATGTGCTTCCAACTGGGACTATGACTGGCCAACGATACATTAATGATGTTCTGCTACCTCATGTTCGCATGTTCCGTGGTGCTGTCGGTGATAGATTAATTTTCATGGACGACAACGCAACATGTCATCGAACAGTCGCTGTCCAGGAGTGTCTTGAGAGTGAGGATATTCAACACCTCGTATGGCCAGCACGTTCTCCAGATCTGAATCCCATTGAAAATGTGTGGGATGCTTTGGGGAGGAGTCTTGCTGGTCGCCAATGCCCTCCAATAAACAAGGACACCCTCATCCGTGCACTGACAGAGGAATGGGATAAATTACCCCAACAGCTGCTTGATAATGTTGTGCAAAGCATGACACGACGTGTGGAATCTTGCATCGCCCTCCATGGTGGCCATATCCCGTACTGACATCTTACGCCGGAACGCCTGCGGACGGTAATTACATTTTTTCACGTTTACGTATTCTGCACAAAATGGCCTGTTTGTTCCTTGAACACGTTGCAAAGCCTTCTGGATTTCAGAGCACAATAAATTGTCTTTCTTGTAATGTCCTGGCATTCTGACATTATTTTATTTCACTTGGCATCCAACCACACTTACTTTTTCATGCGCTATATAGCCGTTTATGATCCGTCCTTAGCAATTGTCCAGCAGTGTATAAAAACAGTGACTTTGTTCCTACTGTAATATTTTTATAGTAACTGTTCTGAATATTGTGTATGGGTTTGTTTGAGTGTTTCTTCAATAAATGTAAAACCATGAAAAAAAAAGAGTAAACTTAAAATGAAAAAGGTGTGAGTTGGACGGCTGTGGGGAAGGTAGGTGGAGGCCGATTTAAAAAAAAAAAAAAAAAAAAATGAATCGGTTATTTGGGAAACTTTATACGTCAAACGGAAACACTTTTAAATAATATAAGTTTCTCAATTATCCAATTCAATTTTATTTATTATCATGGCACATATATTGAAAAGTCAAATAAACCTATTTGTGTAAGGTCAGGGATTTCTTATATATTTGGTCAGGGAAATCAGGTTTGATAATTCTGTGGACACCCTGTGCCAACAGTACAGTTTGAGTCGCTTGATCCGGTTAATCATAAGTATTTTTGATAGTTACTTATATTAGAACACCTAGTATATGATTGGTTCTTTTCCTTGTATTCAGGCTGAGGCCTTCTACTCTGCACAATTTGAAGTTTATCTTCATATCTAAGCCAAGAAATTCACTATCTTATTAGATATCACTCATTTTAATTCATTGACACATTACACAACGAAAACAGCTCTCGCGGAACATGTGCTGTAACGGGCCGGAAATGCGAGCAACTAATCGGCAGTCTCTTTTGTGAGTGAACCCTTAACCAAAGCAATGGTGCATTTCTCCCTTCAACCGCTCCTTCGTGTTGTCATGGAAATGCTAGCTGACTATCGTATCCAAAGTCTTAGCATCACATTGCCAAAACTTCTAGAGCTGGTTTCGTCACGATGACACCATCCCTCCACTACAGGCCAAGTTGGTAACGTAACTTTGCTCGCCCGACTGATTCTTCATCAAAGGAAACTAATATGCACGTGTGTTTTTTTTGCAGTGAAAGCATTGACACACAGTATCTTAATACCGTTGATAATTGACTTTTAATTGTCATATCAGTATCTGGCATTTGCATTCTCTGGGCTTCTCTGCTAGCCTTGAATATATGCCACTGGTGTGTAGCTAGTACTCAGATTTCTAGCATGATGCAAGGAACACAAAATAGGTAAGTGGAGCACTTTCTCTCTGTGTTTAGTGACTGTAAAATCTCCATCAGATGGGTGAAGTCATTTTTATATATCTGCCCTCCGAGAAATGTTCGAACTTGTGAACTGTCCCATCCCCCCCAGAATTAAGAAAATGGCAACCACACAAGAAACATTCTGTTTTCCACGATGTACAATCACGGACAATGAAATTTGTGCACATAGAAGAAAACATGCTACAACCGTGAAACTTTGCAAATAGCTAGAGTGTGTGCTAGTATGCAAATGATCCACATTTGGTGTGATTGCACATGATCACATATCCTGTGGTGGTGCTGCAAGCACGAACCGGCAGCCTTATAAACCGGCGTGTAGTCAACGCCCAATGAAAACGAAAAGCACCGGCCGAGGTAAACAAGACTGCAAGAGCAACAAGAGTGCCGGTTAGATGCCAGAGACATTGATTTAAGCAACTTACGAACTTTGAGAGAGATCTGATCATTGGGCCGAAAACAGCAGGGTGTTCGACGCGCTGTATAGCCCGCAACGTGGACCGTTCTAACCATACCGTGCAGTCACATGTCTACTGCTCCCAACGCCATCCATCTGTGTTGGGAGCAGTGGACATGTGACTGCACTGCAGCACGGCGGAGCGGTTCCATATGGACCAGGAGGACCACCGGTAGAAGGAATCGACGGATCGTGTGTCAGGCACGAATGGATCCCACGGGGACCCGGTCCACTATACAGGCAGATGTGGCGGATCCTATGTGCTCACAAACCATTTCCCAACGCCTCACGGAAGCAAATCTGCGATCCCAGCACTCTGTACCTGTGCTGCCATTAACACCAGAACATCTCCGGCTCTGTTTGCAGTGGTGGCAGGCCAGAGCAACATGGAATGCCACAGACTGGCAACATGTGGTGTTTAGCAATGAATGTCGCTTCGTTTTGGGGACAGATGATCATTGTGTCCAGGTGTGGAGGTCCCGGGGTCAATGGTACAATCCCAACTTAGCCCCACACCTTCCCCACTGCAGGCATTTATGTATGGTCTGGGGAGCCACAGCTAATCAGCTCTAGTAGTGGTACATGGATCATTGACGGGCCAGCGGTATGTGGATGAGATCCTACGGCTCCATGTGCTCCCATTCCTGGCCGGGATTCCAGGTGCGCTATACCAGCAAGATAATGCCCGGCCGCACATGGCTCAGGTTTCCCAGGACTGCCTATGTCATGTCCAGACATTTCCATGGCCTTCCCACTCCACGGCCATGCCCCTTATCCACATGTGGGACCAGTTGAAACACCAGCTTCTGCAGTGCCACACTATCCGGGATTTGGAGCACACTGTCCAACACATATGGGCCAGTCTGCCGCAGGACATCGGGCATCTATTTGCATCCATGGTGGACCGTATTGCCGCACGAGGCAGTGTGACTTGCTGTTGAAGATGACTGAACTGCATGCCACAGATCACTCTGCAATTGTCCTGCAGCTTTGTTTTTGCCATCATGTGTATCTTTCATCTGTATCATTACGTCCATAAAATTTCAGTTCAATCTGATGCTTCCTGTTTGGTGCGCAAATTTCATTGTCCGTGAGTGTATGTTGGGCAACAATACTTCAAAGCGGCCAAATCATTTCGTGATTTTGCTCAGTCTTCATGTAACAGAGTGACTCAAAGGCATGTCTCCATGTTCTCTGAAATATAGAAGCCTTTACCTTTTCCTTAAGGTGCGGTAAGCTATCTTTTGTTATTGTGCTGCAGTCATAAATACAGGAAATGGTTAATTAATTTATGGGCATATGGAGGGCATGGACATAGATAAGAACAGTTTGACACTGCGACCCTGTGACATGTAGTATAGAGAGTATCTTTACTTTTGAGTTCTAGGCTGACAGCTGTGTATGCCTGTGTGGAAAAAAATATTGTAGCATCAGAATTCTTAAAGCATGTAGATATTTCATTTAGTGGAAGCATAAGAAATAAAGAAAAACATACAACCATGATGAATGCCAAAATTCTGTGGCTTCTAGAACCCATTTGGCAGTGACCGCTCAGTTTTACATCTGTGGGGCAAGTACCCCCACAGGTTAGGCACCACTTGTACCGTACTGCACCATATTTCAAAGCTAGCATTGGTTTTTAAGGCCAGTAGCTCTCTAAGGCTAGTATCATACCATTTAATAGTGCAACTGTATGGTTAAAAAAGAAATCACAAATTAGATTTGTGTAAATTTATAATACAACTGAAGGAACTGCTGCTTCTATGCAGGGGCACATTTAGAAATTTACCTTAGGGAAGGGGTGAGGCTCCTCTCTAAGGAAAGGAAAAATAGAGATACTTTGTGGAAGACACACACACACACACAATAAACTTCAAATGCTGGCTGTTCCGGGCATTGCAAAAAGAAATACATTTTGAACATTTTCCATTAAAATAATTTTGTCTAAATTGTTCTGCAAGCAAGAACAAAAAAATCAGTGCTATTTTCATGGTGTTCGAATGCCTGCTTTTCGAGGAAACCAGCTTGATGCTTTTTAAATCTCGCATCTGGATAAAATCTTTTAAAGTAAAGTTTGATCCCTTCTGTTCAGGTGGGTTGATTTAATGGGAAAAAATTCCCACTATGAAATTTGTTACAGGTTTTTGTTTATGGCCCAATCGAGGTACATGCTTCACTCTGTGACCCATACTATCCGAATCTCACGTGCACACTCCAAAGTCTACCCTACATGGTGGCTTTCTCTTCTTCCAATTGGTAATGTTACCAAGAACAGAGCAAAGCACACCCATTGCTTTTCACAATCAGTCAAAATCTCTTTTTATTTCTGTTCTCAGCTTTCTATGTTTCTGAACCTTCAATTTCTTTTTCAGCTTAAGCAAAATCAGAACATTTTATCTCCAAATTTACAGCAAACTTTAGTAGTTACAAAAACTTGTGAAAATTTTTGCATTTAATTACTATAATTTTACAAAAATAAATACATTAATTATTTACGGTATTGTCGATTTAATAAAGAAAAACAGTCTGCCTTTAAAGGGAGGTAACCATCTTAGTCGCCTTCACTGGATCCACTACTGCCTCTGTGGTTGTGTATTCAGATCCATGGGATTTTGGCTGATTAGTGTACGAGTGGTATGTCCACTGTACGCTCTCCCTTTCCTGGAACCAGAGACCATAAATCAGGGCTGTGGGCAATTCCTAATAAGTCTTATGCTGACAGAGGTTATGATTACCCCACCACCAAAGTAATACATGCAACATTCTGCACAAAACCAAATTTTAAATAAAATGGAAGCTACTCCATTTTGGTGTTTGATGGAAATTAGCAATATACTATCCTATGCCTTAGATGACAGAAAATGTTTATAAGTTATACACTCACACTGAAGTGCTAAAAGTTATGGGATATCAGTATGCAAATTTTTAATTGGCACTGTCGTCATATAAAGGCTTCAATGCACGCCACTATTTTTATCAGTTGTGAGGTGTAATCTTGTGAGTCGCCGCCCCGGTGGCGCATTGGTCTAAGCGATGGCCTCTGATCATTCGTCCGAACGGGGTCCGGGTTCGAATCCCGGTCTGGCATGGATGTTGTGTTTGTCTTACGGCACTGGCTCTCTCCCTTCCCTGGAACCAGTGACCCTAAATTAGGGACGGGCGACTGCTTATAGCCCATTGAGTTGCTCACGGTGGTCGTTAAACCTCCAATCAAAAAAAAAATCTTGTGAGTCAGGTTAAACAACTGCCAGTAGGATCATGGCAAGTCGACGTGAATATCGGATATTGATCGAGGCATGGTATTGGGAAGCAGATGGATGGGACATTCAGTTTCTGAAGTTATGCGAACATTCCTCTATCCGTGGTGGCACGTATGTACCTAGAATACCTCATGGAAAGCTATTACCACCCTCCGTGGACAGCGCAGTTGGCGACCACAGGCACTGAATGACCGTGACCAGCAGCGTCTGACCAGGATTGTCCATGCTAACAGACAAGTGACACTGGCTCAAATAACATCCACATTCAATGCAGGAGGTACCAGAGACATATCCATGAGGTCAGTGCTGAATGACCGTGACCAGAGGCGTCTGACCAGGATTGTCCATGCTAACAGACAAGTGACACTGGCTCAAATAACATCCACATTCAATGCAGGAGGTACCAGAGACATATCCATGAGGTCAGTGCTGAATGACCGTGACCAGAGGCGTCTGACCAGGATTGTCCATGCTAACAGACAAGTGACACTGGCTCAAATAACATCCACATTCAATGCAGGAGGTACCAGAGACATATCCATGAGGTCAGTGCTGAATGACTGTGACCAGAGGCGTCTGACCAGGATTGTCCATGCTAACAGACAAGTGACACTGGCTCAAATAACATCCACATTCAATGCAGGAGGTACCAGAGACATATCCATCAGGTCAGTGCAGCATAGTTTAGGGTCCATGGGGCATGGAAGTAGAAGACCTACCAGAGTAGAGTGTCTTTATTAACACCGTGACATTGAACACAGCGCCTCATCTGGGCTCGTGAACGCAGTAATTGGACCCTGGAAGATTGGCAACATGTGGCGTGGTCTGATACGTCATGCTACCAGTTGTTACAAGCTGATGGTATGGTTTTGGTGTGGCGCAGACCCCGTGAGGCCATGGACCCATGCTGTCAGCAAGGCACTGTACAAGCTGGTGGTGGTTCCAAGCATGTGTGGCAGCGTTTGAATTGCCCAGTGGTCCGCTGGCCATTGGCCAGTAAAACTTCTGTCGGATCACTGAATTATTTATTTTTCTGGCCCAGATGGCTAATAAGTTTTTTTTTGTTGTTGTTGTTTTTTCTAAGTTGTCACAAGTTAAAAAATAAATTTCTATTTCTTTTACCTCACTGTACGGTTATCTTTTCAGGCTGCAAACTAGTGATAGTTTCATGAAATGCTATTGGACAGCAGCTATATTTTTTTTATCCTTCATGATTTGTAAAGAGTGGAAGAAACAGCTAATACAGAAAAGCAGTTTTCCAGTCTTTGTCTTGTAGTGGCTACAGCTGTTTTTTTTTTTTATTACCTTCGTCTACGCTAGTGAATGTAGCAGATACTGACCCCTGACACACGCCAGCTTTTGTCCCGGGCCCAAGAAAATACACTAACACAGAAGGTCGATTGGATGTGTGAAGGTAATTTTTGCAAAAGAGCATTTCACATGAAACAGTTTTATATGGGGGACTAAAACTAATTTCATGGGAAAGTAGCAGGGATGAGCAATAAGACTAAAAATAAGGAAAGGAAGCTAAATCCTAAACAGTAAAACATATTAAAAAAAAAAAAGGCTACTAATATGTAGGAATTTTTTTGTACCCTTGCAGTCTCCTTGTTTCTTCTTACTTGATCAGGAATGCACTCTTACTCTGCCATATCACCAAACCATTGGGATCTTATTCTAGAAAATTCTTTGTCCTGTCCGTTGCACTTTCAAATTAGATGTTTTAAAAACAAATATTGGTGATAATTTCCATTAAAATGACACAGTATTCTCTACATATATTGTAAATGTCTTAATTTTTTTTTTTTTTAATTTATGGGCCAGTGGTAAAGATCTGCACGGGTCGGGCTGGCCCAAGCCCAGCCCCCAGGTTGGGCCTTTTTTTGTTTAGAGAACAAGGCACAACGGGCTGGGCCGGGCTTTCCCCAGACACTTGCGATCGGGCCGGGCCAAGTTGACTCATTCTTTTTATCGTAATGGTAAATAAAAAAAACCTCTGTGTTCCGCGATTTCCTTGTGTGTTTAACTCTTCCTATCAACACGTTCACTGCTGCTGTGCTATTTCAACGGCAAGCACGCTGTGCCGGTAAAAAACCTGAGCAAATCTCCCAAGGCGTCGCGCAGCACCACGGATGAGCTTATATGCATTTGGATCAACCTAGCCATGTTCAGATCTCATAGCTGTGCACAACTCCGCTACTCTAAAATACGAGAAACTTTATCCGTAATTGATATTTGTAATTATAACCTTCAGTAACTCCAGGGATATAAGCACGTCTACAGTATATGCATTGCTTTGCAATGTATATCGTGTAGACGGTAACTAATAAATTGTAAAATTCTTCAGTCGCAAAAAGATTGAAAAATTCGACTGGTTCGATACCTGTCATATTAATTTTCAGTCCAAGTAGACTAGTGAACAGAATTATTCTCATGATGTCGGGAACATCATGCCGATGTGTAGCTAAAAATCTGTTGAGGCGGAGTGTGAGAGAGAACATTGCATTCTTCACTTTCACTGCTGGTCGTACTGCAGCTACTAAAAGAATGCATTTCTGCATACGGCAAATTATCGGGATCACATATTTCCACGGCAGGATGTGCCCGACGATGAACTTTTGGTTAAGAGCGACCTGAGATAGCCTGTCTGAATATATCAGTTGTTTCCACAAAACTCGCCGTCTTACGTATGAACTGTAAGCAGCAAATGATTTTTATTGCTACTCAAGCATTTATTTATTGATAGTTTTCTTCACAGCAAAACCAGTGACGTTCAAAGGAAAATAAACATTGCAGCGAAAACCGCTCGCTATGTAAGTCTATGGGAAGTAAATTTACTTTCCCTTTCCTAAACCATTTGGGAAAAACTCCGCTATTCCAAAACCGCAGTCATTTTTAAGAGGCACTCAGTGTTTTTACCAATCTGTAGGTATCAAGATGGTAAAACCATTTTGGGGGCTTTGTTGACAACAAAAAAGATGCGACCCCGAGTGAGTGAGTGAGTGAGTGTGTGTGTTGTGTATATTGGGGGATGGAGGATGTCTGCAGTGGGGTGAGGGTGTGCATTTGTATTTGTATGAGAGAGTGGGACGATATCAATTTTTTTCTCCTACCCCTTATCTGTATAGGGATTGACTTTTATAGTGTTACCTCTTACTAGTTCAGAGAAAGGGAGATTCCAGACGCCCTGAATCTTCCTTTTTCTCTCTCTTTAAAGTTATATTTTTTGAAAATTGTCCAAGTTTAGTTAATATTTTTAGGCTTACATTCAACAAAATATTTTCAATAATATCTCATTTCATTATTTAATTTTCACATTTTAATAAAATACAATAGAAAGACAAAATAATACCAAATGGCACACCACAAGCCGGGTCTAAATAAGAGCTGCAATTGACAGGCCTAGGCCGGCCAGCGCCCAGTGTCTGACATTTGAAACGAGCTGGGCCTGAAACGCACGGGCTTGGAACTGGCCAGGCCGGGCCTACCAAATTAGGCCCATGCAGACCTCTAGCCAGTGGGCATTTTGGTGGACCAGTGGTTTGCAAATTCTAGTGGTCCTCTGAGCCAGTAGAAGATTTCTTTGTAATTCTAACACTGTGTGGGGGGGCCCTTACGTGGCACTGTTTGGGTCATTAACCGGTAATCGCTTTGTTGCTCTGCTGGGTGACTATTTGCAGCCCTTCATGGACTTCATGTACCCCAACAGCGATCGGATTTTCCAGGCTGACAATGCACCATGTCGTCGGGGCCCAAGTTGTCCAAAATTGCTTCAAGGAGTATTCTGGACAGTTCCGACGGACGGCGTGGCCACCACGTTCACGCGACATGAACCCAATGGAGCACTTGTGGGACGTGGTGGAAAGGTCCATTCGCACCCAAGATCCTGCACCTACAAATACCAGGGAACTGTGGGTGGCTATTCCAACGGCATGGCTCAACATCTCTCCAAAACTAATATAAGTATTGTAGGCCACTCACCTTTCATGTTCATGCCAGGACATTCTACATTTTTAAAGAACATTTCCTACACATAACAATAGCCTTCGGTCTGACTCCCAACTCGAGGATATGTAAAATATCTCTAATTCCTCTCAAAAATGAATGACATTTAATTCAGAATTTAAGTCTTAAGTTCCTTTAATTTTTTTTTAACACTATACAAGCCTTGAACAGACAACTTGAAAATACTAACACTTATTCAAATCCCCTTCATACTCAAACATATCACAGCTATAAAATACCTATATACAACTTTCGTTCAAACACCTTTCACTACCAAAACCAACACTCTTCAAACACAACTTTTTAAAAAAAAGTTTCAGTCAATTTAAAACTTCACATCCACTCACCTCAGGAGACGGCTATACCTCAAGTACTTTCGCACCGCGCCGTGGGCATCCTCAGGAAGAGCCAGAGAACTGCTCGGCCGCTGGCTGCAAAGTAAACACACTATTATTATATTTGCACTTTTAAGGTATTAACCTCCTGCAAAGTGCGCATAGTTTACGTGCAATTCATAAATGAAAAACTATTAGAAAGTACCAATCACTCACCCTAAAGATCATGGTAACCTCCATCAACAACACACTTCCAACACGTCAATCTTGACGTGTTGGAAGTGTGTTGTCAATGGAGGTTACCATGATCTTTAGGGTGAGTGATTGGTACTTTCTAATAGTTTTTTGTAAACACACTAGTCTTTACACACTGTCATGTCAATGGTCTCCTCATCATCGTGGTTCGCACCACCATCTATGGGAAACTGATTACCTTTTTTTTTGTTTCTTTGACCTTAATTAGTTCTTTCCATTAGTTTGAAATAATGTCTGGGTCATTAAAATTAGACTGTCTAATTTTCTCTCATAAAACTGATTCAGCCATGTGCAAATTTCTTTGTTTTATAGCTTTTTATAATTTTAATTTGTTTAAATTTAGGAAACTGTTTTCGATGCAGTACTGTATAAGTATAGTCTTGGCTTCTTTTTTTGCCAGTTTTTCAAGTGTTGATTTAATTGGTGTTTTAATTTATTTCGTGTACTACCTTATATGTGGCATAGGATTGTTGCTAATAGGAATTTCATATACACCTGATTTTTCTAATACCATTTTATTGCCTCTATTACTTAATACAATATTTTTTATAGTATTTACACTCTTTCCCAATTACAAATACTTAATACATGGATCAATCCATGTTAAATCAACCAGGCTCACAACCCGACCATTTTTTATTTTCATGAAACATGGTATATTTGTAGTGTTCATCAATATAAACAAACATGATTTTTTTCAGAATTTTTAATGCATTCGTTTTTTCTCTACCACTCGATTGTTCAATTTCTCCTCTCAGATGCAAATTCACACCTTAATTTTCAATGTCTGGCCATCAGCATGGGTGGTATCTTGAGTGGACGACAGCTCAAGAGACACCCAAGAGAGTACAGTTAGTTGGACTGTGGTCTGCGATATGTCCCTGCATTAAATGAGCTCTGGCCAGTTCCACTGTGTCACGTATGTCAGGATAGCTGTCACTACCCACGGTTGTCAATGTTCTGTGGGTGCCCACTGTTGCTCTGATCACTGCAGGTCTTGTCAGCTCTTTTCATTCCTAGAACACTTTAACAACTGCACCACAGCCCACAATATTGGCCATTTCTGTAATGCTGCCACCTTTCAGTCTGTAGCCGACAATCATTCCGTTTTCAAACTCTGTTAGGTCATGTCCTTTTTCCCTCCATTTGCACGCAAAACTGCAGACCATTAGCAAGTTTGTGTCCTTTTAAATGCCTTGCATGATTTGCACATGTTGCTACGCATGCCATCTGACTGTTGGTGACAGTTCCTTACATCAGGAGTAGTCATACTTTTTGACTGGACTGTGTTGTGTATGCAGTTTGTGGACACACATTCTCATTTTGAAATAAATACACTTGTTTTTAATAATGGTGTATGTTCTCTTTTACTATTCTGAATACCATTTCTCCCTGTTTTGAACTCTTAATACTCAAGCTTTCCTGAAGTGGCCAGTTTTCAGTTTTTATGTCTCTCCATGCAGTGTTAGAATTAGAAATAAATCTACTGGCCTAGCAGACTACTAGAATTTGTAAACCACTGGTCCATAAAAAACATAACAAAAATTTTTTAAAAGACATTTACAACATATGTATATGAAGAAATAACGTATCATTTCAATGGAATTATCTCCAATATTTGTTTTTAAACCTATCATTAGTTTGCAGCCTTGATAGAAATCCATACAGCAAGATAAAAGAAGTAGAAATTCATTTTTTTAACTTGTGACAAATTAGAAAACGAACAAAAAAACTGGCCATCCGGGCCAGTAAAATCCAACAGTTCAGTGGTCTGACAGAAGTTTTACTGGCCAATGGCTAGCGGACCACTTGGTAATTCGAATGCTGTCTCCGTGACAAATCAACATGGCTTACAACCTGACTTCCTCAGAATTTTATGAAATTTAGCTTGCATGTTAAGCTCATGGAGAAAAGAATTAATATCCAATAAAATAAGTATCTCTTGATTTCTGAAATACACAACAGCAAAAATGGACCAAAAGCCTAAATTTTTGTTTCAAGTGTTACTGATTTACTCAGTTTCTTTCCTAATTTTCATGGAGCCTTGATATTGGTAGCTTTGGAAAGTTTAATTTGGAAAGTGTTTGTAGGCTTTCATATATGTCATATGAATGTATTTTAAATTTTGATTTCAAATACTTGCTCTTGACCTTCAGTATCTCAGAAAGGGGTATTTTTAAATTTGTGAAAAAAAGTATATTTATGCTTTACAATATGTGAATCTCTATTTTGGATCCTAATGAGATATTCAGTTATAAAGAAACTATGTCCCATTTGCATACGGAAATCACCTATAATGCAAGCTTCCTCCCCCTCCCCTCCCCTCCCCGAAAATGTTCTTGCACCATCATATGCAAAACAATGGATTTTATAAAAAAAAATGGGTTTTGATGGCAATCAATTAACCCCAGATATGTTTAGCTTATTGGAAAGGTCTTTTTTCATGGAACTGAGTTATAAGTAGAAACTACTTATCTACATATTCATATCAAAAAATGGCTCTACATGGCTATTA
The DNA here is from genome assembly GCA_039090855.1 of Macrothele yani. Taxonomy (NCBI): domain Eukaryota; kingdom Metazoa; phylum Arthropoda; class Arachnida; order Araneae; family Macrothelidae; genus Macrothele; species Macrothele yani. Next base: position 32,809,499 of record CM077021.1, read on the forward strand.
ATTTTTTAATAAAAAATTTCTTACATTTCATTCTGTATGATTGAAAAATATGCATTTAAGTTTGTAGCACTGTCACAGTACTACTATCATCATCATCCATTATCACTCCACTGCTGGATGAAGGTCTCCCCAAGTTTCTTCCATAACAGTCTGTCTTGTGCCAGTCTTTTCCATGTTACTCCTGCATACTTTCGAATTTCATCTGCCCAACTCCCATGTGGTCTTCTTCTGGGTCTTTTCCTGTCTCTTGGAATCCAGTCTAAAATTTCAGCTGTCCGTCGATGGTCTGTCCTTCTGGCAATATGTCCAGCCCATTGCCATTTCAGGGATTTTACTCTGATCATGATGTCTTCCACTCTTGTCATTTTTCTGATCCACGAGTTCCTCTTCTTATCTCTCCTGGTTACACCAAGCCTACATCTCCCCATGCTTCTTTGAGTTGTCTGCAGTCTTTGTGTGTCTCTTTTAGTTAAGGTCCATGTCTCTGCACCATATGTAAGCACTGGAAGGATGCATTGATTAAACACTTTTCTTTTAAGACATAATGGCATACTGCTCTTAAAAATTGTAAGTGTTTCTTCCAAAAGCTCTCCATCCAAGTTTTATATGCCGATTAATTTCATCAATGTGACCCTCACTCGATATCTGCTGCCCAAGATAAATGTAGGAATTGGTTGTCTCAAGCTTTTCTCCATTAATCCCCAAATCTTCGTTTCTTGCAAAAGCATTGTACATCACTTTTGTCTTCTGAAAGTTCGTTTTTAATCCCACACTTTTGCTCTTGTCAGCAAGTTATTGGATCATACTCTGCAGCTCTGAAGAGGTAGTTGCAAAGATGACTACGTCATCAGCAAAACGAAGGTGAGTTAAGTAGTCTCCATTAATCTTTATCCCTTTGTTTTCCCAATTCAATGATTGAAAGACATTTTGCAATGTGGCGTTAAAGAGCTTGGGAGATATGGTGTCACCTTGTCTCACTCCCTTTCCAATTCTTATTTGTGTTGTATCCTCAAATATCCAAATCTTTGCACTTGCATTTTCATAGATGTTATTGATAATGCTTATGTATGCATCTTCAATACCGCAAGACTTCAAAGCCATTGTTACTGCTGATGGTTTCACGGAATCAAAGGCCTTTTCATAGTCAATAAAAGCCATGCATAATGGGAGTTCATATTCTCTTGTTCTTTCAATTAGTTCTCTCAGTACATGGATATGATCTATAGTGCTGTAGCCACTCCTGAATCCAGCTTGTTTTCTTGGTTGGGTCATGTCTAGTGTTACCTTCAAGCGATGTGAAAGAACCTTAGTGATGATTTTATAAACCACTGAAAGGAGGCCGGTAAGCCTGTATTTCCTGAGATCCTCAATGTCACCTTTTTTATGGAGCAAGAGTACTACTATATGAATAGGTATATTACAAAATGGAAAAACAAAGCAAATTTTCCAATTGGTAAATTGAAAAGAATTAAATAAAATGAATAAACTTAATTTGTGTTAAACTGTCAAGTCCAGAAAACAGTGTTGTTTGCTAAAGTTTTTTTGCCATGGCTTATATAATGCTGGAACTATCTTCAAAGTTAATTTTGAAGTTGCAGCACAAACACACACATTACACTAGGAGATAATGTGCATGTACTGCCACTAGCAGTACATGGGTCAACTTTAGTCAGTACTGAAGTTTCAAGCATTTGTGACAAATAAAAAAAATGGTAGAAATGAACTTGTATTGTGAGCATTTGCTTTGATTTCTTGTATATCATAATTCATACTAAGAACACACACACACGCCCACACCCTACCCACTTCTGTGCTTCATAAACATCAACATCACTAAGCTGTTTCCTGAGATTCAGAGGTTAGCTCCACAAAGAAATACAAACTATCAGATAATTTTTACTTACTTGTTGCCGTATCAAACTTCTCCATTTACAGCAATCTGGACATACAACTCGGGCTTCACTGACATCCATCACATGCCGTACACAAGATCTTCTATACTTCATACTCATAATATTTTTCTCGTGCAGACACTCCTGAATCTGATCCTCTCATGACTTCCTTGGCCTTCCTCTGCCTTTCTTTCCTGCCACTTGGACTAAAAAGATTTTCTTAGTGAGCATCTAGTCACTCATTCTTTCAACATGGCCAAACCACCAAAGCATATTAGTCTCCACCTTGCTAGCAACATTTTGCTTCACATTACACAACTGCACCACATCTTCGTTCCTCACACAATCAGAACGTGTCTTGCCACAAACCCTCCGTAAGTAATGCATTTCTCCAGCACACAAACAACTTCTATGTTTCTTTTGTTGTACCCAGGTTTCGCTGCCATACATCAGAGTAAGAACAATTACACTTTCATACACAGCCGTGCGGGACTCTCTCAAGAACTCATCATTTCTGTGAAACCCTCCCAAAGCAGCCATGACTTTCAATGAAGAATTCACTCTCCTACTAATTTCACCGTCCAATTTGTTCTCTGTCAAACATGCTTCCTAAATACACAAACTCACTCACCTGGTCAATCACTGTGCCATTTAGACATATATTGCATTCAGTATTACCAGTTCCTCTCTCAAAAACCATAACTTTGGGTTTTCCTTTATGTATACTCAGTTTGAATTTTGTGCAAACTTCGTACATACGGGACAACATACTCTGCAACTCACTTTTGCTCTCTGCCAACAGGACAGTGTCATCAGCATACAGCAATCTGCACACACAGATATTACCAAGCTATAAACCAGTATTGTCCATCTTGTCATCGTGCATGCACGCATCCATAAATATATTAAACAGCCACGGTGACATTTCACAACCTTGTCTGACTGCTGCACTAACAGAAAACCATTTTGATAAAACACCATTCACTCGTACACAGGCTCTACTGCCAGCATACATGGATTTTATACTATTAAGTAGATTCCCACTAACACCATATTCATTCAATACTTTCCACAAAAGTGTCCTATTTACTCGGTCATAAGCTTTCTCTAAATCTATGAAGTCAGCAAAAACTTTCTTACCAACAGCCAGATACTTTTCAATCGTGCGTAATGCAAAAATTTCGTTAGTGCAGCTTTACCAGGCATAAAACCACTCTGAACATCCCACACTTTCTCTAATGTAAGACCCTGTACTTTTTTCAATAACAACCTTACTAAGCACTTTCTCTGGCACATTCAGTAGGCTAATACCACGATATAATGTTCTGCTTCATAAACACAAGTTACAAATCCATTTTATCTTTTCCATTTCAAGTTCTTGTTTTGGGATTATTTTTACTTTCTTGGCTGCTGTGGAATTAGAATAAAAATTTGTATAGAAGTATTGTATTTCTACAGGGTATGAAAGCAGATAACACGAGAAGACAAACATGCCCCTGAATTATTTTTTTACTCGTGCTGCTAGGAAGTGGCATAACCAGACTGGACCCCTACAATATTAGAAGATGCCCATTCTTCCAGTTACTCAGCAGTCATTATTTGGTCTGTATATGTGCTGCAAGCTAGCTGAAGTTCCTTGTTGCTTTACAGTTCCACCAGCACCAGCTGAGACTCCTTTTCTAAGAGTTACAGCAAGGAAATGCTCCTCTGCTTGTATTGTAAAAACCTTTACATGGCAGCACAGGTTTTCAAAGTTTCTGTGATTCTTGTAGTGAGCAATCTGCACCATCAGAAAAGTACATCATTTTTCTAGTGGTCCCATAAAATTTTTGATTAAAAACAAATAAACAGCTATGGTATCAGGCTGAAAGCACTCAGGGAATCATTACAAAATTGGCATTTCTTATGCTGAGATCTGTGTCCCCATTGTTGTAATGTTAATGAAAAATGTATTACAGGTACAAGAAAGGGATTGCATGGCAATGATGGTGCACAAGTAAAGTTTTTTTTTTCAGTGTCAGTACACCTCCACATTGGCACCATTTGTGGCCTGGAGGACGTCTAAGCGATATTGGATTTCACGTCACGTTTTGTTTAACATCTGTCATAGTAATTGATGAAATTTAAAGTAATTTGATGAAATTTTAATAAAAATAAGACAAACAAATGTAATGTAATATTACAGTTTCTATGTAATTTTTCTCTCTCTTGTTTTTCCTTTATTTGAGCTGCTGTGTCTCAATAACAATAACTAAGCTGGAAGCAAGAACCAAATTTATCTAACATATTTCTTGGAGTATTTTATGGCTGACTGTTATTTTTTTTATTTGTGTTCATTTAATAGAAATATGACATGCTTAAAACAAGTATTACGAATATAGGAAAACTTTAATCAAACCACACTGAATTAATCAATGGCCTGGCGATACGTGACTCACCGTCACAAACACCAGGCAAGGCTCGCAGAATCAAGCATCCATCTTGTCTTCTTCGCTCCAGCGCTATGCTATCAACTCATGGTAAGATCACTTACCTTGTATCTGTTTCACAAACTTCTTAATCCAATAAGACGAAGGTGAGTATTCTGCTTGAACCTTCTTCTGATGACGAATAATCCAGTAATCCACACAAGGAAGACACACACACCATTTCCTTTAACTAACTAATTACAAACACGACCACAAACACATAATTCTAAGACATATTTTCAACGACACACATCTTCCATCTTGCTACAACGGCTCCACTCCTCCCTCTCTGCCGTGCTGCTGCCATCTACCAAGCGACTCGAGAAACAGTTCAGTTTGAAACTCTACAATGAATATACCGATAACAATATTTTCCCTGATATGTCAAGCCCTGTATCTCAAAAACTACTGTGAACACAACAACCAATTTCTGGGGATCAATAGCCATCATATGGGTTGTTATGTACACAAAAATTCAGATGTTTGTATCTTGCCCAGCCTGAAATAGACCTCAAAAATTAGGAAAGTGAACTTTTTCTCAAATCCGGGAGAGTGTGGGGGGGGGGGGGCGACACATCTCTGGGTTTATTTTGTGTTTGTCTTTCAAGGGCCAAGGTTTCTACAGTATGAATTGTAATACCTTGGTGTTTGTTTTTTATGTTTCATAAAAAAAATTGCACACTAAGACAAAATTGGCATCTGATCATCAGTGTTTACAGGGCTTTAACATAAAGAATATGACTGATTTCTGAACATTTTTTAGTATAACAGAATCCTCATTTTATGCTTAACAAAACCTGTTTCTGAATCATTCCAATATCTGTATTGGTTCAGGAGATACAAAAAATGTCAGAAAGGCTTCCGTACTGTATGCTAAAAATTGTAATGCCTGCCATCTTTGAAGCAAACTACCAAGGTGGGGGGAAGAGAAAAAATATTTTATTAATTTTTGGCATCATTCAACCATACAGATAAATGAGCAAAGTTTCAAATTTTTGGAAAATCATGCAGCACACCACCTGGGTAAACCTCCATGAAAATGACCCATATCATCATTATATCATAAACCATTAATCAATCCACCGCTGGATGAAACTCTCTCCAAGTTTCTTCCACGGTGGTCTACCTTGCACCAGTCTCCTCCATGTCAGTGCTGCATGCTTTCGAATTTCAGCCACCCATTTCCCATTTGATCGTCCTCTGGGTCTTTTACTGTCCCTTAGAATCCAGTCTAGTATTTCGGTTGTCCATTCTTGTGGCAGGATGTCCAGCCCATTGCCATTTCAGGGATTTTACTCTCATCATGATGTCTTCCATTCTTGTCATTTGGGTCATTCCACATGAAATCACCAGACTTTAAAAAAATTGCAATTGTAGGTTTTTTTATTTTCCTCATTTTTGTATATGTTGCAGTACAAGATAAAAGTACCCTGAAAACAAAGTTTGGGATTTATTTTCCCAACCCGTTTGGAGATATGGATCCTCAAACCTCCCAAAATGAGGTAAAATGGGGGTTATTGTTATTTAACACAAACTCTGCCATTGTGGAGATAATGACACTTAATGGGTGCCTAAATAGAGGTAATAACCTTGTACGTTCACATGTAATAACCTCATTTCCATAGCATAATCATTCGTCAGGTTGCAGGGGGTTCAAAGTTCACAGTGCCAATTTTGCCATTTTTTGGGCAGCATTTTTATACCAGAAAGGTATTTAAACACAAAGTGAATATTTTCTCAGGCAATCCTCATATGTTGCTAAGAATGTTAAAGCATATTTCAACTAGTGTTATGTTTCCATTTTTTAATCAAAATATTTTATAACTGTAACATTGCCAAAATTTCCATTTTTGGGGTACAATAAATCAAAAGGGGTAGCAGATGAACACCTTATTTTTTCTGAGGACTATCTTCTGTTGCATATCTAAATATTTTCAAAAGTTTTGTTTGGTGATTTACAATTGTTTCCAAATTAAGGATAATGCAAATTTGCCCTCGATGGTATGCAATATGGGCATACTTTTAGCATTTAATCTAACATGAAATAGTAATACATGCATTTAATAAATATGTTTACTTTAATACATTAAAAATTTATATAATTTGTTTTGTAAAGTAAAAAGGCCGATCATTGTTACTATGCAACTGCAATACCCCCATTTGTTTCCAAAAAATGTTCAAAACAAATTCTTATTTGCATTCATGTTGTAGGTCTTTTTTGCTAAAATATAGTGTCCTTGCCCCATTTTAAGGGTTTTAGAAAAGTGATGCAGTCATAATCTAACATGTCATTATTCATGGCAGTCTGATATGTCCATTTGAAGGACTTTCAGTGTTGGATGATGCAATACAATCAGATGTTGCATCATCCACCTCAAGTAGCAGAACTCAACTCCACTGTCAATTCAGTCAGCTTAGAACCTTTGAGGGTGAAACATCCAAGTCTCTTAGCTTTGTTTTAAATTTATAATATCCGTGTTGTCAATATGTATAATTTCTATGCAAATCAGATTTGCTGAACTAGTTTTAAAGTTGTGTAATCCAATTTTTTTATTAATTCTACAAATTCAGAAATGATTTGTATCATAAGTGTATTCAGTAATGTAGTGTTGTGTTGGTGTCTTGACTGAGGAAGATTGTACTAGTAATGCATCATACAGCTGTTTAAGAAAAGTGACTAAAATTTGAATATTCATCTGAGCAACAGAAATTATTAAAAATGGGAAGTAAAGACAATCTTCAAAGGGTATGTGAGCACCATAAAATTAAATATTTGGATAAATACCACCACTTATATGGAAATACATGTTGTGATCCATACAGTATCCATAGAAAAATAATAAAGAAATCATTGCAGGAGATAACTGTAGGCTTTGCTGAAGAACACTCACATCTGGAACTACAGCTTGTGCCTGGGAAATTTCTATGTTCTAACTGTCAAAAAATAGTCACTAAGAGTGACAAGACTCATCGTAAAACAGGAAAATGCAAGAAAGTAAATTACAAGGAATCGTACTCTGAATCTGATATTTCAGACTGATGCTGTAACTGATGAGAAATGCTTATATGAACCAAAACATGTTAAATTGGAATCAGTTAATCAAGCATGTAGCATTTTAGGAATTTATCCAGTGAAAGCTCAAACTTTGCTAGCACAGAGGAGAGATGCTGCCATAAAAAAAAATTACCCAAATATCTGGTCATGTTTCACATGAACTGCACGATTCGTTTGAGGTTTATAATAAACCCAGTCTTCAAAATCAAAGGAGACAAAACAACAGAATGAATATGAAACATTAATTTCAAACCTTAAAGCAAAGATAAATAATGTTACTAGTTTTGCAGAAAAGGTCAGGATTATTAGCTTGCTTCCACAATCATGGTCAATCTCCAAAATTTGAAGCCAGTGAATACCTCGTATGAACAAAAAGAAGAATTGTACAAAATCATGGTGTATTACCAAGTTTCACTCACCAAAAACAAAGTGGCAAGAAAATTTCAGGATAATACCTTATCCCAAGTAATCAGTTTTTATGAGGATGATGAATGCAGCAGACTATCCAGGAATAAAAGATTTTGTCACCATAAGAAACAGCTTAGGAGAAAAAGAACAAAGACAAAAGTGGCTAGTACTTTGCAACTTAACCCTTTAAGCGGCCGATGTATGTGGATCAAATGCTGCCCACACTTTTCTGCGGTTCTCTAACCTATATGTTCTCATACAGATCTGGATTTACAAAAGCTGGGAAAAAACGATTCCTTTCACCTTTTCATCTGAGAAGTACCAACCACAAACCTGTCACTGGTCGTAAATTCTCTTTCTCTGTATCTCCGTATTTTTCTCTCTGTCTCTGCATCTCTGTCTCTCTCTCTGTCTCTTTATCTCACTGTCTGTTACTATCTCTCACTGTCTCTAACTATCTCTCCCTGACTCGCCCTATTTCTCTGTCTCTCTCTCTCTCTCACTGTCTCTAACTATCTATCTCTGACTCTCCCTATTTCTCTGTCGTTCTCCCCCCCTTCTCTCTGTCTTTTACTCTTTCTGTCTCTCTCGCTCTCTCTGTTCTAGTACCTTATTCCGTGCTTCATGACTGAAGTCCCGATGGGGAACGGCTAGTTTCCCTGGCGCGAACATAATGTCATTGGGTAGAAACGAGTGTTTCAAACATGCAACGCTCTCTGATGGGTAAGATCACTCGTTTCAGCCTCGTTCGGTCCACTTCTTAGACAGCGAATTCATTCATTTGAGCTGATACCAGCTCATTTTGCTAACCCCAAGTTAATTTGTTCCAGCCAGTTAAGGGGTTAAAAGAACTGTATGAAAGGTTTAAAGAATTGTATTCAGAGGCAAAAATTGAATTTTCCAGATTCTGTGAATTGCATCCAAAATGGTGTGTGCTAGCTGGGGCACCAGGCACACATTCAGTATGTGTGTGCTATGTACATCAGAATGTCAAAATGATGATTAATGGGGCAAAACTTAATTATACTTACAAGGAATTGCTTTCACAAATGGATTGTAGCATGGACAATGAAGTGTGTATGCTTCACGGATGTCCACTCTGCCCTGGTCAAGATTTTGTTTTACAATGCTAGGACTCATTCCAAGATGATATATTCCAAATATCCTACAAACATTGGGTTACAACAGATCGATGCACTTTAGTGACAATTGTGGAGCCATATTCAGAATTCAAGGAAAATTTACTCTGGAAACTTAATACTTTGAAAAAACATCATTACGTAGCAACAAAGCAATCACGTTTCCTTAAGACCAAGAAAGCACTCCTAAATTCTGACGAGTGTATACCACTTTGCGACTTTTCAGAAAACTTTACTTTTGTGGTACAAGATGAAATTCAATCTTACCACTGGGTAAATAGCCAAGCTACTCTTCACCCATTTGTTTGTGATTTTAAAGCTAATGACAAATTACAAGTAAGTTTTTGTGTAATTAGTGATTCGGTGACGCACAATGCAACATCAATACATACATTTCTACAAAAACCTTTACCCATCTTAAAAGACTGTCTCCCCAATGTGAAAAGGGTAATTTATTTTGCAGATGGTGCTGGAAAACAATATAAAAACAAACAAACAAAATTAACCTAGTTCACCATAAGAAAGATTTCAACCGAGAAACTTAATGGCTTTTTTTTTTTTTTTTTTTTTTTTTGCCACTTCTCATGGAAAAGGGCCATGCGATGTAATAGGGGGTTCTCTGAAGTGACATGTAACAAGGGCATCCTTACAACTTATTGACAAACATATTTGAACACCAGAAGAAGTGTTCAAATACTGTACAGAAAAAAATAAAAGGAATAAAATTCCCTTTTGTATCACTATGTTGTGGCGTTATCTTAGCCACTTTATATAAGGGTTATTATAATAGATAGCCAAAAGTAAACCTGAAGGGAAATTTTGAATTTAGACTAAAATTTAACTTTGGGAGATGGGTAGATGCATTTCGAAACAAAAATATTTTGTAAGTATATGAAGGCCATGAACATCCTAAACAAAAATGCATCTAAAAATTTACATTCCACAAGAAGTTATTGAAAAGTTTGCGTTGTTTGTGTTCACGCAGAGTTGAGTCATCTGAAAGTGCAAAAATAAGTGAATATTGTTGCATGTATGTGACCATAGATTGGTGAGATGTAAGATGCACCTCAACACTAAACTCGAACGTAGCAAGCTCATAAGACTAACAAAATGTATTGACATAACCAACCTTAAAAAACACCATAATACCTTCAAATTGGAACTGAAGAACAGATTCTCTGCTTTAAAAGGCCTAACATCGGAAGAAGTGGATATTTCTGAAGTTAACAGAAAAGTAACCAAAGCTCTTATGGAAACAGCAACAAAATTAGCTGGGTCTAAGAACAAATTGCATGTGAACAAATTATCAGGAAAAACCAAAATGTTGATGCAAAAAGAAGAGTGATGAGGACAACTAAAGAAGATGTGACTTCCAAAGTGGAATATATAGAGCTATGCAAGACAGTACGAAAAAGTATCACTGAAGACGTAAGGAAATTCAACTGTGAACTGGTAAGGAAAGCAATTGAAAACAACCAAAGCCTAAAGATAGCAAAGGGACATCTCAGTAAGGGGAAAAAACAGATTATGGCACTGAGAAAAGAAGATGGTTCTGTAACAAGAAATAGAGGTGAAATTTTGACAAGAGTGAAAGATTTCTACTCCAAATTATATGAAAGGGATGATACATGCACTCCAGACATCATGAAAGGTACCAGTACCAGAGTTCTTCCAGTCCTTCCAGCAGAAGTTGCACATGCAATCAAGAACATGAAGCGGGGAAAAGCTCCAGGAGAAGATGGAATTATTGTAGACATCATACAAGAAGCAAGTGGAGAAATCGAAACAGTACTCGCCCAAATTTTCACTCGATGCCTTAATGAAGGGAAAATTCCTGAGGATTGGAACAACGCTACAATGATCTTGCTACATAAAAAAGGTGACATTGAGGATCTCAGGAACTACAGACCTATCAGCCTCCTATCAGTGGTTTATAAAATCTTCACTAAAGTTCTTTCACACCGCTTGAAGGTGACACTGGACATGGCTCAACCGAGAGAACAAGCTGGATTCAGGAGTGGCTACAGCACAATAGATCATATCCACGTACTGAGAGAACTAATTGAAAGAGCGAGGGAATATGAACTTCCATTGTGCATGGCTTTTATCGATTATGAAAAAGCCTTTGATTCGGTGAAACCATCAGCAGTTGCAATGGCTCTGAAATCCTGCGGTATTGAAGATGCATACATTAATATTATTAATAACATCTATGAAAATGCAAGTGCAAAGATTCGGCTGTTTGAAAATACAACACACATAAAAATTGGAAAAGGAGTGAGACAAGGTGACACCATATCTCCGAAGCTCTTTAATGCTACATTGGAAAATGTCTTTCAATCACTGAACTGGGAAAACAAAGGGATAAAGATTAATGGAGATTATCTAACCCACCTTCGTTTTGCTGATGACATAGTCATTTTTACAACTACCCCATCAGAGCTACAGAGTATGATCCAGGAACTTGCTGACAAGAGTAAAGAAGTGGGATTAAAAATGAACTTTCAGAAGACAAAAGTGATGTACAATGCTTTTACAAGAAATGAAGATTTATCGATTGATGGAGAAAAGCTGGAGATAACAGACACGTACGTTTATCTTGGACAGCAGATATCAAATGAGGGTCACATTGGTGAAGAAATTAATCGGCGTACAAAACTTGCCTGGAGAGCTTTTGGAAGAAACAGCATAATTTTCAAGAGCAATATGCCATTATGTCTTAAAAGAAAAGTGTTTGATCAATGCATCCTTCCAGTGCTTACGTATGGTGCAGAGACGTGGACCTTAGCTAAAAAAGACATACAAAGGCTGCAGACAACTCAAAGAAGCATGGAGAGGTGCATGCTTGGTGTAACCAGGAGAGATAAGAAGAGGAACACGTGGATCCGAAAAATGACAAGAGTGGAAGACGTCATGATCAGAGTTAAATCCCTGAAATGGCAATGGGCTGGACATACTGCCAGAAGAACAGACCATCGATGGACAGCCGAAATTTTAGATTGGATTCCAAGGGACAGGAAAAGACCCAGAAGAAGACCACATGGAAGATGGGTGGATGAAATTCGAAAGTATGCGGGAGTGACATGGAGGAGACTGGCACAAGACAGACCGTTGTGGAGGAAACTTGGGGAGACCTTCGTCCAGCAGTGGATTGATAATGGTTGACAATGATGATATGAAAATGTGTCACTATAAGTCATAGGATAAAATGTACTCATTCAATAACAACTTGTGGAGGCGGTGAGAGTCAATTTAAAATGACAGGACAAAAATTGCAGTTATGAAATACCTCATAATACCAGGATTCGGATTGATAGCCTTAGTCAAGCTATGGTGAACACATGGGACCAAGTCATGGAAGACAACAGCACACAAAATTTTTCACACTGCACTAATTTTTGACTTTTTTTGAAAGGCTACTGCCTATATTTATTTTTTTCTTTAAAAACTTAACAAGGTAATTTAGTGGACAATCAGCTGTGGTATTTTTTTTTTTTTCTTGTTTGCTTACACACAGCAGTATAAAAACAGAATCTCAATCTTTTTCTTTTATTTGGCCACTGGCCTTATGAACCACACAACTTGACATATTTCAACACAGTTGGTTTGAACACCAGGCATTGACTTTATGCATCCAAAATCATACTATGATTCACGTAGTTTACACACTTTATGCATCCAAAATTATACTACGATTCACATAATTTACACACAAAAAATACTGGATTCTTTTTAATTCCATAAGGTGGACAAGTTCTGTTCTTTTTTAAACGTACTCTCTTCTCCCTCACCTAATTAGCTCAATGACAAATTTACAATTGTACACTTATTGATTTAAATTTACAGCACTTGAACAACCTTAGCAAACTCTGCAATCTCCCCAAACCAGCTTCAAAGACTTCAATTAAATTTACAGTTATAATAAGAGCCACAAATTATACATTAACAAATCTACTATCTGCAAGTAAACAAACCAAGTAAATTATCCTCAAAACGGAATTTACACTGAGCACAAGCATTAATTAACATTACATAACCTATAGAACTACCCTGAATGAACCTACTTCACTTATAAAGAAACCTCACTAACTAACTTAAAAATTATCACTCTTCATAACATCATCAACATAATTCAGAAATTCAAACAATCTTCTTGCACTAGCTTGCTCATAAAAATCACCTCACTCTGCACTTCAAATAATAGCTCAAGATACTTAATAACTCTGTACTGTAAACAAAAGCTCAAAATACCAATTAACTAAGTTTCCAAACTAAATATGCTCACTAACACTAACAACCAGAATTTAGAATTTACATCCCTAGCACTACAGCATATCATAAACAAATTAATTTAGATACTTTAAATCACACCAAACAAAACTTAAATTTAACACCTGCAGTGAATTACTGAGGTAGAGGTAAGGCAAATACTCTCAGTTCAGACACTACCCTGGGTTTTGAGAACCAACACAGGAAGAAAATACCAGTCAGGCTGAAGGCGTGAAATTGGGTCGTGAATCCAATTTTAGCCTAGGCAAAGGGAAAGGGGAAAAATCCTCAAGTGCGACACATCATCATCAGGTACAGAATTTCCTCTAACATGATCTCGCAACATCCATTGAAGCAACGCCCGACCGACCCTCGCTGGCAGTACATATCTCCGTGGGCAGCGAAACTACTGGGGGGGTTTGAAGACCAGTTTTCCCCCAAAAACCACGTCCTTAAGGCTCCTCCTTTTCGAACCAATGCATGATCCCACCTTGATCAACCACGCCTGCAAGAGCCTGTCGTACTTCAACCCAAAATACTCCAGGCACATCCGGCCCCGAACTAACACAACTATATCCCAGGAAAAATCACTTATCTCTATATATCCCAGGAAATCCAAAATCACAATATCCACATATATCCCAGGAAAAATCACCCATCTCTATATATCCCAAGAAATCCAAAATCACAATATCCACATGTATCCCAGGAAAAATCACTTGTCTCTATATATCCCAGGAAAAAATCACTTATCTCACACTACATCCAAATCCCAGGAAAAATCACTAAGCAAGGAAACTCTTCTGTATCGTGGCAATGAGCAGGTCCCACTGCAGATAAACACTGACCATTTACATAACCCACTAAATATTTTCACCTTATTGAAAATTAAAATTACATTTAGACTCTTAACCTTTTAGTAAATACAAGAAAATTTAGGCCAAAGAAAAGAACAATTAATACCGGAACTGGTGAAGCAAAAGTGTGTCTTCTCAACCCATGATGTTCATTCTTTTTGTGAAATACTAAACTTGAGAACCCAAATACCTTAACTTCTATTTTGCACATATCGCATCCTGGTGAAAATTCCCTACTCAGAGCCCTCTGCCTTAGGACAAGTTCCCAGGCTTGCCCTAAGATCACCCCTTTCCAATGGGAGATTAACACTCATCTGGAGCATGTAAAATACTGGTCCTCAAAATAACACACCACACTCTTAATTTCGACACTCAAAGAATGTAAACAGCACTTTAGGTTTCCAATTTCATCACACTATACATATGCTCCCAAAATCCCAATATAAATCATCCCATAATTTATCTTCACTCATAAAAAAAAAAAAAATAACTCAACGCTGTAAAAGGCTAGAGAGAAATGTTTACAATTATTTTATCACACACGGAATCCCAATAACATGCTTTTCAATTATCACATGCCCAACTAAACTATAATCGATGCACCAAAATTCACTGTGCTCAAACATTAAACCAAATTTTTTGGATACATTAAAATTTACTGGCCTGGGGAGTTGCTAAAATACCAGACATGACAACACAAAAAAAAAACATAAATGAAAGCATTTTCAACTCCCCTTTCTCCCCCCCCCCCCCCTTTTTCTGAACTCATACCTGAGGAACTAATAAATTTCATTTTTGAAAACTGAACGACAACACAGCCACAATCAGAGGCAAAAAAAAAACTTGCTTTTTTTTTCTTATGCTCAGCTCGAAGCTCAGGTACTTTTACTTGCGTGGGCTTTTATGTATCAATACTAAAAGATAGGAACTAAAAACATTACCTTTGAGCTGGCGTCTTTTTTTTTTCTCACAACACAACACACCCCCGAGTTCATAGCACTGGAGCCCCCAAAGTCTATGCAGATCGTCTTCCATGTCTTTTCTTTTCTCTATTGGCCCAGTGGACATCTCTGTCCTGAACAAGGGCATCACTGGCAGCTGCAAACTTGAGGTACTTTTTGATGAGAGGTGAGGGCCTTGCAATATTCACCTTGTGATTAGCAGCAATGTGCTTCTTGATGACCTGCAGGGAAGAGCCTCCCCAAACTTTGGGATGAGATGGAACTGGTTTTTGGCTTCCTTCCTCCGGCCTTTGAAGCAGGCCTCCTTTTATGAGTAGCAACAGAATGGAGAAGCTGTAGATGTGTTTGCGGGATATCAATAAGGGAGAAGGCATGTCTTTCTTTTCTCGGCTAAGTCCTCTCCACGAGCGACATCGTCTTAGCCTATCGCCTCCCCGCCATTTTTCTTGCCAGGGCAAAGTTCCCGGCCGGCGGAATGCCGCTTTAACTGCATTCTACATCGTCAACCCTTCAATAAGCAGCCCAGAGCCAGAGTGTCACATCGTGGTGGTCAGCAAAGGCAGTCAAGAAAAGCCTGGTTTTTTTCTGTGGGTCCTCTCCCCACCAAAAAGGCGAGGAGAAAACTCGACCGTCCCCTTTTTCTGCCGGCCAGCAAGAGCAAGGACAGAGAAAGAATGCCTGAGACAAGCGTCTCAAAGTGTAAAAAGAACTCTGGGGGTGTTGGAAAATGCCGACCCCTGATTGGACGAAATTTTCCCTAGTAACAGCAGCCCTGCAATACCACGGCTCTCTCTCCCACGCCTCGAGAGTGACCCCTGACCTTAACTCGGGCAGCATCGTTGCAGCGTCCAGCACTCTCAACGAGAGGGAAAAAAAAATTGTTACCAGGCACATGGCATCTTCGGTCAGCCAGGGGAGAGGAACCCCTTGACCTTCACACGTAGGGACCAAGTAACTTCCTATGTGCGGCTGTGACCTTGTCCCAGAAATAGAATAACGCCAACCCCCCTAAGAGCATTTCTGCAACATTTTCTGAGCGACTTCTACCGAATCCTTAAAATGGCTGATCTGAAAGAAGATTTCCTTTTCTCACAACTTTTTTTTTCTGAAATGCTTGTTTTCCTCATTCCGTGATGTGAAAGTAAAATTAATTTTGATTCTCTGAGCTGCACACCTACTCGCCTTTTCCTATCGCGATAAAAGAACAGATAAAATAATTATTTCCAAAACCCCAAAGTCAGTTAAATCAAATATTATTCTCTTTTTTCTTTTTTTTTCTTTAACATGAAATTTTGTTTTCCTGGTTGTGATTAAGACAAGCGAATTTTGCGCACGAATTCCCCTGCCTTTCAACCAGGAATTTTCTTCTAACGTATGTCATGGGAGAAAATTTTGCATTAATTAATCCCTGATAAACCAACAGAAAGATTGATCAGGTCTTTCTGAAATTCTTGAGGTTGAAATTTTCGCCATGACAACTATCACAAAAAGGTATTGATGAAGAAAATGTCATACTAGCAGATAGATATGCTTCTGCTTTAAAAATAGCAAACACTAGAATTCATCATTGCTTTTATGCCAATGGAGAACAATAGATTAAGAATTCAGCTTGTGTCAAGCAGCAAGAAATATGTTGTTAACATATCTAAAGTTTTTGCAGATACAGAACTTGCAGAGGAATCCAAAAAATTAATTACATTGCATGTGTGTATGAATCAGAATGGTAGGTTGGCATTATCAAAGAATGTTCTGAAGATCACAGATTTCAAAATTCGGTTTTTTCATCCACCAGGGCCAGGAACATCATTTTCTTTGTCTATAATGACCAAACATGGGGGCTCCACAGGCCAACATTTTAAAAATCCTTACACCACTGCAATTGACCGATGCTACTGGAAGAGGACACATTACCCAAAAACTGTCTTTGACGCAATTGCTAATAGGCCATTTAAAATACATCTGAAAGAATGTTCTAATTTGCTGTCCCATAATTTTATTTTTCATATTAACTTTGTACTATGTTGTATAAACAGGTGAACTACTTCTAAGTGGGCATATACATTTTTGTAGACTGAAATGGGTCGATTTGTATTATTATTTCAGAAACTATTGTGAAACAGAAAACAAAACTTTAGATATGCAACAGAAGATAGTCCTCAGAAAAAATAAGGTGTTCATCTGCTACCCCTTTTGATTTATTGTATCCCAAAAATGGAAATTTTGGCAATGTTACAGTTATAAAATATTTTCTGATTAAAAAGGGGAAACATAACACAAGTTGAAATATGCTTTAACATTCTTAGCAACATATGAGGGTTGCCTGAAAGAAATATTCGCTTTGTGTTTTAAGTACCCTTCTGGTATAAAAATGCTGCTGAAAAATGACTAAGTCAGTGCCGTGACCTTGAACTGCGAGCCCCCCCCCCAACCTGACGAATTATTATGCTATGGAAATTAGGTTATTACATATGAATGTACAGGTTTATTACATCTATTTAGGCACCCATTAAGTGGCATTATCTCCAAAATTACTCAATTTGTGTTAATTAATGAAAACCCTTATTTTAGTTCATTTTGGGGGTTTGAGGACCCATGTCTCCAAAGGGGTTCGGAAAATAAATCTCAAACTTTGTTTTCAGGGTACTTTTCTGTTGTTCTGTAACATGTAAAAATAAATAAGGAACACTTGCTTCTTGTATGATGTCTACAGTAATTTCATCTTCTCCTGGAGCTTTTCCCCGCTTCATGTTCTTGATTGCATGTGCAACTTCTGCTGGGAGGACTGGAAGAACTCTGGTACTGGTACCTTTCATGATGTCTGGAGTACATGCATCACCCCTTTCATATAATTTGGAGTAGAAATCTTTCACTCTTGTCAAAATTTCGCCTCTACTTCTTGTTACAGAACCATCTTCTTTTCTCAGTGCCATAATCTGTTTTCTTCCCTTACTGAGATGTCCCTTTGCTATCTTTAGGCTTTGGTTGTTTTCAATTGCTTTCCTCACTAGTTCACAGTTGAATTTCCTTAGGTTTTCAGTCATACTTTTTCATACTGTCTTGCATAGCTCTATATATATTCCACTTTGGAAGTCACATCTCCTTTATATGTCCTCATCTGTTCTTTTTTGCATCAGAATTTTGGTTTTTGCTGATGTTTTGTTCATATGCAACTTGTTCTTAGTACCACCTATTTTCGTTGCTGTTTCCATAAGAGCCTTGGTTAGTTTTCTGTTGACTTCAAAGATATCCACTTTTTTCCGACGTTAGACCTTCTAGGGCAGAGAATGTGTTCCTAAGTTCCAATTTGAAGGTATTTGATGTTTTTAAGGTTGGTCATGTTAATACATTTTGTTTTGTTTTTATGAGCTTTCCATGCTCAAGTTTAGCTTTGAGGTGTGTATCTTACATCTCACCATTTTTTGGTCACTACCTATGTTGAAACTTCTTCAGCACACTGCAGTCTTTGATAACCACTTTCTTGTTACACATAATAAAATCAATTTCACTTGGTATACACTCGTCGTCAAAAAGTAGTTGCACCCAGAAGGAAGCAACCGACAGGAATGAAACTTGGTGGGTAGGTTTGACATCATGAGACATGCAAATGATTCAAGTACCACTCTCGGCTGCGCACGTGACCCAAGCAAGATGGGGTCGTAGCGCTGTGCCAGACCAGCTATATAAAGTCATCCCGTTGCACATGCTTGCCAGTTTGACTTGTGCTCTTGTGTTGGTTGCATCATTTGCAAGCAAGTGAAGTATGCCTCAGAGAAAAGTTCGGAAGCAATTCAGGCAGTAGGAGGACTTCGAAAGGGGCTGCATCGTCTGGCTCTGGGAAACGGGATGGTCTTATTGCATGCCATACTGGTCATACAGATATCACCATAGCATGCTGTTGGCAGCAGCGGATAGAACAAGGCATGCAGCAGCAACAAGAAGGGTCTGGGGACCTAGACAAACCACGGAAAAACGGGTTGTCCGACGTGCACGGAGGGAAACAACATCCTCGAATGTGGTTATTCAGCAAGCAGTGATGCCCTCCGTGCATCGTCTGATTTGTGCCAGCACCATTGACGACGTAGGACTACATGCACGCAGACCGTTACAACAACTGCTCTTAACACCATTGCATCGTCGCCAACAACTGCAATGGTGTTGGGCCAGACTGTTATGGAGCCTCTCAGAATGGCAGCGGGTGATCTTCAGTGACGAGTCCCACTTTTGTTTTGGAAGAGACGACCACCGAATCCGTGTGTGAAAGCACTCGTGGTCAGCGTCAAGATGAATGGTTTGTTGTCAAGCATCACACATCCAGAAGGCCTGGTGTGAGATGCAATTGCTTATGATGCCAGGTCACCTTTGGTGTTCATTAGTCACTTTGACAGCCCAGCGTTGCGTTCATGAAGTCCTGCAACCAATGGCCCTACCTTTCATAAACGCTCACTCTGGTGTGATTTTCCCAAGAGAACAACGCTCGTCAGCATACTGCTGCTGTCTCGAGAGCTTGCCTTCAAGGCACTGACACTCTGCCGTGGCCAGCCACATCACCACACCTATCGCCGATTTAAAATGTGTGGGATGGTGTTGAATACGCTGTCCACACTTCACCCCTACCACACAATCTACAGGAACTGCTTGAGAAGATATAAGCTGCATGGGATAGCTTATCACAGGACACCATTAGAAACCTGTACAACTCCATGCCAAGATGTCTGGCATGTTGTGTACATAAACATGGCGGTCTGATGCCATAGTAAGAGCCACTATTTATTGGCATGTAGCTCAATAAATATTGCCCATATCAATCTTAATATTTAATTATTTATTGTTCCTGGTAACCTTTACCTTCCCCCCGAAAATCATTGTAATATGACACGTCCTTTTGGGTGCAACTATTTTTATTTACGAGTGTGTATATATAAATATATATATATATAGTGTATATATGTAGTGTTGCACTTCATTTGGGATTTAGTGTTTGATGTATTCTCAATTGTATTTGTGTGTTTTGAAACCTTTTTTAAATATTATTAACTGCTTACTAAATAAACTTTTTTTTTTCATTTTATAGTTTCGTAGTAGTTACCAAAACCCTGCTGCCAGCTCCTCTCTACAATTCCTATGTGCAAGTGTATAGTAAACTTGTTGAAGACAATTGTGCGCATGCCTGTTGTGACTCCCAACCATGATTCTTGCATAGTATTTGGAGTATATATGCTCTCTTCATGATTGCACGGAACATCCTGCCCAACAGAAGAAAATGCGTCAGGGTGGAACAGCACAGCAGGGCTGTTCTATGTATTTCTGGCGCACACATCTCTGCAAAGTTGTTCTTATTATATTATTTGGGTTCCTCTTTCTTCAGTATGCAACAAATATATTAGTCTACAAGAATGGTATAAATAAAGTGGTCTCTCCTGGATTAGCCTGGATTTCTCAATCTTTACATGAGAAACTAGGGTTTAACAGTGAAGAAAGGATTGTTCCTGTTGTTCTCAGTAATTATGTGAGGACCAATAATTCGAACAGTACGCATATTGTAAATATTACACACGAACAATCAATTGTAAATTCAACTGGAAACAAGCTTTTAAATTTAACTGTGGGTTCTACTGAAAGTATTCATCATGCCAACACTAGTCAAGAACTTCCTTTGTGCCCTCTTGTGCCACCAAAATTAGGTAAGTTGGAATGCTCCTCAGTCCATTAACAGATAATACTGTGCAGTTTAATAATACTTATTTTAATTTTAATGAGAATTTTACCAATTGAAATTTGAATAGTTTAAGAATGTATGTAAGAGCAAATGGGTTTTTAAATTTTCATTTTTGATAAATGTAATATATGTGTAAATATATGTAGCATGTTTTGTGTACATCGATTTGTAGCAACAAGTAAGTCTTTCATATGCTTGCTTAGTGGTGATGCTTTTTTAAACTCTACTGTGTGAATTGTCATTGTTTGTAATAACGAAGGTTTTTAAAATGTGTCAAGGGCTTGAGACCACCGCATGTTCAAACAAAGCAGATTATTAAGTATTATGTGTGAAGTAGTATTTTAAATATTTTTTACAAATTGTCATTTCTCATTCTGTGGATGGGGAAAGAGCCTTTTCTATGAGTTGGCTGTGTGTCTCCTGCTCTCTGTTACTCTGGCCTTTCTCGAACCATTTCCCTCTGAAAAGTTGTGATTCACGAAAAGAACTAATTTTGTATTCTTTTGTGTTGCCTAAAGAGGTTTTTTCAGCATTACTGCAGTTTCATAGTTGGATTCCATTGTGCACCGTCCTGTAGCCAGACCTTCATTGCACACAAACGTGCATGATGTTGAGCTTCCCACAACATTTAATCATCTGTGAGAGCAAATAATACTGCTTTTAGTGCATCATATTTTCTGTCAAAATACTCGTAAGTAAAAAAAAAAAAATCCCTCCCCAACTGTTTGCTGACCTCTATCTTCATATTGCATGACATTTTTCTGTTAGCACATTTTTGTAATTTTCCAAATGCATGACCTGTCCTGACAACTGTTGAATAACACAGAAGGCACAGTATGAAAAAGTATGAGTGGTGAAGAATTAAAAAATGTTTTGTCCATAGCAGCCATTTATGCTGGACAAAGGCTTCTCCCAGTTTCTGCTAGAACTCCTTATTGTTGACTGACTGATTCTTCACTGGGGCATTGTGGTGTAAGGGACAGAACACATGCATGACTAGATCGCACAAACTTGCAACAAAAATACTTAAATTTTCACTTGTGTGCATGGTGGCAAAAAAACAGTTGACAGAGAGGGCAAAATTATGAGTTTGTGTGTGTTATGCTGCATTTAGCTTGTGTACATAAATGTGACACACATGCATGTGTACATAGCTCACAAAAACAAAATTCTGATAAAGAAATAGACATTCAAAAGTATAGGAGTTTAGAACAAGTGTTGTACTGCTTCTCAGTCAATGTAGGTGCTATTTCCACATCTTACTCTGGACATCCACATCTGGTACAGCTGGAAAAAAATATGCATATAGTAACTTACAAACCAAAACATACATATCTAGTTGGCTGAAAAACCAGACATACACTGGTTAAATGTTTAAGTGAATCGCAAATTTCGTTAAATGTAGAACTTGGTGAGAGAAAGGGATCTACAGTGTGCTGTGTTTTCACATGAGTTAGAACATTATGTTAACTGACTAGCATGAGTATATATTACATGAAATGCATCAGAGAGCTGTTTCAATATGGATTATCTATTATGTAAACATGCTCAAGATGTACTGCATGGAACTACAAGCATGAACACACACACTGACTGTGCTTAGTTAACTATATTTTGCACCCTTACTAAAGATACAAACTATTATGTACTTCACACACATGTATAACTTGAGACAATAGATGCACAAATGCATTAAGCCAGACCTTGTGCCAAAAGGGCTATTACATACATATCACTACACTGTTCTCTAATATTCAGAGGTTATTTCCACAAAGAAATGCAAACAACCAGATAATTTTTACTTACTGCTGCCGTATCAAACTTCTCCATTTACAGCGATCTTGACATACAACTTGGGCTTCACTGACATCCATCACACGCCGTACACAATATCTTCTATGCATTATAATCTTTTTCTCGGGCAGACACTCCTGAATCTGATCCTTCCATGATTTCCTTGGCCTTTCTCTGCCTTTCCTTCCTGCCACTTGGGCTAAAAAGATTTTCTTAGTAAGTATCCCATCACTCATTCTTTCAACATGGACAAACCACTAAAGAATAGTAGTCTCCGCCTTGCTAACATTTTGCTTCACATTACACAACTGCAACACATCTTTATTCCTCACACAATCAGAATGTGTCTTACCCCCAAGGTAAGTAACGCATTTCTCTGGCACGCAAATGACTCCTATGTTTCTTCTGTAGTGTCCAGGTTTCGTTGCCAATTCTGTGGTGGACCGTCCTCATAATTTTAATTAATCAGGCCTATGAAAAGTTTGATTAAGACGGTACACTCTTCTAACCAATGCATGGCCCACAAAGCTTTTGATGGAGTCGAATGAAAGTTTTAAGTGGTTTGATGTGAGCACAAAAGACTATATCTCAGGGTTTGGTTTGCATGGGGGCTATGGCTACTCTCTTCCACAGCAACAGTAGCATTCATGATGTACATTCCTGGTCACTCTGATGTCTCTTGCTTCAGCACATTGCTCCAGCTCTCCATCATACTCTTTTCCAAGTTACCAGCATGTCACTGATTAAAAACCTCTGTCTGGAAAAAATTACATGTTTGTGTATGCGTTATCTATATTCAGTTTGTGTAAGTATATGTAATAGGCACACACACATATACAGTTGTGGCCACAAAAGTCCTGCACCATTGACCAAAAGTCATTTTTTTTTTCAGTTTTTGATGCTTGAAGTCAATTTATACAGCATAATGGTAAAGTCAGGAATACATATTATACATCATTTTAAAGGAAATTTTATGCTGAATTCAAATATTTTTACAGAATGTTATTACATACCAGTAATGGGATTTATTTATTCAATAGAAGTGAAGTTACAAGTGAAAATGTGCAAGTTAGGAAACGCAAATCCAGTTCTGGAAAAAGCGTTTGCGCTCCTCTAATCCACTACAGCTTTCTCCGACGTCCACTAGTGAGATATAGAAGGATGTAGAATCGTCTGCTGACTTAGAACGCAGCTGCTTGTACTCAGTTGACTGAAGTTTATGCAGAATTCCTGGTGATATTTGAATTTCGGAGTGTCATAGACCCGAAAATTCGCCCTGCCTTCTCAAACCAGGACAAAAATTATTACTATGCATGAACTTGGTTTCTGTAGTCGTAAAATTGCTGTTAAATGTAGCTGTGATCATTCCGCTGTCCTGTTCACCATTAAAAGAGTTGCAGAAACTGGATGTGTAGGAAACAGAAAAAGAACAAGTCAACCAAGGCTGTGTACTGAACGTGATGATCGCATGCTGATTTGTCGTTCCTTAAAATCAAGGTTTATAACAGCCAATGATTTAAGAAATGAGTGGGAGAATGAAGTAGGCATTATTGCATCTGCACATACAGTTCGCCGTAGGCTACAAGAAAATGAACTGACTGCAAGAAACCCTTTCCTTACTAAACAAACATTGGCTCAAAAGAATTGTTTGGGCCAAGGCACACAAGAATTGGACTGTTGATGAATGGAAAAATGTTATTTTCAGTGTTGAAACAACTGTTACTATTTCTGCTAATCATGGAAATAATTATGTACGTAGATCTAATGTGCTTCTCTAGTTTTTTCTAATGTGCTTCTCTAGTTGTCCATTAATACCAATAGCTAACTAGAGAAGCTTATTAGTTCCATGCAAAAAAGGTTCACTTTGTTACTAAAAACCGTAGTTATCCAATTAAATTTTAAAGCATATTTTGCTTGTTAAGTTATTTCAAGTGTCCTGCAAGTTTCAATAATGTACTGTACAGTAATTTTACATTAAATGCCATTGTACACTAATTTCACAAATTCCACTATTTTTTGATTTTTATGACTAGACGCTGCACTTTTGCTTGTAACTTCATTTCTATTACTGGTAACAACATTCAGTAAAAATATTTGAATTCAGCATAAAATTTCATTTAAAATGATGTATAATATGTATTCCTGACTTTGCCATTAGGCTTGTATAAGTTGACTTTAAACATCAAAAATTGACTTTCGGTCTACTGGTGCATTACTTTTGGCCACAATTGTATATAAATAGTTCAAGAAAACCAAATTCTTGCAGAAAAAGATGGGCATTTAAAATTTATGATGGGCATTTTAAACAAGTATTGTTTGTACTACTACTTGATAGTGGGTTTTATTTCTACCTCTTACTCTGGATGGGGACATCCACATGTGGTCAGCTAGAAAACCGAAGCATATATACTCAGAGTTCACCGGAAAGAAAAGTTAATGGAGTATTTTTACTCCTTTGAAAAAATTTAGGGAGTAATTTTTAAAAGTGGGGAATATTTTAGAAAAATTAGCAGATGAATGTTAACAGATGCTGGGCAATTATGAAAAATCAATCCAGATTTTTTTCATATTAGAATATATTTCACTACCACTCAATATATTTAGAACTTGGATCCATTTTGCTTCTTGTTTTAATAATAAATATAATATTCATATTTTAAAACAATAACCTTAAATTTATCATGTTTTGTAATGACCACATGCAACAGCAATGTGTTCAAGAAGTAAATACACTGCACTTTTGAGATTCTTGTAGACATCTCAAATATCTAATAAACTTCTCAGCACTTTGGAACGGCCACATTTGTCTTTTGTTGACTCTGCAGCTGCATAGCATCCACTGCTTAAATTTTCATTTTGCTGATATCTTTGTTTCCCTTCCCATTTCTTTATTGTCGCTTTTTTTTATGCCGTTGGATGACAATTTTATCCATCATGCTGAAAGAACTTTCAGTCTGAGCACCATGAATGCACGATAGCTTTCACTATTTTAGATAAAAGGTAAATATTGTAACTTTGTAAATCTCCTGGTTCTTCGAGGCTGAAATGTGCATAGATGAGTTCAGCGTTCCTTGTTGGGTGTTTGTTTTCATTGTCATCTTCAGAATTGGAATCAATATAGAAAAAATCATCTTTGACTTGGCAACTAGTAGAAGGTGTATCCATGAGAGTTGTTATTTAATTTCTTTTGACAATTCATTTATGAGCAATATTTTCATTTTGATATAATATGAATTAGGAATACAAGGTTGCAATTTAAATTGGCTGAACTTAGGGGGACATAAAGCTGCTATTGCAGCCTTTTCCGCTTGGGGAGATGACAGTGTGAAGTATTCCTTGAACCTTCATTCTAGACCTTCCAAATAAGCTTCGGCTAATGGTCGGCAATACGTGAGGTCTCCAGTCAATAATGTTTGTAAGTTGCGCCTTAATGATAAAGTTGGAAGTAGGATGCCAAAATACATGTCATTTTTACCTTGGAGGATGTATAGGGCCTCGGCAATGTGTTTAGTACATTTAACATATTCCTCCATATAACTGAAGTCTTGATCTCTCAGTATACTCTTTAAATCCAATGCTTTATGCAACATAGCTGACTTGTCTTTTGTGCGTAGAATTTGTTTCATAGCATCATATAAACTATTCCACGATGTTGCACCAGGCCTGCTAAGTGTGTGCCCTAAAATAGCTTGGATAATTTCTGCAGATTTCGGACAATTTGCAGCTCTCCACAAGATATTACACCTTTTGTTGATGCATTTTGGAAAGATCGGTATTGCGACCTTCTAGTACTTTATTGGTATCTGTAGTTGCACATAAACTGAGTGTATGTGACGCACATCTGAAATGCAAGGGTAACCATTTCCCAAGATGTATATGTGTAGCCGGCAAATGCTCTTCTTCATCATCATCATCACTAGTTGAGGTAGTGTCCATATCATAATTGGTATTACCTGAACTGTTTTCCAAGTCAGAATCCACATCATCCTTAACAATGTTTGCCACTTGAATCCCGAATATTTGAAATGCTTTAACGAAATTGCTTCCATTGTCAGTAATTGCAGCCACTACTTTAGAAGAATCCAATCCAAACGTTTTGTATATCTGCAGATGCATTGCATATATTCTATTATTACTATGCATTCCTTTAAATCTTTGACAAGCTAAAGCTGTGGAAACTCTTTGTAATGTCTGTGACTCAATCCAGTGTACCATCACACCCAAGAAACTTCTGTGTTGTTCTGACCAGATATCTACTGTTGCACAAACGAATTTGGTGTTTTCTAACTCTTGTTTTATGTTTGCCACTTGTTCCTTATAATAATCAGAAAGTTTGTGGACTAGTGATCTGAGACTCATTATCTTCAGATGTTTGGAATCACCATTCAGCTTTTCGATTATTGTGTGGAAATGGACGTTGTCAATGCATCTAAAGGATATCGTGGAATCCAAAAAATATGTAAGTACATCCCTGTCGAACTCTTCTTGTGAGTAATATTTTCTTTTGAATACATTGACATGATTCCCCTGACATGCTAGTGGTTCTTTGTGGTTTCTTCACTTTTTTCAAATACTCGTGGTACTCATCTACATAAACGGCTCCGTGTTTCCTCTTCAAATGCATTGTAAAATTTGAAGTACACCTTCTGGATCCTTTTGCTTCGATGTTACATTTGGTACACTTCGCTACAACTTTGTCTCCACTAAATTTATTCTCTACTGTTTCAAAAAAATGACCATCTAATATACAACTAGGATACTTACTCACAGCTTCTGTGATATTAGCTATTGATCCCGTGTGGCTGCTACTGGTTAACAGATTGCTGCAATCTGTTGCCGAAATACTCGTTTCGTCCATCTCCAGTACAGTATTCTCGGCCATTACATACATTTCACTGTCCAAAATACACTATCTACCAACAAGTAATTGGACACCCCTGCAATCGACGATATCTGCGGTCCTGATACATGTCACGGCCGCCGCCGTTAAATATCGTGTGGGGAAACAACAACGCAACCAGTCGCGTGCAAGATGCCACGCAGTTCGGAGCTCTCTGATTTCGAGAAAGGTGTAAACGTCGGGTATCACAGAAATGGCCGATTCATACGTGACATATCCAGCTAGTTGAAGTACCCAAAATCGACAGTGGCCTACCTGATCGGCAAGTGGAAGATAAGAGGTGACTGTCTGAATGTTCCCTGGCCCGGCAGACCCACAAAACTGGGAGTTAAAGATTGACGGGTGCTGGCCAGAGAAATTCGGAAGAACCGCACCAAATCGATGGGCCACATCCACGAGGAGTTTCAACAGGCATCCGGGAGTGTTCTTTCGATGAATACCATCTGTAAGGAAGCCCATCTGCTCGGTTATCATGGACGTGCTGCCGCCCACAAGCCTTTGATCACCTAGTCCAATAGCGCTGCTCGGCTAATGTGGTGCAAAGAACGCCGACAGTGGACCGTTGAACAGTGGAAACAGGTTCTCTGGAGTGACGAATCAAGGTTCACCCTCTACCGTTCGGATGGTAGGGTCTGGGTTTGGCGTCTGCCTGAAGAACGCCTCTTGTCAGAATGTATTGTACCAACTGTGAAGTTCGGCGGTGGTGGAATTATGCTATGGGAGTGTTTCTCCCGGTATGGCATGGGACCCTTGGTCGCAATTCTTGGTAGACTCAACGCCGAGACCTACTGCACCATTTTGGATGACCATGTGCTTCCTACGTTGTGGCAGTTTTACGGGGTGGACCCATGTTAATTTCAGGATGACAATGCCACCTGTCACGTTGCGAGGTCCACCATCGCTTGGTATGGTGACAATGGGGTTAATCGAATGGACTGGCCTGCGCAGAGCCCGGACCTTAACCCTATCGAGCACCTCTGTTACAAGTTGTAGCGTCGACTTAAGGGGTGTCCCCACCGTCTGAAATTGGTGAAGGAACTGACCTGTCTTCTCCAAGCCGAGTAGAAGAAAATTCCGCTAGCCGTCGTACAACGCCTGGTTGAGAGTATGCCCCGGAGGGTCGCAGCTGTAATCACCGCTCGTGGAGGCTCCACCAACTATTGAAGGTGAATAAACTTTGTTTTCCTTTGCTATCACAGGTGTCCAATTACTTGTTGGTAGATAGTGTAATTACCCCACTATAGCCACAAGCACATATTAGCACAACACTCACAATTCAGCAACTCAGGGTGCACTGCCGAATATTACAAACATTTGCGAACTCTTAACATTTTTGCCATACTTCTCAAGTGTTGTTGTCCATTACTTGTCCGATACAAACATTGGACTAGCGAGCAACTGACTCCTTTTTATATACTTCACGACAGGACCTGAACCTTCTGGAATATTCTTGATTTACAAAAACTTCTCCAACTTCCAATTGCGCAATCATTCTGGAATATTCTACAAACGTCTAACCCATTCTTGCCACTTTTAGAACATTCTACACGACACTTCGGTCTCTGTCTGCTATGTTACATGGCCATCTTTCTAGACATAGCTTTTGGTACACGTACATTTCTGTAAACTATTAGTATGTATATTGCAGAGTTCAAATTGCTATAATTGCTACTGAACTAATTTACGTGTTACGTTATCTTCAGACGTACTACATACTATATGTAGAAGTATGTACTGTTGTACAAGTTATATTATTAACTATGTGGCCGTCGGATAAGGACCCTTTTTTAGGCTACAATATTGTTAAAATGCGGATAAAAATCCTTTGACTCGCCTATTTCTTTACAGAAGTTCTGTATTTCCAGGGTAGACTAATAATATCGTTCTGTTCATTGCACTGACTTCAAGAATAAAACCTTTTGTTAGAATGACCAGTAGTTAAGGATTTTTGCACTATAAAAAATGTCTTTGAATTAAAAGATGATGAACACCGGGAACGAAATATCAAATTTTCAAATATAAAAATCCTGTTGAAATGAAATTTAAAAAAGAGAGTTAAAACAAATGAAACCTGAATCATAAAAGCCCACAATATAATGCCTATCCAACAAAACCACTTCAATCCATACTAGTTTTAACATTAGACCATGTCATTATGAATGGAGTATTTTGCATTCTAACTTCAGGATCTTTGAAGCTCAATGATTCTGTGCTGACTCGCCGCCAGCCACGCTACACCCATAATACGTCACAGTCGCTGTACTTGTTCATTTCTGACTTCTGCGTCTACGAGCAACGCCATGTTTTGCAGTTTTTATCTGCTAAAGTTCATTTTATAATTCAGCTTCTTTCGTCTTTTGCTTTCTACATTTCAAAGCTCTGTTTTTTTCTTTTTCAAGAAGATGTTTCCATGCATATTTAATCTCCATAAGTGAACTACTATTGCAACTTTCTGCTTTAAATTTCTCTATAACCAAAGCCTCAGCATTAATAATTTGCTTATGTGTTTTGTGTGATACAATAATCTTTGCATTTTTCCAATTTGGCTGTACATCATTTTCTAAGTAATATTGAGTCAGTGATGTTTTGCTGTCTTTCATTTTCCAGTTATGCATATGCTCCTTTAATCTTGTACAAAACTACCAATAATAATAATAATAATAATCATTGTCAACCATTATCAATCCACTGCTGGACGAAGGTCTCCCCAAGTTTCCTCCACAACGGTCTGTCTTGTGCCAGTCTCCTCCATGTCACTCCCGCATACTTTCGAATTTCATCCACCCATCTCCCATGTGGTCTTTTTCTGGGTCTTTTCCTGTCCCTTGGAATCCAATCTAAAATTTCGGCTGTCCATCGATGGTCTGTTCTTCTGGCAGTATGTCCAGCCCATTGCCATTTCAGGGATTTAACTCTGATCGTGATGTCTTCCACTCTTGTCATTTTTCGGATCCACGTGTTCCTCTTCTTATCTCTCCTGGTTACACCAAGCATGCACCTCTCCATGCTTTTTTGAGTTGTCTGCAGCCTTTGTATGTCTCTTTTAGCTAAGGTCCACGTCTCTGCACCATACGTAAGCACTGGAAGGATGCATTGATCAAACACTTTTCTTTTAAGACATAATGGCATATTGCTCTTGAAAATTATGCTGTTTCTTCCAAAAGCTCTCCAGTCAAGTTTTGTACGCCGATTAATTTCTTCATCAATGTGACCCTCACTTGATATCTGCTGTCCAAGATAAACGTATGTGTCTGTTATCTCCAGCTTTTCTCCATCAATCGATAAATCTTCATTTTTTGTAAAAGCATTGAACATCACTTTTGTCTTCTGAAAGTTCATTTTTAATCCCACTTCTTTACTCTTGTCAGCAAGTTCGTGGATCATACTCTGCAGCTCTGATGGGGTAGTTGCAAAAATGACTATGTCATCAGCAAAACGAAGGTGGGTTAGATAATCTCCATTAATCTTTATTCCTTTGTTTTCCCAGTTCAGTGATTGAAAGACATTTTCCAATGTGGCATTAAAGAGCTTCGGAGATATGGTGTCATCTTGTCTCTCACTCCCTTTCCAATTTTTATGTGTGTTGTACTTTCAAAAAACCGAATCTTTGCACTTGCATTTTCATAGATGTTATTAATAATATTAATGTATGCATCTTCAATACCGCAGGATTTCAGAGCCATTGTAACTGCTGATGGTTTCACCGAATCAAAGGCTTTTTCATAATCGATAAAAGCCATGCACAATGGAAGTTCATATTCCCTCGCTCTTTCAATTAGTTCTCTCAGTACGTGGATATGATCTATTGTGCTGTAGCCACTCCTGAATCCAGCTTGTTCTCTCGGTTGAGCCATGTCCTTCAAGTGGTGTGAAAGAACTCTAGTGAAGATTTTATAAACCACTGATAGGAGGCTGATAGGTCTGTAGTTCCTGAGATCCTCAATGTCACCTTTTTTATGTAGCAGGATCATTGTAGCGTTGTTCCAATCCTCAGGAATCTTCCCTTCATTAAGGCATAGAGTGAAAATTTGGGCGAGTACTGTTTCGATTTCTCCACTTGCTTCTTGTATGATGTCTACAGTAATTCCATCTTCTCCTGGAGCTTTTCCCCACTT
Source organism: Macrothele yani (assembly GCA_039090855.1). NCBI lineage: Eukaryota > Metazoa > Arthropoda > Arachnida > Araneae > Macrothelidae > Macrothele > Macrothele yani. The sequence continues at coordinate 32,841,074 of CM077021.1, forward strand.
CATGTTCTTGATTGCATGTGCAACTTCTGCTGGGAGGACTGGAAGAACTCTGGTACGGGTACCTTTCATGATGTCTGGAATACATGTATCATCCCTTTCATATAATTTAGAGTAAAAATCTTTCACTCTTGTCAAAATTTCGCCTCTATTTCTTGTTACAGAACCATCTTCTTTTCTCAGTGCCATAATCTGTTTTCTTCCCTTACTGAGATGTCCCTTTGCTATCTTTAGGCTTTGGTTGTTTTCAATTGCTTTCCTCACTAGTTCACAGTTGAATTTCCTTACGTCTTCAGTGATACTTTTTCTTACTGTCTTGCATAGCTCTATATATTCCACTTTGGAAGTCACATCTTCTTTAGTTGTCCTCATCTCTCTTCTTTTTTGCATCAACATTTTTGTTTTTCCTGATAATTTGTTCCCATGCAACTTGTTCTTAGACCCAGCTAATTTTGTTGCTGTTTCCATAAGAGCTTTGGTTACTTTTCTGTTAACTTCAGAAATATCCACTTCTTCCAATGTTAGGCCTTCTAAAGCAGAGAATCTGTTCTTCAGTATATATATATATATACAATCGTGACTGTTATTAATAGTAATCGTTGGTATCATATATACTCCCGATTTGTCAAGTAATGATGTTTTATTTTTGTAAGTCAGTAGTTTGCCATTATCCACGACTGTCTCTGCTAAATTTATATTATTTTCTTTACATTCCTTTTTAAATAGATTACTTAAAGGTGGTAAATATGGAAATGACTTGTATGCTTTTACTTCTTTACTTTTGTTTATATTTTGTTGTTGCTTGTTCTTTATATTGTCATAGAATTTACTAATTTTGTTTCAAAACCAAAGTTTACTGCTGCCTTCTTTATCCATTATATTTCTTTAAGTTCTAGTTCTGTAGATGAAGTTATGTGTTGTGGCTTGATTTATATAGTAATTGAAAGCTGCCTTTTTGTACTTCCATGGTTGTATACACTGAAGAGCAATTGAATTGGAGACAGCTGGCGTTATGCATATGTGGCTCTGCGGGTGGCCCTGTAAACGGAAACGACATGATGTATGCAGCGATCTGACAATATAAGGAGTGATGCGACGTGAATCAGTAAGAGTCGGACGCAGTATGGGTAAGACAAAGGATCTAAGCGCATTTGATCGTGGGCAAATTGTCGGGGCCCGACGAATGGGTCACTCCATCTCAGAAGTTATGCAGGCACTGGGATTTTCACGAGCCACTGTGTCATGGGTGCACCGTGAGTTCATCGAATCCGGTAAAATCATTCCTGCAAGGGCCAACGGCCGTGGACAACAACGTGTGGATGAGTGGGGTCATCGTCGGCTAGCTCGCATTGTAACACCGGATAGCCGGGCCACAGTGCAAGAAATCACTCGGCAATTTAACGCTGGTGCACAAAAATGTGTAAGCAGCCACACCATCCAGAACCATCTCCTCGCTATGGGGTACATGAGGGTACCGCTACTGTCCCATGTCCCATGAGGGTACCGCTACTGACCGCACATCACAGAGTGCAAAGATTAGCATGGGCACGGGAACATCGCCACTGGACCCTAGACATGTGGGGAAATGTTGCCTGGACTAATGAGTCGAGATTCATGTTGGTACATGCGAATGGCAGGATACGAGTACGGCACAAACCACATGAAGCAATGGATCCTTCTTGCCAGCAGGGTACTCTTCAAGCTGGTATGGGTGGCATTCTCGTCTGGGGACTGTTTACGTGGACTGAAATGGGACCCGTGGTATGTGTGACATCGTGCCTCACAGGTCAACGTTACCGGGATATATCCTGGACGACCATTTGCTCCCGTTTGTGCGTCTTCAACATCCCACTGGGAACCTCATCCTGCAACAAGACAATGCACCGTGCTATTGCTCCCGAATTGTATCCGAATGGTTGGATGAACACTCCATTGACGTGACCTTGCTTCCTTGGCCAGCTAGGGCACCTTGATCCCACCGAGCACATCTGGGATGCCATAGAGAGAGATGTTCGAGGCTCTGACCCCCCTCCATCAAATCTTCGTGAACTGTGGGAGCTTGTTCAGGGGTTGTGGATCCGTATGGTTTCCCAACGCTTCCGGTGTCTTGTCGAGTCCATGCCGAGACGAATCACTGCCGTCATCAGGGCGAAAGGTGGTGCTACACGTTACTAAACAGGTATCTCTAATTCAGTTGGTCTTCAGTGTAGAATTTGATGGTATTAATGCAGGAATGTACGTAGGTTTTCTATATACTGTATAATTTATGCATTGTTCATTTCTAAGTCCAGAAAGTGCAGTCTATTGTTACTTTCTTTATCTACAGTTGTTTTAATTGTCGGGTAATAATTATTAAAAGTCTCAACAAACATATCAAGGTCTTCATCTGAATGCGGCCAAAAGATGAGAATGTCATCGACTTATCATCGGTAAAGGCTGGGTAAGGCAAGGTTCTGTTGTAGAAATATTTGATATTTGATTTTCTATATTTTGAAGGATTATTTCGGCTAATAGACCGGAGAGAGGCGATCCCATGGGTGTGCCAAAAGATTGTTTGTATATGATATTGTCGAATGTTAAATAGTTGTTATTAGTAATAAATTCCAATGTGTAGATATGATACTGTGGTGTTCTTGATCTTAGATCTTCTAAATCTTAAGTCTATTATTAATCAATTTGATTGCTTCACTAGTAGGCTTGTTGAGATATAAGGTGTTTATATCCATACTATGTATGGTAAAGGTTGTGCTATTCAACTTTTTAATTTCATCAATGACTTCTAAGAAGTTATAGATGTTATATATGATTGTTGAATAGTGGTTTTAGATATTGATACATAGCTCTTTCTAAATCAATAGTAGGGGAAGTATTTTTATTTACTGTAATTCTAATTGGTAGTTCTTCCTTGTGTGTTTTTACTTTACCAAATACAGAAGGTGCTCTAGTTCCCACTGGAGGATTAGCTTTGTGCTTAATAGTCTGAGGTAGGTTACTGTGGTTTTTTATTGTAGCTAGTTGGCAAATAACTCTATCTGTTGGGTCTTTTTCTATCTTCTGTACCTCTAGTTCATTAACAGCCTTATCCATTTTTTGTGGATAATCTTCATTATTAAATAGTACAATCTGCTTAATCTTATCTGCAAACATACATTTCACTTGAGAGTTATTGCGCAAGTCTAACAATGCTTTACGTTTGTAGGTGATAATAGACTTTTTATTCTCTGTTTTATTTTGCATTTTATCAAGTGTATGTAGTGTTTTGTATCTTATAGGATTTCTTTTTTAGTAGGAAGTTCTGGAACTATGTCTTCTATTATTTATTGGTACTATATTTAGAGCTCTAGATGTATGTTTAATCGTAAGCAAATTTCATTCCCTGCTCAAATTCTTTTATCTGTAGGCTCGATAATGCAATTGCAGATTCATTAATATACATTGGTATTTTTTGGTAATTTTTTGTCTTCACTTCCGATTTTTGGAGTTTTTCATTGATTACCATTCAATTTTATGAAAATGTTTGTTTCTCATATTTATTGCTTGACGGTCCATAATGGCATAAATCTTAAACTCTGTCGCAATATTTTTATTCTGCTGTTCCAACTGTATAATACCGCTATATAATCTATAGCTATGTATTGAAAGTCTGTTGATATTCTTTCTTTTGTTTCTGATGATTGCTGTTAGTCTTTTTAATTTCACACAAATTCATGATGTCAGTATCTTTGATTGATTGGTTTATTCTTAATATGTAAAAAATGTGGGATAATATCATTATTTTTGCAAGTGGTAAAGAAGTTTAGATGTTCTACTTCTTTATTTAATTTTAGGCGACTCTTCTTGAAATTCTTGAGGAAATTTCTGTCATTCTCTTCAGGCGTAATATGTGCAATTGCCATGAATAACAGTATAGCACGGCTTAAGCCCAAGGCAAGGTTTGAACGCATCAAATCACCAGTCTTAAGTGATATATTGCAGAGTTCAAATTGCTATTGAACTAATTTATGTGTTACGTTATTTTCATATATACTACATACTATATGTAGAAGTATCTACTGTTATACACGTTATATTATTAACTATGTGGCCGCCAGATAAGGACCCTTTTTTAGGCTACAATATTGTTAAAATGCAGATAAAAATCATTTGACTCACTTATTTCTTTACGGAAGTTCTGTATTTCCAGGGTAGACTAATAATATCATTCTGTTCATTGCACTGTCTTCAAGAATAAAACATTTTGTTAAAATTACCAGTAGTCTATAACAATAGACTGCTTTTTCTGGACATAAAAATTATTAAAAATGAACAATGCGTAAATTATACAGTATATAGAAAACCTACATACATTCCTGCATAAATACCATCAGATTCTATACATCCATGGAGGTACAAAAAAGCACCTTTCAATTACTATATAAATCAAGCCACAACACATAACTTCATCTACAGAACTAGAACTTAAAGAAATATAATGGATAAAGAAGACAGCAGTAAAATTTGGTTTTGAAACGAAATTAGTGGATTCTATCTATGACAATATAAAGAACAAGCAACAACAAAATAAAACAAAAATAAAGAAGTAAAAGCATACAAGTCATTTCCATATTTACCACCTTTAAGTAATCTATTTAAAAAAGAATGCAAAGAAAATAATATAAATTTAGCAGAGACAGTCTTGGATAATGGTAAACTACTGACTTAGAACAATAAAACACCATTACTTGACAAATCAGGAGTATATGTGATACCAACGATTACAATTAATAACAGTCACGATCATATATACAGTATATTGGTAGTACAAAAAGACGTTTTCGTACAAGATTAAAGGAGCATATGTATAACTGGAAAATGAAAGACAGCAAAACATCACTGATTCAGTATTGCTTAGAAAACGATGTACAGCCAAATTGAGAAAATGCAAAGATTATTGCGTCACACAAAACACATAAGCAGATTATTAATGCTGAGGCTTTGGCTATAGAGAAATTTAAAGCAGAAAGTTGCAATAGTAATTCACCTATGGAGATTCCATATGCATGGAAACATCTTAAGAAAGAAAAAAACAGAGCTTTGAAATGTAGAAAGCAAAAGACAAAAGAAGCCGAATTATAAAATAAACTTTAGCAGATAAAAACTGCAATAGATGACATTGCTCGTGGACGCAGAAGAGTCTCAAACGAACAAGTACAGCGACTGCGATGTACTATGGGTGTGGCATGGCTGACGGTGAGTCAGCACAAAATCGTCAAGCTTCGAAGATCCTGAAGTTAGAACGCGAAGTACTCCATTGATAATGACATGGTCTAATGTTGAAACTAGTATGGATTGAAGTGGTTTTGTTGGATAGGGATTATATCTTGGGCTTTTATGATTCAGGTTTCATTTGTTTTAACTCGTTTTTAAATTCCATTTCAACAGAATTTTATATATTTGAAAATTTGATATTTCGTTCCAGGTGTTCATGTTTTAATTGAAAGACATTTTTTATAGTGCATATCTTGTTAACTACTGGTCATTCTAACAAAAGGTTTTATTCTTGAAGTCAGTGCAACGAACAGAACGATATTATTAGTCTACCCTGGAAATATAGAACTTCCATAAAGAAATAGGCGAGTCGAATGATTTTTATCTTCATTTTAACAATATTGTAGCCTAAAAAAGGATCGTTATCCGAATGCCACGTAGTTAATAATATAACGTGTAAAACAGTAGATACTTCTGTATATAGTATGTAGTATATATGAATATTAGTATGTAATTATTATTTGCAAATTGTTTAATTACATTACCAAATAATTGCATTGCATTTGGATGGCATTATTAAATAATTGAATTATATCCTTTTCATTGTAATGCATTACAGATTAATTCCATTACCTTGTGCAAACCATACTTTTGATTACCTTGTAATGCATTACACATTAATTGTAATCTGTACTTCCATTATTTTATAATGCATTTCTGCCCAACTGTGGTCGGAGCATAAGAAAAATTGTAACTTTTTTACTCTGGCAGAATAAATTCCTTTTACCTTATATTAGTCATATTCTAAAAGTCACTGCATGTTCTACTTTTGTGTCGATCTGGAGGATACATCAGGGGTTCCAGATCCGTTTTCCGCAGTAACAGCTTTAAGCTGTTTGTGCAACCACTATGTACAGCCATATGAAGGGCACTGGCCCATGTAGGTCTGTCAACATTTCAGTGTCCAATTGGGATTAGCCCTATGGGTCATTCCGAAAAAAAAGTGTAAATTTGAGATTTCAAAAATAATTTTTCAAAAATCATATTTACACAATAACTCGATGCTTCAATGATAACCAAGAGTCTGTACTTTATCGTAGTATAAAATTTAGTTTTGTCAATCAAGCAATAATGATTTTCTTTGTTTTCTGATGAGAAGTGGAAGATTTTGTCCACTCTGTTACACGAATAACTTTTGATTATTCTGTGGTAATTATTCATTTCAATTATTTTTTTTCCTGTAAATATATGCAAATACATATATATTTATCATACATATTAATAAAGTTTGCCATAAGTACTTCTTTGTGATATTATAGTCCACTTTGTTGCAGATTTTGGCATAATACAAGGAAAAAGTTAATTTTACTGTTATGTGTTCAATTTACATAACCATGTTTCTTTTGTTTTAAACAAGTGATATATATATCCTAACACAGGTGAACACTTTTAATTCACAGTATTTCAGCTGTTTTGACATGGAATGCCAAAACAACAACCTGTAACAGAGTGGACAACTTTGTCCCCTTGGAAATACACCACTAGATTAGGTATTTTAAATAAATAAAAACACTCTTAATCTTTAGTTTGTTGTTTATTAGTCAATTAATAAATATTTTACATAAAAGAAACTTAAGCTTTCCGATATACATTCACATTGTATGGAAACTCGTAGTACAGATGACCACCCTGCAACTTAAATTTGGGTTCAGGTAAAATTTGAATTATTTGCTTATAATAGATGTAGGAAATGTCCTCATTGTCGGCATGGAATAACTTCCCACTGTCATTATCTGTCTTCAAATTCATCACTTTTATTTCTCCTTGTGCTACTACAACATACCTGTACATTATTTTATGCACAGTACCATCTGCTTTAAGTCTTGCCAGCATGTGGTTTCCCTGCTTTGATATTATTTGGTGCAATTTCCTTTGTAATCTCTTGACTCAATTCTTTTTTCACAGCCTTCACCCGGGCAACATTTGATTAGACATAATCATTTTCCATTAGACATTTCATTCTCTGAAGAGGCCCATTACTACATTAAATGGGTGATAACGAGCAAATGTCTGATAGCTACATTTTTCTCTCCCTTTTATATACCTTTTGTGAAGATTAGAAACTGTATCAAGAATATACCTTTTCTACTTTTTATATTTCCTTTTAGTTATTATTTCTTTTTTACCAGCAGTAACTCTGCTTATATCATCTCAGTAAAAAAAATCACATTTTTTATTTATTTATTTATTTTATTTATTTATTTATTTATTTTTATTTTTTTTTTTGCATGTGCAACAGTTTTGGGGGTTTTTTTTTTTCTGGCACAGATTAGTTGTCCTTTTAAACCCAAGCATTTAAATCTGAGTTCTTGCATGCATTTATGCTTTTTTACAATTCCTGAAGCTAAAATGGAACATAGCATGGCTTTTGTCTTACAACTGCATGAAAAATAATTTTCTGTCAAAGAGTGTAATGTTGAGCATATGAACAATTTCCAGGCAACTTTTTTTTAACATCATTTTGCTTGCCTTTAAAACATTGTTTGAGCAATATTTTTGTTTTGGACCTCGGTGTAAGATGGATTTTTTTAGGAATCATGTTAATCTTATTTTGAGAACGAAAAACTCTTTTCCTCTACTTCTCATTTGACCTTTTCAAGGATTCAATTTCCCTTATCAGCTGTAAATTTTCTCTTGCTGGTTTTGTACTGTTACATCTGCGTTTCTTGTATTTTGATTTTTGCATCTAAATATAGTTGCTAAAAGATGTGGAAAAGGGCAGTGTTGCTGTGGGCATGCTTGTTACTTGCTCCTCACTAACTTTTCAGTCAGGTGCAACTCTAGCTCTTTGACTCTTCTTAACTTCTGTCCACTTTTTCGTTGTGCTCTCTGTGACCCTCCACTTAATGCATGTATTGTTTTTCTCCTGGAATGATATCTTACATGCCATTAAGCTGCTTCAGTTGTTGGCCTTGATACTGTGTGCTTCCCGTAAGAATTTGCCATTCTGTTCTGTATGAACAACTTTCCCCTCAAAAGTATAAAAGTTATTTTTTAAGTGTGCTGCAAAACATTTCTTGCCATTTGGGTACTTTATTAGTATCTGACCATTTCCTATTGTGGTTGAACAGCCTTGCTTGGTCAATACATCTACCATATATTAAGTTTCTCTTAAGCTTAGGAGTGTAACACACATCTAACCACTTAAGGACTTTTGCCTCTTGTCCATCTTTAATGTTAAGAATTATGTTCCCTTTCCCAAGTATTTTTGTACTCCCTTCACCAAGGGTTGCAGTTCTAACTGGAAGTTCATGAAATTCATAGAACCATTCCTTATTATTACAAAAATGATCAGTTGCAGCTGTGTCTATTGTCTATTCAACTGCATCAGAATGTATAGATAACTCTGAAACAAAATATACTTGCTTTTTCTTATTCTGCTTCACACAACATTCTTTTGCTCTGTGACCAAAGTTATTACATGTAAGACATTTCCCCTAAACTTTTTAGGTTTGGGTTTAACTATGTTTGGACATTTATGTGTAGCCTTAATTGTTTCATCTACAAATAATACTGAAGTATCTGACTGCAGTACTGAATTTTTCTTAGCTGCTATACAACCCTCATCTGCAATTAATGCATTTCATATTTTTTTTCACGTATGAATTCAGTATCATCTAATTGATACATTTGTGTACCACCCCATCATATTCCGATGGTAAATTTTCAATCATTTGGTAAGCTATTTCATCTTCGGGATGTCTTTCCCAGCATTATGCAATGCCTTTGCTGCTTGCATAACCCGAGATAAATATACACTGCCGGACAATTGCTAAGGACGGATGACAATAGCAACGATAGCAACCATAAAATGGAAGGCAGGAAAATGTGGAAATTAGCATAAGTGCGGGATACAGTAAGACGTGTTGTGCGTATGCAAATTTTGGATTGCCGAACTTGTTCGTGACGTCATAGCGCTGATAACAGATATAAAGGATTTGACGCATATTGACCATTGTTGTTCAAACGCAAAGTAGAAAGGGAAAGAATCAATTGACGAACTTGCAATTTTCAGTATGTCTTCCCGACATCACCTAGATGATTTTACGCATGGCCGTATTATTGGCAAGATTGAAGAAGGGCGAAAAATAGCAGATGTTGCCAGGGAGTTCGACGTCAGCCACAGTGTTGTTTCAAGGCTTTGGAAATCATTTCAAACAAATGGAGAGTGTAGCAAACGTCACGGGGGAGGTCGTGTTTGCAGTACGACACCTGCAGAAGATCGGTACATAGTGCTATCAACAAAAAGACACCGGCGCAGCACAGCTAGTGAGGTAGCAAATCAGTTTATGGCTGCTACTGGCAAGCGGATCTCCCGAAAAACTGTCGCCAGACGTTTGCATGAAGGAGGACTATATGCCCGCCGTCCTGTTGTGTGCATCCCATTGTCCAGACGTCACCGTACCGCCTGTTTGCAATGGTGCCATCAACATCGCAATTGGACTGATAACGACTGGTCTGCTGTCCTCTTCTTAGATTAGAGTAGATACAGTCTATCATCTGATTGTCGACGACAACTGATCTGGCGTTATAGTGGTACTGCATATTGTCCAGCAAACATACAGGAAAGGGACCGATATCCGACATGTAGTGTCAGGGTATGGGCTGGCATCATGATCAATGGCCGTACGTCCCTCTATGTGCTTCTAACTGGGACTATGACTGGCCAACGATACATTAATGATGTTCTGCTACCTCATGTTCGCATGTTCCGTGGTGCTGTCTGTCGGTGATAGATTCATTTTCATGGACGACAACGCAACATGTCATCAACAGTCGCTGTCCAGGAGTGTCTTGAGAGCGAGGATATTGAACGCCTCGTATGGCCAGCACGTTCTCCAGATCTGAATCCCATTGAAAATGTATGTGATGCTTTGGGGAGGAGTCTTGCTGGTCGCCAATGCCCACCAATAAACAAGGACACCCTCATCCGTGCACTGACAGAGGAATGGGATAAATTACCCCAACAGCTGCTTGATAATGTTGTGCAAAGCATGACACGACGTGTGGAATCTTGCATCGCCCTCCATGGTGGCCATATCCCGTATTGACATCTTACGCCGGAACGCCTGCGGACAGTAATTGCATTTTTTTCACGTTTACGTATTCTGCACAAAATGGCCTGTTTGTCCCTTGAACACGTTCCAAAGCCTTCTGGATTTCAGAGCGCAATAAATTGTCTTTCTTGTAATGTCCTGGAATTCTGACATTATTTTATTTCATTTGGCATCCAACCACACTTACTTTTTTATGCGCTATATAGCCATTTATGCTCCGTCCATAGCAATTGTCCAGCAGTGTATTCCCATTGATTCATCAGCCTTTTTTTTTTTTAGGTTAAAAAATTCATACTTCAGGGCAGCTATTGGAGCTCTTGATTTGGGTTCAAAAGTTTATTTTAAAAACTTCCAACTTTTTAAAGCTGTTTTAGCTTCTGCAGTTAAGCTTTTTGTGATTCCTCTAAGCAAAGATAAATGGTAGCTAATGCCTTACATTTATTTCTATTAAGTTCAGGTATCTCTTTAGGAGTTAAACCTTCTGAAATGGGTTGCTTTTCATCTATAAATTCATATAAACCCCTGCCCGTTAAGAGCATTGAAATAGCTTTCTTCTACTGTCTATAATTCTGCCCATTCAGTTTAGGAAAACTGAACATATTTCTTTCTAAGTCTGCCATTATATTAGCTGAATGAATTAAATTCTATATACAGATTATATGTAATGTGTGTAAACTATTGTGTGCATGACATCACTAAGTACATTTGGGCCAGTTCCCATATACTTCTTAATCCATTAGGCTTAACCATTTGGCATTAGGCTTAAACATTTTCATGTTAGAGTTAAATATTTCACATTAGGGTTGAAATATTGAAGGCTTGTACATGTATCACTTGTCATGGCATCTTGACAAACTTAATGTGGTACATACAACATATATCAAAAGCTACTGTGACTATCCTAAGACACAAAATAATAGCTATCATATATAGACCTCTTCTACTCTCAGAATCACATTTCCTCTAATACATCTACTTTATCTACTTAACTTTTTTTCTTTTTTTTTTTTTTTTTTTTTTGAAGGGATGAGGCTTATAGTCCAAGCTTTGTGCCTCACATCAACTAAATAGCCAAGTTGTTATAGAGAGAAATGACTGCTGGGCATGATAAAAGTCTTAAAAGCATGAACCGCACATGTCGCCGTCGTTGCGGAAGCATCACTAAAGTCCATCAAGGAAGCCGCTCGTGAGGAGTGGGAAGTTATAGAAGGTTTTTAAAGAGAGAAATGTCTGGTAAGCACTATGAATTTCTTCAATGCACGAACTTTACTTTTCACCACAGAAGCATCGCAAAATTCCAAGATAGAAGACGCTTGTGCGTAGTCGGAAGTTGGAGAAGGAAGGGTTCTCATCCCAAAACAAACCCTCTGATACATACTGTAAGACTGGCAGGAGAGGAAGTAGTGCTCAACAGTCTAGACCAGAGCCGCAGAAGCACATCGGGGAGGAATGTCACTGGATCAGAAACAGGTAGCCATTTAATGGTGCTATGTCAGTTTGTAATTGCTGGATGATGACCGCAGAAGAGCTCCGAAAACAATGTTCACTAGGCTACCAGCAACGACAACTGATATAGGGAAATTGAACTGCCCACACGGATGAATGCCGGGCTGACTCTGAAGCAGTGATCATTGAACCACTGTGCCGAGCATCGTCAGAGGCAGAAATGGGAAGAGACAGGGCCCTGCTATCGTCATGGCCCCGTCGTGCGGCAGCTGCCTTATTCGCAGAGAAACCAACATGAGCCGGGCACCAAATGAGCACAATGCTCTCATAGAAGGAGCTGAGATGTTGGAGTGATTCATCAAGAAGAAGAACAGTAATGTCCGAAGATTACGGTTAAACCCAGCAAAGCCTAGAGAGCAGATCGAATGTCACTTAGCAGCAAGAGGCCCTCGTACAATCCCGGAGCAAATTTAAGCGCTATTAGCAGGGCCTACGCTTCAGCCGAGAACACTGAAGATACGGTCAAAATAGAGAACAAGCGGCTAGATTTATTCTGAGGGAAGAAATGCCCAATCGCCATTGAGGAGGAAAGCTTCGATGCTTCAGTTGCTATGATGTAGTGCAATGCAGAAAACTGGGCCAAGAACTCCCCAAAGAGATGTCTAAGCAGCAGCGGGTGCACAGAGAGCGGTGCTGAAAAGAGAGTCCCGAGCAGATTATTGTATATTGTGGAGCCTGGAGAAGAGCGCTGTTGATGACATAAAACGGCTCCTGACGGAGGCGACTGAGCAAGATCCCAAGGGGGAAGTCATGGGACTCCTAAGCATAGAAGGATAAAGCATCCTCTTCCGTAAGTAGATCAGCAATCGGAGAACGCTGTCCGCAGACACAGCACACCAAACGCCTATCTTTTGGTCGTACAGAGGAGTCTCCATTGTCCGTCTGGGATTCGTGTCGGTCCAAATCTTACTGTTTTGCGCATTGACATACCCGGACAGATGAAACCATGCTTCATCTGTCATGTAATAGTGTTGGGTACATTTCACCGCTGGCAATGGTCTCCTGAAACCACTTACAATATTGCATCCATTTTGCATAATTAGGAGTTTTAAGTTCTTGGTGCGTCATAACTTTGTACAGCCGAAAATGCAAATCCACCTTAAGTATGCGTCGGCATGACGTTCCAGATATTCCCGTTGCAGACAATAATCGGCGAATCAACTTCTAAGGGCTTTGTAACATCCTTGTGTACACATCCTTGATATTCTCTTCAGTATGAATTGTCTTGGGATTGTCTCTTTTTCCTGTTGCACGCTGTGCCGGTTTCACGAAATTTTCGCACTAATTTCTGTATCACTGATTCCGCCAGTGCTAGACAATGTGGAAATTTTTCTGTAAAGAATTCATTTAAAACCTTGTATGAGTTATTTCTGAAATACTGTTCCACCATAAAAATCCGCTGTTCCGTACTTAAAACCATTTCCATTGCCTTTGTTCTCTCTTCACCTATACTTATGACAGTGTGCCTACACTGCTCGGGCTGTGACTAACCACTCCAGAGAATTCCTTTGCAGCTGTACATGCAGAAACCGGTTAGAAGTGGAACAAAGCGGTTTCAACTGGAAACCCACCTAACAACATGTGGCCACGGGGCCTCTTTTATATGGCGCACCCGGTACAAAAAAGTAAAAATGACGACCAAAAAAAAAAAAAAACCATGGCCTATTGTGTATGCTTATAATGCACAGACCAGTAAGGCTTTTTCCTTTTTTGGCCTATTGTGTATGCTTATAATGCACAGACCAGTAAGGCTTTTTCCTTTTTTGGCCTATTGTGTATGCTTATAATGCACAGACCAGTAAGGCTTTTTCCTTTTTTGGCCTATTGTGTATGCTTATAATGCACAGACCAGTAAGGCTTTTTCCTTTTTTAGACAGATAAAATTAATAGAGTGCTGCCATATTGCCAAACACATTTTCATGGTACAAGTGGCTTTGTTGTGTCAGTTTTATGCTTGCTACCCCTCCATATTGTATATGTTGATAAAGATAAAATAGAACTTACTGTTAGCTTTGCCCCCCAGGAAGGGCAATTCACCTGGTTAGTAAACTTATATCCACCATGTTAATACATGCAATTAGTAAACTTTGGATGAACATACACAACGTGAGAACTGCTGTTCTTGTCATCATCATCATTCATTATCAGTCCACTGCTGGACGAAGGTCTCCCCAAGTTTCCTCCACAACGGTCTGTCTTGTGCCAGTCTCCTCCATGTTACTCCCGCATACTTTCGAATTTCATCCACCCATCTCCCATGTGGTCTTCTTCTGGGTCTTTTCCCGTCCTTTGGAATCCAATCTAAAATTTCGGCTGTCCATCGATGATCTGTCCTTCTGGCAGTATGTCCAGCCCATTGGCATTTCAGGGATTTAACTTTGATCATGATGTCTTCTACTCTTGTCATTTTTCGGTTCCTCTTCTTATCTCTCCTGGTTACACCAAGCATGCACCTCTCCATGCTTTTTTTGAGTTGTCTGCAGCCTTTGTATGTCTCTTTTAGTTTAAGGTCCACGTCTCTGCACCATACGTAAGCACTGGAAGGATGCATTGATCAAACACTTTTCTTTTAAGACATAATGGCATATTGCTCTTGAAAATTATGCTGTTTCTTCCAAAAGCTCTCCAGGCAAGTTCTGTACGCCGATTAATTTCTTCATCAATGTGACCCTCACTTGATATCTGCTGTCCAAGATAAACGTACGTGTCTGTTATCTCCAGCTTTTCTCCATCAATCGATAAATCTTCATTTTTTGTAAAAGCATTGAACATCACTTTTGTCTTCTGAAAGTTCATTTTTAATCCCACTTCTTTACTCTTGTCATACTCTGCAGCTCTGATGGGGTAGGTGCAAAAATTATTACGTCATCAGCAAAACGAATGTGGGTTAGATAATCTCCATTAATCCCTTGTTTTCCCAGTTCAGTGATTGAAAGAAATTTTCCAATGTTGTATTAAAGAGCTTCGGAGATATGGTGTCACCTTGTCTCACTCCCTTTCCAATTTTTATGTGTGTTGTATTTTCAAACAGCTGAATATGTTGCTAAGGTCAGGCGTGGTGAAAACCAAGCATAGGAACAACATGCAAATCATAATCTCTCTCTCTCTGTCGCTGTCTCTCTCTCTCTCTCTCTCTCTCTCAAAAACATGTATCAGATAGTAGTCACAAAGTCACCTTGGGTACCATTTTCACAATAGCCAGCAAACCAGATTAAACACTAATCTATTTTGAGTTTAGCTTGGATAACTTTCGCTTATCTTTATTTTGTACAATCGCCTTATCAATACGAACTTGGCAATTATTAAGTAATATACTTGTCATGGTATGGTTTTGATAAACTGCTTAATAATCTTAATCTTCACTATTCCACAGACACGTATGCTTGAAAGATTAAAATTTTCTTCCTCCAGTCTATCTAGCACTAAATTGATAAGCTGTCATTGATTCCCCACTTTTATAAAATCTGCTTCAAACTGTTTACTTACGCAGCACTGGAACACTTAGAAGACAATAGTGCAAAGATCAACAGTCAACTGTTTAGGTCAAAGCAAACCACCTCTGTCAATTATTTTCAAATTTGTGTCTACATTTTTATCTATAGGCTGATATTTCATTTGAGAGCTGTAAGTGTAATATTCTTTACGTTCTTGACAAGAACCAGTCGCTTCATATGCAACAAAACCAGCTATGTAAATAAGGGCTTTTTCATTTATTTATTTTTTTCCTGTTATTTCAACATGTTTAGCCATTGGCAAAATACAGTCAAACACATTATCATATGTGTATGTAGGTTCTATAGCAGAATTTCCTTCAGAGCAAGCATGAAAACTTTTAATTTTCAAACTCCCTAATTTAGCAGTTAATTCCATCAAACTCAGTATTTTTAACTTGCACTCTGATTCCAAAATCTCTTCAACTCATATAGTTTCCACCACTCATTTGCTGATACTGTCCAAAACGGTTTTCAAGGCAATCGGTTTGAAATTTACGAGGAAGTATATATGAGCTGGTGGATTTAATTTTGTTAATAAGTACTGACTGATCTTTACCATTGTATGACTAGTATGATGGAATGCAAAATAGGTCTTGTTCAATAACTTTTCTTGCCTCTTACAGCATGTAGTGTTCCAGAGTTTCCCATTGATTTAACCAAACACAAAACTTGTTCAAGAAATCAATACTTTTATCATGGTCAGCACTTGTGATTGGTTCACAATATGGCTCTGTGAGATTTTTCCTTTCTGTTAGATTTTTAACACAAACAACTTTCCACCATGTCAGTATTATATCAAGAAAATGCTTGGTTCTGTCAACATCACTTCTATAGATGTTTTTAACAGAATCAAGAGCAATTTTATGTCTACCATTGCCTTCAGAAAGCCTCTCAGTGGAGTGTGAAAGCTTGGTAAATCTTTGTGCTTACTACGCCACAAAAATAAACGGGATTTGATACACTATATGTGTCTCTTAAGTGTTCACAGTGTGGTGTATTTATAATCACGAATCAAAAGCAGCTATATATTTTTCATCAAAAAGTCGAACTGCAAGTACAACATTTTGGCATTCTAAATTTGTTGGAAACAGAACTTTGTTTAACAAATTTGGTGCAAGTTTTAATTACTTTTTTTCATTGTGGTACAATGCTGTTAAATGCAACATTCTAGCATAATAGGAACTTCTTCTAGATGGAACCACTGAAGTTGAGTTGTTAAGATTCATTGCAGGCCCAGAGAAAGTTTGCTTAGTTTCCTTCTGGTTAAGACAGTTGTTCTGAATTGATTTCAGCAGATGGACTGTATCAAACAAAAGAAAAAGTTCCTCCCCAGGTGCCTCGGTACAAAATGGAGGGAGTAATTTCACCACCACATAACTGCTCATTCATGATGTGATTAATTCTGTTGTTTTCTTCACAGAAATAATATGCAGTAACCTATCTCATAAAGAACCTTTATCACAGCTTTTGTTAGCTCATACAGGTGATCTGCAGTCAAACTTTGCACAGGAAAGAGAGCAACAACATCCTTGTTTTTCGAAAACAGAGAAGAAATTATATTATAAGAGGGTGGTTGCTTCATAGCTGAAATTTTCTGATAATCGTTCAATCCTCCCACCTTTATATAAAGCTCCATGCTTGACATAAATATCATCCAACCGTAATCCGACAAGCATATCTGCAGGTAAGGGAGGACTACAAGCTCCAAAACGTCAGAGATGTTGCTGTGGCTGTTGAGTGTACCGGCGATGCGTACCAGAAAGGTGCGGGTGTCATATCCAATTGCGCCCCAAACCATAACGCCAGGCGGCGGACCGCTATGGGTATGCATAATGCACGCGTCAAAGTCTCGCCGCACGCTGATCCAACTATCGTGGTATTGCAGGCAGAAGCAGAATTCGTCGTAGAATAGAATGTCGTACCATTCCATAGTCCAGGTGCGGCATTCAACGGCCCGCTGCCGCCGCACTCGCCGGTGGTGTAACGTCAATGGTAATCGGAGCAATGAGCGCCGTGCGACAAGGCCCCGCTCCTGCAGACGACGTCGAACAGTACGTGATGACACAGGTTGTTGCGCAACACACCCTAATTCCTGCGCTAAGGTTCGTGATGTGGCGGTGCGAGCCGTCAATGCCCGCCGCACAACATGCCGGTCCTCTCGTTCGGTGGTGTGTCGTGGCTTCAGCAATCACTCACGTCGATCCGTCCGTCCCTCCTGCACCCACCGAATCCATATTCGGCTCACTGTGGCTGGATGTCGTCCCACATGGGCGCCGATGTCTCGGTACGATAAACCGCTGTTCCGATAAGCCACTATTCGTCCTCTGTCGAACTCCGAAACGTGCTGGAATGACTGCCGTATTCTGCGACGAGGCATCAGGAAGCTTCCCACGCATAGGTCCGGCAGCGCAACATACTTCCACTACTTACACCCCGCCTTCTGTGCACCCTTCTTATAGTGCTTCTCGGTGGCGTTCCGGGCGCACATGATTTGCATATGCCCTGCAATGCTAATCATTTGCATGTCCTCTCGCGGGCGACGCATGCTGCGAATTTCAGGCCAATCGGATGCTTCCTTCTTGGTGTCGCATTTTGGGTGGCCAGCAGTGTATTTAGAATTACCAATGATTCCTACTTTCAGTGGTCACTGTACAGGCCATTGAGAACGTCCCCTCACGCTTGATCCAGTCAGGCCGTGCCTTAATGAACAGTTTCCTAACTGCTGGATTGGTCGCTGTGGACACGACGACAAGGCGCTGTACAGGTGGCCCTCCAGGTCTTCGGACCTGGTCCCTTGCGACTTACACATTTTCTTTAACATACCCCCATAAGTATATGTTCCGCCATTACCCACAACGCCAGATGAACTGAAAGTTCGCATTCATAGTGCTCTGCAGTAGTTCACAACAGACATGCTTGGTCACGTATGGCAGGAATTTGATTATCGCCTCGACGTAGTTCGCGTTACCAACGGAAGTCACAGAACATTTATAAGGTATGAAAACAAAATTTGGACAGGTTTTTTTTTCTTTATCCTATGTGCGTTTAATCGCTGTATATTTAGAAAGACATAAAGTACAGTCATTTGACATCAGATGAATCATTTTGAATTACCCTGCATTACGTGCAACTAATCAGGATTAGAGATGGGCAAATCGATACTTGGTACTTTTTTGTAACAAGTCCAAAGTAACGAGTTCAAGTACCGACGTCGGTACTTTGTTAATATATATATATAATGTCACTCATGTGACGTCATGGCAGCCATCTTAAGACTGACATGAGCAGACTATGCCATAGCTGTTAACACTGTGCGAGGTATGAAGTTGGCAATTTTTGTTGTTATTGGAGGTTTAACGCCCACCGTGAGCAACTCAAAGGGCTGCTTATAGCCTTTTCCGTCCTTGGTTTAGGGCCACTGGTTCCAGGGAAGGGAGAGCCAGTGCCGTAAGACAAACACAACATCCATGCCTCACCGGGATTCAAACCCGCACCCCTCTCGGCCGAATGATCGGAAGCCATCGTTTAGACCACTGTGCCACCGGGCAGTCGGCAAGTTGCTTTTAATATTAATAAATTTGCCCTTCTTTATTATATTAACTGTTGATATACTGATCTTAAGGATATTATTAGTTGATTTATAAGAGTTTAGGGCGTTACGGCTACTTCGAGCTATTTAGGAATATTTCAGCTAGCTTCTGGGGGATCAGCGTAAGTACCAAGAAGGTTCCCTGTTTCTAGTTTTATTTCAAAAACTATTTAATATTTATTGCTGTTATTTTTGCTGTTATTATTCTTACTTACCGTTATTACACGAATCGCCTTCATTTCCCCGTTCAGGTTTGGTAAAATTTGCTATGCTTACTGTTTAGTGTTCAGTCAGCACTTTGGTACACCTAGATTTTTCCTCTCGCAATACCCTCTGTATGAGGTTTTTTTGGAGGGTGATGAAACTTTTTTGGACCAAAAATGTAGTATATGATTTCTTTTACCTTTTGGTGGTAGTCAGGTCTCATTAGCTCTTCTGATTTTTTACAGAATATTTAGAGCACATTGGCTCCTGAACACAATTTCCATGTTTTCTATTCAGTAATCTTATAATGCTATTTACCAGATAGTGTTGTGGGTTTTTATTTTATATTTCACTTATATATGCTAATACAGTATATACCCAGACAACCATCCGTTGTTGTATAAGAGTTCTTAGATTTTTAATTTAGGGTTGATGAACATATTTTTGCAGAAAGGTGCATTTCTACAGTATTTGGAAAAGCAATACTAAATCCTTACATTTCAATGCCACCATATAAAACTTTAAAAGTGCATGCAGGATTCAGTTACATACCCCCCAGTTTTATAATATACTTTGACTATACAATGTAAATGGGAAAATGCCTTTTCACCTGTGAACAAGCATATGCCTTGAAAAGACTTTTCTGAGGAAATTGCTTGGAAGATACATCACATTGATAAGGCTTTTCACCTGAATGAACAAGCACATGCCTTAAAAGATTACTTTTCTGAGCAAATTGCTTAGAGCCTGCATCACATTGGTGAGGCTTGAGGCTCCCCCCCCCCCCCCCCCCCCCCCGGTGTGAATGAGTAAATGCTTCGAAAGATCACTTTTTTCGAGCAAATTGCTTGGAACATACATTACATGGTAAGGCTTTTCACCTGTGTGCATAAGCATATGCTGTGAAAAAAGACTTTTCCAAGCAAATCGTTTGGAGCATACATCACATTGGTGAGGATTTTCCCCACGTGAATTAGTAAATGCTTCGAAAGATCACTTTTTCGAGCAAATTGCGCGGAACATACTGTACATCACATTGGTAAGGCTTTTCACCTGTCACCTGTGTGCATAAGCATATGCTCTGAAAGATTACTTTTCAGAGTTTCTATTAGAATTTGTTTCCTCTGTTAGCACAACAAAATGTCATTGTTCAGTGCCATTCTGTCAATCAAAATGGGAAATTAAGCTGGTCATATCTAAATTGACTTCACATACGTGCTTGACTACTATGTCCTTCGGAAATTAAAAGATTTTATATTAAATGTTTCTCCCTTACCTACCTGTGAAAAGTAACTGCAGGAGGTGATCGCCCAGAATCGTTGTGACCAGTGGCGGACTGGGTCTAAAAACTTTGATTGCCAGGAGACAAAGGGGGCCCACCCACAATATAAAGCTATCATTGAATTTTTATAAGTAAAAAATAAAATTTTTCAAAAAATACACAAGTGGGGAAAAGAGTACAATTAAATTTTTTGCGCAATAAATTTATATTTTTTGATAATTACAGTGTTCATATATTGTACATATTGCTGGCAGTAAAATGTACAATATACTTCATGCAGTTATAATATTGAAACATGCGACATACTACAGAGGTGAAAACATGTGTCATGACGACAAATCTGCAGCGAGACATTCCGTCTCCGTAGCTCAGTTGGGAGAGCGACTTACTCCGGAGTGAGGGGACACGGCTTCGATGTCCGTCTCAGACAAACTTGTGTTTTCACATTGGCGCTCCATTGTGGAAAATGGATCCACTGGCCGTTGGGTTCTTTAAAAAATGTGTGATGTTTATTCCCCACGTTATTTGGAATTAATGAAAAAATCCTACTTCGCTTCAAAGACAGAAAAAAAAAATTAAGGAGATGAGGTGACACATACTAAAGAGGTGAAAACATGTGTCAAGACGACAAATCTGCAACGAGACATTCTGTTCGTGTAGCTCGGTTGGGAGAGCGACTTACTCCGGAGTGAGCGGACAAACTTATGGTTTCACAAACTTCTATTAAATTTTCAAGCTACTAAAAGGTCCTTAACATTTTGTGCGTTTTGAATATATCAATTTTGAGTTTTAGTATTCTATGGCTGACGTTAACTGATAGGAAGAATATGTTCTATATATTATTAAGAATATGTTTGACTCTTGAGATATTTCTTCTGTTCTCGTCCGCTCCTTGCTTTTCGTATCCACTACTGAATGGTGACCTCGAAGGAGCCATGATCGAGAAGAGTGTTTTGTCGGATCAAACTGGGTTAGAGAAGGCCCAACAATTTTTAAGAATAATAACGAGGTCATTGAAACAGAAAACCTAACTGAAGTGATTCTATAATTCGCCTCAGTTCAACGTCTTTCACATTCTCTAGAAGATACAGCAATGATTTGCACATATTGTCCAATGTTTAAGGTGGCCCACTTGCCATCGGGCAAGCTGGCACACTGGCACACTGGCCAGTCCGCCACTGGTTGTGACATCCATAAGCGCAACAACACAAATGTTTAAAAAACAAAACAAAAAAAAACTTCAAATTTCGAAAATCAAACTTGTCGCTTATGTAACCCCAGTGGTTGGAAAAACTACTTTTTATTTGTAGCGAACTACAACTACTTTATGATAAATGCAGTTAACTTCAACTACACTGGCGGAAAGTAAAAAAAGAACACCAAAAAGGAGACGTCTGATACCAACGAAATTTATGCAGCATAATAACGGAATACAGAGGATAACGTGATCAAAACATTATGGCAAAATACAGCTGTATTTGCTGGTAAACTGAAAAATAACATTTCCATGTAACGTGGTTAGTACGAGGTTGAACCGCCATGAACTGCGTCACACTGTGCAATTTTGGCATGGAGTCTGTCGTACAGATGTTGGATGTAGGTATGAGGTATTGAGTTCCAAGCATCCTCAACCTGGACGCGTAAATCGTGGATGGTTGTGGCTGGCCGTGGAGACCGGATAAGTCAATGTCCCATGAAATCCCACACGTGCTCAATGGGGGACAAATCCGGTGAACGTGCAGGCCATGGAAGTTGTCTCACACCCTGAAGTGCATGTTGCGTTGCACGTGCCGTGTGTGGGCGTGCGTTATCTTGCTGGGAAACACCACTGTGGACCGCCCTTACAAATGGCACAACAACAGGCTGAATTATTTTGATGTAGGAGGTGCTGTTCAAAGTACCCGGTACAAACACTAGTTGTGTACGGGAGTGATAGCTGATCGCTCCCCACACCAGGAGACCAGGTGTAGGCCCTGTGTGTCGCTGGCGGATGCAAGAAGGGTGGAGACGCTCCCTTGTGCGTCTGCGAACACGCATACAGCCATCGGAGGCTCCCAAGCAGAATCTGCTTTCGTCGCTGAACACGACAGATCGCCATTGCGTTCTCCAGTGCAGACGTTGGCGACACCACTGCAGCTGTTTCTGACGGTGGGCTGGAGTCAGAGGTACACATGTCAGAGGCACACGTGCACGTAGTCCTGCATCCAGTAGACAGTTGTGGATTGTTCGCACAGTCACCTCAGGTGCAACGGCATCTCGGATTTGCATCGCAGTGGATGTTCTGATTGACAACGCCGCTCTTCTTATGCATCGATCGGTTCACTCATCAGTCCGTCTGTGACTCCCTGTTCCACGTCTTATCGTGTGGGAATGTTCCTCGGACCATCTACGCCACCATCGTACCACCACCGATACTTCCTGTCCAATTCGCTCCGCAATACGACGATACGACCACCCGGCCTCGCGGAGTCCTACTAGACGACCTGCTGAAATTGTACACGTCTTCCATGTCCAGGCATTGCAGCTTCTTCAGGGTCTTCGCACGTGTCCGTACGCCGACGACTGATTACATTCACTTCGCCGTACTCGTTAAATACCACCGACGATAATTTGCATATTATGCCGTGCTGTGGCGTAAGCGCTCACCGGTTGGTCCCGAAATTAACATCACACCTACGTAAACTCGACCCCATTAACATATGTAAATTTCATTATCGTCCGCCAATTCCTTCTTGGTGTTCTTTTTTCAGTTTCTGCCAGTGTACATTTTTAAAAAAGTAGTGACTACAAACTACTTTTTTTTTTTATTATGAACATTTTTAGTAGTACTAACTTAGTATATTGCAGTTTCAGTTAATATATTAATATCTGTAATATGGCATTGTACCTGACATTTTAAAACAGAACATTTTCAAATGTAAGGAAGAAAGTAGAAAACCGAAGTTTTTCTACTTTTCCGTTATTTAAAGTAGAAAAACTTGGTTATGACATAATTAGGGTTGCCAGTCGGCCGGTATTGGCCCGGACAGTCCTGGATTTGTAATGACGTCCGGGGCTGTGTCCGGGATTTTTAAATGAGTGGTTATAAAGACAGCGAAAAATACACATAGCTAATTATTTATTTCATTTCTATTAGTACTGAAAATTTTGACTTACCTCTATGTGCAATTTCAAATTAGAGGCGGATGACTTTGAAACCGACAGCTTATTATTTATGGGGCAAAGTTTGCACGTGACTGTAAAATTCCCGTTTACTTGCTTCTCGAGCACTCTGAAATAATTATTATACGCCGACCAAAACAGTTCAATTATTTCTTCATCAAGCTGGACATATTTCAGGAAAACAGAAAAAATTTATAATAACCTGGAAACATAAGTTAAATAGGTCTTCGAAGCAAGGAAAGCAAACACGTTCGTATTAACACGAGACGAAAACGATAACGAGACAAGTGCTGGTGTTGCCAACCTATGCTAGAAAACTCTGTGCTTTGAAACACCAAACGTTCTTATTCAGAGACCCTCGTTCGTCATAACCTGTCCATTTTAATCCGCTCCATAGCCGATATCATGAAAGAAATGCTCGCTAGATGGCGATGCTTAGCGCTGGTGCTGTGCAATTAAAACGAGGAGTATTAGCGTTGTGTCGCAAACACACGTGATATGTGGAAGGGCACCTTGTTTGTTTACTGCAGTAACATTAAAAGTAGTGTCGAAACTCGCTACAAACTACAGAGGTTTGCATCGCGCTACACTTTTTTTGTTAAAGTAGCGCGTTACACTACAAACTAGCAGAAAAGTAGCGACTACAGTAGTTTCGCTACTTGTAGCGCACTACTTCTGGCCACTGTGTAACCCAATGGCTCAAAACGACTATGCTGCACCGGTGGCGTACCTCCATGGACCGGACCCATCCAAGGCCGTCTTAATACCACACCAGGCCTGCAACGAGGTCACGTGATTTGGCCGTGACGTCACAATCGTAGGGCTACTCTTTTCCCATTAGACCTACGGATTTGACTCGTTTTGTAGTTGTGTTATCATATCGGTTCTTGTTGGCTAGTTGTGTTGTTCCAGTGAATGTTGTGTGGATATTTACAGCGTGTTTTAAGTTTATTGTGAAGATTCTGCTCGACTACAAAAGATATTTTAAGCGGTAAGGAATGTTTATTTTCTTTTATTAGTATTTAGTACTGAAACTTCATAAATACGAATTGTTGATTGAAAGTTAGTTAATCCTTCATGAAGTGCGGGTTTTACGATTTATAAATGTTCTTATTGCTGCGGAATAAAACGGGATGTAATTTTATACCTTTTGTTATACATATTATGCGCATGCTGCAAATGGAACAAGGAGAAATTACATTGTGATCTTAGAAATGGGTTCATGAAGTCGTCATTTGAAAAATCATTTCTTTATTCTGCAAAAGTTAGTTAAGAATAATGTTAAAATTACAGGAAATTATAAAATTTTCATTTTGAATAACATGTTTTAATGGTTGTTCACTGAATTTAAAACTGATAACTTGGAATTTCAAAACATATCTTCTATTGTATGCCACCA
Source organism: Macrothele yani (assembly GCA_039090855.1). Lineage (NCBI taxonomy): Eukaryota > Metazoa > Arthropoda > Arachnida > Araneae > Macrothelidae > Macrothele > Macrothele yani. The sequence goes on from CM077021.1 coordinate 32,866,071, forward strand.
GTAATTCTATATTTAACACTACACACGTAGCTTTCATTCTTGCATCCTGGGGCTTATTGTGGATGAATTTTCATCTTTGAAAATTTTGGGGACTTTGTTATGATTGTCAAGTTATTCAAAATCTCATTTCTTCAACTTCCACGTTTCTTTTCCCTTCGAGAACTATGCAATAAAGTGAAATGTATTAGGCTCATAGCTTATTTATGATGATATATCAAAATAACTGATGATCCTGAAATGCTTGTTGCTTTGTAAATAAGGCAGCATGTAATTTTAGAATGCCAAACAACATTACGATGACTGGAAACTGGGATACCTGGAGGTATTTGACATTTTTTTTATTTTATGAAAATAGAGTGCTTTTAACTGAAAAAATTACTCATCATGGATTCAGGGATCGTGTTTTTAGCTTTCAGTGATACCTACAGCATAGCTGTGAAGAAAGCGTATTCACGATTTTTTACGACACACACACACACACACACACACACACACACACACACACACACACACACACACAAAATAAAAATGTCATGATTGCTATGCATTCATGAATTAAGTGAAGCTGCTGCACAATGTGCTGAAGAATCTCCACAGCTTGCGTATCGATCAAAAAATTATGTTTAAGCACACAGGTCTGTATTTCTGCTGTACAAACCAACAACACTAAATGTGATAGTACATCACCGATCAGATATAATTATACAATGCACTTCTCGTTTTCTGTAAAATTAATACTTTCAATATGCACATATAGTAATAAATATGCACATATAGTAATAAATACAGTAGTATTTCAGTCTGGTTGCGACTTGTCTTTTCCAAAACATGAGTGACGACAAGTTAGAAACAGATTTCATCCACATGCTGTCTCCCAATCGCGATGCAAATTTAACTTGAATTTTTCAGGTGACACTTGAACAAAAATACTATACGCACAAAAGTATTAAGAGTACTACTTACTTTTCTGAAGAAATTATATTCCAAAATAGTTCCGAGAAGTACTCGAGAATATATCCCTTACGATGTGAACACTAACATTTCTGTTACGACGAAGAGCAAAGGAATAGCACCACGATTGTGACGTCACAAATCCTTGTGGCAAGCCTGGTGAGTTATAAAGATGGCCTTGACCCATCTCGGACGAACGGTCAGACTACTGCGCCACATGCGCAGTGTGAAATTTTTTAAGTCTGTCACCCCAGTGGCACAATAGTCTAAGCGCTGGCTTCTGACCATTCGTCCGAGATGGATTGTTTTACGGTACTGGTTCTTCCCTTTCTTGGGACCAGTAGCTCTAAATTAAACAGGAAAATGTGTTTAAAGTTTCATGACTGTCTGGTACCTAAAGTATCGTTTCAACCGCTCTCTTTCTGCCCAGGCAGCCCCAGTGGCGCAGTGATCTAAGCATTGGCTTCTGATCATTAGGCCAAAAAGGGTCCGGGTTCGTATCCCGGTGAGGCATAGATGTTGTTTTTATCTTACGGAACTGGCTCTCTCTCTTTTCCCTGGAGTCAGTAGCCCTAAATTAGGGACGGGCAATTGCTTATAGCCTATAGAGTTGCTCATGGTGATCGTTAAACCCTCAATAAAAAAAATTTTTGCCGGGAAAATTTATTTTAAAAGTTCATATCCTCTTTGCTATTAAGCAATAACAAAATAATAATAATAATAAAATAAAACAGATGAGATAAATCAGGTATATATTTCATCATGGATTTCAGACTCAGCTTTTTTTTTCTCGATTACTTCTGTAAACCAGTTCTTCCCGAAAAATAAAGGACTTCCTGTATTCAGATGTAAGGATTAATTACTGTGAATCGGTACTTGTTCCCAGAAAGAAACAGTAACGACTTCTCTAACCAGGTCCAAGGAACGCCTGCTGTAAATCGGTGCTTGTCTCGAGAAAGAAAATGTAACGAGTAACGAAGTAGGAAAGTACCGATCTTCTGCACTCGTTACATTGTAACGGTTACGGAAGTACCGACGCATCACTAGTAACCAGGTCCAAGGAACCGCTGCTGTAAATGCCGAGATAGAAAAAGTAACGAAGTAGGAAAGTACCAATCTTCTGTACTCTAAGGTGACCAGATATTGGAACATTGATTTGAGGACAAAATGGCGTGATGTCCCCAAATCAGCAGATCATTTGGGGATGCGTACATATTCAAAATAAATATGAAATTTGTTTTGTCACAAAATATTATTGTTCATATAAGTGTGATATTAAATATGAAAATTTGTCTTAAAAGGATATTAACTTGTATAATGTTGGTAATTTGTACTGACAAAGCAAAGCTATGATGGCCACAACATATTGGCAAAAGTGAAATACTTTACCTTAGGTATATCTGCTGAATTATGATAAAATCAAGCTGCAGAGTGACGAACGAATCGCATGGCAAATTTTTCATTTTGCCGAAGTTTCTGGAGAAACTTAAACCAAGTACAGTCGAAATTTGGCAGCCCCAGTGGTGCAGTGCTCTTACTGCTGGTCATTGGCCATTCGTACAAGTTGGTACAGGTTCGAGCCCCGACTGAGGCATGGGTGGTGTGTTTGTCTTACAGCACTTGCTCTCTACCTTCCTTGGAACGAATGTCCCCAAATTAGGGACAGGTGATTACTTATAGTATTTAGAGTTGCTCACGGTTGTCGTTAAACTCTGAAAAAGGTAACACAAAAACTCAAAATTTGTTTCCACAAGAAGCATATTGGAAACGATATTTAAAAACATTTTTCATTAGTAATCTAATGAGAAAGTGTAAATTCGAGGACACTTGAGGACAAACATCAAAATCTGAGGACAATTTTCGTCCCCAAAGGCATCAGGCGTTTTTGGGGACAGTAAACTAAATTCGAGGACTGTCCTCAAGAATTTGGGACTTCTGGTCAGCTTACTGTACTCGTTACATTGTAACGACTCATCACTAGTAACCAGGTCCAAGGAACAACTGCTGCAAATCGGTACTTGTCCCGAGACAGAAAAAGTAACGACTGAAATGTGAAAGTACTGATCTTCCGTACTCGTTACATTTTAATGAGTACGGAAGTACCTACCCATCACTAATCAGGGCAGAGAAATCTACTTTGAGATGTGGACCCAGTGGCGTATTCAGCTGGGTACGATTTTCTTCCCCAAACTAGATTTTTTTCTTTTAAAATGGCCAAAGATCGTAAATATTTATCTTATTAATTTTTCTAAAATTGCAGTAATTAGATGCATAAGTTTTCTCGTGAAAACTTTTATAACAATTGAAATACATTCAGCAGACATAAAACAGGGATAGGAGTGATGGGCAGTTGACATTGGCATCCCCCGCGCACAGTGGAACAGACCCAAACCGAATGGTGGCGATAAATTGGCAGACAGGAGGACTTCCAAACAACGTGTCGCAATCGGTGAACATGGTGATCTGAGCGACTTTAATCGTGGACGCATTGTCGGTGCAAGACAACTGGGTCGTTTTATCGCCCAAGTGATAAAAATCCTAGGATTCCTGAGGGCAGACGTATCAAGCTTGTACTGCGAGTGCACCATCGACAGACGTACTGGCTCCGCGTCGTATTCAAATGAATCCCATTTTCAGCTGTACCGAACTGACGGGCGGGTGAAGGTGTGACGTCGACAGCATGAGGCCATAGCCCCGTTGTGCCGTGTCGGCTCTGTGATGGTTGGGGAGCCTTTTCGTGGATCGCATGAAGTTCCTTGGTGTGTCTGGAGAGGTTCTTAATTGCTGCGCGTTAGCAGCTTGTGTTGGCTAATCACCTGCACGTTTTCGTGGCCTTCGCGCATCCTGCAACCGATGGGCTGTTTCAGAAGGACAATGCACGGCCCAACTGGGTTGAAACCACGCAGGCGGCTTAGCTCGAGAAACACCCATCTGAGTTAGGAACCATCCAGTGGTTCCCAAGGCGTGACCTTTTATACACAAGCCTGAGGACTACCTCCAGACCTGCTTCTGACGTCATCACCCGAAGTATGTCATGGCAGGGGGAGCGGCTCTCATCGGATTTAAACCTTCTAGAATGCCGTGGAGTGGAACATGGATCGACGTCTCGGACGGAGTTGTGGACAATGCTGCAATATAGGCTTTGCTGAAGGGAGGGTTACCTTGAGAAACCCTCCGGCATCTGGCGCGTGCATGAGATTCTTCCTCGGATTCGCAGAATCCCCTCCCCTCCTTTTGTCGACATTTGGGGGAAAGTCTCGAGATTGATGCTGTAATGAAAAGAAATATTTTGAGATTTAATTGGGGGGGTGAGAGATGTCGTTTTCGATCTGGAAACGGTATTTCTTTTTCGAAAACAGAAGTTAAACGAAGTGAAGGGTTTTCTCGTAATCACAATTTCTTTTCTCACTATATTGCCCCTGAGCAGTATTGTTAAATATCATTTTATTGCATAAGTGTTTCTATTTCAGCTTGAAACTGTGGGCAACGATTTCCGAAAACGGAAATTAAGACAGCGCAAAGATTTCCCTGTAGTCTTGAGGCATGAGATTATTCCGTGTATTCGAGAAATTCCGCCACTTCTGTTATCATTTGGGACATTCTCTAGATCAGCGCAGAACTGAACAGAAATTTTTGGGTGATTGGTGGTGTTGGTTTCGTTTTTCGTTTGAGGACGGAATTCCGTCTTTCGAAACCGGAAGTTTAGACGGGGTGAAGATTTCTACCGTAATCGTACTTTTTTTTTCTCGCGATGTTCTTTCTGTCCAGTATTGTCTTAAATATCCTTCTATTCTATAAATATTTGCAGTTCACCTTAAAAATGGAGGAAAAAAGTTTCTGAAAACGGAAATACACGGCCGACGGCCGAATCGCATTATTGTGACCACCAGCTAATATCCAGAGCAACCGCTGTGTGCAGCGCGGACAGCAGCTAGACGAGCTGGGAGTGACTCAATAAAGTGCTGGAAGGTGTTCACAGGTATGTGGAGCCATGCTGAATGCAGTGCATCTGGCAGCTGCTGAAGGGTGCGTTGTAGAGGAACCATAGAGTGAACAACATGGTCGAGGTGGTCCCACAGATGCTCAATTGGGTTTAAGTTTGGGGAATGCTCTTCTAACCACTCTTGGACATTTCAAGCTGTGTGACATGTCGCATTGTCGTGGTGGAAGATCCCATTCGCCCGAGGGAAGGCAATCGGCATGTATGGATGTACGTGGTCTGCAAAGGATGGATTCATAACTAATTCTGTCCATAGTGCCTTCCACAGGTATGAGTGAACCCAGAGAACGCCACGAAAACATTCCCTAGACCATAACGCGGGACCCACCAGCTTGTGTTCTTCCAGCAACGGTTAAAAAGTGTTTGTTCTCCGATGTTTCTCGCCTTATGCACCAATGTCCATCCGTTTGATGAAGCAGAAAATGTGACTCGTCGGAGAATGTAATCCATTGCAAATCAGCAGAAGTCCAATTCCGATAATGCTGTGCAAATATAAGCCTTTTCTGCCGATGCACATTCGTTAGCATAGGTGCAGTGACCATCTGTATGCATTGGAGCCCCGTACGCAGCAGGGTTCAGTGAACTGTCATTTTAGACACACTTCCGGTAGCACCCTGTTTCATTCGGCCAGTGAGTTGCTCCACTGTAGCGTGTCGATCAGCTATCACATACCTTTGAAGCCAACGTTCACCTCTCACGTCAATGGCACATGGTGCTCCGCAGTTTCCACATTGCTTTTTCGCAATGGTGCATTTCTCGAATTACAATACACTTTATCACAGCAGCACACAAACAGTTCACGAACTGCACTGGCCGCTCCGGTGGCACAGTGGTCTAAGCGATGGCCTCTGATCATTCATCTGCGAGGGGTCTAGGTTCGAATCCCAGTGAAGCATGGATGTTGTGTTTGTCTTACGGCTCTGGGTCTCTCCTTTACCTGGATCCAGTGGCCCTAAATTAGGGACGGGCAATTGCTTATAGCCCATTGAGTTGCTCACGGTGGTCGTAAAACCTCCACTAAAAAAAAAAAAACCTACGCTGTTTCAGAAATACTGCCACCCTTGGCCGGAAAGCCGATAATCATCCCTTTTTGCAAATCTGTTAAATCGCTCCTTTTATCCATGACAGCAACGAGTGATATGTTTTCAAATTGCCTACAGCACACACCTTATATACCCTCCAAGCCAGCTCACAACACGTGCCTTCTTTCATTGGCTACGCGCTGTTGACGTCAAAAATTGGAGGTGGTCACGATAATGTGACTCGACTGTGTAGGTAGAAGTCAATATTTCTCCCGTAATTTTTTTCTTTGGGCAATGTTCTCACTATCTTGTTTTGCTTATGTTATTTATTACTTTCACCCATAAATGTTTGCATTTAAGCTTGATAAGAAAGGAAAGTTTTCCAGAAACGGAAATAACGAAGTCGGAAAATGTGTAAGAATTGATTGATGCATGGTGTTCAAAGTATTAATATTCTCAAAGCTTTGATATCATGCATTTGTGGCTCTCAGGCTGAAAGTTCTTTAAGGTGGACGTCTAGTAATTTTGCTTCCTATACTTCCAATGGGCAAACTTCTGTACACAGTTTCTTCACAATTAATGCATTCCCAAGGATGAAACTTTAAACACTGATTAAAATAACTTCATATTATAACTTGGAATTCTTAATATTTTCTAAAACATAACCATAATTAAGCAATCTAACATTTGTTTGTCTACTGACGTCATCATTGTACAGGTCGTGCCATCTTTTTTCTGGTCTCACCACCACCAAAGGAAAAGTTATTGATTTTTAATATAATTATGGTTATGTTTTAGAAAATATTAAGTATTCCAAGTTATAATATGAAGTTTTTTTAACTGATGTTCAAATTTTCATCATTGGGAATGCATTAATTGTGAAGAAAATGTGTGCAGAAGTTTGCCCATTGGAAGTATAGGAAGGAAAATCACTAGACGTCCACCTTAAACATGATGGATAAAATTGTCATCTAAGGGAATAAAAAGAGAAAAGTGACAATGAAGAAACGGGAAGGGAATGATATCAAGAGAAAGGAAAAATAAGCAATAAATGCTGAGCAGCTGCAGAGTCGACAAAAGGCAAATATGGCCGTGGAACTTGCTAAGAAGAGAGCAACACAAGAGAAAAATTGAGCTGATGTTCTAGGAAGTACATCAAAACAAAACACCACCACCACCAAAAAAGAAAAAACTGTTTGAAAGAATCTCTTTTAAAACCATTTTATGTTGTTTTGAATTCAGTTATTTTATATTGTGAGTACTGTGATGTGCTCCAGTTTAGCATACATATCATTAAGCAGTTCTCTGAGATTCAGAGGTTAGCTGCTCAAAGAAAGACCATCTGCCAGATAAATGTTTAACTGATAGAACTATAATTTACATACTGTTGCTGCACAAAATATCTCCATTTACAGCAATCTCAACGCACTGCTTGAACTTCTCTGACATCCAACACATGCCGCACACAAGTGTTTTTGTGCTTCATACGCATCTTTTTTTCAAGCAGACATTTCTGAATTTGGTCCTCTCATGATTTCTTTGGCTTTCTTCTGCCTCTCCTTCCTGCCACTTGTACTGAAAAAAAATTTAGTAAGCATCTCATCACTCATTCTTTCAACATGGCCAAACCACCTAAGAATATTAATCTCCATGTTACTAAGAACATTCTGCCTCATGTTACACATCTGCAACACATCTTCATTCCTTACATGATCAGCGAGAACATGTTTTGTCTCAACCCCTTGTAAGTAACACATCTCTCCAGCAGATCTCTCGGTGATCGATACCGAGAGATCTGCATTTCTGGACTTCTATTGGAGTTTTTGGTGAATGTAGGGCATCATTTCATACTAAATCTGTAACGCTCTTTTCGCTATCTCTCTTGGTTCTCGCGATAGGATTGCTAACTTCCAAAATTCGCCGCTAGGGGTGCTGCAATCAGTATCATCTGATAGAACATAGTCACTTTACTATATGTACACACTACTTCCTAGCATTTTGCGTTCAAAAGTTATTTCCCTGTTTACGGACTTTCCTATACACCCTGTATATATATTATACTCAACTGGCTATTTCTGAGATGGTTTTGGTAAACAAAAGGCCTACAGATTAGTGCATAGCCATCATGAAAAGAAAAAAAAAAGAAAGAAAGAAAGAGAGGGGGGAGCGAAGAAGGGTAAAAAGTAACCTGGAACAGCCAGACTTTGAATAAAGTGGGTCGGTGGTGCCAGGCCTTGATTGGACCCCTGGGGTGAGTGGTGGAATTTGCAGACAGGAGAAGGGGTTGAAGTATTACAGAGTTGACGGGGATGTTAATGAAGCAGTCTGATTTGATTTCTCCATTCAACCATACTGGATGGTGAGGAAAGAGCTGAAAAAGATGCAAAAATGCTTTTGTTAATACCACTGTGTGACTGCTTATAGCCCATTGCATTGCTCATGGTAGTCTTTAAACCTCCAAGCAAAAAATACCACTCCTCATATATAACAGGGTTAGCTGACAGTTTTGATATAACGGGGTTGTCCAAAATAATGGAAACGCCTTGAAACAATAGGTGTTATGCACCTAATATGGTGTGGGAGCACCCTTGGCATTTAAAACTGCTTGAATCCTCCTTGGAATGAATGCATAAAAGTCCTGGATGGTGGTAAGTGGTATGTTGTACCATTCTTCCTGTAGAAACTGCTCCAATTCTTTGAGAGATGCCGGAGAAGGATAACAGGATCACACTCTGTTTTCCAACACAGACCACAGTGGCTCAATGATATTTAAGTCTGGTGATTATGCAGGCCAGGGAAGGTGTGCAACTTCATCCTCATGTTCCTCAAACCATAATTGAACAGTTCGACTTCTGTGAATCGGGGCATTATCATCTTGAAAGGTGCAATCCCCTGACGGAAACAATGTCTACACCATTGAATGCATATGGTCAGCCAAAAGAGTGACATAGTCACCACTAGTGATCCGTCCGTGTAAGGTGATAATGGGACCTACTGCAAACCACGAGATCATGGCCCAAACCATTATGGAACCGCCCTTCATGCTTCACTGTAGGAAGGAGACAGTCTGTGTTGTAAGCTTCTGTGGGTGTTCTCCACACGTATGCTCGTCCTGTGGTGGGGAATAGTGAGAAACTTGATTCATTGCAAAACAAGACATGTTTCCAGTGATCCGCAGTCCACGTTTTATGTTCCTGGCACCACTGTAGTCTCAGTTTCATATTGACCTGTGACACCAGGTGTTTTGCAATTGTAGCTCTGCCGTAAATATTTTGCTGATGCAATTCCCTTCACACAGTATGGGTCGACACTGGGTTTTGGAGATGTGCATTAAGCTCAGCAGTCACTTTCGTCGCCGTGGTCTTCCTCTTTGTGGTCACAATCCTTTTTAATGTCCTCTTGTCTCTTGCAGTGAGTTCGGTTTTCCTTCCACAGTTGTGGCTCGCAGATGATGTTGTGCCATGAACATTGTATGCTTTTATGACCTTCGACACGGTACCTCTCGATACCCTCAATACCTGTGGCAGTGTGGTTACCGATGCACCAACTAGACGGGCTCCTACAATCTGCCCTCTTTGGAACTCCGACAGGTCATTCATTGTGCCTTCACCTGGAACGAAATTATGCAAACACCGATTTACAATGCAATAATCACACAGACCTTTGAGACTATAAGCAACACTTTTTTACAAAAAAAATTGTAGCTACATGTTCGTTTTACTCAAAAAGCAGCACATACCAAAGTCACTGTTTTCAGCGAGGTGTTTCCATTATTTTGGACAACCCCTGTATCATCATCATCATCATCATTGTCAACCATTATCAATCCACTGCTGGACGAAGGTCTCCCCAAGTTTCCTCCACAACGGTCTGTCTTGTGCCATTCTCCTCCATGTCACCCCCGCATACTTTCGAATTTCATCCACCCATCTCCCATGTGGTCTTCTTCTGGGTCTTTTCCTGTCCCTTGGAATCCAATCTAAAATTTCGGCTGTCCATCGATGATCTGTCCTTCTGGCAGTATGTCCAGCCCATTGCCATTTCAGGGGTTTAACTCTGATCATGATGTCTTCCACTCTTGTCATTTTTCGGATCCACGTGTTCCTCTTCTTATCTCTCCTGGTTACACCAAGCATGCACCTCTCCATGGCTCTTTGAGTTGTCTGCAGCCTTTGTATGTCTCTTTTAGTTAAGGTTCACGTCTCTGCACCATACGTAAGCACTGGAAGGATGCATTGATCAAACACTTTTCTTTTAAGACATAATGGCATATTGCTCTTGAAAATTATGCTGTTTCTTCCAAAAGCTCTCCAGGCAAGTTTTGTACGCCGATTAATTTCTTCATCAATGTGACCCTCACTTGATATCTGCTGTCCAAGATAAACGTACGTGTCTGTTATCTCCAGCTTTTCTCCATCAATCGATAAATCTTCATTTCCTGTAAAAGCATTGAACATCACTTTTGTCTTCTGAAAGTTCATTTTTAATCCCACTTCTTTACTCTTGTCAGCAAGTTCCTGGATCATACTCTGCAGCTCTGATGGGGTAGTTGCAAAAATGACAACGTCATCAGCAAAACGAAGGTGGGTTAGATAATCTCCATTAATCTTTATCCCCTTGTTTTCCCAGCTCAGCGACTGAAAAACACCCTCCAATGTGACATTAAAGAGCTTCGGAGATATGGTGTCACCTTGTCTGACTCCCTTTCCAATTTTTACGTGTGTTGTATTTTCAAACAGCTGAATCTTTGCACTTGCATTTTCATAGATGTTATTAATAATAATAATGTATGCATCTTCAATACCGCAGGTCTTCAGAGCCATTGTAACTGCTGATGGTTTCACCGAATCAAAGGCTTTTTCATAATCGATAAAAGCCATGCACAATGGAAGTTCGTATTCCCTCGCTCTTTCAATTAGTTCTCTCAGTACGTGGATATGATCTATTGTGCTGTAGCCACTCCTGAATCCAGCTTGTTCTCTCGGTTGAGCCATGTCCAGTGTTACCTTCAAGCGGTGTGAAAGAACTTTAGTGAAGATTTTATAAACTACTGATAGGAGGCTGATAGGTCTGTAGTTTCCGAGATCCTCAATGTCACCTTTCTTATGTAGCAAGATCATTGTAGCGGTGTTCCAATCCTCAGGAATCTTTCCTTCATTAAGGCATCGAGTGAAAATTTGGGCGAGTACTGTTTCGATTTCTCCACTTGCTTCTTGTATGATGTCTACAGTAATTCCATCTTCTCCTGGAGCTTTTCCCCGCTTCATGTTCTTGATTGCATGTGCAACTTCTGCTGGAAGGACTGGAGGAACTCTGGTACTGGTATCTTTCATGATGTCTGGAGTGCATGTATCATCCCTTTCATATAATTTGGAGTAGAAATCTTTCACTCTTGTCAAAATTTCGCCTCTATTTCTTGTTACAGAACCATCTTCTTTTCTCAGTGCCATAATCTGTTTTCTTCCCTTACTGAGATGTCCCTTTGCTATCTTCAGGCTTTGGTTGTTTTCAATTGCTTTCCTCACTAGTTCACAGTTGAATTTTCTTACGTCTTCAGTGATACTTTTTCTTACTGTCTTGCATAGCTCTATATATTCCACTTTGGAAGTCACATCTTCTTTAGTTGTCCTCATCTCTCTTCTTTTTTGCATCAACATTTTCGTTTTTCCTGATAATTTGTTTACATGCAACTTATTCTTAGACCCAGCTAATTTTGTTGCTGTTTCCATAAGAGCTTTGGTTACTTTTCTGTTAACTTCAGAGATGTCCACTTCTTCCGATGTTAGGCCTTCTAAAGCAGAGAACCTGTTCTTCAGTTCCAACTTGAAGGTATTATGGTGTTTTTTAAGGTTGGTTATGTCAATAGATTTTGTTTGTCTTATGAGCTTGCCACGTTCAAGTTTAGTGTTGAGATATGACACTGCAGATGAACATTTGCAAATAACATACCAAATTGACAAACCCAATAAATATGCACAAAATGAAACGAAATGGTACAAACAGAGGGGGGGGAAGACCTGAAAGAATATATAAATAATACCTTAGCACAAACAGTCATTGTCAAGGGAAGCACCTGGTTTGACGGGTGGCTTTTCAGAGACCAGAAGGCCGCCCCGGTGGCGCAGTGGTCTAAGGCGCTGGCCTCTGATCATTCGTCCGTAAGGGGTCCGGGTTCGAATCCCGGTCAGGCATGGATGTTGTGTTTGTCTTACGGCACTGGCTCTCTCCCTTCCCTGGAACCAGTGACCTTAAATTAGGGACGGGCGACTGCTTATAGCCCATTGAGTTGCTCACGGTGGTCGTTAAACCTCCAATCAAAAAAAAAAAAAAAAAAAAAAAAAGAGACCAGAAGAAGAGACAGACAAGATCCAAACTTCCCCCTGGTCGTGCTCCCTAAGATACGAAATGAAACGATGAGTGAGGAAACCCAGACACACTATCACAAGAGACTACCTAGTGTGAATAACCTAGAACTAATCGTAACGAACAGTGACTGAAGTCAATATATGACACGAGGGACTGACCAGTCAGTCGCTGCAGGAACCAACAGTGAACCAAGTGTGGAAATGAAGAATAATGTAAAAAATATGAAACTGTGTTGTTGTGAAAAAGATGTGATGAGTTAAATGGAAATGCAAGTTGCCCATCAAGCAATAAAGTGTGGTCTATTTTTTTAATTTCGTAGGCTCCTTTGTTAAAAGAACTTATGTCAGTAGAAATGGAAATAATAAAATTAAGACCTAGAAACTCAGTAGGTAAGATACGAAACAATAAACCTGAACGAGAACTGATTGAGTAGTAAATGATAAAGCAGAAGTTTAAGATTCTTAGCAATATTGGCGGAAGTATAACAAATTTTACTCGCGCATACAGACTGCAAAATAATTAAGTTACAGTGTGTAATAACAAATATTAAATGTCCTATATGTAAAATAATTAATATTACAATCAAAATCGCAGTGTTTATCAAACAAATCAATAACAATATCGTAATCATCGCACATGGAAATACTCAAATCTAAGTAATGGACAACATCATCCTAGTGGTTAGTCCTTTCCAAAATAAGTTCATATGGGTAAATGGAACGCGCCAGTACTAGAAAATCTGAATAGTCAAAGACAATCAGATCGTCAATAAAGCGAAAAAAATATCCAGCATTTTGAGTAATATTAAACATAAATGTGGACTCGTAATAATGAAGTTACAGGTTAGCCAATAAACTGGAAAAGATGCTGCCAATGATTTGAAGATACAGTCCATTCTCCATGTTAATGTAGTTGTGTAAAAGACAAAAATGTAATAAGCGAGTCCAACGAATCTTGGTTATGTTAATAACCAGTCCATACTGATCAAATAGTTTGTTGCAAACACTGAGAAGTAGGTCAGCAAGAGGAATGGATGTAAATAAATTTTTGAAGTCATAAGTTCCAATGGTTTTGGGTTGAACATAGTTTCCAAGGAGTTCCAACACTTTTGAATTATTGCTGATGATCCATGTATTAGTTATGCAGTTAGATAGGTAGGTCTTTCAAGATTTTCGCAAAGGTTATACCGGCTTGGGAGCTATAGCTATTTCTTGCGCTAGTAATGAAGTGGAACCCAATTGGTGTTTTATGAAATTTTGGTATAGCATATAAAAATGGAAATGTGGTAACAATATTTCCAATATTTAAGCATTTATGTAGTGCTATAATCTCTTGAGGATAATATTCCTGTTAGTTGAAACTTTTTGGTTAGTTATACTGCTATATAATTCATTAGCAAGAGTATAGAGACAAAATTTTCTGCAAAGATAGTGAAGCTGTTACTGGCCTTATCAATTGGAGTTATAACAAAATCCTTCAAAAGTCATATCTGTAGTTGTAACTTGGTAAATTCCCTTTCGTCACTGGTAGTGGGGTGAATCAAGACTTCACGCTTAAAATCTTCATGTACACAATCCATCAACATTTGGTAGGGTTCATGATAGTTTTATGATAATCTGAGGACAAATTGAGTGAGATCAGCTCTGAAAGTTTGTAAGCAGTATGAATGTCGTCTGCCTCTGTTTAATCTAAAATTTGTGCCAAGCTTCATAACCCTATGCAACTCAGGATATGGAACAACATCCATATCTCCAGTCACCACATGTCCATGGTGGATATCAATGTAATCCCTCTATAAGTCATTTTGGCATAGACACCATTCCTCTTTGGTCAGAAGTAATATGTCGAAGTTAGTAGCTATATATTTATAGTTTAATACCATTCTATCAATAGGAGGATCATAGTGATAGCCTATAACCATCTGAACAGATTGTTTCAATGGAAAATAAATATTATTGAAAAAAAAAAATTTAAGATCCATATAATCCATTAATTTGTCTCCCAAAATGCAATAGCATTTTTTCTAGTTTAGGTCTTGAAGTGGTATTTTTTATCCAGATAGCTTGTAGTCCATGAGATCAGAAATGAAATTCTGCAAATAAACATTTGAATAACTAATTTTCTGTTATTGAGGCTGAATATTTTAGAGCGGCAAATCCTGAGAAGATTCATTTGAAGTCTATCCAGTTTCTGCAACATCAAGGTGAAGTTGACGAAGCCTTTTGTGAAAGCTCCACTACCACTATAACCCCTAGCCCATACACCAGCCGACCACTGAAAAGACTTAAGTTGAACAACTGGTAAATGTCCATCTTTTGAACACCAGAGTTAAATCTGATCCCACTGAATAGATCATTCAGTGCAAATGGGTAGATTGTCTTGAATTGTATCATACAAGTCTTGATGGACATCTGCTTTCAGAAAACCTTTGTGTGATACACAATTCGAGACGATCTATCCATATGGACTGAATGATCTATTTAATGGGATCAGATTTAACACCGGTATTCTACATCTGCAGTCTTCTATGACGAATTTTTTGTTACACATAATAAAATCAATTTCACTTGTCGTCCCGTTTGGATGTCTCCTTGTCCATTTCCTGTGTGGCTTTTTCTTGAAGAAGGAGTTCAAGATGAAAAACCCTTCTGCCTCTGCAAACTCAACGAGAGTATTTCCACGCTGGTTTCTGTTGCCGTGACCGAATTTACCTACTGAAGTTTCATTCTGTTGCCGTTGCCCTATTTTTGCATTGAAATCTCCCATAATTATTTTCAAGTGCTGCTTACCTTTATTATTTAGATGACAAATTTCCTCATAAAATTCTTCGATTTCTTCTTCAGGATGACTTGTGGTGGGTGCATAAGTTTGAATAATCTGAGCCTGGTATCTTTTCGAGAGTTGCATAACAAGTCGTGCAGCTCTGTCAGAGGAACTTTCAACTTCTACAACTTTATCCTTCAGTTTCTTGTTTATTATAAATCCAACACCACTAGTTCTGCCAGTATCTGTCCCACGATAGTAGAAGAGATGTCCACTTTTCAGTTCGATGAGATCTTCTCCTTTTCTCCTTACCTCACTTAGCCCCACGATGTCCCAGTTGATCCTTTGTAGTTCCTCTTCCAATTCAAGAAGCCTTGAATCAGAAGATAGGGAGCGTCCATTGTACGTAGCCAAGGTCAGCATCAGATGGCAGCCTAGTCCGGTCCTCCGGGGATTCTTAGCACCCTCTGCCTTCATGTCGCACTGGCCGCTGCCTTGGCCAGGTACATTCCAGCTGCCGGAGACTGAGGGCCAAGATTTAAGTTGTGGAATCATTTTGGAGGGGTTTGGCCATAACTCACCACGCTGGCCAAGCGGGTTGGTGAGTGTGGGATAGAATTTCCTCTAATCCCGATGGTATAGTTATACCGCTATTGGCGGTCGTCAGAGCCCCTTTAGTGGGAACAGGATGCACCACGAGAAGGCGGGGTTGACATTTGTCAAGGAGAGGCTGTGATGTTACGCATCACCTGACCTTGCTAAACAAGTTCAACACAGGTAGTGACCATAGATTGGTGAGATGTAAGATGCACCTCAACACTAAACTTGAATGTGGCAAGCTCATAAGACAAACAAAATCTATTGACATAACCAACCTTAAAAAACACCATAATACCTTCAAGTTGGAACTGAAGAACAGGTTCTCTGCTTTAGAAGGCCTAACATCAGAAGAAGTGGACATCTCTGAAGTAAACAAAAAAGTAACCAAAGCTCTTATGGAAACAGCAACAAAATTAGCTGGGTCTAAGAACAAGTTGCATGTAAACAAATTATCAGGAAAAACGAAAATGTTGATGCAAAAAAGAAGAGAGATGAGGACAACTAAAGAAGATGTGACTTCCAAAGTGGAATATATAGAGCTATGCAAGACAGTAAGAAAAAGTATCACTGAAGACGTAAGAAAATTCAACTGTGAACTAGTGAGGAAAGCAATTGAAAACAACCAAAGCCTAAAGATAGCAAAGGGACATCTCAGTAAGGGAAGAAAACAGATTATGGCACTGAGAAAAGAAGATGGTTCTGTAACAAGAAATAGAGGCGAAATTTTGACAAGAGTGAAAGATTTCTACTCCAAATTATATGAAAGGGATGATACATGCACTCCAGACATCATGAAAGATACCAGTACCAGAGTTCCTCCAGTCCTTCCAGCAGAAGTTGCACATGCAATCAAGAACATGAAGCGGGGAAAAGCTCCAGGAGAAGATGGAATTACTGTAGACATCATACAAGAAGCAAGTGGAGAAATCGAAACAGTACTCGCCCAAATTTTCACTCGATGCCTTAATGAAGGAAAGATTCCTGAGGATTGGAACACCGCTACAATGATCCTGCTACATAAAAAAGGTGACATTGAGGATCTCGGAAACTACAGACCTATCAGCCTCCTATCAGTAGTTTATAAAATCTTCACTAAAGTTCTTTCACACCGCTTGAAGGTAACACTGGACATGGCTCAACCGAGAGAACAAGCTGGATTCAGGAGTGGCTACAGCACAATAGATCATATCCACGTGCTGAGAGAACTAATTGAAAGAGCGAGGGAATATGAACTTCCATTGTGCATGGCTTTTATCGATTATGAAAAAGCCTTTGATTCGGTGAAACCATCAGCAGTTACAATGGCTCTGAAAACCTGCGGTATTGAAGATGCATACATTAATATTATTAATAACATCTATGAAAATGCAAGTGCAAAGATTCGGCTGTTTGAAAATACAACACACGTAAAAATTGGAAAGGGAGTGAGACAAGGTGACACCATATCTCCGAAGCTCTTTAATGCCACATTGGAGGGTGTTTTTCAGTCGCTGAGCTGGGAAAACAAGGGGATAAAGATTAATGGAGATTATCTAACCCACCTTCGTTTTGCTGATGATGTAGTCATTTTTGCAACTACCCCATCAGAGCTGCAGAGTATGATCCAGGAACTTGCTGACAAGAGTAAAGAAGTGGGATTAAAAATGAACTTTCAGAAGACAAAAGTGATGTTCAATGCTTTTACAAGAAATGAAGATTTATCGATTGATGGAGAAAAGCTGGAGATAACAGACACGTACGTTTATCTTGGACAGCAGATATCAAGTGAGGGTCACATTGGTGAAGAAATTAATCGGCGTACAAAACTTGCCTGGAGAGCTTTTGGAAGAAACAGCATAATTTTCAAGAGCAATATGCCATTATGTCTTAAAAGAAAAGTGTTTAATCAATGCATCCTTCCAGTGCTTACATATGGTGCAGAGACGTGGACCTTAACTAAAAGAGACATACAAAGGCTGCAGACAACTCAAAGAAGCATGGAGAGGTGCATACTTGGTGTAACCAGGAGAGATAAGAAGAGGAACTCGTGGATCCGAAAAATGACAAGAGTGGAAGACATCATGATCAGAGTTAAATCCCTGAAATGGCAATGGGCTGGACATACTGCCAGAAGGACAGATCATCGATGGAGAGCCGAAATTTTAGATTGGATTCCAAGGGACAGGAAAAGACCCAGAAGAAGACCACATGGGAGATGGGTGGATGAAATTCGAAAGTATGCAGGGGTGACATGGAGGAGACTGGCACAAGACAGACCGTTGTGGAGGAAACTTGGGGAGACCTTCGTCCAGCAGTGGATTGATAATGGTTGACAATGATGATGATGATGATTCTACATCACTTGTATAGCTCTTTTAGTAGGTAATCAGTCAGAAATGATTAGTGTCAATCATCCTCATGAATAACTACTTTGAATCACAAAGCTAAGGGGCAAAGCAACACTTTCTAATGCACAGGTTCACTCCTTTCGGGTATTTTCAGCCCACTTTTCAGACAGTGCGTGTATTTGTTCAAGCCCATTTTACTAACTTCAAAGTAATTTCTTCCAGCAAGTTACAAGGTTAATCAGATAGAGCAAAATGTTGTAATATAAATGAATGCCTGCCAAAAAGAGAGTAATTTAAGCATTTATTATGAAATTGTTTGTACTTTAATTGTATTTTCTGTATTTTATTATGGTTATAAAATGTTGAAGTAAACCCCAACCAGAGTATTAAGGTTATATTTTAAAATGATTATCCTGTATGTATCTGAAGCATTTGCTTGTTTTCTTTATCTGTTTGCATTTTAAATGTTTGAAAAATTGCTGATAATATATTTATGTAATTATTTACAGTGGGTCGTTTAAAGGTGCTGACAGAATCCCCGCCATTTGAAGAATTAGAAAAACTGTTTAGTTCACTAGAACCGGGAGGAAGATACAAGCCAAGTGACTGCATTTCTCGTCATAAAGTTGCCTTAATTATTCCTTACCGTGATAGGGAAGAACATTTAAGAATATTTCTGCACAATATGCATCCTATTTTACAGCGGCAGCAGCTTGATTATGGGATTTATGTTATTGAAGAGGTATGTATTCATGTGGCCACTCGGTGGTTTTGAATTCTTATGTAGACTAAAAAATTGGTACTTACGTATTAAACCAAGGACCTCAGCAGAGACCCACGACGATCATTGTTCTGAACTTTGTTATGGACTCATGACGTGATGTGATAACTTTATTTGCTATATTATTTCATTCTTAGTTTGTTTTGCATTCTGTGTGTTTAAATCGTTAATTGCTAATGCTGTTTAAGTAAGTAAGCTTTTGCCATTTTGTGGAAATATGATGAAAATTTGGGATCTACCTAACACTGAGGAAGAGGCAGTGAGTTTTTTTCAGAGTATAGGAATATTGCAAAGACAGCTTATAACTTCATTTGATATATCATTCGATTCTTTGTTTCTCGTTCTTAGTTTGTTTCACATTCTGTATGCTTCTATCGTTAATTGTTTTGCGTTCTGTGTGCTTCTATCGTTAAGTATATGTTGATTTTTGTATGTGTAATTTAAGCAGTATATGTTGACTTTTGTATGTGTAATGTAGGCAGTATATGTTTCTTTTTTTATATTAAACTGTTTCACTCTTATACGTGTACTTGCCGTGGTTAGATTTGCACCAAAATCTGTCTCTGCTGAGGTCCTCGGTTCAATACATAAGTACCAAAAAAATTTTGCAGATGATGAAGTTGCAGAGTCAGTGCCAGACTTGGGTGTCCTAAAAATATCCTCATGATTTTTTTTACAGAATTGAGATTGGCTGAACACTGATTTTTACCCTTTTTGCTTTGGTATACATAAACCTCATTTAAATAATAATATTCAGAGGATGCAGACAACTCAAAAAAGCAAGGAGAGATGTATGCTGGGCCAAGAAAGATGGGAAGAGGAACAATGTGGATTAAAAAAAAATGACAAGAATGGGTGACATCATGGTTAAAGTAAAAAGTTTGAAATGGCAATGTGTCGAACTTCCTGCTAGAAGAACTGATCACTATTGGACAACTGAAATTAGACTGAATACCAAGGGACAGACAAGGACCCAGAAGAAAACCATGTAAAAGATGAATGGATAAAATTTGGCAGCATGCTGGAGTAGCATGGAAGAAAATGGCTGAAGATATAGAGTTGGTAAAATGTACTCAAAGCCAGGGCTGGAAAAATATGTTCCATATCTAGCAGTCAGCTTCAAAATTTAAGACCCATGTGAAACTAATTCAAATTTTTATCATCTTTAAGTCCTCACCTGTTGTGTTGATCCGAACCATAATTCCCGACAGAAAAGTTGTGATTCATAGGATGATCCAAAAGTCCAACACAATAACAAAGAAACGATCTTTTTACTGAAAAAAAGTAACTGTTATTTTTTAAATGCCTTTGTGCTAATTTCAAGTAAACGAAGAACATAATCCATAGTTTTTAAGTACCACTGTTATTCATTACAGACCTAAAAATCTGTAGAAACTGTAACCAATTCGTAGTTTTTGGCATTTCGAAAAATGTTACTACAAACAAATATTTTAACTAATGGGATTAGTGCAGCAAAAGTAACAAGTCCAATTTACAAAGTGATTACTTTACCAAGGAGGCAACAATCACATACCATGGAATAGCACAGAGGGCTTCCCATCTAACCTTCCTCAAGCACAAGTAGTACTGCCTTTGCTGCATCATGTTTTCTGTCAAAATGCAGGGGTGCTTATTTTCTGGAATTTCCGGAAATATTTGACGTTGTACTCCAGAAATTTTCGGCATTTTTTTTTAATTTTTTTTTATTTTACGAAAATTTGCGGCGGCGTTGTACTCCGTGAACTTTCAGCGTTTTTTTTTTTTTTTTTAGAAATTTTATTTTGTAGCCACTGGCAAGGCCTGTCACTGTCCTTTCCCTGTTTTCCCTTGGTTGGTGGCCAAAGCAAAACTCATTCCATGGAAGTTGGGAAATCTGACTGCCAATCTACCTCTACAGAGAAGAGAAACAGGTCCACTCTGTGTCTACCCAATTCAGCTGGGAGAGATCCCCTCCCACCCCCACCTGATGTCATATTTGTCTTCTAAAAGAGTGTTAACTGTTTGCTTTCCTTTGTGGTTTGGTGCCGGGTTTGCCTAGAGCTACTCCAAGCAGAAATTTCTCACCCCTTTTCCTGATAGTGCCCCTTTGCTCCTGCCCCACCCCCAGGGTTTAGTGGCCCACCCACTCTGCCTGCTGCTTTTGACCTTCAAGACTTATCATCACAGAGATCTAGGGAGGATCTCCCTGTTGACTTTTTGTTCATCCCTCCCCCTTCCTTTTGGGATGCCTGCTGGTTTGCTGTTCAGAAAATCTTTGTCATTGGTTTCAATGCACTCTTTGACCTTCTGGCTTTCTTAAAATGCAGAGAAATCTGAGTCCAGAATGTGGGTGACTATCCCCTCTTCACACACACCCCCTCCCATTTCAGTAGTGTGGGAACTTGAGTTTGCTGCACTCCTAAGTACTTCAACTTGTTCCTGCTCCATTGGACTGCTGCTGCACTGGGGACCACTGTTTATCCTTGCTGCTGCTCCTCCTGGTGAAGTGCTATTCTAATTCTACAGAATAGTTTGTTCCTGACATCGCATGTAATTTATGATAATGAAGTTTTTGAAAGATTCTGATGCTGAGCTCATAAAAGTTTTGGAAAAAGATATCCGCAATAAATATAGCTGGGATTCGCTTCAGAAGCAAGATGCCAACGCTGATGCTATTGGGATATGGTGTCGAAAAACTGATTCTCCTGGGGAAAGTTTCTGCATTTGGTGCAACAAAAGCATTTGATATAAAAAGGATGCTGTAAAAGCATTGGTAAACCATTCAAATTCTTCACAACACAAATCTTCAAAAACAACTGTAAAGAGTTCAATGAACTTGTATTCTTATACGTCTGCAGAAAACCCTGCTGGTGATGAAAAGCCACTAGATCTAAGTACCCGTACAGTTAGATCCGGGGAAATTTTATGTTCATTCATAGTGGAACACACTCTTCCCTATACACTTGGGCCTGAACTTATAAAACTGGCCCAGACATTGTCAAAGGACCCAAAGGCATTACAGGCATTAAGTATGAATAGGTCAACTGTTACATACAAAATGAGAGATGGCCTTGCATGTACAATAAAAAAACAAATTGTTGATATCCTCAGACACACTCCCTTCTCATTAAATATTGATGAGAGCACAAATCGGGCGAATTGTAGTGTCTTAACTATTCTTGCACAATATTTTTGCCCTGAGCAACAATAAGTCATAATACAACATTGATCATCGATTCAACTTCAGGTTTGTACTACAGCTAATATTTACTCTCAAAAATAGTAAATTTAATAGAAGTAAATGGTATTCCTTAGAGTAACCTAATTAGTCTCCTGATTGACTCTTGCAGCACTATGAGGGATAAAAAAAATGGTGTAGAAACATTAGTTCGTAACAACAAAGCTCCACATCTACTTCATATTGATGGTGATAGCTGTCATACTGTTAATAACAGTGTAAAAAGATTCACTGCTCCTTTTAAAATGCACATTGAATCATTGTGTGACAAAATTCACTTTGACTTGCTAAGTGTTGACAAAAGAGAACTATTTTTCAAAATCTGTACGATTTTGGGAATTCAAAAGCTCTCCCCGCTTTCACGACCAAATCATAGATGGCTGTGTGTGCTCCCAGCAGTTGAACGCATGATTTTGTTGTGGGATGCTTTGCTTAATCTTCTATTATTCTTGGATTAAAGATTCGGACAGAAATTTGTATAAGTCTGATTTGGATAAAGTGTATGAGGAAAGAAAAATTAGTAATTCTTGTGTGTCCAAACTTGCTAAAATTTAAGATTCTTTGAAATCAAAAAGTTTAACAGGAATAGGAAAAGAAAGGAAGAATAAAATTATTGAAAGCCTTTTTGTGGTGCAAAAGAAAACATTACTTGAAATCCATCTGTACAAAGCTGTTCTGCCTATATTCAATGAATACGTAAAGCTGTTTCAGACCAAAAAACCTATGTTGCATAGATTGCATGTTGAACTTTTTGTGTTGATAAAGAAAATTTTATCATTTTTCATTAAACATGAAATAATCTCAAAGTGCAAAACTCACAAGGATCTTTTGAAAATAGATTTGAAGAGTAGCGATAATCACCTGCCAGACAAATTTATTTATGTTGGAGGAGAAGCCAAAAAACTTATTGCTGCTGCAAGTACATCAAATGATTATATGGTATCTTCATTTAAGAAAGAGCTAAAGGAATGTTATCTGGCATGCTCCTTATACATGATCCAAAAACTTCATGTGGGAAATTCTACTCTGATTAGTTTTTCAGGGTTTGACCCATCTCTTAGGGGCCAAATATATAGCTCTTTCAAAATTGACTGATGCATGTAGCTCAGTGCTATCTGCTAACGAAATGCTTGTTATCGATGAAGAAATCGGATCATATCTAATCGATACAGCAATTAGTGATATCCTTAATTACTCAGCCAATGAGAAATGTGAAAAAAAATAAAATTCCCAAAAGGCATTGATGAATACTGGGCTGCAGTGTCAAAAAATGTGCTCACATGATGGAATACAAAAGTACTCCACATTGGGTAAACTTGTAAAAGCCCTCATCTCATGCTTTCATGGGCCAATTGTAGAAAGCTCATTTAATTTCATGGGTAATATCGTCACACAGCACAGAACTAGTTTAGGTGCAAAAAGCTTGGACAGTTATCATACCTTCAAATATAACTTCTTAGCAAAGAAATGTTCAACGTTGTGGTGTTGAAAATCCGATCACCACTGCAGTTGACAAAACTTTGTTACAGAACATGTTGCAAAGCTGGAAAATTCATCACAAATCAACTAAGGAAAAGTGTGATAGAAGGCATGAAGTAATTGGAGATCATTTTTCTGGAATAAATAAATCATCAGCAGCTAGCTCTGTAAGTACAAAGATTGTGGTGAGCCCTAAAATTCCAGCACAAAATCTGTCAACGCCAAAGCAGGAATCTGTGTGCAGTAAAACGTTAAATCTCACACAAAAAATTTGCAGCAAAATAGAAAAAAAATAACCAAATTTTTTTCTAAAGCATTATGAAGTATGAAATTTTGCCTCCATCAGCAGCATTGATGTGTTCAACAGAGATGAATGCAGTTCTACATTCATTAAATCACATTTTTAATGCAACTACTAGTTTATTCCATAGTTTTACTTACGCCAAAAAATGACTTATTACGTGAATATACAAATCATTTAAAGTATAAACTGAACAAACTTTGTCATATACATTTCGGTCTTTTCTGCACAAGAAAATACACCATTGACACAGGCAGGCAAGGCATCAATTATGTAAGTTGCCTTTTTTATTTTTTTTTTCTCAGTATTTTACTTTTTATAAATATTATTTATAGCTTTGAAGGGCCAAACACTGGAAATTTGCAATTAGTAAAATGTTATAGAGGCCACTGTTCTTTAAAAAAATATATGAGAACTAGGGAAATAAATTACGAATGTAACACATATATTCCGATTTTTTTTTTTAATTTTTTTTTTTTTTGTAAGTTTTGATCTACATTAATTTCAGGAAATTTGGATTTGGTTTCAGGAAATTTGATTTCACAGAATAAGCACCCCGAAAATGCTCGTGAGTAAAAAATATATATTTTCATCTCTTTTCTGCTCTCTGTCTGTTACATTTTTAGCACGTCTTTTGTAAAAAAAGATCATGCTTATGTTATCGGTTTCTCTGTCCGTCTGTACCCACGATATCTCTGCAACTATTAGTCCGATTTGAAAACCCCGCACGGGGATAACTGGTTTTCCAGTTATTTGGGGAGCGGCGCCCCCACGGCCCGAGCTGACCTTGTGACTGGTCAACATCTGATGTCATGCCACCGCTTTGCTGTTGGTGTTTGCAGGGACGGCTGTTCATCCAGCTGTTGGGGAGTCGCGGCCCCACGATCCCGAGCTGGTCTTGTGTCTCGCTTTTTCGTTTTTATTAATTTTCTCCACTGGCTAGTTGCCCGTGTTGTATACTTTACCTAATCGCTACCACGTTATGTACTAACACCCCGGTCTTGAGGTTTTGTTACCCTCCACCACTAACTGTTTAATATTAACCGCTCAGTTCGTAGGTTGCTGAGATTCCGTTTAGGTTCCCTGCCAGGATTTGTCTTCTTTAGATTTCCTTTTTCCTTTAGCTGGTTTGGGTGCTAGACCTACCTGCATGTTTGCCGCGTGCGGAGACCCGTGAGGCGGAAATGGGATGTCTGGCGGCTGAGGTCGCAGGAGACCGGATAAGTGCCTCCTGTGTACCAACACTCTCTTCGACCCCGGCTTCGCTGTAAACGGGAGGCTAGAGACTAACCCACCTCTAGTCAGAAGTCATGTACCAAGTTGTGTACAGGGCTTTAGCGGCTTTTTTGTCGTATGGCACGGCAGGGTGAGCCCGGAAGGCTGTGGGATCATGCCAAAGGCGTTGGCATGACGGTACCAGGAGGCCGAAGTGTCCGCCGAGTGCGTGTGATCACAGCCAACGGACTATATCTGCAACGTATAAGCTCCAGAACTGTGTCTAGCGTCATTTTCTTGGCTTGCGGACCTCCAGTTCTCCCTTGTAGGGCTCGGTGGTGGGTGTGAGTAGTCTGCAGACGAATCTTCTTTCTTTTTTTCCATGGGTACACCTAAAAACAAACGCTCCAAATTTAAGTCGCCTGAGACAATGATAGTTGCAAAACGACTCTCCTTCGTCTTCTCACCTTACCAAGTCTCATAACCTTAAACGGTCTTTAGACCATGACCTGGACCCAGAATGTGGAACTTCTTCTTCGGCAGCTGTACCAGTCGCTCCGAAGCGTCGTCTCCCATCGATTGCTGTGACTACGCATGCTACACACTTACTTGTAGAATCCATCGCTCCGAATGAGAGACTGTCCGCCAGATCTCCATTTTTCATTTCTAAAGCTTTGGACGCTGCGGTTGGCCCCTTGAAGTCTGTGAGGAAGCTTCGCCTGGGGACCTGCTTGTTCAAACTTGCAGTGTTTCTCAGAGTAACACTTTTCTGCGCCTTTCTAGTCTTCAAGGCATTCCTGTCAGAGTGACACCTCACTCCGTTTCTTAACACCTCTCGCGGTGTTATTTCGGAGTTTGATCTCTTGCCATGCAGTGAGGATGAATTGGTGACTGAACTTGCGGATCAGAGTGTTCTTGCTGCACGTCGTATGATGTTCGGCGTGATGGTTCCATGATTCAGTCAAAAAATGTCATCTTGACTTTTGACTCCCGAAAGTTCCGACAGAAATCAAAGCAGGCTACTTGGTCTGTGCAGTTCGCCCGTACATTCCCAGTCCTCTGCGCTGTTTCAGGTGCCAGAGGCACGGGCATTCACAACGATTCTGTAAGAGTTCCGCTCGTTGCGCAAATTGTGGCTCCAGTGAACATGACGGGGATGGTTGCACCTCTGCGGCCTGCTGTGTTAACTGCGCTGAGGCCCATGCAGCTTACTCCCGCAACTGTATGAAATGGAAGGAAGAGATGGCGATCCAGCGCCTCAAGACCCTGGAAGGCCTCTCGTACCCTGCTGCCAAAGCCAAGTTGGGTATTCCCAACACCCGACAGCGTAGTTTTGCCGCAGTTGTTAAGTCTCTGCCACAACCCGTGCAGCCCTTTGTTCCGCGCCCTGTAGCTCTCGCCGCACTTGCCAAGCGATCTACTGTTGAACAGGCGACACAGGTGGATTTCACCGAGCTCCAGCTTATTCGACCAGCTGAGTCTGCGCCTTCTCTTTGAAGACGACCGACTCTTCCGGTTCCCGGCAGACAGCCTGCACGTGCGGAAGACCCGGCCCTCAATCCGCGAAGGTGTGCAGTGTCCATCCAACTGTCGCGGTCCGCCTGACCAACATTGCACCTGTCTCGGACTCAGCGAGGTCCCCACCCTCAACCAACATTGTGGAGGAACATAGGGGGAGGAGAGTGACAGTTCGGACCCAGCCTCCACCAACATTGCTGAGGACCATGGGGGGAGGAGAGTGACAGTTCGGACCCAGCCTCCACCAACATTGCAGAGGAACATGGGGGGAGGAGAGTGACGGTTCGTCCCCGCCCCCGGCCTCGGCCAGCATTGCAGAGGAGTGTGGGGGGGGAGGAGAGTGACGGTTCGTCCCCCCTCCTGGTGACTCATCCTTTGTGTTGTTGTGTATATAAAAAAAAAAAAAAAAAGCAATTAATAATAATAATATTACTTATAATAGTGAATTGATCATTTTTTTATACACCTGGTTGCCTAACTTTTCTTCACAGTTTTCATCGTTCTCTTTTCCGGCTTTTGCCCAGCTTGTCTGCTCTTGGTCATTTGTCCACGCTTTTCGAAACCTGTAGCTGATAGTTCTTTGTCTGGCGCTCTTTGGCCAAACCTGGCCCTTGCGCCATTAATATTCATCAACCAACCAACCAACCGATTTGAAAATTCTTTTTGCATTGGGAAGCTTGAAATATGCGAATGATTATCTTTATTTCGTTTTTTTTTTTTTTTTTTACGATGTACAATTTCGCCACTAGAGGGCGTAAATGCAGATGTCGAATTCAAAAATACGTTTTATTCCACATATTTGCTTCTAAACATCTGATTGAAAAAAATATTTTATCTTTCGATTCCATTTATGTGGAAGAGTATTTTAGATATAGTTATTTTTTGAAATTATGCATAGATTTTCCGCTAGGGGGCGTAGAAGTAAATTACATTTTTCCCGACAACTCTTCTTCTAAAACTCCGACGATTTGAAAACTTTTTCTTCAGCGGATACACCTCCTGATGGAAAATCTTTTGCATATAATTTCAAATTTTTGGCAAAAAATACTTTGACCACCAGGGGGTGTAAGTGTTAATTTTTGCTTCTGATGTATTTGCCATAAAATCTGAGCTTCTAAAATATAGATTGAAAATTCTTTCGTGGACTGATGCCACTCACATCGATAAACCCTTTCGGAATATTTTCTTGAAATGTTCCAGTTTCTCCGCCAGGGGGCGTAGATGTATATCGTATTTTCGTCAATATCTCTACGTCTAGAAGTCCGATTTGAAAAATTTCTTTTTTGTTGGATAGTGTTTTCAGTGTGACATGTTTTTCATATAATTTCAAAATTTTCAAGTAATTCATAACTTTCCGCTAGGGGCGTAGAGGTAAATTGCATTTTCCCCTATATCTCTTGCTTCTAAAACTCCGATTTGAAAAATTCTTTCTGCACCGGATACCGCTCTTGATGGGAAATGGTTTGCACATAATTTCTACTTTTTGTAAAAAATGGTTTGCCCACCAGGGGGCGTAAATCTTAATTTCCGCTTCTGATGTATTTGCAGCAAAATATGAGCTTCTAAAATCTCGATTGAAAAAAACGTCATTTGTAGACCGATAGTACTCATGTCGACAAACAGTGTAGAAACATTTTCTTCTTAAAATAATGCATGGTTTTTACGCTAGGGGCGTAGATGTATATCTTATTTTTGTCAATATCTCTACTTCTAGGAGTCCGATTTGGAAAATTCCTTCTTTGTTGGACAGTGTTTCCCATGCAAAATGCTTTTCCTAAAAATTCAAAATTTTCAAGTAAATTATAGACTTTCCGCTAGGAAGCACAAAGGTAAATTGCGTTTTCTGCGTTATTTCTGCTTCTAAAACTCAGATTTGAAAAATTCTTCCTGTATCGCATACAAGACCTGATGGAAAATATTTTTCACATAATTTCTAATGTTTGGTAAAGAATGGTTTGGCCACCAGGGGGCATAAGTGTTAATTTCTGCTTCTGATGTATTTGTAGCAAAATCTGGGCTCCTGAAAACTGGACTAAATTTTTCTTTTCTTGGACCAATACCGCTCATATGGAAAATCCTTTTGAGAATACTTTCTTCCTAAAATAATGCATGGTTTTCCCACCAGGGGACATAAAGTCACATCTTATTTTTGTCGATATCTCTTTCTCTAAGAGTCCGATTTGAAAAATTCTTCCGGCCCATTCCATCTCAATTCAGGCAGAGAATACCAACATGTGTCAGTTGACCCCCTTAGATTTGTTCCAAAAAATTACAGTAGCTACTTCTACTACAGATATAAGATATTCCAAAAGGATTTGCTCCAAAAAAATTTATATCACTTGCTGCGCCATTTTGAAATTTGGTGAAAAACGCGTTTTTTGAAAGGAATGTCAAAAACGGCATATTTTAAAAATGTTGTTGCGTTTAAACTATTTGGGCGATTCAGTTCATTTTTGTTTTGTTTTGGAGCTAATGAATTGATTTTTAACTTGACATACTTTAAATATGCATGTTATAATTATTAGTAATTAAAAAAATCCACTTTTTAGGTACAAAATTTTGGTTTTTCTGACATTTAACGATTTTTTTTTCTTACACTAAGAAAAAAATTTTTTAAATAAATAAAGATGGCAATGTGTAGTCCACCAATGGTGGTTTTACAGCAAATTTTATTTATTGCCTAACATATATACAGTCTATACAATTCAACTTCAAAATATGCAAAAGTACGAAAATGCACTATTTTCAAGTAGCAATAACTCAAAAACTCCATTTTTTAAAAATCTTAAAACTTGAACTTATGTTGTCCTATTAGTATATTATCAATTGGTGGGGGCAGAATTGTGTGTTTTTGCCTCGTAAATTTTGAACGTTTTTTTTTTTTAAATGACACTTCTCCAGCATTTGCGGGTCGCAAATAGAAACTATACAAAAATGTATACAATTGTTCTTTACAATGAAATTTTAAAGCCACCCTGATTTCTAAGCTCCACTGAACACTTTTATAAGTAAACTTAAGTTACTCATTTAAAAAAAATAATGAAAAAAGAACAAAAAGAAAAACATTGAAAATGTGGAAAACCGAGAACTCATTGAACTGTTTGTCTTTTTACAATTTTCTGATTTCTGTAACACTAAAACAAATAATCGTAAACAACTCCATGTTAGCTGAGATCTATAAACATTATACTAAAATAATTACAGAGTAAGTTTACCTGAAGTTCAGACACTGCAGATCTGTTGGATCTGGTTCAGCTCCTTGGTATCGAAAATGTGGAGTCGAGCGGATTGTCCGCTGGGAGTGGGTTCCTTCACCTTTAACACTACATTGTTTAATGGCACTGCACATACATCCTCTCTCTTTCCACATTCCTCTGGCCATTGGAACCCTTTAGCTGGGCCATGGCGATGCATAAACGACACAGTAATGTCTTCGAGCTCTAGAGATATGCTCTTTATCTGTCCCATCCACCAATAATCATTATATACACACCCAACAAATTGACCTACTATGAAATCACTCAAAGAGTACCTGTTTTTTACTTGGCTTGTTATTTCTACTTTCTGCACATTATGTTTAATTGTTCTTGCCATATAAGCTTCATTATTTTGCACCAACCAATAATGCTGAGATTGTAATCCTACAACAGGTTTTACAGTGATCCATTCTTTTTCTTTACAAGACCTGAATTTTTGAACAACTTCACTTTTGAGGTGTAGTATTTTCGTATTACGTATAAGATTTGAAATTGTACAAACAAATGAAGCTGTGTCTCTTATGGCTTCCACAGATTCTTTTTGTAGATTAAATCTTGTAGCATAGTGCTTGCATATGCCACCTATACCATCGCATGCACTCTTACCATGCCCAGTAGCTGAAAATATCCACTTTCTTTCTATAGTTGGATTACCCTTAGACAACTCATGAAGTTGATATCGATTTTTGAAATGTGCGGCAGCTCCATCTGAAACGTAAACTACTGAGATCTTAGTTTCCAATGGATACGATTTTGAAATGTCATTTTTTATAAGACCTATGGCACAGAGAGCATGAGCTGTGTCATGGGTTATATCATCAGACACTACTGCAACACTTTCTTTCGCTTGACCAATTTGTGCAACACATGTAAACAATGAGATTTGTACATTTTGCCAGTGATAGCTTTGTATCTCATCAGGCAATATAACTGACCAGTTCTCTGCAAAATCAAAATGGAAAACACACACAGAACTCCCTTTCGCAGAGATTTTAGCTTTGGCTATTCCTTCTCTCTGGATTTTCCGGATATAATTATGAGGAATTGCTTTATTAATCCAATGGCTAGCATCTTCGAGGAACCTTTCAGTAGGTACAGTTTTCTTTATAAGGTCATTACGTTCCCAAATAGCATATGTAACTTCTTCTTCATTCAACAAGCCAAGAGTATCAGCTGTCAGTGCATCTGTACCGAGACAGTCACCACACATTTAGAGCCAACAATCTTCATTGTCTGTTTTGTTACACAAACACTTAAGTAAAAGAGCCTCTTCAGTATACTTTTCATTAGTTACATTTTGGAGAGCTATGCTTATTAGTGTAAGATTACTACAGTAAATGCAAGTACAAACTGCTTGTATAGGTTGAATTTTCACCCACTTTGGACATAGTGAATAAAATTTTGAAAGTCCAATTTTTATTCCTTCGTTTTCCTTTTTCAATATACTGTATGTCTCTTTGATTGATCTTGTCATAAATCTTTTTGCCTTTTTAACTTTCTCACCATTACCATCTTTAACACATATAACATCTTTTTTGTTTGGACTCTCTCTTGTGCAGTCTTTGCTGTCATCTAGGTAGTATGACAAAGCAATTGCCTTAGTATCTGCAGACAATGGATGTCCACTGTAGGGATCAGGTTTAGCATAAATTCCTTTTTCTTTTTTAACACTACGTGACTTATCTATGATGTACTTTGATACTGAAGGTAACTTTGCCTCCAGTTGCATTTTAGTAAAAGTATGTGGTAACAGTGTCAACAATTGCACTTTTTCATTGTGTTTAGAATTTTGAAGAGCTGTGTTAATGTTAAAAAACCACTGATTGCAAGTATAATAGTCAGGTTTTTCAGCAGAAGATTCACTTGAAATGTCATCATTGACACTATACACTTCTTCTAATTTCTTCACAGATGCAGTTACTAGTACTTCCTCTAATTTCAACTTTTTTCTTTTTACATAACTTTGCCTCCTCTCAGGCCTAACTTGTGAAGGGGATTTTAATGGCGACATATTTACATCAAGAATGTTAATACTTTTGTTGACAGCATTTACAATCTCCTCACTTGCAGTAAAAGGTTCATCAGATGAAATTTCTTGTTCAGGTTCATTTGTAAGTTCCCCAAATTTTTTTTTATAAAAAACAACACAATTACTACACAAACTGTCATTACTTTTTACAATAACAGACCTACCTACAATCCTTTGAATTGAATCAGCTAAATCACCAACACCACATAACCTCACACTCTTACTTTTGTATACAGTTTTTTTTTTTTTGTGTCTTCTAATATAGTCCACACACTTAATTCGTTCAGAACTATGATAATCTGACATTATTAAATAGGCCTATTCAGCAAAAGTGTAAAAAACATATCTGAAAAATCACTAACACATATCAAGTGTTACTCTTCCAAACAAAAGAACAGGCTGCACGGTAGTTATAGCACAGGTGGGTGTGGCCATGGAGGGGGGGGGGCTAGTGAGACAGTTGATTAGCTGTGCAGTGAGCAAACACTGGTCATGCATGTATGATCCTGTTGATTCAGCATTGCACAGGTGTAGAACAAGCTTATTTGTTGTTTAAGCATTAAGACTAGGTCAGTTCATTTAACAACTGTAACTTTATTACAGAATTTATTATATAATAATTAAAATTTTATTTTTTATTTACTAGATTAATATTTTAAATATTTTTACTTTAAGTATTATAATTAGTCTACTAGCCTATATTTTAACTTTCAGAGCTGATTTAAAACAAAACTTTGTAGTGTTTTTCTGCGTTTTTTGAAAATGACAGTTCTCCAGCAAATGCTGGAGAACTGTCATTTTCAAAAAACGTTCAAAAATTTACGAGGCAAAAACACACAATTCTGCCCCCACCAATTGATAATATACTAATAGGACAACATAAGGTCAAGTTTTAAGATTTTTAAAAAATGGGGTTTTTGAGTTATTGCTACTTGAAAATAGTGCATTTTCGTACTTTTGCATATTTTGAAGTTGAATTGTATAGACTGTATATATGTTAGGCAATAAATAAAATTTGCTGTAAAACTACCATTGGTGGACTACACATTGCCATCTTTATTTATTTAAAAAAACTTTTCTTAGTGTAAGAAAAAAATTGTTAAATGTCAGAAAAACCAAAATTTTGTACCTAAAAAGCGGATTTTTTTTAATTACTAATAATTATAACATGCATATTTAAAG
This sequence comes from Macrothele yani, assembly GCA_039090855.1. NCBI lineage: Eukaryota > Metazoa > Arthropoda > Arachnida > Araneae > Macrothelidae > Macrothele > Macrothele yani. The sequence continues at coordinate 32,899,079 of CM077021.1, forward strand.
TATGTCAAGTTAAAAATCAATTCATTAGCTACAAAACAAAACAAAAATGAACTGAATTGCCCAAATAGTTTAAACGCAATAACATTTTTAAAATATGCCGTTTTTGACATTCCTTTCAAAAAACGCGTTTTTCACCAAATTTCAAAATGGCGCAGCAAGTGATATAAATTTTTTTGGAGCAAATCCATTTGGAATATCTTATATCTGTAGTAGGAGTAGCTACTGTAATTTTTTGGAACAAATCTAAGGGGGTCAACTGATATGCTCTGCCTGAATTGAGATGGAATGGGCCTTGAAATCTGTGTTGGAGAGCGTTTCCGGTGCAAAATGTTTCTCATATAAATTCATGTTTTTCTTAACACACAAGTCTGCAACCTTTTTTCTTAACACACAAGTCTGCAACCAGAGGGTGTAAGCTCACGATTCCGTTTACAGCAATATCTGAGGGATTAAAAACCCGATTGAAAAACTTCTTTCTTCCGTCAGATACTATTGTTTTCCATACCAGCTCCATTGACTTTGAATAGCTTTGATAAATTTAATTTGCGTCAGAACGGATTCAAAAGACGTGCTTATATTACACCCGAAAATTCGATGTCATCTTTCTTGTTTCCCATTGTTAACACATTTTCAATAATGACTTCATAACTAGAAAGAAATCCAACTTAACCTTAAGGTTGTGTCTTCTTTCAATGAAACACTTCATGCACGTTAGCCAAAACAATTCTTATGCAACTGTCCTTTTGGGCTTTATCATTCTTCTTATCCACATGCAAGTTGCTGATGTTATCTCACAGGCTATGAATATTTTTTGTTTTGTTCTTAGAACACTATTATATGTTGACCACTTTCATTAGTTTGACACTCATGAAAACTCGTATTACAAACATACTCACTAGCATTAAAGTGTTTGTCGTTTTCTTCTTGTTTTTTTTTTTTTTTTCTCGTTTTATATTACCTTACTTTCAAACACACACAACTGAAAACCAAAGCTCCCATCAATAAATACATACATACTCAATAAATACGCACTTAATTCACACATATACTCAATAAAAACATCTTGCATACAATTTCCGCACTGCATTCACTCAATACAATATAAAATCTCTATCTACACAACCTATACTACACTATTTACATCCCGGTGGTCAAACTTCCATCAACTATAATTCATATAGTGTCTTACTTGCCCCATATCTCACCAAACCATGCCGCAAACATTAACCCTACTCGCACAGTCACTTCTTTCCTCAAGCATTTTCAGCAGCTCCCCTGCCATTCTCAAGAGGCCGATCTTAAACCTTCTGCTCTGCTGACCGCAGACCAAGTGAACGAATTCGTCGGGGTTCCAGCTTCAGTTGACAACTCTGCATGTCCTCCTCTCTGGCGCCATCTGTTGTCAGTTCTGTTCTTTTTTTCCCCCTTGCCTGTTGTTCCTATTTAATCAGTGCTTTCCCATTATCATTCAAACTATTTGGGTCATTGATATTACATATTCTTGAATATGTAATATCAATGACCCAAATAGTTCTTGAATATTCTTAAATATGTAATATCAATGACCCAAATAGTTCTTGAATATTCTTGAACATATAATATCAATGACTTGAACATTCTTGAATATGTAATATCAATGACCCAAATAGTTTGAATGATAATTGGAAAGCACTGATTAAATTCGAACAACAGGCAAGGAAAAAAAAGAACAGAACTGACAATAGATGGTGCCAGAGAGGAGGACATGCGGAGTTGTCGACTGAAGCTGGAACCCCGACGAATTTGTTCACTTGGTCTGCGGTCAGCGGAGGAGAAGGTTTAAGATCGGCCTCTTAAGAATGGCAGGGGAGCTGCTGAAAGTGCTCGAGGAAAGGTGTGACTGTGCGAGTAGGGTTAATGTTTGTGGCATGGTTTGGCGAGATATGGGACAAGTAAGACGCTATATGAATTATAGTTGACAGAAGTTTGACCACCGAGATGTAAATAGTGTAGTATAGGTTGTGTAGGTAGATTTTATATTGTATTGAGTGAATGCAGTACGGAAATTGTACGTAAGATGTTTTTATTGAGTGGCATATACATGTGTGAATTAAGTGCGCATTTATTGAGTATGTATGTATTTATTGATAGGAGCTTTGGTTTTCAGTTGTGTGTGTTTGAAAGTAAGGTTTTCAGTTGTGTGTATGTATTGTCGGGAATGTATTAAAACAAGAAGAAAATGACAAATACTTTAATGCTAGTGAGTATGTTTGTAATATAAAGAGTTATCACGAGCGTCAAACTAATGAAAGTGGTCAACATATAATAGCATTCTAAGAACAAAACAAAAAATATTTATAGCCTGTGAGATATCATCAGCAACTTGCATGTGGATAAGAATGAGAAAGCCCGAAAGGACAGTTGCATAAGAATAATTTTGGCTGACATGCATGAAGTGTTTCATTGAAAGAAGACATGACCTTAAGGGTAAGTTGGATTTTTTCTAGTTATGAAATCATTTTTGACTTGCACATGAATAAGTGCACTTGAATGGTAGTTAATTGCCATAAAAATGCAAATATTGACATTTTCAATATTTTTGTACCACCAGCTATCACTACATCATGCTTTTTGTTGTTGTTAAATTAAAGTGCTGCAAAAAAAAAATTTTAAGCTGTGTATTTTCCACAAAACCTAGGCTTAAAACTTTTTAATAGACAAATTGGCCACCTGATAATTTTCCGGTCCTGCTCTAAGGAATGTATTGTCACTATTTCCCACACATGTAGCCATCTCTTCAGGAAACTTGAGAATTGCATCACCTTGGAATGAGAGTTAAACATACATTTCCTGATTTCTATTCAAGCATGCTGTTATTATACAGTAAAAGTTCTGAATAGTGGACACCTCAGGACCTCGACATTTCTCTGTGCTATTCAGAGGTGTCCGTGATTTGTGTGGTTGACATCTGAGATTCGCTTAAGCTCACAATACAAAATATGTAATTTACCTACAATATATAATTGAAATGTTTTTTGACTGCTAGTTTAATTTTTTACTGTTGTTTCACCGTGGGAAACAATACATGTGTACAGGAGTTGTCCAAAATAATGGAAACACCTTGAAACAATAGGTGTTATACACCTAATATGGTGTGGGAGCACCCTTGGCATTTAAAACTGCTTGAATACTCCTTGGAATGAACGCATACAAGTCCTGGAGGGTGGTAAGTGGTATGTTGTACCATTCTTCCTGCAGAAACTGCTCTAATTCCTTGAGAGACACCAGAGAAGGATAACAGGATTGTACTCTGTTTTCCAACACAGACCACACTGGCTCGATGATATTTAAGTCTGGTGATTATGCAGGCCAGGGAAGGTGTGCGACGTCATCCTCATGTTCCTTAAACCATGATTGAACAGTTCGACTTCTGTGAATCGTCATCTTGAAAGGTGCAATTCCCTGACAGAAGCAATGTATGCACCATTGAATGTACATGGTCAGCCAAAAGAGTGAAATAGTCACCGCTAGTGATCCTTCCGTGTAAGGTGATAATGGGACCTGCTGCAAACCAAGAGACCCTGGCCCAAACCATTACTGAATCACCCCCCATGCTTCGCTGTAGGAAGGAGACAGCCTGGGTTGTAAGCTTCTGCAGGGGTTCTCCACACGTGAACCCATCCTGTGGTGGAGAATAGTGAGAAACTTGATTCATTGCAAAACAAGGCATGTTTCCAGTTATCCGCAGTCCATGTTTTTATGTTCCTGGCACCACTGTAGTCTCTGTTTCATATTCACCTGTGACACCAGGGGTTTTGCAATCGCAGCTCTGCCGTAAATATTTTGCTTATGCAATTCCCTTCGCACGGTATGGGTCGACACTGGGTTTTGGAGATGTGCATTAAGCTCAGCAGTCACTTTCATCGCCGTGGTCTTCCTCCTTGCGGTCACAATCCTCTTTGATGTCCTCCTGTCTCTCGCAGTGAGTTTCGTTTTCCTTCCACAGTTGTGTCTCGCAGATGATGTTGTGCCGTGAACATTGTATGCTGTCATGACCTTTGACACTGTACCTCTTGATACCCCAAGACCTGTGCCACCAGTGTTTCTTTCAGGATTTTTTGGCCGGAGGGGCAAATGGAACCTTAGAGGGGGCGAGTTTTCCATTTGCTATATATATATATAATTTTAATTACTATATTTATATATATATATATCTCCTTAGTTTTCAGCATTGCTCTTCAGTATATATATATATATATAGAAGTAATTACTATATATCTAGCGCAGGGGCTCATTTAGTGGGGGCCTCCCCCGGAAAAGGCTTAATTTTTTTTTTTTTTTAAATGCGACTTACATTAGAAAAAAATGCCTTAATTTAATAAAATTGTATCAACTTACATTAGAAAAAAATGCTTTAATTTTTCTTCAATTTTTCATTCACTTTAATTTTGTTCCAGATGGTGGATTTCGAAAAGTTCCTTTTTGCCCCCCCCCCCCGAGGAAAAAATTCTTCAAACATTTGAGGAATAACAAACTGTTTTCAGCTAAAAGAGGGAAGGGAGGGGACGTTCCGCAGGCTTGAAATTGTTATCTGTTAAAATGCACTCAACGCACTCTTGTTCCTGAATCACGATTCCCTGACAATTAGGTATGATTAGTCTGTCTACTTATTATATTTTGAAGAATACTATGCGTCGTAATACACTTTTTAATAAAATAAACTATAACTAGTACCATTTGAACAAGTATTAAAAAAAATTGAAGAAATATTTGTATCATAAAAAGAATTGAAACTTCCTTTTTCATCATAGCCTGAATTTATTAAAATTTAGCTCGGTAACCTAAAATGTCTCGGGGGAGGGCGAACGGTTGTTTCCGGGAGGGCTTCGCCCCCTGGATGTATGCCTGAAAGAAACACTGTGTGCCACTGTAGTTACTGACGTACCAACCAGATGGGCTCTTACAATCTGCCTTCTTTGGAACTCCGACAGGTCACTCATTGCGCCTTCACCTGGAACGAAATTATGCAAACACCAATTTACAATGTAATCACACAGACCCTTGAGACTATACGCAACACTTTTTTACAAAAAGAATTCTAGCTACATGTTCATATTACTCAAAAAGCAGCACATACCAAAGTCACTGTTTTCAACGAGGTGTTTCCATTATTTTGGACTTCCCTGTATATACGCCGATGAGCCATTACATTATGACCATCCCCAGCCTAGAGAAATGAGCACGCCTGGAGACTAAACGCTGACGCGGGTGAAGTTCGCAGAGCAGTATATATACAACCCGAGGACTGGCTTTTGGTTACCAGAGTGTTCGGAGTGAGAATGGGAAAAGGTGAGGATTTATCAGAGTTTGATAAAGGAAAAATTGTGTTGGCGTGGCACCTCGGAACTACGATCTCTGGAACTTCGCGGCTTGTAGGTTGTTCACGTGCCGCTGTAGGGAGTATGTATAAAAAGTGGTGCACAGATGGCTGTGCGGTGAACCGTCGTCCAGTCGTGTGTTGTCCACCGCTCACTGATCCCAGAGGGGAGCGGAGACTATCGCGCATTGTTCACAGAGACTGCAGGGACCCACTGTGACAAGTCATCCACAGCTACAACAGTGGTAATCAGGGAAATGCGTCACAGCACACAGTTTATCGCAGCCTTCTGCACATGGGCCTGCATAGCCGAAAACCCAGCCGGGTCTGCGTGCCCACTGCACGTCATCGCCAACAGCGGATGAAATGGGCCCAAGATCATCGAGATTTGGCCGTGGACGATTTAAAGAAAGTGGCCTGGTCTGACAAATCAGGATTCCTGGTGCATGATGTACACGACTGATCGTGGATACACCGATTATCAACAGAGGCTATGGCACCTGGGTGCACTGTTAGGTGGAAACGGGCAGGCATTGGCAGTGTTATGCTGTGGGTGATGTTTTCTTGGGACATTTTACACCCCATCATCCCAATAGCACAATACCTGACAGCTGTCATGTATCTGAACATCGTTGCAGACTAAGTTCACCTATTCATGGCAACTGTGTTCCCTGCAAGTGATGGCCATTACCAACAGGATAATGCACCATGCCACACTGCCAGAATTGTGCAGGAGTGGTTCGAAGAACATGCTGGTGACTTTCTGTTAATGCCCTTGGCTTTCAAATTCACTTGACATGAACCCAATTGAACGTTTGTGGTTCGACTTGGAAAAGTGGTTTCACGCTAAATCACCACCACCCCGAAATGTACGGGAACTGGAGGACATGCTGTTGACATTATGGTACCAGATACCCTACGATATCTATCGCCACCTCATTGAATCAATGCTTCACCTAGTGATTGCTGTTTTGTGCGCTAAAGGGGGTCTTATTAGGTAGCTGGTCATAATGTAATGGATCATCGGTGTATACACTGCATGTACAGTATTTTCATTTTTAAATGTAGTGCACACAATTAGTGTATTATTGTGCCAGCCACAAGAATTTCGTATATTTGCTACAAACTACTCAAGCACAAAATCACAGTGAAAATGAAAAATTTGTGACAGATGACAACAAAGCAAGATAGTGTACTGGTTGATTCACTTTCTGAACATTCGGGTTAACATGAGATTCAAAATGCTCTTTTGTCCAGTTCTAAGAAACTATCGGCCGTATTAAAACCACAGACACCCACAGCATAAAGTTCCTGAGCAGTCTGTGACAGATATAGTTGTGCTACAAAGTGATCTGCAGGGTAGTCACTGGGTAACAAATATGTTGGGTGTGAAAAACAATAAAAACTTGTACAGGTAGAAATTTAAAAAATATATATATAAAAAGAGAGAAACTTGTTATCTCTTAGTTCTTCTTGAAAAAAAGGCAACAAAGAGTAGGTGCTACACAATTGTAATGATCAAGAACATTCGACCATCTGAACGTGCATATACTGCATTACACTTTTCAAATATTTTTTGACGTACCATCATTCCAAAATCTGTACACTTATGAAATAAAATGCTGTTTAGCAACAATACAAGACAGAGGAAAAAACACGAAGAAACAAATGCGATTTTGAAAGATTATTGCTTCGACCAGCTTCCGTTGTCAGAATTTTTTGCCTCCATTTTCAAGCTGAACACAATGATTTATAAAATGAAATTACACAGTCGAGTCACATTATTGTGACCAACTTTGACGTCAACAATGTGTAGCCAATGAAAGAAGGCACGTGCTGTGAGCTGGCTTGGAGGGTATATAAGGTGTGCTGTAGGCAATCTGAAAACATATCACTCGTTGCTGTCATGGATAAAAGGAGCGATTTATCAGATTTGCAAAAGGGATGAATTACCAGCTTTCTGGCCAAGGGTGGCAGTATTTCTGAAGCAGCACAGTTTGTGAACTGTTCGCATGCTGCTGTGGTTAAAGTGTATCGTGATTGAACAAGTTGGCACCATTGCGAATAAGTGATGTGGAAACTGGGGAGCACCACGTGCCATTGATGTGAGAGGTGAACGTCAGCTTTGAAGGTGAGTGAGGGTCGATCGGCATGCTACAGTGGAGCAACTCGCTGGCCGAATGAACCAGGGCACTACCTGAAATGTGTCTAAAATAACAGTTCAGTGAACCCTGCTGCGTATGGAGGCTCCGACGCAGACGGATGGTCACTGCACCTATGCTAACAAAGGTGCATTGGCAGAAAAGGCTTACATTTCATGGCAGTATCGGAATTGGATCTCCGCTGATTGGCGAAGGATTGCCTTCTCCGGTGAGTCACTTTTTCTGCTTCATCGAACGGATGGACGTTGTCATATAAGGCAAGAAACATCAGAGAACAAACACTCTTCAACCATTGCTGGAAGAACACAAGCTGTTGGGGGCAGCGTTATAGTCTGGGGAATATTTTTGTGGCTTTCTCTGGGTTCCCTCATACCTGTGGAAGGCACTATGGAGCCAATTAATTATGAATCCATCCTTGCAGTACACCCATACATGCTGATTTTCTTCCCTGGGGCGAATGTGATCTTCCAGAACGACGATGTGACGTGTCACACAGCTAGAAATATACGAGAGTGGTTGGAAAAGTATGATGAAGACTTCAAAGTACTTCCCTGGACCCTAATTCCCCAGACTTAAACTCAATTGAGCATATGAGGGACCACCTTGCTTGTGTTGTTTGCTCTATGGATCCTCCACCACGCACCCTCCAACAGCTGTCGGATGCACTGCAGGCAGCCTGGCTCCACATACCTGTGAACACCTTCCAGCACCTTATTGAGTCTCTCCCAGCCTCTTTAGCTGCTGTCCACACTGCACACCGCTGTTACTCTGGATATTAGTTGGTGGTCACAATAATTTGACTCTACCGTGTATATTTAACAGCATATAACAGGGAAAACACCAAAGGAAAAGAAAAAGTCGCGGGGAAACGTTTTCACTGCCTTTAGTTCCACTCTCGGAAATGTTTTTCTCAATTTTCAAGCTAAAACACAAACATTTCTGCAGCAAAACTATGTTTAACAATAATACTGAACAAATGAAACATCGTGGTAAAAGAAATTAAGATTACAAGAGAAATCTTTGTGCCATCCAACTTCCATTTTTGGAAATGTTTTCTTTCTTTTTCCAGCTGAAGCACAAATATTTATGGAATAAAATTATGTTTAGAAATAATACAAGGCAGAGGAAACATCGTCAAAAATAGAATTTCTGGTTACAGTGCTCCATTTAAGTTCCATTTTCCGAAATTATCGACTCTATTTTCAAGCTGAAACAAGCATTTATGTAATAAAATGATATTTGACAACAATATGGACAGAGGGAACATTACAAGAAAAGAAAAAAATACGATTTCGGGAGAAATCTGTATTTCATCTAACTTCTTTTTTCGGAAAGTTTTGAAAAACGGAAAACTTTCACCAATGATCATTAATCTGCAAGAGAGGTTTAAAAAGATTTCTGGGATATCGTTTTTGTCTGCAGGATCAAAATAAAATCTGTGACATAAGTCTCCTGTCACTGATGGCCTAGTGGTCAACTTTCGTGACTGCCACGGAGAAGACCTTGGGTTTGATCCCAAGCAGGTACGAACGCTCAAACCACTAAATATCCGCCATGCGTCGGATGGGCACGTTAAGCTGTCAGACCCCGGGTACTGACCCCCTCCCCTTTTCTACCTCACTTCCATGTCACTTTCTTGTCGTGCACTCAAGCCCAAATCTCCTAGCTTCCTATTTCTAAGGGTTGTTTAAGACCTGGGGTCAGACACTCCCTTCCTAAAATCTTCTACATATGATCTGATCTGATCCTGTCGCCGTGATTCCTGCTATAGGACAATGGGCGAATTGATTTGTAATGATATAAGCCACTTTGCTTCCATCCAAAGAAACTAAAGAAAATCTTCGTGGCAAAAATTTGTCATTCTTTCTTGCTCAAAGTTTGTGTTTTAAACTGTCTTGGGTTTGATCCCAACAGGTACGAACCCAAGACAGTTTAAAACACAAACTTTCAAGAAGTTTTATTTATACTGTGCCCAAAGGAGTACATCATTTTGTGAATAAACCTTACATGATAGAATAGAACAAAAATATTATTTGCAGTCAGAGCTGCAAATGTGTGCGACATCTTCCAAAATAACTGAAACTATCATAATTTTTGGGCTAAGGGGCACATTAATGTAAGAGCAGCACCCGACCAAAATTTCTATTTAGGAAACAAATTTGTTGTAAGAACCGCAGTGGCATGCACACCGCACCCTAAAATTTTATAATCTGTTAGCCATTGATGTAAGAGCTTTGACAAATAATGCTGTTATAAGTTTGGATCACTATCCACCTGCATATTTTTAAAGTAATTTTTTCATAATTTCATACCTTTTTAAGTTATTTTTGGTAATTTTATAAACTACTGTAAGAATGAAATGGATGATGGCATTGAAAATTCAAAATGTTCTTTCCTTAATTATCTTATTTATTTATTTGAAGTTAATAGTTGTTCTTAAAGGGTAATACTGATTATGAATTCTAGCTTTCAAATGCAGTTTTCATAGCATGAATTACCGGTGTTATTTTTACTTGAAAAAAATTTGTGCTATCAAAAAGGACCGATGAAAATCAAGGAAGAAATATTAAATGGCCATTTCTTATAAATGAAATATTCATGAAGAAAGTATTAGTACATGAATGAATCATAAATGTGCTGGAAAGACTAAATAAGAGTCACATCTGTTTTTAATTACAAATACGTACGTTTACTACCTGTTTGGAAACCATAAATGATATTTTTGATAAGTTTTAACCTTGTTTTCTGGAATAACACTAAATTCTCAGAAGTGCTGCAGGTTGTGACACGACACAAAATGGGATAACTGCTACAAATTTTTGTTATTTAAATTTAGCCTTCAAGTTACTCTTGACAGTGTATGACAGAAATGTCTCCCAACATCATTATGATGTTCCTTTCTCAGTAATGTTAAATTTAGTGATGTAACAGTGCACTGGGTTTTGGCATTTTTTATGCATTTTTCTGTGTTCTAAAACTTTTGCATAGTGCAGTTTTGTAGGAAAAGTGGAAATGACAAATCATTGAGGTGGGGGGAATACAGGTGATGGGTCTTTCTCTAGTTCTCAATAATCTTGCAAGGATAAACATGTAGTTAAAAAACAAGGGTAAAATTCATGCCTGTTGACTGTGAAAGTGATATTGCACACAAACTTACAATTACTGTTTGCTAAGCAGTTGTTTATAAAAAAAAAAAAAAAAAGCCACAGGGTAGAGGTTTGTGCAAGCCTTAATTTGGAAAGCCGGCTTAGCTCAAAGTTCCCAGTAGACTGGTCCGGCTTAGCTCAAAGTTCCCAGTAGACTGGTCCAGCCCAGCTCAAAAATTCCCAGTATACTGTCAGCTCCACTCAAAAATTCCCAGTATACTGCCTGGCCCAGCTTGTTTCTGACTTTTATCAAGCATTCTCTGCCACTTAAGGCAAATAACTCAAGTCTTCTTTTAGAGCAGACGAAGCACTTATTAATGGCCAGCGAGACACTGTCCACTAAGGAAATTTCAAAAGGAAAAAAATAAATGTTCTGAAATGAGGAAATACAGTATATCCAAATACTTTTGGGTATACGGACTTTGAATTCCCAGGTACCGACTTCAGACTTCTTTCTAACATAAATATCATGGTAACTACATCAGGTTTTTTTTTTTTTTTTTTTTTTTTTTTCCAAATGTTCAATTTTAGGATTCAAAACCTCTCTGAAATCATTTATATTCATAATAAACACGTGCATTTTTACTTTTCCTTGTGCCGTAGTCCATTTTGTAGGCCATAAGAATAACATGGTGTTCATCTTGTATAAGAAGCGGCCATTGCTTACTGTGACTGTATGGCAAGACATGTTTTCTGATTAGCTAGATTTCATACCAGGCAAAGAACATGTTTGAGTCAACTTGGTGATAGGGGTCCTTTGGAAGTCTAACCAAAAATCTGCTGCTGGTGGTGGTTTGCTGCATGATTCATGTAGAAAAAGAATTTTTATTTGATATTGCACAGGTGTTAATGTATAACTGATTTTATTTAACTGAATTTTGTTTTCACAGTGGTGTACATTTGATTTGTTATTTAAATATTGAACTTCACAAGTGTAAATTTAAAAAAAAAACATTATTTTTCTCGAGGTTGATTTTTACTTCTATATTCAGACCACAGATACAAAGTTCAATCGTGCAATGCTGATGAATATTGGGTATGCCGAAGCTCTGAAACAATATGGTTATGATTGCTTCATATTTCATGATGTGGATTTAATCCCTGAAGATGACAGAAATTTATACACTTGTCCAGAGCAGCCTAGGCATATGTCTGTTGCTATTAACACAATGAATTATAGGTAAGGTGTGGATCTGTTTTCTCTGTATGACCTTCCTCCCTATTCTTAACTAGAATTTTCATGATATGAATGTTTTGCAAAACATCTAAGTAAGGATGTTCTACTTTCATGTTTGCTGCAAATTGCATGTTTGAATACAGAAAATGTCATTAATTAAATTTAAATAACAGAGTTCCCATGCAACATAGAAAACAGAAAGCTGTATTTCTCAGGGAATTTGGAAATGGTTCCAAATATCAGGGAAAACTTGTGGAAAATTATTCGACCACATACATGGTTGTATCAGAATACACTGGCGGAAAGTGAAAAAAGAACACCAGGAAGAAATTGGCAGACGATCATGAAATTTACATGTGTTAATGGGGTCGAGTTTACGTAGGTGTGATGTTAATTTCGGGACCAACCGGTGAGCGCTTACGCCACAGCATGGCATAATATGCAAATTATAGTCAGTGGTATTTAAGGAATACGGCGAAGTGAATGTAATCAATCGTCGGCGTGCGGACACGTGCGAAGACCCTGAAGAAGCTACAATGCCTGGACATGGAAGACGTGTACGATTTCAGCAGTTATCGGACTTTGAGCGAGGTCGTCTAGTCTGACTCTGCGAGGCCGGGTGGTGGTATCGTCGTATTGCGGAGCGAATTGGACGGGAAGTATCTGTGGTGGTATGATGGTGGCGTAGATGGTCTGAGGAACATTCCCACATGAGAAGACGTGGAACCGGGAGTCACAGACTGACTGACGAGCGGACCGATCGACGCATAAGAAGAGCGGCGTTGTCAAGCAGAACATCCACTGCAACGCAAATCCGAGCTGCCATTGCACCTCAGGTGACTGTGCGAACAATCCGCAACCGTCTACTGGATGCAGGACTACGTGCACGTGTGCCTCTGGCATGTGTACCTCTGACTCCAGCCCAGCGCCGGGAACGTCTGCACTGGTGTCGCCAACGTCTGCACTGGAGAACGCAATGGCGATCTATCGTGTTCAGCGATGAAAGCAGATTCTGCTTGGGAGCCTCCGATGGCCGTATGCGTGTTCGCAGACGCACAGGGGAGCGTCTCCACCCTTCTTGCATCCGCCAGCGACACACAGGACCTACACCTGGTCTCCTGGTGTGGGGAGCGATCAGCTATCACTCCCGTAAACAACTAATGTTTGTACCGGGTACGTTAAACAGCACCTCTTACATCGACATCATTCAGTCCGTTGTGCCATTTGTAAGGTTGGTCCATCATGGTGTTTTCCGGCAAGATAACGCACGCCCACACACAGCACGTGCAATGCAACATGCCCTTCAGGGTGTGAGACAACTTCCATGGCCTGCACGTTCACCGGATTTGTCCCCCATTGAGCACGTGTGGGATTTTATGGGACAACGACTTATCCGGTCTCCACGGCCAGCCACGACCATCCCCGATTTACGCGTCCAGTTTGAGGATGCTTGGAACTCAATACCCCAAACTTACATCCAACATCTGTACGACAGACTGCATGCCAGAATTGCACAGTGTGACGCAGTTCTTGGCGGTTCAACCTCGTACTAACCATGTTACATGGAAATGTTATTTTTCAGTTTACCAGCAAATACAGCTGTATTTTGCCATAATGTTTTGATCACGTTATCCTCCGTATTCCTTTATTATGCTGTATAAATTTCGTTGGTATCAGACATCTCCTTCTTGGTGTTCTTTTTTCACTTTCCGGCAGTGTAATATGAACACCCCTGGAATCGTAGTGTACCTGTCTAGGCACGTCGCAGAGTGCACCACGTAACAAGGTCGACCACACGGAGATATAAGCTGCCGGCCAGGACATATGAGCCATAGTGCACTACGTGAGCACAATGGGCAGAGGTAGTGATTTGATGGACATTCAAAAAGTAATGATCATCGGCTATCTCGCCAAGGGTGGAAGCATCTCGGAAACAGCAGGCTTTGTGGGCTGTTCGTCAGGGGCTATAGTAAGGGTGTTCCAAGAATGGACCGCTGGCACACCGAATACCACCCAACGTCATAACTGTTGAGCCCAAAGTCCATTGATCCCAGAGTAGAACATCAACTCGCTCGACAGTATAATGGCAATTGACAAGCAGCTGTGCAGCAATTGACCACACAAATGAATGCTGGGGCACCCAGATACGTGTCCCCGATAACAATATAGCAAACCCTGTTACGCATGGGTCTCAGGAGTCGACACTGCATCAAGGTGCCCATGTGTCTATCAGCAACGACGCCTGTAGTTCGCATGGGATTACCGTTGAAGAGTATGAAAAGGTTGCCTTCTTCGATGAATCGAGGTTTCTACTCCACAGAAGTGATGGGCGGTGGTGGATAGTTTCATCAGACACACAAGAACCAACACCCGGACGTGCTTGTTGATTAAGTGCAAGCCGGCAGTAGCAGTGCGCACATCTGTGGGATGTTTTCCTATTATAACCTGGGACCGCTGGTGCCACTGGATGTGTCCCTGAATGCCAATGGCTACCTGTCCATCCTTGCTGACCATGTGCATCCCTTCGTGTTGGACATTTACCCTGATAGTGATGGTGTCTACCAACAGGAAAGCGCGCCATGCCATGTCCCTGAGGGGGTGCTTGACTGGCTCCAGGAACATGACAGCGATGTCTCCGCTCTTCCTTGGCCAGCAAAATCGCCCACCTCAATCCCATAGAGCACCTGTGGGACTATTTGGATCTACAAGTTGGACGTGCCAACCCTCAGCCATGTCATCTCTCATCTCCGGGACCTCTGTGCTCTGCTGCAGTCTGAATGTGCACATGTGCCTCGGGCAACCTTTCAGGTCCTCATTGTGCCCATGCCACGCCTTCTTGTCTGGGCCAAGGGTGGTTATTCCCATCGTTAGGTAGGTGGTCATATTATTCTGATACAACTTTGTATAATGATTGACCATACACTGTTAGTGGATACCACCAAGCTGCCATGGTCCCATCGTGAGAGCCGTCGGATCATAAGACATTAAGCAGAAGTCGTTGCATGCACTGCCGTTTCAATGCTTTCTTATGGCCCGACAGGCTACTTTTAAATATTAGCATTTAGTGAATATATGGTTTTTAGGAATAATCAGTGATTGGAAAGCTACAACTGCATTCTTGAAAAAGTAGCTAGCTCCACTACTTTTTCTGAAGAGTAGCTACTTTCACTACTTTTTAGCTACTTTTCATTTAGTCTTAAGTTAAAAGTGCAAATTCTGAAGTTTATATGTAAATGTACATTCTTATACTTATACGGCATTCAGAGCTAAATGCCAAGATAACTTACATACATCATCATCATCATCATCATCGTCAACCATTATCAATCCTCTGCTGGACGAAGGTCTCCCCAAGTTTCCTCCACAACGGTCTGTCTTGTGCCAGTCTCCTCCATGTCACCCTGCATACTTTCGAATTTCATCCACCCATCTCCCATGTGGTCTTCTTCTGGGTCTTTTCCTGTCCCTTGGAATCCAATCTAAAATTTCGGCTGTCCATCGATGATCTGTCCTTCTGGCAGTATGTCCAGCCCATTGCCATTTCAGGGATTTAACTCTGATCATGATGTCTTCCACTCTTGTCATTTTTCGGATCCACGAGTTCCTCTTCTTATCTCTCCTGGTTACACCAAGTATGCACCTCTCCATGCTTCTTTGAGTTGTCTGCAGCCTTTGTATGTCTCTTTTAGTTAAGGTCCACGTCTCTGCACCATACGTAAGCACTGGAAGGATGCATTGATCAAACACTTTTCTTTTAAGACATAATGGCATATTGCTCTTGAAAATTATGCTGTTTCTTCCAAAAGCTCTCCAGGCAAGTTTTGTACGCCGATTAATTTCTTCATCAATGTGACCCTCACTTGATATCTGCTGTCCAAGATAAACGTACGTGTCTGTTATCTCCAGCTTTTCTCCATCAATCGATAAATCTTCATTTCTTGTAAAAGCATTGAACATCACTTTTGTCTTCTGAAAGTTCATTTTTAATCCCACTTCTTTACTCTTGTCAGCAAGTTCCTGGATCATACTCTGCAGCTCTGATGGGCTAGTTGCAAAAATGACTACGTCATCAGCAAAACGAAGGTGGGTTAGATAATCTCCATTAATCTTTATCCCCTTGTTTTCCCAGCTCAGCGACTGAAAAACACCCTCCAATGTGGCATTGAAGAGCTTCGGAGATATGGTGTCACCTTGTCTCACTCCCTTTCCAATTTTTACGTGTGTTGTATTTTCAAACAGCCTAATCTTGCACTTGCATTTTCATAGATGTTATTAATAATATTAATGTATGCATCTTCAATACCGCAGGTTTTCAGAGCCATTGTAACTGCTGATGGTTTCACCGAATCAAAGGCTTTTCATAATCGATAAAAGCCATGCACAATGGAAGTTCATATTCCCTCGCTCTTTCAATTAGTTCTCTCAGCACATGGATATGACCTATTGTGCTGTAGCCACTCCTGAATCCAGCTTGTTCTCTCGGTTGAGCCATGTCCAGTGTTACCTTCAAGCGGTGTGAAAGAACTTTAGTGAAGATTTTATAAACTACTGATAGGAGGCTGATAGGTCTGTAGTTTCCGAGATCCTCAATGTCACCTTTCTTATGTAGCAGGATCATTGTAGCGGTGTTCCAATCCTCAGGAATCTTTCCTTCATTAAGGCATCGAGTGAAAATTTGGGCGAGTACTGTTTCGATTTCTCCACTTGCTTCTTGTATGATGTCTACAGTAATTCCATCTTCTCCTGGAGCTTTTTCCCCGCTTCATGTTCTTGATTGCATGTGCAACTTCTGCTGGAAGGACTGGAGGAACTCTGGTACTGGTATCTTTCATGATGTCTAGAGTGCATGTATCATCCCTTTCATATAATTTGGAGTAGAAATCTTTCACTCTTGTCAAAATTTCGCCTCTATTTCTTGTTACAGAACCATCTTCTTTTCTCAGTGCTATAATCTGTTTTCTTCCCTTACTGAGATGCCCCTTTGCTATCTTTAGGCTTTGGTTGTTTTCAATTGCTTTCCTCACTAGTTCACAGTTGAATTTCCTTACGTCTTCAGTGATACTTTTTCTTACTGTCTTGCATAGCTCTATATATTCCACTTTGGAAGTCACATCTTTAGTTGTCCTCATCTCTCTTCTTTTTTGCATAAACATTTTGGTTTTTCCTGATAATTTGTTCACATGCAATTTGTTCTTAGACCCAGCTAATTTTGTTGCTGTTTCCATAAGAGCTTTGGTTACTTTTCTGTTAACTTCAGAGATGTCCACTTCTTCCGATGTTAGGCCTTCTAAAGCAGAGAACCTGTTCTTCAGTTCTAACTTGAAGGTATTATGGTGTTTTTTTAAGGTTGGTTATGTCAATAGATTTTGTTTGTCTTATGAGCTTGCCACGTTCAAGTTTAGTGTTGAGGTGCATCTTACATCTCACCAATCTATGGTCACTACCTGTGTTGAACTTGTTTAGCACACTGCAGTCTTCTATGACGAATTTTTTTGTTACACATAATAAAATCAATTTCACTTGTCGTCCCATTTGGATGTCTCCATGTCCATTTCCTGTGTGGCTTTTTCTTGAAGAAGGAGTTCAAGATGAAAAACCCTTCTGCCTCTGCAAACTCCAACGAGAGTATTTCCACGCTGGTTTCTGTTGCCGTGACCGAATTTACCTACTGAAGTTTCATTCCGTTGCCGTTGCCCTATTTTTGCATTGAAATCTCCCATAATTATTTTCAAGTGCTGCTTACCTTTATTATTTAGAGGACAAATTTCCTCATAAAATTCTTCAATTTCTTCTTCAGGATGACTTGTGGTGGGTGCATAAGTTTGAATAATCTGAGCCTGGTATCTTTTTGAGAGTTGGATAACAAGTCGTGCAGCTCTGTCAGAGGAACTTTCAACTTCTACAACTTTATCCTTCAGTTTCTTGTTTATTATAAATCCAACACCACTAGTTCTGCCAGTATCTGTCCCACGATAGTAGAAGAGATGTCCACTTTTCAGTTCGATGAGATCTTCTCCTTTTCTCCTTACCTCACTTAGCCCCACGATGTCCCACTTGATCCTTTGTAGTTCCTCTTCCAATTCAAGAAGCCTTGAATCAGAAGATAGGGAGCGTCCATTGTAAGTAGCCAAGGTCAGCATCAGATGGCAGCCTAGTCCGGTTCTCCGGGGATTCTTAGCACCCTCTGCCTTCATGTCGCACTGGCCGCTGCCTTGGCCAGGTACATTCCAGCTGCCGGAGACTGAGGGCCAAGATTTAAGTTGTGGAATCATTTTGGAGGGTTTGGCCATAACTCACCACGCTGGCCAAGCGGGTTGGTGAGTATGGGATAGAATTTCCCCTCTAATCCCGATGGTATAGTTATACCGCTATGGGCGGTCGTCAGAGCCCCTTTAGTGGGAACAGGATGCACCACGAGAAGGCGGGGTTGACATTTGTCAAGGAGAGGCTGTGATGTTACGCATCACCTGACCTTACATCCACATACATACATACATGCATATATATCACTAAGCTGTTCTCTGAGATTCAGAGGTTAGCTCCAAAAAGAAATACAAACTTTTAGATATTTTTACTTATTGTTGTCGTATCAAACTTCGCCATTTACAGCGATCTTGACATACAACTCGTGCTTCACTGATATCCATTACACGCCATACACAAGATATTTTATACTTCATACTCATAATCTTTTTGCACAAGTAATATATACACTGCCGGAAAGTGAAAAAAGAACACCAAGAAGGAATTGGCAGACGATCATGAAATTTACATATGTTAATGGGGTCGAGTTTACGTAGGTGTGATGTTAATTTCGGGACCAACCGGTGAGCGCTTACGCCACAGCACGGCATAATATGCAAATTATCGTCAGTGGTATTTAAGGAGTACGGCGAAGTGAATGTAATCAGTCGTCGGCGTACGGACACGTACGAAGACCCTGAAAAAGCTGCAATGCCTGGACATGGAAGATGTGTACGATTTCAGCAGTTATCGGACTTTCAGCGAGGTCGTCTAGTCGGACTCCGCGAGGCCGGGTGGTCGTATCGTCGTATTGGAGAGCGAATTGGACGGGAAGTATCGGTGGTGGTACGATGGTGGCGTAGATGGTCCGAGGAACATTCCCACACGAGAAGAGTTGGAACTGGGAGTCGCAGACGGACTGATGAGCGAACCGATCGACGCATAAGAAGAGCGGCGTTGTCAAGCAGAACATCCACTGCGATGGAAATCCAAGCTGCTGTTGCACCTGAGGTGACTGTGTAAACAATCCGCAACCGTCTACTGGATGCAGGACTATGTGCACGTGTGCCTCTGGCATGTGTACCTCTGACTCCAGCCCACCGTCGAGAATGGCTGCAGTGGTGTTGCCAACGTCTGCACTGGAGAACGCCATGGCGATCTGTCGTGTTCAGCGATGAAAGCAGATTCTGCTTGGGAGCCTCCGATTACTGTATGCGTGTTCGCAGACGCACAGGGTAGTGTCTCCACCCTTCTTGCATCCGCCAGCGTCACACAGGGCCTACACCTGGTCTCCTGGTGTGCGTAGCGATCAGCTATCACTCCCGTACACAGCTAGTGTTTGTACCGGGTACGTTAAACAGCACCTCCTACATCAATAACATCATTCAGCCCGTTGTTGTGCCATTTGTAAGGTCGGTCCATCGTGGTGTTTTCCAGCAAGATAACGCACGCCCACACACGGCACGTGCAACGCAACATGCACTTCGGGGTGTGAGACAACTTCTATGGCCTGCCCATTGAGCACGTGTGGGATTTTATGGGACAACGACTTATCCGGTCTCCACGGCCAGCCACGACTATCCCCGATTTACGCGTCCAGGTTGAGGATGCTTGGAACTCAATACCCCAAACTTACATCCAACATCTGTACGACAGACTCCATGCCAGAATTGCACAGTGTGACGCAGTTCATGGCAGTTCAACCTCGTACCAACCATGTTACATGGAAATGTTATTTTTCAGTTTACCAGCAAATACAGCTGTATTTTGCCATAATGTTTTGATCACGTTATCCTCTGTATTCCGTTATTATGCTGTATAAATTTCGTTGGTATCAGACGTCTCCTTCTTGGTGGTGTTTTTTCACTTTCCGCCAGGATATTTGTATATTTTTGTAATATGTTCATTCTTACATATGAGGTAGAATCCAAAAGTTCCTGGACTGGGTCTTGTAAGTCCATGGATAGTTACAAAGCTGAAGCACATCGTCCTTCAAAATAAGATCCTCTTGCAACAACACACTTCTGCCAGTGGCTGTAGAGTTTGTCGAAACACTTCTGGAACCCATTCTTTGCAATGTCTTTCAGTGTAACAAGCTATTTTTTTTTACTTCTGCGCTTGAAGTCCGGCGACCCTGAAGTCGACATGTCAGCTCAGGGAAGAGGTGGAAGTTGCAGGGGTGAGATCAGGTCAGTACTGTGGGTTGTAGAAGACAACAGTTTTTGTTTTGGTGAGAAGCTCACAAACGACGAGTGACCTGTGTGCCTGTGCATTGGCATGCAACAGTATCCATGATTGATCACCCCGCAGTTGAGGCCTCTTCCTGTGGATCGACTCGTGTAGATGTTGCATGATGTCCAGATAAAGCTCCTTGTTGACAGTGCATCCTTCAGGGATGAATTCAAGATGAACAATACCCTGGATGTCAAAGACCTCTAGACACGATGGCGATTTCCATGTACCCGATGCCTGGTTAGTCCGTGGGTCAAAAAGCACTATTTTTCATCACCCATTATGATTCTTCTAAGAAATTGTGGGTCTTGGTCAATGGTGGTTATGAGAACGCCCACCATTTACATCCATATGGCCAACTGATCCTCAGTCAACATGTGCGAGATGATTTGTCGACACACCCAGTGCATCTTTAGATCATCTGTTAGTATCAATTGACATGTAGTCTCAGATATCCCAGAAGCCTCTGCTGTTTACTTGATCGTCTGTTGACACGTATGATGGCTGCAACCTTCAAAATGTTTTCACCTGTGTAAACTGTCACTGGCTGTCTGCTTCATTCGCCATCTTCAACCTCCTGTCTGCTTTCCCTGCAGTGTTGATACCAGTCAAATGTTTGTGTCTGTGACAGGGTGTTTTCGCCCTAAACTTGCTTCATCATTTTGTAAGTTTCTGTTGGACTTTTGCCCAAATGAATGCAAAACTTAATGTTAATGTGCTGCTCAAAAAACACCATTTTTCATCTATCACCGAACACCGTGCAAGTTGCTCACAATACCTGGATGTACCATAGCGAGCACGTGACAGATGGACGGAACTAATTTCCCTGTGAGGGCGGGGATAATGTAGTAACATAATCCAATAATCACTGTGGGTATGTGATACATGTACTTTGCCATACAGGCGCAGTCTGATAACTTTTGAATCCTACTCCGTATAGCATTCAAAGCTAAATACCAAGGTCATGATGATTAAACACAGCAATCAAACATCTCTGAATTGACTGTATTTTTACTGTTCAATGTTCTCAATATCAATCACTCTTTTCTGAGTGATTGATATTATGTGAGAACATTTAAAAATACAGTCAATTCAGAAATGTCCAATTGCTGTGTTAATTATCATGACATATTTTCCACGTATTATGAGAAGAATATTTCTTCCACACTAAATGCCAAGGTATATTACACATGTAATATACTTTTGTATTTACCCCAATTCTGATAATCATGGGTAACAACACATTTTATCACATGGAGTGGGTAATATTCAAGGCTAATTGATATGCTCAGGGAATTCAAATAAAATCACTATCAACAGGCATCTATGAATTGTCATTTTCTTTACTAAGAGAATCAAATCTCGCTATCAAATGTCATCGACTAAATCGCTAGTTCAGTCACCTCGTACAGGCTGTCTTCTCAGGCTGACGGGGGAGACTTTCCTGTAAGGAAGATAATCCTTTATGGTTGACGATTTGGCTAACTTTCACAATGCAAGTCAAGTCAGGTACATGACTATAGACATGGCACACTTCCCTGTTCCTGCCAATAATATTCCAGGATATCGGGAAATGTCACATAATTTAAAAAAAAAAATTGTTTCGCCTTTTTAAAAATAACATGATTTGTAGCATAATTTCCTGCCATTAACTACTTTATTTTGTAGTGTGCTACTTCTGCAGCTAGAAATTTCTATTTGTAGCAATATTACACACCATGCAACTGTAAAAGTAGCATGCTACAGTAGCGGCGCTACTTTCGACCACTGGGAATAATACACTTAAGAATATATTTGTTAGGAAATTGCCATTGTTCAGGAGTTAATTACAACTGTTTTAAGTTACAGAATGAGTTGTTTGGTCGAAGGTGGTAATTAGTTTTGTTTGTGTTCTTTGGCTGCATTTGGTTTGTACTTGAAACTTCATGTAAAGTGGTGCATTCTTATTAATAACTTATGATTCAGAACTACAGTATTTTCAGTGCATTGTGAAAATTCCTGATATATACAGTTGAATAACAATGTAATCTAATGACACTGTCTTACTCAGAGTAAGTTGGCTGAGGATATGTATGTGCACAGATCAGGTTGTTAACAGGCTGTGATTTATAATACTGTGATGAATATTTGCATTGCCGCCCCGGTGGTGCAGTGGTCTAAGGCGTTGGCCTATGATCATTCGCCCGAAAGGGGCCCGGGTTCGAATCCCGGTGAGGCATGGATGTTGTGTTTGTCTTACGGCACTGGCTCTCTCCCTTCCCTGGAACCAGTGACCCTAAATTAGGGACGGGCGACTGCTTATAGCCCTTTGAGTTGCTCAAGGTGGTCGTTAAACCTCCAATCAAAAAAAAAAAAAAAAAAAAAAAAAAAAATATTTGCATTCATTTAATAATACAGTACATTCATCTTTATTTTTTTTAATTGTGAATGACTTATTTTGTGAATAGGCACACATTTTCTAAATTGGGAATTGAACCTTAATTTTGATTGTTTCTTCCCAAACATTATAACAATTACTGAAAATATGGAAAACTCAAGTGGTATTTTCCTCAAGCTTTAGGGCTGCAAGACTGTTGGTGTTCTGTGTTTATATGAATATAAGACGACTCCCTTAAAATTATATGGTGTTCATAGGGAAAAACATACAGTAGGCCAGCCATGCAAATAAGTGTGAAATTTTTAGTGGCCCATTAAAAAGGTGGTCTGAATTAAAATATGCTTTGATTTCTTACTGGTTTAAAAGGTGCTGCATAGCCATTTATTTACAAGCTTAGAATTTTGATCACTGATGTGTTTGAATTTTTTGCAAAAGGAACAAACAGTGTGGTTAGGTGTTTCTTGTGTCTAGTTCAAACCATGCAAATTTTTCAAACCAATAACTTTGGATCTCTCATTTACCAGTTTTTGGCTTTAAAATTCCTTTCTTCCTGGCTGCTGGTTAATTTTGGAACTTGGTACTGCATGGCAGAAATTTTCACCACTGCCGGCATTACTAATTTCCGACTCATCCTGTTCGTGTTTAGAATGTAAAACGATAGTCTCAGTTGAGTCAGATGGATCACGCAGAATAAAGTTTGAACTGTCTGAATTTTGCTCTTCACTCACAACAGAATCGTCAATCACAGATTATTTTTCTCTGAAAAAAACACAAACAAGTGTATTTAAGATATGATAGTCGGACAATGCTTTTTTACTGCTTCCACAGCAACTGGAGTATTAAAAAAAAATTTCTGTGAACTGATGTTTTCTCTTATATGAACGAGTAATCCATTCAGCGTGCTGATGAGCCTCATCTATCCACCTCTGGTATTGGTGACGTCATGCCCCACGATGTTCACCGACATGCACATGTGGAAGTTCACAGCTTAGGCCTCTTGGTGTCTCAACCCTGGTGCCAAAGATGTATGGAGTCTGCAGGACTGCCGCCGTAAATCAGTGTACAATCTCTTCAGTTAAAGCTATTTCCCTTCAACCAGACATTAAAGTATACAGGGTTTGGGCAGAATAATGTGAACACCACGCTCAAAGACGTGACTTTTAATGCAGCTGAATACATCGCAATATGCAAAGGTATCCGCCACTTTTTGGTTATGATAGCTTTGTTTAGAATCTCAAAGTCCTGTTTAAGTGCATTTAAAGTGTCTTGTTGCAAAATTTCTTTCAAGGTTACGACAAGATGAGCGACCTAACGGACTTCGAAAGAATGCTAATTGTTGGTGTCCGGCTAGTTGTGGCTCCGTGACAGCAGTCACCAGGGTAGTGGGAGTATCGAGAGAGCTACTGTATATAGCGTCCTGAGGTCATGTCGTGTTCGTGGCAAAACCTCTTCTGTGAAACACAAGAGCGGGTGGAAAACAACCCTGACTGATAGGGACGAGAGCATTAAAGAGGATTGTTACCCTTAGTAAGAAGAACACAGCGCCGAAAACTAGTGTGGAGCTCAATCTGCATCTCCAGACCCCAGTATCAACGAAAACAGTGCACAGGGAACTGCATAAACAAGATATTCACGGAACAGCTGCTATTGCAAAACCTTTGGTGACCCAGATGAATGCATAACGGCGATGACAGTGGTGCCAGTAGCATACAACGTGGGCTGCCGATGCATGGAAGCATGTAATGTGGTCGGATGAATCACGCTCACACTATTCCCCACCGTAGGGCATGTTTACGTGTAGAGAACACTGTCAGAAGCATACAACCCAGACTGTCTGCTCCCAACAGTGCTGCATGATGGTGGTTCTGTCATGCTCTGGGCTGTCATGTTGTGTTTTTCAGCAAGTTCCCTGATCACCACCTTGAAAGAACTGATGATGGCTGGAAGGGCATATGAAACCATTTTGGCTGACCAAGTCCATCCAATGGCTCGGGCATGGTTTCCTGGAAGGGATGACATCTATCAAGATGATAACACGGCAATTCACAGAGCTCGCAATGTCTAGTCATGGTTTGAGAAACACGAGGACGAACTTTCACACCTTCCTTGGCTCATCAAGCCACTGTGGTCTGTGTTGGAAAACAGTAAAATTCTGTTATCCTCCTCCATCTCTCAAAGACCTAAAGCAGTTTCTGCATGAAGAATGGTGTAACACCCCACTAACCACCATCCAGGATTTGTATGCATCCATTCCAAGGAGGAACCGGGCGGTTTTTAATGTCAAAGGTGGTCTCACACCCTACTAGGTATGTAAAACCTTTTTTCTAGGTGTTCACATTATTCTGTCTGACCCCTGTAGGTGAGCATGTTCTATGAAGGTAATTCAAGGAAAAAGTAAAGGTGAGGACATCTTTTTCATTAGCCTTCTTCAAGAAAAAGAAAAATTGGTCTTCTGCAAAAAAACTTAGTTGCCATTGGCGACCTCTTATTTGCATCCATGCATTAGACTTATGGGTACACATAAACATAATTCTTAAACCACAAATCCAAAACACACAAAAAAAGAAAACCTGTTTTATTTTAATAAAAAGTTCTATTCATAACCATACATAATATTCTCCGGATTCGCGGAACTCCTCTTTTTCTTTTTTTTTTCCAGGAAGACACTTTGACGTCTGTAAGTTCTGTTTTACATGTTCTGTAAAGTGGATACAGTCTGTGGTGGTGCATTAACTTATTCAGTTGAAAAATAAATCGGTTAAAAGTCCTAAAAATGTTGCTCACGGAAGTGCGTGTTCAGTCCGAAGTCAGTAGTTATTGAAAGTTTCTTTGTCCAAAGTTGTATCTTGCTTCAATATGGTCAGTTGTTAGGGTTACCTTGAGAGCCATTTCGTCATAAGTTGTACTGTACTTCGGTTATGTCCAGATGTTAGGGTTAGCTCGAGAGCCATTTCGTCATAAGTTGTACTCTACTTCGGTTATGTCCAGATGTTAGGACTCCGTTCTGGCTGTGTTGACATCATATTGAATGGGCAAAGGTTTCCAGATTAATAATTAAAGATTTTTGAGTTAAGAGTTACTATTTACATACCACTTGAAGTTCCACGTCGTACTTGGCCATTAGGGCTATCTCGTCAATGCTGCACCGTCGTAGAATTGCTGAGGAAGTCTCCAAGTTAGGTTCCTCAGCAATTCTACGAGAGGGCAGCATTGACGAGATAGCCCTAATGGCCAAGTACGACGTGGAACTTCAAGTGGTATGTAAATAGTAACTCTTAACTCAAAAATCTTTAATTATTAATCTGGAAACCTTTGCCCATTCAATATGATGTCGACACAGCCAGAACGGAGTTTAACCCTAACATCTGGACGAGCTAACCCTAACAACTGACCATATTGAAGCAAGATACAACTTTGGACAAAGAAACTCTCAATAACTACTGACGTCGGACTGAACACGCACTTCCGTGAGTAACATTTTTAGGATTTTTAACCGATTTATTTTTCAATTGAATAAGTTAATGCACCACCACAGACTGTATCCACTTTACAGAACGTATAAAACAACTTACAGACGTCAAAGCGTCTTCCTAAAGAACCTAGAACCTTGTAGTCATGTAATGGTATGTAAACTTTATGATATAATCACATGAGATATAATGGTCCTCTTTTTTTTTCTTTTTTTTTTTTTTTTTTGTCATTTGAGTCATTCGTGAGAGTGATGCAAAACTGAAGATAGTTTGGGGGGGCTGGCCTGAGGGGGAGTCATTTTCTGCCTGGGGACAGTGTTTCATATTTCAAAACTTTCAAAAATGGAAGTTAAATGGAGTGAAATTTTTTCCCCCATAATCGTGATTTTTTTCTTGCGGTGTTGCCTCTATCCAGTATTGCCGTTAAATATCATTTTATTGCATAAATGTTTACATTTCAGCTTAAAATTGTAAGCAACAATTTGCAAAAACGAAAGTTAGATGACATGAAAATTTCCAGGCAGGAGATTGTTCCACAGATTTGTGGAATTAGGCCTTTTCTGTTATCATTTGTATCATTCATGAGATCGATGCACAATTGAACAGAAATTTTGCCGGGGATTGGTGGTGACGTGGGTAGGGAGGAGTGCTTTCCATCGGATGACAGCAAATGTGACCCTTGTTCTCACACATACATAGTTTCTCGCACATACATTACCCCACAATTGCAGTTTACACAGTAGACCAGTGGTTCTCAAAGTGGGGTACAGGATTAGTCAGCAACCATACTGAGTCGCATGATGAACAGATTTTCATGTTAACAGAATTAACTATCTGAATTTATGGCTAGTGTCGCTAGGGTGAGTGGTGAATTTAACTCTAAATACTGATCAATTTTGCAAGAGTAAACAATCTCGTACATCTTGCTGATTACTAAACGAATATGACTTTACCAGTTTTATTAGATTTTTCTAACCATTCATGCAGTTTCTGTGACATCCAATATACATATTTTTTGTAAATAAATATACACTATCTACCAACAAGTAATTAGACACCCCTGCAATCGACGATATCTGCGGTCCTGATACACGTCACGACCGCCGCTGTTAAATATCGTGTGGCAAACAGCAACGCAACAGTCGTATGCAAGATGCCACGCAGTTCGGAGCTCTCTGATTTCGAGAAAGGTGTAATCGTCGGGTATCACAGAAATGGCCGATCCATACGTGACATATCCAGCAAGTTGAAGTACCCAAAATCGACAGTGGCCTACCTGATTGGCAAGGGGAAGATGAGTGGTGACTGTCGGAATATGCCCCGACCTGGTTGACCCACAAAACTGGGAGTTGGAGACCGACGGGTGCTGGCCAGAGAAATTCGGAAGAACCGCACCAAATCAATGGGCCACATCCGCGAGGGGTTTCAACAGGCATCCGGGAGTGTTCTTTCGATTAATACCATCCGTAATGAAGCCCATCTGCTTGGTTATCATGGACGTGCTGCCGCCCACAAGCCTTTGATCACCAAGTCCAAAGCGCTGCTCGGCTAACGTGGTGCAAAGAACGTCGACAGTGGACCGTTGAACAGTGGAAACAGGTTCTCTGGAGTGACGAATCAAGGTTCACCCTCTACCGTTCGAATGGCAGGGTCTTGGTTTGGTGTCTGCCTGGAGAACGCCTCCTGCTGGTAGGTATTGTGCCAACTGTGAAGTTCGGCATTGGTGGAATAATGCTATTGGGGTGTTTCTCCTGGTATGGCACGGGACCATTGGTCGCAATTCCTGGTAGACTCGACGCCAAGACCTACTGCACCATTTTGAATGACCATGCGCTTCCTACGTTGTGGCAGTTTTACGGGGTGGACCCATGTTACTTTCAGGAGGACAATGCCACCTCTCGTGTTGCGAGGTCCACCATGGCTTGGTATGGTGACAATAGGGTTAATCGAATGGACTGGCCTGCGCAGAACCCGGACCTTAACCCTATCGAGCACCTCTGGAACGAGTTGGAGCGTCAAATTAAGGGGTGCCCCCACCGTCCGAAATCGGTGAAGGAACTGACCTGTCTTCTCCAAGCCGAGTGGAAGAAAATACCGCTAGCTATCGTACAACGCCTGGTTGAGAGTACGCCCCGGAGGGTCGCAGCTGTAATCGCCGCTCGTGGAGGCTCCACCAACTATTGAAGGTGAATGAACTTTGTTTTCCTTTGCTATCACAGGTGTCCAATTACTTGTTGGTAGATAGTGTACATGTGTGTATTTGTAAGTATATGTATTTTTTTTATACCCACATATATACATGCATAAACATAAATGTACTGAAGTAAAGTTTTTATTTATTAGTAGGATGTATCCTCAATATCAGGATGTAAGGTCAGGTGATGCGTAACATCACAGCCTCTCATTGACAAATGTCAACCCCGCCTTCTCGTGGTGCATCCTGTTCCCACTAAAGGGGCCGCCAATAGCGGTATAACTATACCACTAAACAACCGCCAATAGCGGTATAACTGTACCATCGGGATTAGAGGAAATGCTATCCCACACTCACCAACCCGCTTGGCCAGCGTGGTGAGTTATGGCCAAACTCCTCCAAAATGATTCCACAACTTAAATCTTGGCCCTCAGTCTCCGGCAGCTGGAATGTACCTTGCCAAGGCAGCGGCCAGTGTGACATGAAGGCAGAGGATGCTAAGAATCCCCGGAGGACCGGACTAGGCTGCCATCTGATGCTGACCTTGGCTACATATAATGGACGCTCCCTATCTTCTGATTCAAGGCTTCTTGAATAGGAAGAGGAACTACAAAGGATCAAGTGGGACATCGTCGGACTAAGTGAAGTAAGGAGAAAAGGTGAAGATATCATTGAACTGAAAAGTGGACATCTCTTCTACTATCGTGGGACTGATACTGGCAGAACTAGTGGTGTTGGATTTATAATAAACAAGAAACTGAAGGATAAAGTTGTAGAAGTTGAAAGTTCCTCTGACAGAGCTGCACGACTCGTTATCCAACTCTCGAGAAGATACCAGGCTCAGATTATTCAAACTTATGCACCCACCACAAGTCATCCTGAAGAAGAAATTGAAGAATTTTATGAGGAAATTCGTCATCTAAATAATAAAGGTAAGCAGCACTTGAAGATAATTATGGGAGATTTCAATGCAAAAATAGGGCAACAGCAACAGAATGAAACTTCAGTAGGTAAATTCGGTCACGGCAACGGAAACCAGCGTGGAAATACTCTCGTTGAGTTTGCACAGGCAGAAGGGTTTTTCATCTTGAACTCCTTCTTCAAGAAAAAGCCACACAGGAAATGGACATGGAGACATCCAAATGGGACGACAAATAAAATTGATTTTATTATGTGCAACAAAAAATTCGTCATAGAAGACTGCAGTGTGCTAAACAAGTTCAACACAGGTAGTGACCATAGATTGGTGAGATGTAAGATGCACCTCAACACTAAACTTGAACGTGGCAAGCTCATAAGACAAACAAAATCTATTGACATAACCAACCTTAAAAAACACCATAATACCTTCAAGTTGGAACTGAAAAACAGATTCTCTGCTTTAGAAGTCCTAACATCGGAAGAAGTGGATATTTCTGAAGTTAACGGAAAAGTAACCAAAGCTCTTATGGAAACAGCAACAAAATTAGCTGGGTCTAAGAACAAGTTGCATGTGAACAAATTATCAGGAAAAACCAAAATGTTGATGCAAAAAAGAAGAGAGATGAGGACAACTAAAGAAGATGCGACTTCCAAAGTGGAATATATAGAGCTATGCAAGACAGTAAAAAAAGTATCACTGAAGACGTAAGAAAATTCAACTGTGAACTAGTGAGGAAAGCAATTGAAAACAACCAAAGCCTAAAGATAGCAAAGGGACATCTCAGTAAGGGAAGAAAACAGATTATGGCACTGAGAAAAGAAGATGGTTCTGTAACAAGAAATAGAAGCAAAATTTTAACAAGAGTGAAAGATTTCTATTCCAAATTATATGAAAGGGATGATACATGTACTCCAGACATCATGAAAGGTACCAGAGTTCCACCAGTTCTCCCAGCAGAAGTTGCACATGTAATCAAGAACATGAAGTGGGGAAAAGCTCCAGGAGAAGATGGAATTACTGTAGACATCATACAAGAAGCAAGTGGAGAAATCGAAACAGTACTCGCCCAAATTTTCACTCGATGCCTTAATGAAGGGAAGATTCCTGAGGATTGGAACACCGCTACAATGATCCTGCTACATAAAAAAGGTGACATTGAGGATCTCGGGAACTACCGACCTATCAGCCTCCTATCAGTGGTTTATAAAATTTTCACTAAAGTTCTTTCACACCGCTTGAAGGTAACACTGGACATGACTCAACCGAGAGAACAAGCTGGATTCAGGAGTGGCTACAGCACAATAGATCATATCCACGTACTGAGAAAACTAATTGAAAGAGCGAGGGAATATGAACTTCCATTGTGCATGGCTTTTATCGATTATGAAAAAGCCTTTGATTCGGTGAAACCATCAGCAGTTACAATGGCTCTGAAATTCTGCAGTATTGAAGATGCATACATTAATATTATTAATAACATCTATGAAAATGCAAGTGCAAAGATTCGGCTGTTTGAAAATACAGCACACATAAAAATTGGAAAGGGAGTGAGACAAGGTGTCACCATATCTCCAAAGCTCTTTAACGCCACATTGGAGGGTGTCTTTCAGTCGCTGAGCTGGGAAAACAAGGGGATAAAGATTAATGGAGATTATCTAACACACCTTCGTTTTGCTGATGACGTAGTCATTTTTGCAACTGCCCCATCAGAGCTGCAGAGTATGATCCAGGAACTTGCTGACAAGAGTAAAGAAGTGGGATTAAAAATGAACTTTCAGAAGACAAAAGTGATGTTTAATGCTTTTACAAGAAATGAAGA
Organism: Macrothele yani; assembly: GCA_039090855.1. Classification (NCBI taxonomy): domain Eukaryota; kingdom Metazoa; phylum Arthropoda; class Arachnida; order Araneae; family Macrothelidae; genus Macrothele; species Macrothele yani. The sequence continues at coordinate 32,930,177 of CM077021.1, forward strand.
TTTATCGATTGATGGAGAAAAGCTGGAGATAACAGACACGTACGTTTATCTTGGACAGCAGATATCAAGTGAGGGTTACATTGATGAAGAAATTAATCAGCGTACAAAACTTGCCTGGAGAGCTTTTGGAAGAAACAGCATAATTTTCAAGAGCAATATGCCATTATGTCTTAAAAGAAAAGTGTTTGATCAATGCATCCTTCCAGTGCGTACGTATGGTGCAGAGACATAGGCCTTAACTAAAAGAGACATACGAAGGCTGCAGACAACTCAAAGAAGCATGGAGAGGTGCATGCTTGGTGTAACCAGGAGAGATAAGAAGAGGAACTCGTGGATCCGAAAAATGACGAGAGTGGAAGACATCATGATCAGAGTTAAATCCCTGAAATGGCAATGAGCTGGACATACTGCCAGAAGGACAGATCATCGATGGACAGCCAAAATTTTAGATTGGATTCCAAGGGACAGGAAAAGACCCAGAAGAAGACCACATGGGAGATGGGTGGATGAAATTAGAAAGTATGCAGGAGTGACATGGAGGAGACTGGCACAAGATAGACCATTGTGGAGGAAACTTGGGGAGACCTTCGTCCAGCAGTGGATTGATAATGGTTGACAATGATGATGATCCTCAATATCTAATATACAAGAGATATGCAGTTTTTAGCTAAATATTTCCAAGGGGTTTTCGAAAAACAATAAATTGAGAAACACTGCTGTAGACCATCCTTTCTGGTAGCAAAATATTGCTTCCTTTTCGCTTTTTGGAAAGGGAGTAATTTTATTGTTAAAGCGTAAGTCGAACATGAAATGTTTTGCTAATTCTCTGAAGTTTTTCGAATACCTTTTGTCAGCTTAATATTATTGTCTGATAGCTTTTCATAAAACTTTTTTTTTTTTTTTTTTTTGTTATTGTAGAAGGATCATTATTTTCTGCAAGTGTACTTTTTAACGGTTGGAATTTTTTTCGATTCTTCAGAAATATCAAGAAAACTATCAAGAAGACTGTCAAGAAGAATTAAAAAGTACACTAACGGGAAGTGTAGTCTAATGTTCACAGCTCAACATAGAAATTGCCACACCAAGAAGTATTTGTCAGAAGGCAGTGCAGATTGGTGGGTATGTGTTGACTTATGGAGTTCTCCAGTAGCAAGTGTGAAAGTTCCATTTCAAAGACTTCTGAGAAGAACAAGTCATTACTGGCAAAAAGGTGCCATATTTTCTCTGTTTCCCATGTAGCTGTTGTCTCTTCAGAAAACTGCATCTCTTGATTTCTGTTCAAACATGCTACCACTACACCAAAACCCCTCTGTAAGCAGAAAGCCATGGCTCACGTGAGCTGAGTGGAGGCTCAAAATTGCACTGTTGTGTTTATACGTATTGGTTTCTACATTCTCATAATTTATCAAAAAGTTTTTAAGAAAAAACATTTCAACAAGTTCGTGATTTTTTTATGTAAATCAATGCACATAGTTCCACATTCATAATGGTAGTTTTTATTAACCATAGAAAAAGAAGTATATCTGATGACATCAGGTGACATCACACTTAGAACCAAAAGCTGTAATACGAGTAATAAAATGTACTTCTGCTACTTGTTTTTTTATCTCTTTTCCAGCAAAAATGCTTCCCATATGCATTCATATGACAAAGCAAACATGTACTCAAAAATAACTAACCTTTCTATGACACCTAGCTATATGACCTCACCTTTTGAGGATTGGTTTGGTCAGTGGAGAAGCTGATAAATCTAATCAACTAATAGTTTTAAATAAAAAAGACTACAAAAAACATGAATGCAGCTATAGAGGAGTTGCAATGTGAGATAGTAGAAAAAGTTTTGATTCTCAAATAAATTTCTTAGCGAAAATTAGAAACCATAGTTTACTGCCATCAAAAATTGTTAATGCCTTTCCTCCAGTAGGTGCATCGATCCAAAATATATTTGCCAAAATCAAAACTCGCAAACTTAGAAAACCATTTGGAGTTATAGTTTCTAAATCATCTTCCCTTCTAATAAATTTGGAAAGAAAAAGTACTTAGCCCCCCTTTTTCATGAACAACCAGTTTATAAATATTTAACGGGAATTTTTGATCCATACACTAGATCATCTTCAGGAGTTCTTGCGTCTTACTACTTCCACAGGTCTTAGTTTTTTTTTTGTTTTATTTTCTAAATTATTTATAATATCAAAGGCCTTAGGAACAGGAGGGCTAGAAAATAAAGATTTTACGTCCAAGACCTGTGGAAGTAGTAAGACGCAAGAACTCCTGAAGATGATCTAGTGTATAGATCTTGACGATGATGGGCAAAACACGTAACAGTATTAACAAATAAAGGTAACTTGATCACGCTAGTTATGTTAAATGAAAAACTTTTACAAGAAAGTTGAAAGTTTGTAAGTTGGGAGCTTTCGACCTTATCTTAGGTCTTCATCCCGGCAATGGAGGACTAAGATTGTTGCCAGATTCTACATTTGAATTTTTTTCTATTTTTTTTTGCCAAAACTTAGAATTGATCTCCAGATCATCGGAATGTAGAAAGGAGATTTGGAATTGCAAGTCACTGAGTTGAAAATAATTTCCAGGCTTTCACGGTAATGGAGGGCAAAACGATTGTCAAAAGAAGCAATTCGTTTGGCTTCGTTCCAGCAAGGAACTGCGGATGTGTTTTCCATTGTCAAAATAGACAAGGCTGTATTAGGATTGGCTTTCAAAACATCCCTTTTATGTTCTAAAATTCTATGGTTAATGCGCTTCCAATGTACAAGTTATCCCCTGTTGAAAAAGAGATAGGAATGTAGTAAACTCCTGGGAGGTCCAGGTTTTCAACTTTGTCCCTATCCCTTTGTAGAAGTTTCAAGATGTTTGTGGGGTGGATTTAATGGCAAGATGGTAACCAAAACTTCTAAAAAGAATCTGTAACTTATAAGCATAGGAAGGATGGTAAGGAACAGAACCCGAGAATTTCAGGTTTTCTTTCTTTTGAGGAAGGAGGCTTTCAATTTTGGAATTGTTTTCATATTTCTTTATGAGGGAGTTGACTGTAAGAGCAAGGAAACCATGAGAGAGGGCTATTGTAGAAATTTTGGAGAATTCTTCTTGAAGAGAAAGTTGGTTGTTGCAAATGATATGAGCCCTGTGGATGTAAGACTTCAATGCTGCAAGCTTGTAGAGATGCAGAGTGAAAGATTTGTAGGGAATGATGTTAGTGGCCGCAGAAGGTTTACGATAGACGGAACGCGTAATGGAGAGATCAGCATTGAAGTAAACAACAAAATTGATTTCGTTGAAGTAAACAACAAAATTGATTTCGTTGAAGTAAACAACAAAATTGATTTCCTGGATGTACCTATATGCAGAAACGCTGATCTCTCCATTACGCATTCCGTCTATCGTAAACCTTCTGCGGCCACTAACATCATTCCCTACAAATCTTTCAATCTGCATCTCTACAAGCTTGCAGCATTGAAGTCGTACATCCACAGGGCTCATATCATTTACAACAACCAGCTTTCTCTTCAAGAAGAATTCTCCAAAATTTCTACAATAGCCCTCTCTCATAGTTTCCTTGCTCTTACAGTCAACTCCCTCATAAAGAAATATGAAAACAATTCGAAAATTGAATGCCTCCTTCCTCAAAAGAAAGAAAACCTGAAATTCTCGGGTTCTGTCCCTTACCATCCTTCCTATGCTTATAAGTTACAGATTCTTTTTAGAAGTTTTGGTTACCATCTTGCCATTAAATCCACCCCACAAACATCTTGAAACTTCTACAAAGGGATAGGGACAAAGTTGAAAACCTGGACCTCCCAGGAGTTTACTGCATTCCTATCTCTTTTTCAACAGGGGATAACTTGTACATTGGAAGCGCATTAACCATAGAATTTTAGAACATAAAAGGGATGTTTTGAAAGCCAATCCTAATACAGCCTTGTCTATTTTGACAATGGAAAACACATCCGCAGTTCCTTGCTGGAATGAAGCAAAACGAATTGCTTCTTTTGGCAATCGTTTTGCCCTCCGTTACCGTGAAAGCCGGAAATTATTTTCAACTCAATGACTTGAAATTATTCCGAATCTCCTCTCTACATTCCGATGATCTGGAGATCATTTCTAAGTTTTGGCAACAAAAATAGAAAAAAATCAAATGTAGAATCTGGCAACAATCTTAGTCCTCCATTGGCGTGATGAAGACCTAAGATAATGATATACTATAAAAACAACCATTCACTTACCCGAAAGATCTTGGTCATTTTTTTATCTTGTAACACTTCAAGCTCGTCAATTATATTGTTGTTGGCTTTCTGAGGTTGAACTGACTCTTTGCTTATGACTTTCCTTCTTCCGGGGATGAAACATTGTACTATGTTGTTTGTTGTTTTTTTTTATTGGACAACACACGCAGGTTTCTTTTTGCCATATGAAACGTAACCATAGCTCGTCATCACGATAAAAACCTCAAACATACACACGCTATACCACTCATTCATACATTCCGTTAAAAACACTATGTACATATTTACACTATCTACATTCCCAGGCAGTTAAACCATTTGTCAACTGTGATTAAAAAAGTGCTCAATCCGTTTCAAACTCCGTGTTAACCCTATTGCATGTGCCAACCTCATTCAGCCCGGAGGGTTGTGAATGACGGGCTGAATGAGGTTGGCACATGCAATAGGGTTAACACGGAGTTTGAAACGGATTGAGCACTTTTTTAATCACAGTTGACAAATGGTTTAACTGCCTGGGAATGTAGATAGTGTAAATATGTACATAGTGTTTTTAACGGAATGTATGAATGAGTGGTATAGTGTGTGTATGTGTGAGGTTTTTATTGTGATGACGAGCTATGGTTACGTTTCATATGGCAGAAAGAAACCTGCGTGTGTTGTCCAGCAAAAAAAAAAAGATAGTACGATGTTTCATCCCCGGAAGAAGGAAAGTCGTAGGCAAAAGAGTCAGTTCAACCTCAGAAAGCCAACAACAATATAATCTACATTGTGCTTTGAAGTGTTACAAGATAAAACAATGACCAAGATCTTTTGGGTAAGTGAATGGATGTTTTTATAGTATATCTTTAATGAATTGCACGTAAATATACGCACTTTGCTGGTGATTGATACCTAAAAAGGGCAAATATTATGACCTAAGATAAGGTCGGAAGCTTCCAACTTACGAACTTTCTTGTAAAAGTTTTTAATTTAACGTAACTAGCGTGATCAAGTTACCTTTATTTGAGTGTATAGATCGAAAATTTGAGAGGTAATGTACCTTAATAAATTTATCCTCGAAAATTTCCATTAAATATTTATGATACTGAAGTAATAAGAGGAAGTCATTAATTATTACAACCAGTTTAGTTTTAAAAGTAGTTTGAGTTTTATTGAAAAAATTAAATCTGTAAATGTTAATTTGGATAATTTATATATGGCAAGTTTGGACATAAAATCTTTATTTTCTAGCACTCCTGTTCCTAAGGCTTTTGATGTTATAAATAATTTAGAAAATAAAACTCAAACAATTATCAGTTACAAGAATTATATAACATATTAATTTATATTGCTAACAATAATTATTTTGAATATGATTAAAAAAAGTATATAGACAAAAGGGTGGAGGCCCAATGGGCTCCCCTTTATCTTCATTATTTGCAGAGGTGATTATGTCTTGTATCAAAAAACAGGTAATTAATAACCTTCCAGAAAAAACAATTATTTATTGCAGGTATGTGGATGATATATTTATACTCTCTAAGTTAAAAGAACTAGAAATTTTAGAAATGAAATATACTGATTGTTCAGAAATTAATCTAATATTAAAATTTTAACAAAACAAACATGTCATTTTTAGATGTATGTTTAATTAAAAAAAGATATTTATATAGAATACAAAGTATTTTGAAAACCAACTTTTGTACCTATAATGATCCCATATCAGTCAGAACATCCTAAAATACATAAAACAAATACTATTAGAACTTGGATAAAACAAGCTTTTGCACATTCTTCAAGCAGAAAATATAGAGAAGAAGAAATTGATTAGGTAATTAGTATAACTAAACAGTATGGTTATAGTACCAAAATTGTTAAAAAGTTGAATTTTGAATACAAAAGGAAATTAAGTAATAATAAAAGTATCCAAAAAAGAAATGTTTTGGTTCTTTCCCATTTGTCGGAGGGATAAGTGGAAAATTTATAAGGTTGATGAAGAAATATATTATTTTTGGTCACTAAGTAAGAAATATTGACTATTTACTTATAGAAAAAACATATAAAAGTATTTTGCAATTAACAGGTGTATATGAGATTCCGACTTTTCCCAAACAGTTCTGATAAACAACCATCTTTTATGGGTAGCATAAAAAATAGACTGATTAAAAGATTAGAACAACATATAAAAAAACTGGAATAAAAAAGAAGAAAAACAGCACTTATTCAATATTGTATTAATCAAAACAGGGCTTGAAAAATGCCATGCCCAAGATGCCCAGGGCATGTAAATAATTGGCCTGGGCAAGTAAAAATTAAATCTAGTTGCCCGGTTGGGCAACTAGATTTAAAGAAAATAAAAAAAGTTTGGAATGGATAATTTTCTGCTCTAGAAAAAAGACTGGTTGTCGCGTGTTTTTCATTTTACTGCAGTTGTATTATTGTTATGGAATAAATGCCAAGGCCAGGAGAATAGCGCTTCTTTTAATTATATTATGCTCTATGTCCAGAAATTGAGGCTGTACGTAGTTTTGCTCCAGATGTTGTTTACAGTTAACGACGGGATGCATGCCTCGTGCGAAACTAGCCTCCGGTGTTTAGCGACAAAATGCATAAACTGCCATGAAACAGGACTCAGACTGATGGGCAAAAAAGCTGTGCTTTATGGAGAGGAAGTGACAACGGAATATTTATTGCACAGCCCCGGGTGGGGTTGGGTCTCTGACATAACTTGGTCAAGTGAGAGAGGGGAAAGTGGAAGCTTCAGCCCGTGTGCATGCTTATACACACGAACTGATAGTGGAACTACTGAAACAAAAGCTATGTTTTGTTTAAAAACAAGCCTGCGCAATGCGTTCCACTTAACCGGGAGAAGAGCGAAAATTACCAATGCTGATAACTTAGTTTATCTGAAAGAACAGTATTCATGTTAGTTGCAGTTCATGTTAGCTGTGGATATAAGTTGTATTTAGTAATGGATATACCATGTTGTTGTTTTTTTTGGAAAATAAAATCCAGCAATGAGAGTATATCTCATAGTAAGCAATTATGTGAAATTCCCGATCTGTCAGCGGTAGTTACAAATTCGTCTTCCGCACTGTTGAGTGACGTAATTTCAGAATTGGAATCTACATCGTTGGCCAATCTGAAACTTGTGCAAGCAGACTATAATAAAGTGCACATAAAAAAAACTGTTGCACAGTTGAAGAATCTTGGATAAAAACATTTAATTGGCTAAAGTCAAATAACAAGACTATTATGTTGTGCACCGTTTGCAAAATCCATCCTAAAATTGATGATACCACCAGTAATGTTTTCAAGCAATGTGGGGTGTCAGGTGATAATATAGTTTAATAACTAAGTGCACACAACAGTAGTTTAAAACATAAGATTTGTCTTTGTTTCTAAACAATAATTCTTGGGGTTTTGTAATGCAAAATTACTTTTGTTTGTACAAGAGAAAAAGGTAAATAATTTTTACGTTCAAAAGTTGTTGTTAAAAACTGCTTAAACTGCCATACAGTTAATTATGATTATTTAATTTTTTTGTAAAACACAGGACATATATTAAAAATTCTTGAACATGACATCATCACTAAATTTCTCAAATGCCATCAATTACCTTTCTTAAAACTTGAGATATATGCTTTTGTGCATTTTGAATACAGACACTTTAAAATGGTGATGCAAAAGATGTATAAAAAATTTATCATAATTTTTAACTTTAAAAAAATGAGGCTTCTGTTTTGTTATATTAAAAAATAAAAGTGAAAATCCACTGAATACGTGGCATCAGTGAATAATCAACGTGGAAAGAGCGATTTCTTGTTAAAAAGATAAATTTTTCTGGGCTTATAGATTTTACTTCTGGGCAAGTAAATATTTTCTGCACATGCCCAGCTGGGCATGTAACTTTTCAGATATTTTTCAAGTCCTGCAAAAGCAATATCCTGATTTTGAAAATATTAATATACTGAATGTAATATAAGTCTAAATGGCACAGTGATAGACCAGGTGAATGAGTTTGTGTATTTGGGAAGCATGTTTGACAGAGAGAACAAATTGGATGGTGAAATTAGTAGGTGAGTGAATTCTTCATTGAAAGTCATAGCTGCTTTAGGAGCTTTTCACAGAAATGATGGGTTAGTTCTCAAGAGAAGCCTGCATGGCTGTGTATGAAAGTGTAATTGTTCCTACTCTGATGTATGGCAGTGAAACCTGGGTGCTTCAGAAGAAACATAGGAGGAGTTTGTGTGCTGGAGAAATGCATTACTTACTGGGGTTTGTGGGAAGACACGTTCTGATTGTGTGAGGAATGAAGATGCGTTGCAGTTGTGTAATATGAAGCAAAATGTTGTTAGCAAGGTGGAGACTAATATGCTTCAGTGGTTTGGCCATGTTGAAAGAATGAGTGATGAGATGCTTATAAAGAAAATCTTTTTAGCCCAAGCGGCAGGAAGTAAAGGCAGAGAAAGGCCAAGGAAGTCATGGGAGGATTAGATTGAGGAGTGTCTGCATGAGAAAAAGCTAATAAGTATGAAGTATATATCTTGTGTACGGCATGTAATGGATGTCAGTGAAGCCCAAGTTGTATGTCAAGATCGCTGTAAATGGAGAAGTTTGATACGGTAACAGTAAGTAAAAAATATCTGGTAGTTTGTATTTCTTTGTGGAGCTAACCTCTGAATCTCAGAGAACAGCTTAGTGATATGTATGTATACAAAAGAATATTCAGATGTTTACACATACCAAGAAAAATGAGTTGAGAATCTTGGAGGGTGTTTTGATAGAACAAAAAAAAAAAGATAAAATCTGTAATATACCAGACCCCACCACCTTAGATACAGTTTCAAAATCATTCATTAAAAGTGAAAAGTCATGTATGAAAAGACAAAAAAAAAAAAACTTTTATAAAAAAAAAAAATATAATAACTGAAAGATAATTTTTTATTTTGAGAGTTTCGGTATAGAATAATTCGACAATGAGAGTGAAATATATACAGTAAACACCCGAAAACTTGACGCCCTCCCCTCCCCGCACGAGAAAAAAACACAGAAATCTAAGGCCATTTTATCTTATTTGTACCTCGTGAGCAGCTATCTGGTTGGATGACGATTCCATACTTCATTATCTGAGTGACCTTGAAGAACTGGTTCTACTCCCCATGTTGCCTTCAAAAACACTTTCATCTAGGGATAAGAAATATGCTCCAGGATATAAAAAATGTAAAGAGAGAGTTACTATTCTGGCATGCAGCACTGCAATAGGAGAACACAAGCTGAAATTGATACTCATAAGTAAGGCGAAAAATCCTCGCGCATTTAAAAATATAAAAAGATACACAAATAAGAATGGCACTTTCATTGACCTGCCTGTTTGGTACAGAAGTCAAAAGAGTGTATGGATGGATGAAGAAACGTTTAAAGACTGGTTTTATCAACAGTTTGTTCCTTCGGTGCAAAAATGACTGAAATCCAAAAATCTGCAACGGAAAGCGTTTCTCATCCTAGACAATGCTCCATCACACCCTGATGTTGAACAATTGCAAGACTGAGACATTAAAGCCATTTTTCTCCCTGCAAATGTTACTTCTTTATGCCAGCAAATGGATCAGGGCATTCTCCAAACTTTGAAGAAAGAATACGGGCATAAAAAATTTTCATCACTAGTGTTAGCTATCGAAGGCCTTAATATGATCGAAAAGTTAAAGAAAATTGACTTGTTTAATGCAGTGGGGTGGGTTGTTGAATATTGGAACGCGATCCAGCCAATAAGCTTTGTTCATTCCTGGAGAAAGTTGCTTGACGATTCAGGAAATGAATTCCAATCGAATCCAGAGGAGACCAAAAATTTCGAGCTAGTGAACTTTATAAAGAGGATTCTAGGCTGTGAGGAAACTACTAACAGTGATGTTAACAAGTAAATGAGGCATGATGAAAATGATCAGTTTCTGGGAGATGAAGAAATTGTTGCACTAATAAAAGAAAAAGATGAAGAATTGGTAGGTGAGGAAATGAAGGAAAAGTTAAAAAGATGATGCACAGTGAAGGCTTTGAAGGCAGTTGAAGATACTGTGCATTATTTCGAGGAGCAAGGTGGTTCTGCAATGGGTATTTTATTCCTCCATCACTTACGTGATGAAGCAGCACGACGAAAAATTGAGTGTGACAGACAATCCAGCATCACCAGATTTTTATACAAAAGTGACTAGCTTCTTCGTCTGGAGGTAAAAATATTTGTATGAATGTTTCTTTTGTAGCACAATTACCGTATTTTTTGTTAAATTATAAATTTTCTTTTGCTCTGTCTGTGTTAAATGTGTATAATATACTAATTTGTAGCAAAGTATACTATGAGTTTTGCATAATTCACTCCAGAGTCCAGAAAACTCTACATTTTCATAACTCGACATCTGTTCAGCCCACATTGAGTCAAGTTATTGGGGTTGTACTGTACTCTTAATGTTCATATTCAAAACAGAATGGTAATACAGATCTGCGACAGATGGCAGCATTGTAGAGGATCATGGTTTTCTTATGTGTGGAAGGGGTGTGACACATTTGTGTCACACCCCTTCCTTCTCCTGGCTAGTAACTTCAAATTAACACACAGGTGAGGTTGATCCTTGAGCAACATCATGAAAAGCCTGATGATGCTAACCAAGGGCTGGTGAAAGCATTCATAACTATGGTCAAATGTGTTTGCGAATGGTGTCTCCCTACCCAATGAGATGGTATTTTTGTACGTTTTAATACTAAGTATTTTAAAGGTTTGAATATTTAATGTATTAAATTAGAATTAATTAGGTATGTAGTAAATAGTTTATAATTGTTTATTTTAACTTGTAATGTATAGTTTTTAGAGATAAGTAACCACATGGATTTAGGCCTCCATTTGGGTGGGAGCACGTTCTGCACAGCTTAAAACGTACAACATATGTTTTGAAGATAAAATTTGTTACCTCAAACTTGAATAATAGGTATGTTTAAGATGAGGTTTATGAAATTAGTGACCTTTATGGTATGTATGTATCTCTGGCATATTGCTGCTGGCTGTTGAGGGTTCCTTCAATTTGTATCAGGTGAGATCACGAATTGAACCCAATGGCACCCCAAACCATGATGATTGGTATTGGGTTGGTATGACGCTGCAAGGTGCCAGTCTCCATGATGTCTTCAAATACATATGCGACCATCATAGCGCACCAATATCTGTGTTCAAGACCCCATTGCAGCCTGAGGCATCTGTAGTTGAGGGTCCAAAGGAATGTGCAGCAATGTGCTGCTAGTGATCAGTCCTCTGTTAAGCAGACGTTGAACTGTGCTGAAGGACAAAGCCTGACCTGTGGCAGTGCTGTATTGCTGTGCTAACACCATGGATGTTGTTTGTGTGATTGGTCACTGCCATGTGGTAGAGGTGTCTGTCATCACATGCTGTCATGCAATTTTGCAGTCCATTCCCTGATTTCTGTGTATCTGAGCCTCCACTGATGCCACATTCTTATTACTGTACTGGCATTTCGTCCCATACAAGTCACAATTTCGCTGTTGGAAAATCCAGCTTCTCTGATCCCAATAATCCTTCCTCTGTCAAAAGTCCATGAACTGTTCCTAATGCGACCTTCTTTGGCGCAACAGGGATAGTGACACAAGAAACACCCTTTTGACTCAATGCCAGAGCTCTTCACTGATTATATCTTGTTTGAGCTCTTTATATACCCCAAGACTAGACAGTTCAGATGGTGCTGCTCTGAGACTGCATATGCATTTTCAGTGACATTTTAATCATTTGCATGTCCCAACCTGTTTTACATATCCTGCAAGTTTTAAGCTAATACCAGAAGTATTTCATGGTGTTGCAATTTTCACAAACAGTTGTGTATCTCCACTGTTTACAGGTGATCAAGACCAAAGTTTGATTGAAAGCTTCTGTGGTTTTTAGAGGTTTTCTTCAATGTAACATGAGTATTCCATCACAATCTATAGCTATAATAGGAGTTGTGCATCAATCACACCCTCAGGTATAAACCAGTGGCGTAACTACCACCTCCACAGCTGCGGGGGGCACAGGAGACGAAGGAGCGTACTGCAGCCGCCAGTTATAGTTTTATGAAAAAAAATCGAACACGCACAATAATTAACCCAAAGATTCATATTTTGCTTTAAGATGTATTTAGTTTTGCCTAAATAAATGCATAGTTTCGCTTTTAAAACACTGAATGCCCCACAGATTGGAAGTGTTTGGCTCTTTGACTTCGGGTTGTAGTATGATTGCTCTCCGATCGGCCCTCTCTCTGCGCTGCTGAGGAAAAGCACGAGGCCACAGTGGGATTCCCAGTGGAGAATGTGGGAAAGCAGTCAGTTACCTAGGATTATGTGCATGACAGGCGTCAACATTTATTAACAGCAGCCACAGATCTGCCATGTGTAAGAGAGTGATTTCTTCAAGTGATTTGTTTTAGTTTTGGACAAAGCAATTACACATATTTTCAAATCTATTATTTAAAAAGTTAAAACTTGCAGGGCTCTCTGTACCACCATTACTTTTGCTGACACTCTCCCTGACTTTCTAACCCGTTCCCTCCAATCACCACACACACCATGAAAAATGCATCCTCCCTCATGTTTGAAATCCTGGGAAAATTACTGTGCTTAGCGGTGCTGAAGTAAATGTTGCGGGAAGGGGGTGCATGTTGCACATTGTGCTAGTTATGCCACTGGTATAAACATGTCTATGTACAGGGCCAAATATCCAGGGGGGGGGGACTTGGGGGTCTAGACCTCAGCAAAATATTTAAACATGCATCTTATAGGTAGATAGTTTTTTGCAGTAACACAAACATTACTCTTGAATAATTGCAAAACCAATGGATTTAAACATGAGCTTTTGCAAATTATTAAATTGATGTAAATATAATATTTATGGTTTAATGTAAATGTCAGCATTGATTGGGCTGGGTTCAGGTACAAAGTGAACCAGAGTAGAAGATAAAAAGTAGTTTGACAGGTCAGCTTTTTAACTATGTTACGCTAAAAATCATACCTTAACAGTTTCTTTTTTAACCACATTGTGATTCTGTGTTGTTGTTTTTCAATGTCCAAGTATTAATATATTTTTAGTAGCACCACCAGTGCGATATTGGAGATGAGTTAGTGATTGGTGTGAGCAATTAGCTGTGCATTTCTGGTTACTTGTTCTACATTTTATAACAGTAGAAGACATCCACAAAGAGGGAGACTTCCTCTTAGAATCTCCATGGGGAGGCTAGACATTTTTGGTGAAGGACTGCCTTACAAAACACCTGTTTTAGTGTTTAAGGGACTATTGTGCAAGTTGTTTCTTAAAATTTTAAACAACTCTTAATAAAAAGCATGAAGAAACAGCTCTTTTTTGTCTCTGTATGTTCATGGAATTAGAAAAACAATATGTTGCACACACATATATATTAATATATGCAATTTTCTGGATCCCCTACTTCCCAACAAAAATCTTAAATACGTGGCTGTTCTTGTGCATCTGTTGAATACTCTGCAATAAAATACAGTAAGGGAGCAAACAAATAATTAAAAAGCTCTCTCTCTCTCTCTCTCTCTCTCTCTCTCTCTCTCTCTCTCTCTCTCTCTCTCTCTCTCTCTCTCTCTCTCTCTCTCTCTCTCTCTCTCTCTCTCTCTCTCTCTCTCTCTCTCTCTCTCTCTCTCTCTCTCTCTCTCTCTCTCTCTCTCTCTCTCTCTCTCTCTCTCTCTCTCTCTCTCTCTCTCACACACACACACACACACACACACACACACACACAAAATGTTCTGATCTGGGTACATCTAAAAAAAAATGTTTATTTTCTCTACTGGAAAGAGAAAGTGCAATTAATGTAGTCACAACTTAAACTCTGCATATCTATAGTGAATGTTGAAAACAAAAGCATAGAAATTGTTCATATCATGCATAAAAATGAGAAAAACAAGAGTTTGGGAAAATTTTTAGACTTACATTTTTTATTAATAATCTGTCAAATCTCTTTGGAGATTATCAAACTTTTAAAACTTTTTGTGTGTTCTTGCCATTGAAATCAATATATCTCAGTGCCATATAGGCTGGTAGTTTAAAAGAGAATTATTTAGCACAATAACAATTTCTTGTAGAAACTGAGCACTAAAAATGATAAATAAGTCTTAATTGTGTACTTACATTTAATGTAAGTATGCAATCAAGACATTTTTCATTTTTAAGGTTTGTTTCTATGAGAAATTAATTTTGTAATCATATATTTTCTTCTAAACTGCCAGCCTAAACAGCACTGAGATACATTCTTTGCGAAAAATAACAAAACACCCGAGAAAGTCGTTCAATCCTGATGAAACTCAGCATGCAAGTACCTCAAGGCCGAATATGCAAATGATTAAAAAATAACGACCAGTGACTAAATAGTGGCTCGCCACAGCACGTAGGAACCACGCATCAAGGAGGGTATATATCAAGAGCAAAGCTTGCATGAAGGGACAATTGTGACAGCAGATTGTGGTTGGATTAACCTCCGTGAACTGTTAGGATGCCTCGGTGTCAGATCTGTGCACAATACGAGCAGTTCAGCAAGTTTGAAAGAGGCCAGTTGGTCAAGTCACCGTATCGCAAGATATTTGGGTCAGAGCGACACTGCAATCGGACGATGTTGATGCCAATGAATCAAGGAGGACACAATCCAACAGCACGCCAGCAGTGGACAGCGGAGGACAACAACAGAACACAAGGTTCGAGCAACTTGAGAGCCACACAAACAGAACTGAATTTGTTGCTGTCAACCATCTGTGGCCATGTTGTGCCATCTACAGGAACAGAAGTTGCCATCCAGACCATTGCCAGATGACTTGTGGCCCAGAGAATACAATGGAGAATGCCACTCGGCTGCCTACAACTGACCAGCGAGCATCGGCAGCACCTGTTACAGTGGTGTCAGGCCCGATCAACGTAGGATAGTACCAATGGCATTGTGTTGTCTTCAGTGAAGAGTCACGGTTTGCACTTGGTGCAAATGACCAGCACATACGTGTCTGGAGACAAGCTGACCAGCACATGGACCCTGCCTTCACCATGGAACACCACATGACTCGCATTTTGAGAATGGTTGTGTGGGGAGCCATTTCCTAGTGAAGAGTCACAGTTTGCACTTGGTGCTAATGACCAGCACATATATGTCTGGAGACAAGCAGGCCAGCACATGGATACTGCTTTTACCATGGAACACCACATGGCTCGTGCATAGGGAATAGTTGTGTGGGGAGCCAGGTTCTTTGAACATGGCCAAACCACCTAAGGCTGCCCCAGTGGCACAGTGGTCTAAGCGCTGCCTTCTGATCATTCGTCCGAGGTGGGTCCGGGTTCAAATCCTGGTGAGACATGGATGTTGTGTTTGTCTTACGGCGCTGGCTCTATCCCTTCCCTGGAGCCATTGGCCCTAAATTAGGTACGTGTGGCTGTTTATAGCCCACTGAGTTGTTCATGGTAACCGTTAAACCTCCAACCCCGCCAAAAAAAATTCCTAAAAATATTAGTCTCCACCTTACTAACATTTTGCCTTGCATTACACATCTGCAACACATCTTCATTCCTCCCATAATCAGCGCGTGTCTTACCACAAAGCCGCAGCACACAAATGACTCCTATGTCTTTTCTGCAGTACCCAGGTTTCACTGTCATCATCATCATCATCATCATTGTCAACCATTATCGATCCACTGCTGGACGAAGGTCTCCCCAAGTTTCCTCCACAACGGTCTGTCTTGTGCCAGTCTCCTCCATGTCACCCCTGCATACTTTCGAATTTCATCCACCCATCTCCCATGTGGTCTTCTTCTGGGTCTTTTCCTGTCCCTTGGAATCCAATCTGAAATTTCGGCTGTCCATCGATGATCTGTCCTTCTGGCAGTATGTCCAGCCCATTGCCATTTCAGGGATTTAACTCTGATCATGATGTCTTCCACTCTTGTCATTTTTCGGATCCACGAGTTCCTCTTCTTATCTCTCCTGGTTACACCAAGTATGCACCTCTCCATTCTACTTTGAGTTGTCTGCAGCCTTTGTATGTCTCTTTTAGTTAAGGTCCACGTCTCTGCACCATACGTAAGCACTGGAAGGATGCATTGATCAAACACTTTTCTTTTAAGACATAATGGCATATTGCTCTTGAAAATTATGCTGTTTCTTCCAAAAGCTCTCCAGGCAAGTTTTGTACGCCGATTAATTTCTTCATCAATGTGACCCTCACTTGATATCTGCTGTCCAAGATAAACGTACGTGTCTGTTATCTCCAGCTTTTCTCCATCAATCGATAAATCTTCATTTCTTGTAAAAGCATTGAACATCACTTTTGTCTTCTGAAAGTTCATTTTTAATCCCACTTCTTTACTCTTGTCAGCAAGTTCCTGGATCATACTCTGCAGCTCTGATGGGCTAGTTGCAAAAATGACTACGTCATCAGCAAAACGAAGGTGGGTTAGATAATCTCCATTAATCTTTATCCCCTTGTTTTCCCAGCTCAGCGACTGAAAAACACCCTCCAATGTGGCATTAAAGAGCTTCGGAGATATGGTGTCATACATTTATCCAAATAATAAATGGCCCAACTGCTCTGGAATTGCAATAATTTCCTTTCCTATACATGCGCATTGCATGAACCAATTTTCATCTCGACTGGGTGATTCCTTCTAGGTGCATCATCTTTTTTTTTTTTTTTTGCAAAGTGTGTATATGTATCCTAAAGGCCAGAACACACAAAAGATTTTAAAAGTTTGATAATCTCCTAATAGATTTTTGACAACTTATTAATTTTTTTGTTTGCATGTTTTCACTTCAAACTTCAGAACAAATGAAATCTATTCAGGTCCAGAAAAATTTCAAATTTGTATCTTGCATGCCCAGTTGGGCATGTTGTCAAAAAAAAAAAAAAAAAAAAACAATGCCTGCCTGAACCAAAATTTTACATTCCCAAAGGCACATGCTGTACCATTGTTCTAAACATTTCAGAAGCCATATAAGAGATAAAGTACTTTTACTGCATTTCATAAATTGCCTCCGAGCAATGAAATTTGAACTTGCTGATATTTCACTGCATTTCATAAATTGTACCCTGCTGTGAGTTATGAACTCACGTAGGGGCTGTCATTCCATGTCAAATCAACATAAAAAAGTAACGTTTTTGATCCAAATCCTTTTGATTTTCATGAAACTTGGTGATCTTGTAGGCATTATAAACTACTCAATACAAAATTTCAACTTCCTACATACAGTACTTCTACAATTATAGGATTTTGAAATTTTTAAAAAAGCCATTTTTGTGTCTACCATGCCTATCACAAATGACAATAACTATGGACCTAATTGGTCAGCAAAGCTAGTATTGGGCCCATTTAAAAGCTTATTGTAAGAGTTTTCTTTTGAGATGTACACAACCATATTCTGGGAAATTTAGGTTTCAAGGTCATCCATTTCGCCCCTTTCTCAAAACACGTCCTATTAATTTTATTAAATAAAGCCAAAGAAGGGCACTCTAAGAAGTAAGAAAATTGACTGGGAAGCAAAAATCATTACTGTTTTTCAAAGTTTTTATCATGTGAAGAGCTAGAGTTTTTACATGCCTGATCGGGCATGTTGGAAAAAAATGTATATGTGCCTAGACAGAATGTTTACATGTCGCTGGTATGTCATGCAAAATCAATTTCAAGCCCTGAATCTTTTTTCTTTTTTGAGTGAAGTGCAGAATAAAAAATGGCTAAAACATAAAATGGATATTCAGCAATTGAAAGAGACCTTTTCTTTAGATTTATTTATTTTTGTATTAAAAAGTTCTCATATCCAAATTGATGAATAGCAGTTAAAAAATGAAACATGATTTCCTTCAAAAGATATGACTGACAATCCATAATTATGAACAGAATATTTCATGTAAAAGTATACTGTGCTTTTATAAAGTTTTTTGTTTCTGGTTTTTTTACTGTGCTGAAAAGAAAGCTGTGCATCTGTTGTGATAACAATGTTTCTTATGAAAGGACATCCTTATATGGGTCATTTTATTTAACTGTAAATGTTAGATGGGTTTGGGGTTTTTTATGTTCTTTTGTGGCTCATAGCCTGTTTTATGCATGCAAGTAACAATACTTTATCATAACTTTTCCTTTCTATCTCTGTAGGTTACCGTATAAAGACATATTTGGTGGTGTTAGTGCCTTGACTAAAAAACACATGTTGGCGGTTAATGGATTTTCCAATGAGTTTTGGGGTTGGGGTGGTGAAGATGATGACATGTCTAACAGGTAAAGTATGTGCCTCTAAAAAAAATTAGTTTTTGTAAAGTTGTGTATTTTTTTCCTCATGCCTTAAACACAATAAAATGGAATGTCAGTGTGTCATTTCCAGTTTGGTAAACTAAATTATTGTTTTCATAGTTATTTAAAGCCACTCCAATACTTTAGTTTATAATTTTGCTTGCAATACCATTTTAAATATGATGCAATTATACCACAGCTATGATGTATGACAGCCATTTTATAAAAACTGAGAATAAAATAACACAAAATGAAGACATATAGGTACAGCAAAATATGTTATTCTTTCTCAAAGTATCTTCCCTCGGATGATATGCAACGGTTCCATCATTCAGTCCACTTTTCAAAGCATGTGGCGAAGATATTTTGTGGAAGCTGCTTTAGCGACCCCTTAAATAACATCATCTGTGTTGAATGTTGCACCATGGAACTTCTCCTTCATTGTTGTAAACAACCAGAAATTGCATGGGGCGAGGTCAGAACTGTAGGCAGGCTGTGGCATGATTTCAATACTGCATTTCGTAAGAAACTGTTGAACACAAGCAGCCACATGTGAGCAGGCATTATCATGGTGTAGGGTCCACTTGCCCACTAGTTCTGGTCGCTTAATTGATATGTGTTGTTGCAGATGCTTCAGGACTAAAATGTAATACTCGGCATTGACAGTAATTTGTGGAGGAACAACATGCTGGTAGAATACACCTTTATGATCAAAGAAAATTATCACCACCACCTTCCCAGCTGATTTGGTTTGGCGGACTTCTTTTGGAGGAGGCGAGCCTGTGTGCTTCCAAACACTCGTTGCGCGCTTTGTGAGGTTAATGAAATAGTGGACCCATGTTTAATTGACAGTTATTACTGTGTTCAGAAAGTTTTGTTCTTTTGCTATCATTTATTTTCACTCATGACACGCCTGAACTCTGGTTAACAATTGTTCTCTCATCAGGTTATGAGGTACCCATCTGGAACACACACAATGCAGCAGTAATTTTTTGCGTAGAATGCGGAATGCTGACGTTTTTGAAGTATTAGTTGACTCCACTGTCTTCACATGTCATTCGTCGATCTTCTTGCAAGATTGCCCAAACAGTGATAACAATACACTCCGTAACAACCCTTTCAAGTCTGCCAGGCCTAGGAGTGAGTTCTGCCGACAAACACCCTTTTTTGTTATCATGGTGCCATCTAAAAATCGTTGACTCACCCAAACATTTATCTTTGTAAGCTTTTTTCATTAAATAAGCTGTTTCTGGAGCAGTTTTGCCCAAATGATAGCAACATTTTATCGCACAATGCATTTCACTTCTTACTCTGAATCGCTCACCTCTATAGCTGTATGGCGAACTGCAGATGTACCTTTGACAACTGCACAATAACAAAACCAGAATAGTCTGCCATGGCTAATAACTGTTGCCATAGATAATTCCTTAGTTCAGTTAGTCATCTGTATAGTTATTTTTCCCTTTCGCACTGTTGCCAACTCAAAAAAATTACTGTTTTTATGAAATGACCTTTGTATATACGTGGGTTACTTTATAAGTCATGACATTTTTTTCTGCCTAATCCCAAGCTCTGAATGGAATTTTCATACATGTTGAGAAACTGACACCTCTGGTATTTAATGACGCCACTAGATGGAGCAGACATTCAAGGACATCGAAGGTAGGTGAGCACAAAGCCCGTGCATTTTCAACCTTCGTCGAGAATGAATGTTAGTCGACTGGAACAGCTTTTTTACTTGAAAATGGTAAAGCTGATGGTATTAACTGCCTTCCTTATCATTGGCAGTGAGCGATTGACATATCGGAAAATACTTTGAAGGTTCTTAGGTTTAATGTGTATGTAGAATTCTGTGTTCAATGTTACTACTCGTAAGGTGGAAGAATAAAGAAATATGCAACAATAAGTTTGAATTGTGTGTTATTGTTCGCTTCCCTTGCCTTAAACCTTTCCCAGATAACTGATCAGACTAACATTAATCAGTCAAGTATATTGTGTCCTTTAATATGTTTATTTTGAAATTTTTTCAGTGAAACACAGTCCCCAAAAAAATAGGTTGCCATGATTTACGAAGTAACCCTGGTATATACTCAATGAACAAAACATTAGAGATACCTACCTAATTACATGTTGGTCCTCCTCCAGCACGAATAACAGTCTGTACATGCTGACACATCAACTTCACCTGGTACTGAAGGGTTTCTGGAGGGAATGCCAGTCAGGCCTGTTGCAGCATTGTCCACAGCTCCATCCGAGACGTCGGTCCAGGATCCATGGATCTGATGTTCCACTCCATGGCATCCCATAGAGCTTCCACAGGGTTTAAATCTGAGGACCTTGGCCACTGGATGGTTCTAAACTCAGAGGAGTGTTTCTCAATCCATGCCTGGGTGGTGGTAGTGGTGGTAGGTGCATTGTCCAGCTGGAACAGACCATCAGCCGTAGAATGCGAAAAGGCCATGAAAGTGTGTAGGTGATTATCTAGCACATGCTGGTAGCGCACAGTGGTTAAGGACCTCTCCAGACACACTAAGGGACCTAATGTGTCCCATGAGAATGCTTCCCAAACCATCACAGATCCACCACCACCTTGAGCAAAGCTGACCTGGCATGACAGGACCATGGGTTCATGCTGTCAACACCACATCTGTACCCTCCCATCAGCTCAATACAGATATAAACAGGATTCATATGACCACATGATATGACCTCACTCTTCAGAGGTCAAGTTTTGATGTCCCCAGCACCAGACTAGGTGTAATGTCTGATGATGAGGGGTCAACGGTTGAGATGTCTGATGATGAGGGGTCAACGGTTGAGATGTCTGATGATGAGGGGTCAACTGCCATGGAGAGAAAATCTCCGGTTTGATCCCAAGCAGTTACGAACGCTCAAATCACGAAATATCCACCGTGCGTCGGATGGGCACATTAAGCTGTCAGACCCCGGGTACTGGTCCCCCGGTAATAAATAAGGGCGTCTTCCTCCCCTTTTCTACCTCACTTCCGTGCCAGTTTCCTACTGGACACTCTAGCCTAAATCTCCTAGTTTCTTATTTCTAAGGGTTGTTGAAGACCTGGGGTGGGTTGAACACGTCCTTCCTAAAATCCTCTACATATGATCTGATCCTTCCAGGGGGAAGACCGTCCACTTCATGCTGCTTTTGCAACTGAGATTTTGCAGTTTATTGATGACAACAGCAACTACCTGCAGTGTGTGTGTTTTTTTGGACAAGGCTGTTTTTCACACCGCTGGTGAAGTAAATAGACACAATGTGCATGTATGGAGGTCAGAAATCTCCATGTTGTTTTTGAAAAACAGCAGGATAGCCCAAAAGTGATTGTTTGGTGTGTTTTCATGAACAACTGAGTCATCGGACCTATCTTTTTCTGTGAACCCACAATAACAGCAAGTGTGTACCTGGACATGATGGAGCTTTTTGTTGCACCTCAATTGGATGAATGCCAACAATGGGTAATTTTTAAGCAGGATGGTGCTCTACCACACTGGGGGTTAATTGTTCGAAAATTTCTCAGTTCTACATTTCCCAACTGATGGATTGGGAGGGACAGTCCAACATCGTGACCACCACAGTCACCTGACATAACACCCCTGGACTTTTTCCTGTGGGGATAAAGTCTATGCAACACCGTTGTCTGATCCTGAAACTCTGCAGAGGAGAATAACAGGTACTATTGCCACAGTCTCCAAAGAGATGTTAGGTAAAAGATGGTGAGAAATTGAATACTGACTAGATGTGCTCCAGACCACAAACAGCGCTCATGTGGAAGTGTACTAACAATGTAGAGAAAAAAAAACTATTAGTTTACATGCATCATGCCACAAACCCCTTGTTTCTACCTGTCATAGATTTTTGAATGAATATTTTCTTAATGAGGGAGAGACTTTTTATGTCCACCCTTACTGAACATGTGCCTAATGTGTTTGAATTGTTGAGTCAGGGAAGGGGCAAGTGTGTAATCTTTTGAGATTGATTGTAGGGTATGTGACAGGCATAGGGTAGTACAGTATAACCACTTTTTGATTTTGTGTACATCACAATAGATACTCCCTTTAGCTGAAGGTAGTAGCATGATGAGCTACAGGGGTGTTCTTTGGAGTTGCTCATGCAAAAGAAGAAATTTCCATCTGCTGAAAATGGCTTCATGTATGTCAGTAATCGACATCAACCTATTCTAATGAACCTAGATTGGTCAAGATTTTTCTCAGTGTTGGAATGGTTAGAAGCTTGTACCTGCAGCAAGGAAATTCTGTACATGCATGAGGTGGAGGCTTCCCTCATAGACATGCATATAGTGGCTGGGTCGGAAGGAGGCAGGTGGGCTCCAAAAGCTGTCAAAATTTCAACACAAGTGAAGTCAATGGATATTGATGACATGTCTACTGATCTGCTAAATGCTACTAATTTTACTGAGTAACATATATAGATTACAGCATATTCTGATTTTCCTGTATGTCCTGACTCCTAAAGCATTTCAGGAAGAAACAAATGATAAAAAAATTTGCAGCTGTGCTATAGAAACAATACAGCTGCACGATTTTCTTTCTCAACTGGGGTGTGGCTGGATTTCCCCACTCTCCAGGTGAGAAGGACACCATGACAGGGGGACGGAGAAAATGAAAGTCTAGAAGTCATTTTTTTATTATTATTATTAATGCCTACACATGCTGGTGACAGTTTTGGAACTCATTCAGTCCTGTGCTCTATTTTGTCATATAAAATTCGAGTTTGGGTGGCCTTGGGCTGACATTCTTCAGGCTCTGGTGGGTTCGGGCTCTTAAAATTGATCCTGAACTTCACTGGTGTAGATCAGGGTGTCTACCAAATTTTGGAAATTCAATTTCATGATCAATTAGCAATTTCCATGACCATATATATAGATATACATACATACACACTCTCGAGTCACATTATTGTGACCACCAGCTAATATCCAGAGTAACCGCCGTGTGCAGCGCGGACAGCAGCTAGACGAGCTGGGAGTGACTCAATAAGGTGCTGGAAAGTGTTCACAGGTATGTGGAGCCATGCTGACTGCAGTGCATCTGACAGCTAGTGGAGAGTGCATGGTGGAGGATCCATAGAGTGAACAACACAATCGAGGTTGTCCCCCAGATGCTCAATTGGGTTTAAGTCTGGGGAATCAGGGGGCCAGGGAAGTACTTTGAAGTATTTGTTTCATCATGTTCTTCCAACCACTCTCGGACATTTCTAACTATGTGACACGTTGCATTGTCATGCTGGAAGATCCCATCTGCCCCAGGGAAGACAATCAGCCTGTATGGGTGTACTTAGTCTGCAAGGATGGATTCATAACAAATTTGGTCCATAGTGCCTTCCACAGGTATAAATAGATGCAGGGAATGCCACAAAAACATTCCCTAGACCATAATGCTGCCTCCACCAGCTTGGATTCTGCCAGCAATGGTTGAAGAGTGTTTGTTCTCCGATGTTTCTCACGTTATACATGAACGTCCATCCATTCAATGAAGCAGAAAATGTGACTCGTCGGAGAAGGCAATCCTTTGCCAATCAATGGAGCTCCAATTCCTATACTGTTGTGCAAATGTAAGCCTTTTCTGCTTATGCACCTTCATTAGCATAGGTTCAGTGACCATCTGTCTGCATCGGAGCCCCATACGCAGCAAGGTTCGCTGAACTGTCGCTTTAGACACACTTCTGGTAGCCCCCTGGTTCATTCGGCCTGTGAGTTGCTCCATTGAAGCGTGTCGACATGCCCTTGTGCACCTTCAAAGCCGACGTGCACCTCTCACATCAATGGCACATGGTGCTCCGCAGTTTCCACATCACTTATTTGCAATGGTGCCATTTCTCAAATCACAATACGCTTTAACCACAGTAGCACAATAACAGTTCACAAACTGTGCTGTTTCAGAAATACTGCCACCCTTGGCCCGAAAGCCAATAATCATTCTTTTTTTGCAAATCTGATAAATCGCTCATTTTATTCATGACAGCAATGAGTGATATGATTTCAAAATGCCTACAGCACACCTTATGTACCCTCCAAGCCACGTGCCTTCTTTCATTGACTACGCACTGTTGACATCAAAAGCAGGAGGTGGTCACAATAATGTGACTCAACTGTGTATATCCCTATCCAAAGCAGTGGTAAGCACACACACACACACACACACACACACACACACACACATTAAAGAGGCGTGACACACTCAGTTCCCCTCTTTTCTCTATGGGAAAATTGCCCTTCTGCTAGCAACAAAAATCCAACTCTTCATACTTTGGCTGTGCCTAAATTAAGTTGAAATATTCAACATTGTGCTACATGATTGCATTATTCATATTAACATACCTTTCTTTACCATTTATACCCGAAAAATGTCAAGACTTGGTGAGCAGCACAAGTTGCTAAATTGATCTCAAATGTTTGTAAACAATGTTTTGCACACACATTTTTATGCTACAACATTTACTTCCAACAGTTTTTTTATTAGAGAAGACACCAGAGCTCTAAAGTTTGTGAATGTGTGCATGCGTGATGCCAAAATAGATAATACTGGTTTATGTCTTGGTGATATTCGTGTGTGCAGATTGCTGTATGCTGATGACACTGTCCTGTTGGCAGAGAGCAAAAGTGAGTTGCAGAGTATGTTGTCTCGGATGTACGGAAGTTTGCATGAAATTCAAACTGAGTATAAATAAGAGAGAAACCAAAGTTATGGTTTTTGAGAGAGGAACTGGCAGTACTGAATGTAATGAAAGTATAAATGGCACTGTGATTGACAAGGTGAGTGAGTTTGTGTATTTGGGAAGCATGTTTGACAGAGAGAACAAATTGGATGGTGGAATTAGTAGGCGAGTGAATTCTTCATTAAAAGTCATAGCTTCTTTAGGAGGTTTTCACACGAATGATGGGTTCTCAAGAGTCTCGCATGGCTGTGTATGAAAGTGTAATTGTTCCTACTCTGATGTATATGGCAGTGAAACCTGGGTGCTACAGAAGAAACATAGGAGTTGTTTGTGTGCTGGAGAAATGCGTTACTTACTGGGGTTTGTGGGAAGACACGTTCTGATTGTGTGAGGAATGAAAATGTGTTGCAGTTGTGTGATGTGAAGCAAAATGTTGTTAGCAAAGTGGAGACCAATATGCTTTGGTGGTTTGGTCATTTTGAAAGAATTGGTGATGAGATGCTTACTAAGAAAATCTTTTTAGCCCAAGTGGCAGGAAGGAAAGGCAGAGGAAGTCGTGGAAAGATCAGATTCAAGAGTTTCTGCATGAGAAAAGATTATGAGTTTGAAGTAATGAAGGACTTGCGTACGTCGTGTGATGGATGTCAGCCCGAGTTGTATGTCAAGATCGCTGTAAATGGAGAAGTTTGATACGGCAACAGTAAGTAAAAAATATCTGGTAGTTTGTATTTCTTTGTGGAGCTAACCGCTGAATCTTGGAGAACATCTTAGTTATATGCATGTATATAGCAAGAGCTCTTTTTCTTTTTTTCTTTTTTTATACGAGGTCCGATCGAAAAGTTCGGAGACTAGGCCGATACACAACAAAGTACTTACGTTACTTAAGTCTGGCTATGATCTCCCTCAAATTAGTCTCCTTGGGCAGCGATACACCGCTGCAAGTGTTTTTGCCACTGTTGGAATGCTCCCTGGAAGTTCTGTTCGCGAATCGTGTCGAGCACCATCCGCAATTCGTGCTGGATATCATCCACGGTTTCAAAACGGCGACCTTTGAGCTTCTCTTTGGGAATAGAAAGATGTTGCAGGGGCCAAATCCGGCGAGTAAGGTGGGTGAAGAAGGATAGTCATGCTGTTGCGCCTGCAAAACTGACGTGTTGCTAACGCTCTGTGAACTGCTGCCTTGTCGTGATGAAGCAAGAAATTGCCCCTGCGCCACATTTCAGGTTGTTTGCTGCGAATGTCCTCCCTAAGACACCCCAGAACATCGCAGTAAAAAGGGTGGTGGTGATCTTGCCCTGGGAGACGAATTCACGATGCACAATCCCACGAAGTCTACATTTGTCCACATTTTCGGGGTTTTGCACGTGGACAATCGCCCTGACCTCTTGTCGTCTTCCAGTGCCACTCTTGAAGTGCAAGTGCCACTCAGAACACCTTGTACGACTCATTGCCATAAGCCTGCCGCAACATTTCATGCGTCTCCGTTCCCAATTTGCCGAGTTTAAAGCAGAATTTGATGTTCGCTCGTTGCTCTAGTTTGCAGTTCATACTGAAATCGTTGTTGTGTTCTGCACGTGGTCACCAAATATCGTGTAGCACAGCTCCTGATGTTCACAGAACGCCTCCACTTGGCACAATGACTCGTGAAGGTCACTGCCCTCGA
Organism: Macrothele yani; assembly: GCA_039090855.1. Classification (NCBI taxonomy): domain Eukaryota; kingdom Metazoa; phylum Arthropoda; class Arachnida; order Araneae; family Macrothelidae; genus Macrothele; species Macrothele yani. The sequence goes on from CM077021.1 coordinate 32,957,061, forward strand.
CTGCTGCTCAGGCATCCACGTACTGCCATCTGTTTGTGGGCTATGTACCTAGTCTCGGAACTTTTTTGATCACACTATGTACGTAGTTCATTTGTTGGACTTGGAAACCACATTTAAGTTTTACGTGGTCAGTGAATGAAGAATTACTTAGATTTCACAAATGCAGTTCATATTTAGACTTAAACATAGGTCAGATATTGCTACAGTTCAGTTTTACGTGCATTATTTCAAAACAAATTGGAATATTCCAGATACAAATTGCTTACCTATGAGGTCCGCTTCTAGAAAACAAAGCACATTTCATACACGTTGTTAGGTCCTTGTCGATGTTTTGTCGTTCAGTCCATTGTAGAGAACGCAAAACACTCACTATACACACAGACACTAACATTAAGTAGAAACTGAAGATCTTAAACTTTGGACATCGAAGCGCCAACTAAAACCATTAATTATGCTCGAAATTTTTTGCCCAACTCTTTGGGCATCCTCGGGAGCTTGGCGATGTCCCCACCGATGTTCGTGGGTCTCCTATCACCTTTGGAGTGCAATACTCCAATAATTACAAAAATGCAATTCATGAGACAACCTTATAGGTTGTCTTATGTTATAAACGTGCTTTTAATTAAAGTATACATAATATCTAAGGTATTTTGCCTGATATTGTCAAAGTATTTCTCACGTTGTTTGTTCTGTGAGGCATGTGCTCCATACCCCGAGAGGTCTCTTACATTACGGACCCCCGGTTAGCTATAAAAAAATTTTTGGAGAAATAATACAGTTAGGCCATATATCCTCAGCTCCACATTCATTTAGCACAATCAAACGTTTAAAATTTATTAATAATTAAAAGATTTTAGTAGAAAGAGTTATACTCATCGGGTCAGGAGACGTCTCACACGGGGTTCGTTGTTACGGCGAGCGCTTTCTGCGGTACATTTACCGCCATCTTCGGGCCACTATTTCTACACGAGGGTTCTTTGCGTGTGTATAGTTTTGGAGTTGCATGTCGGGAATCGATGGGAAGGTTTGCTTCCTGTATGTGTTAGGTGATTTGTTTCGAATGTGTCTCCATCTATTGGATGAGTTGGTAGGTATCAGTTGTAAGTATAATTCTTTTGTGTAAATATTTTTGGGATATTATTATTTGTTCATAGAAACAGGTGTATTTTTTCCCCCTTTTGTTTATTGGTGTAATTTTTTGTAATGTTCTTTTTTTTTTTTTTTTTTTTTTTTTTGCCTTTTTTTTTATGGATTTTTTTCTTTTTTTATAAGTGATTTCCAGGCTGTGTCTAGTGTGTTGGGTTCTTGTAAGTTGCATATTTTATCTTCTTTGTTTTTTTTGTTCAATTATAACACTTTCGGAAATTCTTAATTCTTTTTTGTTTGTGTGGGTGGTTAGTAATTTAATATTTTCAAAATCAGGGTATTGTTTATGGTTATAGTGTTGGATAAGTGCAGTTTTTTCTTCTTTTTTGTTCCAGTTTTTTGTTCAATTATAACGCTTTCGGAAATTCTTAATTCTTTTTTGTTTGTGTGGGTGGTTAGTAATTTAATATTTTCAAAATCAGGGTATTGTTTATGGTTATAGTGTTGGATAAGTGCAGTTTTTTCTTCTTTTTTGTTCCAGTTTTTTGTTCAATTATAACGCTTTCGGAAATTCTTAATTCTTTTTTGTTTGTGTGGGTGGTTAGTAATTTAATATTTTCAAAATCAGGGTATTGTTTATGGTTATAGTGTTGGATAAGTGCAGTTTTTTCTTCTTTTTGTTCCAGTTTTTTGTTCAATTATAACGCTTTCGGAAATTCTTAATTCTTTTTTGTTTGTGTGGGTGGTTAGTAATTTAATATTTTCAAAATCAGGGTATTGTTTATGGTTATAGTGTTGGATAAGTGCAGTTTTTTCTTCTTTTTTGTTCCAGTTTTTTGTTCAATTATAACGCTTTCGGAAATTCTTAATTCTTTTTTGTTTGTGTGGGTGGTTAGTAATTTAATATTTTCAAAATCAGGGTATTGTTTATGGTTATAGTGTTGGATAAGTGCAGTTTTTTCTTCTTTTTTTGTTCCAGTTTTTTATGTGTTGATGTAATCTTTTTATTAATTTATTTTTTGTGCTGCCGATGTATGATATGTCGTCTTCAGAACTCTGTGAAGCAATAGGAATTTCATTTACGCCTGCTGATTGTAGTATATTATTGTTACTTTTTTTCTTTATAATTAAGTCACCAATTTTCTGAACTGAATGTCCAAAAATAATGTTGTGTTTTCTTCATTAATCTTAAAAAATTTTCCACTTAGTCCTCTAATAAAAGGGAAAGAACCTGAAAATTTGATAATAATCCGATAATGCCTTTCGTCGGAGAGACTGTCATAGATACGACGTTAAAAGCCTTGCTGGCGCCATCTATGTTTTCAACCTATATTTAATATGGCTTGCAATTAACAACCAGACAGGAAACAAGATCTTAGAGGCATCAGGAACTTATGAAATTCCTATTGCGCACATACCACCAATCTCCTACATGGGAAGTACCAAGAACAAATTTAAAAATAAAAAGGCTTAAACAACATATTTCGAACTGGCAAAAAAAAAAAAAAAAAAAGAGCCAAAACTTCCTTAGTACAATTCTGTATGAATAGCCATACATACCCAAAATTCAAAGAGATTAAGATAGAGATTAAGACTTACCATCCTTGTCACATTTACGCCAAAAATCGGATTGTCATCTTCAAAATTTGTATTATATGGCGTAATCCCGTATTTCTTTCATGATTTATCTGCTTCTCCGGGCAATCACGGGATAGGATTATTAACCTCCAGATTCGCTAAACATGAATGCCGGTTGCTTCGACTAGCGAATCCTGTGATGGTTAAATTCAAATTGATCGGAAACTTGAAACTTGGTCGTTCTGGGTGGTGTAGTGGTTAGCATACCTAGGCGTTTTCTGGGAGACGCGGGTTCGAGTCCCGCTCCAGGACGATGAAAAAATTTTCAAGTTTTCAAAAATTATCTGACTTACCATCCTTGTCACATTTACGCCAAAATCGGATTGTCATCTTCAAAATTTGTATTATATGGCGTAATCCCGTATTTCTTTCATGATTTATCTGCTTCTCCGGGCAATCACGGGATAGGATTATTAACCTCCAGATTCGCTAAACATGAATGCCGGTTGCTTCGACTAGCGAATCCTGTGATGGTTAAATTCAAATTGATCGGAAACTTGAAACTTGGTCGTTCTGGGTGGTGTAGTGGTTAGCATACCTAGGCGTTTTCTGGGAGACGCGGGTTCGAGTCCCGCTCCAGGACGATGAAAATTTTCAAGTTTTCAAAAATTATCTGACTTACCATCCTTGTCACATTTACGCCAAAATCGGATTGTCATCTTCAAAATTTGTATTATATGGCGTAATCCCGTATTTCTTTCATGATTTATCTGCTTCTCCGGGCAATCACGGGATAGGATTATTAACCTCCAGATTCGCTAAACATGAATGCCGGTTGCTTCGACTAGCGAATCCTGTGATGGTTAAATTCAAATTGATCGGAAACTTGAAACTTGGTCGTTCTGGGTGGTGTAGTGGTTAGCATACCTAGGCGTTTTCTGGGAGACGCGGGTTCGAGTCCCGCTCCAGGACGATGAAAATTTTCAAGTTTTCAAAAATTATCTGACTTACCATCCTTGTCACATTTACGCCAAAAATCGGATTGTCATCTTCAAAATTTGTATTATATGGCGTAATCCCGTATTTCTTTCATGATTTATCTGCTTCTCCGGGCAATCACGGGATAGGATTATTAACCTCCAGATTCGCTAAACATGAATGCCGGTTGCTTCGACTAGCGAATCCTGTGATGGTTAAATTCAAATTGATCGGAAACTTGAAACTTGGTCGTTCTGGGTGGTGTAGTGGTTAGCATACCTAGGCGTTTCTGGGAGACGCGGGTTCGAGTCCCGCTCCAGGACGATGAAAATTTTCAAGTTTTCAAAAATTATCTGACTTACCATCCTTGTCACATTTACGCCAAAAATCGGATTGTCATCTTCAAAATTTGTATTATATGGCGTAATCCCGTATTTCTTTCATGATTTATCTGCTTCTCCGGGCAATCACGGGATAGGATTATTAACCTCCAGATTCGCTAAACATGAATGCCGGTTGCTTCGACTAGCGAATCCTGTGATGGTTAAATTCAAATTGATCGGAAACTTGAAACTTGGTCGTTCTGGGTGGTGTAGTGGTTAGCATACCTAGGCGTTTTCTGGGAGACGCGGGTTCGAGTCCCGCTCCAGGACGATGAAAATTTTCAAGTTTTCAAAAATTATCTGACTTACCATCCTTGTCACATTTACGCCAAAATCGGATTGTCATCTTCAAAATTTGTATTATATGGCGTAATCCCGTATTTCTTTCATGATTTATCTGCTTCTCCGGCAATCACGGGATAGGATTATTAACCTCCAGATTCGCTAAACATGAATGCCGGTTGCTTCGACTAGCGAATCCTGTGATGGTTAAATTCAAATTGATCGGAAACTTGAAACTTGGTCGTTCTGGGTGGTGTAGTGGTTAGCATACCTAGGCGTTTTTCTGGGAGACGCGGGTTCGAGTCCCGCTCCAGGACGATGAAAATTTTCAAGTTTTCAAAAATTATCTGACTTACCATCCTTGTCACATTTACGCCAAAAATCGGATTGTCATCTTCAAAATTTGTATTATATGGCGTAATCCCGTATTTCTTTCATGATTTATCTGCTTCTCCGGGCAATCACGGGATAGGATTATTAACCTCCAGATTCGCTAAACATGAATGCCGGTTGCTTCGACTAGCGAATCCTGTGATGGTTAAATTCAAATTGATCGGAAACTTGAAACTTGGTCGTTCTGGGTGGTGTAGTGGTTAGCATACCTAGGCGTTTTCTGGGAGACGCGGGTTCGAGTCCCGCTCCAGGACGATGAAAATTTTCAAGTTTTCAAAAAATTATCTGACTTACCATCCTTGTCACATTTACGCCAAAAATCGGATTGTCATCTTCAAAATTTGTATTATATGGCGTAATCCCGTATTTCTTTCATGATTTATCTGCTTCTCCGGGCAATCACGGGATAGGATTATTAACCTCCAGATTCGCTAAACATGAATGCCGGTTGCTTCGACTAGCGAATCCTGTGATGGTTAAATTCAAATTGATCGGAAACTTGAAACTTGGTCGTTCTGGGTGGTGTAGTGGTTAGCATACCTAGGCTTTTCTGGGAGACGCGGGTTCGAGTCCCGCTCCAGGACGATGAAAATTTTCAAGTTTTCAAAAATTATCTGACTTACCATCCTTGTCACATTTACGCCAAAAATCGGATTGTCATCTTCAAAATTTGTATTATATGGCGTAATCCCGTATTTCTTTCATGATTTATCTGCTTCTCCGGGCAATCACGGGATAGGATTATTAACCTCCAGATTCGCTAAACATGAATGCCGGTTGCTTCGACTAGCGAATCCTGTGATGGTTAAATTCAAATTGATCGGAAACTTGAAACTTGGTCGTTCTGGGTGGTGTAGTGGTTAGCATACCTAGGCGTTTTCTGGGAGACGCGGGTTCGAGTCCCGCTCCAGGACGATGAAAATTTTCAAGTTTTCAAAATTATCTGACTTACCATCCTTGTCACATTTACGCCAAAAATCGGATTGTCATCTTCAAAAAAAAAGAGATTAAGATGTTAAAAAGGAATAATAGATCAGGGAGACATATGAGGAGGGAGAGGTCTATTTTAATCCATAAAAATAAGAAGAGGGTATGTAATCATAATGACTGCAATATGTTATCCAGTCATTGGAAAGATTTAATTAGGCAGGAAACTGAACAACACCAGAAAAATCGGCATAAAAGAAGAGGTAACACAGATAAAAAAAGAAAAGATGAAGATAAGGAACGCATATGCGATCCTTAACAATTAAATTAAGGTTGAAAACATATATGGCGCCAGCAAGGTTTTTAACGTTGTATCTATGACAGTGTCTCCGACGAAAGGCATTATCGGAGAATCGCACTCCAAAGGTGATAGGAGACCCACGAACATCGGTGGGGACATCTCCAAGCTCCCGAGGATACCCAAAGAGTTGGGCGAAAAATTTCGAGCATAATTAATGGTTTTATTTAGTTGTTGCTTCGATGTCCAAAGTTTAAGAACTTTAGTTTCTACCTAATGTTAGTGTGTGTGTGTGTGTGTGTGTGTAGTGAGTGTTTTGCGTTCTCTACAATGGACTGAAGGACAAAACATCGAGGACCTAACACATTTCATAAATGTGCTTTGTTTTCCAGAAGCTGACCTCATAAAAAAGGAACAGTTACTAAAAATTAAAAAAAATCATGACCACAAAATAAAATTTGTGACTTTTTCATGATTTTTATGGCCAGTAGACACCCTGTAGATGGATATGCCATGGCACACAGTCTGCCAGTCTGATGGTCATTCTTGTATGAGGCAGATGCCAAGAGAAGAAAATGTACCTTCCAGGCTGTGTCATCCTGGTAATGAAATTTTGTGGAAGCAGCATGATGATATGGAGCTATTTTTTGTTAGCTGTTTTAGACAAAATCTTGAATGCTGCTGATCTCTACCTAGGCCACTTGGGCAATTATACAGTACCAACATTATGGCAATACTTTGTGGAAGGCCCATACCTCTATCATCAGGACAACACACCATATCACACTATTTACATTTGTTAAGATATTTGTTCAAGATAAGACTATGAACACTACTTACATTTGTTACTTAAATTTGGTTTGAGAACATGGGTGTCGGAAAGTTGGACTGCCCAACCTAGAGTCCTGACCTGAACCTTATAGAGAATCTATGGAGCAAATTGGACGTTTGGTTGCATAAAAGAGGACATAGCCCAACAAATGAAGCTGAAAAGGTTACTACTTTGAAGGTTGAATGACAAAACATATCAGCAAACATTTGCAAAAAACTACTAGAGGCTGTCATAAGGGCCAGACATTTCAGCACGCAATAGTAAATTTTCTGTAAATATTGATTAGTTTTAACCACCTTAGAATTAAATGAGAACACACAGAGTTACATATACACTGGCGTGCAAAAATTAAAGACAAGACGGTTTTTCGAATGTAACGTCGTGCAGAGGTGCTCCACATCGACTCAAATCATACCATAAGATCCCCAAGAGGTAAGAATATGGGACAAGTGAGCAAAACCATCCAAACAAGGAATCCAAAGGATGCAAAGGCACTTTATTGAAAAGGTAGCTTCGAGCACAACTGGACAGAAGACAGAAACGTCCATGTGACAGGCGGCTGCCAAGAAAAATCCAGTCTTTAGTAGGGGATATGATCATCCCTGACTGCATTGCAGGATTTACAACGTCTGTCCATGCTGAGGACGAGGTTGTCAAGGAGCTGTTGAGGCATCGCGGCCCATTCCTCCTGTAGCGCCAATCGCAGCTGCGGAATCGTTGCTGGCGGCTGGTGATGTCCTGCCAAGCGTCTCCCAAGAAGGTCCCACATGTGTTCGATTGGATTTAGGTCCGGGGACCTTGCGGGCCAATCCATGCGTTAAATTTCCTCACTCTCCAACAGCTCTGCGTCAGCCACTTTACGATGAGGTGTAGCGTTGTCATCCATGAAGAGGAACTCAGGACCCATAGCACCTCTAAACAGACGCGCGTGAGGCAGGAGAACCTCGGTACAATAGCGGACACCAGTGACTGAACCTCCTTGAAAGATGTGGAGGTCAATACGGCTACCAAGCATGATACCGCCCCAAACAAGAACTCCGCCACCTCCAAACCGGTCCCTTTCGATGATGTTGGAGGTGTGATTGCGTGTTCCCTGCTCTCTCCAGATGTGTATACGTCCAGAATCGCTCGTCAGACTAAATCGGCTCTCATCCGTAAAGAGAACTCGACCCCATTGCTGATGTGTCCAGTTCTTGTGTTCCTGGCACCACAGAAACCGCCATCTCCGATAAGCAGGGGTTAATAGCACACACCGTACTGGTCGGTGTGCAAAAAGACCACCTTTGTGCAGCCTCTGGCCATGGTAAAACGCGATAACGGACATCCAGTTGTCTGTTGCATGTGCCTTGCGATTTCTCCCACTGTCTGCTGTCTGTCTCTTCTCGCCTGTAGGACAATATACCTGTCGTCCGCCGCCATGGTTGCTCGTGGACGACCACTGCTAAACTCTTGGACAGCTGTTCCTGTCATTTGAAATGCTCTCCAAGCTCGTGAAACGATGCTGTGAGCGATCCCGAACTCCTCAGCCACACTAGTCACACTTCGACCTTCTTCCAACTTCCCAATGACGCAACCTTGGGTAAAGTCATCCAGATGTGGTCTACTGGATTGCCTGTTGGCCATATCACACGGTGGCAGCAACTCGACGTCGTTCAAACAGATGAGCAATAGCTTTCACCGAATTGCTGAGTCTACACCGCCCGTGTGCTTTATACCCTTCCGACACTGCCCCCCCCCCCCCCACTTCAAGTTGCATATATGCGCATGCCCTACCGTACCGGACCCTAGTCTATCTCCTGAGTGGTCTTCCGGTCCATTCTGCCTGCTCGTTCCGCTGTTATGCTAATTTCTCCTCTTCGTTTTTAATTTTTGCACACCAGTGTAGTAATAAAATTCATTGAGCGGAAGCTTTCGACTGTTCTTCGGTCTTGATCACCCACAATCAACTGAATCAGAGGACTGGTTGCAAGAACTGTTGCCAGATTTTAGTAGAGAGATCCAAATAAATGGTATTTGGTAAGGGATTTCTGAATTGCTGTTCTTGGTAAACAGAATTTCAATACTTTCTTGGAGATTGTAGAGATACTTTGTTTATAAAAGAGGTAAGTTTCTTTCCAAAAGGGAACTGCAGAAATGTCTTCAAGGGTTAGTTCCCCTTTGGAAAGCAATGAAAAGAACTTGCCTCTTTTATAAACAATGCATCTGCATTTTCAGGAAAGTATTGAAATTTTGTTTGCCAAGAACTGCAATTTGGAAATTATTCACCAAATCTCATTTATTTGGATCGCTGTACTAAAATCTGGTAACAGTTCTTGCAGCTCCAATTCACGTTGTAGTTTTGGCAACCAGTCCTCTGATTCAGTTGATGGCAGGTGATTGAGACAGTGAAACAGTCTAAAGCTTCTGCTTCAGGAATTTTATTACTATATGTAACTCTGCATGTTCTCACTTAATTCTATGGTCATTATTGTTCTATTGTTGAGAAAGATGTGTGAGAGCCTATGAATTATTATGTATGTTATATTGAAGAAAGTTATTTAATGCACATTTCGTATGAATGAAAAAGTACTTTCATGGTACATTGTAATATTTTCATTCTGCCTTAGGTAAATGCATATCATTAATGCTGTTTCGCACTTGGATAAAATGCTTTTAATTAAAGCAAACAAAACAGACTGGCTGTTCCGGTGACAGAATGATACAAAGTACTGGTTTCTAATCATTCATCTGAGATGGGTCTGGGTTTGAATCCTATGTTCTGATGTCTTTCCAGGATGCTGTGTTTGTCTTGCAGCATTGGCTGTATCCCTTCTGTGGAACCAGTGGCCCTAAATTAGAGATGGGCAACTGCATATAGCCCATTAAATTGCTCACAATGGTCATTAAAGCCTCAAACAAACAAATGAAAAAAGCTTTTTGCATTCTGTATCTTTATGTAATTGACATAATATTTGTGAATCTTGATTAATGTGTCTGAGAAATGTTTGTGATACATGCATACATATCACTAAGCTGTTCTCTGAAATTCAGAGGTTAGCTCCAAAAAGAATACAAACTACCAGATAATTTTTATTTACTGTTGCCATATCAAACTTCTTCATTTACAGCGATCTTGACATACAACTCGGGCTTCACTGACATCCATCACACACCGTACACAAGATCTTCTATACTTCATACTCATAATCCTTTTTCTCATGCAGACACTCTTGAATCTGATCCTTCCATGACTTCATTGGCCTTCCTCTGCCTATCTTTCCTGCTACTTGGGCTAAAAATATTTTCTAAGTAAGCATCTCATCACTCATTCTTTCAATGTGACTAAACCACCAAAGCATGTTATTCTCCACCTTGCTAACAGCATTTTGCTTCACATCACGCAGCTGCAACACATCTTCATTCGTCACACAATCAGACACGCTGTTTGATATTGAGAATTTTTCAAATGTATTGGGGTTAGTAATGTCTGCAAATGCAAGGCAACAGAAAAGTGCTAATTACTGTATATACAAGTACAAATCAGTCCAAAATGTATTCGCTATCGTTTGCCACAACCTGCTCCCATTGTCTGGGCAGCTGTTAGATACTGTCCCTGTAAAATTGTGGCAGCATGGACACAAAGAGTAAGTGCACATTTGACATCATCCTGGTTTGGTGAACTGCTATCCATCCAGGAAATGCTGCAATGATCGGAAAAGGTAGTAGTCACTTGGGACAGTATCCAGGGAATGAGCTAGGTCCAGCAGCAGCTCCCAGCCCAGGTTCCTGATCTTGGGACAGGTCACATGCGCTGTGTGAGGTCTTGCTCCATCATGCTGTAGGAAGATGCCCTTTACAGTTCAGCACAGTACTGGTCATTTCGATGTGAGCTGCGTGTGCAGGTCGTCGAGCTGACATCAGTTCGCATAAGCAGTGATAGCGGTGGTGTCCGGCAGCAGCTCAAAAAACATGACATCTTGCATATCCCACCAAACAGGCAGCAGGACTTGCGTGGGTCTAAGCCGGATTTGGGGATCGGCATTGGTGTTTGTTTTGGGTCCAGCCACTGCTTCCAGGTGCTGACATTGTCATATAGGACCCATTTCTTGTCGCCTGTCATGCTGTGGGTCTAAGTACAGTTTGATTTGGTCACATGCGAGCAGGGAAACACATGCACTCGTGTGATTTGCTTTGTGCTCAATTGAGTTGGAGTACCCAAACTCCCTCTTGGGCACCTTCCCAAGTTGGCGCAGGTGTGTGATAATGCTTGTGTGGGTAGTTCCCCAGCTGTTCGGCCAATGTGTGTCAATCTTCACTGAGGTCTTCAGCTTGTCCATATCCACTGTTGCAGGTCTTCTGGCTTTTGGGCGGTCTGACAGGTCAAAATTTTGCTTTTGAAACCGATTGAGGGTGCTATCATGACAAAACTCATACAGCATGCAATGGTGGATGTGTTCCTTGTCCACTTCCATGTTGGCTGGTGCTTACACTCTTTGCTTTCTGGCGACTGACTGCCACTGACTTAAGCCACCTGCCTGCTGATGTCATGCCAGTATGCTGTGAAATCTGAGTGGCCAACGTGCGCCATGGCTAGGGCTTCAACTTTGGGTACCTCGTCATCAGACATTACTTCCTTTCCAACCCAATATGTCAGCCCATTTTGATTCAATTCATCAATAAGGACCAAACCAATTTCCGCAATGAAACAGTTACCACTTTTGCTCCGAAGTTTCAAATAATAAATAGCTGCAAAAAAATTGCAAATAATTCTATACAAAAACATCATTTCGAAATAAGAATTTTAGCAAATAAATAGCTGTGAAAATGTTAGAAATAATTGTGACAAACAGCGTTTCAATGTGAGAATTTCAAGACATAATTCTTTTTCCTACAACCACTGCTTGGACCTTACCTTGCAAGACGCACATTGCTGCCTTTTTAGGTTGAAGCCGTATATATTTCCATTATCACACACAGTCTTGTCCTGTTACAGGGGTGATCCATAACTTTTGATGGGATGGTGCATGTAATGTTCTGATAAAAAGTAATCAGAATTCAAAACAACTTTGCACACCGTATAGCTGAAAAGATATTACAAAGTACAGTCAACTCTGGATATAATGAACTCTGTTATAGTGAACATTTGGCTATAGTGAACCTACTGGGTGTTTCACTGGGTAGTGACAACTTTCTTGTGGAATAAATCGTTAAAGAATAACAAAATCATGCTGTAAGTCCAAGAGGTCGATCAGCAGGAGACAGGCATTCGTGAGGAAGTAGTGGAACGGCGGACACACGATTTCAGACATGCAGCAATATACCACGGAAGAAAGAGTTTCCTTGGTGAAAAATTGGTATGTGGAGGGTGGAAAACCCCACAAAGGTGTTATGAAAGTGGGGTACAGCATTTAAGAATCGTCATAAGCCATCCCGCACATACCTATCGAAATTGGTAGTGAAATTCGAACGAACCAGCAGTGTCACAGATGACGTGGCAAGCATGGCGACGAAGAGAAGAACAGCAGAAAACGTCAAAACCACACGAGAACTCCTGCCCAAAGAAGCTGGTGCGTCAACATGAAGACTTGTGCAGCAACTCTTGATTTCTTTCACCAGCAGTATGCCCCACGGGTGATCGCCAGATGATTCCCCCAATGTTTTTCAGCCAGTCTCTTTTGGCCTCCGTACAGCCCTGATTTAACAAAATCATGCTGTAAGTCCCAGACGTCGATCAGCAGGAGACAGGCATTCGTGAGGAAGTAGTGGAACGGCGGACACACGATTTCAGACATGCAGCAATATACCATGGAAGAAAGAGTTTCCTGGGTGAAAAATTGGTATGTGGAAGGCGGAAACCCCACAAAGGTGTTATGAAAGTGGGGTACAGCATTTAAGAATCGTCATAAGCCATCCCGCACATACCTGTCGAAATTGGTAGTGAAATTTGAACGAACCGACAGTGTCGCAGATGACGTGGCAAGCATGGCGATGAAGAGAACAGCAGAAAACGTCGAAACCACACGAGAACTCCTGCCCGAAGAAGCCGGTGCGTCAACATGAAGACTTGTGCAGCAACTCTTGATTTGCTTCACCAGCAGTATGCCCCACGGGTGATCGCCAGATGATTCCCCCAATGTTTTTCAGCCAGTCTCTTTTGGCCTCCGTACAGCCCTGATTTAACGCCGCTCAACTTCTTCTTGTGAGGCTATCTAAAAGATTGGGTGTACCAGGACAACCCACGAACATTGCCTGACCTCCAACGTGCCATCCAACAGGAAATTGCATGGATCCTGTCAAACATCTTCCCGTCGGTATTGCAGCACTTCGAAGCACGTATTCACCACGTCATGACAGCGGATGGTCATCATGTGGAACATGTCATCCATTGATTACCTTTTGCCTACTCTTACTCCTGTAAACGTCTTTTTCCTCTTCCAATGAAGAAAGTCAACTTTATTGTCTCTTTCTTTTGTCACTACCTAGTGAAACACCCGGTAAATCATTGGTCTCGACCCGCAGCATCGGAACTGTGCATTAAAATTTTTGTTTATAGTGAACCTAAAAATAGAACTTCAAATAAAAGAATGTACTTGCAACATGAAATTGTAACTTATTTCAAAACAAACCTTCTTGTAAAAACTTGAAAGAATGTGTTGATAACAATATTGTAGGCCTACTACTCATGAAGTGCATTGAAGGACAAAGGTAGGATTAAAAACCTCAGCAACAACAAGCTGGTGTTCTTGCCTGCCAACACAACACCACGTCAGTCCTCCAACTCCTAGATCAAAGTGTGATTCGCAGCTTTAAAACCTATTACACAAGGGAAGTAATGCTTTATTTAATCCAAGCCTTGGAATCAAAGCAGAACTCATCAATAAATGTTCTGAATGCTGTACATTTTGGAAACAAAGCATGGAGGATTGTGTCAACTGTCACTATATTAAAGTGTTTCCAGAGGTCTGGTTTGGCTACTAGACGTGTGGCATTCGAAGAAGAGGATGGTGTGCCTCTCAAGGACCTGCTTCAGCATATTGGTGCGAATTCCACTGAAGCTGAAGATTTTATCGATGCTGACTGTGAAGTTATAACAAATGGAATCCCATCAAACAACATCAGAATCCCATCGGATGAAACTATTGTCGAGGCTGCGAAAGGCAGTTCCGACACGGAAGAAAACTGATCTGAAGATGACGAGGACGATAATGAAGAATGTGTTCCAACAGTGAAAGATATGTCGGAGGGTGTCAGGACTGTGCTAAAGTTCCTAGAATGTATGGAAAATGTAGAATCGAGTGTACCAAAGGCACAGGCTCTAAAAAAGGACATAGAGAAAATATTTACTAAAACTGTTTGCAGCAAGCAGCGGCACATAACGGACTATTTTCATGTTAATTAAGGTAATGTAAAATAAATTTTATTTACTTAATTTAATGAGCATACACTATGTACATAAAAATATTATTTTTTAGATACATATGTTCATATTTTATTTTCTTGCTCACTATTCCACTCAATTCAGGTTAAGGGAAGACACTTCGGTTTTAGGGAATCTCGGACATAGAGAACGAAATATGTGCATCCACAGAGGTTCACTATAAGCGGAGTTGACTGTAATCACAATGCAACCAGGTAAATAAGTAGACTGTAAGATAATAAAGTTCCTTTTAATCGGTGTAGTACACAAGATATTGAGAGCATCATCCACAAGGTGAAAACAAAAGTTTCCTACACGATTAACCGAAAAAGCACCCCTCTGCTTCGTTATATCGGGAGCTGCCCTTGTGTTCCCCATTTCACCTACTTCCTGCAAAACGCCCTTAGAAAATATGGACTAGGAATTGGAATAAAGGCATCACAGGTACTATCCTCAAAACTCATGACAAAGAGAAACAGGACTACTAACCTCTCAGATGCAGGACTATACCGCATCCCCCTGATTTACCCAGATGGTACAAAGAAAGAGTACATTGGAATGACCCAGTGTTCATTCACTGTGAGGTTATCAGAACACAAGAGAGACGTAAACTCGGGACAGCTTACAACTGCATTGGCCAGAGAAGTCGAACTCCACAACGCAATACCTAACTTGGGGAAATTTATGGAAGGTGGCCTACTACGCTACCGTTAGAGCCATGGTGATGAGAGAATCTCTAGAAATCGTAAACAACCCATTAGCATGCAACGAGGATATCTTGACAGAGATACCAAGCGCATGGAGAATCTTTTCTACGAGAGCAGCGCGCCTGACATCCTTAAGCATTCAAGCGACTCAATATCAACAAGTAACTTTTCTACACGTTTATAAGTTTATTCAATTTTTCTAATGATTTGGAACTCAGTTTTAGATTAGACATTCGTATTCCAGCCTGAAGAAGCCACCCATGGTGGTGAAAGCTTGCACTCTGTGTTTAAGTGTCAGCATCTTGTGTACTACACAGATTAAACGGATCTTTATTATCTTAGTCTACATTGAAAGATATTGTTTTAATTTTGTATGCAGCATAGTACAGTAAAACCTCCTTAGCGGATACTCCCGAATACTGGACACCTCTATTTAGCAGGTAGTTTTGTGATCCCCAGTACCAAAGTACAAAAAAAAAAAAAATTGGGAAATGAAATTTTTGCTGCAAACATTTTTTTTTTAGTTTCTTTGAAAGAAGTAGGACGACTTTTTATCCTCCAGTTTCTGTGGTTTCAATATGACAGGTCTATTTTTAGTGAAGTGGAACTGTGTATTGAAAACACAACAAAAAATTTCCTTTCGCTGTCTGCTAAGCATTGTAACAAAGGGGGAAATTAGCACTACTAAAGAAGTTTTAAAAATACATATTGAAAAACAAGCTACAAATTGCAAAAGAGAAAAACAAATGCTTTGATGAGATTTTTATAGCCAAAAATTGCTAACTAACTTAATTACATAATGAATGGTAAGCACGTAACACATGCATAGAAATGTGTACACTGCATATACTGCATTTACTGCATTCTAAAATGAAAATACTGTGCATGCACTGTATTTATCCACATGTATTGCATTATTTTTCACCACTGAACAATTGCAAAAATAAAATATTTAATCATTTAATCAAAGAAATTAAAAAATATTTATTTAATTACCTATTGTATGCACGTATTTGGAATGAGTTTTTTTTTTTTTTTTTTTTTTTTTTTTTAAATCATGAGCTTAGTTGGGCCCACAAATAAACCTCCTGGACCTCTCAAATAGCAGACAAATCATGAATGGAATACGGGATTACACCATACAATACAAATTTTTAAGATGACAATCCATTTTTTAGTGTTAGGATGGTTAGTCAGATAATTTGTAGCGTACCTTGGTGCTATCTGGGAAACTCAAATTTGATTCCAGCTCCAGGACGACGAAATTTTCAAGTTTTCGGATATTATCTGACTTACCATCCTTGTCATATTTACACCAAAAAGCGTATTGTCATCTTCAAAATTAGCAGACAAATGTTGAAGTCCCATGGTGTCCACTGTTCAGGGGTTTTAGTGTAATTTTTTAAAATGTAATGAGTTAACACCTTAATAAATTAGAACATTTTTGCCTGTGTAATTAAATGGTTACCCTTCATTTCATGTCACAGATGAATTTTCCAAGTAAAGTTGAAAAAAGTTGGGAATGTTTTTGTAGCTTTTGATCAAAATCATAATAAATTTATGGTGTCCTCGTTTTCTCATATTATTATATATATCACTAAGCTATTCTCTGAGATTAAGAGGTTAGCTCCGCAAAGAAATACAAACTACCAGATAAATTTTTAACTGATTATTTACTTACTATTGCCGTATCATGTATCCTGGTCTTTTTATGTGATACTGTCTTATGAAGTAAATTAAAAAGAACTTTACTGTATGCAAGAAATTTGAAAAAATTATATGTGTATGAAAATGCACCTTTGATCAACAGTTTTGTTCTTTAACTGATGTATGTGTAATTATGATTATTTTTATATGTGTATAGAATAAGGCACCATGGTTTGAAGATCAGTAGGTATTCAGCAAAAATTGCACGCTACACAATGTTAAAACACAAGAAAGATGAACCCAATCCAGAAAGGTAAACTTATACAATAATTTGTTTTGACTATTCAGTATGAATTATGTTGTATAAGCGAGAAAGCTGTTCTATTTATAATGTAAGTTTCTAGCAAAATTTTTCAATTTTTTACCTACAATATTCTATTTATGTTTATTTTATTTTGCTAGAAACTTCCTAGAAAATTGCCATTCTAGGTGCAGCTTTTTGGTGAGTATCATGCAAAAAAAACCCAACATACTTTTAACCTATTATTTCATCATGGTTCGTACGCTCCTTTAAAATCTTGAAAAGTACTTGAAAAAGTTTAAGGCTCTGTAAATAGTACTTGATTTTTTTTTTTTTTTTTAGTAATGATATGAAAGAGCATATGTTCAATAATTTTGCTAAAAAGATGTATAGGAGATTTCTGTGTAGTTCTGATAAAACACCAATTTGATCAAGTAGCGCAGAACTTGCATTCAATTCAGGGGTGTGTGGACAGCTGGTGTCTTGGCTATGATATCACTACAGAGTAAAGCATCAGCCATGTGAGTAAAATAAGTGTAATGATGTATTTGCAAATTGTGATGGGCTTAAGTTTACTGGGGTTAGGGATGCGTTTTTGCCAGAGGGTGGAACTTCCAGGAATGCTTGTACTTCATGCATGGACCTGTCATCTCCTGGCTGCATCAAAAAAAGCATCAAAGTTATGCATCAAAAATAAAAAGTTAAAGCAAACAATAAGGGTCATACCAGCAGATGAATACGAAAATAATGTACCCTTTCAAAATATTCCACAAAATAAAATGATTTTGAAAAATTCTGAAACAGAGGGGCAATTCATAGGTAATAAATTAAACCAACTGGGAACGAGAGTTAACATGCAGGTCATTGAAGGTGGTGTGCCTGTCAGAGCTGAGACTGGCTGAGCCCGAACCTGAAGCAGAGCCCGGGCTCGAATCGGGCTCGGGCTGTAGAATATTTACTGCGGCTCGGGCGGGCTCTGGCTCGTAGAGAGAGGGAGAGCAAGAGAATTTTTTTTATATATGTGATTTTATATGATTTAGAAAATGAGACACTTTATAATTGGTAAAGGGAATTCTTCGTCAACTGGTTCTGGTTAGGGAGCGAACATTCGAGATGGCTATTTATTCTGGGCTTGGGTAGAAAATTCCATAACTCGCGCATTAGTGTGTTTCTGCAGAGAAGAAAAAGATTTTTCAAGAACTATAGATATTGGATAGTTGGTAGCATGCCAACGATAATTTACCCCTTATCTCTACGCAGTAGCTCCCTGCTAATTCTATTTTGCAATGTACATATTACAACAGCGCATTACAGCTCGATAATATTAGCATTATTTGAGCAACATACAATTCCACACCGCCCAATCATTTTGGATGCCCGCCCGCCTGAAGCACTTCAGGTGGAAACAAACGGTCAAAGAAAATTGTACAATTACACTGTAAAAATAGAGGTCCCTTCCAACCACTCCCCATTTCAGAAATATGTTGGTTAATTACAGGAGGAGGAGAGAGTGGAAATGTGGAAAAGGAGATTTTTTTTATTAATGGTTGAGCAGGTTAGCCAGTTTTCGGGCTCGTTTGGGCCCAGCTCTATCTTGCAATATAAAATTCAGTCTTGGGTGGGCTCGGGCTGATATACCACGGGCTCGGGCTGATATACCACGGGCTCGGGCTCCAAAAATTGAGCCCGAACTCAGCTCTAGTGCCCGCCACAAGCTAAAATTAATGGTCTGAACTTACTAAAATACCTACAAATTGACCAACCGATAGTGTACACATATGATAATTTGGGTTTAAAAATCCTTGAAAAGTGCTTGAATTTATTTCACTTGAAAGAGTATGAACCTTGTTCATATATCTGGTGATTTAAGGTGGTTCCACCTAAAATCTCTGCCTTATGTTTCCAATGGTAAAACTTCTTTACATATTTTCTTCGCAATTAATGTATTCCCAAGGATGAAAATTCGCACATCGATAAAACAAGCATTAAGTTATAGCATGGGATACTTAATACTTGCTGAAACATAACCATAATTATATTAAAAATCAATCATTTTTCTTTGAGTAATGTTCAGACCTGTTAATAGATGGCGCGACCTGTGCATTGACGTCAGTAGACAAACAAATGTTGGATTGCTTAGTTATGGTTATGTTTTAGCAAATATTAAGTATCCCATGCTATAACTTAAAGTTAGTTTTGTCGATGTGCAAAGTTTCATCCTTTGGAATACATTGATTTCGAAGAAAATATGTAAAGAAGTTTTACCATTGGAGACATAAGGCACAGACTTTAGGTGGAACCACCTTAATTGAAAGTTAGAAAGTATAGTCCGATATTTTATAAATCAACCAATAAAAATTTTTATAAACAGAGCATTGTGGGCAAAAATAGAAAAAAAAATGCTGTAAGCTTACATTAATCTTTTTTTCCAAGTAATTAATTATAAGCATGGCTTTCTGATACATATGCAGAATTATGTATGTGTAACCTATTATTTACTATTTATAATCGTTTAAGGTGGTTCCACATAAAATCTCTGCCCTATGTTTCCAATGGTAAAACTTTTTTACATATTTTCTTCGCAATTAATGTATTCCCAAGCATGAAAATTTGCACATTGATAAAACTAACTTTAAGTTATAGCATGGGATGCTTAATATTTTGCTAAAACATAACCATAATTAAGCAGTCTAACATTTGTTTGTCTACTGACGCCATCAGTGTCAGGTCGCACCAGCTATTAACAGATCTGAACATTACTCGAACAAAAATGATTAATTTTTAATATAATTATGGTTATACACTTAGTGGCCACTTTATTATGACCACCCCCTTAGTACTTCATTGGGCCACCTTTTGCCTTTAATACTGCGTCGATTCTTCGTGGCATGGACTCCGCGAGATGTTGATAGGTGGTTTGTGGAATCTGAGACCATGCTTGATGAATAGCACTTTCCAGGAGTGTGAGATTGCAGGGTTGTAGATCCAGCTGTCTGATGGCTCATTCAACTTCATCCCACAAATTCTCAATGGGGTTGAGATCTGGAGATTGTGGGGGCCACCTAAGCAAAGTAAACTCACTGGCATGTTCTTGAAACCAATCCTGTACAATACGAGCACTATGGCAGGACGCATTATCTTGTTGAAAGTAGCCATCGCCATTGGGATAAACCATCCACATGACAGGATGCACTTGGTCCGCAACGATGTTTAGATATGATGTGCCAGTCACACGTTGATCAACACGAATTAAAGGGCCCAAAGCATGCCAGGAAAACATTCCCCTAACCATAACATTGCCTCCACCAGCTTGAAGGGTTGTAGCAATGCATTTGGGGTCCATGCTTTCGTGCTGTTTCTGCGAAATTCTCACTTGGCCATCGGCATGGTGCAACTGAAAATGTGATTCATTGGGCCACATAATTTGTTTCCAATTATCGACTGTCCAATCCTTGTGCAAACTGGAGACGTTTTCTCTTGTTAACTGCAGACAGCAAAATTGTTTGAACAGGCCTTCGGCTGCCATATCCCATCCGATGCAGTGTACGGAGAACAATTGTGTGCAGAGATCATTTGAGGGGATCCTTGATTAAGATGGTCTGTAATTTGCTGCACTGTTGCCCTTCTGTTGTCTGTTACCAGTCTAGACACTCTTCGTTCCGCCCGTATAGTCACTAGTCGATGACGACCACACGTTGCACGTAGAGACCCCGTTTTTTAGCTGACGGTCCAGTCTTTAAACACTTTAACCGCAGCTGCTCTGGAACATTTCACGAATGCGGCAGTTTCGGTGATACTCGCTCCCTGGCTCCGAGCTCCTACGGTCATCCCACGTTGAAAGTCCGTCAAATTACCTTTTTTACCCATCTCGTCACCCAAAAATCACTTCTACTACTGCTGCAAGCACTAAGCTTTCCCTTTTTATGCTAGCCTCGCCCTCTGGCGGCAACAGCGTGCAGCCGTAGCTCATTTGCTTAAAGCCGTCAGGTAGTCATAATAAAGTGGCCACTCGGTGTATTTTAGCAAGTATTAAGTATCCCGTGTTGTAACTTAAAGTTAGTTTTATCGATGAGCAAATTTTCATCCTTGAGTGTACATTAATTGCGAAGAAAATATGTAAAGAAGTTTTACCATTGGAAACATGAGGCAGATATTTTAGGTGGAACCGCCTTAAGTACTTGATATGTTCTCCTATTTTTATTATTGCATGAGGTATAAACTGAGTTAGCTTTGCATTAGAAACATCAACCTAATAAGGCTTTGGTCCACCTTTCTGTGCAATCGTGGCTCACAGACTCCCAGGAGCAGATTTTACGAGGTGTTGAACTTCCTTCATGTGTAACTTAAACCCATGTCCACTAAAACAGCTCTGTCAGTTCACCCTTGTTCCATGGAAGAACAGTAGTTCTCACACCCCATTCTAGCATATCCCACAAATACTCATTTGGGTTACAGCATGCCTGCCAGGTTTTACAATTTACCCGTAAAATTTACAGAAATGTGACTTGTTTTACGAGCAAAATGTTAATTTTTACGGATTTCGCGATTCTCCGAGCTTTTTCTTTCTTTTTCTGATGATTTTGCACCCACTGTTAAAACTGTTTTTATTTAACTTTATCCATTCAAAGTAAAGCGCCGATGTAAGTTACGAATAACTTTTCAGTCACATGTGTTTATGTGGGAACATTTGCCACAGTTTTCCCACATTTTAGGTTTATTGTTTTGCGTTGTTTCAAACAAAAATATAACACATTCATCAACTAAAATTGCACTTATAGAGGAAATAAAATGGATTAAAGACACTGCTAAATGTTTTGGATATCCTGTTGTCTTGATAGATTCATTATATCACAAAATAAGAAGAGCTGGTATACTGAAGCACAACAATGGATTAACAAAAAGAAATATGTTATTTTACGGAAGTATCCCATATTTACCTCCACTAAGCAGTATTATAAGAAAAGAGTGCCAGGATTACAATATTGAAATTGCTGAAATAGTTACTGATAATTCTAAATTACTGACAAATAGTGGTTACAATAAAAATCCACTAAATAAGGCAGGTGTATACATGATTCCTACAATAGATCCAAAGGAAAATAAGCAAGACAAATATTACATTGGTAGTACTAAAAGAAGGTTTAAAACGAGGTTGAATGAGCACTATAGTAATTGGATTAAAAAGGAAGAAAAAACATCACTTATACAACATTGTATGATAAATGAGTTAATACCCGATTGGGAAAATAGTAAAATCTTAACTTCCCACAATAAACATAATCAAATTTTGTGGTCTGAGGCTATAACAATTGAGAAAATCCAAAGCTCCAATTGCAATACGTCTACTCCGAAGGATATCCCATATCCGTGGAAATACCAAATACAGCAAGAAAATAATACGAAATTTAACAACAAAAAGGAAAATAAAAGAAATAACATATACTTACGAAATAAGATTAGCGACAGCAATCCCGGAATTAACCCAATAGATGGCGTGGATGTGACTCACACGTGAATACACGTATATGTAACGATGACGGAAGAAGTCGACGTGGAGCAACTGTAGCGGAGGTGATGCCGAGGTGACCTAGATATATAACAACTTTGAACATTGATCCAGGATGCATACTGTTGATAATGGCCGAAAGTCAGTCGTACCGAAACATGTCCGGTGGTTTGTGTGGAGTCGTGTGCGTGTTGCAGAGATTGTCTGGCGTTTTTCAATAAATTGACGAAATTTTATTTAAGGTCTGTTTGGATTGTCATTGATTATGTCCATTCCTTCTTTTAATGATTGACGACACCTGTTGATGGTAAATGGTTTTTTAATTGCATTGTATATAATTCTTTCACACTCTCTTTGTATGATATCCATAGTCGTGTTTTATTTGAGTTTAAACCCTGGTCACAAATTTCAATTGGGCCTATTTGCAATACGATGATTCTACGTGGTGACACGCTAGATACATATTTTTATTTCAAGATACAGGATGAAGCTTACTAATTTGGAATACCGATACAAGGTGAGTCCTTGATGATATAATAATTGAAACTTGCAATAATATTCCTAGTCATATATGATATATAAATGCCAAGATGATTTTGCTGCAAATATGCACACAACGCATAGAACGTATATAACGTGTGAAACAGTAGTGCGTATAGTATATAGATATTATTCTGTTGTTTCAAACACTAAAACTTGTGCAGCACGTAAACTTTACTGCACCAACCAGCTGGGCTTGTTTAACCCATGGGCTTGGTTCTCTCTCTCTCTCTCTCTCTTTCTCTCGCTGCCCCCGCTCACCCCCTTCTCCTTTTCAGATAATGCATTGTTCGTCCCCCGGGTTGCAACTTCTCAGTAGGCCAGCGTGGAGTGTGTCTTGCATTGGAGCACGTGTCTTTATTACTCCCAGTTCGAAATGCTATCTCAGAACGTAGTTATCATAAAAAAAAAATCAAACGGATTTTAAATTTGTGGAATTTTTAAGCCCAGATCGATACCTAACATGACGACATTAAGCAAGAGCTGCCAGTTTTGTGAAATTAAACATGCATTGGGACATGGTTTCGTAACTTTTCTTGCAATAAATTTGGCCTAACAAAAGAATGCTACTATAAGAGGAAGTTAAAAAAGTCCAATGTTCATTCGAGCCAGTGTTTCTCCAGCAATGATTTAGTTTGCTGGTTAGTTAGTCAGTAAGTTTTCTACGCTTTCCAACCGTGCTTTGTTCATCACTCGATAACCTGCATAAAAATGTCTTGGCTTAATTCAACGAAATTTATATGTTGGAGTATTATTTTTTCCTCTGCAAATTGCATCTCTTTAAGCTGTTACTGTTTTACTATAGCAATTTTACTTGCATTTTTTTTTTCAAGTGTCAATTAATTTTGTATTAGTGATTCGCTATGAGCAACAATATAAAAGGGGGGGGGAGTACTATTAAACATTCCGTGATGCGTGCGGAATTCCTGTGTATTGCAAAATCTTCAAAAAATGAAAGAGTGCATTTTGCACTACTTCTCGATGTAATTTCAGCGTTTCGCGTGGTGGAAGGAATGATATTAACTTCCTTTGTTAAAAGTTATAATGAACTGGAGGCAATTCGTGCAAAGTGTTTATTCACTTCGTTTTTAGTTGAGCATAATTTACCAATTAGTGTCCTTCCATCACTAATTTATTTTATTTGACTGTCCCATCGTTCGTCTCACCGTAAGATAATCCTAGCATGAAAATGGTTTGTTTTAAACATTTTAGTTTGTTCTGTGGCGGCATGGGATACGACCCTATTGTATTTGGGGGTCAAAAGGTGGAACATCCTTCCCTTTAGATGCAAACTTCTATGAAAAAATAAATTTTTATCTCTTTATAGATCATAATGATATATAGCATAGTTATTAGAAATTATGTATAGATTCTGTTTTAATCGAAAATAAACGTGCCAATAAATTAAAACATTTGTAGTCATATCAATTAAAAGTTTATACTTGATTTAGGTACATACATACGTATCACTAAGCTGTTCTCTGAGATTCAGAGGTTAGCTCCAAAAAGAAATACAAACTTCCAGATATTTTTACTTATTGTTGTCGTATCAAACTTCGCCATTTACAGTAGGTCACATATCATTTTTTAATCGATATGTTTGGTACATTTAATCAATGTGCGCGACAAGTAATTTCATTGAATATATCGATTAAAATTTTCATCGAATACATCGATTTTTTTATTTTTTTTTACGGATTTCGGTTTCTGAAAGTTGGCAGGTATGGTTACAGTCAGGGGGAGTTTGGGAGCCAAGGCAATGTGAATTCACTGTCGTGTTCCTCCAACCACTCAGTAGTTATACAAGCCAAATGACATGGTGGTTTGTCCTGTTGAAAGATAGCACCATGGTCCGGGTATACCTCCTATAGATATACACTGATGAGCCATCACATTATGGCCACCTATGTAATAAGCTGTAGGACCCCCTTTAGCCGACAAAATAGCAGCCACTCGGCAAGGCATCGATTCGACGAGGTGGTGATAAGTATCCTAGGGTATCTGGTACCATAATTTCAACAGCAGGTCCTCCATTTCCCATACATTTCGAGGTGGTGGTGATTTAGCACGAACCCGCTTTTCCAAGTCAAACCACAAATGTTCGATTGCGTTCGTGTCAGGTGAATTTGGAGGTCAGGGCATTAACAGAAAGTCTCCAGCATGTTCCTTGAACCACTCCTTGACAATTCTCACAGTGTGGCATGGCGCACTATCCTATTGGTAATAACCATCACCAGCAGGGAAACACAGTTGCCATGAATAGGTGAACTTGGTCCACAGCGATGTTCAGATACCTGACAGCTGTCAGGGATTGGGATAATGGGGCCTATAATATCCGAAGAAAACATCGCCCTCGGCATCACACTGCCGCTGCCTGCCTGTTTCCGCCCAACAGTGCATACAGGTGCCATACCCTCCATTGGTAATCTGCATATCCACGCTCTGCCGTCTACGTGATGCACCAGGAATCTTGATTCATTAGACCGGGCTATTTTCTTCCAATCGTCCACTGTCCAATCTCTATGGTCTTGGGCCCATTTCATGTGCTGTTGGCGATGACGTGCAGTGAGCATGGGGACCCGGCAGGGTCTTCGGGTACGTAAGCCCGTGCGCAGCCCTGTTCAACACTGTTGTAGGTGATTTGTCGCACTGTGGCCTTGCAGTCGCTGTGAACAATGCATGGCAGTCTCCGCTCCCCTCTGGCATCAATGAGCTGCGGGTGACACGTGGCTGGACGACGGTTCGTGGTTTGGACATCTGTGCACCACTTTTGATACGTTCTCACTACAGCATTATGTGAACAAGCCGCGCTGTTTCCGTGATCGTAGTTCCAAGGCGCCATGCCATCACAATTTGTACTTTGTCAAACTCCGAAAAACCGGAGGCTTTTCTCATTCTTACTTTGAACACTACTAACCGAAAGCCAGTCCTCAAGTTGTATATTTACTGCCTGTGAGCTTCACCTGCTCCACTGTTTGATCTCCAGGCAGGCTCATTTCTCTAGGCTGGGGGTGGTCATTATCGAATGGCTTATCGGTGTAGATGGATATATAACCAGAAAACAATTTCGCACGAGAAGTGATACATGCAAGAATTCAGCTGTCTACCTGTGCGATAAAACACCACACCATAAGTTGCAAATTAAAATCACTTTATTTACAATTTAAAATCAGGTTAAAAAAAAAACTGACTAGCATTTTCGGGATCCCGTTGTCCCCATCTACGGGTCCAAAGCACCACAAAGACACGATAGAGGGGCAGTCATTATATACAGATCAAAATCCCCCCCCCGTACACCACGTCATCAACACTTTAGTGATGCCAACATTTAAACAGAAAAAGATATACAAGATATTAACAGCTGATATTACACTAAGTATTAAAAAAAATTTCAAATGACACTAAGCAAGAAGTGCAGATTAGCCATTGGACATAGTCTCTGTGGGGGCAACCAATCTACGCCAAGGTCCCGGTACATATGCGGGCAAGTCCAAATTACATCTGTCACCATAAGCAAGAATATACGGGCTTTCGGAAAGGAAAACAGTATTTTTATTGAGATTTGTTTCCAGAATTTTCACATTTTCCTAATCCGGTGAGTAACCACCCTGTGTGACAGCTAACGTAAAGGCAGTATGAGTAGTGCCAACTCGAAGCGTGTACTGGTGTTCTCTCAGGCGGGTACTTAAGCACCTGAGAGTAGCCTCTATATAACAAATCTCAGTAACATTCGGGTCTGAGAGTAGAACCTATATAACAATTCTCAGTAACATTGTCTTTGGCTCAAAAATTCAGCTACCCGGAACAATTTTTCCAGAAGTTGTTAAGAAGATCTACTAGGCTGAACTTCACCACTTTGTCTAGGGAAATTCGGACAACTAGATTTGTAGGTAAAGTAGATTACCTCTCTCCTACAGTCTCCACACTCAGAAAAATCTGTCGGCGACATGACTTCTCTTTTGGATTATGCACCAGAAATATCTTTGATTTGGTCAGGAATGACCGAGACAGAACTCCTACCCTCAGGAGACATGGGGTATACTGCATCCCTCTTAGCCCTGGAGACCCGAATGTTACTGAGAATTGTTATATAGGTTCTACTCTCAGGTGCTTAAATACCCACCTGAGAGAACACCAGTACATGCTTTGAGTTGGTACTATTCATACTGCCTTTACGTTAGCTGTCACACAGGGCGGTTACTCATCAGTTTGGGAAATTGTGAAAATTCTGGAAACAAATCTCAATAAAAATACTGTTTTCCTTTCCGAAAGCCTGTATATTCTCGCTTATGGTGACAGATGTTATAATTTGGACTTGCCCGCATATGTACCGGGACCTTGGCGTAGATTGATTGCCCCGACAGAGATTATGTCCAATGGCTAATCTGCACTTCTTGCTTAGTGTCATTTGTATTTTTTATACTTAGTGTAATATCAGCTGTTAATAACTTGTACGTCTTTTTCTGTTTAAATGTTGGCATCACTAAAATGTTAATGCAGTGGTGTACGGGGGATTTTTATCTGTATATAATGACTGCCTCTATCGTGTCCTTGTGGTGCTTTGGACCCGTAGATGGGGACAACGGGATTCCCGAAAGCGCTAGTCAGTTTTTTTAACCTGCTTTTAAATTGTAAATAAAGTGATTTTAATTTGCAACTTTTATGGTCTGGTGTTTTATCGCACAGGTAGACAGCTGAATTCTTGCATATAGGTGT
The DNA here is from genome assembly GCA_039090855.1 of Macrothele yani. Taxonomy (NCBI): domain Eukaryota; kingdom Metazoa; phylum Arthropoda; class Arachnida; order Araneae; family Macrothelidae; genus Macrothele; species Macrothele yani. Next base: position 32,984,631 of record CM077021.1, read on the forward strand.
AGATGGAGATGGTTGGCTAACATGGTCCCTTTACCGTATCTCAGATTAAGTTTCTCAGTTTACCGTATCTCAGATAGTTGAAGCTCCCCAACAGCATCCACTATTATACCCGTTTCAGAGCCACTAAAACCACGAGTCTTGCTGCTAGCTATGCTTCATACACACCTGAATCCTTTGCAATAAGCTGTTTTAAGCTGTTTATAAAGACATCTCAACACCATAGTTGCGTACCTAAATGAGGATGGCACGTGTCTGATTGCTGTTGGGTGTTTCTAATAATTTGCTACTACTGTAGAGTGTAGGTTGTTCAGTTTTAATTTCTGTGAATTTAGCTCTTATGTCTTTGCTGCATTGCCCTTTATGTGCTAAATCAGCTTTCCTGTCTTGATTGGTGATTCGAGATAACCTTTGATTAGACTGGTTGGTAATACACCGAGTTAGCTCTGCATTAGGAACACCTACCTAATAACGCGTTGATCCACTTTTCTGTGAAATCACGGCTTGCAGACGCCTAGGAACAGATTCTACAAGGTGCCCAACATTCTCCATGCGTAACATTCTCCATGTCCGCTGCAGCAGCTTCGTCAGTTCATGCTCATTCCGTGAAGAAGAATCATCAGTTCTCACACCAGTTCGCGCATATCTCATAAATATTCAATTGGGCTACAGTCAGAGGAGTTTGAGGGCCAAAGCAGTGTGGCAAATTCATTGTCGTGTTCCTCCAACCGCACAGTAATTATATGAACTCAATGTCACGGTGCATTGTCCTGTTGAAAGATGGCGCTGTGGTCCTGGTAAACCTCCAGCAGATATGGATAGAGATGGTCCCTGTATCATTCACCATTCAGTGTTTGAGGGATGATAACCAACGGACCTAGGGCTTGCCAGGAAAAAGCTCCCCAGTCCAGAACACCACATCCACCAGCCTGTTGTACCCCAACGGTGCAAGCAGGGGATAGGGCTTCGTGCTGTTTCAACCACATGTGAACCTAGCCATCAGCATGCTGCAACACAAAACAGGGCTAATCACTCCAGACGACCTTCCCCGATCTGTCAAAGGTCCATTGCAGAAGTTCCTTGGCCCATGTAAGGCGTTGTTTGCGCTGACTGGGCGTCATCATGGATACCGTCTTTGGTCTCCGGCTGTGGAACCAGGCGAAACAAGGTATGGCGTGTGGTGCATGTGGAAATGGGTAGAACTGCACTGCTGTTGTACTGGTGGGTGAGCTGGGTGACGGTTGCACTTCACTGTTCAGATATCAGTCATGTCACCCGACGCTCACCTTTAGAATCAACTGCAGATGGCTGACCAGTGTCAGCCCTTCTGTTGGATCTCTGTGCATGGTTAATCCAATCCTGGTACACCCTTGTCACAGTAATACTGGAGCAGCCAACAAGTGCAGCTGTTTCCAAAATACTGGCACCTGCCATCTGGGCTCCAACTATCTGGCCCCAGTCAAATCGGCTTAAGTCGCTACGTTTCCCCATTACTGGCGAACTTTTACTGATGACATACAGAGGATATGTGTGCACAATTTATGGCAGCCGCATGTGCGTTGATATCATGTGGTACTTGGTTATCACTCCAGATATGTAAAATGGAGGGGGGATGTTTCCAATGCAAAGCTAACTCAGTGCATAAGTAAGAGTAAGTTTGAGTCTTCTTTCTGGGAAGAAGAAATTGTCAAATTGTTAATTTCATTTTTAAAATAGATGTTTAATATGAACATGTACTGTATTTCATAAAATAAAAATGAAAGTTTTAGCTGTGTGCTCATTAACAATAATAAGACTTTGCTGCTGTTTACATAGTTATCTTTTGTCATATATATTCTGTAACTCCTGTTAAATACCATTTGTTGGCTTGCTGTGTCTGATCAAACTTGACAAAATGGTACCCATTTGGCATGTGATATATGGCCGGGGTGTCTAAAAGTTCTGGAGATATGAGGACTGTGCCAAAGCAGTCTCAAGTACTAGAGGCCTAAGCCTACACGATTTCTCATTTCTGACGTCAGCAACTGGGTCATAATTTTCAGGTATTTCTGTCATCCAGTGTAACGTGACAAAGGAACTCAAGAATATTCCAGAAACAGAGTTCCAGGTATGTTTCCAATAATAGCAACAGCGTCTAACTAAATGCATAGCTGCGGAAGAGGATTACTTCAAAGGTGACAGTAGCCACTAGTACACAGGTACTGGCACATTTTTTCTACAGGTGCATTCTGGGAATTGTCACACCTCATATATCCATACCTAGATGAGAACTTGGTCGTTAATGTTATGAGGAAGCACTGGATTTCTCTGACTAGCACAAATCTAGTTTTCAGATTCTTAAGCTGCATCTGCTAGCTTCAGTTGCTTGTAACTTCATTGTCCTGGGTGGTGTAATGGGAATGTGCTCAAATGAAAATCAAGAAATGTTAGTCCCTCACACAAAAAAGCTCCTGATCGGTGTGCGACAGATATCGTAGTACCACAAAATAATCAGTGGGGGTGATCATTTGGCAAGATAACTGCTTTGGTGTTAAAAACAATAACATTTGCATAGGTAGAAGTGAAAAGAAACTGGCCACATTGTATTTCTTCTTCCTAAAGAAAAAAGCCTAGCCTAGATATTACAGCAATTGCAATGATAACTGGGATCAAGAATACTCTGCCATCTAAACCTAGAATTTTGTCCCCATTTTCAAAATGAAAACCCAAAACATTTATGGAATAAAAGGATATTTAACAGCACCACAGAACAGAAGGAACATCATGAAAAAAAAATTAATGATTACTTGAGAAATCTGTGCTCTCTCCAACTTCCATTTTCGGAAATCATTGCCTTCATTTTCAAAGTGAAATGCAAACATTTATGGTGAAATGGCATTTAACAACAATGTAAGCAGAGGTAACATCGCGAGAAAAAGGAATTACGAATATGGGAGAATAAAGAAATTACGATTATGGGAGAATAAAGAAATTACGATTATCTTCACTCCATCTAACTTCTGTTTTTCAGAAATTTTTGAAAGACAAAATTTTGCCCCTAGATGGAGAACTTGCACCTACGATTGAAAATCTACATGAGAAAATTAAAAAGTGTTCCTGCAGATATCATTTCTGTCTGCAAGACCAAAATAAAATCTGTGGCGTACGTTGCCCATCACCATATAATTCTGCTTCAGGGTGCAGGTTCAATTCCTGCTTCAGGGAGATGTAATTTTCAAGTTTTCTGCATGGAACAAGGAAAGCAGTGAAAATATGACACTTTTGTGTTGGTAATGATATTTGTATGTGCCTTCTATGAGTGTGTTTTTGAAGAATTACAAGGGGCATCCTGAAAGTAATACCTCCTCCTCAATAACTTTTGAAGTTTTGAAGTGATTTTAATGAAACTGCACTGACATGTACTATAGTATGTTACCAATGTGGGAATTTTTTTTTTTTTTTTCAGAATTGGAAGTAAAGATCATGAATGACAGAGAAATGCAGCATACCGCAATTGAATTCCTGAAAAAAGAGGGATGTGAGACTCCACAGAAGATTCCTTGCGGTGTATGGAACTGCCACAATCGATATCAGTAATGTCTGAAGATGGATGGTTTCAAGAGGGAGAAAGTTCAACAAACAACGGAGTGGAAGACCCGCAACTGCAATGACAGATGCCAACAGGTAACGAGTGGAAGACCCACAACTGCAATGACAGATGCCAACAGGTAACGAGTGAAAGACCTTATCACAGCTGATCATTGTGTCACCATCCAGGAGTTGTGTGATGCAATTCATTGTGGTCATAGTGCTATGGAAACATTAAAGGAACAGTAAACTTAAAAATAGGTCTTAGAAAATACGAATTTTTGCTGTCGTGGTATGCGGGTGACAGGGTGATGCTCATAGAGCCGAAATTTGTTTCCCTGCGGCCATTGGGAGCTGAGTAAACAGCTGACAAAGTTTCTGGTGATGACGTCACACTAGACAAGCGGTCAGTCTGACCACTTCTCGCACCAGCGGCATCTGTGTATTCGGTGTGTTAGGAGTTGTGAGGGAAAGTACGAGGTAATTAGTGTCAGGAATTTCTCTCCTTGTGTTGCACGTGTCCTGTTCATTAGTCATCAAACTTTCTGCTGTAATTTACACAACTGGAATGAATTTTACGTAGTTTACAGATTTCGCTAAAACCCTGGTTTACAAGCACTCAGTAACTACTTTTTACAAAGTGGTAAAATTTTTAGTTGGGCCAATAATCAAATTTATGTGGCATAGTATAAAGAAACAAATTACTGATGATTTAAAATTATGCAATTCCGAAATTCGGGTGAGCAAAGATTGACAGTTTGATTCACCAGGTTTTTGTGCCAAATACTGTACATATTCCATTATGGATATTCATTCGCAAGGGAAATATTGTAGATTTTATTGTCGTCCAAAAAGGTGTTTTTGACGGGGACTTAGAAAATAATGCATGCGATTTATTACTCTCGGGCCTCTATGAAGAAATAAAGAAATCAGTTTTTTCATCAGATAGTCGGGAAGCATTTGTGCCCTCATGAAGAAAAAAATATCCCAAATTGATCATCACATGGCCAAAAGTTTGACTAAAAATCTAGAAGCTGCTAAAAAGAAAGCTCCTTTACTAGAAGCATGGCGGTTCAGTATAACCAACCATTTATGGTGGCAAATAAAGGTAAATTGATCACGCTAGTTACGTTAACTGAAACTTTTATAAAAAGTTCGTAAGTTGGAAGCTTTCGACCTTATCTTAGGTCTTCATCACGATAATCGTCACATTTATGGTGGTCAGCTCAATCGTGTAATAGACTTGACTAACCTGCCATACAGTAATAACAGTAGAAATAATAATTGGATAAACTACCTTTTTATCTAACTGTTATTTCTAGTTCATATTTTTCTTCTTGTTTTCCACATCATGTTCAACTATTGCAATATTTTTATTTTCGTGGAGCGGGGGTCATTAATGACTTTGCACTTTGGCTACGAGAAATACTCATAAAGTTATTTCTCCCATGACAATAGGAGAAACTTGAAAAAATATATATGCACTTAGTTCAATGAAAAATAGCTTTATATACTCGTATATAGACAGTAGCTGACAAATCTTTAGTGACAGTGGGAGTTAATCGAAATAGTCTGCGTCATTTCCAGGGCAACAAACAAAACCCGAATACTGTTGTTCACTAGATTCAGGAAAACATTCTAACAACAAGAAGGGATTACTTTTCTAATTTTTCGCCCTGCGGGTATCCAGGCATTCACCCAATATACTAATTGTTTGTATGCAACGTGTCTCCATAGTTTGCTACATACAAGTTTATATTTTTTTTTCGTTTTTTTCAGTCTGAAGAATCATTTGATAACAACTTGCCTGTAGGGTGAGAATGTTTAAAACAACACTGTCGAATGATTCGTGGTTTATTATACATTGGGCACTACCTTTTATTTTCAACATCTGATCACTCTCTTTTCAACACAAACACTCAGCATCTGTTGTCATTCTCTCACAGTTATAACATTGGCACCAGTCAAGATTACCTTTTCTGCCCTCGAATTTGTTTTCACATTTCTTGTCAAACATTCGTACTGTACCAGCAGAATATCGTGGTTCAAATGAATAAGGATTTACACTGGCCATTTTACAGATTGATGGGATCAACTGCGCTGCACAGAACGGTAAAGATCACCGACTGGAGCCCTAAGCACGCTGAGCGTCCAGTCTCTTGTCTAGTGTGATATTACTGCTGATTTTAAAAAACGCTCTAGCGGGAGAACTTACGATAAAGCATTTCTGATTGCGTCAGTTTTCGCGTCTCTTTCGACGTCACATTTTTGCGTGGAGAAGAAAAATGCCCGAAATGAGTTTACTGTTCCTTTAATTAGGAATCTGGGCTACAGAAAAAAAAAATTTCAAAATGGATCCCAAGAAACCTAATCCATAAACATTGGACTGTAATGAGAGGAAGGGTCAAGTGTTTTTCTCTAATGTTGTGATGGGAGATAAAACCTGAGTGTTTTTTCATGACCCAGAAACAAAACGTGTTAATGGAATGGCACCGTACATGTTCACCTCGACAAAAATAGGTGAAAAGAACTTGTTCCGCAGAGAAAGTGATGGTGTCAATTTTCTGGGACAAACGTGGGGTCATTTTGAATTATTTCCTTGAACGGAGTGCAATAACAAACAGTGCTCACTATGTGCAGACATTAAAGAAGCTAAAGGAAGCTATCAGAAGGAAAAGACGTGACATTCCACTTCATAGTGTTGTTTTACACCATAACACACGTCCCCACACCTTAGTGGAGACTTCACTGGCTATTGCCAAAATGGGGTGGACTGTGATGCCTCTACAGTCCCGATTTGGCTCCCTCAGACTTTTTCCTGTTTGCCTCTTTCAAAAACACCCTTCGTGGAGAAGATTTCGATGATGTGACAAATGTTAAACTGGCTGTGAAGGCATGGGTGAAGCAACAGCCACAGGAATTTTTCCAAAATGGATTTTACCAATGGGTTCAAAGATGGCAGAAATGTGTAGAAAGTGATAGACAATACTTTGAATAGGCTAGCATTATTAACAATATGTCCAAGTATTTTGCCACCAAGTTTCACATTTTTGCTGCTACAAATAAAAAAATCTTATGAGGAATAAGACATTACTTTCAGGATGCCCTTTGTATTTCTTCAGCGAATTGGCTTCCCATTGATATCTACAATCATATGTGTTTTGCTCCCATTAAAGGCCCGTTGCCAAACAGAGAAGTTGGAAGGGGCAGCTGATGATTGAGGTCAGGGAAAGTATGTGAAGGAGGTTTGGTAGTGGATTGTAGTGGGAGTCTCTAAATCAGGCAGAAGGAAATGCAGGTGGTCTGACCCTCCCCTGGCTACAGCCCTGTTCCATAGAAGAGCATCATATAAACACCAGTCATTAAATCTGTGTTAACATACTTCATTCACTCATTATGGGAATTAAGTTCATTTGAATTCCACACTTTTTGTCATCATTTGGGTCATTCTTGAGATTTCACCTTGGTGGGTATGTGAATAGTCAGAACAATAGGATTTGATCATATGAAAACCCACATGTTTTTCATGAAAAAGTTTTGCATTCTGAAAAACTTGGAGTTTTGTGTACAATATCACACCGTTGCATAGTGGTACCAATTTTGTTTGGAGTGATGGTGAATATTTGGGTCTACCAAGACATCATCACACAGTTCGTGGCACTCCTTGATGTCTGCAAATGACATTTTTGGTTCCAGCAGAATAGTGCCATGTGCCACACGTCTACTAGTACCACACATTTTTTGCTAGAATCTTTTGGTGACCGTTCATGTCGAAAGAATTGTGGCCTCCACTATCACCTGATTTATCACCACTGGATTTTTTTCCTTTGGGGATATCTCAAAAGTGTTGTTTATAAGAAGAATCCTGACACCCTGGATGAACTCAAAATGAACATTGCAACAGCAATTAAAAATATCAGTGTGCAAGTGCTTCACAAGATGACATCAAACCTTGTAAAATGAGCGTGTGTTTGCTTTCACAAACAAGGTTACCACTTTCAGCAAGGGTTATAATGAGGCTCCTATGTAAAGGTGAGATTATAACCTGTATTTGTAGATGTTTCACTTTTCATATAGTTGTAATTAACCTCAAAACAGGTATGTATTATGTCTGGATTGCACAATTTTTCGATGACCCTATAGAAAGGATTGAAGAGTAGGATTTTTGGCCAGTCTTTCAACTGAATTCTTCAAGGTGTTAGTTGAGTCTGACTTTATTATGATGAAAGCTTTTGTATGAAATATATCTTTTACCTAACTTAAGCATGGTTCTCCATGTTCTTCACATCCTTTATTTCAGTTGCATGTTCATGCCCAATTATCTCAATATACAGATGTCATTATTGGTACAAAGGAGCTGTATTTTCACTATTTCCCATGTAGCTACCTCTCTAGGAAACTTAAAAACTGCATCTCCCTGGACAGGAATCGTACTCTCATCTCCTGATTTCCAGTCGAGCATGCTACTGTTGCACCATCCAAGACAAAAAGTTTCAAGCAACTGAAGCTAAGCAGATGTAGATTAAAAATCGTAATTTTATTCAGATTTGCACTAATCAAAGCAGTCGGATGCTCTCTCATAGTGTCAGTGCGACCTTTTCTCACATCTGGGTACTGATATAGGTCACAAGTTCCAGTGTTCATCTTAAATATCAATAAGAAATAATTCTTCATATAAAAATGGGAGGCAATACAAACATCATTAACAAAAATCTTATTAACAGGAATTATAGATACATTACCTTTCAAATTTTCAATCTATGCACTAAATCATCAAGAGTTCTTGCATCTTACTTCTTCCACAGGTCTGGCAACTGTGTCTGGTAGATTTGCCATCCAGCATAATCATTAATGTTGCCACTTTGTGTCCAGTGAATTTCCAGGCATTTTTTGAATAATTGAGTGGGATTGATGCTTGATAACTTTTAAGGAGTGCCAGTCCAGTTTGTGGCCAGTTTGTTGTATGTGCCTATCTAATCCTGTCATTGTTTGCACCAATGTGTCACATTTTCACTGTTTACCCATGTAGCTACCTCTTTACAAAACTAGAAAATTACATCGCGCTGGAGTGGGAATCAAATCTGCATCTCCTGATTTACATTCAAGCATGCTACTGTTACACCACCCAGGAATAAAGTTCCAAGCAACTGAAGTTAAGCAGATGTAGCTTAGAATTCTGAGTACCATTTAGATTTGCACTCTTTAAGGAGATTTGTTTCCCATCGATATCTAAGGTGTTCTCTGAAGCACAGGAACTTTCTGACCTATATTTGTACCTGGATGCCATGGCATAGGGTGACCTGAAATTTATCCAGGGTTAAATACACTCGCGGACAATGAAATTTGTGCACCAAGAAGGAAGCATCAGATTGAACTGAAATTTTATGGACGTAATGATTTAATTACAGAGGGATCTATGGCATGCAGTCCGGTCATCTTCAATAGCTCATCGCAACGCCTCGTGCGACGATGCATGCCACAATACGATCCGGCATGGAGGCAAACAGACGCCTGATGTTGTCCTGCGGCAGACTGGCCCACACGTGTTGGACGGTGTGCTCCAAATCCTGGATAGTGCAGTACGACGGCAGCCGGAGTTTCAACTGGTCCCACACATGCTCGATAGGGGACATGTCCGGGGGCGGGCAGGCCATGGAAGTGTCTGGACATGACGTAAGCAGTCCTAGGCAACACGAGCCGTGTGCGTGTGAGCATTATCCTGCTCGTATAATGCACCTGGAACCCCAGCCAGGAATGGGAGTACATGGGGCTTGTAGGATCTCATCCACATACCGCTGCCCATCAATGATCCACGCACCACTACTAGAGCTGATCGACTATCGTAGGCAATGGCGCCTCAGACCATAATGCCTGCAGTGGGAGGCTCGATAGCAAGGTTGGGATTGTGTCGTTGACCTGGGGACCTCCACACCTGGACACGATCATCTGTCCCCAAAACAAAGTGGCACTCATCGCTAAACACCACACGTTGCCAGTCTGTGGCATTCCACGTCGCTCTGGCCTGGCACCACTGCACACAGAGCCGGCGATGTTCCGGCGTTAATGGCAGCACACGTAAGGGGCACTGGGATTGCAGATTTGCTTCTGCAAGGCATCGGGAAATGGTTTGTGGGCACACAGGTGCTGCTACATCTGCCTGTATAGTGGACCGGGTCCGCATGGGATCCGTTCGTGCCTGGCTCACGATCCGTCAATCCTCTATACCGGTGGTTCGCCTGGAGCCTCTCCTTTTTGTTGCAGTGCCGTCACATGTCCACTGCTTAAGGATCCCAGACACCCCGTAAAATACGGGATCATCCCCTTTTTGGCTAATGCATCCCGTTGTCCCGAGAAAACTCTTCGGGACAGCTTTTTATCCTGTATTTTAGGTTCAAGACTGAAAACAGAATTACCTTGGGAAAATGTTCTTCAAACAGTCCAAACTATTAATCAGACCGCTGCCATATCAAACATTGTTGAATCGGATTTGTTTGATGAAGTAATGGTAGTGAATACAGCTCTGAAATCCAAACATTTAGATGAAGTCTGGGTGGATCTCTTAAAAAGGTTGAAGGAGAACTATCAAATTTAAAGAAAGTATTGGAGTTCGTTATGTGTATCCCTAGAACAAATGCTTGTGTCGAAAGATTATTTTCTCGCATGAATGCACTGTGGACTGATGAGAAAAACAGATTGTCTGTAAAAACTGTAAAATCATTCTTCAATGAGGATTGTGTAGCTTTTCATGACATGATTCTTAAAAACAAACAATTGTTAAGTGAAATTCATTCTTTAGAAAAGTATTGCAAGAGTGAGCAAGACTGATTGGTTAATAAGAATAGTTAAAATCATTTTGTAAGACTGGCATATGTGATGGATGTGCGTACTAAACTTTCACCCTCAGTCGTAAGTGATCCGTATTTTTCCCCCAATGTATCTGGGACCCCTACCACTACTCCCAACACAATCGGACGGTATGGTCAGAACAATCCACGTAGCGGGCTGTATGATGTGCCGACCACCCTACGGTTTTCAGCCCGATGATCAGACCTCTCTCAAAGTCCATAAGTTGCATAAATTAACATCTCTGGCGTCGACTCAGCATTCTTGTCACTCTGTACTCTTGCTTGTGTCAGCCGGTGCTCTTCGCTTTCATCGGGCATAAACTACACGCCGGTTTATAAGGCTGCTGGTTTGTGCTTGCAGCGCCACCACAGGGTGTGCAGTCATGCGCACTCTCACCAAACATGGATCATTTGCATACCAGCATGCACGCTACCTATTTGCAAAGTTTCGCAGTTGTAGCATGTTTTCTTTTATGTGCACAAATTTCATTGTCCGTGAGTGTATTTTAAAAATTGCTCTCAACCTTCTTCCGTACTGTGAAATATCATTTCAGTGGATCGTGAGGTTTCCAAACACCACCTGCCGAAATCATACTTAACCACATTGAATGAAGTAGCAATTGTATTTATATACATGCAGTGCTGTGTAAATTAAAAAAACAAACAATAGAAACAAAGTGTGTTTACCTTTGATTCCAGTTTACCAGGAAATTTTGCTATAACTCCACATTAAAAGTTCTAGACTGATTCTAATGTTTTTGCACCAAGCCAATATTTGTTCGATGTGGGCCCAAGCCTTTAATGAGGTTTTTTTTTTCCCTTCATCCCTAAATAAACTAAAAGGATGTTCCAATAAAAAGTCCCCTTTGTTCATTTTACTTATACAAACAAACCTTACGGCTTAACTCCACAAACAAAAATTAGCTGCTCACGGGTGGACAACGCGAAAGCAAAATTTCTTCTGTTAAACAGAAAAGTAACCTGCCCCGAAAGACAGTTTTACACATGTGCAGTTCAGCGTGTATCTGCTCATTCATTACCATCTTCCAAAGCTTCGCCAAGAAGACGAGTTGACAAGAGTCTCCTCTCCCACCCACACGGTATTCAGTGTGCTCTATCTAGTAAATGGACTCTCTTTGTATGATATCCATAGTCGTGTTTTATTTGAGTTTAAACCCTGGTCGCAAATTTCAATTGGGCCTATTTGCAATACGATGATTCTACGTGGTGACACGCTAGATACACATTTTATTTCAAGATACAGGATGAAGCTTACTAATTCGGAATACTGATACAAGATGAGTCCTTGATGATATAATAATTGAAACTTGTAGTAATATTCCTAGTCATATATGATATATAAATGGCAAGATGATTTTGCTGCAAATATGCACACGGCGCATGGAACGTATATAACATGTGAAACAGTAGTGCGTATAGTATATAGCTATTATTCTATGATATGGAAGACTGTAATGTGTTACCCACACAGTTGCTCAACTATTGTAGTGGCTGACATTTGCATTCAGAAAATCTGGGGACTGGTAACGAATACGGATTTTCGTTCATAATTTTTCTCTAATTAAAAGGAAAAACAATTTCTTTTTCCCATTTTCATGCGGGGCTTTGTCCTGGATGCCATAATGACCTGACCCCACTGCCTGGATGAGAAACAGTCATCGACGCTACGAGGAAGCATCAGATTGCTTTGACAGCATATCTGAAAGGTATTCAGATTTTTAAGCAACATCTGCTTAGCTTCGGTTGCTTGGAACTTTGTTGTCTTGGGTAGTGTAACACTAGCCTGCTTAAATGGAAATCAGGAGATGCAGGTTTATGTCCTGCTCCAAGACAATGCAATTTTCAAGTTTTGTGATGAGGTGACTACATGGGGAAAACAGTGAAATTATGGCACCTTTGTTCCTATAATGACATTTGATATATCTTTCTTGATAAATCGTTGCAAAACCATTCATGAAATTTATGATTTATGAAAACTGTGCTTCTCAGAAATAGAAATTTGGGCATAGTCATGGGAAAAAATTGGGACTTGTTGGTTTGATTCTAAAATGGATCAAACCAAGATTTATACAGAGGGTGAGTCAAAAATTTTGCTATGTTTGTATCACTTTATGTCTTCATACGCACCTTTACAGCAAAAGCTGACTAGCATTCAAAGTATAGACCATCATGTTGCACCATCTTTAGCCATCTGTCTGCCAGGTCTTCGATTCCGCAGCTGTACCAGTTCTTGTCCTTCAAGGCAACGAACTCCTTCTCCTCAGCTGTCACCTCCTCCTGGTTGTTGAAGTGTGCCCACGAAGGAAGTGGGTCATGGACCAGAACAAAAATAATAATCCAATGGGGGCAAGGTCCAGACTATATGCTAGGTATGGCATCAGTTTGATGCCCTCAAGTTTCTGTAGTTTTTGCCCGGGTCGTTCGCACGGTATGAGACCGATCGTTGTCCTGCTGTAGGAGAACGCACTTTCTGTTCACTAGTACCGGGTACTTCTCCAAAATGGCATACGTCTGCTCCAGCTGTTCCGAGTAGAATTTGGCATTGATGGTCCGAACATCTGGAACAAATTTGTAATGGATTTCACCAGACGCAGGGCATCACCTTGTGCTCAAAGTGGCAACGTTTTTGCAACAGGTTCAGGAAGCTGTCTCGGACCCAACCTCTGCCATTGTGTGTTAGGATTATAGAAATAGGCCCACTTTTCGTCGCACGTAACAATTCTCTTGATGAACCGTACATACCGCTGGTTTTCTAGGGGTTTTGTGCACTCTTCCACTCTTCAGTTTGCTTCAGCTGGCGTTAGTTCATGAGGGACAAAGCAGCAGCTCCTGTAGACTTTGCAGAGTTCCTGAAGGTGATGAACCACGTTGGTCTGCGATATGCTCAGCTTGCCTGATAATCTTAGAGTGCTGGTTGTCGAATTTGCCTCTATGGCCTGGCGCATGGCCTCTGAATCCACGGCTCGCAGCCTACCTGACCTTGGCTAATCATCAAGGTTTCTGTCACCTGAGCGAAATTTCTTGAACCATCTGGTTGCGGTGCTGTGGTCCGTGGAACCTTCCCCTTTCACATGACAATGTTTCATGTTGCTTAAGCAGCATTATGGCAGAGTTCAAACTCATAAAGCAAAAGTTCTCTAATTAGCCGGTTGTGGCTGTTCATCTTTTAGGCTTCCCAACCGCAGACAGAATGGGGACATGCAGTGCTGTTCACAGTAACAACTACCACTTTATATCCTCTTCGACTGACTTCAGTGTACGTCTTGAATTAGTTTAAACACGTGACATACCCACCACAGCACATGCTTTTATGTAAATTTTGCAAAACTTTCAACTCTCCCTCTGTGCATTTGTTCCTATTTTAATAATTTGGAGTATTAACATGTTGAAGCTTGTTATGAAAGCTCTTTCACTCAAAACATTCATTTATAATTTTTCACATTTAGAAATTCATAAATTTTCACATTGGTGCTCTGCTTAGTGATGCCCAAAACATAGACACAAGCCACGTAAACAATGAATTTAAATAATAATTTAAAACTAAAAATTAATGCTGATCACACATAACTCTTTTTTGAGTCTTGAGAATCATAAAAGTACACCAGTGCAAGGGGATCATCCCACAGCTGACTGTTCCAGTTGGTCAATGTCTCACAGAACCAGCTGGTTCCTTAACAAAATTGTGAATTCTTCATTGAAAGTCAGCTGCTTTAAGAGGATTTGTTTCACAGGAATGATGGGTTCTCAAGAAAGTCCTGAATGACTATATGAAAATGTAATTGTTCTTACTCTGACGTACGGTAGTGAAACCTATATACTGCAGAAGAGACAAGTCATTTATGTGCTGGAGAGATTCATTACTTATGGGGGGAAGCAAGACACATTCTTATCATGTGAGTTATTCGTTCCGTTGCTGCTTACCATCTTTGGTGAATCTCTAGCATTGTGCGGGGCTCCAAGAAGCAACCTGCCATGTGGTTTGGCAGTTAGTCATTTGTGAGTCTGGAGAATTCGAGGCTGCTGTGGTGCAGTGGTAGCATGTCTGGCAAGTAACTGGAAGACCTGGTATCGATTCCTGGTGGCGGCCGATGACAATTTTTTCGTTACTCACTTATAAACGTGGAAAGAGCAATGACTTCTGTTTGATGTTCCTAATTCATGTTAATTATGTGTATTAATCATCATGTGAGAAACGAAGATATGTTGCTAATATGCAATGTGAGTCAAAGTGTTGTTAGTAAGGTGTAGACAGATATTCTTAGGTGGTTTGGCCATGTTGAAAAAATAATTGATGAGATGCTTACTAAGAAAATTTATTCAGCCCATGTGGCAGGAAAGAAAGGTGGAGAAAGGCCAAGAAAGTCATTGGAGGACCAGATTTGGAAATGTCTGCATCAGAAAAAGGTAACTAGTATGAAGGTCATTTGTGCAATGTGTGATTCAGTGAAGCTCAAGTTGTATGTCAAAGCTGCTGTAAATGGTGCCGTTTGATACATCAACATTAAGTAAAATCTAGCACCATCAGTTTTAAACTTCAATCTGGTAGATGAGCTTTCTTTGAGGAGCTAACCTCTGAATCACACAGAACAGCTTAATGATATGTAATATGTGCTAATAATTTATTTCTTTGTTGATATGAACAGTGTTGACGTTTTATTAATTTTTGTATTTTCTTGGTTTTAGGTATAACAAACTGTATAAAGGGAAGTATAGATTCAAGAAAGATGGACTGAGTAATTTAAGGTACAAGCGCTTAGATCTGGTTTTGAAAAAATTATATACTTGGGTACTAGTAGAAATAGAGCCACTAAAATAAGACCCCATTAATTTTTTAATCTATAATCAGTATTCCGTGGTCACAACCAGGCAACTTGAAGAACTACTAGCTGTCCAGTATGTTTTCTGTGGCAGATGTGTGATATTTTCTTCAAGTATATGGTTCAGATATTGTACATTTGTATTATGGAGTTGTTCAAATTGTATTTAAGGGAGATCATTCTACCGATTAGTCATGAAACAGCATCGTATTGATCATTTTATAGAAAGCAGAGGTGGCACTTGTTCTTATGTTGCTTATAATAATTTCAATTTAGCTTTTCTTCATATTAGCAAGGTATAATTTTACAAAAAGCAATTATGGATAGATTAATGCATTATTTCATGTACTATTTGATATATGTTTTAATTTTAGGCAGTTTAATTTTTTTATGAGAATGAGTTACTTAGACTTCAATTTTTTTATACAATATTCATAACATATTTATTGCAGGTTTTTGATATGTACCTACTTACTCCTATAATATATATAATATGATAGTTTTATGAGTGTACTTTTATTAGTGTAAAACTGTTATAAGAATTCCGACCTTATTTTGAATTGAGTTAACCATTTTAAGTACTTTTGCGTTAAAATGTTTTCTGTTTTACCATTGTTGGGGGAAAATGTTTAAATCTTTGTTACCCCTTTTATTGTTAATTTATAATGATTAAATGAAATTGTCTTTGTTAATTGAGAATCATGTCCCTTTCAGAATTATGATTATTTGTGCTGCTATGTTATTTGTATATTGATGTGCTATGTTATTTGTAAAGAAGTGAGGGGCATGTAATTTGGAAAGAACTGTGAAGTGTTCCAAGTTAATCTTGTTATACTTTCATGCTGACTGACTTTTTTCACAAAAAATTGAATTGCCAATCATGTTGCTAATTTGGGCTGAATTTTTTTCAGTTTCTACACTAAATTGCCTGCCTCTCATAGTATTTTTTGTATACTATTTTTTTTTCATTATATAATTAGCCAATCGTGTAGTGTTTTAGTAGAAAACAATTTTTTTCATGATGGTGGATATTTGTTGACTGTTGAAAATTTAATGAATCTGTTGAATAACATTATCTTATTAAATATTAAATATACTTCTTTCTTGATGTTGGAGTTTGCCTGTTAATGCCCTCGTGCATAGTGTATCTTATTTATTGTTGGCTTTGTAACGCAACATAAGGTTGCTAAGTAAATGTGACCATCTTTATGAAGAAAGCTTTTTATAACAAAAAATTATCACTAACTCTCCTGTTGCAGTTTCTGTTGTTCATGTGAAATGTATATTTTGTTATTCTTTTCCTGCTTTGTCTTGTCCTGAAGCACATTTCTCTGGCTAAATTGTTGTTTTATGGAAGGTGAATGAATTAATTACATTGATACCTTTTATGAAAATGTTACCTTTAAAAATTATCCTAGCCGTACCAAATAATCACTTACATGAATTTGTGTGGCAAAGCTCTGTGTTGTGTTATATTTCAAATGTTGCAGAATTTTGTTATGTAAGTACGGTCAAACCCGTTTTTATCTAACTTAAAGGGACTATCATATTTGTTCAATAGATGGAATAGTTCAATATATTAATATATGAATTAGTTGGATATGTGGAACTCAATAGAAATGTTTGCATGCATTTACTGAACTGTAGTTATTTCACAATACATGGTTCCAGTATTGTCTAAAAATTAAGCCTTACTTATTTTCACATATTTTTAGGTGTTGTAAAATTGAAAACTAATGTATATCTAACATGATACTAAAGGAAGACTTTAGTTGTATTAAATTAGAAAAAAAATTATACCACAGTAAGCTTTCATTTTATGTTGAACATAAATATATTATCTTTGTTTGCTTTTTTAATTTCATGCTTGCATTATCCCTTTCAGTGTCCGGTTTTAAAGCAGGTGTGTGTACTCCCTGGTGTCGGATATGCATGTAGCATATGCAGCATGCAATTCCCTGCAAAAGCAACAATAGCAAAGGAAGTTCTTATCTCTGAAATATTTCTTTTCCCATGTTGTTACTTGTAAATATGGTTTCAGTTTGCCAGTTCCCATAACGTCTTCTGCACGTTGGTTTCATCAACAATGAGTTGTAATAATTCATCATCAAATAATACTTCACAGTATTATAAAGATGTTGCATTCTCAGGTAAAACACCTGCAGTAATTCCAGGCATGCCACTAAAAGCAAACTGTGGTTGAGAGTAGTAAATTGTCCCTGTCCAAACTCTGCATATTCGCTGGCATCTTGAAAACATGTATAGTCTTCATTCTCAGAACTGTCCAATAAGCCAATTTTGTTGCTCTCACCTGTGCTGTTGCTGAATAGTTCTTTGTAATATTCTTCAGTGCCATCATGGTCATCACTACTGTCATCTATCAAAAACTTTTGTAAACTAAGGCCATCTATTGAAATATATATAAGAACTCAACCCAAATGCATGTAGAGTGTCATGAACACTCCCAAAGAAGAAGAAATTTTCAAGAACATGTCCTGGTCACTTGTAGCACATCCATGACACTGAGTTGGAGAAATGTTTGTGTGCATGCTAGCTGTGTTGCTGACACTAGGTAAAAGGAAGCTTTTCATGCCCTGAATGCATAGCTGACTATGGGTAAAGGAAAGATTTGCATGCACTAGATGCATTGCTGATACTGGGTAAAGGAAAGTTTTGCATGCACTAGACTCATCACTGACATTGGGTAAAGAAAACCTTTGCACACACTAAATGCATCGCTGACACTCAAAGGGTTAACATGCTACTTTCTTATGCAAATTTTGCATTTAGGTTTTTTCCTGCTATGCAATAATGAACAGACAAGTTAAGATTAATTTGTCAGCAAACAGTTGTTGAAAATGCCAGAGAAGATTGCTGCATGAAATGCATCCAAAATCGGAAATACGACTAGGAGAAAACAATGTAAAATTTTCTAACCACCAAAGGTATTCAAATGTAAAAAAGTCAGCAAAGTATCTGCAAATATATTACGTTATAAAATAACTTTTATTGTGCATATGGCTAAATTAACGAACTTTTCGTTAGAATTCCAACAAGTGCTGGACTTATTTGAAATTCTGAATTTCCAACAAGAACTGGATATGTACTGTAGAACAAAGGAGGGGATTGGATTTCAGCTATAGAAGTCTTAAATACCTGGTCACCTATAAAGGTTATAAGAAGGATATAACAAAAGGATGTGTTTGGAATACAAAGACATCGAATCTAACGACGTAACTGCGAACGGGATAAGAACATAAGAATTCATAAGTTAAGAACAAATCTGGTAAATCTAATACTATGTTCATATTTAATAAATAAAATAAAGGAATAATAAATAATACCACAAAATTATTAATTTATCTGGTTGTATATTCCCTTCAAAAAGCAAATATACATGAAGAACAGAACAAAAAAGTAGTATGCAAATACTTAAACTCAAATGCTGCATTCTACTTCTTGAATTTATGAAAGGCTTTCCATCTTGTGATGTGCAGGTGCACGCATAGGTTTAGCATCATCAGTCTTTGATGGTCATTTAGATTTCCTCTTGATGACTTCTTTATTTTTAAAATTGAGCTCTGTACTATTTTAA
Source organism: Macrothele yani (assembly GCA_039090855.1). Classification (NCBI taxonomy): domain Eukaryota; kingdom Metazoa; phylum Arthropoda; class Arachnida; order Araneae; family Macrothelidae; genus Macrothele; species Macrothele yani. The sequence goes on from CM077021.1 coordinate 33,003,473, forward strand.
AATGATATGCTACATTCCTCCCCTCGCACTGTCAATTTGGTGAACTACATCAAGTTTTGCTGAAAACAAGAGATTTTGTCTTTGGCTTCTTGCCGTTTTACAAAACAGTGCTGTACCTGTGAGCATTTTAAATGAGACACGAACTTCATTTATCTCACTTTATAGCAATTGGTCACATGGTCAACCTTGCAGTGTCCCAGAGAAGAAAGCATTTTTAAGGATATCAGAATTCTCCCTCATTTGTAGCCTCTGGGTTTTTCTGGCCCTGAATAGGATTGATGTCACTCCTTCCATTTTGTTTGAAAGTTCTACACTTTTAAGAATATATGTGTGTGTTTTTTTTAATTAGCTTCCCTGCCGCATGGTTTTTGAAGCCTGAGGTAGTGTGCTACATTTGAAGACATAGACGTAACCACTGGGGGGTCTGGGGTCAAGACCCCCCAGATTTTGAAACATGGTTACGCCACTGATCTTGTGAATGGTTAGCAGAATTCCTGGCATCGGATGTTCAATGTATACAAAGGGCATCCTAAAAGTAATGCCTTGTCCCTCATAAGATTTTTATTTGTAGCAGCAAAAATGTGTAACTTGGTGGCAAAATAGTTTATTCAAAGTATTGTCCATCACTTTCTGTAGATTTCCACCATCTTTGAACCCATTGGTAAAATCCATTTTGGAAAAATTCATGAGGCTGTCGTTTCACCCATGAGTTCACAGCCCGTTTAACGTCTGTCACATCGTCAAAACGTTCCCCACAAAGGATGTTTTTCCAAGAAGCAAACAGGAAAAAGTGTAGGGGGGCATCACCATCCACCCCATTTTGGCAATAGCCTGTGAAGTCTCCATTGAGGTGTGCGGACGTGCATTATCATGGTGTAAAACAACACTTTGAAGTGGAATGTCATGTCTTTTCCTTCTGATAGCTTCCTTTAGCTTCTTCAATGTCTGCAAATAGTGAGCATTGCTTATTGTTGCAACTCCTGGATGGTGACATGATGATCAGCTGTAATGAAGTCTTTCACTCGTTGCCTGTTGGCATCTGTCACTGCAGTTGCGGGTCTTCTACTCCATTGTTTGTTCGACACTGAACTTTTTCCCTGTTGAAACCTCTTCATCCATTTTCGGACATTACTGATATCGATTGTGGCAGCTCCATTCTCCGTCAGGAGTCTTCTGTGTATTTCTGGAACCTTGCATCCCTCTTTTTTCCAGGAATTCAATTACGGCTCGCTGCTTTTCTCTGTCATTCATGATCTTTATTTCTGATTCTGAAAAAAAAAAAAATTCCCAATTGGTAAACACATCATAGTACATGTCAGTGCAGTTTCATTAAAATCACTTCAAAATATCAAAAGTTATTACGGAGGAGGCATTACTTTCAGGATGACCCTTGTACATTATGACTGCAATGTTTTATTAGATATAACCTTTCACCTTCCTATATTTTCGTAATGTAATCTTCACAGTGACTTTCTGAAGTTTGATAAAGGGAATAATTTAATATCATTTGAAAGCATTCTTTGGTTCTCATTATGAACTCTCTGCACATCTTGCTCTTCAGAAAAGCTCTTAGAAGAATTCGAAACAGATTCAATCTTTGTTTATATTAGCTTCAAATATTTTTGGGTTAGTCAAAATTTTAATATCAGTTTGTTGTAAAGGTTAATATTTTCAAGACTGAATTTTCTAATTCTAGTACCAGTATTCCCAAGGCACCTATAAATTTAAACTTGCAGAACCGTTGCAGATTGTTACTTGTTCCCAGACACTGCTCTAAGGTTTTCTCTGATCCAGGAAGTTGACTCCAAATGAGATAAGCAAGTCCAATAGGAGGAACAGTAATAAATGCAGGGGGAAACAGGCAGTGCTACTGTGACAACCAAAATCAGTATCTTTGTTGATACTTTAGAAGTGGATCATTGTTGTGCTCCTCCATGCACTACTGAATGTAAAACTTATGAAACTCCTGTCACTAATGAAATGGCACCAATCAAACGAAACTTAAAACAACTTGTGGATGACAGAAAATCAAATATCTGTTTATTATTTTTGAAAAACTTGTATTCTGAATAATGAAGCTAAATTATTATTATTACTATTATTATTACTATTATTATTATTGTTATTATTATTATTACTACTACTATTATTGTTATTATATGTTCGATATAAACAGGTTTGACTGTATTTAATTTTATTTACACTTGAACTTTCATTTAATCTTCCTTTCTTCTGAGTTTAAGTTTTCTACAGATGTTTCTGGTCTCTGCATTTTAGTCAAGGTATGTTCTCAGTGTATATATATATATACATACATACATACATACATACATACATACATACAGAGTTGTATAAAAACAAAATGTATCTGTGTACGCAACCATTGAAACAGAAAACTTGCTGCAAACCCACGAAGCACAAACCACCATAACAATAGAATAAGATAATTTAAAGAAAAATTAATAAAATAAACAATTATTAGAATATTACAGATTCCAATGAGGACAAAATAAGTACATTACAATTGAATGTGCGGCAATGTGTGTGAAATGGACTTTTATCGCAAAATATTAAAATATTGGACTATGAACCTCATAAAAACCAGAGACTAATTAAAGTTTTTATATCCAGAAAAACAGTTCCATCAATGAATCTTCAAAAATTACAAATAGCATTTTCAACAAGTTAATTCAAAGATACTGGACTTGCAAAGTAAATAAGGATATTATTTTAATTTAATAACTGGCAACTAAAAAACCTTGTAATAAAATTTAAATTCTTTCTGTGTAAACAAAACTTTTGATAAAGTTCCTATGCATTGAGAACAAACAGGCCTTGGTAAAATCTAGAGGCCAAAAATGTCTGTATAAAACAAAAGAACTCATAAGATGTGGAAAATAATTGAAAGTTCTTAAAATTAAAATAGAATTATGTATATTAATCTGAGTAAAACCTTAAATAACTGTTTTAATTGCTATAAATATTTTTTTTAAATCTACAAGCCAAAACTATCTGCGTACATCTAAATTCTGTTATTCTGTATATATATATATCTATATACATACAGACATTGGGACGGGCCTTGGCTAAAATGCAGAGTAGAGGCCTGAAACATCTGTAGAAACCCAAAAGAAAAGAACTTGGAAGAAAGGAAGATTAAATGAAAGTGGAAATAGAATTAAATAAATATATCTGGGTAAAGTCTTGAGCGTTTTTATTTAACTGTATGTCGCAGGAGAGGTGAACAAGCGAAAATATAGTTTGTTCTATTTTTTTCTCTTTTTACTCACACCGGTCAATACATAACCTTTTCTATGTTGTACTTGGTATGAGTCAAAAAAATTTTTTTGCTTCAGTCTCTTCTTAATAGAATATATATATATATATATATATATATATATATATATATATATATATATAAGCAATTTTCAGGTCAGGTGCCGCTCTACAAAAGTGTTCAAATGAACTTATTTTTAATAATTGAATTCATCAAATTTTTAAGCATTGCTTTTCATTTAAAGCCCTATCATGAAGTAAAATGTTCTGTGCTCACAATATCATCCAGGTGACTGTTGGGTAACTTCTGTAAATCTCATAATTCTTGACTGTACACATGGTCCATATTGTGTTATACGTAGTATCTATGTAGCATGTTCATCTTTAACGTGATCTGCGATGTGTATGCACACACACAGGATCAACTATTTGTACATTTTTGAACACGTTAGATATGCACATTAGCTTACCTTATGTAAACCCATGCATATTTTAATTACATTTCCACTGCATATATTTTAATATTGTCTCTGACACAAGGTGTTACCCACAACCCTAATTTAAAAGCATTTAGAAAACCTATTAAGTCATTCTCATTTTCATTCTTTGTCAAAGCAAAGTTATATTATGCTTAACAACTATATATACACACACACACACACACACACACACACACACATTCGTATCATTAAGCTATTCTCTGATATTCAGAGGTTAGCTCCTCAACGAAAGATCATCTGACAAATAAACATTTACCTGATAATACATATCCCTAAAGTTTTCTGAGATTAGCTCCACAAAAAAATACAAACCACCAGATAAATTTTTAACTGATTATTAACTTAGTGTTGCCATATCAAACTTCTCCATTTACAGCGATCTTGACACACAACACGGGCTTCAGTGACATCTGTTACATGACGTACACAAGACCTTCATACTCATAATCTTTTTGTCATTCATAAACTCCTGAATCTGATCCTCCCATGACTTCCTTGGCCTTCCTCTGCCTTTACTTCCTGCCACTTGGGCCGAAAAAATTTCTTAGTAAGCATCTCGTCACTCATTCTTTCAACATGGCCAAACCACCTAAGAATATTAGTCTCCACCTTGCTAATAACATTTTGCTTCACATTACACAACTGCAACACATCTTTATTCCTCACATAATCAGAACATGCCCCCCCCCCCCGTAAGTAATGTATTTCTGCGGCACACAAACGACTCTTATGTTTCTTCCGTAGTACATTTCACTGCCATACCACAGAGTAGGAACAATTACACTTTTATACACAGCCATTTGGGACTCTTTTGAGAATCCATCATTCTTGCGAAAACCTCCTAAAGCAGCCATGACTTTCAATGAAGAATTCACTTGCCTACTAATTTCACCATCTAATCTGTTCTCTCTGTGAAACAAGCTTCCCAAATATACAAACTCATTCACCTGGTCAATCACTGTGCCATTTAGACTTATATTACATTCAGTAGTACCAGTTCCTCTCTCTCTCAAAAACCATAACTTTGGTTTTTCCCATATTTATACTCAGTTTGAATTTCATACAAACTTCGTACATCTGAGACAACATACTCTGCAACTCACTTTTGCTCTCTGCCAAACAGGACTGTGTCACCAGCATACAGCAATCTGCACACACATGTATTAGCAAGACATAATCCAGTGTTGTCCAATTGTCTATCTTGGCATCACACATGCATGCGTATATACTGTATATATACAGTATAACTTTATTTCTATAATAGAGTTGAAATTTTGACAACAGTGAAATATTTCTTCATAAAATTATATGAAAAGGATGATGCATCTTTCCAGACATAAAAAAAAGTACCAGTACCGAAGTTCCTCCAGTCCTCCTGGCAGAAGTTGCCCATTCAATTAAGAACGTGAAACGGGGAAGAGCTCCAGAGGAAAATGTGATTACCATGGGCATTATACAAGAAGCTGGTTGAGATATAGAAACTGCACTTGCCTAGGTTTTCACTAGATGTCTCAGTGAAGGGAAGATTCCTGATGATTGGAACAATGGTACAATGATTCTGCTACATAAATGGGTGACATTGAGGATCTCAGGAACTACAGACCCATCAGTCTCCTATCGGTGGTTTATAAAATCTTCTCTAAGGTTCTTTCACATCTCTTGAAGGTAATACTGGACATGGCTCAACTGAGGGAACTAATTAAAAGAAATAGGGAATGTGAACTTCGGTTATGCATGGCTTTTATTGATTATGAAAAGGCCTTTGATTCTATGAAACCATCAGCAGTTATGATGACTTTGAAATTCTGTGGTATTGAAGATGCATGCATTAGCATTATTAACAATGTCTATGAAAATGCATGTGCCAAGGTTCAGCTATTTGGGAATAAAACACCAATAACAATTGGAAAGGGAGTGAGAAAAGGTGGCACCTTACCTCCCAAACTCTTCAGTGCTACATTGCAAAATGTAGTTCAGTCATTGAACTGGGAAAACAAGGGAATACAGATTAATGGAGATTATTTAACTCACCTTTGTTTTGCTGGTGACTTAGTCAGTTTTTGCAACTACCCCTTCAGAGCTGCAGAGCAGGATCCAGGAACTTGCTGACAAGAGTAAAGAAGTGGGATTAAAGATGAACTTTCAGAAAACAAAAATGATGCACAATGCTTTTACAAGAAATAAAGATTTATCGATTGAGATGGGGAAAATCAGGAGGTAAGTGATACCTACATTTACCTTGGGCAACAGATATCACGCCAGGGGCACATTGATGATGAAACTAATCGGCACATACAACTCGGATGGAGAGCTTTTGGAAGAAACAGTGCAGTTTTTAAGTGCAATATACCATTATGTCTTAAAAGTGTTTAATCAATGCATACTTTCAGTTCCTATATACAGAGCAGAGACTTGAACTTTAACTAAAAAAGACATACAAAGGCTGCTGACAACTGAAAGAAGCCTGGAGAGATGGTTACTTGGTGTAACCAGGAAAGATAAGATGAGAAATTGTGAATAAGGAAAACAGCAAGACTGGAAGACATCATGAGCAGAGTAAAATCCCTGAAATGGCAATGGGTTGAACATTTTGTCAGAAGAATGGGCCACCAACAGACAACCAAGATTTTATTTTAAATACACCAGACGTGAATAATAATGAAATGCATATAGCGTATTAAATCAGTTTATTTTTGTGTTGTAGTCTGCACAAAGATTCGCCAAGCTTTCGCACTCCACTGGGAGGCTTTTTCAAGGCAATGGTAGACATAAAAATGCAGAGAATTGGAACATGTAAAGAACGAAGATGATTTTTTGAAAATAACATGGGTGATGTCACAAGCATATTACATGAATTTAAAAAAAAAATTATTTTTAATTTTTTTTTATTTTCAAAAATCATCGTTCTTCACATGTTCCAATTCTTTGCATTTTTATGTCTACCATTGCCTTGAAAAAGTCTCCCAGTGGAGTGCGAAAGCTTAGCGAATCTTTGTGTTGACTACACCGCAAAAATAAACAGAGTTAATACGCTATATGCGTTTCATTATTAGACCACCAAGATTTTAGACTGGCTACCTAGGAACAGGAAAAAGCCCAGAAGATCACATGAGAGATAGGTGTAAGAAATTGGAAAACATGCCGGAGTGACATAGAGGAAACTGAATGAAGGGCTGACCTTATTCCAGCAATAGGTTGATAATGACTGACAGTGATGATGTAATAACTTTAACAAGAATAACTTTTCAAAGTTTTTTTTAATGCTTTTAAATTCGAAAAGTATAAATTGACTCGGGGTTGTGGGTAATGTCCTGCATCCAAGTCAATCTTAAAATACATGCTGTGAAAATGTAATTTAACATATGCACAGGGCTTATAGAAGGTAAGCTATTATCTGTATCTAATATGTATTCAAAAGTATGTGTTGCACGTTTTAAGTACATTTTGGGTTTATTTCAACCTAAAATTGAGTGTTTACTTGTGAATTTGTAAGTGGTCTAGTTTTTTGCTAGTATGATTGTTGTTTATTACATCTCTCACTATGGAGTTAATGTCATACTACTGCATATTTAAGTGAATTTTATGATGTATAACTGGATTCAGTTTTTTATTCTTAAAGGTTAGTCTTGTTAATTTTATTAGCTATATCTCACAAAATTAAATATGAAAAAGTGTGGAAATCAATCTCAACATTAGATTTATACCGAGCTTGCCAAATTAATCATCCCGCATTGAGTGTTGTATTTTGCATAACCTGTCAAACACTGATACATTAACTGAAACTGAAGTCACACAATTTTATGGATGATAATGTTAACAAATGACGTTATTGATTCACTCAGGGCAAGGTAAGCTACATTTAGATTGGCAGGATTGGAAGCAAGTAAAAGGACAGCACCTTCTATACTTTATACTGGATTATTAATTTGGTAGCAGCAAAACTATGTCATATAATACCAATTATTAACTTTCATTTTTTCATTAATCAACCACAGTTAAATGCAGCTATTAAATATTTTTATTTTATTAACAGAACTAAATTTCTTAGTACTGTTTCATACTTTATAAAAAATAGTTTAATACAGATTAACACTTTTGCTATTAGATTTTCTTTTGCATTGAACCCCAAAGCCAACCCTGCAGTACATTAGGGTTTTTCAGAGCACGCTTTGAAACCCCACTGTCTTAGAGAGTCAAACCAGATCACATCCTGGCCTGTAAAGCCCAAGTCTGGCCAGGTGCAGACGTTTACTCTTGTGTTAAAGAAAAACATCTCAACTCACAAAATGAAAATTAAATGATGAGATGGTGAAGATCATTTAGTGAACTGAAAGACGCAGAACTACCTCCACCACCAGATGCGTTGATTAATTACAACTGAAATTGACAAGCTGGACTGCAAGATGAGAGGCTAAAATGGGCTGATTTACTTCTCTCAAAGTTGAAATCAAATTCTGTTTTCTCTTCGTTGGCTTCAGCGACTAAATTGTGTGGCTTTATTCTTTTCTCCCCAGAAAAGAAAAATGCCATGTATTTTCACCCAGGATTTTGACAAAGGGACACCTAGTAACTCACACACCAGATTAGCACTTTGTTCTTTGTCTGCCAGTTTGTTTGTTTGTCTACCTTTTCTTTTTTTTTTATAAATATCTCTTCTCTCTTGAATTGTTTGAGATAGATTTGAAATTTCCTGGATATCTTTTAAAGACAGGTCGAAATTGTCACCTCATGTTTGTGCATTTTGGTTGTCTGTCTGTTCGCTGGTCAGTCCTGTGTTTTTGATGAATATCTCGGGAGCAGTTTGAGATGAAGACTTGAAAATTTCTGTATGGCCTTCAAGAGCCAGATGTAACTCTCACGCCATGTAAGTACCTTGCCTGTTCTACCGTATGTATGTCTGTCTATCTGTGTGTGTCGATTAATATATGGGGAACAGTTTCAGTGGAGGTTGTAATGCTCATAATGAAGTGTAATAGTATAACAACTTTGCAGTACAAAATTCAGTCTCTTTGGCTGTTTTCTCATTTTATCCAACACTTTGTTACACACACCTCCAACCTAACTGTCATTATTATTATTTTAATGGGTTTTTCCTGACCCGCTGGATGCCTGATGGTGCATCATTGAATACAACCACATAATACATGCAGAAAACTGAAAAAGTAATCACTTCGGAAAATATATTTTCAGATTAAAAGAAAGGACCCCTTGAAAAATTTACGTACCACTTCCAGTCACAGACACATAATAAAACAGCAACTCATGACACAATGCTTAATTAAATTGTTCCACCTAATAGCCATTCATATCCAATTACTTTTCTTGGGTGCTGTAGTCTCACTGCACATCTTACCAGCTGTTTTGGAATGACTGAAATGGCCAGAATCTGACCTGCAGGACCATCTGTACATCTTTTTAACCCTTTAACTGGCTGGAACAAATTAACTTGTGGTTAGCAAAATAGGCTGAAATCTGCTCAAGTGAATATATTTGCAGTCTAAGAAGTAGGCCAGATGCAGGTGGAGCGAATGAACCTGAGCATCAAAAGGCTTTTATTGCTCCTTGGCTTTGTTATTCAGAATGCTCATTAAGAGAGATGATTGATACTAGATCCCTGCAGAGGCAATATTTTTAGGCCTGAGCCCACCTAGTTAATGCCATGCCCAACTTGGCCCTGCCCGTTCTCACCCAGTTAATGTCGGGCCCGGTTCATTTTTTTCAGGGCCCAGCATAGGTTTGATTTGCGTAACTGTCACTTGCTTTAATATTTGTACTGTAACTTTTTGGAATAACTCGAAACTCGTGTAAAAAGGGGGCATAAGCAAGTTAAGTAACACCCACCAGTAACCAGAAATACACGAAATGCTATAAATAGTATTCAGTGAACTTAAGTAAATTATCGCCATTTCACAATCGAACCCTTCGTAGTGTCAGATCACTGTTTATAAGAGTCGAGTACTGCCTTCTTTGACACTTTTGCCCAGAACATAATATATACTGATTCTCAGTTACACACGCACGCACACACACACACACTAACATGGTTAATAGTTAGTAGAACAAACTCTTGTATGCAGAATATGCTTTTGTTCTGTTGGACCGACATCTAATAGCGCAAATCGGGAGAGAAGAATGATTGCGAGAAACAAGAAATATGATCATGGGAAGGGAAAGACAGACTCCAAAAACAGAATGACCTAAATTTATCAACAACCTGACTACACGGTACACATGCAAGTGCAGGCCCATCCAAGCCCGCCTACGAAATTGTAGGCCCGGCCCGTAAGTTTTAAACTACTAAGCCGGCCCGTGCAGGGTTCTAATTGACACTATTTCTTTCTGACTGATTACAATGATGTAGAACCTAAGAAACAGATGTTTGAGTCACTCGTTTCTACCCAGTAATATGGCACCCTTCTCAGGGGGACTTTCCTTTGCCCATTATGCCTTCCATCATGGAGCATAGAAAAAAGGACTGGCAGGGAGCACTTACTGCAACTATTGACAGGTTTATGGTCGATACTGCTGAGATGAGGGAAGAAAAAGGAATTGTTTTGCCATAGCTTTCTTAAAACCCAGCAGCTATGTGAACCTTTCTGTTTGGGGAGAACAGAAAATTGTTGCCACCGTTTGGTTCAGGTACATTAGCTGCTTAAAGCAGGGTTTGTAAAAAATCTACCTGCCCCCAAAATAATCTCTTTGAAAAACCAATAAAACACACTCCAAGGTGTTTTTTTTTTTTTTTTTTTAATTTTCAGAGCAATATCCCAATTTCTTTTTTGCTTAAGGAAGGTGATTGCTTTTTTATGGTATACTTTCTGCCCCAAGTCATTTCAAACATACTGAGCAATTATAAAGCACTTAATATTTGAAATCAGTCTATATAAAGCTTGGGTGTACTGTAAACATTGTTTAACAAAAATCAACAGTCAAAACAGGTAGATGTATTTGTCAAAACATATATAACTTGCCTATCAATGCTTAAATATTAAATATATACATCAAATGGCTATTACTAACAAAGATCAAAATAGTGTATTAGCAAATCATATGTGCCGTCCCAGTGTTGCAGTGGTCTAAGCGATGGCTTCTGATCATTCATCCGAGATGGGTCCAGGTTCGAATCCCAGTGAGGCATAGATGTTGCGTATGTCTTACGACACTGGCTCTTCCCTTCCCTGGAGTCAGTGGACCTAAATCAGGGATGGAAGACTGCTTATAGCCCACCGAGTTGCTCACGGTGGTCGTTAAACCCCAATTTAAAAAAATGATATGCAGTTATGCAAATATGAACCTTTATGGGGAAAAAAATTAAATATTGGTCTACAAATCTCATAAAAACAAGAGACCAATTAAAGAAAGTTATTACAACCAAAACAACAGAGCGATCAATGAGCATTTGTAATGTATGTTCTTTTGTAACTTTCCTTTTGAGTTTCTTTTTCTATGTAAATTTGAGTTCGTTCTCTTGGACATTTTGAAACCTTAACGTTATGTCTTTTCCCTCAAACGAGAATAATGTTGGCAACAATCTGAGGTCTGAACAAGGGTGACGTATGAATGTATGTGATAAGAATGTTAGACAAAAATACAATGCAGAGGTTGCTTTGTCTGTGCAGATGTTAGAACGTTACCGAGTTTTGATTCTAAACCTCAACTAAGATATGTGAAGTGGTGTGTACCTCGGCGTGTTATGTTTTGGATTTCTTCTAATGTTGCTGGACCAATAAAAAGCTGACATAAGTTGGACTTCTGTATATGTTTCGTCTGGCCTTTGTAAAAGCCTTACTTTAGTGTTAGCTATCCGGCACAATTAGTTGCATCGCATATATCCTTATTTTAACATCTATTCAACCGGAAATCTTGCATAACATAAAAAGGGTTACGTTATACTGTCAAAGCTAATACGTGGTACCTCATGGAATACGGAATTGCACCAGTATACAATACAAATTTCAAGTTGTTATTCCATATATTGGTATAAATTATGACAAGAGTAGCAAGTCAAATAATATCTGAAGACTTGAAAATCTCATCATCCTGGAGTGGGAATCGAACCTACAAAAACTGAGACTTGGTCGTTCTGGGTGGTGTAGTGGTTAGCATACTTGGACGCAAACCGGGAGATGCGTGTCGATTCCCACTCTAGGACGATGGAATTTTCATGTTTTCAGATATTATTTGACTTACTACTCTTGTCATGATTTACACCAATAGGCTGAATCACAACTTCAAATTTGTATTCTAATAAGTGGTGTTTTCAACAACTTAATTACAACAACAGAATTATACACAGCGAAAACATTTCAGTTTAATAACTGGCAACAGTATGAGGAACCTGGCAACAAAATTTAAATTCTTCAGGTGTAAACAAAACGTTTGGAAAGCTTATTCATCATTAAATTTGAAGTGAACTGTTGTAATGAAGATCTCCCATCAATTATCCCTTCACCCTGGCGAACTTTAATTTCACATCATGCTCTAGCCGATGTTACAGGCTCTTCAGATATTTATAACATTATTGGAACTGGCAACGATCAGTAACTTGTTTGCGTGAATGTTTGAGAGTGTATGTTATATAAAACTGTAGTACCTGCTCGACTCTTTCCCACGCCTGATGATGTGGTCAGAGTGACCAAGAAAGATCTTGCGCATATGTTTTTAACCTTTTTATTGTATATAAAGTATTTTAATGTATTTTAAGGACAGTTTTTCAATGGGGTTGAATAACTATTTATTATCATGCGGAAATGGCCTATGCTTTCACCTTTAGGGTGTTCTTTACAACAGTGTGCACGACAGATATATTTAATTGCATGAGGGTTTTTGCCTGGACTTTTCTTTTCATCCATAGGCTTTTTATAGAGGTCAAATCCATTGAATTACCTTGCTAACACAATGTTTAAACATTTTTTTTGTAAACAAAAGAATGTCACACTTGCACAGAAGCATTACTTACTGAATATGCTTCACACTAACAGTAAACAAAAAAACTACTAGTGTTCCACACAGACAGGAAATGTGGTGGCACCATTTGCTATAAGATGGCGTCGTAGGTGCTGCCAGTCTCTGAAAGCAAAAAATGACCCTTGCGATTCTTCATTTCCACAAGTAGGGGCAATTCCAGGAACATTTTGAACCTACCTTATGTGTATGTTATTATTAGTTATGGGAGATTGCAGAGAATAACTCAGGACTCTTTCCTTCTGAATTAGCAAATTTGTACAATTTATTGCATTCTTGATAAACTCAAAAATTTTGAAATCTGAAGTCAGAGTATGAAGATTATGTGTAATCATTATTCCTGCTGACAAATCTTACTACTTTTAATTTAGCTTTTCAGACTGTAGTTCTACTCTAGGTATTTTTTAAATGTTTTGAATTCTGATCTAAAAATTTGGTATAATAAGAATGTTGGTATTTCCTAAATTATTTTAAAGCTCACGTTAATTTTATCCCCTTGTACATGTATGTGATAAAGTGGATTGGAACAAGCAGTCAAGTATATAACTTGCTTACAATATGTAAAAAAGAGGGTTTTTAAGTTGCTTATTTTTCTCATACTGATTGAAAAAAAAAAAAACCCTTTGTGATCAAAATATTTGTTATTTCTACCACTTTTGTTATCTTACTCCTTTTAGCATATTTAAAAGTTGTTATGCATATACATGCACGATACGGAAGCCATATTTGGTTAAAACGTAAGTAATTATGTGGTGCATTCCTGAACCTGTAAGTTGCAACTTGCCTATGTTGTTCATTGATGGTGTTGTGTAGTCCAGCATACTGCTGTATATTTTGTGCTACCTGGTATAGACAGAACAGTTATTTTGATAAAGTTAGTAACTTATAACATTCTGGTTAGTAACAACTATAAGACTTTCATATTCAATTGTTGAAACAAAGTTTTTATTGTAAAACAGAATTTTTAGTGTTGAAGGATACCTAACATTTAAGATTTTTTAAGAAACTGATAAAGTTTGTACACTTTTGAAACTGCAAATGTTCTGTAAGTGAGAAATGTTCATAAAAAGAAAAAAAAGGAAAAATCCCTTCTGTAAGAACTTCCAAAGGAAGTACAGTATTCGGTGTGCATTTGAACCTCTTTAACTCGTCCCTTCTTAAAGTGCCACTGTCAGTTTTCACATGCTTTAACACTGAATACCTGCACATTGAAAATTCTCTCAGTGAACCACCACCTTGCTATCCACCCAGGGCTGGCCTTTGAGCAGGGCGCCAAAAATAAAACTCGAAACATGGTAATAAAGAAACCAATCTTGAGATGTGCACTAAAAATAAATTATCACTCTTCCAAAAATTATTGCGGAAACATCTTTTATTCTGGAACATTTCCAGCCACTCAAGTACATGCCGCCCTTATCAAAGATACCACTGACCAATCAGATAGGAGTATTGGTTTCCACATGCTAATCTTGAGTATGCCTTTCTTCCATTGATTTCGGGAATTTTCCATCTGCATTAGCTTTTGTTAGCTTTGTGACTTCTCTTGAACAAGGCATATTTTTTGTACTTTGCTTTGCATATTTCAGCATGTCTAAAAAGCTAGGGACCATAGGTGTTTGGCTGCACATATTTTGCATGTTTTATAATGATTTTGAGCATAATGTGACGGAAATTTACTGTAAATAGCAAGAACAGAATGAAATAAGTGTTGCGTTTATGTGTACGTTACGCGCAGGAGCGGATCCAGAAGTTTATTCTAGGGAGGGGGTATAAAAAGGGGGCGAGACATTATGGAAGGGTTTTTTAGATATACAGTATCCATGTTGGCAGGGCCGCTCCTACCTGGTGTTCCTTTGCAAGGTCTTTAAAACATTTTCACTTGCTCCAGGAATGTTAAATCGTTAAATACCACGAGACCTTTACCCAGTTTTGAGACGTTTCAGATGCTAGACAATATGGCAAATAGCAAAGAACTAACGAAAAATATCCCAATGCTTTTTTTCCACCGCTGTCCCTATCTTCCCTTTATCTTTTGCGCTCTCTCTCTCTCTCTCTCTCTCTCTCTCTCTCTCTATTTCTTTTTTTACTGAAGTTAAATCAATGTAATACGTATTTTAAATCCAATTCCATAGTAAGTTTAATTGTTAATTTTTTTTTTTTTAGAAAAACTGAAAACAAAATATGGTAAGTCGATCATTTACGATCTTCGCTACTTAAAACGTAAAAATTTTGTTAGTGTTTAGGTGGGGCGAATCCCCCCGCTGGATCTGCAACTAGTTGTGCGGAGTCTCGAATAAGAATGATCTGTACGGTTTTCTCTCCAGCGAACTGCGTTTATGCTTCTGCGCATGGAATAGAAACAAACGGTGTATTATATACCTCTTCTTTATATACCAGTGCTTTACAAAGAACAGAGATTAGAATTTAGCGAGGTTACATGGTATACCTTAGCTGAGCTTAGTGCGGGTTGATTCAGATGTGTGATCTAAATAAGTCGATAAAAATTTGCTGTATAACACTATTCTTACAAATGCTCAAATATATATATATATATATTGCGTTTTGATTCAATATCAGCTTCTCTATATGGAATAATTTCAAAAATATTTGCACATTTTCAATAAATTTCGGCCATTTTACGGATTTCAAACCTACCCATCCTCGGCAAGACACTTTTCGTAAAACATTTTTTATGCCTATGTTATTTGTGATGCATTTTCTCTTTAACTTTTGTTTCTGACATTTTTTTTTTTTTTATTCGGCAAACTAATTCTTCAGTGCATATGCACCGGCATCTGGCGACCTTGATCGGAGCAAAAACAAGTGCTCTTTTAATTGGCGTAGCGTGGTTTGCTGTGATTGGTCGACCGAAATCGCCTGCCCTGAGCGAAAGCCAAAGAGAAAAGGTGAGGGAGAAGCCAAGAAGCCCATGGACGTTTGGGTGCATATGATCCGAGCTTTCTGAGGACGTTTCAGTGCATATTTGGCTGCATATTTTGCCTTTTTTCAAACAGCATGTGGGTCGATTTTAAAGTGTTTTTTAAGTTCTTTCCAGGTGCTGAAATATGAAAAGGACAAAACTATCTGGTTATCAGCACCAGAAAAGGGAGGCAGAGAGACAAGCAGAAGATCAAATATCCTCTGAAAAGGTTTTTCCAAAGAACTCCTGAGGAGCAGCAAGCATCTGATCTTGATCACATCCACTGCTTTTCAGCTGATGAACTTGATGTCACCAAGCATTCAATAGATCGCACTCGGATCTATGGAAGAGAAAAAGCAGCCGCAAGAAGAGTCTCCTGATGCCCACTGTTCGACGAAATGTGCTTCAGATCCAGCTCAGAACTTCACACAGAAAATCATGCAGAATGAACAATATCAACAGATACGTGCCTCCTCCTCTTTGACCAATATTGACTTCACAGACCCTGCCAACTGGCCAGGAAATATCACTTCGTCATTCACTGACACTGTTCTTATGATTGGAATCGGATGTCAAAGTCTTGAGAAGAAAGATTTCCCAGTAGATGACAAAAGTTGACAGTTTTCTGCTAAACACTTCATAAGAAAGTTACAGAATGGTGAAGAGTTGAAAAGGCGATGGCTGGTATATTCAAATCAGACAAACCGTGCTTTTTGTCTGTGTTGCAAACTTTCCCCTGCTACAAAACCGTCGCATCCAATACCGTCACAGCTAGGAACATCTGGTTACGACGACTGGAAGCACCTCACTGATCATCTCAAAGAACATGAGACATCCCACAGTCATTCTTTAACATATTGTACGTGGATTGAAACAGAAAAAAGGCTCAAGATCAGCAAACATCTTGATGCCCTGCACAGACTATGATAAATCGTGAAGTGGAGCATTGGAAAGCCGTCTTGAAATTACTAATGGCAATTATTCTTTATTTGTCTGAGCACAATCTTGCTTGCTTTCAGGGGCTCGTCAGACAAAACCTTTACAGCTAATAACAGGAATTTCCTTGGACTTGTTAAGCTTTTTGGGCAGTTTGACGATACAATGCGGGAACACCTGCGGAGATTCCAAGATGGTTCTATAGCAGACCATTATTTGGGGAAAATGAGATCATCAGTTTGATGGCAAATGAAGTATTAATGGACATCCATAAAAGAGCTAAGCAATCAAAATACTTCCTCAATCATTTTGGATTTCACTCCAGATGTGAGCTGCTCGGAAAAGCTCTCTGTGATTATCAGGTTTACAAATTTCAGTAACTATGAAATCACTGTAAAATAATGTTTTTTAGGTCTTAAAGAAGCAAATGAGGTCACAGGAAAAGGACAGACTGAACTTCTAGAAACTTTGCAGGAGAACAACCAACAATCTAGGTTTTAATAACTTAAGAGGCCAAAGATACGACAATGCTTCAAATATGAAAGGAAAAAACGAAGACGTACAGGCGACGTAACCCTTGAGCATTCTACCTTCCTTGCAGCTGCCATTCCTTAAATTTGGTGATATCTGACACAGTGTCAGTATCCACCAAAGGAATCACTCTCTTTGGAGTGCTCCAAAGAATATACACACTTTTTCTGCTTCGACACAAAGACGGAGTGTTCTCTTGAAGCACGTTCCAACACTTACCGTGAAGCCACTCTGTACTACAAGATGGGGAAGTAGAATCAATACGGTCAAAGCTATCAGACAAAACAAGTGTATGATAGCATGATAGAGAGCTATGAAAACACAAGCTCGTCTGTCGACGCGGGAGTAAAGCACGAGACTTATTGTCTCGCAGAACAGTTCAGCTATTTTAAATTCTTAGTTGAACTCCATGTGTGGTATGATCTGCTGTACCAAGTGAATAACATCAGCAAACACATGTAAAATGCTGACTGTGACCTAATTGTTGCTACAGCTACTGTATGATAGAGGGTGCAGTTAAGTTTATCAGAGCTTTCAGAGACAATGGCTATGATGAAACAAAACTGAAAGCTGCAAAAAGTGCAGAGAGCCTGAGCGCAGAGGCCATTTACCGAGAAACCAGAAGGAGAAAGCTTACAAAGATGTTTGACTGCGAGGTGGACAATGAATTAGTGGAAACTGCTAAAGGAAAGTTTAAAAGAGATTTCTTCTTTGCCACAGTTGGCAAAGTTCAAAGTGCCTTAAATGAGCGGTTTGAGCAAATGCTCATCTACACTAAGTTATGGGGTTTCCTATTTAACTTAAAATGTCTGCCAGATAACTTGGAAGCTCCTCATTGCATGGATTTACATCATGCTTTTAAGTGACCAAGCCTCATCAGACGAGATATAAGTGGTGCAGAATTAGCACAAGAACTTCAAGTTCATTATGCCATCTAAAACTAAATGTGTCAACCCTCGAGAAGCACTGCAGTTTCTTCTGGAAATAAATGCAGGATAATTTCCCCAACATTTGGATTGCTTTGTGAATCCTCCTGACAGTTCCAGTAACTGTGGCAAGTGTGGAGCGTACTTTCTCTAAGCTGAAACTAATAAAAAATTATCTGAGGTCTACAATGACTGACAATAGACTGTCTTCATTAGTTGTGTTGTCAATAGAAAACGGCATTGCTCAGAAGATTGACTTATCAAAAGCAGTGACAACTTTCACTGAAATGAAAGCAAGGAAAGTGAAATTATCTTAAATCTGTAATTGAAGGAGGTTTTGTAAAAGTGTTGAATATCAGTGAAATGTTTTAACCTGTATCACTTTAGTTGAATTGTTCCAAACCAAAGCCCTTCCCAGAATATTTATTTGGGGGGATGGGAAGCTGGACCCTGATATGGGGTGCCAAAATTCACTCTTGCCATGGGGCACCATAACCACCTATACACTAAGAGCACTAAATGGTTTCAAATTGTGTTAAACACCCTTTTAAACAACCATCTGCACTGAAAAGAATTATATAGAAGCTTATTGCATGTACCTTTTGTTTGCCATTCAGAAAGTCTAATGCTTATTCTTACTATTTCTTGTTCATGAAATTTTCTACGAAACTTGGCCATAGGTGTTTTTTCATCCCTGCCACTCCTCTATTGGTTTGTTTTGCACTTTGCTTGCAATAATGGGTTACTACTGTATTTGGAAATTCTCACTAATAATGAAATCCTTAAGTTATTATCACTTACTATTGGTGGCAATACCTGTTGGGACTGGGCTTACATGTACCTGTGTGAAAATGTTCAGTGGGATCATCCTTGTTCCTCCAAATTTTTGTTGAAAGAGGAAAAAATTTTGAAACCTACTGTTCAAAAAGACTTTAATTGTTAGGAAAAACAGTTGTTTCTTTATTCATTCGATATACAAGTGAATGTTAGTCAAGAAACATAGATCACCCAATATGTTTTTAAGAATTGCTGACATAGTCACTCATCCTTGTTATACCACCAGAAAAACATATTGATAGAAACCAAGCGTGATTCTTTGAAAAAGATTGAGTAGTTTCTCTCACAAAGACTGCTGTAATGAGGGTATATACTTAAAATTAATTTTACTATCGCTAGAACATCCACCAATTAACTGCGAGGATTGCCGACGCATAAATACACTTTAATTTAGAAACTCATGTTTACATAATTTATAATGATGAATTAAGTTGAATTATGCCTATAGACAGGTTACTATGACCAATTTGGTTATTTTAAAAGATTAAATTGTCCAATCATTAATTCAGTAGCAGTTACTAGCACATCCAGTCACAGGCAGGTTTTACATTGTGTTGGATCAGTTCAAGCAGCACACCTAAACAAATTGAAGCATCACTTACTGTTTTAACTGCATAGGTATATCCAAGAACGCTTCAAAAGCATGCAAATTGATGCGTCTGGGATGTCTTTCACTTGGTAAGCTTTCCTCTCTGACCAGCAATTTTTGCTCCTCCAGATGGATTCTTTGGACAGCTGGGCACAACGCAGTGCAGATCCTTATTCACATGGAGGCGGCCGACATGAATGGTGGGTACCCCAGAAACCCCCTATCTTGGTGCTTCTCTTTATGATGAAGCATAGTGGCCAATGGTCACTTGCTGGACTATTCTTTACCAGCCTTTAAAAAAGCATCTTCCTGCAGGCCTTTCAGTGGACAAGTCGTTAGATTCACCTTGAGATATGCAATCTCTGCTATCCATCATGTGTTTTTCAGACTTCTTTAATATGTGTTTTCATGTCTTTCTTGGGCATAGCATGCAGCTGAGCTCCTTTCCATTAGGGGCACTTGGAAACAACTGACCTTCTTCATTCTTTGATTTCTGTGCACAAAGTCTTGTAAATGCTTTCCACTCCCCCAAGCACACCAGAACAACAGGGTCATGAGTTTCCCGCACTTTCACACCTAGACACAAGAATTGCATGAGAATGCATTAGGCATCACTTAAACGTTAAAAATATGAGCTGCTTTTGGCCTGAATCACATTCCCTTTAATAAATCTGTCTATCCCTGGAGCTTTCTTCAAAAGCCATCTCGAAAGCTCTCCTCAGGCCTGTGATACAGCAATGCTTAGACCACAGCCTGTCACACTTAATTGAATTATGACTGTCTTATTGCATTGGGAACCCTACACAATGATGCAGAACTATCTGTGTAGTCCTTTCTTACACCTTGGGAGCCTCTTTTTCCATCTCGGAAACCATAGCAGTGCCCACAAATTAATTAGCTAGATTGTCTACACCCATTATATCCAAAAATAATGAAGCAAAATTTGCATCTATATGAAACAAATGTTGGCAATTTAAAGAGGTTCGACTGTATACATTTATAATTGATGCAGTCAATGGGACATCACGGCAGCACTTTATGATGGCTTAAATAAATACTTGAACATATATTTGACAATAGAAAACTTAACATTTTGTTGAAATATTTATTAGGTTGCTATATATTTTGTAAATGTCCCAAAACTTTATTTCTTTTCATGAAATGTTATGTTATTCATGTATGAGATAATTCATAGAATGGAGATTTAAAATGGGCTTGACTTTCACAGATCTTCAGCTGCCTTTACTAACCTGTTGCCTCATGCAAAGAATAGCCCCATTACCAGGAAGTCTGGCTATTAGACTTTCTGATTTATTTGTCTGGTAAATTGCTAGCTGATCTTTACAGAATCAAGGAATTTCAAAAGCTGCATTTATAGAATTTTACTTGAAAAACTTGTGGCTACAGGTGTGCACATGAAATGGGTGCAGGTAGGTCTGTGGAAGTCATCTCTGAAATGTTTTGTGGTCATATCTAATAAGGGCTGCAGAAGTGCCTTTTTGAAGTTTTATGTGAAAATTAGTTGTATGTTTTCTTCAGTGGGTTAGCAGACATACACAACAAAAGAAAGAAGGTTCTATTGTTAGCAATTGATAGAAAATCTCGTACTTTCATCATGTAACTCACACATTTTAAAAATTGTGAAGATACTGCAAAAGGCAAATTGCAGTGATGAGAAGTTTTTGGTTGTGTATTTATGTTAAAACAGTTGTTAAGTATTACCAAATGTTAGTTTCACATGTTGGAAAATATTTCATGGATGCTCAAAAACATCAAAATGTGAGAGGTGTTATTTTCATGGACTCAAATTTTTTTTTTTAGTGGTAGTTCTGTACTTCAAAAGAATGAGACTTTCTCATGAGCCCCCTCAAGAATTAATTTATTGTTTGTAATGAAATGATGTACATGTTAAAATGATTTTTGTAAAATTTCTTTTGAATTTTTTTTTCTATTTTCAGTTTTACCTCCTTAATTTTTCAACTTTTATATATATGAAATGTAGTAATTTATTTTGTAGTTCCAATAATGTATCAATTTATTATATCCTTCAAGTAAAGAAAATCTCACTGAAGGTATGTTGCATGTAGTACTAGTATTTTTTTTTTTTTTTAATTTCAGGCCAATAACTGCACCACATGTATATGTTATTTAGCAAATCAGTTTGGCATTAGGGCAGTGCTGATGTAAGAGGTGCATCCCTGAATATTGTAATTTATCAAGCATCACTGTACAAGCTACAGCAGATAACTTTGCGGATATGGTTCATTGCCTTCACGCACAACCTAAAGAAGAAATGAAAAACAGTTGGCTGCTATTTTATTCGTTAAAAAAAACAAAACATGTGGGCCATTTTATGTTTTCATTATCTTGACATACCTGAAAACGAATTTCAGTTAGGGGAGGAGGTGTTGATTTTCGCATTTTTTTTTCTTTTTTTTTTTCTCCAGAACTTTTAGTGGACCAATAATACTACTTCTGGAAAATTGTTCCTGCGTCTGGAAAATGTCGATAAGAAATAGCACTCGTGTGATTTTATGAGCTGTAAAAATCTCCCGCTTTTCAGATTTTGAAGGTTGGTTAATGGAGAAGTTTGATACTGCAACAGTAATTAAAAATAATCTGGTAGTTTGTATTTCTTTGTGGAGCTAACCTCTGAATATCAGAGAATAGCTTAGTGATATGTATCTATGCATGTCTGGAATTGTGACAGTGCTACTTTAAAGTACCACATAACCTACCTCCCATCTGTTGGCAGTAGCAGTTTAATTAAAAAGCAGGATGTTTGCTCAGAACCAGTTGGTGTTTGTTATTACCCATAATTTTTCAGCTTGGTCTTTATGCTAGAGTGCACAGAGAATTTCAATTAAGATACATGTTTTTATTATTATCCTGAATGAGGTGGCAATTTCATGTGTAGTTAATTTTTTATGAGGATGCAAGTACAGGGTGTTCCATTTTGGTAGGAGTAATTTTAAAATGCTGTGGTATAGTTTGTAACAGATATAATAAGTCAATATATGGCAGAAACTACCCTTATGGATGGGAGTTTGTTTAGGCCTCTAACACCCTTTACAGACTTGGCAGAGTTCATACCAGATGCTCAATTCTTGCCACGTGTTTCCTAACATCTGCAGAGTGATTTGTGCGAATGCTGCAGAAATTTTCACCTTCAAATCACCCAGGCTTTGAGGTTGTTGTGCTTAGATGATGTTCTTCACACACACACACACACACACACCAAGGAATTGGGGGGGTGAGATCCAGGGAGTTTGCAGGCCAAGAAATAGGGGCCATTATGGCCACACCAGTTGTCATTAAATGTGTTGTTGAAGAAGTTCTTGACTTCCAGTGACTGATAGGGTGAGGGGGGGCTGGTACGATTCGTCCAGCGACGATTGGTCCAATGCCGATTACCAAAGGTACGATTCGTCCAATGGTACAATTAGTCTAATTCCCTCTGATCTGTGCAAAGTGCTACTCTTGCGAAGCAAATCTCATCCGTTCCGATTCTGTCTTCGGTGTTGTACGGAAATTCCAGTAGTCCAAAGAATGTAAAATAATGTTACATTTCATGTATAATATTGTGGTTACAGATATTTTTTTTTTTTTTTCAGAATCGCTTTTTTCTTGTTATACTGTCCTTGCTACTGTATGAAATTACTGATATACGAGCCATTCAATCAACCTTGTATCAAATCAAGTTAATAATATTGCACTTTTACTTAGGCACTAAATTTTAATTCATAAGCCTTACAAAGAATAGCTTTGGTGCCTTGTAAAGCTACTTCATAGCTTTACAAGGCACCTTAGGTTTTATAAAATATTTACAAATGCTAAATATCTAAGTGGTAACTTAAATCTTCTAAAAAGGCTCGTGGCCTAGGTGTCTTGTAAAGAGCTGAGAAATGTTCCATTGAGTGTCTTTTACCAGGTTTATAAAATGTTTACAGGTACCAAATATATGGGAATCATTTTTCAAAGGGATATAAAGAGGAGAATAACTTAATTTATTATTCCTTTCTAAAAATTTGGCCGTTGGTAGGATGATGCCATTGGACGATCAGCATTGGACTAATAGTACCATTGGACGAATCGGCATTCGACCAATCGTACGTTGGACTAAACGGCATTGGACCAATCATCCCTTTGGGCGAATTGCCGTTGGACCAATTGTCTGGGACTGGGGGTACCCCCTCTTGCTGTAAAATTGCGTCATTATCCAGTTGTGGTACCAAGAAGAACTATAGCATGTTCAGGTATGGTCTGGATCACACAGTGTCCTCAGAAAAAAAAAAAAAACATACAGCTGGTGACGACTCAACCAGCACCACACATTTATTTACCTTGGGGCATGTTTTTTCCACTTAATAGAAAGCCTGTGGTAATCTGGATACCCCAAATGATAGTGTTGTGCACATTCCCTCTTCTGCTAACATAAAATGTAGCCTCGTGTATGAATAGCCATCATCGATCCAAAAAAGTGGTATCCACTTCCATCTGGTCTCACATGAGACAGGCAAATTCAAAACAGCTTATGTGGTCACGCTCCCGTAGTACTTGTACACCATTTTAGTGATATGGGTACATTTTCAAGTAACGCTGCCCAATTCATTGACATGTTGCGTACAGCACTGTCTGCTCCAAGGATAAGTGTCATAGACTTTTCTGTGGGCTACCCTCCGAGGCTGCAGAAACAAGGACTTCTTTCTCAGGCTCACACTTACGGCCACCAGAGTTTGGCTTCATGATGGGACCCTGTTTCTTCAAATGTGCGATACCAACGCATTATGCTCTCATACTTAGGCACCTTCCTGACCCCATAAACACAACAAAACTTTCATTGAACAGCCATAACCCTCTCGAACTTTGCATACCACAGGACACACGTTGTTGAACAGTCGCTGCCATTTTCACTTTTATCACAATGCTGCAAAGGTGTGCGAGCGCTGACTACAGCTCATCAAACTCCTATCTTTCCTCGCCCTTCGCGTAGAATTTAATCTCCATACTGCAGCCTTTGCACAAATCACTCCACAGATGTTAGAAAACACCTGGCAAGAATTCAGCACCTGGTGTGAACTCTGTCGAGTCTGCAAATGGGATCATGTAGAAGACTAGACAAACTCCCATCCATAAAAGTAACTTCTGCCAAATATTGACTTATTATATCTATTACAAGCCATACCACAGCAATTTTAAATTATGCCTACCAAAAAGGATCACCCTGTATATACTGATAACTAACAGAATAAGAAATGGTATGTTAACTGCAGAAAAAAAAAAATTGGAAGCATGTGGCCATGGTTGCAACCCCCCACCCCCGTCAGGAAACTAGAACACTGGTGCAGTGACGGATCCAGCAGGGGCAACTGGGCCGATCACGTGACCCTTTCCAAAAGCCAGTTTTTTTTTTTTTTTTTTTTTAAGTGGCCAAGATAATGTATTTATTTAATGCAGAATTTTTTTTCTCATAAAAGTTTTAATGTCAATTGAAATTTGCTGTGAATTTGGAGATAAAATGTTGTGTTCTAGCTTCAGCAGAAAGAAAAGATAAAAATTAGAAGTTCAGAACAAAAACATTAGGGGAGAATAGCATGGCCAAGAGTTATGCTACTTACTTCGGCATAAATAGAAAGCCACCATTGAAGGGAGTAACTTGTGTGTTGACGTGTTCGCACAAGTTTTTCAGTTCTAAGATTTTGATATATCTTTATGATTTAAGTGTATGTGATATGAAATTCTCCTGTTTAGTAGTTTTCTTTCTTTTTCTTTTTATTTCTCTGCTCTGTGTATATGGCTGGCCACAATATAGCTTGTATTTTCCTGCTCACTAGTCTTGGTTTTTTTTTTTTTCCTCCTCAGATATGAGCACTTGCTAATTACGGTTTGATCTAGAAAGTTCTTGGGTAGTATGCAGACGTTTCTTCTACGTAATTTCTGCAGTACATTATGAATTGAATCAAATACTTTTGCTTTCCAATAGACATATGTTCACTGCCACCCCACCCCCACCCCACCCCCATTCACAGATGGTGCTGCACTTTCAATGGATCTTATTCACCTCACACTGCATCATGCGAAAACTTTTCCATGTCTGCGGACCAGCAATAGTTTGTTTGCATGCATTTTCTCATTGCTTAACAAGGCGTTACATTGCAGGGGTTCAAGAAAATCGTGATTTTCATAAATTTATTGATAACTACCTAACTTTTTCTCATCGTATAGTTGCACTAATCCTGTCAGCTAAAATGTGCAAAAGAAAGAATAACTTTCCATGATTTTCCTCTGAAAAGGCTGAAACTGTTAACCTGTGTAAAATGAAATGCGATTATTTCTATCCCAATGTGCATTCTCTAATATGTTCTGCCCACTTTAATGAGAAAGATTTTGATTATTAAGACACTAAGAATAGAAGGTGGTTAAAACCTGGTAGTATTCCTTCGATATTTAATTTCCAAAAAAAATGTGAAAAGGGGAAAATGAATTGCATGTCGAGATTGGTAAGTCGCGAATCAACTTCTACGTTCTTTCTCCAAAGAGCGAAACATATCCATAATTTTTCTTTTATTTAATGTTATGCATTCATTTCATTTTTAAGTAGATTGCCTTGTGGGCGACAATGGGAAGTTTTTTAGGTGTTGTTTTTAATAACCCCTGTTTGTTTCCACATTACCTATTTGTCTGGACTTATCAATATTTCTTTTTGTGAAAAAAATCAAAAAAATCGAGATTTATGCTTCTCGAATGTCTGACAATAAGAACGTGAAAATTAACATACCGTGTCTAAGAAATGCTTCATTAAAAATTTCACCATGACTAATGGCGATGTTGTCCTGCATCATTTAAAATAAAGAACACAAAATTGTCTTTGTATGTTTTTGCAACCTTGATTTGTTCTAAGAAATTAATTTCTTTTCCTTTGCCCTGTACCTCTATTAATTCGTTGGCATACTTCAAGACGTTAAAATTTAAAAAATTGGCCAACAGTAAGGGGTAATCTAATAGCGACAGCATTTAATCGGCAGTCATGTTGGTCCGCAGAAATCAACTTCTGACATCACATGAATAAGATCCATTGGTTTCAATCATTTCAGAACCGCTAGCATTACATTTGCCAGTCTATTCATTTTCCAATGTCTTTGGTTCAGAAAGAGAAAAAAACATTTGAACAGAAGG
Source organism: Macrothele yani (assembly GCA_039090855.1). Lineage (NCBI taxonomy): Eukaryota > Metazoa > Arthropoda > Arachnida > Araneae > Macrothelidae > Macrothele > Macrothele yani. The sequence continues at coordinate 33,030,128 of CM077021.1, forward strand.
GCTCAAACTTTGTTGTGAAAGGTTTTATCCAGAAGTGAAATTCAAGAAGTATTAAGTTCATTTCCTCGAAAAGTGGGCAATTGCATGCCATGGAAATAGTGATTTTTCAATCGTTCGCTCATTGTGGTTTAAAAATTTAGGACAATTCTGTTTTTGTTTACGCTTTCCAACCATAGGTTGAAGAAGCGTAGGTGCTCCAGCTTTGTCCGTCCGTCTGTCTGTCTGTCCACATGATAACTCACGTAAAAATGGTTCGATTTTGATGAAATTTTAGTATGTGGTAGGGGACAACCTGGGGAACGAACCCCATTGAAAATGGGCAAATGTGGTCAAAGGTCAGGAAATAAGAGCAGGATCCATTCCATCGCCCTTATGCGTCATAACTTACGTAAAAATGCTTAGATTGCGACAAAACTTTATCATGTTGTTCGAGAGATATATTGAACCGGTTCTGTTGAATATCATCAAAACGGGGTCAAAGGTCAGGGCACAGGAGCGAGATTTATTCCGCAGCCATTATCCTCATAACTTAAGTAATGATTTCTGGTATGTTGGAAAGCGTATCATAATCAATGCATTGCATGATTTTACTAACTTGTTTTGTTTTTTTCGGGGGGAGGGGTATAATGAGCAGCTCAGTGGGCTTATAGGCATCATCCGTCACTAATTTGGGGTCAGTGGTTCCAGTGGATGGGTGGGCCACTACCGTAGGGCAGGTGTAGCGTCCATGCTCACTCAGGATTTTGGCCCACACCCATCTCAAACGATTATCTGGAAGCCAGCACCCTGTTCCACTGGGCTGCCAATTTTTTTCATGAGAAAAGTGTTTAAAAAGCCATGCAATGCTAGTTTATTCATGTGCATGTGACCTCCCACGAAATATGTTTTGTTTTTGTTTTTGACAGAAGCATATGGCCCAGTGCTGGTGTGTTTCTGTAATGCATACAGGGTACTAGTAGCTTTATTGTGATCAAGCAGTCTGAGAATTGAGGTATCCAGGCATAGCAAAGCACTTACAGAAGTGCATACTCAGTACTTGTTTTTAAAACAAAACATAGATTCCCTCTCTCTTTCTCATATAGCTTTCTAATTAGCCAAAACTGTAGGAACTGGCCAATGAAAAATTCTTTCATCTGCAAAAAAATTGGTTTAAATCACACATTGTTAGAAACATCTAAATTAGAATGTTCCATACCAGCCAACCTTTACGGTTTATCCATAGAAAAACCGTAAAGGTTTGACAGTTTTTGTCACAACATTAAAATACCCATAGAACTTATGGAAATTCTACAAATGACACAATTTACAGATTTCTGGGTTTTTCTTAAATACTTAATTAAACTTCTAATACGTTTTTTTTTTCCTCTCGCATATTTTCGGAGAAAACTTTTCTTAATCAGGTAGTCCCTTGTTGTCACTCTCTCCGTCACTGTTACAACGGTTAACCTTGATGGGTACGGTTATTTTTCATCAAATCTTGCCAGATGTTAGACAGTGACAAACCTCTGCAGTCATTGATGATGGGATTCTGATTCTTCTCAATTTTTATTCCTTCTTTTAATTTTAATTTTTGAGAGTTGCTTTGGGAACTGATGATTTTAAGGGATTCTAGTCCATGTTGTGACCTGTTTCTGTAACATGCCTATTTAAGCCTCTCTTGTCGAATAGCAGAAGGTAAAGCAGCTATAAAAACTGCTCCGACAAGACAGAAGAGTAAAAGGGTGTCTAATTTCTTTCTTGTCAATAAAATCAATTGACTTGCCAGCTTTTTCTTTTTTTTTTTTTTTCTTTTTCTTTAATTGCAGTGCAACTTATTTAGCGCTTCTCGCATATATGATAAATACTGCTCATGATCTACGCATAACATTTTCAGGTACTTTGTGGTTCTTTTTCTATCTCTACTGCAAGTGCCATATATGCAAGCGGTGGGGAAATTCCTTAAAAAAGGTACAAAAAATGCAAATACACCCCTCTCCACAGTTTTAGAGTTTGTTCTAATTTTCATACCTTATAAATATTTTTTTCCTTTAACTCTGGGGCTAAATATTCCCTTGCAACATATTTTCCAAAATTCTTGAAAAGACTGGTTAGGAGCAACAGGGTCCCCATAACATGGTTCTTGCCCTGGGCCCCCAAACCTCTGGATCTGTTATGCCTGGAGTCCCGTCCCGCTGTCAAAAATTTCTGGACCTGCTACTGGTCTGAAGTACATTTAGTTGAAATTTAAAGTTTCTAAGAAGAAAAACAGTTAGTAGGTAGAAAGCAGTGATGTGCAGTCTGCATCGGTTTTAAAAATGCTGTTTAAGAAATTCAGACTCAATACTTCAAAAGTTGCAGTTCTTAGCCTGAAAATTACAATAAATATTTGTAATTTTCATTATATTTCTCTTATCTGAATCATTTTAAATGCACTGTGATTCATTTTGAACATTGTACATTAATCGCAAATTGTAATTTCCTGAAGCAATCGGGAAGATATTATTGTAATTGTTATCCATGTATTTTTATTGTTGATAAGTGGTGCAAATGTGTTTCTGTCAAGAACTACACACATTGTATAGAAAGTTATAGCTTAGGTGCTGATAATACATATTATGAATTGCTCTTTTCTGTTGTGCATGTAATTTTGTTCTGTAAAATTAATTTAATCTTATTTTCATCATAAAATTTGAATCCCTTTACACTACTAAAATACTGTTATTTGTAAGGATGCATTTTGGAAATAATGATAATGGTATTCATATGAAATATAGTGTACAGATTTTAAAAGGTGGTCCTAAAATATGGTTCATTCATGTAATTTTATTAATATTGGAAAAGATGTAGTTCCAATACTGTAAATAATATCTACTTGGTTTTGTTTTATGAAACACTCTTTTGCTTTCAGAGTAAGTAGTGAGCTTCTCATGCTAGCATCAGGACCATCTGTACCTCTGTAAAGTTTTCTGTGCTAAAATATGAATAAATATTTTTTGCTGATAAAACTTTGAGTTATAATCCTTATGGTGAAATGTTATTTTGCTTCATTATTTTGTGAAAGCACCTGTTTTGAGTGTGTCTTTATAATTGTCATTTTGTTAAGGAGGAGCAGAAGTTCCAGTAGGAGCTTCAAAAATTTATTCAGATTACTGAGGATAAAATGTATTTAATATTATGTCTCACTTTCATTTATTTTTTAATTTTCATAAATTAATTTTTATACATATACACTGGTACACAAAATTAAAGCAACAAGCACAAACACTAAATCACCACTTGGGTGGGGCAAAGAAGTCTCGAACACTGTCGCATTTACAATGTGTTGCATGCAGATGCATAGCAGTAATGGCATCATGGGCACCCATATGGGGAAGACAGGGCACTTACTAGAAATCTAACTATGCCATTTCTGTTCTTTGAAGGTACTGCAAATATTTTTGTGATAACACTCATTCTATTTGCTAAGTGTTCTGTTGAACTTCTGGATGGGTGTGCATGCAGTAGAAAAGGGAAAAAAGGTTGGGAATTTACACTCGAAAGTAATAATACTGAATTTTTGCATTGAATGCATACAATATGGAAAGACATGCAAAGCAAAAGGGTGAGAAATATCAAAAATGAGTGGTAGGCAATGCACGTTGCTAAAAACAAATTAAGTTGATGGTAGTTGAGAACATGCTTAATTTATGTATAATAGTTTTTAAGGCAAATATATTTCAGCCATTACTATGGCCTTCATCAATGCGACTACGATTTGTTTCGTTGCCAGATTGGAAAGGTAAGTTCTGTAATGATAACTTCGGGTGACTTGATGCAATGTGAGATTTCCAGATGTATGGAACCTAAATGAGGAGCTCAGAGTTACAATTTTTTTTTTTTTTAATTTCCAAACTTTCTCTAAACCTCAGAGTAAAACGATTTTGGAAAGAAGCCAACTTTTCTTTCCAAAATCTCAACTACCATCAACTTAACTGGTGAAAAATATATCATCATCCATGGCAGCCATTTACTGCTGGGCAAAGATCTCCCAAAATTTTCTTCAGAGTGTCAAGACTCAAGAGTATTTTTTTCTTCTTGATGGCAAATGGAGGAATTTCTTGGCACATGAACCACAAGTAGCCACAAGGCTCAAAAGAACGATACAGAAATGTTCTTATTGTCCAAACATGCTGCCTAATTTCATCTGCCCATATAGGCATAGAGTTTTGTAAATCTCGTGGCATGCTCGAAAAAAAAAACTGGAAGGGCTGCGCTAAGTTTATTTAAAACGAATAAGAAAATGTACCTTCCGTGAAAAGGCCACCTGGTTGATGTACAAAAGCTTGGAAACTGATTTATATTCTACGCCAAGAAATTCAGATTACTAGTATAGTCATACTATTGTAAATAATTTAACTTCTGAAATAGTGACCATTTTAGATTCAGTACTCAAGCTTGTGAATAAATTTAATATATTGCCAACAGAAATGGTCTTGGTTTTTTTTTTTTTCACATTTTTCTTCATGATAGTTTTATTTCTCAGTAGAATTGAAAAATTTTGTTAAATTGGATTCAGTATACAATTATAGCTGATATGACATTTGTTTTTTATGTTCGGGGGTAACAACCACCATGAGCAACTCTATGGGCTGTAATCAGTTGCTTATCCCTAATTTTAGGCCACTGGTTCCAGGGATGGGAGAGAGCCAGTGTTATAAGACAAGCACAACATCCATGCCTCACCATAGTTTCAACCCAGACCTTGGCCTCGGTTGTCTAAGCGTTGGCTTCTGATCATTCACCCAGGGCGCGGTCTGGGTTCAAATTGCGGGGAAGACGTGGCTGTTTGTGTTTGTCTTTCGGCACTGGCTTTCAATGTGTTACTTGATCGTTTGGCATACTGAAAAATTATCAAGTTACAGAGAGAACCAATGCATTGTGACCTGGTGGTACAGATGCAGTGACAGAATAACAGACATAGTTGTACATACCAACATACCACGTTCGCTATGTCCGTTGTCGATGTAAAATGAATATACTGTCTGTATCTGCCTGACAATACTGTACAACTATGTCTGTTTATCCCGTCACTGTATCTGTACCACCAGGTCACAATCTCCTATAAGAAAAAAATAGTACCCAGACCAATTTCGGAAGAATGGTCAGAAGCGTGCTCCACTCGGGTGGCATACACCAATGAGCGCCGCCCCGGTGGCGCAGTGGTCTAAGCGATGGCCTCTGATCATTCGTCCGGAAGGGGTCCGGGTTCGAATCCCGGCGAGGCATGGATGTTGTGTTTGTCTTACGGCACTGGCTCTTTCCCTTCCCTGGAACCAGTGACCCTAAATTAGGGACGGGCGACTGCTTTAGTTGCTCACGGTGGTCGTTAAACCTCCAATCAAAAAAAAAAAACAATGAGCAATTAAATTTTGACCACCTACCTGATAAGCTGTGAGACCTCCCTCTAGCCCGCAAAACAGCGGCCACTCCGCGAGGCATCGATTCGATGAGGTAGCGATGGGTATCTTGGGGTACGTGGTACCATAATGTCAACAGCAGGTCCTCTAGTTCCGGTACATTTAAGGATGGTGATTTAGTGCGAACCCGCTTTTCCACGTCGAACCACAAATGTTCGATTGGGTTCATTTCAGGTGAATTTGGAGGCCAGGGCATTAACAGAATGTTCCTAGAGCCATTCCTTGACGATTCTGGCAGTGTGGCATGGTGCATTATCCTCTTGGTAATGGCCATCACCATCAGGGAACACAGTTGCTATGAATGGGGGGGGGGACTTGGTCCGCAACGATGTTCAGATACATGATAGCTGTCAGGGATTGTGCTATTGGGATAATGGGGGTTGAAATGTCCCAAGAAAACACACAGCATAACACCCCCGCCGTAGGTCTGTTTCTGTCCAACAGTGCATCCAGATGGGATAGCGTTCGTTGGTAATCGGTATATCCGCGCTCGGCCGTCTACGTGATGCACCAGGAATCTTCCAATCTCGATGGTCTTGGGCCCATTTCATACGTTGTTGGCGATGACGTGAAGTGAGCATGGCGACCCGGCTGGGTCTTCTGCTACGCAGACCCATGCGCATAAGGCTGCGATGAACTGTGTGCTGGGACACATTCGCTGATCACCTCTGTTGTAGCTGCGGGTGGTTTGTCGCACTGTGGTCAGGGCCGTAGAAGAAATGGTCATATGTAGAGGATTTTAGGAAGGGAGTATCTGACCCCAGCTCGTAAACAACCCTTAGAAATAGGAAGCCAGGAGATTTGAGCTAGAGTGCCCGATAGGAAAGTGACACGGAAGCGAAGTAGAAAGGGGGCAATACGCCCTTATTTATTACCGGGGGCCAGTACCCGGGGTCGGACGGCTTAACGTGCCCATCCGACGCACGGCAGATATTTAGTGGATCGAGCGTTCGTACCTTCGTGGGATCGAACCCGAGGTCCTTTCCGTGGCAGTCACGAACGTGGCCCACTAGGCCACCCGCGGCCCGCCGTAGAAGAGAAGGGCTCCGTCATTCTTTTGTTTGAGGACTAGAATTTAAGCTCCGGCGAGGGAGCTATTAATGGTCGCTGTGACGTAATGGCGAGGACAGGCGCTTTTCCCCACAAGTCTCTCCCTCTATTTTGTTGGCAGTAAACCTGCGAACGGAGTGATTTCTTTTCTTTTTTTTTTTTTTTTTTTTTTACTAGCATTTCTTGTGAATGAACGTGTCTTGTTTATATTTATTTTAATACATAAAATGCCTTCATCTTGTGCTGTGGCAAGTTGTAAAAATACGCATAAGAAAACCAAGGACCGTTGCATGATTAAGCACGTTTTCCCTGTGAATAACAAGGACACGGTAAAGGAATGGATTTATTATTAAATGCAAGCGTGCAGATAATTTTAAAGCTGAAACAGCAAGAATTTGTAGTGGCCCTTTCTACAGTTCAGACTATGAAAATATGAAAAAATCGCTTGATTAGTCTTCCAAGAACGTAAATTTCTGAAACCCACAGCTGTGCTGAGTTTGGGAATCAAGGTCCACCAGTGTACTCGGTAATGCACGAAAACACAGGCAAATGAAAAGGTATACACGTCAAAAGCTCTGAATGGAATCACAGGATCATGAGTTTTCCTAGAACTACAGTTCAAAAAAAAATGCGTGTTGTGGAGGACGTTATTTTAAATGAAAAATAACTTTCAGGAGAAGAAATAACATTTACAACAGTATGCAGGTCTTGCTCAGAAATGGAAACTAAAAACAAAAGTTTCACTGAAAGAGTTATGATGAAAAAACAGATAGGCAGCTTAAAGAAGAAAAACAAACATAGACTTTTAAGAGCTAAAAGGCTACGTTTAAAGAACAACTGTTCAGAAATTATGCTTATGTGAAAAAGACTTACAAAAACACATAAAAAAAAACAAAAAAAGTACAACAGATGGAAATACGTAAACCTTCATAAAAATTTCACGCCTTCACAGCTAAAATGCATCGCAACTCAAAAGAAAAACAGCCGCCCCGGTGGCGCAGTGGTCTAAGCGATGGCCTCTGATCATTCGTCCAAAAGGGGTCCGGGTTCGAATCCCGGTGAGGCATGGATGTTGTGTTTGTCTTACGGCACTGGCTCTCTCCCTTCCCTGGAACCAGTGACCCTAAATTAGGGACGGGCGACTACTTATAGCCCATTGAGTTGCTCACGGTGGTCGTTAAACCTCCAATCAAAAAAAAAAAAAAAAAGTGGACAGAAGAAGATAATAATATTTCTGGTGGCACAGTGAGTACAGCTACTGTATTTCTAAGAAAACTCATGATTTCTGGAAGGATAAAATTTGGATCCCTTTACCAAGAGCAAGCTCATTAAAACGATGATGGTGTGCCAAATTTATTTGTCGTCCTGAAATTCTCCACAACGTTCTGCTTCGTATGAAGAAACGTAGTGAAAACCTATCGGAAAATGTGAAGCTTTGCGTTCTTAGCTTTGATGAAATACACATTGACAGCTAAATATGCTATGATACAGGAATGGATCAGATTCTGGGTCCATATTCTAAAATCTTAATTGGCCTAGTCAGTGGAATTTTGTCTCCACAGTAAGCAACCAGTTTATTTTGATTTTCAACGCGTAATGAATAAAAAGCTTCTCTTTGAGATCATTACAACTCTAGAAAAAACTGGCATAATAGCTAAACAGTGGTTTCAGATTTTAGAAATTACATGACATCATGGAATGAATTGTTAATTTCTCCTGAAAAGTCGTTTTGCACGCATCCTTTAAACAGCGTCTCATTTCTTGAAAATTTTGCGGAACCACTTCATCGACCAGCTGCATTGCTTTCCAGATTTGCTGCATTGCTTTCTATATTAGATTAAGCATTTATTTATTATAATTGAACTTTTAAACAGACATAATAACGAGGAATGAAACTGATAAATTGTTTATATATACTTAATTTCAAATGCAATTATGCACGCGCCCCTATGTCTCTTTAACTGTTGAGCTGCTGCTGCTTTTCCCAGTGTCCTCGCGGTGACTTCACGCTCCCGAGTGAGAGGAGTTCACGTTCGGACGCTCAATGAGCCAGCCCTTACTCTTTCAAAAGCCTTGACTTTGTCGCTGTGAACAATGAACAACAATCTCCGCCCCGTCCTCTAGGATCAATGAGCTGCAGCCGACACACTGCTGGACGACGGTTCGGCGTTTGTCCATCTGTGCACCACTTTTGACACGTACTCACTAAAGCGGCACGTGAACAAGCCGCGCCGTGCCATCACAATTTGTCCTTTATCAAACTCCAATAAATCAGCAGCTTTTCCCATTCTGACTCCGAACACACTACTAACCGAAAGCCGGTTCTCGGGTTGTATATACATTGACGGAAAAAAAAATTCCAACACCAAGAAGGGGTTGTGTTAGATAAACGACAGTTGGTAGGCGCTGAGAGTACATCTGTAAGATGACGTCTATGCAAGTTTCGCGCTCGGCGCATACGTGTGGCGCTAGTAGCGCCCCTCGGAACATGCAAAGCAGGTTTGCTGTAAATACGCGAGGTAACGTTAGTGAGCGTTAGTTATCGTTGAGATTCGACGTAGTGTGTTGATGTTAGTCAAGAATGCCTTTAAGAAGACGAAGAAGCCATTATCAACAGCTCGCAGAGTTTGAACGAGGTCGTGTAATAGGGCTACGAGAAGGTGGATTTTGGTTTCGCAATATTGCAGAACGACTTGGCAGGAATGTAGCCTTTAATAAGGATTCTTCGTGCGCTAAACAATATTTTAATTCGAAAAGCCTTTCAGCACGAAAGATCTTGTAAGTTGTTGTGCCTTATAAATGTCTATTTTTTAGTACAGACTGTACTATTAAATATATCTTATTGTGCTGAAAGGCTTTTCGAATTAAAATATTAAAAAATAAGGAATGTAGCCACTGTGCATGATTGTTGCCAGCGGTGGTCAAGGGAAGGTACTGCCTCAAGAAGACCGGGTTCTGGCCAGCCACGTGGCACTACTGAGAGGTAAGACCGCCGTGAACGGCGTATGGCCGTGGCGCATCGTACCGCGTCTGCGGCAGCAATTCGAGCTGCAGTTGCCACCACAGTGACACACCGAACTGTTACAAATCGGTTACTTGAAGGTCAGCTCCGAGCCAGACGCCCTGTAGCGTGCATTCCACTTACTCCAAACCACTGCCGTTTGCGACGTCAGTGCTGTCAAGCTAGAGCTCATTGGAGGACGGAGTGGAGATATGTTGTGTTTTCTGATGAAAGCCGGTTCTGCCTTGGTGCCAGTGATGGCCGTGTTTTGGTTAGAAGGACGACAGGTGAGCGCCTGCAATCACCCTGTCTGCGGCCGAGACACACTGGACCTACACCTGGAGCTATGGTCTGGGGAGCAATTTCCTATGACAGCAGGAGCACTCTCGTGGTTATCCCACGCATCCTGACGGCACAGTTGTACGTCGGTCTGGTGATTCAATGCCATTCATGAACAGCATTCCAGGGGGTGTTTTCCAACAGGATAACGCTCGCCCGCATACCGCTGTTGTAACCCAACATGCTCTACAGAGTGTCGACATGTTACCCTGGCCTGCTAGATCACCAGATCTTTCACCAATCGAGCACGTATGGGACATCATTGGACGACAACTCCAGCGTCACCCCCAACCAGCATTAACCGTCCCTGTATCGACCGACCAAGTGCAACAGGCATGGGACTCCATCCCACAAACTGACATCCAGCACCTGTACGACATAATGCATGAACGTTTGCGTGCTTGCATTCAACATTCTGGCGGTTACACCGGTTATTAATGTACCAGCATTTCACATTTAAAATGGCTCTTCTCGCGCTTACATTAAGCTGTGATCTTGAAACCTTAATCGATTAAATATGTTACCTATACAAATGTATTGCCGCCATTTCATTCCTCTACAACTATTTTTTCGTGGTGTTGGGATTTTTTTTTCGTCAGTGTATATACTGCTCTGTGAACGTCACCTGTGCCACCGTTTGGTCTCCAGGCACGCTTATTTTACTAGGCTGGGAGTGGTTAATGTAATGGCTTATCGGTGTATGCTTTCTTACGGGAGGAAGGCACAGAAGTATCCGTGTTTTAATTATGCTGTTAGCTTGGAATTTAAAAACAAAACTGAAACGCTTTGTAAACGTACACGTTTGTGCCTACCAGGTGGGATGTCAATTAAAGCGATATATATGCAGATTTATGTTTGATAATCTCATTGATTAGTAGGTACGCAGTGTATTTCATGTTTGCACACCTTTATGTAGGATAATTTCAGTTTTCATCTGTAGAACAACAAATTTAAAGCGGCAGTCAACAGTTTTTCAATTGTAAAATGGCTTTTCTTTAATTAGAAAAAAAAAGTGTATCTATGCGCGTTTGCCGCATCGATAAACTATACACTGAGTGGCCACTTTTTTTGACCACCCGACAGTTTTGAGCAAATGAGCTATAGCTGCACGCTATTGCCGCCAGAGGGCGAGGCTAGTATAAAAAGGGAAAGCTTAGTGCTTGCGACAGTAGGAGAAGTGATTTTTGGGTGACGAGATGGATAAAAAATGCGATTTGACGGACTTTCAAAGTGGGATGATTGTAGGAGCTCTGAGACATGGAGCGAGTATCACCGAAACCACCGCATTCGTGAAATGTTCCAGAGTAGCTGTTGTTAAAGTCTTTAAAGACTGGACTGTCAGCCAAAAAACTGGGTCTCTACGTGCAACTTGTGGTCGTCATCGACTAGTGACTGCTCGGGCGGAACGGAGAGTGTCCAGACTGGTAACAGGCAACAGAAGGGCAACAGTGCAGCAAATTACAGACCATCTTAATCAAGGATCCCCTCAAATTATCTCTGCACGCACTGTTCGCCGTGTACTGCATCGGATGGAATATGGCAGTCGAAAGCCTATTCGAACACCTTTGCTGTCTGCAGTTAACAAGAGAAAACGTCTCCAGTTCGCACAGGAGCACAAGGATTGGACAGTCGATAATTGGAAACAAATTATGTGGTCCGATGAATCACGTTTTCAGTTGCACCATGCCGATGGGCGAGTGAGAATTTGGCGGAAACAGCACGAAAGCATGGACCCCAAATGCATTGCTACAACCCTTCAAGCTGGTGGAGGCAACGTTATGGTTTGGGGAATGTTTTCCTGGCATGATTTGGGCCCTTTAATTCGTGTTGATCGCCGCCCCCGTGGCGCAATGGTCTAAGCGATTGCCTCTGGTCATTCGTCCGAACGGGGTCCGGGTTCGAATCCCGGTGAGGCATGGATGTCGTGTTTGTCTTACGGCACTGGTTCTCTCCCTTCCCTGGAACCAGTGACCCTAAATTAGGGACGGGCGACTGCTTATAGCCCATTGAGTTGCTCACGGTGGTCGTTAAACCTCCAATCAAAAAAAAAATTTGTGTTGATCAACGTCTGACTGGCACATCATATCTAAACATCGTTGCGGACCAAGTGCATCCTGTCATGCCGATGTTTTATCCCTTAGACCGTGAATATGGTAGACACAGCAGTAGAGGAAAAGGCGGGTTCCAGGGCAAAGGAAGTGCCCCACGGTCGCCCACGACCCTGCCCACTTGCTCTCCATGGAAACTGTAGTTGTAGGTGACCACATGTCCTCTCCGACGCCATCTTGGACCACCACATGGTCATCTACGGTTACGGTTGCGTGTGGTCAGGAGGAGGATGGTCGGGCACCACCGCCACCAGTGATTGATTTGAGGAGATTGCTTGCCCAGCGCCATTTTTATTTTTCTTGACCGGGAAATTTTTATTCCCTCCAAGTGGTCATTTTGTCCACCATGTGTTTTGGGATGAGTCACCATCTTTTGTTCGCCATTTTATTTTTCCCGACTAGGAAATTTTATTTTCTCCAGAGGAAATTTTACAACATGACGTCACCACGCTGGGGAAATTTTCACTCAAAATGAATAAAAATCTTTCGCCGATCAGCTCAGGCTCGAGTCCCCGATCATCGACAACAGGACTCACGCCTTAAATCACTCGACTGCGAAATCAAGTTCGGATTCATGCTCGAAAGAGGGTGTCTTTCCTCCCCAATGAGCAATCATGACGTCACCAGTCCTCCACGTGGAGGGTTTATGTGGACGGGCCTTTGACATCATTCGAGTAGCATTAAGAATAGGGTAACAGGAGAAGTTGACGTCATTTCAGATTCTATTAGACACATTAAGCTCCAAGACTGATTTTTTTTTCAATAACTTGATCATTTTGCAACGAATATGTTTTCCATAATTTTTCAACGTAACGATTTTTTTCTTTGTTTTTTTTTTTGATTGAAGGTTTAACGACCACCGTGAGCAACTAAATGGGCTATAAGCAGTCGCCCGTCCCTAATTTAGGGTCACTGTTTCCAGGGAAGGGAGAGAGCCAGTGCCGTAAGACAAACACAACATCCATGCCTCACGGGATTCGAACCCGGATCCCTTTCGGACGAATGATCAGAGGCATTTCTTTGAGCTTCACGTATTTTCAACGGACGTACCAACATAAAGACGTTTTCCAAAGTTTTAATCTTAAAACACGATTGTTATTAATGTTGTTATTAATGTATTTACGTGTTCATGATTGTTATTACGATTGTTTATTAATGTATTTACGTGTTCATGGCATTTTCTGCTACATTTTTTAATGTTGTACTTTTTTCCACTATACAAAGCCGCAATGTTTTATACATAGTTAAAATACTTTTTTATTTTTTTTTATTTTCTTTTATGATAAATAAGTGAAATGTACCTTTTAATGCATTATCTTAATCTACTTTTTCATTCTCGTTAAACTTCTCGATGTACCGTCATTATTTTATTTTCTAACTTTACAAACTAACAACTACTTTTATCGAGGCTTTATTGTTTCTGATTCAAACAAGTAAACGTTTCTTCGTTATTATTTCTTTTTCCTACGCAAAGAACTTTTCTTACTTGCTTTTAATGTATGATTTAATCTGGTTTTCTATATATCTGTTTCATGTTTGTGCAAAAAATATACAGATCCATTGCAGATACACATGAAATTCGTTCGTAACAGTATTTTTTGTTTTTTTTTTTAGATTTAAACCAACATACGTTTCTTAACGACTTGATATCTGTTCTACAAAATGTGACGAAACTTCAGATTTTTAATTTTTTCCCTCTGAAACTTTTTTTTTTTTTCATACTTGCTTTTAATGTATGGTTTAATCTATTTTTCTATCTCACTTTTCTATGTGTGTACAAGAAATATATGGATCTATAGTAGTTAAAATTCGATTGAAACAATATTTTCTTCATTCTTACTGTATTTTTACATTTCTTTCATCTATAATAGTTGAAATTCGATTGAAACAATATTTTCTCCATTCTTACTGTATTTTTACATTTCTTTCTAACAGACGTTTTTTCTTCTGAATTCCCGCTATCTAACTTAATCTATGTTTTGAATATCATTCTATGTTCGCGTATTCGTCCATTTTATTTCAAACTTTGCAAACTGCCTCATACTTTTATTCTGACTTTATTTTTTTCATTTCAACCAACGTTTCTTAACGACTTGATTTTCTGAATGTGGCAAAACTTCAGATTTATTTTTTTCCCTCTTAAACTATTTTTTTTTCTTACTTGCTTTAAATGTGACTTAATTTATTTTTAAATCGCTGTTTCGTGTATGTACAAGAAATATACAGATCTATAGCAGTTAAAAATTCGATTGAAACAGTATTTTTCTTTATTCTTACTTTATTTTTACATTTCTTTCTGACAAACATTTTTTTGTCACGTTTCCCCCTATTTAACTTAATTTGTGTTTTGAATATCATTCTATGTTCACGCATTCGTCCATTAGTTTGTTTGTTTTTTGTTTTGTTTTTTCTAATTTTATATACTAACAGCTATTTTTATTCAGACTTTATTTTTTTCATTTCATTTCAACCAACGTTTCTTAACGACTTGATTTTTCAAGATGTAGCAAAACTTCAGATATATTTTTTGTTTCTTCATGTAACGTAATTTTTTTTCAAAACTCACTTTTAAGTATTCCTAAAAGCTTACATTTATAAGAAATATATAGATCTGTAGTGGTAAAACTTGGACTGCAACAGTATTTTCTTTATTTCAACTTTACTTTTCTATTTCTTTTCAACAAGCGTTTCTTCATTATTATTTCTTTTTCATATGTAAGCAACTTTTCTTTCTTGCTTTTAATGTATGACTTAATTAATTTTTCTATCTTGCCTTTTCATGGGTATACGAGAAATATACAGATCTATGACGGTTAAAATTCGATTGTACAGTATTAGTATTTTATTTACTATGACTTTACAGATTTTTAACTTTTTCCCTCTGAAACTTTTTTTTCTTACTTGCTTTAAATGTATGGTTTAATCTATTTTTTTATCTCACTTTTCTATGTGTGTACAAGAAATATATGGATCTATAGTAGTTAAAATTCGATTGAAACAATATTTTCTTCATTCTTACTGCATTTTTACATTTCTTTCTAACAGACGTTTAAAAAAATGGCGCGACCTATTCTTTGATGACGTCAGTAGACAAACAAATGTTGGATTGCATAATTATGGTTATGTTTTAGAAAATATTAGGTATTCCAAGTCATAAAAGGAAGCTATTTTAATCGATGTTCAAATTTTCATCCTTGTGAACACATTAATTGTCCAGAAAAAAGATGGCGCGACCTGTATTTTCATGACGTCAGTAGACAAACAAATGTTGGAATGCATAATTATGGTTATGTTTCAGAAAATATTAAGTATTGCAAGTTATAAAATGAAGATATTTTAATCGATGTTCAAATTTTCATCCTTGGGAACGCATTAATTGGGAAGAAAATGTGTACAGAAATTTTTCCATTCGAAGTACAGGAAGCAAATTACTTGTAAATTTTATTTTGAAAACTGCTCTAAGGATTTTGATGAAAGTCGTTAACCTACCGTTTTCTGGCAGTAGAAATCGATTTAGCTTGATCTCGACTTTACGAAAATTCGTTTAATGGGTTAAAATAACCACCCCGAGTTATCACGTTTTTAGTGAAGTGTCATGGCGTCGTGCCATTAGATGTTGGCGCGCGGTCACGCCATATGTCTCATTACGTCACGCGTTGTATGTGGAGCCTATTAAATTTTTATGACGTCGCACTTTTGCGAGCAGATAGTCGTGATTCCCATCTGCCTCATTACGTCACGCGTTGTGTGCGTATGTTCGTCCGCACGATAACTCGCGTAAAAATCGTTCGATTTCGATGACATTTTAGTATGTTGTAGGGGAACACCTGGGAAAGAACCCTATTGAAAGTGAACGAAATGGGGTCAAAGGTCAGGACATAGGAGCGGAATCACTTCCATCGCCATTATGCGTCATAACTTACGTAAAAATGTTTCGATTTGGATGAAATGTTAGTATGTTGTAGGGGTCTGTCTGGGGACGAATCCTATTAAAAATGGGCGAAATGGGGTCACACAGGAGCGGGATCTATTCCATAGCCCTTATGCATCATAACTTACGTAAAATTGCTTCGATTACGACAAAACGTTATCATGTTATTTCTGAGGTATACTGAACCAGTTCTGTTGAATATCATCGAAATGGGATCAAAGGTCAGGGCACAGGAGTGAGATTTATTCCACAGCCATTTTCCTCATAACTTGAGTAATAACTTGAGTAATGATTTCTAGTATGTTGGAAAGCGTATCATAATCAATGCATTGCATGATTTTACTAACTTGTTTACTAAAGACGTGCTAATAACAACAGACTTAGTGCTAATAAGTGAACAACTTCAAACTATTATTAACTTCAAACTTTTATTCCGCCTGGCTCAATGGTCTCGTACTTTATTTATATTTAAGGTGCGCATGCGCGAATAGCTCCACAATTCATCCATAAAGGACGCTCATTATATGTCCTATGATATCCAATGGACGTCCAGATGTGGTAGCTCCAGAATTCGTCCATCACTGACGTTCACTGGATATCTATATGTGATGCCTTATAGATGTTTATACATAGACGTCCACTGGACGTCTACATTTTATACATGACGTCCACTGGACGTCTACATTTTATACATGACGTCCACTGGACGTCTACATTTTATACATGACGTCCACTGGACTAGGTGGATGTAATATAGACGTGCAATAGACGTAGCTGGTTGTGTGTTGTTGTTTTTTTATTGCAGGTTTAACGACCACCGTGAGCAACTCAATGGGCTATAAGCAAGAGCGCCCAAAAGGGGGCGGGGCTCGAGCCTCCCCTCCCCCCAGCCGTTGGTAAAGCCAAATTTTTGATAAATTTAAAACACTAAAATAGACGAAACCTTTTTTAAAGCACTTTTAAAAATAATAAGATATTAATGACTGATTGTATTAATTATTTTGTTGTATTTTAGTATCTTGTACATTTACTAAAATGTTTGACAGCCTTGAAGGAGATGAGAATTTTCCTTAGCCCCCTCCTAAAAGTACTCATATGGGCGTCACTGGCTATAAGCAGTCGCCTGTCCCTAATTTAAGGTCACTGGTTCCAGGAAAAGGAGAGAGCCAGTGCCGTAAGACAAACACAACATCCATGCTTCACCGGGATCCGAACCCGGACCCCTTTCGGACGAATGATCAGAGGCCATCGCTTAGACCACTGCGCCACCGGGCGGCTGTGTGGGTTTAAACTGATTGTGGCTTTAAGGGACCCTACCTTTTTAAGGCTGTCTTTGAATGAGTGTGAAGGAAATTCTATCCTATATCTGCAATGTAAATTCTTTTGTACACATTTTCTCGAAGGTTTGCTTAGCAGTGTTTCTGTCTGGAAGAAACGAAATCTCTCACTTCTGTCTGATTGTTTTTTAATTATCTAAGCCAAATAGAAATAATTAAATGGGGCCAAAAGTGAGACTGGAATCTTGTCTCCCATAAATCATCTTAAATCCTACTGTACGTTCATTTTTTGAAGAGAAGATGTGTACATTAGCAGAAAACGCCTGAATTTGACCTATGGAAACTTCGCCTACCTACTAAGCTCCGCCCCAAAATAACGTCTCTGGTTAAAACGTAACAGCACGTATTTTGTCTTCTTATTATGGAGCCAACGAGAGACCGCTTCCATTCTGAATATGGCGGGGTCTGCAGTGATTCGCTGACGCCAACTTCTGGGACAGTCCCTCAAGCGACGCCTAAGGATGGATTTTTTGCGCCACCTATCGCAGAAGATGAACCCTAACACTCATTGAAAGACACGTGTAAGCTTTTCCGCGCATTCTGACAATTCCAATGCCCCCTCCTCGTACTCATCTTTTCCTTTCAGCTGACACTAACGGGATGCCAGCTCATAAGCGTAAGTCACCCAAGGCAAAAGCAATGACAGTCAAAGTATAGGATTTGTTTGCTTTGCAAAGGGCAGCTTTCAAGCGTAAGATACCCAATTTAAAAGCAGTGTCGGTCAAGTATCATCTAGGATTTTTCTTGCTTGCATGGGAAAGGGACAGCTCTTAAGCATAAGATACCCAATACTAACAACGTATCATATTTCTAACACATTGTAAGTAAAATAATTCAATTATAACCACTCCTGGCAATTAATGATCACGCGCCGTCCCGGTGGCGCAGTGGTCTAAGCGATGGCTTTTGATCATTTGTCCAAGAGGAGTCCGGGGTCGAATCCCGGTGGGGCATGGATATTGTGTTGGTCTTACGGCACTGGCTCTCTCCCTTCCCTGGAATTATTAACCCTAAATTAGGGACGGGCGACTGCTTGTAGCCCATTGAGTTGCTGACGGTGGTCGTTAAACCTCAAATAAAAAAAATGATCACGCAAATTAATTACTTAAAACACCAAATACAAAAAGTCATTTAAATCAGACTATGAAACTTAGCTTTTCAACTACTTAGCATTTAGCCAATGAAAATGCATACACTTCACCTCTAATTTTTCATCACTTTTACTTTTAAGTTTTCCTATCTCATTATTTCTATTTCCAAAACGGTTTGACCTACGGCGTCACGTCTTTCTTGTCTACTGAGGTGGATCCACCGAAAATCTTTGCCATGTATTTCCAATGGCCAAACTTCTGTAGCCATTTTCTTCACAATTAATGCGTCCCCAAGGATCAGAATTTGAACATCGGTAAAAATAACTTCATATTATTATTACCTAGTATATTTAATATTTTGTAAAATTTAACCATAATTATATTAAAAAAATATTATATATTATTAATATTATTTCATTTCATTTATTGCATTTTAGTTGTTACAGACATGGTATTACATAATCATAAATATATAACACAAATAATATATTAATTTAACCATAATTATATTAAAAAATATTATATATTATTAATATTATTTCATTTCATTTATTGCATTTTAGTTGTTACAGACATGGTATTACATAATCATAAATATATAACACAAATAATATATTTTTATATTTTTGTAACAACAGGGAATGAGGAGGAAAAAGGCCTGATAGGCCTGACGTGCCCTCTTCTCCCACAGCATCAAAATTTCCATGAAAATAAAAAAAAATGCAAAAAAACATAAACAAGTCAAGTCCACATAATATCAAACACAGCTAGGGTGGTGCTATCAATTAATAAAGGTAATAAATAGTACATTATGAGCTTTTGGTCAATAAGAAATACCTAAGTTTTCGTTTAAATATATTAATATTATAAAGTGATACAATATCAGTAGGAAATGTATTCCATAATGCCGGACCAGTATAATTAAGAAATGATCTAAATCGTTCTGTTAGTGGAAACATGGGGATTAGTGTTGTTTTTTGTGTCGTGGAATAATCATGACCACGAGTACTTATTGAAATCAAATCTTGGTAATAACCATTTTTTATTCTCAAAAACATCAGTTTACCTATACTATAGAAATGCAATTGTTGAATAGTTAGTATATTAAAATCATTTGGACCGAGTCTAGCCTGAAAGACTGTATTTGAAAATTGAGTATATTGTAATTTAATTTGTAATAGTCTCATGAGTCTATTTTGTAACGACTGAAGTTTTTTCATATTGTATAAGGTAGTTGATCCCCAAACAGATATACAATAGATTAGATGAGACTGAATTAAAGTATAGTATAATAAAAGCATTAGTTTTGGGGTTAAATTGGCCACTGCACCACTAATAACCCCTATATTTCTTGAGATCTTATTAGATAAGTAGTCAACATGTGAATTCGATTTTAAATCATGCTGAATAATGATACCAAGATAATTATGATTTTGCACCACTTCTATAGATGATCCGAGTAAATTAATATTCTGAATTAAGGAAATAGGGATTGACGTACTTGAAAAAATCATTACTTTTGTTTTGTTAATATTAATAGCCAGATCATTTTTAGTTAACCAATTAGTGATTGATATAAAACGGCCTTGTAGTTGTCGCACCAGTGTCTCAACATCATTTCCCTGTATTAATATGGTTGCATCATCTGCATATAAAATAATATCTGAATTGCGTAGACAGATACAGAAGTCATTAATATAAATATTAAATAATAATGGAGCAAGTACCGAGCCCTGAGGGACTCCTGAAATGACTGATTGTAAGTTAGATCTGGTATGTTCAATTTCTGTATTTGCTGGCGACCAGTGAGATAGTTTCTAAAGAGATTATATAATGTACCCCGAATACCAATTGCATACAATTTTGATAATAAGTTATGATTTAAAGTAACAAATGCTTTTGATAAATCAATGAAAAGTCCCAATGTAAATTTATTATTAATAAAATTAGATTGAATTTTATCTTTTAAATGTAAAAGGGCGATTTCTGTTGAGGAATTTGGTAAAACGCCAAATTGATTTTTGTGCAAAATTTTGTATTTTTCAATATAAGCAAATAATCTAACAAATAGTAATTTTCAAAAAAATTAGTAAATATGGATAATTTAGCTATTGATCGATAATTATTAATATCTGCCAGAGAACCCTTTTTAAAGACAGGGGTAATTTTTGCAATTTTTAACGAATCTGGGAAAATACCTGTAGCTAGAATTGAATTAAAAATATATAAAAGGGGAGTAACAATGCAAAAAGTTAAAGTTTTTAAAATTTTGGGAAGAATATCATCTGGACCTGGTCCTGTATTTATGTTAATATTCTGCAGTTGGTAGATTAATTCGGTTCTAGTAATTTCCAAAGTATGCATTGAATTTAAAGTGCATGAGTTGGAGTAATCAGGTAATTGTTGATCATTTAGCTTAGGAAGTTGTTGTATAATACGCTGTGGTGATACAATAAAATGATTATTAAATTGATTAGCAATTTCAGTTTGATCAGTAATTTCGATGTTACCGCTCGTGTGGTGAATCGAAGTTTTTGGTACATTCCTACGGCCTAATAATATGCTTAAGTGCTTCCAGGTTACTTTAGGATTGTTTTTAGAAAAAATATGAAAATAATAATCTCTTTTTAATTTTCTAATGTAGGAATTGAGATTATTTCTAAATTTTTTAAAAATGTTATAATCAATTTGTGACTTTGATTTTAAGAATTTTGTGAACAGTTTATTTTTTTATTTATCTGATTAAGACAGTGCCCTGTTAGCCAAGGTTTCCTTTCTTCTTTGGATTTAGACGTGGTTCTTTTAAATGGAAAAGCCATATTGTACAATCTCTTCAAAGTTATTTCAAATAAATTATAAGCCACTAAAGATTAGGAATTTGCATTATTTCATCCCAGTTCGTATCATGTACTAGTTTTGCGAATAGATTCGTATTACTCTCATTAATAATTCTAGTGAAAGTATTTGTTGGTCTAGAGGCTTGTACATCACTATATGTGTAAATTAAGAAAATTGGTAGATGATCACTGAAATGAAAATTAAGAATACCCGATAAAATCGAGTCCGAAGGTATATTTGTTATACGTAGATCCAAAATTGAGGCCGTATATTGAGTTATTCTTGTAGCTGAAAGAATAGTGTTATAAAATCCTGAAGTAGCAATTGCAGAAACAAATTCTCGTGGATATGAAAGGTTTTGTGACAGATCAATATTAAAGTATCCAAGTAACAGTCCTTTTTCTTTGTAAAATTTATATAATTAAGTATATCAGTAAATTTTTCAATAAATAAAGAAGGGTTCACTGTTGGTGGCCGATAGCAAGCTGAAATTATATTATATTGATCTTCAATTGTAATAATTTCAATATCAGAATTAATAAATGTCAATTCTTCAATTTGAGTGTAGTCCACATTATTTGTTTATACAAAAATTGCAATTCCTCGTCCTCTAGACTCACATAAGGACCTTACAGCTAACCACCCACGGATTTCGGTGATTTTTTTTTAATGAAAGTAGAGGGAAAATGAGGATGATATGTCCCGGCATTTGATCAAATGCCTCTTATTTTCGGAATAAAAAATCATAACGATCCGAAGGATATCATAACAAAATTCGTGATTTCCTGTAAATGATGCTTTACTGTAATGTCACGAGGTCCTACAGCAGTGCATTATAGCATACTCTTACTGTTATGGTGGCTAATGCCGAAAAGTGGGGAATGAACAGTGAACTATCAGTAGCAGCAAAGAACGGAATGCCTGCATTTTCCTATCCACCCTGAAAGTTCTCTCGTTCTCACTTTTCAGAATTCTGTAAGAAGTTATTTCTGTGCAATATTTGCATGAGCTAGGCTATGTCGTGAGCTGTAGGCCTTGTAGTGATGTAGACCTTACACTTAACATTGTATTGTGTCATTGTCAATGGCAATTCGGTGTAGTTTCATTAACAAATAATAAAGAACTTGTTGAAGTAATCGTTGAGTAATGCAGTTTACTAATGAATAGCACATATGGGGACAGAGGAATTGTTAGGAGAATCGAATTATCACATTTTAGCTTATAAAGTATAATTACGTACTTTTATTTGAAGACCTAACATATATGTTGTTATGTATCACTATCGGAGGTTTCGCTATCGTTTATTGGTACACAAAGTTGCGGATGATAATTATCATAAAAACAATGGAAACATAACACTTCTCTACAACGCGAGCATTTCATAAAAGAACTGTTCGAGCATTTACATTTCGTTTGTCGAACGTCGTCCGGAAAACACATTTTGTTCACATTTCCAAAAATTTTTCTTTCATTTATTAACTTTGCAGCAAACCAAGCATACTGCAACATATTCTTGAAAATCGGCGCAGGAAGTTGAGGACGTATAAGTGAATGAATCTTCGCTACATTTTCTCGCTTGTTTAAATGCCTATTTTTTTTTTTAAAGTTCAACAGAGTTTTGTAATTTTTTAATAATTTTTTTCCTTGACGGAAAAGGTACACATCACAAGGTTGACAGTATAGGGTACAATGAGGGGGAATGATTACATCAGTAGAAGAACAAGTGCCGTTGTCCTTTGTGAAGACACTATTAAAGAGTGCTGGATCTGTTTGACCTCTCCATGAATCTACGATGAATAGAAACTTCTCTTTTTCACAAAATGGTCAGATAATGTTTTTCACGAAACTGCTGAAATGCTCTTTCGTTAATTTCCCTGATTTCGACGTTGTCACGAACACGTTTCCATATTCCGCAGTTAGTCCTTCCACAATCTTGGAAACGAGAGGTCCAAATCGTCCCTGAGGCTCTTGCATACACAAAAAAACTTTTGGAAGTAATGCTCTAGAAGCGGTCAATGCATACTGCGCAGTGAAAATGTGCGTTACTTTGTTAAAATCTCCCAAGAATACCTCTGTTGTTTTTTCTCCACGCACAGAAAGTGTCCTGTTCACATTGATTCTATACTCACATCTTGTTTAATTAGTGTTAAGGACGTAATCCAATGGAAACTCTTTGATCAGTCATGAAAGACGTTTTTGGAATTTCTCTGCTTCCGCGATAAAAGTTGGCAAATACAATTCATTTTGTGACTTGATGTAGCGCGTCACTTTTCGCTGGTGGGTGCCATGAACCAGTTTGAATTTTTCAACCACCCTTGTGATGCCATAAAACGAAAATCGTCCGATTGATGTTGCACTTCTGCAGAAGAAGCCACACGAAAATCAAAATCGTATAGCTTGCTGAACAGCATCCAAAATGGAGTTTAAAAGCTCTACATCGACCACGATGTGCTGCTTTACAACGGAAGGCACACCTGAAAAAATGGGAGCAAGAAATTGAACGGGAAGGTGGATTAAAGGGAAAATATGACATAATCAACAAATGAACCTGTGATCGATTTTGTGAAGCTCGAGAGAAAAAGCAGCCGGTAACCACCCGAATGATATAACAATGGGCTTCTGCTGCAGCGGTGCAACATCAATCAGACAATTTTTGTTTTATGGCATCACAAGGGTAGTTGAAAAATGTAAACTGGTTCATGGCACCCGCCAGCGATAAGTGACGCGCTACATCAGATCACAAAATGAATTGTATTTGTCAACTTTTATCGCGGAAGCAGGAGATTCCAAAAACGTCTTTCACGACTGATCAAAGAGTTTCCATTTGCTTACGTCCTTAACCCTGATCAAACAAGATGTGAGTACAGAATCGATGTGAACAGGACACTTTCTGTGCGTGGAGAAAAAACAACAGAGGTATTCTTGGGAGATTTTAACAGAGTAACGCATATTTTCACTGCGCAGTATGCATTGACTGCTTCTTGAGCATTACTTCCAAACATTTTTCTATGTTTGTAAGAGCCTCAAGGACAATTTGGACCTCTCGTTTCCAAGATTGTGGAAGGACTAACTGCGGAATATGGAAATGTATTCGTGACATCGTCGAAATCAGGGAAATTAACGAAAGAGCATTTCAGCAGTTTCGTGAAAAACATTATCTAACCATTTTGTGAAAAAGTTTCTATTCATCTTGGATTCATGGAGAGGTCAAACAGATCCAGCACTCCTTAATAGTGTCTTCACAAAGGACAACGGCACTTGTTCTTCTACTGATGTAATCATTCCCCCTCATTGTACCCTATACTGTCAACCTTGTGATGTGTACCTTTTCCGTCAAGGAAAAAAAATTATTAAAAAATTACAAAACTCTGTCGAGCTTTTAAAAAAAAATAGGCATTTAAACAAGCGAGAAAATGTAGCAAAGATTCATTCACTTATACGTCCTCAACTTCCTGCGCCGATTTTCAAGAATATGTTGCAGTATGCTTGGTTTGCTGCAAAGTTAATAAATGAAAGAAAGATTTTTGGAAATGTGAACAAAATGTGTTTTCCGGACGACGTTCGACAAACGAAATGTAAATGCTCGAACAGTTCTTTTATGAAATGCTCGCGTTGTAGAGAAGTGTTATGTTTCCATTGTTTTTATGATAATTATCATCCGCAACTTTGTGTACCAATAAGCGATAGCAAAACCTCCGATAGTGATACCTAACAACATATATGTTAGGTCTTCAAATAAAAGTACGTAATTATACTTTATAAGCTAAAATGTGATAATTCGATTCTCCTAACAATTCCTCTGTCTCCATATGTGCTATTTATTATTAAACTCCATTACTCAACGAATACTTCTACAAGTTCTTTATTAGTGAAACTACAACGAATTGCCATTGACAATGACACAATACAATGTTAAGAGTAAGGTCCACATCACTACAAGGCCTACAGCTCACGACATAGCTAGCTCATGCAAATATTGCACAGAAATACATGTTTTATTTAATATTTATCTATATCACACAATGTTGTTTACCTTCTTACAGAATTCTGAAGAATGCGAACGAGAGAGCTTTAAAGGAGGATGGGAAAATGCAGGCATTCCGTTCTTTGCTGCTACTGATAATTCACTGTTCATTCCCCGCTTTTCGACATTAGTCACCATAACAGGAAATGTATGCTAATAATGCTATAATGCACTGCTGCAGGACCTCGTGACATTACAGTAAAGCATCATTTACACGAAATCACGAATTTCGTTATGATATCCTCAGATCGTTATGATTTTTTATTCCGAAAATAAGAGGCATTAGATCAAATGCCGGGACACATATATCCTCATTTTGCCTCTACTTTCATTTAAAAAAATTCACCGAAATCCGCGGGTGGTCAGCTGTAAGGTCCCCTTGTCAGTCCTATTTTTATTAAAAGTCTGATAGAGTGGGAGATGTAGACAATAGTCTTCAGAGGGAAAATATGTTTCCGAAATGCAAATTATTTCTATTTGGTAATTAAGTAGTTTAACCAATGCCTCTAGATCAGATATCTTATTGACTAATGATCTGGCATTAAGATGAATAATATTTAGATAATTTTAGGGTTATTAGATATTGTATCATTAAAGTGCTGTACTGAATAATAATTATTAGTCATATATCAATGTACCCCAAACAGTTTTGTAAAATTAGGTCACCTCCCCTAAGCATTATTTGAGAAACCCACAATATGGTGGCCACCCCCTGCACCAATTAATAAAATAATTGACCTTATCTCCTTATATTTTATATATAATATATTATTTTGGCAAAAATAAAAAAGGAAAAAAACAAAAACAGAAAGAGAGAAAAAACAACACAGAAAAAAAAGAACAGTAAAATAGAATAAAAAATAACCTAACAGTTAGTTATTGCTGCATAACATAGTTTCTTTCAAGTACCATGACACATCAAGACACTTTCCAATAGTTGTAATCAATGACATACAAGAACTCAATAAAAAATTATATACATATTAATAACCTCATTACACAGTACAAATTTTATATTGAGTTCTACTGAACTTAATCGTTTAACACTACTATTATTATTAATATTATATTATTATATATTATTACCAGTATACTTAATATTTTGTAAAATTTAACCATAATTATATTAAAAAATCAATAAATTTCCTTTGGTGGTGTTGAGACTGGAAAACACAGTAGATGGCGCCACATCGTTAAATGACTTGTTAAATACTATCACGTCGCATTTTTTTAATCATTTTATTAATATTCGGAATGGAATCAAAATTTGAGTGTATCCATGCGACAGTCTGGAATGTTTATAATGATTTGAGCAACTTTGATTAAATGTTCTGATAATAATTTAGCTGAAAACGTTAACATAATTGTAGATACTGCTGATTTTTAATTCCCAAATAAACCAGCAAGCTCACTCTGCTACATTTTCAGCTAAATTAATGTTAGAATATTTAATCTAAATGGCTCGATCGTTTATTCTAACCATTCCGGAATATCGCTTGGATGGACACAAGTGTTGACTGCAGTTCAAAAATTAATGAAATTTTTGAAAAAAATGCGACGTGATTGTATTTAGTAAGTCACATGCAAATATGGCGCCATCTATTTGTTGGTCTCAACGCCACCAAAGGAAAAGTTGTTGATTTTTAATATCGCATAGATGGACATAAAATATTAAGTCATAATATGAAGTTATTTTTATCGATGCTCAAATTCTGATCCTGGGGAACGTGAGTTGTGAAGAAAATGGATGCAAAAGTTTGGCCATTGGAAATTGTACAAGGCAATTGGATGCGGGCGACTAAATATTTTGAGTGAAATAACAATCGAAGACTTCTTTCAAATTTTTTTAATTTCCCTTCAAAGTTTTGAATCTTGAGAAAAAAAGTTGACCCCGCCCCCGGGTGGGCTCGAACCACCAACCTTTCGGTTAACAGCCGAACGCGCTAGCCGATTGCGCCACGGAGGCAACGAGAGTTGTCAGACACCTGCTTAACTTGAGTTCATGAAGATGCTTTGTCCTCGGATATTCCGTGTTTAGGAAATGTCCAAACAAGCACGGCTGGTTCAACCACAGAGTATGAGGATGTACCTAGGCTGACGAAAAAGACAGGCTTCGGTGTGAAAGGGAATCGGTGAGATCACGTGACTAACTTAGTGCTGCTGCTTGGGCTGCCGAGAACAAACGGTGACCGAGTAAGAGAGCTATTTTTTCCAACACGCAGCGAATATAAGGTGGCACATCTAATCATTGCATATTAATTTCAAACTGTTAGAGAATAAAACGTTTAAAAGGAACATTACTAAAATGTGAGTTCTACTGAACTTAATCGTTTAACACTACTGAATTAATTTTTTTTTTTTTCGTTTTCCGTGTAGTGTGGATTTTCGCGCTTAGCCGTTCCTTTAGCAAAGTCGTATCAAGAGACATATTCGAAAGTTTTGTTGCTCGTTTTAATGAAATTAACTATATTTTCTTCGCTGTCCGTGTAGTTCATTTTTTTCTTTTTGCCTTCGTGATTTTCTAGCAACACTGAAAAGCAAATTCGTTTGATAAATAGCGTACAGAATATTAATAGCAAACGAAAAACGTTAAGCGAAATCATATTGAGGTCGAAGAAAAAGTGTTCCCTCATATACATATCTCTAGTTAAAAAGTTCCTTACTAAATTAAAAAAAGATATATGTTTTTCTTGCTCTGGAAAATATATTTTTTTGGATATTATTGCATGTATTTTGTTTAATGAAAGGGTTATTTCTAGGACAATGCTTCTGTACACTAAAAGTACATAATTTGGAAATCATTCCTTCTTAAAAAAATGCTTAGGATCCCTTTTAGTACAAATAATCTGTCCGTGCATTAGAATTTATTTTACTAAATTTTGAATCCTTAAATATATACAGATCTGTATATATTTCAACACTTTAAAATTATGTGACAATACATTCTGGCACAAGCTATTTTCTTGGTAACTGAAAAAAAAGTCGAATGAAGGACACTGTCACAAAAAATGTTTTCATTGTTTTATGAAAAATAATGCAAGAACTTTTTTATAAAATTATTCATTTTTGTCCATATTAAATTTCCCTTTCATTTGTATTTGTAAATTTACAATTACTATAATTGAACACTGTTAGGTGAACCAAAAATCGAAAAAACTATTTCCATACTAGAATTTAATTCAAACTACAGCAGTAAACAGAATTCTTGCTCACCATTCACAGAAATTTAAGTGCGTTATGAGCCAATAAGCAATCTGAAATTGCAGATTTAGGGCTACTGACTAACTCTTTAATACCAGAAAATTTGAAAAATCCATCGTCGTGGAGCAGGAAGCGAACCTGCATCTCCCGATTTCCATTCGAGAATGCTACCGTTACACCATCCAGGATGAGGAAGTCCCAAACATCCGAGTGATTTAATCTGAATAATCTCAGATTTTCGCCAGTCAAAGCAAGACCTGCTTCATCGTGGCTCAGCTATTTAGTCAGGTCAATGCTTAGCAAATTCCCAGTTATTCAGGTAAACATTGCGGAAGAAATATTTCTTCTCATTATACGCCGGAAATATATCTATAAGCAATCTGAAATCGCATATTTACTGTTACGTAACTAAAATCAAACGATCGTCCATGGAATGGAAGCATGTCACCTCTCCAACAAGGAAGACGTGAAAAGTCCAACTGTGTCTGCGGGAGAGGTCATGGCGACTATTTTCTTTGACTGTGAATCTGTTGTTTACACAGAATTTCTGTCAAACGAGACGACGACCATCAATAGTGACTCATATTGCCAAACACTACGAAATTTGCGAAAGGCAATTAAGGACAGATGCCAGGGTAAGTTGAGCGCAGGTGTCACTCTGCTGCACGACAACGCAGCACGGAAAACAAAGGAAAACAAAGAGAATTGCACGGAAAACAAAGAGAATTGCTGGAGTCAGGTGTCACTCTGCTGCACGACAACGCAGCACGGAAAACAAAGGAAAACAAAGAGAATTGCACGGAAAACAAAGAGAATTGCTGCAGTCATTCAAGTCGGAGGTGTGGCAACATCCACCTTACAGCCCTTACTTATCCCCATGCGACAACCATCTGTTCGGTAAAATGAAACAGGACCTTAGTGGACAAAATTCCCAACCGATGAGACTGTGAAAACTGTGGTCCTTAACTAGTTGCACCAAACTGGACTTTTTCTGTACAGGTATGGAAAAGTTAATCGCATGTTCCGATAAATGTTTACAGTCCTTAGGCGACTATGTCGAAAAATGAATGAATGTTGTACCTTTAAACCAACATACATCCCCTGAGTATATATCTTTGGTTTTTTATATTCAACAGTGTAACTAATTTTTGATCCACCCTCATATTATTAAAGCACTTTGCTGCAATTCAAAAATTAAATTTTTAGTTTGGGTTTTAAAAATTAGCATAAATACTACATTTGGAAAGAGTATCAACTTACCTATTGACCATCAATTTGTCTTGTATCTTCAAGCGGAACGAAGTAAAAAATATTTTTTTAAAATAAACA
The DNA here is from genome assembly GCA_039090855.1 of Macrothele yani. Classification (NCBI taxonomy): domain Eukaryota; kingdom Metazoa; phylum Arthropoda; class Arachnida; order Araneae; family Macrothelidae; genus Macrothele; species Macrothele yani. Next base: position 33,059,812 of record CM077021.1, read on the forward strand.
ATTGGGTCGTTTTTTTAACATAAATGTACCTCAAATGTCTGTTTCAAATAGTTTGAAAGAAGGAAGTCATTACAAGCTGCAACGGTATTCAGCTTCAGATTGTTTTCCCCAACTTTCCTTATGTGATAGCATCTGCAACAAAGTTATAGATACACACAGCAAAATAAAAAAAGAATTCTTGCTAACCAATGGCAGAAATTAAGACATCTGTTTCAAATAGTTTGAATCATGAGAAGGTACAGCAAAATTATCTCAGCTTTAGATCCTGCAGGTTGTGTTACAATCTGAATATTTTATGCATGAGTTGTGTGTGTGTCCATTATTTTCTTCACCTAAAATCTACTTTTGTAATGTTCATACCTAACTGCGATCTACTTTTTTATAAAACATATTTGATATCACTTTTTGGATTAGACAACATTTCAACAGTATAAAGAATTATTTCCATAGATTTCTAAAGGAATTAAGCAGAATTGGTTAGTAGGTTTTCCTAACACTAGGGAATTTATACATTTTACTAACATTCTTTACTAGAAGCCCAAATTTCTCATTATGGTAAAATTAATCATGAAAGAAATACGGGATTAACGCCATATAATACAAATTTTGAAGATGACAATCCGAGTTTTGGCGTAAATGTGACAAGGATGGTAAGTCAGATAATATCTGAAAACTTGAAAATTTTCATCGCCCTGGAGCGGGACTCGAACCCGCGTCTCCCAGAAAACGCCTAGGTATGCTAACCACTACACCACGACCAAGGTTCAAGTTTCCGATCAATTTGAATTTAACCATCACAGGATTTTCAAGTTTTCAGATATTATCTGACTTACCATCCTTGTCACATTTACGCCAAAAATCGGATTGTCATCTTCAAAATTTGTATGGTAAAATTAAATTTTTACTTTCAATATACCTACTATAAATGTCAAGCTAAGCACTAGTACACACACACCAGTGCTGAGACAGCCCGAGGACGAACCGGGCTGCGTAATACTGGAGTTCGGGCTTTGAGAGAGGGGAGAATTTTCTTCCTTTTTCTTGTAATGTGATTTTATATGATTTAGCACACGAGGCTTTTTTTACACTTTCTAGTTGTTAAAGAGAATTCTTCAGCAACTGGGTCTAGATGGGGAGTAGGAATTCCGCAGGGCTATCCATTCCTGGCTTTGATAACAAAATACCATAGACCATGAATTACAGGATTTCTGCCAAGGATAAGTTTCTTTAAGAAGTATAGATAGTAGATAGCAAGCTGACGGAATTTTGCTTCCTACCTCAAAGGGGCAGCTCCTTGCTAATTCTATTTTGAGAACATACGATGTAGATTGTTGTGCCTCCCGATTTTTCCTGATACCATCCCCCCCAACATTTCAGGAAGAAATGAATGGTTAAAGAAACTATAGAAATAGATAGACATCCCTTCCCCACTCCGTAGTTGAGAAAGACATCGGTTAATTGCACGAGTAGGAAAGAGTGGAAGAGATTTTTTTTAATGCCTGTACAAGTTAATCATAGTTTTCGGGCTGACATACTTCAGGCTCGTGCTCTTAAAATTCAGCCCGAACTCAGCTCTGACACACACACAGTAACACTTCAGTTGACTTCTCACAGGTGTTTTTATCAAATTTTTGTGGTAATGAAGTCATAGTGGCAAGTATGAATAAAAAAAAAAAGAGAAATTTCCTGGAATTTTTTAGTACAATATTGAAACGTAAACAAAATGCTACAATATTACTGCTAACATTGATTCATCTGAGAATCAGTGGCGCAGCCACGGGGGGGGACTCAAGGGGCTCGACCCCCCGAAGCCTATTGAAGCGCCCTCATACATTCCCTTTAAAAATTTCCCTTGGAATAAACGGAAACATGTGCTCTATCGAAGGCACTCGTTCCCTACTCCGCCCCCTCCCACACCTCTGTCCACTACAGTCCCTCCGTAGTTGTACCTATTTAGCCATCACCTCCTCATAGCATACAGGCCTGCGGACCGGATTGTGACGTCACCAGGGTAGTCCGTAGTCAGAGATTTGCTGGAAGCCGTACGGCGATGTGTCAAGTGAGCACTTCTTTAACGTACACCAACGAAACAAGTCAGGCGTTATTTAGAGTTTCACTGCATTTAAATAAGCTGTGTTAGATTTTTTTTAAATAACTGCAGAGTTTACACGTTTGTATTATAATCTTTCAAAATACAGTAAAAAAAAAGAAATTACAGCGTAAATCTAGCGTAGCAATAATTTCGACGTAAAAGTGTAAGCAAGACAGATTCGTCAACTTAATGAAATCATCGCTGTCATTTCATGACATTGCTGTAATCAAATTATAAACTGTCGTCATATTTTCACTTGAAGTTATAATGTCGTCATGTTTCACTGAATCATTCTTGTACTTGTGAACAAATCATTCTTGTACTTCAATGATTAGTTTGAGGGTTCATTACGAAATGCCACCGTCGTTTCAAAAGATGTCAATTGACGAATTTAAGGAATCAGATTTTTCATTCATTACGAGCTACGAAATATTCATTCATTCATTCATTGCGAGCTGCGAAATATTGAGTGATGTGAAAATGTATTTTCATATCAGACAGTAACTAGAAATATATTTGCGATCCATGTTCACTAATATATACAAAAAAAGAAGAAAAACTGAATTTTTTCCTGTGTGTTTCTAAATAATTACTCAAGGCTCAATAAAAGACTTTGACATACATACAGTGTATTGCTGCTTGATCCACAGATTACATCAAACAAATTAAGATTTTAAGAAAATTACGCAATTGTTACATTATTAAATGTACAATAACGACATTTTAATGGCGTAACAAGTTTTCCTAATTTTAGTACCATCTAGTTACATGTTTGGACAACTTCATTTTGGTACGAAAATGTAAAATTTATAATTTTTGTCTTCCAGAGCACTATTTAAAAAACGTTTCCTTGTGAAAGTTTAAAACATCTGTATTAAGTTTATTAGTAGTATTAAACAAAACTATTTGGATCCACAACAGAAACATTATTTTTTACCTGGAAAAATACGAGTACTTATTGACATAAATTTCCTGAAATTTGATTTTCAAGAAGTATTCAGGAAAACTACCAATGCACAAATATATATGTTTGTGTAGTTTTTTGTGTATCACAAACACAATTTAATAGTTCGTCCGTTAGCTGTTCCTCGAAGAATTTCAAAGACAAGTTACATTCTAAGGAAATTGGGAATTTGTTCCAATAAGTTTTTAATAAAGTATTTTTCCAGATAAGAATTGTATTTTTTGAGAACCTGACAAACGCACATGCAGTTATTGTACTGGATAAATCTGAACGACTGTTTTGGTACTATAGGATGTTTTTTTAAAAGATGTACGTGTCTCATTATAAATTGACTAACTTGATGTACCATTTTCTCAGAAACTATAAAAAGCAATGGCATAAAATTCTGCGCTAATGTTTTGTCATTACTAAAACTATTGGAAAGATTGTTTTTTCCTTATTTTATGATTTTGGGTTAAAAATAAATTCCATGAAGGATTGGAAAAGTTTATCTCCATACAAGATTGACACCGACCCCCACATTTGGAAGACACGTTCCAGCAGTTATCGGATAATATGATATATATTAGTTCCAGTTATTATATCTGTAGCTTGTGAAGAAAAGGTGCAGGAAGTCTGAAAACAGATAAGTGATAAGTTTAGATGAATGAACAAAAAAACTGATCTCTCATTTTAAGCAGATGTTTTCAAAAAAAAACAAAAAACGAGTATATATTTCTACTTGTATCTTAAAAATCTTGTTTGTTTAGAACATAATTTCCACAATATGTGGATTCGTGCCCATCCAGGTACTTTTTTTGTTTTTTGTCTCTTAAAAATGACAATATCCAAGGCTTGAAAATACCATGCCCTAGATGCCCGGGGCATGTAAATCATTGGCCTGGGCAGGTAAATAAAAAATCTTGTTGCCCACGCTGGACAACTAAATTTTAAAATGAAAAAGTTTGTAATAGAATTTTCTACTACACAAGAAAAAAACAGCCATCTCGTGTCGTGTTTTATTTCGTTGTTAATTACTGGAAGTTGTATTATTGTTACGAAGTGCCAAGGAAAGAGCAATATCACATCTTTAATTATGTTCAGCGACGGGATGCATGCCTTAGGTCTACAAAAGATTTCCACTTACCTGGGAGTTCTTGGTCACTTGAAAATTTCTCCGCTTGATTGAAGTAATCCATTAGGAGGTCCCCGTTAGTACGGAATTTGTATACTCCGACGATTTTCAGTGAAATAATAATAACACGTGGTGCATAATATGACACGTGGTTCATCAATATAACACGTGGTCGATCGTTATAATTACCGTGACAGTGGGGTACACTCCATCTAAACGGCATAATGAATTTTCTTCCAGAGGTGTTTGTCCTAAAAAAATTATGAGAACAAAGAGAGGAAAACTTAATTGAAAACCAACGACAGCCACGCATATTGACAGTGAGGCTTGTGCACTATACAGCGAGCGAGCAAGCTTGACCGTTCGACTACCCACTACGGATTACCAGACTACTCTCTCCTACGTCACCCAGCTTCCGGTATTCGGCGCACGGGCCTATAAGCTATAAGAGGGTGATGGTTTAGCGCAACAGGAGATGCCGAGGCGTTTCCGGTTACTAATGACCGCGGAGAAATCGACCCAACTGAATGGGGAAACAGGTTTGAAGCATTCCTTTCGAAAAAACGAAAACCTGGTAATGGATTTCGGCAAGCTAAATCGAAACGTCTTCCGGAAGAAAGTACTTAGAACACCGTTTCTATTTTTTAATTCCTGAAATCCAAAAATTGTCTTCGAGAATCTAATAATTCTGCATCGAATGAAAGTCAAAGTGAACTTCACGTGGAGGAACATGTATTTGAGGATTCCTTTGTCCGAGAAGCAGATGTCCTTCCCCAAGAACCAGTGGAGAAACTAAGAATAACAGATGACGTATCGTTGATAGAATCATCCACTATCGCAAAAGTAAGTTCTTCTTTGGTATCATCTCCTGGTGTAAAGACAGAGGCGACTTTAGATCTTTTGGGGCCCTAGGCGCTAAAAGATTCAGGCCCCCCTCCCTTCCCCTTCTTATCGCATCAGAAATTTTCATCCGTCAGATTAACAACAGTAAAAAAAAGTAAAGTCAAGAAAAAGTTTTTTATGCTTTTTGAACTGCCATTCTACTTCCTATTATTTATTAGACGTTTTGTAAGAAACACTGCTAATGTAATCACTTTGTCCGTGCACATAAAACTTTTTGTTTTTAGGAATAGGAAATCAAAGGATATTAAAATTGGCACTTTAAATGTCCCATATCATATCTCCCAAGCTCTTTAACGCCACATTCCAAAATTGCTTTCAATCATTGAACTGGGAAAACAAAGGGATAAAGTTTAATGGAGATTGCTTAACTTCGTTTTGCTGATGACGTAATCATCTTTTCAACTACCCCTTCAGAGCTGCAGAGTATGATCCAAGAACTTGCTGGCAGGAGTAAAGAAGTGGTATTAAAAATGAACTTTCAGAAGACAAAAGTGATGTACATTGCTTTTACAAGAAACGAAGATTTATCGATTGATGGAGAAAAGCTTGAGACAACCGATTCCAACATTTATATTGGGCAGCAGATATCCAGTGAGGGTCACGCTGGATATCTGCTGCCCAAGAAGAAATTAATAGGTGTATAAAACTTGGATGGAGAGCTTTTGGAAGAAACAGTACAATTTTTAAGAGCAGTATGCCATTATGTCTCAAAAGAAAAGTGTTTAATTAATGCATCCTGCCAGTGCTTACGTATGGAGCAGAGACATGGACCTTAACTAAGAAAGACATACAAAGACTGCATGGAGAGATGCAGGCTTAGTGTAACCAGGAAAAATAAGAAGATGAACTTGTGGATAAGGAAAATGACAGGAGTGGACGACATCATGACCAGAGTGAAATCACTAAAATGGCAATGGGCTGGACATGTTGCCAGAAGAACGGACCACCAATGGACAACCGAAATCTTAGACTCGATTCCAAGGGACAGGAAAAGACCCATAAGAAGACCCCATGGAAGATGGAAGGATGAAATTCGAAAGTATGCTGGAGTGACATGGAGGAGACAGGCCCAAGACAGACAATTGTGGAAGAAACTTGGGGAGACCTTCATCCGGCAGTGGATTGATAATGGTTGGTGATGATGATGATGATGATGATGATACTTCATGAATTTACTTCTAAAGGCTGTCAAAGTTCTACATCTTATGAAGAAACTGTTCAACTTAGAGGGAAAAATTATTTTTGTGCCTCTGATTAATCTTAACTGTTCCTTCTCAAACATTTAGATTTTCCAATTAGTTCATTAATTTCCTGCTAGAGGCGCTAATGTCTGAAGAATATGGTTTTCATAGATTTTTCAAAAATTATTTTTGCGAAGGATAGGAATAAATATTCATTAAATTTTGCCCATTTTAAATTTCATTACCAGTTTATGAATTTCCCGTAGGAGTTCTCAAAGTGGAAATTTAGTAAGATTTAATTTACGCTACCATTTCAGTTACAGCAAAAGTTCTTTTTGAGTTTGATAAGTTAGGTAAAACTGATTACTGTAGCACCTTTTCAGTTGCAAGTTACTTGTCAAATTTAACGCTATGGGCTCTGAAAATGGATACAATGCGTACAAATTGTCATAAACTTGGAATGCATTTCAATTACAAAACGTCCTTTTTCCATTGCTTCAGCTTTGGAAAATCATCTTGTTTGTACGTTATGAGCAAATTAGTAGGCAACGAGCATGGTATCAAGCAAAAATGAAAACGTTACTTGAAGACATTGGCAACCGGAAAAGTTCTCCACATTAGAAAATTCGGGTAAAATGCAATTTGTGCACAGTACTTCACTTGATAAGGGTAGATGACTTTTCGTGAAGGAGTTTTTCGGTGGTGAACAATTTCCTGAATTGAAGAGATTAAGCTGTCCATGGCATAGACGAATGACGTGGACCAAGAAACTTGGACAGTATAAGAATTTGATCAGTCAGTGTGCAGGAAAGGTAGAATGTGTTACTTGAAATCATTTTTCTTATTATTTTCATCGGAAAAATTGAGAAAGTTTGCATTTTCTTTATTCTGTCAAAAAGATGCATGATATTTTTTTTTATATCTGCACTGCAGTTTTCAGAAACAGAAGCATAGGAATTAAATGCAGAAGATTCGGCTTGAATATGAAAAAGTAGGAACCACAGCATTTCAAGTAAAAGTAAAATTGAAACTTTTTTATTGCTTTTCCAAAAATTAGTTTTATTAAAAGAATAGAAAAAGGGAGAATACTTGATAACCATCAGTATTAAACCAGGACAGACGATAGAAATTTCTTTTGACACTATTAAATAAGAAAAAGACAGTGTAATATTCTCGAATTTCTTTATTTTTTCAGCCTAATTTTAACTCTTTTGTTTTAGGCTGGTTTAGGGGGATTAAGACTGAGAACGAACTTGATTACTCTATAGACCAAAGGGAAAAAACAAATAACAACAAACACCCATGATCATCAAGACAGTATCTACAAGCACGCCTCAGCGTATAACTCAGGGGTAAAAAGAGGGAAAGGTTTCAACACGCAGATGTTTTCCTTTAGCTGAAAGTAGCATGAAAGTAATTTATAATTATACAACAGCAAACCAGTTAAGTCCGTATTCGCCTTAAACAAGGAAACGTGTGGGAAGCGTGAATCCTTCCTTCATCTACCACTGAAAGGAATACAAAATTATTTTAACCGTTTCTTTCAAAACAAGTACATTGATAAGAACTCGAAAATTTGGAGTATCAACGAAGCAAGAAAAAATATATGTTACTACGACGTAATATCAGAAAGTTAAACATCAATTGGCAATACTAAGAAGTAACTTTAAGGATTGGTTTGTTTCGGTCCATGTAAACCGAAGCAAAACTGGCAATTCATTTATACGTTTTCGGGGGCCCTCAAGCTCTGGGGCCCTAGTGCGCCTAGTCGAAAATCCGCCCCTTAAGTTACCCAAGGGAAAAGCAATGATAGTCAAATGATAGGAGTTACTTGCTTTGCAAAGGGCAGCTCTCAAGCGTAAGGTACTCAATGCAAAAGCAGGGTCAGTCAAGTCTCGTATAGGATTTTTCTTGCATTGCAAAGCAGGGATGTAGAAGAGTCTTAGCGCGGCTTAGTGGCGCTAAGGTACTTTTCGTATATAGTTAGGTGGTTGCAGAAGATGGGTAAAGAATGGGTAATTCGTATTGCAAGGATGAAATTATATCGTCGTATCACGCAACAGGACATCTCACGGATTATAAAGGTAAAGAGAATGTTGTTTGTGTCTGGGTATAACTTTCACCGTGAGCTGCTATCAGGGCTATATGCCGTTGACAGTTCCTGATTTGCGGCGGGGAGGGCGCACTACCCATGTGTTGCGGAGATTTAATTCTAGAGTTTAGGCAAAGATATTAAATCTCATTTCGCAACTTTTATTTCGCTTTAGTGCTCTTTTTCCTTTGTTTCTACGAAGCGTGAGAGGAATTTCCCTGTGTCTCTCCTCTATGAAACAAACATCGGAGACACGGTTTATTTAGAGACGCCAGTTTGTCTCATTTTAGGGTCTGAGCCTTTGTATTTTGTAGACGGATTAGTGTTGTCGTGCTCGTTTGATTCTTTGCCTTCTTTACTTCAAAGCAGCCGATTGAAAGCGCAAGCCCTCTTAATTTTTACCTTGATGCTTTACATTAGCCGATGAAGGCGTGTTTTTCCCCCATGGGGCTTCATGAAGGCAAAGGGGTGAGTTCGGTGGAAACAAGGGGGGGGGGGGGGGTTGCTAAGACAGTCACTTCTAGGATTTGAAAGGGAACGCGATCGCAGGAGCACGAGGGCAGGTAAGGCCTGACGTGTTTGGGAAGCACGTCTTAAGCTGACCGGGAGAATGCAGGTATTCTCCGCACCACGAAGAAATGACCGCAGGAGGATTTAAGCAAGGAAATAAGGGTTTTGAGAGGAGCGGGAACGAATGATAGAAAAAGCTGAGCTCAACCTTAAGGTAAGGAAACAAATAAAGTGCTTTACAAGAGTTTTAAAAGGATTGCGAAAAATTGCTACTTATAGTTATTTTATTGTCTTCGAACACGCAAGACTTTGCAAGTTAACACAAACTACGTAACACATGCTTCATTCGGATCCCAGACCACTAACCACAAACTTACACCTCTCACCAGGATGGCGTAAAGAGAATTAAAGTCCATTGTCTAGACGGCAGTCCTGAAAATTATTTCATTGCTCGGAGAAAAAACTGTAGAGAGAAATTAATTAGTCATTAAGGCTTAGTGATACAAGTTTTATGCGTGCGAAAAATATTTCCTTTATTTGATTCATTAAGGAAAACACAACAGATATCTCTTTCATTTACCTCAGAATTTTAGGAAAGAGGCGTGTTGGTCACACTGAATAGATGTGGCAATATTAATTACATTTATTGTTATTCAGCGTGACTATATTACGTGGTTACTTACATCTATTCAGTGTGACTCAAATAATAATCACATTGAACATTTGAAATCGAGTGGACCGAACGTTACTTAAAAAACACTACATATCTTCAAGATGTGACTAAAAACAACGTTTCTTTCCTTCATTAAAAATTGCTCAAATTAAGCGATTTAAATAAAATTAATTAGTAATAACAGTTTTATTAAATATACTGGACAATAAAATTAGCAAAGCAGAATCCACGGTGTTTTTAAAACCTTTGAGTCTTCTTTCCAAATCTTTTTTTACCTAATCAGTTTACCGCTAATGCATTTTTTTTTATTAGAACTACATCACTGTTGCAAAGGGCAGCTCTTAAGCATAAGACACCCAATCTACCAAAGTATTATATTTCCAACACATTGAAAGTAAAATAATCCAGTTATAACCACTCTTGACAATTGATAATCACGCAAATTAATTACTTAAAACACCAATTAAAAAATTTCAAACGATTGGACCTAAGACGCTTTCCCGTTTGTTAAGATTCGTGAGAATTGCATGCGGGCGACTAAATTTTTTGAGTGAAACAGCAATCGAAGACTGCTTTCAAAATTTTTGAAGTTTTGAATCTCGAGAAAAAAAATTCAACTTCGCCCCCGGGTGGGCTCGAACCACCAACCTTTCGGTTAACAGCCGAACGCGCTAGCCGATTGCGCCACGGAGGCAACGTTAGTTGTTGAACATCTGCTGAACTTAAGTTAATCGGGATGTATTGTCTTCAGATATTCCCAGGTGCCTTCAGTGGTAGCTCGCATGCTAGAAAATCGTGGATAGCTTCGCAAAGGATCATGGGATACACTTACCCAAAACATTTCAGAAGCATTGAGCATCGCGTTGGTTTGCGCTGTGTGGAATGAATGTATTTTTGATTTATCTGCATAGTGGATCGAAAAAATGGCTTCCTGTTCAGCTTTTGGATGTACGAATCGACCTTCTAAAAAGATTCCAGTAGTCGCATTTCACATGTAAGTGTTATTTTGCATTTTTATTATATAATTCGTGTACTTGTCAGAGGGATGGGGTGTGGGACTTTACGGTGGACATGTTTCAAAAAACTTTAAAATGTGCGATTATTTTAGGGCCCCCGATGAAACTTTGCCCCTGGCCCCGCAAAAATACCATCCGGCCCTGTCTGCGGGTCACACATAAACCGAGATGTATCTACCGAATTTCGCGACAAAATGGAATTTGTTTGGACAGATTGATTACTAACTGATTTGTAAATCTAATGTACCTCACTTAATCGAGTACGAAAAAAAGTACACAAAAAATGCATATTAACCGTTTGTTGTTATTTTACATGTATGACGTTTTTAATGTTTCTGACACTCGAACATGTAGTGAATTTTATTTGTGTGATTAAAACAGTAGGGTTTTAAAATTTGTGAATTTACAATCTGTATCATGCAATTGGATTTTCAGGTTCCCAAAAAACCAGGAAATAAGAGCTAAATGGATTAGGGCTGTTAAAAGAAAAAACTGGGAGCCATCAAAGTCAAACACATTATGCTCAGAACACTTTGGTGAACATGAATTTGATAGAAGTTCCACTTTAAGAGTACATTTGAAGCCTGATGCTGTACCTGATGAATTTGATGCATTTCCTGATCATTTAAAAAAGGTAAATTTCGAAATATTGATAAAATATGTACCATTATAATTATTAATTTAATGTTATAATCTAATTGATGTTTGGATTAATATTAACAACATATCAGATCACTTCAAAGAGCTGAACTTCCCATTATTGGTATTATAATAAATTCAACATTAAGGTAATTTATTAATCATTTACAAACAAGTCTGTAAAAAAGCTGTAAATAAAAAAATTTCCAAACAAATTTGGATTATTTTTGCATTATCACTAATTAAAACTCATAATTTACAGAAGATGAAATTAAGAAAACCACCTAGAGAGAGAAAAACTGAAGTGCAACTTGAAGTTTCGGAAACAAATATTGAAGTCAACTTGGGTGGAGTTTTACCATTACAGAAAGATTATGAAAAAATGTACATTGCCACAAATAATAAATTGTTAAAATGTAGAAAAAAAATTAAAGCTTTGTTACAGATGCAAAATAGAAATAAAAAAAGAATTGCAAAGCTAAAAAATGTTATTTCATGTCTCAAAAGCAAAAATTTTGTCAATAGCGACGTTTTAGAAATGTTAAGCACAATTGGTTCAAACAATGAATTTTTAAAAAGACAATTGGTCCAAACAATGAATTTTTAAAAAGACAGTTGATCAAAGTTTCGGGTGGTAAACAACTGTGTTCTTATTCTGAACAGCTGAAAACAGTTGCCATTACTCTGCATTTCTATTCTCCACAAGCATACAATTATATGCGTGACACATTTAATCCATTATTAACACACACTCGTACGCTGTTCAAATGGTATAGCCGAATAGACGGGTCTCCTGGATTTACACAAGGAGCATTAAATAGATTGTGAGACGCATCGTGCACCAATTCTTCGCGGCCCACCAGGTGTCACTGCTGCCGTGGCCCGCCTGTTCTCCCGATATGTCGCCCATCGAAAACGTGTGGTCGATGATCGGCAACCGAGTGGCCCGGCAAACACCACCCGTGATGAACTGTGGCAACGTGTGGAAGCAGCCTGGACCGACATATCCCAAGCCCACATCCAAAGCCTCTTTCGTTCGATGCCGCGGCGTGTAGCGGCCGTTATTGCCAGCCATGGGGGGCCACACGAACTATTGATGTCTGCGTGTTCCGCAAGTCGCACGGGCCTGTAAGCTCAATCGTTTCATCTTTGTATCTGTTGTTATGTGTCCAGTAAATCTGGCTTTGCTATCTCGTGTCCTTCTTGGTGTTGCATTTTGGGTGGCCAGCAGTGTATTTGACACGAGGACCTGCTTTCGGTTAGTAGAGTGTTCGGAGTCAGAATGGGAAAAGCTGCCGATTTACCGAAGTTTGATAAAGGACAATTTGTGATGGCACGGCGCCTTGGAACTACGATCTGGGAAACGGCGCGGCTTGTGCGTTGTTCACGTGCTGCTGTAGTGTGTACGTATAAAAAGTGGTGCACAGATGGCCAAACGACGAACCGTCGTCCAGCCGTGTGTTGTCTGCAGCTCATTGATACCAGAGGGAAGCGGAGAATGCCGCGCATTGTTCACAGCAACCGCGGGGTCACAGTGCGACAAATCACTCGCAGCTACGGCAGTGGTGATCAGGGCTACGTGTCACAGCACACAGTTCATCGCAGCCTTCTGCGCATGGGCCTGCGCAGCCGAAGACCCAGCCGGGTCCCCATGCTCACTGCACGTCATCGCCAACAACGCATGAAATGGGCCCGATATTATCGAGATTGGACCGTAGATGATTGGAAGAAAGTGACCTGGTCTGACGAATCACAATTCCTTGTGCATCACGTAGACGGCCAAGCGCAGATACGCCAATTACCAACGGAGGCTATGTCACCTTGATGCACTATTGGCCGGAAACAGGCAGGCGGCGGCGGTGTTATGCTGTGGGCGATGTTTTTTGGGGGGACACTTTAGGTCCCATCATCCCAGTAGCACAATCCCTGACAGCTGTAAGGTATCTGAACATCGTTGTGGACTAAGTCCACCCATTCATGGCAACTGCTGGTGATGGTCATTACCAACAGGATAATGTGCCACTGCCAGAATCGTCAAGGAGTGTTTCGAGGAACATGCTGGTGACTTTCGGTTAATGCCCTGGACTCCAAATTCACCTGACATGAACCCAATCGAGGATTTGTGGTTCGACTTGGAAAAGGAGGTTCGTGCTAAATTACCCCCCCCCCCCTCTCCCCGAAATGTACGGGAACTGGAGGACCTGCTATTGACATTATGGTACCAGATACCCCAGGATACCTATTGCCACCTCATCGAATCGATGCCTTGCCGAGTAGCCACAGATTTGAGGGCTAATGGGGGTTCTGCAGCTTTTTAGGTAGGTGGTCATAATGTAATGGCTCAGCGGTATATACTGAAGAACAATTGAATTAGAGATACCTGTCTAGTAACGTGTAGCACCACCTTTCGCCCTGATGACGGCGGCGATTCGTCTCGGCATGGACTCGACAAGACACCGAAAGCGTTGGGAAGCCATAAGGATCCACGACCCCTTAAACAAGCTCCCACAGTTCACGAAGATTTAATGGAGGGGTTCAGAGCCTAGAACATCTCTCTCGATGGCATCCCAGATGTGCTCGATGGGATTGAGGTCAGATGACCTAGCTGGCCAAGAAAGGTAGGTCACGTCGGTGGAGTGTTCATCCAACCATTCGGATACAATTTGGGAGCGATGGCACGGTGCATTGTCTTGTTGCAGGATGAGGTCTCCAGTGGGATGTTGAAGACGCACAAAGGGAAGCAAATAGTCCTCAAGGATATCCCGATAAAGTTGACCTGTGAGAGACGATGTTACACGTACCAGGGGTCCCATTTCAGTCCACGTAAACAGTCCCCAGACGAGAATGCCACCCCCACCAGCTTGTAGAGTACCCTGCTGGCAAGAAGGATCCATCGCTTCATGTGGTTTGCGCCGTACTCGTATCCTGCCATCCGCATGTACCAACGTGAATCTCGACTCATCAGTCCAAGCAACATTTTTCCACATGTCTAGGGTCCAGTGGCGATGTTCCCGCGCCCATGCTAATCTTTGCACCCTGTGATGTGCGGTCAGCAGCGGTATCCTCGTGGGACGATGGCTTTTGTACCCCATAGCAAGGAGATGGTTCTGGATGGTGTGGCTGCTTACACGTTTTTGTGCACCAGCGTTAAATTACCGAGTGATTTCCTGCACTGTGGCCTGCCTGTCCGCTGTTACAATGCGAGCTAGCCGACGATGACCCCGCTCATCCACACGCTGTTGTCCACGGCAGTTGGCTCTTGCAGGGATGGTTTTACCGGATTCGATGTACTCACGGGGCACCCGTGATACATAGTGGCTCGTGAAAATCCCAGTGCCTGCACGACTTCCGAGATGGAGTGACCCATTTGTCGGGCCCCGACAATTTGCCCACGATCAAATGCGCTTAGAGTCTTACCCATACTGCGTCCGACTCTTACTGATTCCCGTCGCATCACTCCTTATATTGTCGGATCGCTGCATACGTCATGTCGTTTTCGTTTACAGGGCCGCCCACAGCGCCACATTTGCATAACGCCAGCTGTCTCTAAGTCAATTGCTCTTCAGTGTATATCCCACTTTTTTGCAAATAACTACGTACCCTTCAAAATATAATGAGCTAAAAGGTGTTCTTCGCGGGAACGAGGAAACAGAGATCAATCAAACGAAAAGCTTTTGCTTTGTGCAAAACACTGTGACGTTAAGTGTTTTTTTTTTTATTCAGGAGTAAATAATTTAAATAATTTTGCTCTTTCTGTGCCACAATTCTTAATTGTTTACTTATGTTCTGTATTTTCGTATAAATCGGAAGGTCATTAGACCCTGTCACACATCCGTTGCGTGTTTTGCGTGTGTGATCCTGAGGTATTACAAAGAATCTGGTTTTGTTCTCTGAAAGAATAGAATTTGCGCGATATGATTAACTTTGGCGTAAGTGTTTTGTAATATTTTGTACTGGCATATAACTAGGGCAGTCGTTTTAATTGCAATGTGTACATTTGTGTTACACGCAATAAAATGTCGCATTTTTAATTTTACGAAAAATACCTATATAGGTTCCAAAGAATTTGAATTATTAAAACGCCCGTTCAACTAGTTAATATTAGGTGTACAAATAAGTTTTAAAGCATTTTTTGTGACGTATATCGCTAATTTACATATCATGTGACCGTAACTGTTCCAAACTATAAAATGTGACACAGAAGTTTGCTCAACAGTCAAACGCACTTGCACACATCGTAGGTGAAAGATGGCAAGCGATACTGCATTCGTTACGAATTTCATCAAGGGAAAAGTGCATGTGTATCGATCTGTTCTGTTCTGGTGGAGAATATTGTATCGAAAAGCACGTGTGAGTTTTTATTTAGACGGTTTAAAGCAGGTGATTTGGATGTTAGCGATCGAGAACGTAGCGGAAGGTTGCACATGAGGAACTGCAAGCATTGCTGGATGAAGATTCGTCTCAAACGCAAAAAGAACTATAGCTGAACAACTGGGGGTAACTCAACAAACCATTTCCAATCGTTTACGCGCAATGGGAAAGACTCAGAAGGGAGGGAAATGGGTGCCACATCACGTGAACCAGAGGAAAATGTGTGCCACATCACGTGAACCAGAGGAAAATGGGTGCCACATCACGTGTACCAGAGGAAAGTGGGTGCTACATCACCCGAGCCAGAGGAAAAAGTATGAGCGTGTGATGAAATATTTGAATCTATTGAATAAACAACACACAGGTCTTTCCTGTGGAAAATTGTTACGGGTGATGAAAAGTGGATATGGTACGACAATCCCAAATGCAAAAAACACTGGGTATACTCCGGTGAAGCAAAGACTACGACACCGAAACGCAATATTCACTCCAAGAAATTTCTGCTGTGCATCTGGTGGGATATGAAGGGTGTGGTCTGTTATGAACTATTGGAACAGAATCAAACTGTTGCTGCTGATCGCTATAAGCAACAATTGCTGCGATTGGGCCGGGAAATCTGTCGGAAACGTCCATTCAGAGGCAAAGGACTGCGTCCCGCGAGATTACTGCACGACAACGCTAGGCCGCATGTCGCGAAATCGGTCAAGGAAACGTTATTGACGCTTGGTTGAGAAGTTTTGGAGCACACGGAGTATAGTCGCGACATAGCCCCTTCAGACTATCATTTGTTCCGATCGATGCAACACGGTTTGTTTGCTGTACGGTTCCGGACATGTGACGAGGTGCAAAAATGGGTTGACGACTATACATCGCGTCACACCACGAAATATTCTTCATGGTTGGAATCCGTCAGCTTCCCGACCGATGGCGGAAGGTGATAGATAATGACGGCGCATATTTTGATTCGTAAAGGTATTGTTGTTTCCAATCAAATCACATGTTGCGTTGTCTTAAAACGCTTTAAAACTTATTTGTACACCTAATATTATGGAATTTAAAAATCTCTGTAATTGAAACAAATAGATTTTCGCAAAAGGGCCTCGAAGATATTTTTTGCGGGGTGCCGCAAGTTTTTAAGGCTCGCCACTGTACACATACGTGTATCATGCACTACATATGTGCTCAACTGACAATTCCTTGCAAAAAGAGCTTGATTTTTCTTAAAATAATTGCAGCACACAGAGAGCCTTTCCGTTATAGACAAAGCTGTCCATAAATTTAGGAAACCGAAGCCTCTCTGCACTCTCACGCCAATAGACCTCACAGTACGAGAGAACTGGGCTGTTATCCCATTTGTTCCTCATATTTGCTTCAGAATTTCAAATACTGTCAAAGTTTTAATTTCAAAGTTATTTTGAAACCTATAAACAAAGGGAATTTTTACGGATTTTTTTTTTTTTGATTGGAGGTTTAACGACCACCGTGAGCAACTCAATGGCTATAAGTAGTCGCCCGTCCCTAATTTAGGGCCACTGGTTCCAGGGAAGGGAGAGAGCCAGTGCCGAAAGACAAACACAACATCCATGCCTTACCGGGATTCGAACCCGGACCCCTTTGGGACGAATGATCAGAGGCCATCGCTTAGACCACTGCGCCACCGGGGCGGCTTTTACGGATTAAAAGACTGTGTCGAAGACATAAATTCCTGGGGAATTTATCAGATCTCTTGTGGACTTTCGTATAGGACAGACCCGCAGGACTTTTATTTATTTATTTATTTATTGGTTGGAGGTTTAACGATCACCGTGAGCAACTCAATGGGCTATAAGCAGTCGCCCGTCCCTAATTTAGGGTCACTGGTTCCAGGGAAGGGAGAGAGCCAGTGGCCGTAAGACAAACACAACATCCATGCCTGACCGGGCTTCGAACCCGGACCCCTTACGGACGAATGATCAGAGGCCAGCGCCTTAGACCTCTGCGCCACCGGGGCGGCCCACAGGCCTTCAAGTTTTCGTGAGAAGGAACACAAAACTTACGTACAGAACTGTGAACTGAAAAAGTCGTCTATAGCTCAACATTGTCACGAAAATAACCATACATTTTTGTTTGAATACGCTAGACTTATTGATAAACATGATTTTCTTAACAAGCGTAATACACAGTCGAGTCACATTATTGTGACCACCTCCTGCTTTTGACGTCAACAACCCGAAGCCAATGAAGCAAGGCACATGTCGTGAGCTGGCTTGGATTGAATATAAGGTGTGCTGTAGGCATTCTGAAAACATATCATTCGTTGCTGTCATGGATAAAAGGAGCGATTTATGATTTACAAAAAGGGATGATTATCAGCTTTCGGGCCAAGGGTGGCAGTTTTCTGAAACAGCGGAGTTTGTTTAACTGTTCACGTGCTGCTGTGGTTAAAGTGTATCGTGATAGGAGAAATGACACCATTGCGAATAAGCGACGTGGAAACTTCGTCGCACCACGTGCCACTGATATGAGAGGTGAACGTCGGCTTCGAAGGTGCGTGAGGGCCGATAGACACACTACAGTGGAGCAACTCACTGGCCGAATGAACTAGGGGGCTACCAGAAGTGTGTCTAAAATGACAGTTCAGCGAAACCTGCTGCGTATGGGGCTCCGATGCAGACGGATGGTCACTGCACCTATGCTAACGAAGGTGCACCCGCAGAAAATGCTTACATTTGCACGGTAGTATCGGAATTGGACCTCTGCTGATTGGCAAAGAATTGCCTTCTCTGATGAGTCACGTTTTCTGCTTCATCGAATGGATGGACTTTGGCGTGTAAGGCGAGAAACATTGGAGAACAAACACTCTTCAACCACTGCTGGAAGAACACAAGCTAGTGGGGGCAGCGTTATAGTCTGGGGAATGTTTTCGTGGCATTCTCTGGGTCTACTCATACCTGTGGAAGGCACTATGGACCGAATTCGTTATGAATCCATCCTTGCAGACCACGTACACCGATGCATGCTGACTGTCTTCCCTGGGGCGCATGTGATCTTCCAGAACGACAATGCGATGTGTCACACAGCTAGAAATGTCCCAGAGTGGTTGGAAGAGCCACGATGAATACTTCAAACTACTTCCCTGGTCCTCCTAATTCCCCAGACTTAAACCCAATTGAGCATCTGTGGGACCACCTCGATCGTGTTGTTCTCTCTATGGATCCTCCACCACGCACCCTCCAGCAGCGTCACATGCACTGCAGTCAGCATGGCTCCACATACCTGTAAACACCTTCCAAAACCTTATTGAGTCACTCCCAGCCCTTCTAGCTGCTGTCCGCGCTGCACACGGCGGTTACTCTGGATATTAGTTGGTGGCCACAATAATGTGACTCGACCGTGCGTATTACAAGCTTTCCACACATAGCGCTGCTCTTTACGGCTTGTCAACGACATGACACTTTAAGTACCACTTTATAGCGCGTGCCAAAATTGCACATTATAATTTACTGTATGTAAAACATATTCTAAATATTGGGTTGTCGGAAAAGTCATGACGTATTTTGGCACCCGATGGCGGTTGGGCGGTTTTGGAAGTACTAGAGGCATGCGCAGCTCTGTTGTTGCTATGGCATTCGACAGGTGCCAGTTCTAGCTGTAGTCTAAAAGGAATAGTGAGCGATTTGGTTGATTTGCGGAGATTTGACATGAAGTTGAAGATGGAAGACCAAACTGTGCATTTTCGCCATATTTTACTGTTTTACTTCCGTAAAGGGAAGAACGCGCGTCAAGTTTGTGAAAAGTTGCGTAAAGTGTACTGTGATAATGCTGTACAAGAACGTCAGTGCCAGCGATGGTTCGCAAAATTCTGTGCTGGTGATTTTGACCTCAACGATGCTCCTCGGTCCGGGAGGCCAACCGAGGTTGATGACGACTAAATCAAGGCATTGATCGAGTCAAACATCCATCATTCAAGCGTTCAAGACCACCTGAAGAAGCTGGGATACGTAAGCAAACTCGATGTGTGGGTTCCTCATGAACTCGAAGAAGCTCAATTGACGGCGCGTATAAACATCTGCGATATGCTCATTAAACGTGAGGAAAATGATCCTTTTTTGAAGCGACTGATAACTGGTTACGAAAAGTGGATTGTGTACAACAATGTGCTGCGCAAACGGTCTTGGTCCCGACGTGCTGCTTTACATCAAACGACACTTAAAGCATATATTCCTCAGCGGAATGTTCTGGTCTCAGTGTGGTGGGATTTTAAAGGTGTCGTGTTTTTCGAGCTCCTACCACGGAACCAAACAATCAATTCGAATGTGCACTGTCGGCAATTGGACAGTTTGAACGAATCCATCATCCAGAAACGTCCAGAGCTCGTTCATCGTAAAGGTGTTGTGTTCCATCACGACAACGCGAGACCACACACAAGTTTGATCACCCGCCAAAAATTATTGGAGCTTGGGTGGGATGTGTTGCCATACCCAGCATACTAGCCTGATCTTGCGCAGTCAGACTTCCAGTTTTTCGCCACGAAAGACAGGTCCTTCTATGAACGAGGCATTCTGCAGCTCACTGAAAGATGGCAAAATGTTATCGAACAAAACGGGCATTATATCATTGATTGATCTTTGTTCTTTCTGTCAATAAATGACCTTTGCAAAACATGGCTAAAATACGTCATGACTTTTCCGACAACCCAATATATTATATATCATCATCGTCAACCATCATAAATCCACCGCTGGATGAAGGTACCGCCAAGTTTCGTCCACAACGGTCTGTCTTGAGCCAATCTCCTTCATGTCACCCCGGCATGTTTTCGAATTCCATGGTCTTCTGGGTCTTTTCCTGTCCTTTGGCATCCAGTCCAAAATTTCGGTTGTCCATCATTGGTTCGTTCTTCTGGAAATATGTCCAACCCATTGTCATTTCAGGGATTTTATTTTGATCATGATGTCTTTCACTCTTGTCCTGTTCCATATCCACGAGTTTCTCTTCTTATCTTTCCTAATTACACCGAGCAAGTATCTCGCCAGGCTTCCTTCCGTTGTCTGCAGTCTTTGTGTCCTTTTTAGTCAAGGTCCACTGTCGGACACCGCTGAGTTTAATCCGCCACTAGCCGCCCCGGTGGCGCAGTGGTCTAAGCGATGGCCTCTGATCATTCGTCCGAACGGGGTCCGGGTTCGAATCCCGTTGAGGCATGGGTGTTGTGTTTGTCTTACGGCACTGGCTCTCTCCCTTCCCTGGAACCAGTGACCCTAAATTAGGGACGGGCGACTGCTTATAGTCCGTTGAGTTGCTCACGGTGGTCGTTAAACCTTCAATAAAAAAAAATAATAATCCGCCACTAGGCCTTACTTATTCCGAATCTCCCAAACGGGCCCGACGTAGGTTCTTTTGAATCCAGTCGAGTTGAAGTCGATCGCTGAAATACTGAAACGTGTAGTCGGCAATTACTTAATATCTAAGGCAACGTGTGACTCCCGTAAATTGTCTTTTGTTAAACGTAACAAAATTTAATAGATGAGAAACAAACTTAGTTCGATTTTTGTTATTGGAGGTTTAGCGACCACCGTGAGCAATTCAATGGGCTATAACCAGTCGCCCGTCCCTAAATTAGGGTCACTGGTTCCAGGGAAGGGAGAGAGCCAGTGCCGTAAGACAAACACAACACCCATGCCTCACCGGGATTCGAACACGGACCCCTTTCGGACGAATGATCAGAGGCCATCGCTTAGACCACTGCGCCACCGGGGCGGCTTTCGTTCGATTAGCTATCTCCACGTGCCAACAGGTTTCCAGATGGGGAACACTTCACCATCTCGGAAATATCCCAAAAGATCCTTCGTCACGTTTAACTTGAGTCTTTCCGTCCAAATCCCGGTCAATCTCGGATCGCCGAAAAAGCCTAACTATTCCGTCAGCCAAAACGTAAATACCAGACATGTCTAACCGACACTCCCGGCTCGAACACGCCGTTTGTCAAGGGAAAATCCCTGTCCTCGTATATATCGGACCCTCACCGTCCGACTAGGCACTGTAGTCCGACTACGTAGGAAGGCGAAACACCAGAAGCCTCCTGAGCTGATTAAATCCTAATCTAGGTTTAGAGACCTGAACCCACAGCGCGCTGAGCCTTTAGGCAGGTGAAATGATAGATAATTTTGTAAATGCGGGAGCAATGTGCCTTGATAGGAAAGTGATACAAAGAAAAGTACAGAAAAATTAGAGTTCTAGGAGTTTTTTTTTTTTTTTTTTTGGAGGTTTAACGACCACCGTGAGCAACTCAATGGGCTATAAGCAGTCGCCCGTCCCTAATTTAGGGTCACTGGTTCCAGGGAAGGGAGAGAGCCAGTGCCGTAAGACAAACACAACATCCATGCCTGACCGGGATTCGAACCCGGACCCCTTACGGACGAATGATCAGAGGCCAACGCCTTAGACCACTCCGCCACCGGGGCGGCAAAAGAGTTCTAGGAGTAAACGGTTTCCCGTCAAGTGCTGAAGTTATAAGCTAACCTACATACTGAGCATCCACAGCAGCCGTCCGATCCGAGCAACCCGTTCGTCGCGCCGATGTCCCGCCGGCGCAAATGCACAGAAGGCCACGGAGAAGGGAAACCTAAGAAAAAAGAGAAGAAACACACACAGGAAAATCAAACATAAACAAGAACACTCAGTTAACAGACACAAGTCATCTTACATTCATCCAAGCAACAGTCGACTTATGCTCAAAAAAAAAAATAATAATAATAATAAGATTTCATACATGTACATATCTATCAGCCATTGGGGTATTAGTCAACTTTGCTTAGTTTAATTTAATTGTTAGGCTATAACGAAGTAAATTTCTCCGTCATTTCTGTCCACGCCAGGATTTGAACCCGGATCCCCTCATTCCGGAATAAGTCACTCTACCAATTGAGCTACGCGGACGTTTTATTCTGATTTGCCTTTATGTCGTGTGCGTCCTTCTGGCAGGTACGTCACATCTCCTGGTACGTTACAAGGCGCCTGGTCATATATCCGTTATACACAACAAAAAAGATAGAGTTGTTTCTATTCATATTTAGAAGCACAAAAAAAAAAGTTAAAAAATTACCAGTTGCTCTGTCCTCAAACTGGAGTAAGAATCCTGAGTCGATCATATGTAGAGGATTTTAGGAAGGGAGTGTCTGACCCCAGGTCTTAAACAACCCTTAGAAATAGGAAGCTAGGAGATTTGGGCTTGAGTGCTCGATAGGAAAGTGACGCGGAAGCGAGATAGAAAGGGGGAGGAAGACGCCCTTATTTATTACCGAGGGGTCAGTACCCGGGGCCCGACGGCTTAACGTGCCCATCCGACTCACGGCGGATATTTCGTGGTTCGATCGTTCGTACCATACCTCGACGAAACCTGAGGTTTCGTCGAGGCACTCACGAACGTTGACCACTAGACCATCCGCGGCCCAAGCCTCCTGAGAGAACGTGTCACTCCCTTTTATAGCCTTATCCTTCTTGACCCCCCCTCCCGCCACTCCTTCGCGCTTCTGGAATCCTGTTTCCGTGGAGTTCGCCTATCTCTCTGTGCGAGTGGTGATCTTTAATACATCCAACCCAGTCGTCAAGGTCAACGGATGCCGCTAGGCACATGCCTGGCACAGCACTCCCTAATCCGAAGTGCAATAAAAAACGCGCCACGTGCCTTACACGTGCGTTTGAATTTGCATTACATTACACTTAAAATAATAAATTGATACAGAAAAGGCTGCTACATGAAAATAAATATTGGGAGCTTGACTCCGTCACCTTACATCCATGTTTCAACTCCGTACGTAAGAACTGGAAAAATGCATATAATAAAAACTTTTCTTTTGAATGTCATATTTATCTTTAAAATTGTACCATTTCTTCCAAAAGCTCTCCAACCAAGTTTTATACGCCGATTAATTTCTTCATCAATGTGCCCCTCAATTGATATCTGTTGTCCAATGTAAATGTAGGTATGGGTTATCTCCAGCTTTCCCCCATCAATCGATAAATATTGATTTCTTGTAAAAGCATTGTACCTCGTTTTGTCTTCTGAAAGTTCATCTTTAACCCCACTTCTTTGCTCTTGTCAGCAATTTCCTGGATCACACTCTGCAACACTGTAAAGGTAGTTGCAAAAATGACTACGCCATCAGCAAGTCGAAGGTGAGTTAAATAATCTCCATTAGTCTTTATCTCCTTGTTTTCTTAGTTCAATGATTGAAATACATTTTGCAATGTGACATTGCAAAGCTTAAGATATGTGGTATTACCTTGTCTCACTCACTTCCCAATTTTTATTGGTGCTGAATCTTTGGACTTGCGTTTTCTTACATATTATTAATAATGCTAATGTGTGTCCTCTAATACCGCAGGATTTCAACGCCTTTGTAAGTGCTGATGGTTTCACGGAATCAAAGGATTGTTCATAATCAATAAAAGTCATACATAATGGGAGTTCATATTCTCTCGTTCTTTATATATATATTATTAAATATAAAATTATTATTAATATATTATTATAATTTTGCTTTTATGATAACACGGAGAGCAACACTAATTGAAAAACAAGAGTACCTAAAATTCCTGTTGTTTTTTTTTTTTTTGTTGTTGTTTTTTTATTGGTGGCAAATATGTTCTAATCTGAGCTTTCACCATTAAACTGTTATATGTAAATGAAAGACGTTTCCATTTCTGTTGTTGACAACAGTAACGAGGACCTATTGTGTTTTGTGGTTTTGTGTTTGCGGTTACTTAGCTACTAAGTGGTGAAGAATGTATAATGCTCTAGGCAAACAGTTCTTTCAGTGGAAAATTACTTAAAACTGAAAGCGGAGATGGCAAGCAACAGAATGACGACCTGTAGGGTGATCTAGCTTTTCCCCCTTTTCGGGCTTGGAGATGGCGGTAGTATTAAGGCTGAGTTTTATAACATATGTTGTTATGATTCTGACTAAAGGTAAGCTAATCTTTTTTATTAAATGTTCGGGAACTTTTTGTTTGTTTGAATGTTAACGACTCCGATGTATACCTAGAGTTAGGATCATGATCATAATCATATTTAGAGGATTTTAGGAAGGGAGTGTTTGACCCCAGGTCTTAAACAATCCTTAGAAATAGGAAGCTAGGAGATTTGGGCTAGAGTGCCCGATAGGAAAGTCACACGGAAGCGAGGTAGAAGTCGGCCTTATTTACTATCGGCAGGCCAGTACCCGGGGTCCGACGGCTTAATGTGCCCATCAGATCATATGTAGAGGATTTTAGGAAGGGAGTGTCTGACCCCAGGTCTTAAACAACCCTTAGAAATAGGAAGGAAGCTAGGAGATTTGGGCTAGAGTGCCCGATAGGAAAGTCACACGGAAGCGAGGTAGAAGTCGGCCTTATTTACTATCGGCAGGCCAGTACCCGGGGTCCGACGGCTTAATGTGCCCATCAGATCATATGTAGAGGATTTTAGGAAGGGAGTGTCTGACCCCAGGTCTTAAACAACCCTTAGAAATAGGAAGCTAGGAGATTTGGGCTAGAGTGCCCGATAGGAAAGTCACACGGAAGCGAGGTAGAAGACGCCCTTATTTACTACCGGGAGGCCAGTACCCGGGGTCCGACGGCTTAATGTGCCCATCAGATCAGATCAGATCATATGTAGAGGATTTTAGGAAGGGAGTGTCTGACCCCAGGTCTTAAACAACCCTTAGAAATAGGAAGCTAGGAGATTTGGGCTAGAGTGCTCGATAGGAAAGTCACACGGAAGCGAGGTAGAAGACGCCCTTATTTACTACCGGGGGCCAGTACCCGGGGTCCGACGGCTTAATGTGCCCATCAGATCAGATCAGATCATATGTAGAGGATTTTAGGAAGGGAGTGTCTGACCCCAGGTCTTAAACAACCCTTAGAAATAGGAAGCTAGGAGATTTGGGCTAGAGTGCCAGATAGGAAAGTGACACGGAAGCGAGGTAGAAGACGCCCATATTTACTACCGGGGGACCAGTACCCGGGGTCCGACGGCTTAATGTGCCCATCAGATCAGATCAGATCATATGTAGAGGATTTTAGGAAGGGAGTGTCTGACCCCAGGTCTTAAACAACCCTTAGAAATAGGAAGGTAGGAGATTTGGGCTAGAGTGCCCGATAGGAAAGTCACACGGAAGCGAGGTAGAAGACGCCCTTATTTACTACCGGGGGCCAGTACCCGGGGTCCGACGGCTTAATGTGCCCATCAGATCATATGTAGAGGATTTTAGGAAGGGAGTGTCTGACCCCAGGTCTTAAACAACCCTTAGAAATAGGAAGGTAGGAGATTTGGGCTAGAGTGCCCGATAGGAAAGTCACACGGAAGCGAGGTAGAAGACGCCCTTATTTACTACCGGGGGCCAGTACCCGGGGTCCGACGGCTTAATGTGCCCATCAGATCAGATCATATGTAGAGGATTTTAGGAAGGGAGAGTCTGACCCCAGGTCTTAAACAACCCTTAGAAATAGGAAGGTAGGAGATTTGGGCTAGAGTGCCCGATAGGAAAGTCACACGGAAGCGAGGTAGAAGACGCCCTTATTTACTACCGGGGGCCAGTACCCGGGGTCCGACGGCTTAATGTGCCATCAGATCAGATCAGATCATATGTAGAGGATTTTAGGAAGGGAGTGTCTGACCCCAGGTCTTAAACAACCCTTAGAAATAGGAAGGTAGGAGATTTGGGCTAGAGTGCCCGATAGGAAAGTCACACGGAAGCGAGGTAGAAGACGCCCTTATTTACTACCGGGGGCCAGTACCCGGGGTCCGACGGCTTAATGTGCCATCAGATCAGATCATATGTAGAGGATTTTAGGAAGGGAGTGTCTGACCCCAGGTCTTAAACAACCCTTAGAAATAGGAAGGTAGGAGATTTGGGCTAGAGTGCCCGATAGGAAAGTCACACGGAAGCGAGGTAGAAGACGCCCTTATTTACTACCGGGGGCCAGTACCCGGGGTCTGACGGCTTAATGTGCCATCGTCAGATCATATGTAGAGGATTTTAGGAAGGGAGTGTCTGACCCCAGGTCTTAAACAACCCTTAGAAATAGGAAGGTAGGAGATTTGGGCTAGAGTGCCCGATAGGAAAGTCACACGGAAGCGAGGTAGAAGACGCCCTTATTTACTACCGGGGGCCAGTACCCGGGGTCCGACGGCTTAATGTGCCCATCAGATCAGATCAGATCATATGTAGAGGATTTTAGGAAGGGCGTGTCTGACCCCAAGTCTTAAACAACCCTTAGAAATAGGAAGGTAGAAGATTTGGGCTAGAGTGCCCGATAGGAAAGTCACACGGAAGCGAGGTAGAAGACGCCCTTATTTACTACCGGGGGCCAGTACCCGGGGTCCGACGGCTTAATGTGCCCATCAGATCAGATCAGATCATATGTAGAGGATTTTAGGAAGGGAGTGTCTGACCCCAGGTCTTAAACAACCCTTAGAAATAGGAAGGTAGGAGATTTGGGCTAGAGTGCCCGATAGGAAAGTCACACGGAAGCGAGGTAGAAGACGCCCTTATTTACTACCGGGGGGCCAGTACCCGGGGTCCGACGGCTTAATGTGCCCATCAGATCAGATCAGATCATATGTAGAGGATTTTAGGAAGGGAGTGTCTGACCCCAGGTCTTAAACAACCCTTAGAAATAGGAAGGTAGGAGATTTGGGCTAGAGTGCCCGATAGGAAAGTCACACGGAAGCGAGGTAGAAGACGCCCTTATTTACTACCGGGGGGCCAGTACCCGAGGTCCGACGGCTTAATGTGCCCATCAGATCAGATCAGATCATATGTAGAGGATTTTAGGAAGGGAGTGTCTGACCCCAGGTCTTAAACAACCCTTAGAAATAGGAAGCTAGGAGATTTGGGCTAGAGTGCCCGATAGGAAAGTCACACGGAAGCGAGGTAGAAGACGCCCTTATTTACTACCGGGGGGGCCAGTACCCGGGGTCCGACGGCTTAATGTGCCCATCAGATCATATCAGATCATATGTAGAGGACTTTAGGAAGGGAGTGTCTGACCCCAGGTCTTAAACAACCCTTAGAAATAGGAAGCTAGGTGATTTGGGCTAGAGTGCCCGATAGGAAAGTGACACGGAAGCGAGGTAGAAGACGCCCTTATTTACTACCGGGGGCCAGTACCCGGGGTCCGACGGCTTAATGTGCCCATCAGATCACATCATATGTAGAGGATTTTAGGAAGGGAGTGTCTGACCCCAGATCTTAAACAACCCTTAGAAATAGGAAGCTAGGAGATTTGGGCTAGAGTGCTCGATAGAAAAGTCACACGGAAGCGAGGTAGAAGACGCCCTTATTTACTACCGGGGGCCAGTACCCGGGGTCCGACAGCTTAATGTGCCCATCAGATCAGATCATATGTAGAGGATTTTAGGAAGGGAGTGTCTGACCCCAGGTTTTAAACAACCCTTAGAAATAGGAAGCTAGGAGATTTGGGCTAGAGTGCTCGATAGAAAAGTCACACGGAAGCGAGGTAGAAGACGCCCTTATTTACTACCGGGGGCCAGTACCCGGGGTCCGACGGCTTAATGTGCCCATCAGATCACATCATATGTAGAGGATTTTAGGAAGGGAGTGTCTGACCCCAGATCTTAAACAACCCTTAGAAATAGGAAGCTAGGAGATTTGGGCTAGAGTGCTCGATAGAAAAGTCACACGGAAGCGAGGTAGAAGACGCCCTTATTTACTACCGGGGGCCAGTACCCGGGGTCCGACGGCTTAATGTGCCCATCAGATCAGATCAGATCATATGTAGAGGATTTTAGGAAGGGAGTGTCTGACCCCAGGTCTTAAACAACCCTTAGAAATAGGAAGCTAGGTGATTTGGGCTAGAGTGCCCGATAGGAAAGTGACACGGAAGCGAGGTAGAAGACGCCCTTATTTACTACCGGGGGGCCAGTACCCGGGGTCCGACGGCTTAATGTGCCCATCAGATCAGATCAGATCATATGTAGAGGATTTTAGGAAGGGAGTGTCTGACCCCAGGTCTTAAACAACACTTAGAAATAGGAAGCTAGGAGATTTGGGCTAGAGTGCCCGATAGGAAAGTGACACGGAAGCGAGGTAGAAGACGCCCTTATTTACTACCGGGGGGCCAGTACCCGGGGTCCGACGGCTTAATGTGCCCATCAGATCAGATCATATGTAGAGGATTTTAGGAAGGGAGTGTCTGACCCCAGGTCTTAAACAACCCTTAGAAATAGGAAGCTAGGAGATTTGGGCTAGAGTGCCCGATAGGAAAGCCACACGGAAGCGAGGTAGAAGACGCCCTTATTTACTACCGGGGGACCAGTACCCGGGGTCCGACGGCTTAATGTGCCCATCAGATCAGATCAGATCATATGTAGAGGATTTTAGGAAGGGAGTGTCTGACCCCAGGTCTTAAACAACCCTTAGAAATAGGAAGCTAGGAGATTTGGGCTAGAGTGCCCGATAGCAAAGTGACACGGAAGCGAGGTAGAAGACGCCCTTATTTACTACCGGGGGACCAGTACCCGGGGTCCGACGGCTTAATGTGCCCATCAGATCAGATCATATCATATGTAGAGGATTTTAGGAAGGGAGTGTCTGACCCCAGGTCTTAAACAACCCTTAGAAATAGGAAGCTAGGAGATTTGGGCTAGAGTGCCCGATAGCAAAGTGACACGGAAGAGAGGTAGAAGACGCCCTTATTTACTACCGGGGGCCAGTACCCGGGGTCCAACGACTTAACGTGCCCATCCGACGAACGGCGGGTATTTAGTGGATCGAGCGTTCGTACCTGCCTGGGATCGAACCTGAGGCCCTTCCCGTGGCAGTCACGAACGTTGCCCACTCGGCCACCCGCGACCTAGAGTTAGTATCAGTCAGCTCTCCCTACTTTAGGGCGCTGGCAGGGGCGGATTGCGTCGACTAAACCAGGCCGGGGAAATTCAGTTTTGTTGTCCCCACTAAAAACACACAAACCTACATAAGCACACCTCATAAATTGAATTCCGTCGTGAAAGAATTCAGTTAGATCCTGGATGAAAGGGAACTGTTCAAATATGCATTCTAAAACGAATTGATTCATGAACACAAATTTTAACAATTTAAGGTGAAAGAACTTTAAAAATTCGCTCTTGATTGAATGTAGCATAAAAACAGATAGCTATTTTCCTCTGAAAAGTTTGGTTGTGACACAAAAAAAAAACAGGAGTCTCTTGTAGACCCTATTTACAACTGAAGCACCAAAAACGATTGTTCTATTGGGTTAATGCACACATCTTACATACGCATATAAAAGATTAATGGCATATGTACACTGCTGGCCACCCAAAATGCAACACTAAGAAAGAAGCATCCGATTGGCCTGAAATTCGCAGCATGCGTCGCCCGCGAGAGGACATGCAAACGATATGCATTGCAGGGCATATGCAAATCATGTGCGTCCGGCACACCACCGAGAAGCACTATAAGACGGGTGCACAGAAGGTGGGGTGTAAGTAGTGGAAGTATGTTGTGCTGCCGGACCTGTGCGTGGGAAGCTTTCTGATGCCTCGTTGCACAATACGGCAGTCATCCAGCACGTTTCGGAGTTCGACAGAGGACGAATAGTGGCTTACCGCGACAGCGGTTTATCGTACCGAGACATCGGCGCCCGTGTGGGACGACATCCAGCCACAGTCAGGCGAGTATGGATTCGGTGGATGCAGGAGGGACGGACGGACCGGCGTGAGCGATTGCCGCAGCCGCGGCACACCACCGAACGAGAGGACTGGCATGATGTGCGGTGGGCATCGACGGCTCTCACCGCCACATCACGAACGTTAGCGCAGGAATTAGTTTTGCGCAACAACCTGTGTCGCCACGTACCGTTCGACGTCGTCTACAGGAGCGGGGACTTGTCGCACGGTGCCCATTGCTCCGATTACCATTGACGTTACACCACCGGCTAGTGAGGCGGTGAACGCCACACCTGGACTACGGAATGGCACGACATTGTCTTTTCCGACGAATCCCGCTTCTGCCTGCTACACCACGATGGTCGGATCTGCGTGTGGCGGCACCGCGGCGAGAGACTGTATGACGCCTGCATTATGCATCGCCATACCGGTCCGTCGCCTGGCGTTATGGTTTGGGGCGCAATTGGATATGACACCCGCACCCCTCTGGTGCGCATCGCCGGTATACTCAATAGCCAACGCTACATCTCCGACGTTTTGGAGCCTGTAGTCCTCCCTTACCTGCAGGACCTGCCAGCAGCCACGTTTCAACAGGACAATGCGCGCCCGCACGTGGCACGCATCGTGCAACAATTCTTCACGGCCCACCAGGTGTCACTGCTGCCGTGGCCCGCCTGTTATCCCGATATATCGCCGATCGAACACGTCTGGTCGCTGATCGGCAACCGAGTGACCCGGCAAGCACTACCCACGGCTACGCCTGATGAACTGCGGCAACGTGTGGAAGCAGCCTGGACCGACATACCCCAAACCTACATGCAAAGCCTCTTTCGTTCAATGCCGCGGCGTGTAGCGGCCGTTATTGCCAGCCATGGGGACCACACGAACGATTGATGTCTGCGTGTTCCGCAAGTCGCACGGACCTGTAAGCTCAATCGTGTCATCTTTGTATCTGTTGTTATGTGTCCAGTAAATCTGGCTTTGCTATCTCGTGTCCTTCTTGGTGTTGCATTTTGGGTGGGCAGCAGTATATATATATGCATACCGACATGTACTTACGGTATATAATTTATGACTACTGAACTTGTGGTGTTAAGATAGAATTAAAAATAGCAACGTTTCTCGAAATAAAATGTCAATTCACTTGATGCTCGCGTAAAGTTCACGTGTGAGACTGAAAATAATGGCTGCTTACTATTCCTTGATGTCCTTGCATTACGCTCTGAAGGATTCTTTAGTACAACAGTGTATCGAAAACCATTTGCTGTTTCCTTACCCCCATATGCAAAATCAAGTCACCCATGGAAACAAAAGACCTCTGCCTTC
This sequence comes from Macrothele yani, assembly GCA_039090855.1. Classification (NCBI taxonomy): domain Eukaryota; kingdom Metazoa; phylum Arthropoda; class Arachnida; order Araneae; family Macrothelidae; genus Macrothele; species Macrothele yani. The sequence continues at coordinate 33,091,343 of CM077021.1, forward strand.
TACACATACGCATATCATGCAGTACATACACTAAAGTGCCAGAAAAACTGGTACACTAGTCTAATACTTAGTAGGTCCCCCACGGGAGCGCAGGACTTCAGAAATACGACGGGGCATGGACTCCGCTAGCTTCTGGAAACATGCTGTAGGCAATGCACTCCATACTTCCTGCAGAGCGTTCTACAATTCGGGTGTATTCCGAGGTCTCGGATTCCTGTGTTCGATAGCGCTTTGCATGGTATCCCAAATGTGTTCTATCACGTTCAGATCTGGGGACTTGGGTGGGAATGGCAACACCCCAAACTCAGATGAATGCTCCTCTAACCATAATGTGGCTTCCCGTCACTTGTGTGGAGGTGCATTGTCCTGTTGGAACAGGCCCAATCCATCAGCATGAATGCAGGACATGAACGGGTGTACCTCATCAGAAAGGATACGCGTATAGCATTGGCCGATCACAGACGTTTGTAGACGTACCAGGGTTCCCAGTGATGTCCAGCTAAACACACCCCATACTATTACGGACCCCCCCACCAGCCGGTACAGTTCCCTGTTGACAGGCGGAATCCATGTCCTTCTGGGGTTTGCGCCACACACGAATCCTTCCATCTGCCCGATACAGTTGGAAACGCGACTCGTCAGACCAGGCTACTTGTTTCCAGTCATCAAGTGTCCAGTAGCGGTGTTGCCGTGCCCAAGCGAGGCGCATAGCTCTGTGTCGTGCACCCATCAAGAGGACTCGAGTTGGGCGTCGGCTCCCAAAGCCCATATCGTGCAGGGTACGTTGCACAGTCCGGACGCTGATGCCTGTTGAGGCTCCAGCATTGAATTCCAATGCTACCTGCGAGAGTGTCGCGCGAAACGATTCTTGACAGCCGACGATAGTCACGTTCACCCAATGTATTTTTACGGCCACACTGGTATCGTAGGTTGGAGGTTTTGCCGAAATTCTTGTAGTCACGGTATAATGAATAGAATTCTCCTGCTGGACGTGTAGTGCAGGAAAGCTTACGTTAAGTCACGTTAGGGTTATTGAAAGGTTACTTGACGTAGCTAAAGTGTGCTTAATCTTCAAAGTGCTAGAGTTTGTTTAGGTAAGACACGCACGTGCAATAAATTCCAAGAATATGGAACTTCTTTTTACTCAGCGTTCCTCATTATCTTGAATATCAGTAATATAACTTCGGTTTTAGTACATTAGTACCTTGAAGGCTCCTTATTAGAGCGGTAAACACAATATCCCCTGAACTTAACGTACACACTCAATGAAATAGACTTAACGGCCAGACAGAGGTCTGACAATAAAATGAACTAAGAAAACGTACTCACTTTTAACCTTTTATTGGGGAGCTCCTGGTATTACTCAAATACACACTCCAACATAACACAACTACTGTTAGACCGAACTTTCGTACTATCGTAGAATCGCATAACAATAATTAGGAAGAACCTATCACATATAAAACGAAGCTGCTTGGTATAGTTGAGCGCGCCTTTATATACTGCATACCACCACGTCATGACTTACACTCGTTGCCACATATGATTCAGCGGGAGAAACAACATCTCGTTAAGTGAGAAGATAATTTGCACAGGAAAATAAAATAACAAGAGATAGTAAAATCAAAAAGAAACTGAATCTAGAGTATACGTTACAACGGTACACCCTTGCAATGGTCGTCCGTGAAAATCCGAACTTCGTTTCTACCTCCAAAATACTATGGCCCATCTCACGAGCGCCAACTATGACACCGCGTTGAAAATCGCTTGAATCGTTATTACTTGTCATTCTCATGCCGAAAACAGCTCTGACAGCTGGCAAGGATGTCTATCGCTTTATATACGCACTGGCGGACGCAACCGTGTACGCGCATAGGTGACGTTGTTATGTATTTTGCATAAGCTCGTCTGTAGCAGTTTGTCCGACACTTCAGTGTATATGCTCAACTGAGGTTTCCGTAAAGAAAGAGCTTGAATTTTTTAAACGAATGGCAGTACACAGAGGATATAGTTATTCCATTATAGACAAAGCTGTCCAAAAATTTAGGAAACCGAAGCATGTCTGCTCGCTCGCGCCAATAGACCTCCCAATACAAAATAACTGGACGGTTAACCCCCCCCCCCACCTCCCTCTGCTCCTCAGATTTGCTTCGGAATTACAAAAATGTTCAAAAGTTTTAATTTCGAAGTTATTTTTAAACCCATAAACAAGATGAATTTTTACGGAACAAAAGACTACGTCGTAGGTATAAATTCCTGGCGAATATATCAGATTTCTTGTGAATGTGGATTTTCGTATACACGACAGACGCGCAGTGCTTTAAGTTTCCGTGTGAGGGAACACAAGATTTATGTACGGAACTGTGAACTGAAAAAGTCTTCCATAACCATCAATTTTTGTTTGGAAACCCTACGCTTAAACCTGATTCGACTACCAAGCTTATTATATTAGAAGTTTTCCACATATACCGGAACTTTTCACGGCTTGTCAACGACATGGCGTCAACTCCATTTCTTTCAAGCGCGTGGAAACAGCTCACCAAAATCCGTGACGGTCAGAACTCTGATGATGTCACAATGATTTAAATGTTTACGTTCCATTCGTCCTGATGATGACGAGCCAAACGCTCTGCGAAACTATGGTCGATGCGTAACAAACATTTTATTGTGAGAAACGTTGCTATTTTTATTCTAACTTACGGTTCTATAAGGGCAATTTCTGAACAGCGGAAAAGACTTTGAGGGAGTCCCTAAGTGCAGTAATCTCTCTAGCAGGAAGAAGCTCTGGGGGATGGGATGGTGTACCTATTAAGTGCAATTATCCCATGAACTAGGAGAAGCTGTGAGTGCAACTGACCATTTTCAGAGTGCAACTGACCCTTTTCGGAGTGTAACTGACCAGCACCCATCTTCAAAGCTACAAAATGTTCTGTTAAACCGCGGTACAAGGTCACGTCACTATTTTGAAACTACAGTGTGATTTCCATACTTTCAGTTGAAGAAATGTTTTACTATTTTCATACAGCATATCTACACATACAAATGTTGAAGATGATAATCCGTTTAGGGTTAGCTTACGCCTGGGTAAGCTAACCCGGTCGCTATCTGGGAGACGCGAGTTCCAAACGAGCTCTAGGACGACGAAATTTTCAAGTTTTCGGATATTATCTGACTTACCATCCTTGTCACAATTGCACCAAAAAGCGGATTGCCATCTTCAAAGTTTGTACAGGGTGCGCCATATAAAAGAGTGGACAGACGTTGTTAGGTGGATTAAAGTCGTTTGGCGGGTTTCCAGTTAAAACCGCTTTGTTCCACTTCTAACCGGTTTCTGCGTGTACAGCTGCAAAGGAATTCTCCGGAGTGGTTAGTCACAGCCAGGGCAGTGTAGGTACGTGGTCATAAGTGTAAGTGAAGAGTGAACAAAGGCAACGGAAATGATTTTAAGTACGGAACAGCGGATTTTTATTGTGAAACAGTATTTCAGAAATAACTCCTACAAGGTTTTAAATGAATGCTTTACAGAAAAATTTCCAAATGGCGCAGCACCGGCAAAATCAGTGATACAGAAGTTAGTGCGGAAATTTCGTGAAACCGGCACGGTGTGCAACAGGAAGAGAAGCAAACCAAAGACAATTCGTACAGAAGACAATATCAAGGATGTGTGCACAATGATGTTACAAAGCCCTTGGAAGTCAATTCGCCGAATATCGTCTGCAACGGGAATATCTGCCACGTCATGCCAATGCACGGTGGATTTGCATTTTCGGCAGCGCAAAGTTAGGGCGCTCCAAGAACTTAAAACTCCTGATTATGCAAAATGGATGCCATATTGTAAGTGGTTTCAGGAGACCATTGTCAGTGGTGAAATGCACCCAACACTTTATTACATGACAGATGAAGCATGGTTTCATCTGTCCGGATATGTCAATGCGCAAAGCAGAAGGATTTGGAACGACACGAATCCCAGACAGACAATGGAGACTCCTCTGTTTGACCAAAAGATAGGCGTTTGGTGTGCTGTTTCTGCGAAGAGGATAATCGGCCCATTCTTTTTCACTGACACCATCAACTCGGAACGCTATGTTCAGCAACTGTTCAACCCATTTGTTTCCGCACTTACAGAAGAAGAGCGAACATGTGATTTCCTTCTGCAGGATGGTGCAACGGCACATACTGCGCGGAACAGTTTATGTGCTGCGCATGAAGTGTTTGGGGAGGACAGAAACCTATCGAAGGGACTATGACCACCCAGGTCACTCGATCTCTTCACCTGTGACTTTTATCTGTGGGGAGTATTGAAAGGGAAAGTGTACGCAACTAATCCGCACACCCTTGATGAATTAAAAGTGAGCATTACGGATGTCATAGTCCAGATTACTGCCGATGAGTTGTGGCGCGTTACGAACAACATGTTCCGTCGTGTGCAGCTGTGTCTTGATGTCAGAGGACAGCACTTTCACTAAAGTTTTGGTAGTACAAAGTGGAAGTACGGACATCTGACGTGGACTAGGAACATTAAACAGAGGTCATCGCTCTTACCTCGTTTATAAATGATTATAAGAAGCACATAAAACTGCTTATAAATGTGGATTATTCTTATGCTTATAAATGTGGATTATTCTCATTGGCCGCCACCGGGAAATTTCCCGGTGGCGGCCAATGAGAATTTTTCCGTGACTCATTTATAAATGTGGAAAGAGCGATGACCTCTGTTAGATGTATAGTAACATTGCCTGACTGTTGTCGTTCATTATACTCCGGCCTCTTATAACGAAGTAAATTTCTCCGTCATTTTTGGTCTACGCCGGGATTCGAACCCGAGTCCGCTTATTCCGGAACAAGTCGCTCTACCAACTGAGCTACGCAGACGTTTATTCTGATTGCTATGTGCCTTTATGTCGTGTGCGTCCTGCTGGCAGCTACGTCACACTCTTTTATATGGCAAACCCTGTATTATATGGTGTACTCCCGTATTTCATTCATATCTACACATATTTTTCAGGATGTCCCGTGAATTATGAAGAAATCGGTTCTACCTGCCTGCGTGTGATGGCTGCCAATACACCCCAAGGACGAGATGCTGCATGCTCAAGCGATAGTGCTGAAATTGGTAGGATTCGGGACAAGGAGAGTTTAGAACAGCTCGCAGTTTTAGTAAGGGAAAATGCCGAGAGGACAGTCCCGCTCTATGCCTGGATTGGAGTAGAAAGGCTTTCAGGTTTTGGTAGTACGAAGTGGAAGTACATTGCAAACGATGTGGAGTTCGAACAAGAAGACTATCCACTATGGACCAAAATGCCATCTATGGCCGATGGTGGTTGTGGTGCAATAAACGTTGATAAAGATTACAAAGTTGAACCTTTTACATGTGATGCGAGAATTCCTTTTGTTTGCGAGAAAAGAGACAAACGTAAGTATGAGAATTTACAATTTTTGTGTGCTTCTTATGCTTATAAATTGTGGATTTTTCCCTTTGCTCGAAAGGTTTGTTGTGAAGTGGCGTAGGGTGACCGAAAATTTAACCGGGGCTAAATATTTTCTTAATTATTCTTAATCTTCTTCCGTACTGTGAAATACACTATACTGACAAAAGTCACCGGACACCTAGAAGAGAAACACAGCATAGCATTTATTGACATGCATTAGTACGGTGTCAGTCCACCTTTGGTCTTAATGCATGCACTGGCCCTTCGAGACAGGCTTTCGACAAGATTTTGGAACACATCGATAGGTATGCGCTTCCATTCAATACATAATGCTGCCGCTAACTGTTGCTTAGTAGTAGGCCTTGGTTCCAAACTTCTTATGCGGCGCTCTAATTCATCCCATAGGTGTTCTATGGGATTAAGATCAGAGCTCTGTGCTGGCCAGTCCGCACACGATACGGATTGACACGCCGTAACACTCCTTGCTTTATGGCTCGGTGCATTATCCTGCTAATACCAACAAGGCTCGGTTCCATACTATTGCCACAGAGTTGGTCGGGCATAATTGTCCAGAATATCGAGGTAGACGTGCTGGTTAACAGGGTTGTCCACGATAACCAATGGGCCGGGACAATATCACGAAAAACACCCCCACACGAGTACACTGCCAGCTCCAAACTTGACCGTAGGAACTGTACACTGTGGTAAGTAGCGTTCCCCGGTTGCTGGATTCACCAGTCCATAGGACCCGTTTCCATTGATCTACGGTCCACGATAAATATTCTTTACACCATGCTAAACAACGAGTAGCATTCCGAGTGGAGATGAAAGGCTTATGAGCAGCCGCACGACCACGTGTACTCTGAGGTCTTGTGCAGTGCTCTGTCGATTAGCTGTAACTACTCTCCTGAGGCTTCGACGTCCTCTATCACTGATTTTGTTTGGTCTGCCGGTACGTTTTGCTGCTTTATGTGTCTTTCACTTATTCAGTACATCCAAAACAGTTGACTTGGGTATGTTTAAACGCCTCTCGGTTGCTCTAATGGACAACCCACTAATATAACACCCAACAATCTTTCCTTTCTCAAAGTCAGTTCAGCGACGCTTTCACTCAACCTCACAGTGCGATATGATCGCAGTCAGCTGCAGGCTTGTTTTTATACCGGTTGGAGCTGTACCGCGCATCTTAACATTGCAGCGGATCCATTCATTTGCTTTTGAATGGGTGTCCGGTGACGTTTGTCAATATAGTGTATAATTTCAGTGAATTGTACATAGGCGAATCAAAGAGTAAGTTACATTTAGCGCCATCTGGAGTGAGATTGCAGTCAGACCGTGTGTGCTTGGGAGTGAAGTAGACAATACGTCATTGCTGCCGACGGGAGGTATTTTAGTTCAGTAATTGGGTAAGGCGTATACAGGAGGCAGTTCATAATGACGCATCGACTGGATTCTTACTCCAAATTGGAAGCGCGAGGAACCATTCGATTTTTGTGGGCTAAGAGCCTAAATTGCACTGACATCCATCATAGAATCTGTGCTGTGTACGAGGGGAATGCCATGTCTCGCCCGGTCATTGTAAAGTGGTGCCAACAATTTGAAAAGGGTCGCACAAATTTGACGGACGAATACCGCTAAGGCATGGCATCAATATCCAACACTCCGGGGCATGTTGACGACATGATACGGAATAATTGGCGTATCAAAATCAAGGAAATTGCCAGTGCGTTAGACATTTCGTATGAGACTGTGCACTCCATCATTCACGAGCAGCTGGGATTTTGGAAATCGTGTGTGAGATGGGTGCCACGTTTACTCACCGACCAGCACAGAAACCAACGTTTCCTGTTGTCTTTGGCTTTTCTGTATTGGTATTCTGCTGAGGGTCACAATTTTTTCCGTCGAATCATCACAAGTGACGAAACGTGGTTGCACCATTTCACCCCTGAAACCAAACAATCGTCCATGGAATGGAAGTATGTCACCTCTCCAACAAGAAAGAAGTGCAAAGTCCATCCGTCTGCGGGGGAGGCCATGGCGACTGTTTTCTTTGATTGTAAAGATGTTGTTTACACAGAATTTCTGCCAAAAGGGACGACTATCAATGCTGACTTATATTGCCAAACGCTACGAAATTTGCGAAATGCAATTAAGGACAGACGCCGGGGTGAGTTGAGCGAATATATCATTCTGCTACACGACAACGCCACACCCCACACAGCATGGAAAACAAAGTTATTGCTACAGTCATTCACGAGGGAGGTGTGGGAAAATCCCCCCTACAGCCCCGACTTATCCCCGTGCCACTACCATTTGTTCGTTAAAATGAAACAGGACCTTAGTGGACAATGATTCCAAACCGATGAGACTGTGAAAACTGCGGTCCTTAACTGGTTGCACCAAAATGGGGAAGACTTCTTTTTGTACAGGTATGGAAAAGTTAATCGGTCGTTCGGATAAATACAGGGTGTCTACAAATGATTGGAGCGGGGGCCGCGTGTGACCTAGTAGGCAACGTTCGTGACTGCCACGGAAAAGATCTCAGGTTCGATCCCAGGCAGGTACGAACGCTCGATCCACTAAATATCCGCCGTACGTCGGATGGACACGTTTAGCCGTCGGACCCCGGGTACTGGCCCCCCGGTAATAAATAAGGGAGTCCTCCTTCCCCTTTCTTCTTCGCTTCCGTGTATCGGGCAAATCTCCTAGCTTCCTATTTCTGAGGGTTGTTTAAGACCTGGGGTCAGACACTGCCTACCTAAAATCCTCTACATATGATCTGATGATTGGAGCGGTTTCGTGATTCTTTTGTGGCTGTAATATTATCGATATGCTGCTCGAGTTGGATGTTACCAGACACACATTGCTCAAAGTTTACTTTGGTCGCCGCTAGCAGCCGCGTTAGGGCAGCACTTGTCTTAGAGTCGGTAAGATGGCTTCAAACAGCGGGACAGTGATTGATGTTCTCGAATTTCATGCTAGTCAATCTGTGACAACAGTGCAACGACACTTTCAAACGAAATTTAGGAAAACTCCACCCAGCGCCAATTTCATTCGGCGATGGTATGAACAGTTTAAAGCGATAGGATGCCTGTGTAGAGGGAAATTAACGGATCGTCCATCAGTGCCTGAAGAATCCGTGGAACTCGTGCGGTCAAGTTTCGTGCGTAGCCCACAGATGTCGACGTGCACAGCAAGTAGAGAACTAGATATTCAACGATCGACCGTTTGAAAGATGTCACGCAAACAATTGAAGAAGAAGCCGTACCGCTTGCAATTGCTATAAGCCCTGACGCCCGATGACAAAGTGAGTCGCTTTGAATTTTGTTCGCGTTTTCAAAGTTTTATGAAAGAAGACGATGCGTTTTCTTATAAACTTGTCTTCAGTGATGAAGCAACATTTTTTGTTAGTGACAAAGTGAACAGGCACAATATGCGAAGATGGGATATTACTTCTCAGATTACGAAGTACAAATCACAGTCCGCTTTACGACAGCAAATGTTAAAAATATTGGGTTGATGCATAAGTGCATGCGATTTTTTTCACCGCACTACAGAAATGTATTACATCAGAAAGGAAAACAGAATCAATCAACTATGTAATCCTCCCTCCACACCATTTTTACGATTGTGTTCCAACGTTTAGATAGCTCTGCGATGCCATTCTTGAAAAAACGTGCAGGTTTTGCTGCAAGAAGACCATCAAGGAGATTATGGAGATCAACATCATTGTTGAACGTTCTGCATTCAACAGAAATCGGAACATTGGATAGTTTGAAGGGGGTAACATCTAGAGAATAGCCCGGATGTGAAAGGATCTTCCACTTCATGTCCTGAATGGCTATTTTGGTCATGTTTGCACTGTGGTGGCGTACGTTATCGTGTTGGAGAAGGACACCCTGGCGCCGATGTGGCCGTTTCTGCTGAATTGCTCCCTCCACACGGCGGGGTTGCTCACAATAGAGTGCAGCGGTTATGGTCCAATTCCTCGGCAGCCTTTCCCAGTGCATAATGCCCTCCATGCCCCACCAGGCACACAACATGATCTCCGCAGGATGAATTTCATGTTTTGGACGCGGTGTGGGCGTCTTGTTTAGGCTTAACCATTCCCTCTGATGCCAAAAATTCACCTGCAGGCACCACTTTTTCATCTCCAGTAACAATACGTGACAGAAAGGGTTTGTGTTGCTGAGAACATTCGCTATAACGGGCGAGCAAGGAACCACATATTGCAACACGCTGATTCTTGTTGTCCTCGGTGAGAGTGTGAGGCACCCAAGACCCCAATTTCTGGACCTTTCCCATAAGTTTCAGGTGTCGCACCACTGTGACCTGATCACAGTCCATCTCAGTGACCAATTCGCTGATTCTTGTTGTCCTCGGTGAGAGTGTGAGGCACCCAAGACCCCAATTTCTGGACCTTTCCCATACGTTTCAGGTGTCGCACCACTGTGACCTGATCACAGTCCATTTCAGTGACCAATTCGCTGATTCTTGTTGTCCTCGGTGAGAGTGTGAGGCACCCAAGACCCCAATTTCTGGACCTTTCCCATACGTTTCAGGTGTCGCACCACTGTGACCTGATCACAGTCCATCTCAGTGACCAATTCGCTGATTCTTGTTGTCCTCGGTGAGAGTGTGAGGCACCCAAGACCCCAATTTCTGGACCTTTCCCATACGTTTCAGGTGTCGCACCACTGTGACCTGATCACAGTCCATTTCAGTGACCAATTCGCTGATTCTTGTTGTCCTCGGTGAGAGTGTGAGGCACCCAAGACCCCAATTTCTGGACCTTTCCCATACGTTTCAGGTGTCGCACCACTGTGACCTGATCACAGTCCATCTCAGTGACCAATTCGCTGATTCTTGGTGTCCTCGGTGAGAGTGTGAGGCACCCAAGACCCCAATTTCTGGACCTTTCCCATACGTTTCAGGTGTCGCACCACTGTGACCTGATCACAGTCCATTTCAGTGACCAATTCGCTGATTCTTGTTGTCCTCGGTGAGAGTGTGAGGCACCCAAGACCCCAATTTCTGGACCTTTCCCATACGTTTCAGGTGTCGCACCACTGTGACCTGATCACAGTCCATCTCAGTGACCAATTCGCTGATTCTTGGTGTCCTCGGTGAGAGTGTGAGGCACCCAAGACCCCAATTTCTGGACCTTTCCCATACGTTTCAGGTGTCGCACCACTGTGACCTGATCACAGTCCATTTCAGTGACCAATTCGCTGATTCTTGTTGTCCTCGGTGAGAGTGTGAGGCACCCAAGACCCCAATTTCTGGACCTTTCCCATACGTTTCAGCTGTCGCACCACTGCGACCTGATCACAGTCCATTTCAGTGACCAATTCGCTGATTCTTGTTGTCCTCGGTGAGAGTGTGAGGCACCCAAGACCCCAATTTCTGGACCTTTCCCATACGTTTCAGGTGTCGCACCACTGTGACCTGATCACAGTCCATCTCAGTGACCAATTCGCTGATTCTTGTTGTCCTCGGTGAGAGTGTGAGGCACCCAAGACCCCCAATTTCTGGACATTTTCCGTACGTTCCAGGTGTCGCACCACTATGGCTTGATCACAGTGGATCTCAGTAGCCAATTCGCGTGTGGTTTGACTCTGATCCAAGTGGATGAGATGGTTCAAACGATCCTCATCAAAGTGAGATGGACGACCTGAACGTGGAGAGTCGTTGAGGTCAAAATTGCCACCTCGAAACCGCTCAAACTATTTTCGGGCTGTCCTCGGAGCAATAGCATCCTCCCCATACAAAGCACAAATTTGTCGAGTAGCCTTTGTGGCTGTGGATCCCTTCTTAAACTCGTAGAGGAGCAGATGTCGGAAATGTTCATTCCTCTCTACTTGACACTCCATACTTCCTGACCTGAAAACAACCATTAGCCACAATCACACAACGCAATATGATTTAGATACACGATTTTACTGCTTACATTTTAATATACAACTGGTCATCTGCGCCATCACTACTGATCTGGGAAACTCTCGTGAAATAAAACGGCGTGAACTTATGCATCAACCCAATATTTAAACAAGAAAGATGACACCGAATTTTCAGGTGAAACGAATCCGTTCTGACGCAAATTAAATTTGTCAAAGCTAGTCAAACAATGGAACCGGTATGGAAAACAATAGCATCTGACCGAAGAAAAGTTTTTCAATCGGGGTTTTAATCCCTCAGATATTGCTGTAAATGGAATCGTGCGCTTACGCCTTCTGGTTGCAGACTTGTGCGTTAAGAAAAATATGAATTTATATGAGAAACATTTCGCACCGGAAACGCTCTCTAACACACAAAGAATTTTTCAAATAGGACTCTTAGAAACAGAGATATTGACAAAAATAAGAGCTGACTTTACGCTCCCTGGTGAGAAAACTATGCATTATTTTAGGAAGAAAGCATTCTCAAAAGGTTTTTCAATATGAGTGGTATCGGTCCAAAAAAAACATTTTTAGTCGAGTTTGCAGGAGCACAGGTTTTACTACAAATACATCAGAAACAGAAATTAACCCTTATGTTCTTGTTTTGTTTGAATCTGATACCTTGCCACTGGGCTTGTACATAAATATGGATGCATTACTTTCTGAACGCCCTCTGTACGTAACCACTGTGTGTCTCTATGTTCTTTTAGCGTCTGTTAACTTCTACACCCTCATTCGTTTCATAGTGTTGTATTTGGTTTTAAGAATTAAGACACTCATTGGATTTGGATCATACACTGTGTGATCCAAAAGTTTTCCTGCTAAAAGTTTTGTGGCGGTCGTTTCCTTACTTCTCTTTCATGTATTAAGGTGCTAAGAACTTACTTTATGCGTACATCCGAAATCCCAAACCAAAACCTTATGCTCGTGAATTGAGATGATACTTATCACTTTTTTAAATTGACTGACTTATTTAGGAACTAAAAAAAGGGTAAATGAAGAAGAAGAAGAAGAAAAAAAGAAGAGAGAGAGAGAGAGAGAGAGAGAGAGAAGCAGACGGAAAAAGATAATAAGAAAGAATGGAAGGGAGAGGGGGTTAGAGGAAGAAAGGAGGAAAAAGAGGGAAAGAGAGGGACAGAAGAGGTAAAAAGAGAACGAGAGAGTTAGAAAGAGATAGACAGATGGAAACAGACAACAAGAGAAAATAAAATAGACAGGCGGAGAAAAAGAGAGGGGAGGCAACGTATAGAAAAGAAAGGGAGAAACACACATGGAAAAGAGAGAGAGGAAGACAGACCGAAAAAAGCGAGAGAGACAGGGAGGAAGAGAATATAGAAGGAGACATCCACGAAGAAACTGACAACGAGAGAAAGGCAGAGAAACGGACACAAGGAGAGATGCAAGAAGGGAAATAGACAAGGAGAGAAAGAGGAATACAGGACAGGAAACGGAGATATACAAGGAGAAAAACAGTCAACTACAGAAAGAAGGATGAAAGAAAGGAATGAGGGAGAGAAAGAAAATGGATAAAACGAAAATATGGAGGGTGAGACATAGAGAAATAAAAGGAAAGAATGAGAGAAATGAAATGGAGAGAGAGAGAGAAAGAAAGAGAAAGAATGAGAGAAAGAGAAAAAGGGGAACAGTAAGAGTAAGAGAGAAGAACAGAGAAGCAGGAGAGAAGGGCAGACATACAGAAGAAGTAGAGACACAGAAAGGAAGGTGAAAGGAGAGGAATAGATGAGGATGTGCAAAGAGAAAGATGAAACGAGTGAAAGACAAAAGAACAGAAGAACGCACACAGGGAGAGATACAAAAAGAGAAATAGACAAGGAGAGAAGGAGGAAAGAGACATTGGAGAGAGAAAAAGAGAGAAAGAGTAATAGAATGAGAGAAAGAGGAAAGAGACATGGGAGAGAGAAAAAGAGAGAATGAGGAATAGCGTAAAGGAAGCTGAGATAAACAAGGAGAGAAATGGACAAGATAAAGAGGAGTAGAAGAAAGGGATATGGGAAAGAGACCAGGAGAGAAAGAGGAATAGAAGAAAGGAAGGAGTGAGAGAGACAAGGAGAGAAAGAGGAACAGAGAAAAGTAAACAGCGAGGTATGCAAGAAAAAAAGGGACAAAACAAGAGAAAAAAGAATAGAGGAACGGCATGAGGGACTCAGACAAGGAGACAAAGAGAAAATAGCAAGGGATATATATATATATATATATAAAGGGAAAGAGTGAGATAAAGGAAATAGAGAGAAACGAAAGGAATGAGTAACAGAGAAAGAGAACAGAAAAGCAAGGGAGAGAAAGACAGAAAAACCGAAGTAGAGAGACAGAAAGAAAGGGAAAAGGGGAAGGAATAGATGTGGACGTACACAAAGAAATATAAGAGAGAAGGACAGAAGAATAGAGGAAAGGAAACTAGGAGGGATACAAGGAGAGAAATAGACAACCAGAGTAAGAGGAATAGAGGAAATGAATGAAGAAGAGTGACTAGGAGAGAGAAAAAGGAGAGAGGGAGACAAATAGAAAAGTGAGAGTAAGCGAGAAGAGATAGAAAGAGACAAACAAATAGAAGAACAGATTGGTAGATGCGTTCTTATTTTTCCCAGTCAGCTGACCTTCTCTAGGACAGCACGTAAATAAGGTATCATATGTACGATTCAATCAAATGTATTTGTGTTCAATAATCTTTTAACTAAAAATATGTTTTTATGTATCATGAATGCACGAAGTATTTTCACATTGCCTGGGTGTAAATAATCTACATAACTTATAAATTTTCATTTATGCAATTTTTTTCTGTACCTTAGTTTTTAATGTTCGTGCAGTACACAGAATGGAGAAATTCCATGATATACAGTACAAATAACGCAGTTCTAGGAATGTTGAGTAAGAGTTTCTAAAGGCTGGTTGATGGCAGAACTTTCTCACGTGAGACTATATTTCCTGTTGGAAATGCTTACCTATGAGCAATCAAATTACTGCTCGGAAAAATATTTGTAGTTGACCTCAGTTTAACCCTTTAACGACCATGACCCAAAACTCTTTTATCACTTCAAATACCCTAACGCACGAAACTGTCTGTTGATTCACTTCTTTGTTTAATAACAACAATAGTGACTGAGGGTGACTCCTGCTGATCCCTCATTAGTCGAGAAAATTCGAAGAACAGGCAAGGGTAGGAAATCTGTCTTACTCTAGACAGGCGTTTCGGGCGGCTATCCGTTTGTATGCACGGGTGTTTTGGGCGCTATGGTCGTTAAAGGGTTAAAGTAATATATTTTTATGCCTATCTGATCCAAATTTTGTTGACAGTTAAACGCCATCCCGTTTTGTGTTTTACGTTCATTCTGTAATTTATTTTTCTGGATTGCATACCAAGTGGTCTTATGAACAATTTGTTTCTTGACAGCTTGTGATCACGAGTTGCCTTATATTAACACCCACGGCTTATGCGTTGCTGTGATACTTGATACAAAATCCATGTCTAATGCTAAAATGGGATGCCTCGAAGGTGATCTCTTACCTCTGAGCGACGAGAAAACGCTGCAGAAAATTATTCCAGCCTTGCACACTTCTTTCTACTTTGGAGGAATTTATATTGGTCTTCAAAAATCGCCTTCTGGAGAATGGGTCTATGATGATGGTACGTCACCTCCTGATGTATGGGATGATGATGATCCCAGGGAAGGAGACTGTGCTGTTTTGAAAATCATGCAGGACTGGTCACTCAAGCTCCACACCATGAACTGCAAAAGGAAATTTGGTCATCTCTGTGAAATAGCTCCAGGTAAGATAGTGTTGTTAAGACTTAGGCTTGAAGAACTTCTCTTAGTGCTTCTTCTTTGTTGTCTGTCGGTTGAGTTTGCTTAGTTATGGAATTTTAATGTCTGTGAAGACTGAAGAGCTCCAAACTCCAGGCTTATGAAGGAAAACAGCGAGAAAAATACAGGGTGATCCGTTTTGGTACAGATAATTTAAAAATGCTGTGGTATGTAGCAGATATAATAAGTCAATATTTGGCAGAAATTACCTTTATGGATGGGAGTTCGTCTAAGCCTCTGTGACGTACATTCTAAATTAACTTTCCTTTTTAGTTTCTTTCCCTATGTAAATCTTGAGTTTATTCTGTTATTCTTCACTCTTAACGTGATATCTTTCTCTCAAACGAATACGTTTGGCAACACAATTGAGGTTGAATGAACGTGACGTATGCCTGAGTTTTGATAAGAACAAGAGATAAAAACGACGACTAATCTATTGCTTCAGCGGGTTGGGTTGTAAACTGATTATTGAAAGGAGCGTTGTGTTAAAGAGTTGTGTGGGGTGTGGAGAGTTTAGTGCAATAGGCTATGCGTGTTTGCTACATCCTGAATAAAGCATCTTTTTCCGTAAGTTTGACTTCTGTTGTTTACATGTTTCGTCTGGCCGTTAAGGTTTTCTTTCATTTAGGAACTATTTCTTAGTATGTTGATGCTTTAAATTAACGTAGAAGTAAGACAAGACTTCTACGCCATACCTCTGCATGATCCCGTTTGAGGACACGACAGAGTTCATACCGGGTGCTTAATTCTTGCCCCACGTGTTTTTTAACATCTGCGGAGGGATTTGTGCGAACGCTGCAGAAATTTTCATCTTCAAGTCATCCAGGTTTTGAGTTCGTTGTGCGCAGATGATGTTCTTCAAAACCCACCCACACTAAGAAATCGAGAGTAGTGAGATCCGAGTAGTTCACAGACCAAGGAATAAGGCCATCGCGACCACATCAGCTGTCATTGAATGCGTTGTTGAGGAAGTTCCTGGCTTCCAGTCACCAGTGGGGTGGGGCTCCATCCTGCTGCAAAGTGACATCGTTATCCAGTTGTGGTACAAAGAAGATCCGTAGCATGTCCAGGTATGGTCCTTATCGTCAAGTGTCCTCAGAGAACAAAAAAGACCGTACAGTTGGTATGACTCACGCCGCACCACACATTTACCTCGGGGCTTGCTCTTTCCACTTCGTAAAAAGCATGGGGATTTTGGGTACCCCGGATGATAGCGTTGGGCATGTTCACTATTCCGTTCACGTGAAATGTAAACTTGTCTGTGAACAGCCATTGATCCATAAAATGGTATCTGCTTCCATCCGGTCGCACATGAAGCAGGCAAACTAAAAAAAAAACGTGCCAAGAATTCAGCACCCGGTATGAACTCTGCCGAGTCAGCAAATAGGGTCATATAGAGGGCTAGACAAACTTCCATCCATAAAGGTGATTTCTGCCAAATATTGACTTATTACACTGGTGAGCCATTACATTATGACCAACCCCAGCCTAGAGACCAAACGGTGGCGCCGGTGAAGTTCACAGAGCAGTATATATACAATCAAGGACCGGCTTTCGGTTAGTAGAGTGTTCGGAGTCAGAATGGAAAAAGCTGCCGATTTATCGGAGTTTGATAAAGAACAAATTGTGATGGCATAGCGCCTCGGAACTACGATCTCGGAAATGGCGAGGCTTGTGGATTGTTTACGTGCCGCTGTAGTGAGTACGTATCAAAAGTGGTACACAGATGACAAACGACGAACCGTCGTCCAGCTGTGTCATCCGCAGCTCATTGATGCAAGAGGGAAACGGAGACTGTCGTGCATTGTTCACAGCAACTGTAGGGTCACAGTGCAAAAACTCACCCGCAGCTACAACCGTAGTGATCAGGGCAACGTGTCACAGCACACAGTTCATCGCAGCTTTCTTCGCATGCGCCTGCGTAGCCGAAGACCCAGCCGGGTCCCCAATGTTCACTGCACGTCATCGCCAACAACGCATGAAATGGGCCCAAGATCATCGAGATTGAATGATTGGAAGAAAGTGGCCCGGTCTGACGAATCAAGATTCCTGGTGCTTCAAGTAAACGGCCGAGCGCGGATATGCCGATTATCAAAGGAAGCTATGTTACCTGGATGCACTGTTGAGCAGAAACAGACCGGCGGCGGCTCTGTTATGCTGTGGGAGATGTTTTCCTGAAACACTTTAGGCCCCCGTTATCCAAATAGCACAATACCTGACAGCTGTCAGGTATCTGAACATCGTTGCGGACCAAGTTCACCCATTCATGGCAACTGCAGGTGATGGCCATCACCAATAGGATAATGCGCCATACCACACTGCCAGAATCGTCAAGGAGTTGTTCGAGGAACATGCTGGTGACTTTCTGTTAATGCCCTTGCCTCCAAATTCACCTGACATGAACTCAATCGAACATTTGTGGTTCGACTTGAAAAACGGGTTAGCGCTAAATCACCATCACCCCCGAAATGTACGGGAACTGGAGGACCTGCTGTTGTTAGTATGGTACCAGATATCCCAGGATACCTATCGCCACCTCATCGCGTCGAGGCTCCGCCGGGTGGCTGCTGTTTTGCGGGCTAAAGGGGGTCCTACAGCTTATTAGGTAGGTGGTCATATTATAATGGCCCATCGGTGTATATCTGTTACAAGCCATACCACTGCATTTGTAAAACATCCCTACTGAAACGGATCACGCTGTATAACATTACGGTAGGGTGTTACAAAGTTTTCCGCAAAGGAAATAGTCTCATTTTTTGACGTCATAACGCAACATGCATAGAAACGAGCTTTCAGCTTGCACAGGCCACTGAATTGAAAGCCTTTATGCAGATAAAACAGTACGTAAACATCTCTGACGCAGCGTACATGCAAAATGTGTTGTCACGTACGTCACCACGTGATCTAGGCGACTCTTTAACACTTCTGCTTGTCAGTAGTATTGATCACAATGGGAAATAAAAAGGATCTTTCGCAGCACGATAAAGGTCTTATGTGGGTATACCCGTCTGTCTGGAACGACAATTTCGGAAACACCAGAGTTGACTGGTTTCTCAAAAGGTGAGATATCCCGGTTGTTTCATGAAAAGAAAACCCACATTGGTTGTCTACGAGGCGTAACTGGCGCGACGGCAATCTGTGTTAGTCGCCGTACACCTTTTTCTGTACCGACGGTAGGCAGAGAGTTTGGCGGGAGCCCCATGAAGCAATGGACCCAACTTGCCTTGTAAATACAAATCAACGTTCTGTCGATGGTGTCATGCCGTGGGACACGCTCTTTTGGTTCGTAACGGATCCCCTAACGCTGCTGGAAGGGCGGATGTCCTCAAAGGATTATCTAAACATTGTCGCCGATCAGATCCATCATGCAATGTTGACTTTTTATCGGGCAGGTGACGGCTGTTTGATAGACGACAATGCTACTATCCATCGCGCAAGATGTGTTCAGTGTGCATGACAGAGACTTCTGCCATCTTCCCTGGCCACCACAAAGCCCGAATCTGAACCCTACTTAGAAAGTATAGGAGGTGTGTGACGTACCTGCCAGCAGGACGCACACGACATAAAGGCAGATAGTAGTCAGAACAAACGTCCGCGTAGCTCAATTGGTAGAGTGACTTATTCCGGAATGAGGGGACCGGGTTCGAATCCTGGCGTGGACAGAAATGACGGAGAAATTTACTTCGTTATAGGTGTTAGAAAAACAAATCCTGGAGTAAAGTCGTCTTCCGTCAAATCTGAGCCAGTTCAAGGACTTCTAGTGAACGGCTGGTATTTTGTAGACGTAGATGCACTCCAACACCTTGTGGAATCTGTCGCATACGTGCTGTCATTCGTTCTAAAGGAGGTTCCACCCTGTATTGAATAAAATTTTCTAATTCTGTGGCCGATATGTGTAGAATGTGACACGGTGAAACAAGGAAGATAAGTTAGATGAGTCTTAGCCCTGCTCCGTCCGAATGCGGAATCTGCTGGGTTAGGTTGAATTCACTAGGCGCGTTTCCCAACGGTAAACGCTGAGGTAATAGTCCCGATCCCGGGACAGCAGATTCGGACACACCGACAAGTGGTGTGAACCTGGGGAGGTCGTACACGATGACTGTGTAACCGATTGAGAAACCTCTGAGCGATCGGTTCGCCACGCGACCAATCCTTTTTTTTTTTAAGAGCCGAAGCCTTTAATCCAATAAAAACAAACGCAGACATAGTAGAAAACATATTAAATGGAAAACACATTCTTTAAACAACGCAGACAAAGGACGCACATTCTGCGTGGCCGGCCCGGTGGCGCAGTGGTCTACGCGATGGCCTCTGATCATTCGTCCGTAAGGGGTCCGGGTTCGAATCCCGGTGAGGCATGGATGTTGTGTTTGTCTTACGGCACTGGCTCTCTCCCTTCCCTGGTACCAGTGACCCTAAATTAGGGACGGGCGACTGCTTATAGCCCATTGAATTGCTCACGGTGGTCGTTAAACCTCCAATAAAAAAAACATTCTGCGTATAAGATTCCCTTGCGGAACGCAGTCCCAGTTCGCATCAGCTGATGGTTTATTAGCCGTAATCAATCCTTTCCCGTAGCTTTTCTATCTCTTGCCTGAGATAGGGACATTCCGCATCCAGACTAGAGTAGGAAGTGGTGAGTTTGAGGTGGTATCTTTCGTTGGCATCATGGCAGTTGAAGCACTTTGGTTCATTATGACAGCTTTAGTGCTTGTGACCCGCCTGGTTGCATCAGGCGCAAGACTGGAAGATTACCGGGCACTTGGCTTGATGGTGCTCAAACCCGTTGCATTTGAAACAACGAGTTTCCCTCAAGAATTCCAGGCAGGAGTAAGATGAACAGCAAATACTCACCCTGCCCTTTTTAAGCAAGGCCCTAAAGTCTAATGGGGCCATTTCAATCACCCAGTGGACTTTCTTTCCCTTCCCCTTGATTGGGAAAAGCACCTTGCATTTCTCTGTTTCCTTCACCCCGTTCGGCTGAGGGAAGGACTCCTGGACGAACTCAGGGTCGTCTTCATCTGTTCCGTAGACGATCAATCTAGGCAGTTTCCTTTTAGGTTTTCTCAGCTCGAACAAATTAGTTACCTCCTTAAATTCGTGGAACGCTTCTGTGAGCACTTCCACCTCCCTTGCCTTGGTGCACTCAACTAGGATACCACAATTCCTTACTTTTTTAACGTTCTTGATGCCAATCCCGAGGTGTCCCGGGTTGAAACTTCCTTGAATTTTCGTCTTCACTTCGTCTGAAGTCATCCCCTGCTCTTTGGGATAGATGAGGATGCTGTGATTGGACTGTGTTAAAGTTCCTTTTTGTTTCGGTGACTACTTGACAGCCTGGACAAAAGTCCGCTATCGTTGGGCAGGTGGCTGGCCTTCCCCACTTTTCACACGTTCCTCTAGCTTGCCTTTGAGAAACTTGACTGCCATCAGTTGTCTCGTGTGGGCCTCCTGCGTTCTGTCAAGAATGGGTCTCATTTGACCCCTCTCCTGATTGGACACTCTAGTGTTCGGACTGTTCAGGAGGCTGTTCATCTCCTGGAAAAGTCTGAGGTAGACATCCTCGTCTGCACTCGCTGAATTTTCTGTACCACCTTCCCCAATTTTAGGGTTCAGGTGCCCCGAGCAGGATGGAGTCTGCTCGTCTGATCCCGCTGTTGAGGGGAGGGGGCGCGCAACGACGACGAGGCGAGGTCTGTATCGGCGGGAGCTGTAGATCTAACAAGAGCTGTTTTCGTTCGAAATCGAACTCAATCTATTTGCAGGCGTGATCTGCACGCAAACCTAACGTGTCACCTGTGCTTTGGCTTCAATTCACAATCGGAGATTCTTGCCTGTTCGCTCCCCGGGGATGCTACCGATCCGTCAGTCACGAAGAAGGTAAAATGGAGAAAGCCACATTACACACAGATTGGTTGGCCATACCTCCCAACTGGTTCCAGCATCTTATTGACTCGATGCCACGCCAGATAGCTGCTGTACTGAGGGTGAAAGGAGGACCTACGAAGTATTAGATAGGCGGTCATAATTCAGTGATCACTCAGTGTATCTTGCAGTAATCTTTCGTGCATCTTTTCCACATTTTTTTTTAGGAATGGCTTAGAAAAAAATGTGGAAATGGCCTGAGCGAGTGCTATCTCACACACTCGTTCTCCCACGCTTGAATTATTATTAAGAGGCATCCTCCCGTAGTGTTGCCACTATATCTTCATGGATGACCTTTGGCTCCAACCTTTTTTCATGCAGATACTTCATCATAGCTCTGAACTTTTCCAAAGTCAGCTCTGAGCTTTTGGAAAAGTCCTCTATGAGAGATGCTTTTGGAAAAGTCAGCTCAGAGCAAGTCAGCTGATGCCTTTGGAAAAGTCAGCTGATGCTTTTGGAAAGTCAGCTCAGAGCAAGTCAACTGATGCCTTTGGAAAAGTCAGCTGATGCTTTTGGAAAGTCAGCTCAGAGCAAGCCAGCTGATGCCTTTGGAAAAGTCAGCTGATGCTTTTGGAAAGTCAGCTCAGAGCAAAAGTCATCTGATGCTTTTGGAAAAGTCAGCTCTGAACTTTAGCAAGCAAAAGCTCAGACCTATGATAAAGTATCTGCATGAAAAAGGGTTGGAGCCAAAAATCATCCGTGAAGATATAGTGGCAACACTACGGAAGGATGTCTCTTAATAATAATTCAAGCGTGGGAGAACGAGTGTGTGAGATTGCACTCACTCAGGCAGAGCTTCTAGGCCATTTCTCAAAAACATAAATGTGGAAAAGGTGCACGAAAGATTACTGCAAGATACACTGAGTGATCACTGAATTATGACCACCTATCTAATACTTCGTAAATCCTCCTTTCGCCCTCAGTACAGCAGCTATCTGACGTGGCATCGAGTCAATAAGATGCTGGAAGCAGTTGGGAGGTATGGCTAAGTAATGTGACCTTCAATACAGGTATGGGGGTAATTGGTGTATCCACACGCCTCATATGCTGTTCCATAGTGTGCCACAAGTGCTCTATGGGATTGATATCGGGAGAGTTCGGAGGCCAGTCGATATGCTGGAAGTCTGAACTGTGTTCTTCAAACCGTTCCTGCATAACAGAGTACCTGTTACTCGGCGCATTGTCATCTTGGAAGCCATTAAATATCCACCAAGTGATGCACTCTGTAAGATATGAAGATTTACAATGCCATGCACTCGGTGAGATTGACTATGTACCAGATTATATCTATGGAATAAAAAAATTATACCGTCTAGGCACGTTAGAAATATTTGAATTTTCTGCTAAAATACACTAGCGCTTTCGAAACTATTATATGGTTTCATCAGCAGGTGTAAAACATAAGATATAGATCCTTTCAAATACAGACTACTGAAAATACTCCTTGAGGTTATAACGGCAAGAAATATATCTTACGTGATTATTATGAGCAGGAACATTGTGGTGCGTGTTTGATTTAAATATCAAATTGTTGTCGAAGTTAGCTATAAAGAGCAGTTGCAGTTTTTGATCAAGATGAGATATTTAACATAGCAACATGTTATAGTTTTTGTTAAGGTTTCTTCGTCAGTTCACGAAAAATAGTCTCTTCGTTAATAAGGTATCTCCAAGGATGGGGTAGAATTATAGGAGATTCTTCATTACAGCAAGGCCGCCTCGGTGGTGCAGTGGTCTAAGCGATGGCTTCTGATCATTCGTCCTAAAAGGGTCTGGGTTCGAATCCCGGTGAGGCATGGATGTTGTGTTTGTCTTACAGCATTGGCTCTCTCCCTTCCCTGGAACCAGTGGCCCTAAGTTAGGGACGGGCGAATGCTTATAGCCCATTGAGTTGCTCACGTTGGTTGTTAAACCTCCAAATTAAAAAAAAAATTACAGCAAGCGTTTGTAAATCTATGTATTACGACTGTTTCGCCTAATCAAAGAAACCAATCATTAGAGTATATACAGTTATAAGGGTTATGTCGTCCCATAACGGATGGAATTGTTCGTCGGTGCAGGCTATATCTAATGCTGTTGAGCGACCATTGTTAGTAATTGTTCGTTTGTGTTCTATGACTCTAGTACGTAAACGTCTCTTTGTACTTCCAACGTACATGGTTTTTATGACTTCTGAGCTGGAATGTACATTTTTAACTAATGGTACTAAGTAGATACCTGCAGAGGTAGGAATATTTGGAGGGGGGTCTCTGTCTTTTCTGATGCACGAAAAGATGTTCCTTGTGTTTAAACCAAGTTTCAGTGAATGTCTTTGACAAGTACACTGCTGGCCACCCAAAATGCAACACCAAGAAAGAAGCATCCGATTAGCATAATATTCGCAGCATGCGTCGCCCGCGAGAGGACATGCAAACGATTAGCATTGCAGGGCATAAGCAAATTATGTGCGCCCGGCACGCCACCGAGAAGCACTATAAGAAGGGTGCACAGAATCCGGGGTGTAAGTAGTGGAAGTGTGTTGTGCTGCCGGACTTGTGCGTGGAAAGCTTCCTGATGCCTCGTCGCAGAATACGGCAGTCATTCCTGCACGTTTCGGAGTTCTACAGAGGACGAATAGTAGCTTATGGCGACAGTGGTTTATCGTAACTAGACATCGGCGCCCGTGTGGGACGACATCCAGCCACAGTGAAGCGAGTATGGATTCGGTGGGGGCAGGAGGACGGACTGACCGACGTGAGCGATTGCCGCAGCCGCGGCACACAACCGAACGAGATGACTGGCATGTTGTGCGGCGGGCATTGACAACTTGCACGTCCACATCATGAACGTTCGCGCAGGAATTAGGGTGTGTTGCGCAACACACGGTACGTTCGACATCGCCTGCAGGAGCGGGGACTTGTCGCACGGCGCCCATTGCTCCGATTACCGTTGACGTTACACCACCGGCGAGTGCGGCGGCAGTGGGCCGTTGAACGCCGCACCTGTACTACAGAATGGCACGACATTGTCTTCTCCGACAAATCCCGCTTCTGCCTGAAACACCAGGATGGTCGGGTCCGCGTGTGGCGGCACCGAGGCGAGAGACTGTATGACGCCAGCATTATGCATCGCCATACCGGTCCATCGCCTGGCGTTATGGTTTGGGGCGCAATTGGATATGACACCTGCACCCCTCTGGTACGCATCACCGGTACACTCAACAGCTACCGCTACATCTCCGACGTTTTGGAGCCTATAGTCTTCCCTTACCTGCAGGACCTGCCAGCGACCCCGTTTCAACAGGACAATGCGCGCCCGCACGTGGCATGCATCGTGCAGCAATTCTTCACGGCCCACCAGGTGTCACTGCTGCCGTGGCCCGCCTGTTTTCCCGATATGTCGCCCATCGAACGCGTCTGGTCGCCGATCGGCAACCGAGTGGCCCGGCAAGCACCACCCGTGATGAACTGTGGCAACGTATGGAAGCAGCCTGGACCGACATACCCCAAGCCCACATCCAAAGCCTTTTTGTTCGATGCCGCGGCGTGTAGCGGCCGTTATTGCCAGCTATGGGGGCCACACGAAGTATTGATGTCTGCATGTTCCGCAAGTCGCACGATCCTATAAGCTCAATCGTTTCATCTTTGAATCTGTTGTTATGTGTCCAGTAAATCTGGCTTTGCTATCTCGTGTCCTTCTTGGTGTTGCATTTTGGGTGGTCATCAGTGTATATCGCAGTAAATTAATGACAGCTGGTATAAATTGCATTGAACCGATAATTTTTTTAGGTTTCTTTTTGAGATTTTAGAGATGTTTTGAAAATCATGGAGTGTTTGGCACCGTCGCCATTTGTAAAAAGGGCAACAGTGCTACGTGTACAGAGTCAGCAAGCAATTCACGATGGTGGGCGGCACCAGTCGTACATTGTTCCACGTGTATCAGGAGTCCACGTTTCTGCCAAGTAAACATGCCCCACACCATACAACCGCCTCTACCGGCTTGCAATGTGGAGACCATGCAAGATGGATCGAGTGCCTCGTGTTGTTTGAGCCAAATAGTACACGACCATCCACGGGGTAGAGTAAAAAACGCGACTTGTCTGACCAGCACACTTTTTCCAGTCATCCAACGTCCAACTTCCATTATCTTTGCACCAGTGAGGCTTTTGCACCGATGAAGGTTAGGAGAGGATGTCTTCGGTGTCGTCTGCTGTTATAGCCCATGCGGGTGACGCATGGTCATGACAGATACTGTTCCTGGTTGGCTTCTGTTGTATTGCGTAGTAAACTGTTGAACAGAGCTGGCTGTGGAGAGCGAGCTCGGGCCCCAGTACAATAAAATCTCCCTTCCCCCCACCTCGGCTGTTCCACTAACCACATAATCAGTGGCGCCCATATGAGTATTTTAGGGGGAGGGGGGCTAAGAAAATCCTTACCTCCTTCAAGGCTGTCAAACATTTTAGTAAATGTACAAGATACTAAAATACAACAAAAATAATTGATACAATCAATCATTAATATCTATAACGAAGTGAATTTCTCCGTCATTTCTATCCGCGCCAGGATTCGAACCCGAGGCCGCTTATTCCGGAACAAGTCGCTCTACCAACTGAGCTACGCAGACGATTATTCTGGTTCCTATCTGCCTTTATGTCGTGTGCGTCCTGCTGGCAGGTACGTCACATCTCCCCCCCCCCGAAGGAGGGCCGGGGCATGGCCCACGGGTCAGCCGTGACCATGAATCGTTGCAGGCAGCCATCCACTGTAGAACGTGCACTTGAGAACTCCCAGTCAATCTAGTGTGTGGAATGCAACGTCACACACATTTATTTTTCGAAGCGCTGGAGAAGGGATTCTCTGATTTTTCCTATCTCGCGGTGTGGAAATAACATCACACCATTGCGAGATTTTGAACGGTCGGGTCATCCGGATAGTTCGGGCGCCATTGTAACGAAGTAAATTTCTCCGTCATTTTTGGTCTACGCCGGGATTCGAACCCGAGGCCGCTTATTCCGGAACAAGTCGCTCTACCAACTGAGCTACGCAGACGATTATTCTGGTTCCTATCTGCCTTTATGTCGTGTGCGTCCTGCTGGCAGGTACGTCACATATCTTATTATTTTAAAAAATGCTTTAAAAAAAGGTTTCGTCTATTTTAGTGCTTTGAATTTATCAAAAATTTGGCTATACAAACGGCTGGGGGCTTCACCCCCCCACCCCCCCACGCCCTTGCACATAATCCATATTTCCGTTTCCTCACCTATCCCTTACCCACCATTCCCCTACTTCCCGACAACCCGACCGGTTGCAACTCTTCAATCTTTTTTTTGCGGTGGTTAATTTTGCATATTCTCCCCTCCGCACATCAGTGATATGTAGTTGCAAATAAACAGTGGTAGTATTATGTCAAAATTATGACCGGAGTTTCAAGGTTATTTTTTTTAAATTGAAGTAAACTTAAATTAAAAAGAAATTAAAAAAAAATAACATATTTTAATGTGTATTGTAGTAGTACATATAAATCAAATATTGTATATATTTACAAAATTTTATTTTAAAAACACTTTCGAAGCAACACTTCTATTTTTTATTTTATTTTTTATTGTATTTAAAGCAAGTTTTGAATTTATTACATTTTTTTACATTTATGACATAAATTACGCATTTTTACGCGTATTTTACGCATCACGTAGAAAAGAATTTTTTACGCGTATCTTCCCAACTCTGGTGACGGTATAGCTTGAAAAATATTCGGACACCATAAAATAATAATTAGAAAAAATAAATTACTTTAGCAACGGGTTCTGTGCCTCCTTAGGGCTCCGGGACCCGGTGCTACAGCACCGCCTCCCCCGCTCTCTCGTCACGCCTGGAGCTGCATCTGTTGGGTTATGCGAATCGTCGGACCCGGCGCTCACATCAACCTTTCGCTGTCCTGTGCAGTTTTGGCTCCGGGTCTTTGTTTGACCATTTTCATGCCACTCCTGATACCCTTTAACTACGGCGGCTTGCGAACAACCCACAAGTTGAGCCGTTCGGAAAATCGAGGCGCTCGCTCTCCGAGCTCCCACAATGTGTCCCTTCTCAAAGTCCGATAAATCCTTCTGTTTACCTATCACGCGCAGAATTTTGTTACCTACTGCTCCACTCACACCTTATATAGGCTACGTCGGTCGACTAATCGCGCCCTCTCGGAAATCACGTGATCAACGGGACGCTGCCACTTTCGATAGGGGTGGTCATAATCCAGTGATCGCTCGATGTATAACAGTATTGTATTCATTAGTATTAAATTGTTCTCTAAGTTCAGTATTGTCTAAATGAAATGAAACTAATAATGACTTGAACAAATGTTAATAAGACTAACTGCATTACTGTTAAAGTGAAAGCCTTCCATAAAAATTAACTTTATACACTGCTGGCCACCCAAAATGCAACACCAAGAAGGACACGAGATAGCAAAGCCAGATTTACTGGACACATAACAACAGATTCAAAGATGAAACGATTGAGCTTACAGGATCGTGCGACTTGCGGAACATGCAGACATCAATACTTCGTGTGGCCCCCATAGCTGGCAATAACGGCAGCTACACGCCGCGGCATAGAACGAAAGAGGCTTTGGATGTGAGCTTGGGGTATGTCGGTCCAGGCTGCTTCCACACGTTGCCACAGTTCACCACGGGTGGTGCTTGCCGGGCTACTCGGTTGCCGATCAGCGACCAGACGTGTTCGATGGGCGACATATCGGGAGAACAGGCGGGCCACGGCAGCAGTGACACATGGTGGGCCGTGAAGAATTGTTGCACAGTGCGTGCCACGCGAGGGCGCGCATTGTCCTGTTGAAAGGTGGCCGCTGGCAGGTCCTGCAGGTAAAGGAGGACTACAGGCTCTAAAACGTCGGAGATGTAGCGGTGACTGTTGAGTGTACTGGCGATGCGTACTAGAGGGGTGCGGGTGTCATACCCAATTGCGCCCCAAACCAAAACGCCAGGCGACGGACCGGTATGGCGATGCATAATGGAGGCGTCATACAGTCTCTCACCGCGGTGCCGCCACACGCGGATCCGACCATCGTGGTGTTGCAGGCAGAAGCGGGATTCGTCGGAGAAAACAATGTCGTGCCATTCCGTAGTCCAGGTGCGGCGTTCAACGGCCCACTGCCGCCGCACTCGCAGGTGGTGTAACGTCAATGGTAATCGGAGCAATGGGCGCCGGTCCGTCCGTCCCTCCTGCACCCACTGAATCCATACTCGCCTCACTGTGGCTGGATGTCTTCCCACACGGGCGCCGATGTCTCGGAACGATAAACCGCTGTCGGGATAAGCCACTATTCGTCCTCTGTCGAACTCCGAAACGTGCTGGAATGACTGCCGTATTCTGCGACGAGGCATCAGGAAGCTTCCCACGCACAGGTCCGGCAGCACAACACACTTCCAGTACTTACACCCCGCCTACTGCGCACCCTTCTTATAGTGCTTCTGGGTGGCTTGCCGGGCGCACATGATTTGCATATGTCCCGCAATGCAAATCGTTTGCATGTCCTCTCGTGGGCGATGCATGCTGCGAATTTCAGGCCAATCGGATGCTTCCTTCTTGGTGTTGTATTTTGGGTGGCCAGCAGTGTACAAAGTCCGTTACTAAGAGTAATTTTTTTTAAGTTGGCAACAGTGCGAAGGCGAAAAATAACCACGCAGACGACTAACTGAATTAAGGAAGTATCTATGGCAACAGTTATTAGCCGTGGCAGACGATTCTGCTTTTGTTATTGCGCAGTTACGTCTGCATTTCGCCATACAGCTATGAAGGTAAGTGATTCAGAGTTAAGAAGTGAAATGCGTTGTGCGATAAAATTTTGCTATCGTTTGGGTAAAACGGCTCCAGAAACAGTTGATTTAATGAAAAAAGCTTACAAAGATGAATGTTTGGGTGAGTCAACGATTTTTAGATGACACCATGATTTCAATAAAGGGCGTTTGTCGGCAGAACTCGCTTCCAGGCGTAGTCGACCTGAAAGTGTTCTTACGGAGCGTATTGTTAACATTGTTTGGGCAATCTTGCAAGAAGATTGACGAATGACGTATGAAGACTTATCGGCGTCAACTAATATTTCAAAAACGTCGGCATTCCGCATTCTACGCGACAAATCACTGCTGCATCGTGTGTGTTCCAGATGGGTACCTCATCATCTGACGAGAGAACAATTGTTAGCCAGACAGAGTTCAGGTGGGTCATGAGTGGAAATATGATTGCAAAGGATCCAAGCTTTCTAAACACAGTAATAACTGCCGATGAAACATGGGTTCACTATTTCGACCCCCTCACGAAGCGCGCAATGAGTGTCTAGAAAAACACAGGCTCGCCTCCTCCGAAAAAAGTCCGCCAAACCAAATCAGCTGGGAAGACGATGACGATAATTTTCTTTGATCATAAAGATGTAATCTACCAGTATGCCGTTCTTCCACAAATTATTGTCAATACTGAGTATTAGATTCCAGTCTTGAAGCGTCTGCGACGACACATATCGATGAAGCGACCGGAACTGGTGGGCAAGTGGACCCTACACCATGATTACGCCCGCCCACACGTGACTTCTTGTTTTCAACAGTTTCTTATGAAATGCAGTATTGAAATCATGCCAGACCCTGTCTATAGTGCCGACCTCTCCCCGTGCGATTTCAAGTTGTTTCCAACAATGAAGGAGAAGTTCCATGGTGCAACATTCAACACGTATGATGACGTTATTCAAGGGGTCGCTAAAGCAGCTTCCACAAAATACCTTCGCCACATGCTTTGAAAAGTGGACTGAACGATGGGACCGTTGCATATCGTCCGAGGGAAGATACTATGAGAAAGAATAACATATATTTTGCTGTACCTATATTTCTTCATTTTGTGGGATTTCACTCTCTGTTTTTATGGAACGGCCGTTGTAGTAAGAAAAGCTTTAACAAGTTTTAAATGGTTAAGTAATCAGAAATTAAGTAATTGCAGCTGAAGTTGATGCTAAAAAGCGCCTGTTCCATATAATGAATTCGCTGTTTAACGAATATTTCGAGTTTCCCCACTGGAGAAGTGGTCTAAGCGTTAGCTTCTGGCCATTAGCCCGAGATGTGTCCGGGTTCGAATCCCGGTGGTGCATGGATGTTGTGTTTGTCTCACGCCACTGGCCCTAAATTTTTTTTTTTTTGATTGGAGGTTTAACGACCACCGTGAGCAACTCAATGGGCTATAAGCAGTCGCCCGTCCCTAATTTAGGGTCACTGGTACCAAGGAAGGGAGAGAGCCAGTGCCGAAAGACAAACACAACATCCATGCCTCACCGGGATTCGAACCCGGACCCCCCTTTTTTTTTTTTTGGATTGGAGGTTTAACGACCACCGTGAGCAACTCAATGGGCTATAAGCCGTCGCCCGTCCCTAATTTAGGGTCACTGGTTCCAGGGAAGGGAGAGAGCCAGTGCCGTAAGACAAACACAACATCCATGCCTCACCGGGATTCGAACCCGGACCCCTTTCGGACGAATGATCAGAGGCTAACGCCTTAGACCACTGCGCCACCGGGGCGGCAGGACCCCTTTGGGACGAATGATCAGAGGCCATCGCTTAGACCACTGCGCCACCGGGTCGGCTCCTAAATTAGGGACGGGCGACTGCTTATAGCCCATCGGGTTGCTCCCGGCGGTCGTTAAAATCACAAAGAAACAAAAATATTTCGACCCTATTACTATGCAGCTTCGTTAAATAGAGGTTCTATTGTATTTATATTCTTCCAAGAAACAAATGTAAGGAAAATGTAAAGTGCATCTCACAGATTAACCTTGTTTCTCTCTCTCTCTCTGGTCACGATTAATTTTTTCTTCTGAAATTACAGCCTAAAAAGTCTTAGCTCATGATGCCTATTTGTCTCATGGATAAGGTAAGCAGCATACCTTACATTTTGTACTGTGTCACTTCAGTTTCCGTTTTCTTTTGCTTTAATGTTGCTTTTTGAGAATGTAATCGTGTTTTGTGTGTGTGTGTGTGTGTGTGTGTGTACACAGAATATATATATATATATAATGCGCATAACTGCAATACGAAAACACTGCAAAGTTTATGGGGAAAATATCACAGGACTCTTAAGTGGCCTGTCTCTCTTTTTGTTAAGTTAAGAATGCAACTACAACAGGAAAAATCGAGATCTAATCTCACCTCGACACTGTTAAAAATTTCAGTTCAACGTTACACCACAATATCGTGAAGCATCGGACACTTACACCATGTTCTGGTGCAATTTTCAAACTTGCACCATATAAAGTGGTGCATGAAAACGTTTGACTTGCGCTAAGTTTTTGTGCAAATTTCCAAATGCAGCCGGAACGGCGTTACCCTTGCACCACATTTTGGGGCAGTGAAGGAAACGGCGCATGCCACCCCCCCCTCCTCCCCCGCGCCGTTGGTATAGCCAAATTTTTGATAACTTTAAAACACTAAAATAGACGAAACCTTTTTTAAAGCATTTTTAAAAATAATAAGATATTGATGATTGATTGCAATTATCAAACTTCTTTATTTTAAAAGTTTGATTTACCCGATTCTGCTATGCGGTTACTTTCAAAAGTATTAATTGTAGGCAACAGTTTCAACACGTCTGATTACGAAGTACGAACCGATGAATCACTAATGTTTTTAGGAGAGAAAGAGTGGCTGAGTGGGGGGGGTGCGCATGCGCGGATTTGCGCCGCGTATCTTGCACATTTACTAAAATGTTTGACAGCCTTGAAGGAGGTAAGGATTTTTACCCCCCCTAAAAGTTCTCATATGGGCGCCACTGCAATCATACACTATATTCTGGTGCAACCTTGCCCCATAAAGTGATGTAAGGTTGAACCATATTGTTGGGTTTTGTTTGCACCACAAAATGGTGCATCTTTTCTCAGAAAGTGGTGCAGCTGGTGTAGCACCACCCCAAGTAGCACACTGACATTGGCCAACGGTTGGCCCAATGATATTTTTGCGTCGGCAGCGTTGGGCGAAGTTTGCGTTGCTTATCGAAGATTGGCCAACGGTTTTTCCAACCACACATGGCCAACTATTTATCAACAAATGACCCCTTAACGGTTGTCCGATGGTTGTCCAACAACACACGATCAAATGGACGATGTCATCGCTCTGTCCACGTTATTTTATACACAACGTACAGCGACTGAAAAATTGTGTTCCGACACCGCTGGGATCGAACCCCAGATCTTTAGATAACTAGTCGAGTGCGTTCGCATTTACGCTACGGCGTCAACAATTCTCAGCGCTATGCGTGGTTTATCAGTCAGCATCTGACTACACGAATCCGTATTGATGGTCTCAGCAACTGAGATGTCGTCATCTGGTGGCATTTAACACAACAGCTATTTAATTCTAGCTGATAAATTCAAAGGGCGATAGAAATGGTTAATATAAATCAAATACGTGGAGATATTGTAAATGGACGATGTCATCGCTCTGTCCACGTTATTTTATTTTTTCAGTCGCTGTGCGTTGTGTATAAAATAACGTGGACAGAGCGATGACATCGTCCATTTACATTATCTCCACGTATTTGATTTATATTAACACACGATCACATTGGAAAACTGTTTGCAACAGTTTTCCAATGTGGGTCCAACCGTTGAACCAACACATATCCAATTATTGGCCGCCGAGTCGCCTCGTCGCTGGGCCGACCGTTGAAAGCCCACGGTTGGTCCAACATAATATTGCTACCTGGGACGTTTTGGTGCAACCTATCCCCAAATTTTTAACAATGTCATCATCATCATCATCATTGTCAACCATTATCAATCCACTGCTGGACGAAGGTCTCCCCAAGTTTCCTCCACAACGGTCTGTCTTGTGCCAGTCTCCTCCATGTCACCCCTGCATACTTTCGAATTTCATCCACCCATCTCCCATGTGGTCTTCTTCTGGGTCTTTTCCTGTCCCTTGGAATCCAATCTAAAATTTCGGCTGTCCATCGATGATCTGTCCTTCTGGCAGTATGTCCAGCCCATTGCCATTTCAGGGATTTAACTCTGATCATGATGTCTTCCACTCTTGTCATTTTTCGGATCCACGAGTTCCTCTTCTTATCTCTCCTGGTTACACCAAGTATGCACCTCTCCATGCTGCTTTGAGTTGTCTGCAGCCTTTGTATGTCTCTTTTAGTTAAGGTCCACGTCTCTGCACCATACGTAAGCACTGGAAGGATGCATTGATCAAACACTTTTCTTTTAAGACATAATGGCATATTGCTCTTGAAAATTATGCTGTTTCTTCCAAAAGCTCTCCAGGCAAGTTTTGTACGCCGATTAATTTCTTCACTAATGTGACCCTCACTTGATATCTGCTGTCCGAGATAAACGTACGTATCTGTTATCTCCAGCTTTTCTCCATCAATCGATAAATCTTCATTTCTTGTAAAAGCATTGAACATCACTTTTGTCTTCTGAAAGTTCATTTTTAATCCCACTTCTTTACTCTTGTCAGCAAGTTCCTGGATCATACACTGCAGCTCTGATGGGCTAGTTGCCCATCAGAGCTGCAGAGTATGATCCAGGAACAAAACAACAATGTATATTCGCAAAATGTTTTCAGCTATTGTTATAAGTCTAGTATGTTTTTTTAGACAGAACGAATAAATTATTAATAAAGGATCACACACAAGTTACTATTCAGTCGCTGTGAACCGAATGGCTCTCGCCTTGAGGTAACATGACATACAGCACAAGACCAATTATTGATAGAAAGTACAATAATTTTCAATCAAAAGAGCTGCAGCTCTTATGGTGCAAAAAAATGCGGTATGTCCGTCCCTGCAGCTCATGCACAGCTTACCCCGATTATTATTATTTTTGTTTTTCGTTTTTTTTTTTTTTGTGAACTACTTCTTAGCAAACGGCAATTGTAAGTCAGTGTGAGAGATTACTCTCGTAGAAATAATAATTTCGCTGTGCCACAAGTCGAATACCTTCAGGCAAATGTCATCTTTCCACAAGACGGAGCTTCTGCTTACTGGGAAGAAGTGTTCACGACTGCTTGGATACTATGTTCCCATTGCCCCCAATTCCGTGGCCAGCTTGTTCACCAGATATAACTATATTGGATTTTGTATGGGGTTTTTTTCAAAGACATATTATACAGAACAAAGATGAATTACAGGGTGATTCAAAAGTCCCCAAACTCTGAATTCAAATATTTCTACCACGAATATAGTGATTTATAACTACACTGCTGGCCACCCAAAATGCAACACCAAGAAGGAAGCATCCGGTTGGCCTGAAATTCGCAGCATGCGTCGCCCGCGAGAGGACATGCAAACGATTAGCATTGCAGGGCATATGCAAATCATGTGCGCCCGGCAAGCCACCAAGAAGCACTATAAGAAGGGTGAGCAGAAGGCGGGGTGTAAGTAGTGGAAGTGTGTTATGCTGCCGGACCTGTGCGTGGGACGCTTCCTGATGTCTCGTTGCAGAATACGGCAGTCATTCCAGCACGTTTCGGAGTTCGACAGAGGACGAATAGGGGCTTATTGCGACAGCGGTTTATCGTACCGAGACATCAGCGCCCGTATGGGACGACATCCAGCCACAGTGAGGTGAATATGGATTCGGTGGGTGCAGGAGGGACGGACGGACCGACGTGAGTGATTGCCGCAGCCGCGGCACACCACCGAATGAGATAGCCGGCATGTTGTGCGGCGGGCATTGACAGCTCGCACCGCTACATCACGAACGTTCGCGCAGGAATTAGGGTGTGTTGCGCAACAACCTGTGTCAGCACGTACCGTTCGACGTCGTTTGCAGGAGCGGGGACTTCTCGCACAGCGCCCATTGCTCCGATTACAATTGACGTTACACCACTGGCGAGTGCGGCGACAGTGGGCAGTTGAACGCCGCACCTGGACTACGGAATGTCACGACGTTGTCTTCTCCGACGAATCCCGCTTCTGCCTGCAACACCACGATGGTCGGATCCGCGTGTGGCGGCACCGCGGCGAGAGACTGTATGACGCCAGCATTATGTATCGCCATACCGGTCCGTCACCTGGCGTTATGGTTTGGAGCGCAATTGGATATGACACCCGCACTCCTCTAGTACGCATCGCCGGTACACTCAACAGCCACCGCTACATCTCCGACGTTTTGGAGCCTGTAGTCCTCCCTTACCTGCTGGACCTGCCAGCGGCCACGTTTCAGCAGGACAATGCGCGCCCGCACGTGGCCCGCATCGTGTAACAATTCTTCACGGCCCACCAGGTGTCACTACTGCCGTGGCCCGCCTGTTCTCCCGATATGTCGCCCATCGAACGCGTCTGGTCGCTAATCGGCAACCGAGTGGCTCGGCAAGCACCTCCCGTGATGAACTGTTGCAACGTGTGGAAGCAGCCTGGACCGACATACCCCAAGCCCACATCCAAAGCCTCTTTCGTTCGGTGCCGCGGCGTGTAGCGGCCGTTATTGCCAGCTATGGGGGCCACACGAACTATTGATGTCTGCATGTTCCGCAAGTCGCACGGGCCTGTAAGCTCAATCGTTTCATCTTTGTATCTGTTATGTGTCCAATAAATCTGGCTTTGCTATCTCGTGTCCTTCTTAGTGTTGCATTTTGGGTGGCCAGCAGTGCATATTAGATTTTGTATGGGGTTTTTTCAAAGACATATTATACAGAACAAAGATGAATTACAGGGTGATTCAAAAGTCCACGAACTCTGAATTCAAATATTTCTAACACGAATATAGTGATGTACAACTATTTTTCCATACTGTTATATTGGCACTCATACTTACAAATAATGAAAAACACTTTACAATAGATGCTGGAATTGTCCACCATTCTGTTGAAGACACAAATTCACCAGACGACACATGTTGGCTGACATTCCGAAGGTCCTGTACCATCTTAGGGTTGTTGTGGTAAATAGTGTCTTTCAGATAGCCCGACAAGTAAAAGTCTGGAGGACTCAAGTCCGGTGAGCGAGGCGACCAAAGTTTTTTCGAGATTAACCGATCGTGGAAGAACTCACGGAGCATCTCCATTGTGTCGTTTGATGTGTGGCACGTTGCTCCATCTTGTTGAAACCAACAGTGACGTTCGTGTTCTTCCAGCATCGCTAAAAATTGATGGGTGATGACTGCATACACAGCGGAATTTACAGTTGGGTCGAAAAAAATGGCCCTACAATTCGTCGTCTAGACATGGCGCACCACACTCCAACTTCCTGACGGTGAAGTTCAACCTCATGCAATGCGTGTGGGATCTCAACAGCCCATATGCGAGTATTTTGGCTATTGGCATATCCATTCAAATGAAACCATGCCTTGTCACTGAAATAAAGTGTTGTTAAGCTGGTTAGTCACTTTGTTGTGCGTGAAATTCTTAAACCACTGGCAGTAGGCAATGCGCTTTTCCGAGTCCAAAGCACTACTCGAATTCTGCACCGCCGTAGCTTTAGACATTTAGCAGCCCTCTGGTAGGCTGAATACGATGACCCTAACTCTTAAAACAGCCGCAGAAATAACTTCCGGGGAGAGCGCTGCAGGTAAACATGAATTTTCTCCAGAAACGTGGTCGTCACCACGGACGGCCGGCGGCTTTTAGCCTTATCCTAAACACTGCCTGTCTCGCAAAACCGGTTCACAAGGCCATACACAGTTGTTTTCCCTGGTATAGGAGCATCAGGAAACTTCCTTTGAAAGAGCTGGATGCAACGTAGGTAAGATTCATCCGCAAAATAAGCTCCTAACAAAGCGACTGTCTGTTCTTGCGTGAGACTCATGGCTAACTGAACGTTACTGCTAGCCAGCTCCCGCGTAAGCGTTGTGTCACGTGGTGCTATCACGTGGCGCAGCTTGTTCCACAAGGTCACACACAATAGCCACAAGCAGAAATACTCGGATATCTTTTATAGTTTTACAGCAGATACGTTTTAAAAATAGAGTTCGGGGATTTTTGAATCACCCTGTATTTATACGACCTAAACGAACGGATCGTGAACACTATTGCTGCTGTTTATGTGGA
Source organism: Macrothele yani (assembly GCA_039090855.1). Lineage (NCBI taxonomy): Eukaryota > Metazoa > Arthropoda > Arachnida > Araneae > Macrothelidae > Macrothele > Macrothele yani. Next base: position 33,128,466 of record CM077021.1, read on the forward strand.
TTTATTACAACGGACATGGCGGAAAATTGAGTTCATGTCGGACATCCTCCGTACAACGACGAGGGCACACGCATACACTAGGGGCCAAAATTGTGGAAACCTTTACGAAATTTTGTGTTTCTAAGCAGTAGCGCACCCAAACATTTCCCAAGGAAGAAGGGCCCGTGCAGCACAGAATTTACAAAAGGGGGTGTGACTCCCTAAATTTACCGGGGAAAATAGTCAGGTGCCATAACAGTTAAAGAGGTTAACTTTTGTACATTTCTTCTTATCCAGTTGCTAGTAATGTTACAGTACAAGAAAGGTAAATGATTAGAAGAAGCAATAGACGAAATTCTTTTCCTGGTTAGATTTTTCTAAATTTATTTACCAGAACTACTTCCTTATAATTATTGTATGTTATACGGTACAGGACTAACAAGTATACACCTATGAGTCATTATATTACGACCACCCCAGCCTATAGAACTGAGCGCGCCTGGAGACCGAACGGTGGCGCAGGTGAAGTTCACAGAGCAGTATATATAGAATCCCAGTATCGGCTTTCGGTTAGTACACTAAAAATATATTCATTCATTCATAGTACACTGAAGAGCAATTGAATTAGAGATACCTGTCTAGTAACGTGTACCACCACCTTTCGCCCTGATGACGGCGGCGATTCGTCTCGGCATGGACTCGACAAGACACCGGAAGCGTTGGGAAGCCATACGGATCCACGACCCCTGAACAAGCTCCCACAGTTCACGAAGATTTGTTGTAGTGGGGTCAGTGCCTCGAACATCTCTCTCTATGGCATCCCAGATGTGCTCGATGGGATTGAGGTCAGGTGACCTAGCTGTCCAAGGAAGCCAGGTCACGTCAGTGGAGTATTCATCCAACCATTCGGATACAATTCGGGAGCGATGGCACGGTGCATTGTCTTGTTGCAGGATGAGATCCCCAGTGGGATGTTGAAGACGCACAAACGGGAGCAAATGGTCGTCCAGGATATCCCGGTAACGTTGACCTGTGAGGGATGATGTCACACGTACCAGGGGTCCCATTTCAGTCCACGTAAACAGTCCCCAGACGAGAATGCCACACCCACCAGCTTGAAGAGTACTGTGCTGGCAAGAAGGATCCATCGCTTCATGTGGTTTGCGCCGTACTCGTATCCTGCCATCCGCATGTACCAACGTGAATCTCGACTCATCAGTCCAGGCAACATTTTTCTACATGTCTAGGGTCCAGTGGCGATGTTCCGGCGCCCATGCTAATCATGGGCGGTCAGGAGCGGTACCCTCGTGGGACGATGGCTTCTGTACCCCATAGCGAGGAGATGGTTCCGGATGATGTGGCTGCTTACACGTTTTTGTGCACCAGCGTTAAATTGCCGAGCGATTTCTTGCACTGTGGCCCGTCTATTCGCTGTTACAATGCGAGCTAACCGACGAAGATCCCGCTCATCCATACGCTGTTGTCCACGGCAGTTGGCCCTTGCAGGGATGGTTTTACCGGATTCGATGTACTCACAGTGCACCCGTGACACAGTGGCTCGTGAAAATCCCAGTGCCTGCACGATTTCCGAGATGGAGTGACTCATTCGTCGGGCCCCGACAATTTGCCCACGATCAAATGTGCTTAGATTCTTCGTCTTACCCATACTGCGTCCGAATCTTACTGATTCCCGTCGCATCACTCCTTATATTGTCGGATCGCTGCATACGTCATGTCGTTTCCGTTTATAGGGCCGCCCACAGCGCCACATTTCCACAACGCCAGCTGTCTCTAATTCAATTGCTCTTCAGTGTAGAGTGTTCAGAGTCAGAATGGGAAAAGCTGCCAATTTATCGGAGCTTGATAAAGGACAAATTGCGATTGCACGGCGCCTCAAAACTACGATCTCGGAAACGGCGCGGCTTGTGGGTTGTTCACGTGCCGCTGTAGTGAGTACGTATCAAAAGCGGTGCACAGATGGCCAAACGACGAACCGTCGTCCAGCCGCGTGTCGTCCGCAGCTCATTGATGCTAGAAGGGAACGGAGACTGTCGCTCATTGTTCACGGCGACCGCAAGGCCACAGTGCGATAAATCACCCGTAGCTACAACAGTGGTGATTGGGGCAATGTATCACAGCACACAGTTCATCGCAGTCTTGTGCACATGGACCTGCGTTGCCGAAGACCCAGCCGGGTACCCATGCTCACTGCACGTCAACGCCAACAACGCATGAGATGGGCCCAAGATAATCGAGATTGGACCGTGGATGATTGTAAGAAAGTGGCCTGGTCTGAGAAATCAAGATTCCTGGTGCATCACGTAGACGGCCGAGCGCGGATACGCCGATTACCAACGGAGGCTATGGCAACTGGATGCACTGTTGGGTGGAAACAGGCCAACGGCCGCGGTGTTATGCTGTGAGCGATTTCTTCTTGGAACACATTAGGCCCCATGAACCCAATAGCACAACCTCTGACAGCTGTCAGGTATCTGAACATCATTGTGGACCAAGTTCATCCATTCATGGCAACTGCTGGTGATGGCCATTACCAACAGCATAATGCGCCATGCCACACTGCCAGAATCGTCAAGGAGTGGTTCGAGGAACAGGCTGGTGACTTTCTGTGCCTCCAAATTCACCTGACATGAATCTAATCGAACATTTGTGGTTCGACTTGGAAAAGTGGAGACGCGCTAAATCACCACCACCCCGAAATGTACGGGAATTAGAGGACCTGTTGTTGTCATTATGGTACCAGATACCCCAGGATACTTATCGCCTCCTCATCGAATCGATTGTAACGTATACTCTAGATTCAGTTTCTTTTTGATTTTACTATCTCTTGTTATTTTATTTTCCTATGCAAATTATCTTCTCACTTAACGAGACGTTGTTTCTCCCGCTGAATTATATGTGGCAACGAGTGTAAGTCTTGACGTGGTGGTATGCAGTATATATAGGCGCGCTCAAGTATACCAAAGAGCTTTGTTTTATATGTGATAGGTTCTTCCTGATTATTGATATGCGATTTACCTACTTTTCTACGATATTACGATAGTACGAAAGTTCGGGCTATCAGTAGTTGTGTTATTTTGGAGTGTGTATTTGAGTAATACCAGGAGCTCCCCAATAAAAGGTTAAAAGTGAGTACGTTTTCTTAGTTCATTTTATTGTCAGACCTCTGTCTGGCCGTTAAGTCTATTTCATTGAGTGTGTACGTTAAGTTCAGGGTATATTGTGTTTACCGCTCTAATAAGGAGCCTTCAAGGTACTAATGTACTAAAACCGAAGTTATATTACTGATATTCAAGATAATGAGGAACGCTGAGTAAAAATAAATTCCATATTCTTGGAATTTATTGCACGTGCGTGTCTTACCTAAACAAACTCTAGCACTTTGAAGATTTTTTTTTTTTTTTTTTTTGATTGGAGGTTTAACGACCACCGTGAGCAACTCAATGGGCTATAAGCAGTCGCCCGTCCCTAATTTAGGGTCACTGGTTCCAGGGAAGGGAGAGAGCCAGTGCCGTAAGACAAACACAACATCCATGCCTGACCGGGATTCGAACCCGGACCCCATACGCACGAATGATCAGAGGCCAACGCCTTAGACCACTGCGCCACCGGGGCGGCACTTTGAAGATTAAGCACACTTTAGCTACGTCAAGTAACCTTTCAATAACCCTAACGTGACTTAACGTAAGCTTTCCTGCGCTACACGTCCAGCCGGAGAATTTTATTCATTATACGATGCCTCGCCGAGTGGCCGCTGTTTTGCGGGCTAAAGGGGGTCCTACAGCTTATTAGATGGGTGGTCATAATGTAATGTCTCATTGGTGTATGTAGATCGCCTATCGTGATTTTTTGCTTCAAACTTCGACGTAATAATTTTTCGCTTTGTCAGTCCTAGGAAGGGCGGGCCCTATTAGCCCTCCCCGTGGGTGCGGCACTGTTTCTAAGGTTGTAGCGTTTGTGTGTAGCTGACTTACTAAAACACTACATAGATCAAAACTTCACCTACAGTGAAATACAAGTCACTCAAATAAAGTCAGGGAGTTGTTATTTACAGCTAATAATTTATTGCTGTCAAAAGGCACACTCGATCATTTGCACTTCGACAAAGTGAGATCGCGAAAACTTAGATTAATATCCTCAATAAATTAACTATGAAACACAGCACTGGAACTTGAATTAATATCCACAAGAATACAACACTGTTATTAAAGAAGAAACACGTAGCCTTCACAAATACTTAAACGATAATTAAGCTGCCGCGTATCCAAAAGAAGCATTAACGTTCACCATCGAACATCTCCCTTCAATCAACCGCTGCATTGCCTTTTTTATCTATCGTTCTTATACGTCACTCTTGTTCCGACCTCAGTATGTTGCCAACGTTATTCTCGATGAAGGATGATTCGTGTTAAAACTGTTGAAAGTTAAAATATCGACTGAACGCGATAAAACACATATGTAGCACAGATACACTGCATGTACTAAAACTTTACTGATGAGCACACATACCACATGAGATCTTTCGAGGATCACAACGTCCCCATCCTCAGATGTTACATTCATGAGTAAGACCAAGATATATATACATATATAAACAACACCAGCGTCACAAATCAGCAATAAAGCAACGCCATCTATGATTTACATTTAAAATAAATCAATTTTTTTTTAATTACGTAGAGCATTTTCACACTCGTCCAACCCTAGATTACGACATTTGGAACTGGTCAAGATTAAACAAATTGCCTGTCATTATGGATACGAGCCCTCGGTGGTGGATCGCTTGCTCCGGCAAATTAAGAAGTCTAATGTTTCGACTCTTTCTAGAGACTTTCGTAAACCCCGTTTTGTGGGATCACTTCCGTGTGTGCCCAGGATGGTTAATGCACTAAGAAATAAGTGTAAACCATATAATATTGACTTTGGCCATACGACTAGAAATATTTATGCATTAATCAAGAAGGATCGGGACAAAGTGCCTCCACATATTAGACACGGCGTATACACCATTCCTCTACAAGCCGGAGTTCCAGGCACTAAGGATACTGTATATATTGGCTCTACAAAAAGGAACTTGAGTACCAGAGTCAGGGATCATAAATATGATGTTCGTAATGGCAAGTTAACAACCGCCTTGTCTCGTCTGGTTGCAACCGGTTCCTATACTCCAAGATGGAATGAGGTATCCATTATGAACTCTCCAGGTAAGCTCTCACAATTACTATTTATGGAGAGCCTATATATTACATCATTCGGATCTCGTTGCTGTAATGTCCCTAAAGTTATATCGGAACCATGGACTATTTTATTTAAACATTTTCATGATTTATTTTAAATGCACTATGTAAATCATAGATGGCGTTGCTTTATTGCTGGTTTGTGCCGATGGTGTTGGATTTTTTTTTTTTTTTTGGGGGGGGGGGGGATTGGAGGTTTAACGACCACCGTGAGCAACTCAATGGGCCATAAACAGTCGCCTGTCCCTAATTTAGGGCCACTGGTTCCAGGGAAGGGAGAGAGCCAGTGGCATAAGACAAACACAACATCCCATGCCTCACGGGATTCGAACCCGGACCCCTTTCGGACGAATGATCAGAGGCCATCGCTTAGACCACTGCGCCACGGGGGTGGCAACGATGGTGTTGTGTATATATGTATATATATATATCTTGGTCTTACTCGTGAATGTAACATCTGAGGATGGAGACGTTGTGATCCTCGAAAGATCTCATGTGGTATGTGTGTTCATCAGTAAAGTTTAAGTACATGTAGTGTATCTGTGGTACATATGTGTTTTATCGTGTTCAGTCGATATTTTAACTTTCAACGTTATTCTCGTTTGAGGGAAAAGACATAACGTTAAGTTTGGAAAGTGTAAAAGAGAACATATTCAAATTTACATAGGAAAAGGAAATAAAAATGAAAATTAAAATTAGAATATACGTCACAAGGTTTGATCGCTAATAACATCAGTCTTTTTTAGAACAATACCATAAAAGTATGTATCATTAGTAAGATAATTTAATGCAGAATGTAATGCAAACTAACGTATAAACCTTGTTAAATAAATCTTTATTCTTTCAAACGTTATAGCCAAATAACCAGAAACAGAAATACCTTATGTAACAAGAAGCAAATTTCCTTCCTTAACTCAAAACTGACTAATCATTCTCATTGTTCTGAGAGCCATTCAGGTGTTATTTTGACATAACATGGAACCAATAAGGTGTTAGTATGAGTTAATTGTCATTTCCAGGTGTCAGAGCTAATAATAGAACTTATAACGAAGTAAATTTCTCCGTCATTTCTGGTCTACGCCGGGATTCGAACCCGAGTCCGCTTATTCCGGAACAAGTCGCTCTACCAACTGAGCTACGCAGACGTTCATTCTGATTCCTATCTGCCTTTATGTCGTGTGCGTCCTGCGGGGCAGGCACGTCACATCTTCCCCCTCCCTCATCCCGAAAGACGGCCGGGAGCATGACTCACGGGTCAGCCGTGACCATGAATCGTTGCAGGCAGCTATCCACTGTAGTACGTGCACTTGAGAACTCCCAGTCAATCTGGTGTGTGGAATGCAACGTCACACATTTTTATTTTTCGAAGCGCTGGAGAAGGGATTCTCTGATTTTTCCTATCTCGCGGTGTGGAAATAACATCACACCATTGCGAGATTTTGAACGGTCGGGTCATCCGGATAGTTCGGGCGCCATTATAACGAAGTAAATTTCTCCGTCATTTTTGGTTTACGCTGGGATTCGAACCCGAGTCCGCTTATTCTGGAACAAGTCGCTCTACCAACTGAACTACGCAGACGTTCATTCTGATTGCTATGTGCCTTTATGTCGCGTGCGTCCTGCTGGCAGGTACGTCACAAACTCTTATTCAGTTGTGTGAGTGTCATCAAGCTAGCCTTTGTTTTTTTCACAGGTTTTTCTATTCCTTGGTAACTTAGTAAGAATACAGAGTGGAAAGAACTGACTGGTTACCTAGAAAGCGATGTAAAATATTAACTTTGCACGGAGAAGGCTACATTTATTAGTGAATCTAACCAAATGAGGTATTTCTAAACTGTGCGAGAGGTGTCAGCAGACTCAGTTAATTCAAAACCAAACTGGTAAAGGTAGGAAAAGGTGTACAACAGCATGTGGTGATCGAAGAATTAAAAGACTGTGTTTAAGTGACAGAAGAAAATCATCTGAGTCAATTAAAAATGAATTGTCTCGATGTGGTTTGAAGATGAGTGTCGGGACTGTTAGTCGCAGACTCAAAAGCTTTGTTTTAGATTCTAGAACTCCAAGGAAAAGAGCCATTTCTATCTCCCAAACAAAGGAGGAAGGGCTAAAAACCATGTCAATTGAGGAACAATGTGACAGATGCATGAGATCAGAATGCCCAAATTTGGTAGCGATGGCGCAGAAGCTGACGAAGGGTAATTTTTGCTACAAGCGAAGAATAATTTTGGTACTTCCCCCAGAAAAAGCGTCCTGGCAATGAAGAAGTCAATCCTGGGGTCTTTGTCTGCAATTCAGTGGCGTAACTACCACCCCCGCAGCCCCTGCAGTTGCGGGGGGGGGCGGGCGGGGGCGGTAACGAAGGAGCGTATTGTACTATCAGTTATAGTTTTATGAAAAAATTCGAACACACACAATAATTAACCCAAAGATTCATATTTTGCTTTAAGATGTATTTAGTGTGTTAATTAAAGAAAACGTGGAAAGAGCGATGACTTTGTCTATTCACATTGTCTCCGCGTATTTGGAAGATTTTCACTATTTAGCTTTGCCTAAATAAATGCCTAGTTTCACTTTTAAACACTGAATGTCCTACAGATTGAAAGCGTTCGGCTCTTTCACTTGGGGTTGTAATACGATCGCTCTCCAATCACCCTCTCTCTGCGCTGGTGACGAAAAGCGCGAGGCCACAGGGGGATTCCCCGTGGACGATGTAGAAAAACAGTCAGTTACCTAGGATTACGTACACGACGGGCGTCAACATTCATTCACAGCAACAGCAGATCTGCGATGTGTAAGAGGGTAATTTCTTCAAGTGATTTATTTTAGTTTTGGACAAAACAATTATACGTATTGTCAAATCTGTTACTTAAAAAGTTAAAACTACAGGGCTGTAGGTACCGCCATCACTTTTGCAGGCACTCTCCTTGACATCGTAACCCCTCCCCGCTCCCAACCACCCACACGCACACCGCGAAAAATACATCCTCCCTCGTGTTCGAAATCCTGGGAAAATTACTGTGATCATGATGTAGAGGATTTTAGGAAGGGAGTGTCTGACCCCAGGTCTTAAACAACCCTTAGAAATAGGAAGCTATGAGATTTGGGCTAGAGTGCCCGACAGGAAAGTCACACGGAAGCGAGGTAGAAGACGCCCTTATTTACTACCGGGGGGCCAGTACCCGGGGTCCGACGGCTTAATGTGCCCATCAGATCAGATCAGATCACATGTAGAGGATTTTAGGAAGGGAGTGTCTGACCCCAGGTCTTTAACAACCCTTAGAAATAGGAAGCTAGGAGATTTGGGCTAAAGTGTCCGATAGGAAAGTCACACGGAAGCGAGGTAGAAGACGCCCTTATTTACTACCGGGGGCCAGTACCCGGGGTCCGACGGCTTAATGTGCCCATCAGATCAGATCAGATCACATGTAGAGGATTTTAGGAAGGGTGTGTCTGACCCCAGGTCTTAAACAACCCTTAGAAATAGGAAGCCATGAGATTTGGGCTAGAGTGCCCGACAGGAAAGTCACACGGAAGCGAGGTAGAAGACGCCCTTATTTACTACCGGGGGCCAGTACCCGGGGTCCGACGGCTTAATGTGCCCATCAGATCAGATCAGATCACATGTAGAGGATTTTAGGAAGGGTGTGTCTGACCCCAGGTCTTAAACAACCCTTAGAAATAGGAAGCCATGAGATTTGGGCTAGAGCGCCCGACAGGAAAGTCACACGGAAGCGAGGTAGAAGACGCCCTTATTTACTACCGGGGGGCCAGTACCCGGGGTCCGACGGCTTAATGTGCCCATCAGATCAGATCAGATCATATGTAGAGGATTTTAAGAAGGGAGTGTCTGACCCCAGGTCTTAAACAACCCTTAGAAATAGGAAACTAGGAGATTTGGGCTAGAGTGCCCGATAGGAAAGTCACACGGAAGCGAGGTAGAAGACGCCCTTATTTACTACTGGGGGACCAGTACCCGGGGTCCGACGGCTTAATGTGCCCATCAGATGAGATCAGATCATATGTAGAGGATTTTAGGAAGGGAGTGTCTGACCCCAGGTCTTAAACAACCCTTAGAAATAGGAAGCTAGGAGATTTGGGCTAGAGTGCCCGATAGGAAAGTCACACGGAAGCTAGGTAGAAGACGCCCTTATTTACTACCGGGGGGCCAGTACCCGGGGTCCGACGGCTTAATGTGCCCATCAGATCAGATCAGATCATATGTAGAGGATTTTAGGAAGTGAGTGTCTGACCCCAGGTCTTAAACAACCCTTAGAAATAGGAAACTAGGAGATTTGGGCTAGAGCGCCCGATAGGAAAGTGACACGGAAGCGAAGTAGAAAGGGGAAGGAAGACGCCCTTATTTATTACAGGGGGGCCAGTACCCGAGGTCCGACGGCTTAACGTGCCCATCCGACGCACGGCGGGTATTTAGTGGATCGAGCGTTCGTACCCTGGGATCGAACCTGTGGCCCCTCCCATGGCAGGCCCGAACGTTTCCCATTCGGCCACCCGCGGCCCGGAAAATTACTGTGCTTAGGGGTGCTGAGGTAAATCTTCCGGAGGGGGAGGGGGCAGGTTGTGCTAGTTACGCCACTGCTGCAATTTAAACAAAATTCAGTCAAGTTGTGGGCCATGCTATACCAGAACACTGGGAAACGATCATATTAATAAGTATGAAACGAACTGTGATGCTTTGACATTAGGTTTAATGCATTGGAAGTGCTATAACAAAATAAGTGTTAATTAGGTACATTAGAGACCTAGTACACCCTAAGGGCCTAGTCAGATCTTACAATACAAGAATTACACCCAATGATGTACTGTATGTACAGTAAAATAAAATGTTTACTTTTAGTTTTCACAACTCTTTAAGAGCCAATTTTTCTTGCTTTTATAAGAGCGAAAATAGCACCTCTCACAGATTGGCGCCCCTTTCGGCCGCTTGTTCCGCTTGCACCTTTGTCTGGCCTTGTGATGGCGTAAAGTGTATAAGAAGAAGAAGAAGAAGAAAAGGAGATTTTCTGCCTGAATGCATTACAGCAACCATGAAGAATCCTGTTAATGTTATAATCTGGGGTTGTATGACAGCAAAAGGTGTGGGAAGAATTTGTATGATTAATGGTACTTCAAATGGCAAAAAATACATCATTGATATACACTGCTGGCCACCCAGAATGCAACACCAAGAAGGAAGCATCCGATTGGCCCGAAATTCACAGCATGTGTCGCCCGCGAGAGGACATGCAAACGATTAGCATTGCAGGGCATATGCAAATCATGTGCACCCGGCACGCCACCGAGAAGCACTATAAGAAGGGTGCACAGAAGGCGTGCTGTAAGTAGTGGAAGTGTGTTGTTCTGCCGGACCTGTGCGTGGGTAGCTTCCTGATGCCTCGTCGCAGAATACGGCAGTCATTACAGCACGTTTCGGAGTTCGACAGAGGACGAATAGCGGCTTATCGCGGCAGCAGTTTATCGTACCGAGACATCGGCGCCCGTGTGGGACGACATCCAGCCACAGTGAGGTGAATATGGATTCGGTGGGTGCAGGAGGGACGGACGGACCGACGTGAGCGATTGCTGCAGCCGCGGCACACCACCGAATGAGATAGCCGGCATGTTGTGCGGCGGGCATTGACGGCTCGCACCGCTACATGTTCCTTCTAGACAGCTTTCTTCCGTTCTCGAATCAGAAGAGCATTCGACATCTAATCCGATGTTCCTTCTAGACTAAGCGAATTAAAAAGCGCTATCGATTTGGCGACCGAGGCAGGATACGATCCGAACATGGTACATGGATATATCGAAAGAAACAAAAAGAGGCATGCCGATCATTCTATGCCGCGACTACGCTATCTGGGCTCTATTCCTTACGTACCAAATATTTCATATAAACTCAAGAACGCGCTCAGAAAGATGAACCTCGTTGTCGGCATAAGATATCCGACACCTTTATATGCTATGCTTAAGAGAAATACTGACGAGCTCCCACTTTCCAACGAAGCCGGTGTTTATGCCATCCCTCTACAATATCCGGATGGCTCCAAGCGATACTACATTGGGATGACTAAACGTTCATTTAGAATTAGAGTCAACGAGCATAAGAGGGATATAAAGAACGGCAAATTAACCACGGCCCTATCCAGAGAAGTCCAGTTCAACTCCGCCGATCCTATGTGGGATGACATAAAGAAATTAGCTGCCTACTTTACTCCTAAATCCACTGCCATTCGGGAAACATTGGAGATCATTACCAACGATGAGGCCTGCAATGATAGCGTCTCACTAGAATTACCACGAATTTGGAACCAATTCTTCAAATAATGAATGCCTTTTGTTTTCCTCCAAGGATTCCGTGTGCAAAACGAACATGATGTCTCGTGTTTTTATTGAATAATTACGTTCGCATCTCTTCGTTTATTGTCAAGTCAACTCACCGCGTTTAAATTGTTGAAACGTTCTATTATCGAGTTTGCAGTTTGCTGTCTACCTTCCTTCAGAAAGCCATCTGATGGTTGACGCGCGAAAGCTTGGAAACCTTGATTTTATTCACGCCAATAAATTCAGATAACTAGTATAGTTGTACTATCTTATATATAGTTGGTGTACAGTTTCTTGCGTTATTACTTGAGTAATGAATTCTGGTATGTTGGAAAGCGTATTATAATCAATGCAATGCATGAGTTTACTAACTTGTTTTAACATACAGCGAAAGCCAAAACGATCTTAAGCGTGGGAAAAGGGGGAGGCTGAAAGAAAGTTCACGTCATTAGCGACTTCTATGGTTTTCAATAGAAAAGAAGACAATTTGTTTAAATATGGCGGCATGGTAAACAAGAAATTATGGCGTAATAATGATTTTGGACCCCAAGTATCGCTTGGGCAGTGCTAACGGTGGCATTATTGTCAGTAAATTTGGGATTGTTACTTTTTGTCATTTGTCGTAACGGTGACAGTAAGTTTTTAGTAACGATGACAAAGTAGCAGTAATGTGATTTGCGACCGATCTCTATCCGCCAGGTCATGCTTCGGTAATCGTGTCAATATTGTTTTTGGTTTGAACTTTCGATTCTTCTACGGTACTGTTTAAGTTGAAAAAAAATGTGCTTCCAAAGTCTGCCTTTGTGTTATGCTTCCTGAGGGCGAATGAAGTAAAGGTCAAATACACTGTAAAAACTAAGTGGTGTGAATTCACGGAACATTTCTGAAAATAACGTACAGCAAAGTTGCTGGTAGGTATCCGTGTTTTTCAGAAATTTCCGGTTTTAAAAGTGCACATTTATTTTAACTTCCGTATTTTCACAGATTTTCCGTTGACAGAAATTCTGTTTGTTTCATAAAAGCCCATTTCAGGTTTTTCTGTATTTCAACTGAAATTCCGCAAAATCGAAGATCCTGTACTACTCAGCCCTTACCTAGACAACACTTCCGCTGAGTCAAGATCCAACGCCCGACGCGGAAGTCGGCTCAATTGGTAAATCGCGTCTTTAACCACTGAGCTACAAACGCTCGGCCATCAGCTTCACGTACATTGTAAAATAAATTCGGCACCGATGAAATTTTGTTTTTATCATTAATGCAAGTGATCTAGTCATTTTATTTTCTGTTGAAGCTTATTATTTTTCTGAATTGGTTTGATATATATACACTACCTACCAACAAGTAATTGGACACCTGTGATAGCAAAGGAAAACGAAGTTTATTCACCTTCAATAGTTGGTGGAGCCTCCACGAGCGGCGATTACAGCTGCGACCCTCCGGAGTATACTCTCAACCAGACGTTGTAAGACCGCTAGTGGTATTTTCTTCCACGCGGCTTGGATAAGACAGGTCAGTTCCTTCACCGATTTCAGACGGTGGAGGCACCCCTTAAGTCGACGCTCCAACTCGTCCCAGAGGTGCTCGATAGGGTTAAGTTCCGGGCTCTGCGCAGGCCAGTCCATTCGATTAACCCCATTGGCACCATACCAAGCCATGGTGAACCTCGCAACATGACAGGTGCCATTGTCATCCTGAAAGTAATATGGTCCACCCCGTTAAACTGCCACAACGTAGGAAGCGCATGGTCATCCAAAATGGTGCAGTAGGTCTCGGCGTTGAGTCCACCAGGAATTGCGACCAAGGGTCCCGTGCCATACCAGGAGAAACACCACCATAGCATAATTCCACCGCCGCCGAACTTCACAGTTGGCACAATACATTCCGGCAGGAGGCGTTCTCCAGGCAGATGCCAAACTCAGACCCTGCCATCCGAACGGTAGAGGGTGAACCTTGATTCTTCGCTCCAGAGAACCTGTTTCCACTGTTCAACGGTCCACTGTCGATGTTCTTTGCACCACGTTAGCCGAGCAGCGCTATTGGACTTGGTAATCAAAGGCTTGTGGGCGGCAGCACGTTCATGATAACCGAGCAGATGGGCTTCCTTACGGTTGGTATTCATTGAAAGAACACTCCCGGATGTCTGTTGAAACTCCTCGCAGATGTGGCCCATCGATTTGGTGCGGTTCTTCCGAATTTCTCTGGCCAGCACCCGTCGGTCTCTAACTCCCAGTTTTGTGGGTCTGCCGGGTCGGGGCACATTCCGACAGTCACCTCTCATCTTCCACTTGCCAATCACGTTGGCCACTGTCGATTTTGGGTACTTCAACTCGCTGGATATGTCACGTATGGATCGGCCATTTCCGTGATACCCGACGATTACACCTTTCTCGAAATCAGAGAGCTCCGAACTGCGTGGCATCTTGCATGCGACTGGTTGTGTAGTTGTTTCCCACACGATATTTTATTTAACGGCGGCGGCCGTGACGTGTATCAGGACCGCAGATATCGTCGATTGTAAGGGTGTCCAATTACTTGTTGGTAGATAGTGTACATATATATATATATATATATATATATACATATATATATATATATATTCTGTAGGCGGACTTTGCACAAATTAAGCATTTTTCATCCTGATTTTTCGAAGCAAAAATGCTTTGCAACTTGTTGTTTTTTTTTAAACTGACAATGACTTTCAGTAATCTTCAAAAAATACGGCGCTGGCTCTCTCCCTTCCCTGGAACCAGTGGCCCAAATTTCGGGACGGGCGACTGCTTATAGTCTATTGAGTTGCTCACGAACGCTCGACGCGGAAGCCGGGGCTTCACGTACATCGTGAAACGAATTTGGCGCCGATGAAATTTTGTTTTTATCATTAATGCAAGTGATCTAGTCATTTTATTTTCTGTTGGAGCTTTTTTTTCTGAATTAGTTTGATATATATATGTATAATTTTTTTTTTTTTTTCTGTAGGAGGACTTTGCACAAATTAAGCATTTTTCATCATGATTTTTCGAAGCAAAAAATGCTTTGCAACTTGTGGTTTTTTTTTAACTGATAATGGCTTTCAGTAATCTTCAAAAAATACGGCGCTGGCTCTCTCCTTTCCCTGGAACCAGTGGCCCTAAATAAGGAACGGGCGACTGCCCATTCAGTTGCTCACGGTGGTCGTTAAACCTCCAATCAAAAAAAGAAAAATCTTCAAAAAAGGTGAAATGTATTGTTTTTATTCACACAAAAAAAAACTAAATATAAAATTTACTCTTGATAGCTATAATAGCTTTGTCTTAAGTTGTCCAAAGGCTAATACATTGACAACGTATAATTATCAGTACCCGGTAACCTAATGTATAATAAATAGCTGATCCACCGATATGGGGAAAAGAGAAAATATAATTTACAGTAACGTAATGTATAATAAATAGCTGGTGCACCAAATAGGGGAAAGGAGAAAATATCCTGTGCCACAATAAACAAAACCCATGCGATATGCTATCCACAAATCCGATCTCGCTACGGAACTTCAAAATTCGACAGACGATTGAAATTTAAAAGTTAATCAAACCTCAAGTATTCTCACCAATCGTTCCTATTACCGGTAATTTCTCGTCATATGGATACCGAAAAAGTGAGAACGAGATTTTCTCTTACTATACCAAAGGATTGCGGAAAAGATACTGAAAATTCCGAATTTTCCATTAATACATCTTTAATACGGTAATTTGCCGTCAATATAAGAAAGAAACTGTGGAAAGGTTTCTGAAAATTCAGAATTTTTCCTTGGTACGAAAAATCTGTGAAATTTCAGTTTTCTTTCCGTCATTTCACGGAAAAGGTATCAGAAACATAAGAACTTAATTCACGAAAGAAATGACGGAAAGTTGTCGTGAATTTCAGAAATTTTTTCATAGTGTAGCTAAGATTTTGTAGTTCATTTCAACAGTAAGAACTATGCGCAATTGTATTCTTTTACTTGGCATCGGCAACTAAAACCGCCTGTCTGAGCTGAAATGAAAAAAGATATTTATGAGTTTTTTTCGAGAAAGTACAAGAAAGTCTACGTCCACTAAGTCTTGCAAAGGTTGTACTTGTATTAAACAAATGTCTCCAATTTTGTTTAAAACGCCTGTTAAAGAACGGATAAAAGTCACCAAACTTGCAAACAATTGTTAATAAATCTTCAGTGGAATAAATTAAACCTGATGTCATTTTTCTGTCTCTCTTTTAGACTTCACGAAATTAATGAAGTGAAATATGTTTGTGGATATTTAATATATTATTGAAATGTTCCCTGAAAATAAATAACTGTTTTGCCTCACTCTCTGTTTTTAAACAAATCAATATTTAAGTTAATATATTTCATGACTACAGAACTTGTGATGTTGAGATAGATAAAATAACAACGTTTATCCCCAATTAAATATTTATTTAACATCTACTATAGTTTCGCCGAACTTTTGGCTCGGCTTCACCAGGACAAATTAAATCATTAGTTCTGAAAAATCGAATCTTCTAACAAATGGAATAATTTGTCTGGGTGACGCCGAGTCAAACGCTTTGAGAAACTATAGATGTCAGATAAAACTTTAATTGTGAATTCCATTTGTCCTGATAAAGCCGAGTCAAACGCTTTGCGAAACTATCATCATCATCATCATCATCATTGTCAACCATTATCAATCCACTGCTGGACGAAGGTCTCCCCAAGTTTCCTCCACAACGGTCTGTCTTGTGCCAGTCTCCTCCATGTCACTCCCGCATACTTTCGAATTTCATTTACCCATCTCCCATGTGGTCTTCTTCTGGGTCTTTTCCTGTCCCTTGGAATCCAATCTGAAATTTCGGCTGTCCATCGATGGTCTGTTCTTCTGGCAGTATGTCCAGCCCATTGCCATTTCAGGGATTTAACTCTGATCATGATGTCTTCCACTCTTGTCATTTTTCGGATCCACGTGTTCCTCTTCTTATGTCTCCTGGTTACACCAAGCATGCACCTCTCCATGGCTCTTTGAGTTGTCTGCAGCCTTTGTATGTCTCTTTTAGTTAAGCTCCACGTCTCTGCACCATACGTAAGCACTGGAAGGATGCATTGATCAAACACTTTTCTTTTAAGACATAATGGCATATTGCTCTTGAAAATTATGCTGTTTCTTCCAAAAGCTCTCCAGGCAAGTTTTGTACGCCGATTAATTTCTTCACCAATGTGACCCTCACTTGATATCTGCTGTCCGAGATAAACGTACGTGTCTGTTATCTCCAGCTTTTCTCCATCAATCGATAAATCTTCATTTCTTGTAAAAGCATTGAACATCACTTTTGTCTTCTGAAAGTTCATTTTTAATCCCACTTCTTTACTCTTGTCAGCAAGTTCCTGCATCATACTCTGTAGCTCTGATGGACTATAGCAGATGTTAAATAGATATTTAATTGTAAATTCCATTTGTCCTGATGAAGCCGAGCCAAACGTTCAGCGAAACTATAATAAATGTTAAATAAATACTTAATTGTGAATTCCATTTGTCCTTATGAAGCCGAGCTAAACGGTCTGCGAAACTACAGTAGATATTAAATAAATATTTAATTGTGAATAAACGTTGCTATTTTATTCTATTACTATTTAAGTGTTTGTTTTTGGGCTTTAAAACCCTACTAAATGCTTGAGTTTTACTATCAACATGTCTTGGATATTTTTGGACTGGACAAATGTATATTTTTGTGGTTAAATATATTTTGTAAACCCATTTCGATGTATGTTCATGTGAAATGCATTATAGATTATGTTATTTTTGCCATGTATTTTATCAACTTATAAGTTGTACTTCTTGACTAGTATACTGTAAACTGATGCATTATGTACTTGTAATTTACTAGCAGTTCTGGAATAAATAAGAATTGCTTTTCTGTTGTCCAGTCTGAATTTCTTTGAGATAATCTTTCTCTGAAAAGGAGAAATCGCTACTTTTGCTGCGGTAGATAGAGTAAAGTAACAGAAACCTATAGTGGAAAGTTCCTTATCAGCCTGCGATGGATATCTTGGTATCACAAAATAATCTACGGGGTGGTCGGGGCAGTACAACAGGGTGGAAAAAGCAATAAAAAATTTGCACAAGTAGAAATAGAAATTGGAAAAGAAAATCGCCAGTTTACAGGGTGATCCGGTTGGGTAGGAATTAGTTAAAAATGCTGTGGTATGGCTCGTAACAGATATAATAAGTCAATATTTGGCAGAAATTGCATTTATTAATGGGAGTTTGTCTAGGCTTCTACGCGACCCCTTTGCGGACTTGGCAGAATTCATACCGGCTGCTCAATTCTTCCCACGTGTTTTCTAACATCTGCACTGTTAAAAAAATCTACTTAAAAATGAGAACCTGAACCTACTCGTTTTTTTTAAGTACAATCGTGTCGTAAACGAATGCATGACATGCTCCAATATGACTAACCATACGTACTTACAAATAACTGCGTCAATAAATATAAATATAATCTCGTATTACTTCATTTTAGATATGGATTTCAAGAGAAATTGTTTAATAAATGTGTAAAGTGACACGCATAAATAATTAGTACAACAAAGTCACTGATCACAAGTAATTTAATTATGCATAAAGTATATTTGAGTACGTTTTTATATTAACTAAATTTGTGTCAACCTCATAAATAATATATTGTCGCTTCGTCACTATATCTATACATAGTATGAAATGAAGTCCCCGGTAGGCGTCTCTCTGTTTGTTCGGGTTAATCTCGAGAATAGCTGGACGGATTTTGATGCGGTTCTCACCATTCCATAGAGCATTTGTCGAGGAAGGTTTAGGTGTATGAAACATTAATCTATAACAAAAGGGAGCGGAGCAGTAACGATTTTAGAGAACGAAAAAACAGCCGTTTGCACAGACTAAATGCGTAGTTACATCGGACGCTGAAAGAATTGGTTTATCGGCGCTCGCACAGACTAAATGCGTAGTTACATCGGACGCTGAAAGAATTGGTTTATCGGCGCTCGCACAGACTAAATGCGTAGTTGTTTTCGTCCACACGTATCTATCTCTTTGAGTAGCTATTTAATTAAAATTTAAATATTGTATTAACATTATGCCGAGACGAAAATCGAATACAGGTCGCAGTACATCGGACGGTAAAAGAATTTGCTTATCCCGTCATAATGAAACTTTCAAAGAAACAGAATTTCGATTGGCAAATGACAGACCAAGAATGGCTTTACAAAGAGAAAGACAGTCGCCTGCTGGACGTAATAATCGTCACTCTTTAGATTCGTCGCAAATTCTAAATTGCTACCGTGCGAAGCCGGGCCGGGTCGCTAGTTTGTCATAAAATTGCGCGGACCATTTGCCCAGCATGCAACAATGAGTATATCCATTATCCCAGATGTGCCACCGAATGACATACTTCCAGTTGATTCTATGAATAGATGAGTATGTATGGAGTACACGTATTCAAAATTTGAAATCAAGCCGCGGATGGCTTAGTGGTTAGAGATTCAGACTACTGATGGAGGGACCCCAGGTTCAAACCTAGCTTCGTGGTGGTGTGAATTTCTAACCATCGCTGAATATCCACCGTGCATCGGATGAGCACGTTAAGGTACGGCCCCCGGGTCGGAATCCCCCGGTTACCTATAAAGTGGCTCCATCTAATGTACTCTCTCTCTCTCACTTACAGGCTATCCTGTCAGGATCGCTAGATTCGCTGAAACTTCTTTCAGTTTCTGTGCCCTGCCCGAAAGGGCACAGAGACTGAATAAAGTTAGAGCACATATATTTGAAATATATGGATTTTTTTGAGCATATGTATTTGAAATATATGAACTCAAAAATGAGTACATGTAATTCAAATTAGAAATACCAGATATATTCACAATTGATTCCCTGTATGTACTCAAAAATGAGTACGTGTCTTTTCCAAAAATGAGACACAAGTACTCGGAGCTATTATGTATAAGCCCAGAATGTACTCAAACACGAGCACATTTTGCTTATTTCTAAGTACCAATTTTTAACAGTGTGCGGAGTGATTTGTGCGAAGTCATTCAGGCTATTCACAGACGAGGCTACATTTCACGTGAGCGAAAGAGTGAATACTCACAACGCTATCATTAGGGTACCCAGAATCCCATGCTTTCTGCGAAGTGGACAGAGCAAGCCCCAAGGTAATGTGTGGTGCGGGATGAGTCGTCACCAGCTACATGGTCCTTTTTTCTTTCCTGAGTACACTGTGCGATCAGGACTATACCTAGACATGCTACAGATCTTCTTGGCACCAAACTGTGTAATTTTACAGCAAGACGGGGCCTCATCCCACTAGTCACCGGAAGTCATGAACTTCCTCAATAGCACATTCAATCAAGCAAGTAGACATGTCTCAGAAAACTTGAAAATTACATCGTTCTGGAACGGAAATCGAACCCGCATCTCCCGATTTACGTTCGAGTGTGCTACCGTTACACCACCCAGAGCAGGGAATCTCCAAGCAACTGAGGATGTGTTTTCGCACCCATCTGCCTGTGACATCTATTTGTCTAACCCATTCAATGACGATTGGTGTGGCCGCGATGGTCCGATTCCTTGGCCTGCAAACTCCCCGGATTTCACTCCCCTGATTTCTTCGCGTGGGGGATTGTGAAGATCATCGTACACGAACAACAATTTCAAATTCTGGATGACTTGAAGGTAAAATTTTCTGCAGCGTCAACACAAATCACTCCGCAGATGTTTGAAAGCACATGGCAAGAATTGAGCACCCAGTATGAACTCTTCCGAGTCCCCAAAGAGGTCACGCAAAGACCTAGACAAATTCCCATCCAGAAAGGTAATTTCTGCCAAATATTGACTTATTACATCTGTAACAAGCCAGACCACAGCATTTTTAAATTATCCTTACCCAAACGGATCACCCTGCATATTCCTCTATACACTCATTGTCATGAATGTATAGACTACACTCATTGAAGGAGGCGTCGGACTGAAATGAGATTTTAGTAGTGAGATGGTATATACCAAGGACAGAAGTGATTACAATATCACAGCAGCAGGACGATTTCCCGCGGACGTACGGTACACATTCCGGTCAGCGTTAGTACCGCGTCGGACAGCCTCCTGCTCTGATACATGCGGTGATACGGTCCAACATGGAGACAGATTGGCCCACACATGAAGCAGATTGGCCCACACTTATTGCAACTGACGCTCGAAATCACGAACACTGGGACATGGAGAAAGCTGGCGTCCCATCTGGTCCCACACGTGCTCCATGGGAATGAGATCAGGCGCTCTGGCAGGCCACGGAAGCGTCAAAGCATGACTTAGACAGTCCTGGGAAACCACAGCCGTGTGCGGCTGAGCGTTATCTTGTTGGAAAATGGCTCCGGGCCGCCCAGCTAGGAAAGGCAGCACGTGGGGCAGCAGGATCTCCTGTGCGTAGCGCTGGGCTGTCAACGACCCTCGGATCACTGCGAGGGAAGTCCGGTTGTCATACGCGATGGCTCCCCAGAGCATCACGTCTGCAGTTCGGGGCGTGTGCTGCTGTACAGTGAGGTTGGGATTGTAGCGCTCACCTGCGGTCCTCCACACTCTGACACGGTGGTCGTCCGTTCCCATACAGAAGCGGAATTTGTCGCTGAACACTATGCATCGCCAGTCCGTAGCATTCCACGTTGCTCGCTGCTGACACCACTGCAATAGACGCCGACGATGGTCAGGTGTTAATGGCAGAAAACGTTAAGGCCGTCGAGAGTGCAGATTCGCCTCTGCCAGGCGTTTGGAAATGGTTCTGACGGACACAGGAGTCCCTTCTACAGCAGCCACATGTCTCTGAATATTGGACAAAGACGTCGTTGAATCTGTACGTGCCGCTTCCAAACTCTTCTATGCTGGTGGTGTGTCTGGGTCGTCCAGAGCCAGTCTTCCGTGTTTGGGTGTCTTCCCGTGTCCATTGCTCCCAACACGTTCGCACCGTGCTGTCCGACCATCCCAAATGGCGGCCGATTCTGCTCGCCGGCCACCCTGCTTCTCTGATCCCGACGATACGGCCTCGCTCAAACTCCGTCACTTTCCCGTACGTACATCTACGGCTGGTCCACGGCATGTCTATCGCTCAGGGATCTCACCTGACTCTTACCGTGCACTTCGGCACGCATGTGGAGTCCCCTGCGCGGCGTCTTATAAGTCCCAAGGATTGCGATTCCAGCGCCGGTTTGGTCGGAATCACGCGAAACTTTAATAATTTCCATGTTTGCGTCCCCATAGCTATTCGCCGAGTTTCGTGTTAATCACACGATTTTTTCTTGGTGCGCGGAGTTTTATGACAATGAGTGTACTTAAATGTTCTCTACGAACAACAGCAAATGCAAAGTTAACTAAGAGCAAGAATACTGACCTCTAAAACTAGAATTTCTTTGAAGGATTCCCAAACAAGCAAAGTGGCTAGAGGCATTGCCAACTCTGAAAAACTTTTTAATTCTCCAACACCCTCCCACTTATCTGTAACAAATTAGGCACCATGCTAATAACTACCTTTTATCTCCCTTTTTTTGAATATAATGCCACATATTTATACACATGTATTTATGTAAATGAATACACTGCTAATTAAAGTGCCACTCAATTATAAGAAGGCCGCCCCGGTGGCGCAGTGGTCTAAGGCGTTGGCCTATGATCATTCGTCCGAAGGGGTCCGGGTTCGAATCCCGGTGAGGCATGGATGTTGTGTTTGTCTTACGGCACTGGCTCTCTCCCTTCCCTGGAACCAGTGACCCTAAATTAGGGACGGGCGACTGCTTATAGCCCGTTGTGTTGCTCACGGTGGTCGTTAAACCTCCAATCAAAAAAAAAAAAAAAAAAATTATAAGAAGAAAAAAATAATCACTATGCAGCAGCGGTTCTCAGAGTGTGCTCCGCGGAGCCATGGCGCTCCAGGACGCTTTCCGTGAAAAATCCCTAGGGACACCTTCATGTCCGACAACGAAAATACACTGGGAAAACCCACTTAGTTCTCAGTTTCCTTAACAATTAATGTACATAATGCTATGTTTTTTTGTTTGTTTTTTATTGGAGGTTTAACGACCACCGTGAGCAACGCAATGGGCTATAAGCCGTCGCCCGTCCCTAATTCAGGGTCACTGGTTCCAGGGAAGGGAGAGAGCCAGTGCCGTAAGACAAACACAACATCCATGCCTCACCGGGATTCGTACCCGGACCCCGTTCGGACGAATGATGAGAGGCCATCGCTTAGACCACTGCGCCACCGGGGCGGCACTTAGAGGTTTAACGACCACCGTGAGCAATTCAATGAGCTATAAGCAGTCGCCCGTCCCTAATTCAGCGTCACTGGTTCCAGGGAAGGGAGAGAGCCAGTGCCGTAAGACAAAGACAACATCCATGCCTCACCGGGATTCGAACTCGGACCCCGTTCGGACGAATGATCAGAGGCCATCGCTTAGACCACTGCGCCACTGGGGAGGCACATAATGCTATGTTTTTTTTTTTGTTTTTTTTTATTGGAGGTTTTACGACCACCGTGAGCAATGGGCTATAAGCAGTCGCCCGTCCCTAATTTAGGGTCACTGGTTCCAGGGAAGGGAAAGAGCCAGTGCCGTAAGACAAACACAACATCCATGCCTGACGGGATTCGAACCCGGACCCCTTACGGACGAATGATCGGAGGCCATCGCTTAGACCACTTCGCCACCGGGGCGGCCATAATGCTATGTACCAGAGGTATACAGCATGGCACAGAAATCCCGAAAAACTCCATTTAAATTTTTATTGGTTGCTCTTCCAAAAAACAAAGCATAGCCATTTCTCTTTATGGCAAGGGGTATACTTTTGGGGCATGGAACCGGGGGTCTTGTGATCCCGTAGGCGGTGGGGCTGGGGGTTACTCGAAATTTTCAAATGGGAAGAGGGGTCGTGTGATATATCGTTGAAGAGATCTCCGAAAATGTAGTAAGTTGGTTTTGAAATTTTTGTTTTATCTTTATTAGGTACAAAGTTATTGCCTATAATAGCGACACTAAAGTGCACTATCGGTAGCAGGAAAAATTGCGTTACTTCTGACATATTTGTGAGGTTTTTTTTTTTTTTTTTTTTTTTTTTAATGGAGGTTTAACGACCACCGTGAGCAACTCACCAGTCACCCGTCCCTAATTTGGGGTCACTGGTTCCAGGGAAGGGAGAGAGCCAGTGCCGTAAGACACACACAACATCCACCCCTCACTGGGATTCGAACCCGGACCTCTTTGGGACGACTGACCAGAAGCCATCGCTTAGATCACTGCTCCACTGGGGCGGCTTTGTGTTCTTTCTTTGGTTTGTGTGAATGTACAGTACCTATTGTGTTTTATGGCAAGGAACCACGTTTCCGGCTACGAATCGAGGGGTCCTGTGACCCATCTGGGGACGGGGAACAGGGTCATTCAATAATTGCAGATGGAAACGAGGGGAGGGTACTGTAATACATCATTTTTACTATGACATATTTCTCAAATTTAATTTATTGCGCTCCGTGGTTCAAAAAACATACAATAGTCGTAAGGTTTTATGTCAAAGGGAATAGTGTATAGGATAGGGACCGAGGAGTACGAAATGTTGCATGGTACAGTGGGGTCACCACATGTCACCGGAAAGATGTCAGAAATGGAAACAACTTCTGCTCTTAACATTTGTCATATCATTAATTTATCAAATGTGTTATGCCAAACTGTTGAGGTTAATGTGTAATCGAGGAGTATAAAATACACCGCTGGCCACCCTAAATGCAACACCAAGAAAGAAGCCTCCGATTGGCCTGAAATTCGCAGCATGCGTCGCCCGATAGAGGACATGCAAACGATTAGCATTGCAGTGCATATGCAAATCATGTGCGCCCGGCACGCCACCAAAAAGCGCTATAGGATGGGTGCACAGAAGGCGGGGTGTAAGTAGTGGAAGTGTGTTGCGCTGCCGGACCTGTGCGTGAGAAGCTTCCTGATGCCTCGTCGCAGAATACGGCAGTCATTCCAGCACGTTTCGGAGTTCGACAGAGGACGAATAGTAGCTTATGGCGACAGCGGGTTATCGTACCGAGACATCGGCGCCCGTGTGGGAAGACATCCAGCCACAGCGAGGCGAGTATGGATTCGGTGGGTGCAGGAGAGACGGACGGACCGACGTGAGCGATTGCCGCAGCCACGGCACACCACCGAACGAGAGGACCGGCATGTTGTGCGGCGGGCATTGACGGCTTGCACCGCCACATCACGAACGTTAGCACAGGAATTAGGGTGTGTTGCGTAACAACCTGTGTCAGCACGTACCGTTCGACGTCGTCTGCAGGAGCGTGGACTGTCGCACGGCGCCCATTGCTCCAATTACCATTGACGTTACACCACCGGCGAGTGCGGCGGCAGTGGGCCATTGAACGCCTCACCTGGACTACGGAATGGCACGACATTGTCTTCTCCGACGAATCCCGCTTCTGCCTGCAACACCACGATGGTCGGATCCGCGTGTGGCGGCACCGCGGCGAGAAACTGTGTGACACCTGCGTTATGCATCGCCATACCGGTCCTTCGCCTGGCGTTATGGTTTGGGGCGCAATTGGATATGACACCCGCACCCCTCAGGTACGCATCACCGGTACACTAAACAGCCACCGCTACATCTCCGACGTTTTGGAGCCTGCAGTCCTCCCTTACCTGCAGGACCGGCCAGCGGCCACGTTTTAACAGGACAATGCGCGCCCGCACGTGGCACGCATCGTGCAACAATTCTTCACGGTCCACCAGGTGTCACTGCTGCCGTGGCCCGCCTGTTCTCCTGATATGTCGCCCATCGAACACGTCTGGTCGCTGATCGGCAACCGAGTGGCCCGGCAAGCACCACCCGCGGCTACGCCTGATGAACTGTGGCAACGTGTGGAAGCAGTCTGGACCGACATACCCCAAGCCCACATCCAAAACCTCTTTCGTTCGATGCCGCGGCGTGTAGCGGTCGTTATTGCCAGCCATGGGGGCCACACGAACTATTGATGTCTGCGTGTTCCGCAAGTCGCACGGGCCTGTAATCTCAATCGTTTCATCTTTGTATCTGTTGTTATGTGTCCAGTAAATCTGGCTTTGCTATCTCGTGCCCTTCTTGGTGTTGCATTTAGGGTGGCCAGCAGTGTACTTCAAAAGATACGTACAATTTTACATCTTTGGAGTCTACTGTAAAATGGTACGTTTTCCAAATCAAATCAATACCGGCAGACATTCCTACGTCTGAAGCGACTAACAGTACATATTGGTCAAGTATCACAATATCAGATACAATATATTGACAAAAGTCACCGGACACCCCTTCAAAAGCAAATGAACGGATACTCTGCGTTGTTAAGATGCGCCGTAAAGCTGCAAACGGTATAAAAACAAGACTGCAGCTGACCGCTATCAGATCACATTGTGAGGTTGAGTAAAAATGTTGCGGCGGAAGAGAACTGACTTTGAGAAAGGAAAGATTGTTGGGTGTTATATTTGTGGGTTGTCCATGAGAGAAACCGAGAGGCGTTTAAACATACCCAAGTCAACTGTTTTGGATGTACTGAATAAGTGGAAGACACATGGCGTGCCTGAAGCAGCAAAACGCACCGGCAGAACAAAGAACATCAGTGATAGAAGATGTCGAAGCCTCAGGAGAGTCGTTACAGCTAATCGACGGAGTACTGCACAAGACCTCAGTGTACAGATAAGTAACAATGCTGGAACCTCGGTATGCACACGTACCATTCGCAGAGAACTTCATTCCATGGGTTACTGTGGTCATGCGGCTGCTCCTAAGCCTTTCATATCCACTCGCAATGCTACTCCTCGTTTAGCATGTTGTAAAGAACATTTATCGTGGACCGTACATCAATGGAAACGGGTCCTATGGTCTGATGAATCCGGATACACGATCCATCAGTCTGATGGCCGTGTGTGGGTATGGCCGCAGCCGGGGGAACGCTATTTACCACAGTATACTGTTCCTACGGTAACGTTTGGAGCTAGCAGTGTACTCGTGTGGGGGTGTTTTTCGTGGTATGGTCCCGGCCCATTGGTTATCGTGGACAAACCTGTTAACCAGCACGTCTACCTCGATATTGTGGACAATTATGCGCTACCAACTCTGTGAGAATACTATGGAACCGAGCATTGTTGGTACCAGCAGGATAATGCACAGAGCCATAAAGCAAGGTTTCAAAATCGCTTTATTCTAATTTATCATAAGAAAACATAAGAGGGAGACGTACAGTATTGGGCATCTCACTGGGAAATAATACAAAACTGTTAAAAACATGATGGTATATACATTGCAATGACAATGGGGATGAATAACAAAATGCTGCAAGCAAAGCTTATTGAATAAAAAAATTGCAGAAGTGACAAAGAGAAACACATCGTGTCACATGACATTGGCTGGGCATGATTTACAGGATAACACAGGCGAAACAATAGTACACAATTAGAAAAAGAACAGCACAAAACACCGCCGTGAAGGTAAAACATTACATACATGAGATAAAAACACAGCGTGCACAATTGTGCAAGTTATTTAACGAGGGCACCAAAGCAACATAATACAGGCGGGGTGAAAGTAAGTAATGTACACGAGTAAGCATGAAAATACACTGAGATGGCATTAGCATTCACAATTCAACGGTAGTGTGGATTGCACGAGTCGTAGAGTGGAGGAGGGCCACCAGGGTGCCACGGAACTCAGCAAAGGAGGTGTAGAATGTCCTAGGGTTCTGATAGGTGTAGCAGTCCAGAATCAATCGCAAACCATGGAGCGGCCGGCGCCCAGGTAGCATAGAAGGTGGCTTCTCGACGACTGGAAGAAGCCGACTGGTACTCCAGGCGGAGTCGAGAAAGCAATCGATCTTGAAAATGGCACAAAAGTGCTGCGCTGGCCTGGTGTAAAGAGACCGGCGAGGAAATGCTGCGGAGTTGTTGAAGGTATACGTAAATAACGTGTTTAACCAGCACGAAAAGATAGGCACATACTGAAGGAAGAGTTGTAGGTGGATGAGCCCGCAGAAGAAGATGTCTGTAGGCAGTGAACGGAAGATCTTGAGAACAAGAGCGACTGGCAATCCGGAAAGCCTGGTGGAGGAGAGGCATCAGGATGGGACAGTAAAGGTAGACGTGAGAAACGTCTGCCTCCTGTGCGCAGAAGGAGCAGAGAGGGGAGGAGAGAAGAGACATGCGAAAGAGAAAATACGGAACAGGGAGGCGATTATGCAAAAAGAGCCAGTGGGTATTAATTTCAAGAGGGGCAGATAAGGGTGAGCGGGCAGCGGCCCAGACAAGAGGAAGAGAAGCAGGGGAACCTCCAGAATAGAAAGCGGTGAAGGGGTGGCAAGGTGCACTAGAAAACGATAAAGAGATTTAGAGGAGAGAGAGGAGAGAGGAAGAACCGAGTTTGTGAGTCGGAGGAAAAACGGCAGCGGAAGAGGGGCAGAAAAGACAGAGACGAGACCGGTGGGGGAGACAAGATCAGGGAAAAGCGAAAGAAGTGCAGTTAGCAGAGAGTCATAGACCAAATGGGCGGATGGGGACGAGAGAATAGCAGGGGGAGGCCAGAGAGAGGGCGCCAGGATAGATCCGAGTTAGTGAGGTCTTGTACAGTTACTACACCTGCTCGGAGCCAAGAGGGGAATGAAAAACAGGGGAGATGGGGGGATGAACAAGGGAGTTGAAGAAGAGGGGTTCAGAAAGAAGCTCTAGAGTTGAAGAGGGAGGGGAGCGAATGAGGGGGAGAGAGCGAAGGTGAGTGAGGGCTTCAGAATATGCAGGTGGGAGTTTGGAGGGGGGAAAGGACAGCAATCCATGAGAACTAAAGAAAGAAAAGAAAAATGTGGGTTACGCAAGGAGGCAAGAACGTCACGTACCTGAACTGCGGAAGCCACTGGAGCCGTGAAAAGGTGAATGAAGTTGATCACTCGGCTTGCTTTGTAGCACAGCGGGACATCAGGTAGGCCAGCACCACCATAGGAGGGAGGAGCACAGAGCTTGTGGACGTTAATCCAGTGATGACCCGCCCACATTACTCGAGTAAGGCAGCGTGTAACCTCCTGGAGACAGAAAAGCGGGGTCGTAGATGCAATCCAAGAATGCTTGCAGATGGACAGAAGGTATGTCCTGGTGAGATTTGCACGCTGGTAGTAGGACGTACAGAACTGCGCACGACACCAGAATGCAGCTGTGCGGAGGAGGCGAGGATGGAGTTCCGAGCGAGTTGCACTGGATGTAGCTTGTGGTGCGCCTAAGTGCACACCCAGGAAGCGTTGGGTAGTGGATGACCATGTGGCCCCCATGGAGCATCCAAGCGATTGGACCACGACCCGCACCACAATCCAGTGCTCTTAGAAGTATTCAGTTCAGCTGCAGAACATGAAGCATATGCGGAGAACAAACGACGAAGCAGTTGGAACTGTGAGTCGCTACGAATGCAGACGGTGATGTCATCTGCATAAGCAGAGTAAATGACTGAGTGATGCCGTGAGCTGGCAACTGGTGGTGGAAGTTGTGCTAGAAGAGATGTTTGCAGAGAGCGTAGAAAAGGCTCGACGGCAATCGCAAACAGTTGACCAGAAAGCGGGCAGCCCTGACGAACTCCCCGCTTGAAGGGAACATGTGCTGTGAGAAAAGATGCCGTCTTGACATGGAAAACGGCGTCCCGGTAGAGGGAGAGAAGAACGGAGACAAATTGTGGAGGAAAGCCAAAGTGTAGCAGGGTTTGTGTTAAATAGGCGTGTGAGATATTATCGAAAGCGGAACGGAGGTCTAAGGAAAGGAGAGCAAGAGGTTCAGAATGAGTCTTGGCAAGATGAATGAGATCGCGAAGAAGTTGAACATTGGAGGAAAGAGAACGGCCAGGAACAGTATAGGTTTGAGAGTCAGCAAGGATGTGAGGGAGGATAGAGTTTAGTCGACGGGAAAGAAGCTTAGTATAGAGTTTATAATCTTGATTGAGAAGAGAAATGGGGCGCCAATTTCCCAAGTCAAGAGGGTCACCCTTCTTGGGAAATAGGACCACATGTGCGTCCGTGAAACTCCTCGGGAGGGGGGAGCAGTTAAATGCAGCAGAAAAAGCGGAGAGGAGAAAAGGCAACAAAAGAGGCAAGAACGCACGGTAAAAAGGAAAGAGAGGCCGTCCGGACCCGGAGCGGCATGGGGGTTAAGGGAAGAGAAGGTGTCTGACACCTCCGTGGATGTGGGTGCAAGAGACAGGGTGTGAGCAAGATGAGACGGAACTTGTGGTAGGTTATTGAGAAGATGGGGGAGAGCAGAGGGAGAAGGGGGAGGAGTTTCACTGAACTTGGTGGTATAGAACTGACGAACGTGAGAGCAAATCGCTGCCGAATCGGATGTGATTTCGCCAGAGGGGAGGCGAAGATGACGAAGCGAGGTAGAAGACTTACGTGCAGATTCCATTGATGTTAGAAAATCATAGGTGCATTCCTCCGGATTGAGATGTTTAATGCGCAGACGTAAAAGTGCTTGCTGCGCAAGAGGTTTCAGCAAAGCCTGGAGCTCCGCCTGATATGCTGGAAAAAGCGGATCTGATAACCCAATCAGTGTGAGCATCTGCCTGGCGTGATCGAGGCGCATCTGACTAGAAGTCTTCAAGGTGAAGGAAAGTTGCTTGATATGTAAGAGGAGCTGATGCTTGACACGAAGCCAATACGTCAAGGTACAGGGTGCGGAATGCAACCCTGCGCGACGAGCAGCGAGAAAAGAACGGACAGAGGCACAAAATTCAGGATCAGTGAGGAGATTGGAGTCAAATGTCCACGGACGAACAGTCCGAGGGAGTGACGCCGCAACAAACACTGTGAGGGTGACCGTGCAGTGGTCTGAGGAAGCAGTAGGTTGATGTTGCAACTCGGTAATAGACGCAAGAAGCGGTGTGGAAACGTAAACCCGATCCAAGCGTGCAGTTGATGGAAGCTGACTCCCAGACGAGCGCCACGTGTGTGAGGTCTCTTGTGGATGAAGGCGCCTATAAGCATCGGTGAAGGAGAAATCAACAACAAGGTCATGGAGTAGTGCGACGAGATCCGTCCGACGCTCTCGTGACGAAGGAGAGCGATCCAGAGCCGGGTCAAGGGTGCAATTGAAGTCTCCACCCAAGAGCACACGATCCGAAGGTGAGACTTTCGAGAGAGCTTTACGGAGTTTGGTGAACAAGATGGATAAATGAATAGAGGTGCATGGAATATACACATTAAAGATGTGAAATCGAGCTCCGCCAACTGTGAAGGAGACTTGCTGGAGTAAATCTCGGCATAAGTTCTGCACTGAGAGTGCAGTGAGGGTGGATCGGAAATGTTGATGTATTCCGATAGCAAGTCCACCATGAGATGAGTAGCGGAAAGCATGATGGAACACATAATCGCTAGCACGCCAGCGAGTAAACAGAGTGGAGGAATGGCAGTTTGTTTCTTGTAGTAGTAACAGATCGGCCCCGAGGGGCGAGAGGTCTTCCATAACAAGAGCATTCGCTAGGGGGCTAGCGAACCCTCTGCAATTAAGGGTCGTGACCTTGAATGGACTGGTCAGTCGTTGGTTGGAGGAGTCGCGGAGCAACTTTCAGGAGTTGTTGTAATCGGTTTACGCAGCCAAGGGTCCATGAGTGGTGCATGGGGTCATGAACAAACCCACGAAGGTACTTAGCAATGCATCCGGCTTGCAGGAGCAGCGCGGGAAGAATGTCTTCGCGCTCTCGGAGGTAGTCATACGTCGACTCCAGGTTCGTGGTGTATGTGCAAAACTGATAGTAATCTCCAAGATTGAGAGGTTCTGAAGGAGCACCACATTTGGAGAGAACACTTGAAAAGACCTCAAACGAAGGTGGAGACCCATCATCATCAGTGTCCCTTTCAATTTCTGTTGGCGCAGGAGAGGGAGAGATATCTCCTGAAGATTTGGTAGTACGGAACGGTTGCCCATCCGCAGAGGAAGATTTCTTCTTCTTCCTCTTACGTCGGGTACCTGTACGAGTGCCAGAAATTCGTTTTCCAGGGAGCGACGATGCTCGGGAAGCTGACGCAGAGTCAGAGGAGTTATCGGCACCGCCGTCACACTCGGAGACCCCAACAGTGAAGACTGGTGGGAAACCAGCGGCGAAGTCTCCCGATGTTGCCACGGGATGAGGAGTAATAGGTGAGGTGAGCACTGGAAATTGAAGGTGGGAGGTGAGATCAGCATCAAAAGACGCTCGTGGACGAGAGGCTGTAGATATACTTTTTGTGTAACTCGGCCCTGGGGCAGTTGGCACATTTGAAGACGGTGCAGGTCGAGAGCGAGATGTAGCAGGATGCTGCTTAGAGGCGGTAGGCACTGTAGAAGCCGTGGGAGCTGGATACTGGTTGTTGGGGCATCGAGCACGCTGATGCCCAAGTTCTTTGCAATTAGCACAGTGTTCTGATGTTAGCATGTCAATTCTGTAGGAGAGCTGCCCACATCGGACGTTTAGAATCCGGGGGAACTTACGAAGATGCTCCTCTGATGGAAAGATGAGTCGAACACTCCGGCGAAAACTACGAACATTCTTATTTGCAGGATCCTTGGGCGCAGCTGAATGTGTGATAACAGGACCAACAATCTTACCACACTTACTAAGTGCAGTACATATCATCGCATCCGAGATTTCGGGGGCACCGGATGCAAGGAGACCTGAACAGGGCGCCTGGAAATCGGTTCAGCTTCCAGGTGGTGGTCTCCCAGGTCAAGACCAAAGTTTAGAAGCGTGTCTGCATGCTCTTTGGATGTGAAATAAACAATCACCGTCCGCGGCCGGCGGGTGAGGTGAGTAATGGCTCCGGCTGGAAGAAAAGCAAGGAGCGTATCACAATAGACTTTCAGCGGTGTATTCGGAAGAGCATCTAGGCACACTCCCAACTCGCGGGTGGAGTGAAGTTCCTGCGCAGCGGGTGAGAAGTGCGGAACGTCCAATTGAAGTGAGTCACCATGTATCTGGACATGGGCATCTGCAAGGGGAAGGCGAGTCGATTGCGTCGGTAGGGACGCACCTGAGGTAACGCTAGAATAAGAGCGGGAAGGCAATCCTCCATTGGAATGCAGAGGTGCAGCGCTGGATGAAGGAGCTGACACAACGCTGGGCAAGGCTACCGAGGGCAGAGAAGCAACGCCCTCAGAGATATCCATTACGTCATCGGTAGCATCAGGAACGAACGTCATAGCCTCACCACCAGGAGGGGTGGTGGAGTCAGAGAGTTGAAGCGTAGAAGAAGAAGAGCAATAGGCATCAGGAGGAGGACGATATTCCCTATCATCAAGGACGGACGCTGATTGGTTTGCTCCGTCAGAGATAAGGATCGACGTAGTAGGAGAAGCTGTGACGAGAGCGGGAATTCTGCTCTTATCAGCAGTCGCCATCGCCGATGGCGAGGCCTAACTTAGTAAAAACGACCAACTGGTCGAGAAAATAAAGTGCTGATAGCTAATTGAAAATAGTACTCACCGACTCGGGAGATGTCTTAAATGAAAGATACAACCTTCGTCTTGAAGGCACGCACAAAAGTTAAACGACAGAGCACACAAAACACACTCAGTAGACGGCGAAACACGGAGCTCAAAACAGACACGACTTACGTCCCATAAAGCAAGGTTTCAAAATCGCTTTATTCTAATTTATCATAAGAAAACATAAGAGGGAGACGTACAGTATTGGGCATCTCACTGGGAAATAATACAAAGCTGTTAAAAAACATGATGGTATATACACTGCAATGACAATGGG
Organism: Macrothele yani; assembly: GCA_039090855.1. Classification (NCBI taxonomy): domain Eukaryota; kingdom Metazoa; phylum Arthropoda; class Arachnida; order Araneae; family Macrothelidae; genus Macrothele; species Macrothele yani. Next base: position 33,161,806 of record CM077021.1, read on the forward strand.
GATGAATAACAAATGCTGCAAGCAAAGCTTATTGAATAAAAAATTGCAGAAGTGACAAAGAGAAACACATCGTGTCACATGACATTGGCTGGGCATGATTTACAGGATAACACAGGCGAAACAATAGCACACAATTAGAAAAAGAACAGCACAAACACCGCCGTGAAGGTAAAACATTACATGCATGAGATAAAAACACAGCGTGCACAATTGTGCAAGTTATTTAACGAGGGCACCAAAGCAACATAATACAGGCGGGGTGAAAGTAAGTAATGTACACGAGTAAGCATGAAAATACACTGAGATGGCATTAGCATTCACAATTCAACAGTAGTGTGGATTGCACGAGTCGTAGAGTGGAGGAGGGCCACCAGGGTGCCAAGGAACTCAGCAAAGGAGGTGTAGAATGTCCTAGGGTTCTGATAGGTGTAGCAGTCCAGAATCAATCGCAAACCATGGAGCGGCCGGCGCCCAGGTAGCATAGAAGGTGGCTTCTCGACGACTGGAAGAAGCCGACTGGTACTCCAGGCGGAGTCGAGAAAGCAATCGATCTTGAAAATGGCACAAAAGTGCTGCGCTGGCCTGGTGTAAAGAGACCGGCGAGGAAATGCTGCGGAGTTGTTGAAGGTATACGTAAATAACGTGTTTAACCAGCACGAAAAGATAGGCACATACTGAAGGAAGAGTTGTAGGTGGATGAGCCCGCAGAAGAAGATGTCTGTAGGCAGTGAACGGAAGATCTTGAGAACAAGAGCGACTGGCAATCCGGAAAGCCTGGTGGAGGAGAGGCATCAGGATGGGACAGTAAAGGTAGACGTGAGAAACGTCTGCCTCCTGTGCGCAGAAGGAGCAGAGAGGGGAGGAGAGAAGAGACATGCGAAAGAGAAAATACGGAACAGGGAGGCGATTATGCAAAAAGAGCCAGTGGGTATTAATTTCAAGAGGGGCAGATAAGGGTGAGCGGGCAGCGGCCCAGACAAGAGGAAGAGAAGCAGGGGGAACCTCCAGAATAGAAAGCGGTGAAGGGGCGGCAAGGTGCACTAGAAAACGATAAAGAGATTTAGAGGAGAGAGAGGAGAGAGGAAGAACCGAGTTTGTGAGTCGGAGGAAAAACGGCAGCGGAAGAGGGGCAGAAAAGACAGAGACGAGACCGGTGGGGGAGACAAGATCAGGGAAAAGCGAAAGAAGTGCAGTTAGCAGAGAGTCATAGACCAAATGGGCGGATGGGGACGAGAGAATTGCAGGGAGGAGGCCAGAGAGAGGGCGCCAGGATAGATCCGAGTTAGTGAGGTCTTGTACAGTTACTACACCTGCTCGGAGCCAAGAGGGGAATGAAAAACAGGGGAGATGGGGAGGATGAACAAGGGAGTTGAAGAAGAGGGGTTCAGAAAGAAGCTCTAGAGTTGAAGAGGGAGGGGAGCGAATGAGGGGGAGAGAGCGAAGGTGAATGAGGGCTTCAGAATATGCAGGTGGGAGTTTGGAGGGGGGAAAGGACAGCAATCCATGAGAACTAAGGAAAGAAAGGAAAAATGTGGGTTACGCAAGGAGGCAAGAACGTCACGTACCTGAACTGAGGAAGCCACTGGAGCCGTGAAAAGGTGAATGAAGTTGATCACTCGGCTTGCTTTGTAGCACAGCGGGACATCAGGTAGGCCAGCACCACCATAGGAGGGAGGAGCACAGAGCTTGTGGACGTTAATCCAGTGATGACCCGCCCACATTACTCGAGTAAGGCAGCGTGTAACCTCCTGGAGACAGAAAAGCGGGGTCGTAGATGCAATCCAAGAATGCTTGCAGATGGACAGAAGGTATGTCCTGGTGAGATTTGCACGCTGGTAGTAGGACGTACAGAACTGCGCACGACACCAGAATGAAGCTGTGCGGAGGAGGCGAGGATGGAGTTCCGAGCGAGTTGCACTGGATGTAGCTTGTGGTGCGCCTAAGTGCACACCCAGGAAGCGTTGGGTAGTGGATGACCATGTGGCCCCCCATGGAGCATCCAAGCGATTGGACCACGACCCGCACCACAATCCAGTGCTCTTAGACGTATTCAGTTCAGCTGCAGAACATGAAGCATATGCGGAGAACAAACGACGAAGCAGTTGGAACTGTGAGTCGCTACGAATGCAGACGGTGATGTCATCTGCATAAGCAGAGTAAATGACTGAGTGATGCCGTGAGCTGGCAACTGGTGGTGGAAGTTGTGCTAGAAGAGATGTTTGCAGAGAGCGTAGAAAAGGCTCGACGGCAATCGCAAACAGTTGACCAGAAAGCGGGCAGCCCTGACGAACTCCCCGCTTGAAGGGAACATGTGCTGTGAGAAAAGATGCCGTCTTGACATGGAAAACGGCGTCCCGGTAGAGGGAGACGAGAACGGAGACAAATTGTGGAGGAAAGCCAAAGTGTAGCAGGGTTTGTGTTAAATAGGCGTGTGAGATATTATCGAAAGCGGAACGGAGGTCTAAGGAAAGGAGAGCAAGAGGTTCAGAATGAGTCTTGGCAAGATGAATGAGATCGCGAAGAAGTTGAACATTGGAGGAAAGAGAACGGCCAGGAACAGTATAGGTTTGAGAGTCAGCAAGGATGTGAGGGAGGATAGAGTTTAGTCGACGGGAAAGAAGCTTAGTATAGAGTTTATAATCTTGATTGAGAAGAGAAATGGGGCGCCAATTTCCCAAGTCAAGAGGGTCACCCTTCTTGGGAAATAGGACCACATGTGCGTCCGTGAAACTCCTCGGGAGGGGGGAGCAGTTAAATGCAGCAGAAAAAGCGGAGAGGAGAAAAGGCAACAAAAGAGGCAAGAACGCACGGTAAAAAGGAAAAGAGAGGCCGTCCGGACCCGGAGCGGCATGGGGGTTAAGGGAAGAGAAGGTGTCGGACACCTCCGTGGATGTGGGTGCAAGAGACAGGGTGGGAGCAAGATGAGACGGAACTTGAGGTAGGTTATTGAGAAGATGGGGTAGAGCAGAGGGAGAAGGGGGAGGAGTTTCACTGAACTTGGTGGTATAGAACTGACGAACGTGAGAGCAAATCGCTGCCGAATCGGATGTGATTTCGCCAGAGGGGAGGCGAAGATGACGAAGCGAGGTAGAAGACTTACGTGCAGATTCCATTGATGTTAGAAAATCATAGGTGCATTCCTCCGGATTGAGATGTTTAATGCGCAGACGTAAAAGTGCTTGCTGCGCAAGAGGTTTCAGCAAAGCCTGGAGCTCCGCCTGAAATGCTGGAAAAAGCGGATCTGATAACCCAATCAGTGTGAGCATCTGCCTGGCGTGATCGAGGCGCATCTGACTAGAAGTCTTCATGGTGAAGGAAAGTTGCTTGATATGTAAAAGGAGCTGATGCTTGACACGAAGCCAATACGTCAAGGTACAGGGTGCGGAATGCAACCCTGCGCGACGAGCAGCGAGAAAAGAACGGACAGAGGCACAAAATTCAGGATCAGTGAGGAGATTGGAGTCAAATGTCCACGGACGAACAGTCCGAGGGAGTGACGCTGCAACAAACACTGTGAGGGTGACCGTGCAGTGGTCTGAGGAAGCAGTAGGTTGATGTTGCAACTCAGTAATAGACGCAAGAAGCGGTGTGGAAACGTAAACCCGATCCAAGCGTGCAGTTGATGGAAGCTGACTCCCAGACGAGCGCCACGTGTGTGAGGTCTCTTGTGGATGAAGGCGCCTATAAGCATCGGTGAAGGAGAAATCAGCAACAAGGTCATGGAGTAGTGCGACGAGATCCGTCCGACGCTCTCGTGACGAAGGAGAGCGATCCAGAGCTGGGTCAAGGGTGCAATTGAAGTCTCCACCCAAGAGCACACGATCCGAAGGTGAGACTTTCGAGAGAGCTTTACGGAGTTTGGTGAACAAGATGGATAAATAAATAGAGGTGCATGGAATATACACATTAAAGATGTGAAATCGAGCTCCGCCAACTGTGAAGGAGACTTGCTGGAGTAAATCTCGGCATAAGTTCTGCACTGAGAGTGCAGTGAGGGTGGATCGGAAATGTTGATGTATTCCGATAGCAAGTCCACCATGAGATGAGTAGCGGAAAGCATGATGGAACACATAATCGCTAGCACGCCAGCGAGTAAACAGAGTGGAGGAATGGCAGTTTGTTTCTTGTAGTAGTAACAGATCGGCCCCGAGGGGCGAGAGGTCTTCCATTACAAGAGCATTCGCTAGGGGGCTAGCGAACCCTCTGCAATTAAGGGTCGTGACCTTGAATGGACTGGTCAGTCGTTGGTTGGAGGAGTCGCGGAGCAACTTTCAGGAGCTGTTGTAATCGGTTTACGCAGCCAAGGGTCCATGAGTGGTGCAGGGGGTCATGAACAAACCCACGAAGGTACTTAGCAATGCATCCGGCTTGCAGGAGCAGCGCGGGAAGAATGTCTTCGCGCTCTCGGAGGTAGTCATACGTCGACTCCAGGTTCGTGGTGTGGGTGCAAAACTGATAGTAATCTCCAAGATTGAGAGGTTCTGAAGAAGCACCACATTTGGAGAGAACACTTGAAAAGACCTCAAACGAAGGCGGAGACCCATCATCATCAGTGTCCCTTTCAATTTCTGTTGGCGCAGGAGAGGGAGAGATATCTCCTGAAGATTTGGTAGTACGGAACGGTTGCCCATCCGCAGAGGAAGATTTCTTCTTCTTCCTCTTACGTCGGGTACCTGTACGAGTGCCAGAAATTCGTTTTCCAGGGAGCGACGATGCTCGGGAAGCTGACGCAGAGTCAGAGGAGTTATCGGCACCGCCGTCACACTCGGAGACCCCAACAGTGAAGACTGGTGGGAAACCAGCGGCGAAGTCTCCCGATGTTGCCACGGGATGAGGAGTAATAGGTGAGGTGAGCACTGGAAATTGAAGGTGGGAGGTGAGATCAGCATCAAAAGACGCTCGTGGACGAGAGGCTGTAGATATACTTTTTGTGTAACTCGGCCCTGGGGCAGTTGGCACATTTGAAGACGGTGCAGGTCGAGAGCGAGATGTAGCAGGAGGCTGCTTAGAGGCGGTAGGCACTGTAGAAGCCGTGGGAGCTGGATACTGGTTGTTGGGGCATCGAGCACGCTGATGCCCAAGTTCTTTGCAATTAGCACAGTGTTCTGATGTTAGCATGTCAATTCTGTAGGAGAGCTGCCCACATCGGACGTTTAGGATCCGTGGGAACTTACGGAGATGCTCTTCTGATGGAAAGATGAGTCGAACACTCCGGCGAAAACTACGAACATTCTTATTTGCAGGATCCTTGGGCGCAGCTGAATGTGTGATAACAGGACCAACAATCTTACCACACTTACTAAGTGCAGTACATATCATCGCATCCGAGATTTCGGGGGGCACCGGATGCAAGGAGACCTGAACAGGGCGCCTGGAAATCGGTTCAGCTTCCAGGTGGTGGTCTCCCAGGTCAAGACCAAAGTTTAGAAGCGTGTCTGCATGCTCTTTGGATGTGAAATAAACAATCACCGTCCGCGGCCGGCGGGTGAGGTGAGTAATGGCTCCGGCTGGAAGAAAAGCAAGGAGCGTATCACAATAGACTTTCAGCGGTGTATTCGGAAGAGCATCTAGGCACACTCCCAACTCGCGGGTGGAGTGAAGTTCCTGCGCAGCGGGTGAGAAGTGCGGAACGTCCAATTGAAGTGAGTCACCATGTATCTGGACATGGGCATCTGCAAGGGGAAGGCGAGTCGTTTGCGTCGAAAGGGACGCACCTGAGGCAACGCTAGAATAAGAGCGGGAAGGCAATCCTCCATTGGAAGGCAGAGGTGCAGCGCTGGATGAAGGAGCTGACACAACGCTGGGCACGGCTACCGAGGGCAGAGAAGCAACGCCCTCAGAGATATCCATTACGTCATCGGTAGCATCAGGAACGAACGTCATAGCCTCACCACCAGGAGGGGTGGTGGAGTCAGAGAGTTGAAGCGTAGAAGAAGAAGAGCAATAGGCATCAGGAGGAGGGCGATATTCCCTATCATCAAGGACGGACGCTGATTGGTTTGCTCCGTCAGAGATAAGGATCGACGTAGTAGGAGAAGCTGTGACGAGAGCGGGAATTCTGCTCTTATCAGCAGTCGCCATCGCCGATGGCGAGGCCTAACTTAGTAAAAACGACCAACTGGTCGAGAAAATAAAGTGCTGATAGCTAATTGAAAATAGTACTCACCGACTCGGGAGATGTCTTAAATGAAAGATACAACCTTCGTCTTGAAGGCACGCACAAAAGTTAAACGACAGAGCACACAAAACACACTCAGTAGACGGCGAAACACGGAGCTCAAAACAGACACGACTTACGTCCCATAAAGCAAGGTTTCAAAATCGCTTTATTCTAATTTATCATAAGAAAACATAAGAGGGAGACGTACAGTATTGTGCGTCTCACTGGGAAAAAATACAAAACTGGTAAAAACATGATGGTATATACACTGCATTGACAATGGGGATGAATAACAAAATGCTGCAAGCAAAGCTTATTGAATAAAAATTGCAGAAGTGACAAAGAGAAACACATCGTGTCACATGACATTGGCTGGGCATGATTTACAGGATAACACAGGCGAAACAATAGTACACAATTAGAAAAAGAACAGCACAAACATCGCCGTGAAGGTAAAACATTACATACATGAGATAAAAACACAGCGTGCACAATTGTGCATTATTTAACGAGGGCACCAAAGCAACATAATACAGGCGGGGTGAAAGTAAGTAATGTACACGAGTAAGCATGAAAATACACTGAGATGGCATTAGCATTCACAATTCAACGGTAATGTGGATTGCACGAGTCGTAGAGTGGAGGAGGGCCACCAGGGTGCCACGGAACTCAGCAAAGGAGGTGTAGAATGTCCTAGGGTACTGATAGGTGTAGCAGTCCAGAATCAATCGCAAACCATGGGGCGGCCGGCGCCCAGGTAGCATAGAAGGTGGCTTCTCGACGACTGGAAGAAGCCGACTGGTACTCCAGGCGGAGTCGAGAAAGCAATCGATCTTGAAAATGGCACAAAAGTGCTGCGCTGGCCTGGTGTAAAGAGACCGGCGAGGAAATGCTGCGGAGTTGTTGAAGGTATACGTAAATAACGTGTTTAACCAGCACGAAAAGATAGGCACATACTGAAGGAAGAGTTGTAGGTGGATGAGCCCGCAGAAGAAGATGTCTGTAGGCAGTGAACGGAAGATCTTGAGAACAAGAGCGACTGGCAATCCGGAAAGCCTGGTGGAGGAGAGGCATCAGGATGGGACAGTAAAGGTAGACGTGAGAAACGTCTGCCTCCTGTGCGCAGAAGGAGCAGAGAGGGGAGGAGAGAAGAGACATGCGAAAGAGAAAATACGGAACAGGGAGGCGATTATGCAAAAAGAGCCAGTGGGTATTAATTTCAAGAGGGGCAGATAAGGGTGAGCGGGCAGCTGCCCAGACAAGAGAAAGAGAAGCAGGGGGAACCTCCAGAATAGAAAGCGGTGAAGGGGTGGCAAGGTGCACTAGAAAACGATAAAGAGATTTAGAGGAGAGAGAGGAGAGAGGAAGAACCGAGTTTGTGAGTCGGAGGAAAAACGGCAGCGGAAGAGGGGCAGAAAAGACAGAGACGAGACCGGTTGGGGAGACAAGATCAGGGAAAAGCGAAAGAAGTGCAGTTAGCAGAGAGTCATAGACCAAATGGGCGGATGGGGACGAGAGAATAGCAGGGGGTGGCCAGAGAGAGGGCGCCAGGATAGATCCGAGTTAGTGAGGTCTTGTACAGTTACTACACCTGCTCGGAGCCAAGAGGGGAATGAAAAACAGGGGAGATGGGGGGATGAACAAGGGAGTTGAAGAAGAGGGGTTCAGAAAGAAGCTCTAGAGTTGAAGAGGGAGGGGAGCGAATGAGGGGGAGAGAGCGAAGGTGAATGAGGGCTTCAGAATATGCAGGTGGGAGTTTGGAGGGGGGAAAGGACAGCAATCCATGAGAACTAAAGAAAGAAAGGAAAAATGTGGGTTACGCAAGGAGGCAAGAACGTCACGTACCTGAACTGCGGAAGCCACTGGAGCCGTGAAAAGGTGAATGAAGTTGATCACTCGGCTTGCTTTGTAGCACAGCGGGACATCAGGTAGGCCAGCACCACCATAGGAGGGAGGAGCACAGAGCTTGTGGACGTTAATCCAGTGATGACCCGCCCACATTACTCGAGTAAGGCAGCGTGTAACCTCCTGGAGACAGAAAAGCGGGGTCGTAGATGCAATCCAAGAATGCTTGCAGATGGACAGAAGGTATGTCCTGGTGAGATTTGCACGCTGGTAGTAGGACGTACAGAACTGCGCACGACACCAGAATGAAGCTGTGCGGAGGAGGCGAGGATGGAGTTCCGAGCGAGTTGCACTGGATGTAGCTTGTGGTGCGCCTAAGTGCACACCCAGGAAGCGTTGGGTAGTGGATGACCATGTGGCCCCCCATGGAGCATCCAAGCGATTGGACCACGACCCGCACCACAATCCAGTGCTCTTAGACGTATTCAGTTCAGCTGCAGAACATGAAGCATATGCGGAGAACAAACGACGAAGCAGTTGGAACTGTGAGTCGCTACGAATGCAGACGGTGATGTCATCTGCATAAGCAGAGTAAATGACTGAGTGATGCCGTGAGCTGGCAACTGGTGGTGGAAGTTGTGCTAGAAGAGATGTTTGCAGAGAGCGTAGAAAAGGCTCGACGGCAATCGCAAACAGTTGACCAGAAAGCGGGCAGCCCTGACGAACTCCCCGCTTGAAGGGAACATGTGCTGTGAGAAAAGATGCAGTCTTGACATGGAAAACGGCATCCCGATAGATTGAGAGAAGAACGGAGACAAATTGTGGAGGAAAGCCAAAGTGTAGCAGGGTTTGTGTTAAATAGGCGTGTGAGATATTATCGAAAGCGGAACGGAGGTCTAAGGAAAGGAGAGCAAGAGGTTCAGAATGAGTCTTGGCAAGATGAATGAGATCGCGAAGAAGTTGAACATTGGAGGAAAGTGAACGGCCAGGAACAGTATAGGTTTGAGAGTCAGCAAGGATGTGAGGGAGGATAGAGTTTAGTCGACGGGAAAGAAGCTTAGTATAGAGTTTATAATCTTGATTGAGAAGAGAAATGGGGCGCCAATTTCCCAAGTCAAGAGGGTCACCCTTCTTGGGAAATAGGACCACATGTGCGTCCGTGAAACTCCTCGGGAGGGGGAGCAGTTAAATGCAGCAGAAAAAGCGGAGAGGAGAAAAGGCAACAAAAGAGGCAAGAACGCACGGTAAAAAGGAAAAGAGAGGCCGTCCGGACCCGGAGCGGCATGGGGGTTAAGGGAAGAGAAGGTGTCGGACACCTCCGTGGATGTGGGTGCAAGAGACAGGGTGGGAGCAAGATGAGACTGAACTTGAGGTAGGTTATTGAGAAGATGGGGGAGAGCAGAGGGAGAAGGGGAGGAGTTTCACTGAACTTGGTGGTATAGAACTGACGAACGTGAGAGCAAATCGCTGCCGAATCGGATGTGATTTCGCCAGAGGAGGCGAAGATGACGAAGCGAGGTAGAAGACTTACGTGCAGATTCCATTGATGTTAGAAAATCATAGGTGCATTCCTCCGGATTGAGATGTTTAATGCGCAGACGTAAAAGTGCTTGCTGCGCAAGAGGTTTCAGCAAAGCCTGGAGCTCCGCCTGATATGCTGGAAAAAGCGGATCTGATAACCCAATCAGTGTGAGCATCTGCCTGGCGTGATCGAGGCGCATCTGACTAGAAGTCTTCATGGTGAAGGAAAGTTGCTTGATATGTAAGAGGAGCTGATGCTTGACACGAAGCCAATACGTCAAGGTACAGGGTGCGGAATGCAAACCTGCGCGACGAGCAGCGAGAAAAGAACGGACAGAGGCACAAAATTCAGGATCAGTGAGGAGATTGGAGTCAAATGTCCACGGACGAACAGTCCGAGGGAGTGACGCCGCAACAAACACTGTGAGGGTGACCGTGCAGTGGTCTGAGGAAGCAGTAGGTTGATGTTGCAACTCGGTAGTAGACGCAAGAAGCGGTGTGGAAACGTAAACCCGATCCAAGCGTGCAGTTGATGGAAGCTGACTCCCAGACGAGCGCCACGTGTGTGAGGTCTCTTGTGGATGAAGGCGCCTATAAGCATCGGTGAAGGAGAAATCAGCAACAAGGTCATGGAGTAGTGCGACGAGATCCGTCCGACGCTCTCGTGACGAAGGAGAGCGATCCAGAGCCGGGTCAAGGGTGCAATTGAAGTCTCCACCCAAGAGCACACGATCCGAAGGTGAGACTTTCGAGAGAGCTTTACGGAGTTTGGTGAACAAGATGGATAAATGAATAGAGGTGCATGGAATATACACATTAAAGATGTGAAATCGAGCTCCGCCAACTGTGAAGGAGACTTGCTGGAGTAAATCTCGGCATAAGTTCTGCACTGAGAGTGCAGTGAGGGTGGATCGGAAATGTTGATGTATTCCGATAGCAAGTCCACCATGAGATGAGTAGCGGAAAGCATGATGGAACACATAATCGCTAGCACGCCAGCGAGTAAACAGAGTGGAGGAATGGCAGTTTGTTTCTTGTAGTAGTAACAGATCGGCCCCGAGGGGCGAGAGGTCTTCCATAACAAGAGCATTCGCTAGGGGGCTAGCGAACCCTCTGCAATTAAGGGTCGTGACCTTGAATGGACTGGTCAGTCGTTGGTTGGAGGAGTCGCGGAGCAACTTTCAGGAGTTGTTGTAATCGGTTTACGCAGCCAAGGGTCCATGAGTGGTGCAGGGGGTCATGAACAAACCCACGAAGGTACTTAGCAATGCATCCGGCTTGCAGGAGCAGCGCGGGAAGAATGTCTTCGCGCTCTCGGAGGTAGTCATACGTCGACTCCAGGTTCGTGGCGTGGGTGCAAAACTGATAGTAATCTCCAAGATTGAGAGGTTCTGAAGGAGCACCACATTTGGCGAGAACACTTGAAAAGACCTCAAACGAAGGTGGAGACCCATCATCATCAGTGTCCCTTTCAATTTCTGTTGGCGCAGGAGAGGGAGAGATATCTCCTGAAGATTTGGTAGTACGGAACGGTTGCCCATCCGCAGAGGAAGATTTCTTCTTCTTCCTCTTACGTCGGGTACCTGTACGAGTGCCAGAAATTCGTTTTCCAGGGAGCGACGATGCTCGGGAAGCTGACGCAGAGTCAGAGGAGTTATCGGCACCGCCGTCACACTCGGAGACACCAACAGTGAAGACTGGTGGGAAACCAGCGGCGAAGTCTCCCGATGTTGCCACGGGATGAGGAGTAATAGGTGAGGTGAGCACTGGAAATTGAAGGTGGGAGGTGAGATCAGCATCAAAAGACGCTCGTGGACGAGAGGCTGTAGATATACTTTTTGTGTAACTCGGCCCTGGGGCAGTTGGCACATTTGAAGACAGTGCAGGTCGAGAGCGAGATGTAGCAGGAGGCTGCTTAGAGGCGGTAGGCACTGTAGAAGCCGTGGGAGCTGGATACTGGTTGTTGGGGCATCGAGCACGCTGATGCCCAAGTTCTTTGCAATTAGCACAGTGTTCTGATGTTAGCATGTCAATTCTGTAGGAGAGCTGCCCACATCGGACGTTTAGGATCCGTGGGAACTTACGGAGATGCTCCTCTGATGGAAAGATGAGTCGAACACTCCGGCGAAAACTACGAACATTCTTATTTGCAGGATCCTTGGGCGCAGCTGAATGTGTGATAACAGGACCAACAATCTTACCACACTTACTAAGTGCAGTACATATCATCGCATCCGAGATTTCGGGGGCACCGGATGCAAGGAGACCTGAACAGGGCGCCTGGAAATCGGTTCAGCTTCCAGGTGGTGGTCTCCCAGGTCAAGACCAAAGTTTAGAAGCGTGTCTGCATGCTCTTTGGATGTGAAATAAACAATCACCGTCCGCGGCCGGCGGGTGAGGGTGAGTAATGGCTCCGGCTGGAAGAAAAGCAAGGAGCGTATCACAATAGACTTTCAGCGGTGTATTCGGAAGAGCATCTAGGCACACTCCCAACTCGCGGGTGGAGTGAAGTTCCTGCGCAGCGGGTGAGAAGTGCGGAACGTCCAATTGAAGTGAGTCACCATGTATCTGGACATGGGCATCTGCAAGGGGAAGGCGAGTCGATTGCGTCGGTAGGGACGCACCTGAGGTAACGCTAGAATAAGAGCGGGAAGGCAATCCTCCATTGGAAGGCAGAGGTGCAGCGCTGGATGAAGGAGCTGACACAACGCTGGGCAAGGCTACCGAGGGCAGAGAAGCAACGCCCTCAGAGATATCCATTACGTCATCGGTAGCATCAGGAACGAACGTCATAGCCTCACCACCAGGAGGGGTGGTGGAGTCAGAGAGTTGAAGCGTAGAAGAAGAAGAGCAATAGGCATCAGGAGGAGAACGATATTCCCTATCATCAAGGACGGACGCTGATTGGTTTGCTCCGTCAGAGATAAGGATCGACGTAGTAGGAGAAGCTGTGACGAGAGCGGGAATTCTGCTCTTATCAGCAGTCGCCATCGCCGATGGCGAGGCCTAATTTAGTAAAAACGACCAACTGGTCGAGAAAATAAAGTGCTGATAGCTAATTGAAAATAGTACTCACCGACTCGGGAGATGTCTTAAATGAAAGATACAACCTTCGTCTTGAAGGCACGCACAAAAGTTAAACGACAGAGCACACGAAACACACTCAGTAGATGGCGAAACACGGAGCTCAAAACAGACACGACTTACGTCCCATAAAGCAAGGACTGTTACGGCATGTAATTCCGTATCGTGTGTGGACTGGCGAGCACAGAGCCCTGGTCTTAATCCCATAGAGCACCTATGGTTTGGATTAGAGCGCCACATATGAAGTTTGCAGCAGTATTATGTACTCAATGGAAGCGCATACCGCCGCGCCGGTGGCGCAGTGGTCTAAGCGATGGCCTCTGATCATTCGTTCGAACGGGGTCCGGGTTCGAATCCCGGTGAGGCATGGATGTTGTGTTTGTCTTACGGCACTGGCTCTGTCCCTTCCCTGGAACCAGTGACCCTAAATTAGGGACGGGCGACTGCTTATAGCCCATTGAGTTGCTCACGGTGGTCGTAAAACCTCCAATCGAAAAAAAAAAAAAAAAAAAAGAGAAAAGCGCATACCTATCGCTGGGTTCCAAAATCTTCTCGAAGGTGGACCAACACCGTACTAATATATGTCAATAAATGCTATGTTGTGTTTCTCTTCAAGGTGTCCGGTGACTTTTGTGAATATAGTGTATGTAATGTCGCTGAGTGCTACTGCCGAGAAAAAAAGGCAAAAGCGAAAAAAAACGAAACAAATGCACGAAAAGGCTTCAAGTCACGCTAAAATATTGCTAAAGCTAATTTCTCTAAGTGCAGACTCACAAAAAAACAGCTGACAGCTGTGCTTCATTGTTTGCTTTCAACATAAACTCTTTAGTTCGTGTTTCTTTCAAAAATATAGCACGTGGGAAAGGATTCGTGACTCTAAAAAACGGTCCATGCTTTGTAAAAACGAGCCTTATGAAATCATCTTAAGAGCTCCCAAGGGAACAGACCAGCGGCAGTCATTATTTGATGTAACAACCAATGCATATCTTTATCTTATGGACGGCAGTCTCTACAACAAGCCTTCAACGTAGCGCAGAGAGCATGCGCAGATTTCCGTGATATTTATAATTGTTAACTTGAAATCCAATGGGAAAAGTTCTACTCTTCAAAACACCATTTTTAATATCATTGGTGATGACAAAAGCAGAAAGAAACATGAGTGCAAAAGGTTGTTTAATTTTTAATGAAGTTCTGGGCTTCATAGCTAACGTGGCTTGTTAAAAGGGCTGTGACAGATTATATTTCAGATTATTCTGTTGCTTGCAACTCAAGTTTCAGATCAACGAATGACTGGCTGAGGAGTCCGTATTTATGTTCTGCGAGTCGTGTTTTGATATTGAGGAAAATGTGGGTATTTTGTAGTTACATACTGCTCCTTTACGCAAAAGTTTTAATCGCTGAAGGTAAGAAACACCTGCCTAATATTTTAACATTTTTTACTAGCAGCATTTAAGTTTAAGAGTTTCAATCTGATAGGTATATGAAGCACGCAGTTCAATCGTGTTTGAGAATAAAGATCAACAGCGTTAGGTCGCAGATTTTATTTTGGTCCTGCAGACAAAAACATTTTTTTTTTTTTTGGTTGAGGGCTTAACGACCACCGTGAGCATTAGTTGCTATCAAACGCCGTCTAAGCACGATTCTAGTTGAGATTAAAATCTATGACGCAATAAAACTTTTTAATGTAAAAAATACACAGACGAGCCATTACATTATGACCACTCCAGCCTAGAGAAATGAGCGCGCCTGGAGACCGAACGATGGCGCAGGTTTTTTTATAAAGTCAGCGTCATTTTCTTGTAGGACTTCCGTCCACAGGTAGTAGAGTTTAGGTCCCAGCCACCTACAGCGAGATCGCCTTTTGGGCAGGACACAGAAACGGAAGGAATGAGAGCAAGTCTAGCGACTTTGACAGAACAGTTTGCAGTGAGATTAGAGTGCAGTAGATGGCGCCACCGTACAAGTACGATATTGCACATAGATGGGTGAGAGAATTTCAGGGAGGACATAGGAAAGGATACCCATTTAACCAGTGGGTCCAGCCTGGGAGCCGTCACTTTACGTGCTCGTCCGATGCACGGCGGATATTCAGCGATTGTTAGTAAATCACGCCATCTCTGAAAGATCAGCCCAGGCTTGAACCTGGGGACCCAGCATCGATAGCCTGAAACACTAACCACTAAGCCATCCGCGGCTCCGATGGCGCAGGTAAAGTTCACAGAGCACTATATATACAACCCGAGGATTGGCTCTCGGTTAGTAGAGTGTTAGGAGTCAGAACAGGAAAAGCTACCGATTTATCGGAGTTTGATAAAGGACAAATTGCGGCACCTCGGAACTACGATCTCGGAAACGGCGCGGCTTGTGGGTTGTTCACGTGCCTCTGTAGTGAGTGCGTATCAAAAGTGGTGCACAGATGGCCAAACGATGAACCGTCGTCTATCCGTGCGTCATCCGCAGCTCATTGATGCCAGGGGGAGCGGAGACTGTCGCGCATTGTTCACAGCGACCGCAAGGTCACAGTGCGACAAATCACCCGCAGCTACTAGAGTGGTGATCAGGTTAATGTGTCACAGCACACAGTTCATCGCAGCCTTCTGAGCATGGGCCGAAGACCCAGCCGGGTCCCCATGCTCACTGCACGTCATCGCCAACAACGCATGAAATGGGCCCAAGATCATCGAGATTGGACAGTGGATGATTGGAAGAAAGTGGCCTGGTCTGACGAATCAAGATTCCTGGTGCATCACGTAGACGGCCGAGCGCTGATACGCCGATTACCAACGGAGGCTATGGCACCGGTTGCAATGTTGGGCGGAAACGGCCCGGCGGGAGGCTGTGTTATGCTGCGGGAGATGTTTTTTTGGGACACTTTAGGCTCCCCTTATCCCAATAGCACAATCCCTGACAGATGTGAACATGGCTGCGGACCAAGTTCACCCATTCACGGCAACTGTGTTCCCTGCTGGTGATGGCCATTACCAACAGGATAATGCGCCATGCCACACTGTCAAGGAGTGGTTCGAGGAACATGCAGGTGACTTTCTGTTAATTCCAAATTCACCTGACATGAACCCAATCGAACATTTGTGGTTCGACTTGGAAAAGCGGGTTCGCGCTGAATCACCACCACCCCGAAATGTACGGGAACTAGAGGACCTGTTGGTGACATTATGGTACCAGATACCTCAGGATACCCATCACCACCTCATCGAATCGATGCCTCGCCGAGTGTCCTCGGTTTTGCGGGTTAAAAGGGGTCTTTCAGCTTATTAGGTAGGTGGTCATAATGCAGTGGCTCATCGATGTATATCACAGATAAAAGTATGAGATCTTTCGAACCTCAGTTAGGGTTCATCTTCAAATAAGCTCCGCAAATTAAGCATGAGAATCAGCACTTTACATATATAAGAAGTTGCGCGTAATATGATGTGCGTAGTACACATGCGCATTAGAATCCCATTGTAACTTGGAGTCAGCTATTCTGTTCGGAGTGGTGATACAGTGTGTTTCCTCGGTCAGGTTGTACGATTAACGTCCTTCATGTATGGGGACAAAGCAAGGGCAGTCATCATTGCAGCTATTAGACGCTTTTGTAATAATTAAAAGGTTCACAAATTTAGAATGTGTGGTTGCTAGGTGAGAGGTCTCGGCCCACAACGGGTAGTGGGTTCCTTTTTGAACTGTCCTGGATAATGCGGTGGCCATTGATACTGTCCTTACGTCGTATTTATGTTCTGCGAGTCGTGTTTTGATATTCCGAAGTGTTGAACCGATGTAGATCTTATTATTATTTTTTTTTTTTGAATGGAGGTTTAACGACCACCGTGAGCAACTCAATGGGCTATGAGCAGTCGCCCGTCCCTAATTTAGGGACACTGGTTCCAGGGAAGGGAGAGAGCCAGTGCCGTAAGACAAACACAACATCCATGCCTGACCGGGATTCGAACCCGGACCCCTTACGGACCAATTATCAGAGGCCAGCGCCTTAGACCACTGCGCCACCGGGGCGGCATGTAGATCTTATCACCGTTATCTGGATCCAAGGCCTTGAGTGGGAAGCTGTAAACCCCGTGTCTATTTTCACAGGTTACCAGATCACGATCTTTTTTTTTTATAAAGATAGGTATATTATTAGTCTTAATTCCAAACTTTATTTGATGTCTTTTGCAGGTTTTTTTTATGAAATTTGTAAGTTCTGGTATAAAAGGTAATGATTCCACATACACTAACGGGAAAAAAATCCCAACACCACAAAAAAATAGTTGTAGAGGAATGAAATGGCGGCAATACATTTGTATAGGTAACATATTTAATCGATTAAGGTTTCAAGATCACAGCTTAATGTAAGCGCGAGAAGAGCCATTTTAAATGTGAAATGCTGGTACATTAATAACCGGTGTAACCGCCAGAATGTTGAATGCAAGCAAGCAAACGTTCATGCATTGTGTCGTACAGGTGCTGGATGTCAGTTTGTGGAATGGAGTTCCATGCCTGTTGCACTTGATCAGTCAATACAGGAACGGTTAATGCTGGTTGGGGGTGACGCTGGAGTTGTCGTCCAATAATGTCCCATACGTGCTCGATTGGTGAAAGATCTGGTGATCTAGCAGGCCACGGCAACATGTCGACACTCTGTAGAGCATGTTGGGTTACAACAGCGGTATGCGGGCGAACGTTATCCTGTTGGAAAACACCCCCTGGAATGCTGTTCATGAATGGCAGCACAACAGGTTGAATCACTAGACCGACGTACAACTGTGCCGTCAGGGTGCGTGGGATAACCACGAGAGTGCTCCTGCTGTCATAGGAAATTGCTCCCCAGACCATAACTCCAGGTGTAGGTCCAGTGTGTCTCGGCCGCAGACAGGTTGGTTGCAGGCGCTCACCTGGCCTCCTTCTAACCAACACACGGTCATCACTGGCACCCAGGCAGAACCGGCTTTCATCAGAAAACACAACAGATCTCCACTCCGTCCTACAATGAGCTCTAGCTTAACACCACTGACGTCGCAAACGGCAGTGGTTTGGAGTAAGTGGAATGCACGCTACAGGGCGTCTGGCTCGGAGCTGTCCTTCAAGTAACCGATTTGTAACAGTTCGTTGTGTCACTGTGGTGGCAACTGCAGCTCGAATCGCTGCCGCAGACGCAGTACGATGCGCCACGGCCATACGCCGTACACGGCGGTCTTCCCTCTCAGTAGTGCCACGTGGCCGGCCGGAACCCGGTCTTCTTGAGGCAGTACCTTCTCTTGACAACCGCTGCCAACCATCATGCACAGTGGCTACATTCCTGCCAAGTCGTTCTGCAATATTGCGGAAATAAAATCCACCTTCTCGTAGTCCTATTACACGACCTCGTTCAAACTCCGTGAGCTGTTGATAATGGCTTCTTCGTCTTCTTAAAGGCATTCTTGACTAACATCAACACACTACGTCGAATCTCAACGATAACTAACACTCACGAACGTTACAGCGCGTATTTACAGCAAACCTGCTTTGCATATTCCGAGGGGCGCTACTAGCGCCACACGTATGCGCCGAGCGCGAAATTTCCATAGACGCCATCTTACAGATGTACTCTCGCCGCCTACCAACTGTCGTTTATCTAACACAACCCCTTCTTGGTGTTGGGATTTTTTTCCGTCAGTGTATTTAAGTGGGTTTGTATCTTGCTGTAGAGTAGCAAAATTGATGGTGTAAGTTAAAAACTAAGAAAGGATTTGGAACGGCAGACTCCTCATTTTATTTATCGTTATTTATTCTTGACTAAACACACAACTAAAACGCTAATGAAAATTGACTGATAATACTAAACATACATAGAATGAATGAGCTATTAATCAACTACTTTTCCGCACTTTAAGGTTATTTCGTACTTTGCTTTCTATTTAGTCTGTTTTAAACAGTCTTACCATAAATTTGATATCCATTTGGCTTTTAACACAAAAACAGTTTATTCCAGCGAGAATCCTTTTAGGTGATCATAATACATGTACTCTTTTAGAGCACTTTTGTAAGAACAACAAACACAGCGTGTTCACACACATCGAAGCGACGCCATCTCCTTTGTCCAGGGTCGTGATCCCATAATTCTTTGCAACGAACCGCTGGCTGTTCTGCATCCACGCAACTGAAACTCACAAACGTAAACTTGCAGCAGGTGTTCGACGAAAATAAAAGAAACGAGCAAAGGACGCTAACATCCAACACAAATGATATCTACGTAAGTTCCTAAGTTGAAGTGCCACGACGGATCTCGGGCATGGGCTTCTGCTATTGCCATGATCTTGTTGATTTCAGAATTTTTGTAACTTTCATTTGAGCATTGGGTAAATGCGCGTCGTAGCATAAATCTAATAGAGGACAGTTTATAATTAAGTGGGTGAGCTGAAACTTTGGGTATCATTGAAGTAAAGGTAGTTGGTTTCCTGTACACTGTAGTGCTAACTTGATTGCTACAAGGATCCCGGTATAATTGTATATCCAAAAACGGAAGAGAGAAATTCTGTTCAGTTTCCAAAGAAAATTTAATAGTTGGGTATACATTTGATATTCGTTCAGTAAGTGATTGCAGTTTCTCAAGAGAATGCAGGCCGCCCCGGTGGAGCAGTGGTCTAAGCGATGGCTTCTGATCATTCGTCCGAAAGGGTCCGGGTTCGAATTCCGGTGAGGCATGGATGTTGTGTTTGTCTTACGGCGCTGGCTCTCTCCCTTCCCTGGAACCAGTGACCCTAAATTAGGGACGGGCGACTGCTTATAGCCCACCGAGTTGCTCACGGTGGTCGTTAAGCCACCAAACAAAAAAAAAAGAAAAAAATGCGGCCAAAGGGCCGGCCCATCATCGACGCAACGTAAGAACAGTGTGGGCTGGAATGGATATATATCCTGTCAGTGCATGTTTTTCGCGGGCTTGCATAACTATTTCAGCTAATAATGGACTTGCATAACTATTTCAGCTATTAATATGTGGGCTATAAGCAGTCGCCCATCCCTAATTTAGGGCAACTGGTTCCAGGGAAGGGAGAGAGCCAGTGCCGTAAGACAAGCACAAAATCCATGCCTCACCGGGACTTGCACCCAGGCCCATTTAGACGAACGGTCATAAGCCAGCGCATAGACCGCTGCCGCCACCAGTGCGGAACAAAAAAGATATCCCCAAAACCTTTATTTTGGTCCTACAGTTAAAAAAAGAAAAAGACATCCCCAGAACCCTTTTTAATCCTCTCTTGAAGACTCCGGGTCATGGAGGCATGTTTTCCGTCTTTGAAACGACTTCAGTCCTTCAAAACTTACCTAAAACGGAAGTTAGACGGAGTGAAAATTTCTCCCGTAATCGTAATTTTTTTTTCTCGCGATGATTCTTCTGTCGGAGGTGACTGTCAGACATCTTTTTGTTGAATAAATTTCTGTGTTTCAATTTGAAAATGCAGGCAACAATTCCCGAAAACGGAAGTTAGCCGGAGTCCTGTAATCTTAAGTTGTTTATCTTGCGATGTCTCCTCTGCCCCGGACAGTTGTTAGATATAATTTAATTACATAAATGTTTGCATCTAAGATTGAAAACTGGGGGAAATTTTCTGAAAACGAAAGTTGGACGAACAATTTTTTTTTCCCGTGATCAAAACTGGAGACAAACATTTTCGACAACGGAAGCTAAATCCAGCGAAAATTTCTCCTGTAACTTTTTTTTTTACGTTATTTTCCTTCACTCTGTTACTCTCTAAACATCAGTTAACTGTACGAGGGTTGTGCGGAAAGTAATGCAAAAGTGGGCAAAACTTTTTTATTAACTGACAGAGATCGTTCAAATTGCACATGTTCGTAGAGTAACTCTTCCTCTACAGTAACCCTTCTCCTTCATTGAAGGTAAATATGAGGGTTGTACCGAAAGTAATGCAAAAGTGGGCATAACTTTTTTACTAACTGAGAGATGTCGCTCAAATTGCACATGCTGGTAGAGTAACTCTTCCTCTATATTAACCCTTCTTCTTCATTGCAGGTAAATACGAGGGTTGTACCGAAAGTAATGCAAAAGTGGGCATAACTTTTTATTAACTGACAGAGGTCGTTCAAAGTGCACATGTTGGTAAAGTAACTCTTCCTCTATATTAACCCTTCTTCTTCATTGCAGGTAAATACGAGGGTTGTACCGAAAGTAATGCAAAAGTGGGCATAACTTTTTTACTAACTGAGAGATGTCGCTCAAATTGCACATGCTGGTAGAGTAACTCTTCCTCTATATTAACCCTTCTTCTTCATTGCAGGTAAATACGAGGGTTGTACCGAAAATAATGCAAACGTGGACATAACTTTTTTACTAACTGACAGAGGTCGTTCAAATTGCACATGTTAGTAGAGTAACTCATCCTCTATAGTAACCCTTCTTCTTCACTGCAGGTAAATACGAGGGTTGTACCGAAAGTAATGGAAACGTGGGCATAACTTTCTTATTAACTGACAGAGGTCGTTCAAATTGCACATGTCGGTAGAGTAACTCTTCCTCTACAGTAACCCTTCTTCTTAATTGCAGGTAAATACGAGGGTTGTACCGAAAGTAATGCAAAAGTGGGCATAACTTTCTTATTAACTGACAGAGGTCGTTCAAATTGCACATGTTGGTAGAGTAACTCTTCCTCTACAGTAACCCTTCTTCTTCATTGCAGGTAGATACGACGGTTGTACCGAAAGTAATGCAAAAGTGGACATAACTTTTTTACTAACTGACAGAGGTCGTTCAAATTGCACATGTTGGTAGTGTAACTCTTCCTCTATATTAACCCTTCTTCTTCATTGCAGGTAAATACGAGGGTTGTACCGAAAATAATGCAAACGTGGGCATAACTTTTTTACTAACAGACAGAGGTCGTTCAAATTGCACATGTTAGTAGAGTAACTCCTCCTTTATAGTAACCCTTCTTCTTCGTTGCAGGTAAATACGAGGGTTGTACCGAAAGTAAAGCAAAAGTGGGCATAACTTTTTTATTTACTGAGAGATGTCGTTCAAATTGCACATGTTGGTACAGTAAATCTTCCTCTATATTAACCCTTCTTCTTCATTGCAGGTAAATACGAGGGTTGTACCGAAAATAATGCAAACGTGGACATAACTTTTTTACTAACTGACAGAGGTCGTTCAAATTGCACATGTTAGTAGAGTAACTCATCCTCTATAGTAACCCTTCTTCTTCACTGCAGGTAAATACGAGGGTTGTACCGAAAGTAATGGAAACGTGGGCATAACTTTCTTATTAACTGACAGAGGTCGTTCAAATTGCACATGTCGGTAGAGTAACTCTTCCTCTACAGTAACCCTTCTTCTTAATTGCAGGTAAATACGAGGGTTGTACCGAAAGTAATGCAAAAGTGGGCATAACTTTCTTATTAACTGACAGAGGTCGTTCAAATTGCACATGTTAGTAGAGTAACTCCTCCTTTATAGTAACCCTTCTTCTTCGTTGCAGGTAAATACGAGGGTTGTACCGAAAGTAAAGCAAAAGTGGGCATAACTTTTTTATTTTCTGAGAGATGTCGTTCAAATTGCACATGTTGGTAGAGTAACTCTTCCTCTATATTAACCCTTCTTCTTCATTGCAGGTAAATACGAGGGTTGTACCGAAAGTAATGCAAAATTGGGCATAACTTTTTTATTAACTGACAGAGGTCGTTCACATTGCACATGTTGGTAGAGTAACTCATCCTCTATAGTAACCCTTCTTCTTCACTGCAGGTAAATACGAGGGTTGTACCGAAAATAATGCAAACGTGGGCATAACTTTCTTATTAACTGGCAGAGGTCGTTCAAATTGCAAATGTTGGTAGAGTAACTCTTCCTCTATAGTAACCCTTCTTCTTCATTGCAGGTAAATACGAGGGTTGTACCGAAAATAATGCAAACGTGGACATAACTTTTTTACTAACTGACAGAGGTCGTTCAAATTGCACATGTTAGTAGAGTAACTCATCCTCTATAGTAACCCTTCTTCTTCACTGCAGGTAAATACGAGGGTTGTACCGAAAGTAATGGAAACGTGGGCATAACTTTCTTATTAACTGACAGAGGTCGTTCAAATTGCACATGTCGGTAGAGTAACTCTTCCTCTACAGTAACCCTTCTTCTTAATTGCAGGTAAATACGAGGGTTGTACCGAAAGTAATGCAAAAGTGGGCATAACTTTCTTATTAACTGACAGAGGTCGTTCAAATTGCACATGTTAGTAGAGTAACTCCTCCTTTATAGTAACCCTTCTTCTTCGTTGCAGGTAAATACGAGGGTTGTACCGAAAGTAAAGCAAAAGTGGGCATAACTTTTTTATTTACTGAGAGATGTCGTTCAAATTGCACATGTTGGTAGAGTAACTCTTCCTCTATATTAACCCTTCTTTTTCATTGCAGGTAAATACGAGGGTTGTACCGAAAGTAATGCAAAATTGGGCATAACTTTTTTATTAACTGACAGAGGTCGTTCACATGCACATGTTGGTAGAGTAACTCTTCGTCTATAGTAACCCTTCTTCTTCATTGCAGGTAAATACGAGGGTTGTACCGAAAATAATGCAAACGTGGGCATAACTTTCTTATTAACTGGCAGAGGTCGTTCAAATTGCAAATGTTGGTAGAGTAACTCTTCCTCTATAGTAACCTTCCTTCTTCATTGCAGGTAAATACGAGGTTTTTACCGAAAGTAATGCAAAATTGGGCATGACTTTCTTATTAACTTATTAACTGACAGAGGTCGTTCAAATTGTACATGTTGGTAGGGTAACTCTTCCTCTATACAAAGGAACTACTCAACATAATCTCCATCACAAGCTATGCATTTGCGCCACCGTTGAACCCAACTCTCGTATCCTCTTTGAAAAAATACAGATGCGGACTGTTGTACCCACTTCTTCACAACCCACTTCTTCAGAGTCACTTTTTGTCGCCGGAGACTGTTCTTCATTGGGCCGAACAGGTGGAAGTCGGAGGGCGCGAGATCTCGGCTCTACGGTGGATAGGGAACCGCCGACCAGCATAATTTGCTGGTCGCCCGATTTGTTGCCAAAGATGTGTGT
This sequence comes from Macrothele yani, assembly GCA_039090855.1. Classification (NCBI taxonomy): domain Eukaryota; kingdom Metazoa; phylum Arthropoda; class Arachnida; order Araneae; family Macrothelidae; genus Macrothele; species Macrothele yani. Next base: position 33,185,473 of record CM077021.1, read on the forward strand.
GGTTTCGAATTGTCTTGGCTAATGTGGATCCTTCTCAGATTCTTATTCAGTCTCTTCCTCCTTATGACTTCTTTTAGCTTCTCGAGTGCCTCAATGTATACCGCTCGCTGGTCACAGTACGGCCACGCTCCAGAAAATCATAGAGAATGACACCCCTGTCATCCCAAAAAAACGTCACCATGACTTTCTTTGCTTATCGCTGGCTCTTGAACTTCTTAGGCCTTGGTGAAGAGGTGGGAAGCCATTCCATGGATTGATTCTTTGTTACTAGATCGTAAAGGTACGCCCACGTTTCATCCCCTGTCACCAGATCGAAAAAAAATGTGTCTTCATTGGCTAAAAACGCTTCCAGCAGATCAGAGCAGACTTTCACCCTTCTCTGCTTCAAATCGGATGTCAAATGCCGAGGTACCCACTTTGCGCACACACTTTCCGATACCCTAAGTCTTCCGCCGTCTTCTGTATGGCATTGTGACCAGAGTCAAGTTGTACAACAAGCTCACGGATTGTGACTCGTCTCTCTGCGCGAATCAATTCATCCACTCGCTGACGATTCGTGTCAGCGGTCGCAGTGGATGGTCTCGCACTGCGACCGCTGACACAATGCTGGGTTTCCCTTCTTTAAACTTCTTCATCCGTCTGTGCACATTAATCTCCTCAGTGGTGTCATCTCCGTAAAGATTGTGTAGCCTTCTGTGGATGTCGGACAGCCTGCGCCTTTCTTTCGTCAAAAACTCAATGACGGCACGTTGCTTCTGCTTAGAATCTATGACTTACCTGCAATGAAGAAGAAAGGCTGCTATAGGGAAAGAGTTCCTCTACCAACATATGCAATTTGAACGACTTCTGTCAGTTAATAAAAAAGTTATGCCCACTTTTGCATTGCTTTCGGTACCACCCTCGTATTTGTGTTTATACTTAAGATCGGAAATTGAGAAAAAAATTCCGAAAACACAAGTAGGACGGAGCGAAGATTTCTTTTTTTTTTTTTTTTTATTGGAGGTTTAACGACCACCGTGAGCAACTCAATGGGCTATAAGCAGTCGCCCGTCCCTAATTTAGGGTCACTGGTTCCAGGGAAGGGAGAGAGCTAGTGCCGTAAGACAAACACAACATCCATGCCTCACCGGGATTCGAATCCGGACCCCTTACGGACGAATAATCAGAGGCCATGGCTTAGACCACTGCGCCACCGGGGCGGCAAGAGCGAAGATTTCACCCGTAATCGTAATTTTTTATAGCGATGTTCTCGCTGTCCTGTATTGTTGTTAAATATAATTTTACTAGATGAAAGCCCGTCAATAATGACGCGGAAAAATAAAATATGTAGAGTAGTTTTTTTAAATCATTTACAGACAGCTGATGAAATATCGAAAACAAATAACATCAGCAAGTTACCATATTTCTCGGCATTTTTTTTATGAAATCGTTAGAAAGCAAGCCTTGCCGGTGGTTCCCGTCCTTCAAAACCCCTCAAAAGCTGCATAATGGTCCTTAAAGCACATTGTCTCATTTACTGTAAAAGAAATAATCACGCAGATGGCAAGCAACTTTGTTCAACACTTGTTAATGCTGTTGTCAGATGGCAGAAAAGTGTTAAAATAGTAAAAGCATTTTCGGAAACTCAGAACTGCGCAGTTGCAGATGTTAAAATGTTATGGTAGTTGATGCGCAAAAGCACAAGCATTATTTTTTCTTTTCCTTTTCTTTCTTTTTAATTTCATCTACAAATAAATTAAAGAATACCTGGTTATATTCTGAAAATTTCGTGGTTTAAAGAAAATTAAAATTCCCAAATCATATTTCTTCAGCATACGCATGAAATAATAATAAAACACTGTTACTTCTGTATTGGAACTCTCAATTTTTAGACTTAAATCAGAAAAGAAACTGCTTTGACAATCTAAAACAATCATTTTAGGTTTGCAAGGGGAAATCTTAAAATTAAATTTCATACGATAGGATTCTAAATGAAAAATTCTGTATGTCGTTTATAAACGTCAAAGTAGGACCAAAATTCCTGATGTAACGTTTTCCTGTTTCTAAAGAGTTTCTGAAACGATTTTAATCGTGTGACGTAAGGCATGTCAGAATGATTTGGATGAGAAGACGTCATACCAGCAGCTGTAAAAAACTTTTTTGTTGCTATGACAACAAAGCAAAGTGCTACACACGTGGGCTTTGTCGATTAGTTTCACAGTGCCAACAAAATGGGACAAACGTTCAAACGTTCAGACAAAGGAAATTAAGCACACCGGACAAAAAATTAGTCACCCCTAACAGAAATGACAGTAGGAAGTTACCGGTTGTACAGAGGGCGCCGTGATAGCATCGTTGGGAGATAAACAGCACTGACGTGGTCTACAGGATCATTTCTATCTCGTGTAGTGGTGAACAGCAACATGTGTGTTAAATTTAGTCTGTAATATGGGTCGTAAGACAGACGTTACTGAGTGGCAAAAGCAGCCACCGTGTTTGGCCGTTCTCACGGACACAAGGTAAATGAAGTCGCCCAATTCGTTGGTGTATCGAAGCGTACTGTCCAGCGGGTCTACAAACAGTGGTGTAAGTCGCAGAAAATCAGTTACGTAACAGTGGCCGGAAAACGATTCTCACCAACAGGGATCGATGCCATGTTTCACGCCTAGTAACTGCAATTCGGTTTCAAACCAGGCAACAATTGCTCCAAACAGTCAACGAAAGCCCACTCCAACCAATTTCCGAAAAGACATTGCAACGAGAACTGCATGCGATGGACATGTGGAGCAGAGTAGTACGGAAGAGGCTTATTTTAACAGCAAGTCTCAAAGTCGCAAGTTATCAATGGGCTCAGAGGCACCAAAACTTTACTGTGGAAAATTGGAAACGAGTAATTTAGTCTGATGAGTCTCGTTTTTGTTTGTGATGGCAGGCGACGAGTGCATCGCAGGCCCAGTGAAACCTTTAATCCTGACTGCGTCGAAGGTGTTGTTCGAGCTGGAGGGGGTTCTGTGATGTTTTGTGGATGTTTTTCGTACCACGAAATGGGCCCTGTCGTTGCGGCGACGATGAATTTGAACCAGCATGCGTGAATGTCGAAGTGTTGCCCTTTACCCTACATCTCCAGGAGCAGCATCCCATTGCCACTCCTGTCTTCCAAGTCGACAATTGCCGTGTGAACAGGGCTAAAACTGTGTCCGAGTGTCACGACGAACAATCATCAACACTGTCTTACCTCGACTGGCCAGCCAAATCCTATTGAATATCTGTGGGATCATTTGGAACAGAAGGAGAAACGCCAGAATAGACACCCACGTACTCTGGCGGAACGTCGGGACCAAATGACGCACGAGTGGCTGCAAATCGATGTTCAATATATCCACAACCTCGTGGAGTCTCTACCACACCGGATTGATGCTGTTATGAAGGCAAGAGGCCCAGTCACCCGTCATTAGGTAAGTTCTGACAAGGGTGACTAATTTTTTGTCCGGTGCGCTTATATTGTTCCATATGTATTTGGCAAAATTCTAGGTATAGAGAGCAGAGTGTTCTTGATCCTAGTTATTGCAGTTGCTATGGTACCTAGGTTGTTTTTAGCATCTATTGGTTATCTTGCCCAATGATCACTCGCAGATTATTTTGTGGCACCACAATATCTGTCGGAGGTTGACAGATATTGTGGTGCCACAAAATAATCTGCGAGTGATCATTGAACAAGATAACACTAGATGTGTTATCGGGGATTTTCTGCTATAGGGCCTGAAATCCCTAAGATTAAAATACGAAAGAGTATGAAGAGTGCTTGGACTACATCGGCAATGAAATTATTTCACCCAAAGCGATTTCACGGGAAATATTGAAAATCGGCACAGAAACATTTACTCTCACGACCATAAAGTGATTTTATTCACAGCACAGTGCAAAGCAATTTACTGTATAAAATGTAGTGTGACGTAGACACTATAGCGTAAAAGCCCGAATTTCCCGGTTAAAAGATTCGAACCCACATCTTCTTTCTCCGTAGTCGAATATTCTAAATCTTGAACTACACTGAAAAAGGCTTAGCGCTGCAATTTGCCGTTTGGACATGTGCGTCACCTCTAAGGCAGATACATCACAACTCTACATAATTTAACCTTCCTTCTCCGTTCCTGTCTACTTGTGTAAATTTTAGTTTATTCTCGTTAAACATTTTTCAGCTGAACGCTACATTTTCTCTCTCGACGAATGTATTTTGGCACCCAGACGACAGGTCAAAAATGCAATGACGTATGAGAAAGCGGAAGAGTTTCTGTTTCGAAAAGCATCGGCGCAGTGGTCTAAGCAATGGCTTCTGATCATTCGTCCGAGACGGGCGCGGATTAGAATCCCTGTGAGGCATGGATGTTGTGTTTGTCTTAACGTGCTGACTCTCTCCTTTCCCTGGAACCAGTGACCCTAAGTTAGGGACGAGCGACTGCTTACAGCCAACGAGTTGCTCACATGGTTGTTAAACCTCCAATCAAAATATATATATATATATATAAATCTCGTATATACACATGCATTCATGGACAATGAAATTTGCGCACCAAGAAGGAAGCATCAGATTGAACTGAAATTTTATGGACACATTTATTACAGAGGGATCTGTGGCACGCAGTCTGGGCATCTTCAATAGCGCGTCGCACCGCCTCGTGTGGCGATACATGCTGCAATATGGTCAGGCATGAAGGTGAACACACGCCTGATGTTGTCCTGCGGCAGGCTGGCCCACACGTGTTGGACGGTGTGCTCCGAATCCAGGATAGTGCGGCATGGCGGCAGCCGGCGTTTCAACTGGTCCCACACATACTCGATAGGGTACATGTCCGGGGAGCGGGCAGACAGTAGAAGTGTCTGGACATGACGTAGGAAGTCCTGGGCACCCCAGCCATGTGCGGGCGGGCATTATCCTGCTGGTATAGCGCACCTGGAATCCTGGCCAGGAATGGGAGCACATGGAGCCGTAGGATCTCATCAACATACCGCTGGCCAGTCAATGATACACGTACCACTACTGAAGCTGGTTGCAATGACTCCCCAGACCATAATGTCTGCAGTGGGGGTGGTGTGGCGTTCGAAAGCGAGGTTGGGATTGTGCCGATGATCCGGGAACCACACCCGGACTTCGTTGTCCCTAAAACGAAGCGGCACTCATCGCTAAACACCACCCGTCGTCAGTCTGTGGCGCTTCACGTCGCTCTGGCTTCTCACCACTGCACAAGGAGCCGCGGATATTCCGGTGTTAATGGAAGCACGCGTAAGGGGCGCTGGGGTCGCAGATTCGCTTCCGCGAGGTGTCGGGAAATGGTTCGTGGACACACAGGAGCCACTACATCTGCCCCTATAGTGGACCGGATCCCCATGGGATCCGTTCGTGCCTGGTTCACGATCTGTCGATATTCTCTACCGGTGGTTCTCCTGGTCCGTCCGGAGCCACTCCAACGTGTGGCCGTGCCGTCACGTGTCCACTGCTCCCAACACAGTCGGACGGTTTTTTGTCAGAACGATCCACGTGGTGTGCTATATGGCGCGCCAACCACCCTGCGGTTTTCAGTCCGATGATCAGGCCTCTCTCAAAGCCTGTAAGATGCGTAAATCGACGTCTCTGGCGTCTACTTGTCACTCTGTATTCTTGCTTGCGTCGGCCGGCGCCTTTCGCTTTTATGGGGCATCGACTTCACGCCAGTTTATAAGGCTTCCGGTTCATGCTTGCAGCGCCACTACAGGGTGTACGATCATTTGCATACCAGCACTTACTCTACCGATTTGCAAAGTTTCGTTGTTGTAGTATGTTTTCTTCTAGGTGCGCAAATTTCATTGTCCGTGAGTGTATTTCGAGGGATTTTGTTTGAGATTTTCAAGAATTAACCCTGACTTGAGTAGTCACCCACGCTCGCATTGAATGTTTACGCTTCCTCGCTTGAGAGTTTGACTTGTTAGGACTATGCTGTGGCGGAGCACGACGTTGTAAGTTGTTGCGAACTGCTGAAGTATCAAGGAAAGAGAGGATTGTGTTCCGGTGCATGTGTTCTAAGACCAAGAACTGCGCATAATTGCTGCCATCTATACACGATAGCTCTTGTACATGTTAAAAACACCACAGTAAATTGGTCTGATGAGTTGTATTGAAATTATGGGTGGCGGCGAGTGCATCAGAGGCCCAATGAAGCCTTTAATACTGATTGTGTCGGTGTTGCTCAAGTCGGAAGGGGTTCTGTGATGTTCTGGGGATGAATTTCGTACCATGAATTAGGCCCTCTCGTTGCGGGGACGATGAATTTGTACCAGCATGGGTACCTTCCCATGCTGAATGACGAAGTGTTGCCCTTTGCCCTACATCTCCAGGAGCAGCATCACGTTGCCACTCCTGTCTTCCAAGACGATAATTGCCGTGTGCACTGGGCTAAAACTGTGTCTGAATGGCACGACGAACAATCAGCAACACTGTCTCACCTCGACTGGCCAGTCAAATTTCTCAGATTTAAATCCTATTGAAAATCTGTGGGATCATTTGGAACAGAAGGTGAAACGCCGGAATAGATACCCACATACTCTGGCGGAACTTCGGGACCAATTAACGCATGATTGGTTGCAAATCGATGTTGAATACATCTACAACCTCGTGGAGTCTCTACCACACCAGATTCATGCTGTTATCAAAGCTAGAAGAGCCGTCACCCGTTATTAGAAAAATTCTGACAAGGGTGACTAGTGTTTTGTCCGGTGTGCTTAAAAGCACTATTACCCCACAGCTGAGAAATACACTTATCATTAGTACCTAGTGAAACTGACTTGGTGACGTATATAATCAGCGAGTCATGGCGCCATATATGCTCTCAGATATTTTGTGTTGTCATGAGGGATGTCCTACCAGCCATCGAGCACATAATGTCATTCCGCCAGAGGAATGTACGTCGGCTTGGGATTGTCCTGCACGTGACAGACGAGCATGAACTAAACATGCGCGCAGTGGTCCAAAGCACTGGTTTATGACTATTCATCCAAGACGGGTCCGGGTTCGAATCCCGGTGAGGCATGGATGTTTTGTTTGTCTTACGGCGCTGGCTCTCTCCCTTCCCTGGAACAAGTGGCCCTTGTGACGTATATTCTAAATTAACTTTCCTTTTTAGTTTCTTTCCCTATGTAAATCTTGAGTTTGTTCTCAGTTATACTTCACATTTAACGTTATATCTTCTCTCTCAAACGAATACTGTTGGAAACACAATTGAGGTCGAATGAACGTGTCGTATGCCTGTTATGAGATAAGAACCAGAGATATAAACTACGAGACAACAGTTGCTCGTGTGGAGTGTACTATGTGGTTGATACTGATTTGTGCCGCCCCGGTGGCGCAGTGGTCTAAGCGATGGCCTCTGATCATTCGTCCGAACGGGGTCCGGGTTCGAATCCCGGTGAGGCATGGATGCTGTGTTTGTCTTACGGCACTGGCTCTCTCCCTTCCCTGGAACCAGTGACCCTAAATTAGGGACGGGCGACTGCTTATAGCCCATTGAGTTGCTCACGGCGGTCGTTAAACCTCCAATCAAAAAAAAAATACCGATTTGTTATGTAAAATGTGAAGTGCTGTGATGTATTAGTGAAAACATCTGGAATAAAGCCAATTTCCGTAAGTTTGACTTCTGTTTTAAATGTTTCGTCTGGCCATTAAGGTTTAATTTAGGAACTATTTCATCGTATGGTTATGTTTTTAAAATAACGTAAGAAGAGCGACAAAGAATCAGTACGAAAAGACTTTACGTTATACCCTAAATTAGGGAAAGGCGACTGCTTATAGCCCACCGAGTTGCTCACGGTGGTCGTTAAACCTTTAATCAAAAACAAAAAAAGGATGCTAGGTAGGCAACAAGTATGGGGCATGACCAGACGCTACATTATCTAAAAATGTTTCAAGGCACAGCCTGAAAATGTCGGCTTAGCACAAGCGATCATTATTTTATTAAAATTAGCATCATCGACCTTTATTCTGGCTGTCAGACTTTCAAGGAAAAAATATGGATGGGAGCTGCAGAACATCATCGAGTCGCCTCGGTGGCGCAGTGGTCTAAGCGATGGCTTCTGATCACTCGTCCGGAAGGGGTCCGGGTTCGAATCCCGGTGAGGCATGGATGTTGTGTTTGTCTTACGGCACTAGCTCTCTCCCTTTCCTGGAACCAGTGACAATAAATTAGGGACGGGTGACTGCTTATAGCCCATTGAGTTGCTCACGATGGTCGTTAAACCTCCAATAAAAAAAAAACATCATCGACTTGTCCTCAGGCTGCCAGACTACGTATCTTGCTTAAAATTTGCATGAGGCAAACTTTCAAGGAGAGGCATGGATGCAGCCAACAGAACATCATTGATTTGCCTCAGGCTGTCAGACTATCTTTCTTAAAATTTGCATGAGGCAAACTTTCAAGGAGAGGCATGGATGCAGCCAACAAAACATCATTGATTTGCCTCAGGTTGTCAAACTATATTTCTTAAAATTAGCATGGGGCAAACTTTCAAGGAAAGGCATGAATGCAGGGTACATAACATCATCAATTTTAAGAAAGGTGTGGATGCAGGCTACAGAACATCATTGAATTGTCCTAGGGGTATCATACTATCTTGCTTAAACTTAGCATCAGGGAAACTTTCAAGGAAAAGTATGGATGCGGGGTACAGAACACCATCGACTTGTCTTCGAACTGTCAGACTGTCTTTCTTAAAATTAGAAACTTTCAAGGAAAGGTATGGATGCGGGCCACAGAACATCGTCGATTTGTCTTCGGGCTGTCAGACTATCTTGATTAAAATTACCATGGGGAAAACTTTCAAGGAAAGGCATGGATACGGGATAAAGAACATTGTCGACTTGTCCTCGGGCCATCAGAGTGCCAATAAGGCATGCCAAATGTAAAATATTAGGGGTTCTCAATGCATAACAGTAATGGTTGCTAATATAGAAATATCGGGTTTTACAAGGTGAAAATCCTCCAAATACGTGGCAACAGTAAATAAATAAGTACATCGCTCTTTCCACGTTCCAGAAACACACAGCAACCGAAAAATTGTTTTTCAGCCGGCGCTGGGGAATTGTTGGTCACCGTGGTGTAAATGTAACGCGCTCGGCTAGTTATCGAGAGTTCTGTGGTTCAATTCCACAGCGGCGGCTGAAAAACAATTTTTCGGTTGCTGTGTGTTTCTGGAACGTGGAAAGAGCGATGTACTTGTTTATCGGGTTTTACTCTCGGTTACTCAGCCTAAATTTCGCATGTTCACTTAAAGCTATTCGCATGGACATGAAACATAAGAGTTTACCGTATTAGTTAACTCACATCGTTGCTGTAGAAGTTGAAGTTTGTGACGTACCTACCTGAGATATGATGCACTTGTCAAGACGGCAAAGTTGCCGTGATAAGCACTTGTCGATGTAGCTTATCTGAAAAAGCATTCGGCTAACCAGCAGAAGGATACGGATTGTATTTGCGCCACCGGCAAATTTGTTTAAGCTATATTAGCGCTCGAACGTAAAATGAATCTCCTGAACTTCGGGTCCTTCGAAAAATGCGTGACGTTCGCTCGATACATTGTCTGAAATGAGTTAGAATCCCTTCTACAGTGAGCTCTACTTCAAGCGTGGTTTGCCGGCTGACGCAGAAACCTACGATTCCGTTCCATCCCTCTCTCAAAAGAGGAATATACACTATATTGACAAAAGTCACCGGACACCCTACAAAAGCAAATGAACGTATCCGCTGCGTTGTTAAAATGCGCGGTACAGCTGCAAACGGTATCAAAACAAGACTGCAGCTGACCACGATCATATCGCACTGTGAGGTTGAGTGAAAATATCGCTGAACTGACTTTGAGAAAGGAAAGATTGTTGGGTGTTATATTAGTGGGTTGTCCATAAAAGAAACCGAGAGGCGTTTAAACATACCCAAGTCAACTGTTTTGGGTGTACTGAATAAGTGGAAGACACATGGCGTGCCTGAAGCAGCAAAACGTGCCGGCAGACCAAAGAAAATCAGTGATAGAGTACGTCGAAGCCTCGGGAAAGTCGTTACAGCTAATCGACGGAGTACTGCACAAGACATCAGTGTATAGGTGAGTAACAATGCTAGAACCTCGGTATGTACACGTACTATTCGCAGAGAACTTCATTCCATGGGTTACAGTGGTCGTGCGGCTGCTCATAAGCCTTTCATCTCCACTCGGAATGCTACTCGTCGTGTAGCATGGTATAAAGAACATTTATCGTAATACACAGAGTTCTGTACTTATTAGTTCAATGTCCAGTTTATTCAATCTCCAAGTACGTCAATTATGCAGATCATTAGTAATATTCGCTTTAGCAACAGCAAGATGAAAATACGACAAAATCATTTCCTCGCTATTTCTTAACAAGGTACGGTTAACAACTACAGCTCGCCGTAGCGAAATGTAACCCATATACAGTCATTTGCAAAAGTTTAAGACCACCTATCAATTTATTGAAAATTACGATTTTCAAAGAAACAGCTAATTACTAGTCAGAGATATTTGAGAAAATGACACTGCAGCTGAATACTTACATTCTTTAGAACACAAAAAGTCCGAAATCAGTACTTTGTGTGGCCACCTTTGTTTTTTTATAACGGACAGAATACACTGGTGTGCAAAAATTAAGGACGAAGAGGAGAAATTAGCATAACAGCGGAACGAGCAGGCAGAACGGACCGAAAGACCACTCAGGAGATAGACTAGGGTCCGGTACGGTAGGGCATGCGCATATATGCAGCATGACGTAGGGGGGGTGTCGGAAGGTTATAAAGCACACGGGCGGTGTGCGCTCAGCAATTCGGTGAAAACTATTGCACGGTGTACATCGGTTTAAACGACGTCGAGTTGCTGCCACCGTGTGATATGGCCAACAGGCAATCCAGTAGACGACATCTGGATGACTTTACTCGAGGTCGCGTGATTGGGAAGTTGGAAGAAGGTCGAAGTGTGACTAGTGTGGCCGAGGAGTTCGGGATCGCTCACAGCATCGTTTCACGAGCTTGGAGAGCATTTCAAACGACAGGAACAGCTGTCCAAGGGTTTAGCAGTGGTCGTCCACGAGCAACCACGGCGGCGGATGACCAATATATTGTCCTACAGGCGAGAAGAGACAGCGGGAGAAATCGAAAGTCACATTCAACACACAACTTGACGTCCGTTATTGCGTTTTACCGTGGCCAGGAGGCTGCACAAAGATGGTCTATTTGCATGATGACCAGTACGGTGTGTGCCATTAACGCCAGATCATTGGAGACGGCGGTTTCTGTGGTGCCAGGAACACAAGAACTGGACACATCAGCAATGGGGTCGAGTTCTCTTTACGGATGAGAGCCGATTCAGTCTGACGAGCGATTCTGGGCGTACACATCTGCAGAGAGCAGGGAACACGCAATCACACCTCCAACATCATCGAAAGGGACCGGTGGAGGTGGCGGAGTTCTCGTTTGGGGGTATTATGCTTGGTAGCAGTACTGTCCTCCACATCTTCCAAGGAGGTTCAGTCACTGGTGTCCGCTATTGTACCGAGGTTCCCCTGCCTCACGTGCGTCTGTTTAGAGGTGCTGTGGGTCCTGAGTTCCTCTTCATGGACGACAACGCTACACTTCATTGTACAATGGCTGTCTCAGAGCTGTTGGAGAGTGAAGATATTCAACGCATGGATGGTCCCCGGACCTAAATCCAATCGAACACGTGTGGGACCTTCTCGGGAGGCGATTGGCAGCACGTCACCAGCCGCCAGCAACGATTCCGCAGCTGCGATTGGCGCTACAAGAGGAATGGGCCGCGATGCCTCAACAGCTCCTTGACAACCCCGTCCTCAGCATGGACAGACGTTGTAAATCCTGCAACGCAGTCAGGGGTGATCATATCCCCTACTAAAGACGGGAATTTTCTTGGCAGCCGCCTGTCACATGAACGTTTCTGTCTTCTGTCCAGTTGTGCTCGAAGCTACCTTTTCAATAAAGTGCCTTTGTATCATTTGGATTCATTGTTTGGACGGTTTTGCTCACTTGTCCCATATTCTTACATCTTGGGGATCTTATGGTATGATTTGAGTCGATGTGGAGTACTTCTGCACGACGTTACATTCGAAAAACCGTCTCGTCCTTAATTTTTGCACGCCAGTGTATGATGTGGCATACTGTTAATGAGGGATTTTCAGTAGTCACTTGAAATGTCTGTGTATCACACGTACTTTATCGAGTCAATCAAAGCCTGGTAATTTGATGGCTGTTTTTTTTTTTTTTTTTTTTTTTTGCTACCTTGTCTTTTAAAATGGTCCACAAATTTTCGATGGAATTAAGATCGGGACTATTACCTGGTCAGTCAAGTACAGTTATGCTTTTCCTCTGCAGGTAGTCCTTTACTGTCTTTGATCTGTGGGATGGAGCACCATCATGCATAAATATTGTGCATCTGTGCACGTGTATATGAGTTAACAGCTTCTCACGTAACATTTCCACATAAAAAGGACCAGTCATGGTAGTGCCTGTCGGTAAAAAGGATAATGAAGCAGTACCGGATGCTGACATATCACCCCATATCATCTGACTAGGCGGATGTCTCAGGGTGATAATGGTGTATTTTTCAGCAAACCTTTTGCCTTTTGTTGTCGAACATGTGCTTCACGTGATTCAAATTGACGCACAGTTGATTCATCGGAAATAGGAAATTGGCTTAAATTTTCAGCAGTCCACGATTAATGACGCTTCGCAAACTGGTGTCTCTTCTTTTTCATGACGGAGGTTAGTCTAAGTTTATGTTCAGGTTTATAAGACTTTAATCCAAAATCTTTGCTAAGACGTCGGGAAACAGTGCTGAAATTAATATCAGACCCTTTTGAATGTAGAAAGGCCTTGACTTTCTTGCACGAACTCCTCGGAGAAGGCATAACTATTCGCCTTATGGTATTGTCATCACGCCGAGGTTGTTCTCCTTGGACGTCCACTTCTCTTTCGGTCACTAAATTTACCTGTATCTCGATATTTCATGATCACATTATGAATAGCAGTCCTGCTCACATTTCCCTTTCTGTTTATGTTACGTTCGGAGTATCCTTCATGATGTAAAGTCACTATTTGTGCCCTTTGAGTAACACTTAATGACGCTTTTTTACACATATTTCGCTATGTACAAGATGTCCGACTCGCTGTAGAACCCGGTATTTCTTTAATAATATTAACATCAATGAAGATATTGCAACGAAATTTGAAGTGGACTTACCTCATTTCGTGCGAAATGTGATGACATCACAACATGTGCTGGAAGTGGCCACCATTTGCGTCCAGACAGCATTGAACCCGGCGCTGACCGTCAGCCAGCCGGACGCGCCTCTATGCTGCTTTGTTATTCTATTTTGCTGAGCGTTTCTACACAATACTGTTGTTGATAGTGAGTGCTCGTGCTCGTGGCTGTTCCCGTACGTGAAAAAATGTATCGCTATACTCTGGAGGAGCGAGTGTTTATTATTCGCACTGTCGATGGTTTTAAACATTTCTTCAGGAAAATCCGTGCATTGTGGACTACACGAGGTTCTCGAACGAGACGTGGTTTCACCTGTCCGGATACGTCAATTCTCAAAATTCCCGTATTTGGGACAGTGAAAATCCCAACACGATACATGAAGAACCCCTTCATTCACAGAAAATTTGTGTTTGGTGTGGGATGACCTGGCGCCGCATAATTGGTCCCATCTTCTTCGATATATAACCATCACAATAGCTGCATATATAGAAATCTTCAACACCTTTGTAAATCAATTGGACGACGAAGAACTCTCCATTGGATATTACCAGCATGATGGATTGACATCACACACATCACACAACAGTATGGCCGAAATTCAGTCCTTTTCTGGGAACGCGTCATTTCGAAAGGTGTATGGCCACCGCGCTAGCCCGATCTGACGCCTCCTGATTACTTTTTATGGGAATATCTAAAAGGGAGAGTTTTCCAAAAGAAACCGCGAACCACAGATGCCTTGAAAGCAAACATCACTGAAGATATTCATGCAGTGACGGCGGACGTACTGGCAAGGACTTTCCACAATATGGTGCGCCGGGTTCAGTGCTGTCTGGACGCAAATGGTGGCCACTTTCAGCACATTTCGCACGAAATGAGGTAAGTCCACTTCAAATTTCGTTGCAATATCTTCGTTGGTGTTAATATTATTAAAGAAATGCCGGGTTCGGTAGCGAGTGGGACACCCTGTAAAAATTACGTACAAAACCTCTCAGCATGAAAACCAGAAGCAAAATGACGCTCGCACGCTTCCCCCAACTCTATCAATGTGGGATGATGCACACCGACAGGAAGTTGAGTAATACAGACAGTAGCTGACGCAATTGGCAAGAATCTCCTAATACCAACAGATGGTCTTAAACTTTTGCAATCGAACATTTATTGCTTTTACAATCTCTGATAGTACTCCATCTAACGCACAGCATCCATTCACTGCACATCGAACATACATAAAACTCCGTTTTAATTGCCTTCGATTGAATTTTGACTCACCGCTCAGGTTGCCAACTTGAAACTCGTCGGGAGGAATGATATGTCGAGAACCATTTAACAAGAAGAAACCAAATTTACCTAACAGTAACTAAAGCGGAGGTTTGAATTAGAGGTATGTGTTACACAGAGATCTGTTGTCATAAACAATGGTTCCTCAGTAAAGAAGATAATTACTTGCAAAAGGTGTTCTCGGGCTAAAGCTGTGTTATTTGATTTGACCTCTGTCTACGTGTAGTCTCGAAACACGGATTGGATGGTTGTAAGTGCTTAACAAATCGGATATCATTAGTGAAGGAAATATGAGGCCATCAGGCCCTCCAGATATCTCCTATTCGAAACCAATGCGTACCCTCTTGAAGAAGAGGTCTAAACAAATACGCTCTTACTCAGGGCACTGACTGATTGTATAATGATATATTGTAGAAATTTAAAGGGCTAGTATAAAAGCTCTTTCTCGTGCTCGAAACCAATACATACCCTCTTGAGGAGGCGGTCTAAACAAATATGTTCTTACTCAGGGCACTGACAGATTGTATAATGATATATTGTAGAAATTTAAAGAGCTAGTATAAAAGCTCTTTCTCGTGCTCGAAAACAATACATACCCTCTTGAGGAGGCGGTCTAAACAAATACGTTCTTACTCAGGGCACTGACAGATTGTATTATGATATATTGTAGAAATTTAAAGAGCTAGTATAAAAGTTTTTTCTCGTGTTCGAAAACAATGCATACCCTCTTGAGGAGGCGGTCTAAACAAATACGTTCTTACTCAGGGCACTGACTGATTGTATAATGATATATTGTAGAAATTTAAAGAGCTAAAAATTTAAGAGCTAAATTTAAAGTTCTTTCTCGTGCTTGAAACCAATGCATACCATCTTGAGGAGGCGGTCTAAACAAATACGTTCTTACTCAGGGTACTGACAGATTGTATAATGATATATTGTAGAAATTTAAAGAGCTAGTATAAAAGTTCTTTCTCGTGCTCGAAACCAATGCATACCCTCTTGAGGAGGCGGTCTATACAAATACGTTCTTACTCAGGGCATTGACTGATTGTATAATGCTATATTGTAGAAATTTAAAGAGCTAGTATAAAAGTTTTTTCTCGTGCTCGAAACCAATGCGTACCCTCTTGAAGAAGAGGTCTAAACAAATACGCTCTTACTCAGGGCACTGACTGATTGTATAATGATATATTGTAGAAATTTAAAGGGCTAGTATAAAAGCTGAGTGGATTTATTTTAAAAATTCATTGTATTCCTGCCTGCAAGGCAGAACACAGTAAATTGTCTTGGTAAGAGAGAAATTCGCCGTATCACATAGACATGCTCTACTCCGGTTCATATCCGAAGATCTCGAGGGCAACTTCATCCTGTGAATATTCCAACTCTCCAGGAATTCGTCGACCACCCTAACCCTGTATCTCTCACATAAACTGAACTCCATAGACGAAACACTAGAGATACCTACCTAACTGCGTGTTTGTCCTCCTCTAGCGCGAATAACAGCTTGTGGCATCGACTCCACCAGATACCGGAGGCTTTCCGGAGGTAACGCCAGCCATCTCTGTTGCAGCATTGCTAAAACTGACTCTTTTCAGGAAGTGTCAGTATGGGAACTTTTAGAACACCCTGTATCCCTTCACCTTGATCATTAACGTCATTGGTTGCCATAACAACCCCTTATTCAGTGGATTCTAGGTTTCTACGTCAGGGCTTTTCACGGTACCGCAGTGAAGTGATTGTTAGCAATATTGAGATGGGGCGAGTGTGATCTCAGTCCTAAATTGGGATCGGGCTTGTAACGAAACAAATTTCTCCGTCATTTTTGTCCACACCGGGGAAAGAACCCGAGTCCTCTTATTCCGGAACAAGTCACTCTACCAACTGAGTTACGCAGACGTTCGTTCTCGCTGCTATCCGCCTTTATGTCGTGTGCGTCCTGCGGGGCAGGCACGTCACATCTCCTCCCCCCCCCAAAAAGAAGGCGGGGGCATGGCCCACGGGTCACCCGTGACCATGAATCGTTGTAGGCAGCCATCCGCTGAAGAACGTGCACTTGAGAACTCCCAGTCAATCTAGTGTGTGGAATGCAACATCACACACATTTATTTTTCGAAGCGCTGAAGAAGGGATTCCCTTATTCTTCCTATCTCGCGGTGTGGAAAGAACATAACACCATTGCGACATCTTTAACGGCCGGGTCATCTGGAAAGTTCGGGCGCCATTACAACGAAGCAAATTTCTACGTCATTTTTGCCCACGCCGGGGAACGGACCCGAGTCCTCTTATTCCGGAACAAGTCTACCAACTGAGCAACGCAGACGTTCGTTCTCGCTGCTATCCGCCTTTATGTCGTGTGCGTCCTGCGGGGCAGGCACGTCACAGGCTCCATAGCGTTTACCACGGTTCCGGGTCGGAATTTTTTTTCGTAACTGGCTATTTTTTTTATTTGAGGTTTAACGACCACCGTGAGCAACTCAATGGGCCATAAGCAGTCGCCCGTCCCTAATTTAGGGTCACTGGTTCCAGGGAAGGGAGAAAGCGAGTGCAGTAAGACAAACACAACATCCATGCCTCACCGGGGTTCGAACCCGGACCCCTTTCGGTCGAATTATCCGAAGCCATCGCTTAGACCACTGCGCCACCGGGGCTACACTGTGGCTTTGTATGACTCAGCATACAAGACTTATACTACACTTCTTTCTTTTTTCTGATTGGGAGTTTAACGACCACTGTGAGCAACTCGATGGGCTTTAAGCAGTCGCCTGTCTTAATTTAAGGCCACTGGTTCTAGTGAAGGGAGGGAGCCAATACCGTAAGACAAACACAAGATCCATGCCTCACGGGATTCGAATCCGGACCCATCTTGAATGAATGGCGAGGAGCCAGCGCTTAGACCACTGCGTCACCGAGGCTGCTATTACACTTCATAATTGGTAAAGATAATTCTTAGACAACTAGGTATGCGTGGAGATTTGGGACGGATATTTATTCGGGAGCAAATACAGGCCACGAAGTAGGGTTCTTCTGCGAAGATGAAAAAGTGTCGTCAAAAACAGCGAATATTAGATACCTCTCTGTCGAAATTTCGCCCCCTTCTACTACGCGGCAGATATCTTCTGATTTTATTGAGCAACGTAAGCAGATTTATTGGGGGGGGGGGGGGTTAACGACCACCGTGAGCAACTCAGTGACTCAGTGGGCAATAAGCAGTCGTCCGTCCCTAATTTAGGGCCACTGGTTTCAGGGAAGGGAGAGAGCCGGCACCATAAGACATAAGATAAACACATCTACACTATATTGACAAAATCACCGGACACCCCTACAAAAGCAAATGAACGGATCCGCTGCGTTGTTAAGATGCGCGGTACAGCTGCAAACGGTATAAAAACAAGACTGCAGCTGACCACGATCATATCGCACTGTGAGGTTGAGTGAAAATGTCACTGAACTGACTTTGAGAAAGGAAAGATTGTTGGGTGTTATACTGTATTAGTGGGTTGTCCATAAGAGAAATCGAGAGGCGTTTAAACATACCAAAGTCAACTGTTTTGGATGTACTGAATACGTGGAAGACACTTGGCGTGCCTGCAGCAGGAAAACGTACCGGCAGAACAAAGACAATCAGTGATAGAGGACGTCGAAGCCTCAGGAGAGTCGTTACAGCTAATCAACGGAATACTTGCACAGTGTACAGATGAGTAACAATGCTATAACCTCGGTATGTATGTAACGTACCAGGAGATGTGACGTACCTGCCAGAAGGACGCACACGACATAAAGGCAGATAGGAATCAGAATAAAACGTCCGCGTAGCTCAATTGGTAGAGTGACTTATTCCGGAATGAGGGGACCCGGGTTCGAACTCCGGCGCGGATAAAAATGACGGAGAAATTTACTTCGTTATATGTACACGTACCATTCGCAGAGAACTTTATTCCATGGGTTACAGTGGTCGTACGGCTGCTCATAAGCCTTTCATCTCCACTCGGAATGCTACTCGTCGTTTAGGGTGGTGTAAAGAACATTTATCGTGGACCGTAGATCAATGGAAACGGATTCTATGGACTGATGAATCCAGATACACGATCCATCAGTTTGATGGCCGTGTGTGGGTATGGCGGCAGCCGGGGGAACGCTATTTACCACAGTATACTGTTCCTACGGTCAGGTTTGGAGCTGGACGTGTACTCGTGTGGGGGTGTTTTCCGTGGTATGGTCCCTGCTCATTGGTTATCGTGGACAAACCTGTTAACCAGCACGTCTACCTCGATATTCTGGACAAATATGCCCTACCAACTCTGCGGCAATACTGTGGAACCGAGCCTTGTTGGTCCCAGCAGGATAATGCATCGAGCCATGAAGCAAGGACTGTTACGGCGTGGTTTGACGATAATTCCCTATCGTGTGTGGACTGGCCAGCACAGAGCCCTGATCTTAATCCCATAGAGCACCTATGGGATGAATTAGAGCGCCACATAGGAAGTTTGGGGCCAAGACCTACTACTAAGCAACAGTTAGCGGCAGCATTGTGTACTGAATGGAAGCGAATACCTATCGCTGTGTTCCAAAACCTTGTCGAAAGCATGTCTCAAAGGGTCAGTGCATGCATTAAGGTCAAAGGTGGACCGACACCGTACTAATGTATGTCAATAAATGCTACGTTGTGTTTCTCTTGTAGGTGTCCGGTGACTTTTGTCAATATAGTGTATGTCTTAATGGGATACGAACTTAGACCACTGCACCCTCGGGGAGGCAGAGCGAGTGTTTATTTAGCTAGTAACATATTCATTTCATCACCAAGGAAAAATAGCTAAAACCCGGGAATCGCCTACTATTCGGAAAGTCCTGACGACTCCACGCGATAGGGTACTGAAAGGAATCTAGTGAACAGATAAAACGCATGATTAAATGTTTCTAAATCCTTCACAGGACGTTTTTCCATGTTATTTTTCACGAGTGCACGGCGATTAGTGCGGACAGGTATTTTTTATCTTCCAACAATAGTTAGATTTCAGTGAATCGCATGTAGAGAAGGCGGTGCGTAGATAATGAATTTTCAAGGAGTTATTCGACAAAGAAGCAGCTTTAAGAGTTTTCTCGATTTCCTATTTTTTCCGTTTTACGTACAAAATCATCGAAATTGCGGATAAACAAATCTTCGCTGTCATGGGAACAGAATATTGCGTGTCATTATGGAACGCATGCATAAAACATTTTTCTGTGTGTATTGTTTTGTTCACATTTTCGCTATGCTTTGCTTAGTATCACGCAAACCCAACAATTATCAAACGCTCAGGTAAAAATGAAGTTCCCCTCACTTTAAAATTTGCATTACATTTCAAAAGTTACTTTGTAATGAATTCACTTCCCTCTTAGGTTCATATTTTGTACAGCTGAATTGATATGTACGCAGCCATAGGTGGAAGAACCCAATAATTTCAGGGGGGACCAACTTATCCTAGAGTTAAAACAATGAAAAAAAAAAAACAGGTAGGCTCAGTTCTGATTAAGCCGTCAGTTTGGAACGTAGGATTTCGACTTGCAGATCGGAGCGTTGAAATGAGCTAGTCGAGTATGGTTTCAAAGCGTTTATTTAATTTGTTATAGCCAACACAGGTATATGATATGAAAAGTGGCTTACATAATTTTTACAAATAATGCTGGATACATTGCGAACACAAAGCAGATCGATGCACGAATTACAAAGGGATGCTCTCTCTTCTTGGGTTTCTTACATTCCTCATCACTTGCTCTTGCCTCTCGTTTTGATTTTCTCCACTTTTGCTTGCTTTCACTTTGTGAAATCCGGGGCATCGTCGAAAATATTAACCCGTTCACACGAAAACATTTTTTTTAAGTTTTAGTTTAAACCACTGCGATTTGTTCTTTATATATTTGAATAGATCTCGTCGAGAGCTTTAAAACGATACCACGCGCAGTCGTTTTGCACTCACGGTTGTCCAGATAAACCGCGATATTTTCAAAAGTGTTAACCGGTTCACAAGAAAACATTTTTTTAAATGTTCTGTGTGAACCACCGCGAAATGTTCTTCATATATTTGAATAGATCTCGTCGAGAGCTTTAAAACGATACCACGCACAGTCGTGTTGCGCTGGCGGTTGCCAACACTTCGAGAAATATTCGGCGGAACTTCGAGAAATATTCGCGTACTGCGCAATACATCGTGCGCGCGACGCTTCCCTCGCTCCCCGCGCTCAGGGAGCGAGGGAAGCGTCGCGCGCACGATGTATTGCGCAGTACGCGAATTGAACTCCTTGCTGTTTACGAATATGCTAACACTATTAGTGTGCGGGACGTATTTTTAACGCTATAATGATTTCGATTGGGACCTATTTTTGTCACAGGAGATCGACCGTAAGTCGCCCCATACTATCCGCGGAGTTAGACGTAGTCCAACATCAAAAGAGTAGTATATATATGAAAGTACTCCTACCAATCATCGTCAACTATCATCAGTCCACTGCTGGAGGAAGATTTCTTCTATAACTATCTGTCTTCAACATATCTCTTCCGTGTCACTCCTGCATTCTATCGAATTTCATCCACCCATATCCCAGGTGGTCTGCTTTTGAGTCTTCTTCTGCCCCATGGTGAAATCCAATCTAATATCACAGTTGTTTGACAGCAGTCAGTTCTTCTAGCAATATATCCAGCCCATTGCTATTTGAGAATTCTTTACCGATCTTCTTTACAGTGAAAAACACAACATTGAGTTAATTTTTCCACTTATTTGTGCAAAATCAATTTTCAAAGTTGTACTTGAAGCATTTTCTAGAAGAGTGCAAAACGTCGTGACTGTCTGCCAGAAATGTTCATTAAAAAAAATGCATAAGTTCCTTCCGTTTTTTTCACCGCACTACAGGAAAATATTACATCAGAAGGGAAAACGGAATCAATGAACTATGTAACCCCCATTGTTTACGATAGTGTCCCAATGTCTGGATAGGTCTACAACGCCATTCTAGAAAAAACGTGCATGTTTTGCTGCGAAGAAATCATCAAGGAAATTCTGGAGAACAACATCATTGTTGAACGTTCTGCCACGGAGTGCATTCGACAGATTTTGGAACAGGTGATAGTCTGAAGGGGCGACATCTGGGGAATAGGCCAGATGTGGAAGGATCTCCCATTTCGTGTCCTGAATGGCCATTTTGGTCATGTTTGCACTGTGAGGAGGTGCGTTATCATGTTGGAGAAGGACACCATGGCCCCGATGTGGCCGTTTCTGCTGAATTGCTCCCTCCACACGCCGGAGTTGCTCACAATCGAGTGCAGCGTTGATGGTCCGATTTCTCGGCAGCATTTCCTTGTGAATAATACTTTCCATGTCCCACCAGACACACAACAAAATCATCGCAGGATGAAGGTCGTGTTTTGGACGTGGTGTGGGTGTCTTGTTTGGGCTTAACCATTCCCTCTGATGCCTGAAATTCACGTACAGGCACCACTTTTCATCTCCAGTAACAATACATGACAGAAAGGGTTTGTGTTGCTGAGAACATTCACGATAACCGGCGAGCAAGGAACCACATATTTCAACATGTTGATTCTTGTTGTCCTCAGTAAGAGTGTGAGGCACCCAACACCCCAATTTCTGGACCTTTCTCACACGTTCCAGGTGTTGCACCATGGTCGCCTGATCACAGTCGATCTCAGTGGCCAATTCGTGTGTGGTTTGAGGTGGATCCAAGTGGATGAGATGGTTCAAATGATCCTCATCAAAGTGAGGTGGACGACCTGAGCGTGGAGAGTCGTTGAGGTCATTGCCACCTCGGAACAGCTCAGACCATTTACAGGCCGTTCTCGGAGCAATAGCATCCTCCCCATACAAAGCACAAATTTGTTGAGTAGCCTATGTGGCTGTGGATCCCTTCTTAAACTCGTAGAGGAGCAGATGTCGGAAATGTTCATTCCTCTCTACTTGACACTAGATACTTCTGGACCTGAAAACCAAAAAAAACCGTTAGCCACAATCACGACGCAATATGATTTAGATACAAGAGATTACTGGCTACATTTTGATACACAACTGGCCATCTGCACCATCACTACTGATCCTGGGAAACACTCGTGGAATAAAACGGCATGAACTTGTGCATCAACCCAATGCTTAATTCTATTTTAATGTGAAGAACTTTCAATTATTTTTCACATATTTCTTCGAAGTTCTTTTGTTTTTACCGACATTTCTGGCCTCTAGATTTTATCAAGGCCTGTTCTTAATGTATAGGAACTGTATCAAGTTTTGTTTACACAGAAAGAATTAAAATTTTATTTCCAGGTTCCTCTTGCAGTTGCCAGTTATTAAAACCATTTGTAACGTATACTCTAGATTCACTTTCCTTTTGATTTTTATTATCTCTGGTTATTTTATTTTACTATGTAAATTATCTTCTTACTGAACGAGATGTTATTTCTCCCGCTGAATGAGATCTGGCAATGAGTGTAAGTCATGACGTGGTGGTAGCCAGTATAAATAGGCGCGTTCAACGATACGTAGGGAGAGCGTTTGTTTATGTGGAGGAGAGCTTTTTGTTGATGTGCGTAGAGTGAGCTGTTGTTGTACGAAGTGAGCTGTGGTTTATGTGTCAGAAAGCTGTTGTTGTATAAAGAGATCTTCGTTTATGTGAGAGCGAGAAGTTTACCAAATAAAAGATTGTCTTCGTAAGTACGTCTTTCTCAGTTCATAGTTTTGTCAGATCTCTGTCTGACTGTTAGGTTTATTTCATTAGTTGATTATTATTAACAACCAGCATAAGACTTTATTCATCTTAATTACTAGTACAACATTACTAGCAGTTAAAAGCTTGTTCATTATTATTACTACACTACTAGCAGGAAAGTTTATTCATGATATAATTAATAACACAACCATTAGTAGTAGAAGAAGCTGAATTCATTATAATTATATTAGTAGAAACTGATATTCATTATACATTTCCTTGTGTATTTTGTAAATCTAATATTTTTTAATTAACTTGGTGAAAATGCTAGTTATACTTTTTGAAGGTTCATTGATGGAACTGTTTTTCAGGATATAAAAACTTTAGTCTCTTGGTTTTATGAGGTGGGCTCAACGAACTATTCAACGGTAAACAGTTAAACCAGGAAACTTGTGTCTATCTCAAATTCAAATTCAAACCATTTATTGTTTCCCATGAAAACAGGAGAGGGTGGAATGGCAGTGGAAGAAACTCGTGTACCCAGGTGAGCTTTAATGAACTGCTTCGAGAGCTTGACTGTTCCGATGGTTATTTCGTTAAACGTTGCCGATCTAGAATTTTCGCCCTGAACAACAGAAAAATCAGGGTTCTTGTTCAGCTGTTTCGGAGCTATGCGTTCAACTCTGAACACATAAGAATTCAGATTGGCGACCTTCTTGAGTACCGTCTTTCTACTTTCCCTAAGTCTTCAGAAGCTCACCTTGTCAAAAAGTACTGCGTAATCAATTTCTGTCATGAGGCCATTGACTACATTGGTTTAAAGTCAATTCTTTGTAAACGTTTAGATTTATTTCCCCTTGCAAATGAGGTGTTGACCTGTTATCGATACGAAAAACCGCTTGGTCGCCAAATTTTCAATCACAGACAAACCGTAGCTAATCTCAAAATTTTAAACGATAAAGAGGATGACAGTTGTCACTGTCATTCCGACAAATTTAAAAAATGTGTCGATCCTCACTATGAACATATTATTACTGGTGACCTCGATATCGCGCCTTTTCAAGAGTTACGTTCTCTTATGTCTTTGGGCACCAAGTACAGGTTAGCACCTCGCTTCAATATAAAGAAATGTGTCTCCATTTTACGTAGTAATTTTTTGCAATGTGCACTCAAGCTTTCCTATGAGTTTGGTCTGCCTCTCGAATCCTTCAACGAGTGGTTGGATTGTGTGTTTTGTGACATTCGTCACGAGCTTGGTAAACTGAAACGCTCTAAGGTTTGCACCCAGCAACCACACAACCTTTCATTGATTACTTCACAAATTCGTGCACTCCATGAGTTATTCACTGTCTCCCCAGTTGATAAAACTACTAATAACTTTGCCATTATCTGTAAACAGTTTTACCAGAGTCCTCTATTGCAGGAGATGAACACTACAGATACATACACCCCAACATTTCAAAACCGTAATGATATTGTTAAGAAAATCATTGCTCTGCATAATAGGATTAAGCTCACAGTATCTAATATAAATTTTCCTTTTGTTTATGTTATTCCAAAGTTCCATAAGAAACCCGTTTCTTTTCGTTTCATAACAAGTGGACGCAACTGTTACAATAGTAAAGCGGGTAGGTTGCTTCAGAGGTACTTGTCTGCAGTGCTTCGCAAACTAGATTCGACTTGGATTATCGGTAACAATGACAGAGTTTTAGAGGCGTTGAACTCAACAACTGTCTCATCTGTTGATACCTACGATTTTAAAAACGTATTCACTTCGATTTCATTGAAGGGTTTATGGTAGGTGGCCTTAAATTTACACACGAAGCTTGAGTCCGGGGTTACAGAACAGTTTTGGCACTTTTTAGTGGACTTCTGTATTAATAACAATTTCGTTACCGTGGGCGATGGGTTGTACCTCCAAACTCGTGGTATTCCGATGAGGCAGTCGCTTCTCAAGTAGCTTAGCCAATCTCTATCTTCACTTTTTTGAAGATAGATTTACTGCTGCTTGCCCTTTGCATGGTATCGTTCTGAGGTATGTTGATGACATTATTGTCATCTACGGTTGTTACCTCGATTTGGAGGTACAGGTGGACGAGGGGGAGGGAGTGTAGTGAATCTTTATGATACAAGAAATGCTTTTGATTTCGATATCATTTACGACACACATATGGTCCTCAAACATTTCTAAAGAAGTACATTTTAACTTAATTCTTTCTCAATTCCACAGAATAGCAAAAATATGTTCAACACAGGTTTTATTGATAAAAAATCTTAAAACACTGCTAACTAAATTGCAATCAAATAACTTTCCCTTAAATTTTAATACATTATTTAAAACATTTAATTTTGAATTTTAATTTGGTTTCAAAGAGTTTCAAGTTACACATTGACATGCTTCACTAATCCAGGACCTAACAATATTAAGTAAATCAGGCAATACAAAGTGCCACTTGGTCTAGTGGCTGAAGATTTTCATTTACATACATAGTTTTGCATCTCGCCATTTCACATTTTTTTTTTTTTTTTGACTTGCTAGGATGTTGTCTAAACGCAACCACTTTAGCGTTTTTGTATGTACATGTATTTGTGTTCTTGTTGATCGTCGGTCCAGTTTTGCTTGGTCTTCATTCGTGGCGTTGACATGTCTGGTCTGCCGGTAAGCCATTTTTATCATTTTTTCAGTGTTTAGATTCTTGCTTTTTGAATTCTTGGGTCTACTTTGGTGGTTGGTCTGGTGGCCTAGGGCGCATGACCAACCGACATTTTTGGCTTTCCTTGTCGTTTGTTGGTACTAGAAAGGTCACTCTCGCAGGTTGATGCTCTCCTGATGACAGCAACCTGTTTTTTGTTTTATATTTTTCGGTTTTCAATTCTGAACTTCAATTTTGAATTTAATTCTGCATTTTTATTAAAAAAATTTAATTTTTAACAATTCCCTCTCTCTCTCTCTCTCTCTCTCTCTCTCTCTATATATATATATATATATATATATATATATATATATATATATGTATATATATCATCATTATCATTGTCAACCATTATCAATCCACTGCTGGACGAAGGTCTCCCCAAGTTTCCTCCACAACGGTCTGTCTTGTGCCATTCTCCCCCATGTCACTCCCGCATACTTTCGAATTTCATCCACCCATCTTCCATGTGGTCTTCTTCCGGGTCTTTTCCTGTCCCTTGGAATCCAATCTAAAATTTCGGCTGTCCTTCGATGGTCTGTCCTTCTGGCAGTATGTCCAGCCCATTGCCATTTCAGGGATTTAACTCTGATCATGATGTCTTCCACTCTTGTCATTTTTCGGATCCACGAGTTCCTCTTCTTATCTCTCCTGGTTACACCAAGCATGCACCTCTCCATGCTGCTTTGAGTTGTATGCAGCCTTTGTATGTCTCTTTTAGTTAAGGTCCACGTCTCTGCACCATACGTAAGCACTGGAAGGATGCATAGATCAAACACTTTTCTTTTAAGACATAATGGCATATTGCTCTTGAAAATTATGCTGTTTCTTCCAAAAGCTCTCCAGGCAAGTTTTGTACGCCGATTAATTTCTTCATCAATGTGACCCTCACTTGATATCTGCTGTCCAAGATAAACGTACGTGTCTGTCATCTCCAGCTTTTCTCCATCAATCGATAAATCTTCATTTCGTGTAAAAGCTTTGAACATTACTTTTGTCTTCTGAAAGTTCATTTTTAATCACACTTCTTTACTTTTGTCAGCAAGTTCTTGGATCATACTCTGCAGCTCTGATGGGGTAGTTGCAAAAATGACTATGTCATCAGCAAAACGAAGGTGGGTTAGATAATCTCCATTAATCTTTATCCCTTTGTTTTCCCAGTTCAGTGATTGAAAGACATTTTCCAATGTGGCGTTAAAGAGCTTCGGAGATATGGTGTCACCTTGTCTCACTCCCTTTCCAATTTTTATGTGTGTTGTACTTTCAAACAGCCGAATCTTTGCACTTGCATTTTCATAGATGTTATTAATAATATTAATGTATGCATCTTCAATGCCGCAGGATTTTAGAGCCATTGTAACTGCTGATGGTTTCACTGAATCAAAGGCTTTTTCATAATCGATAAAAGCCATGCACAATGGAAGTTCATATTCCTTCGCTCTTTCAATTAGTTCTCTCAGTACGTGGATATGATCTATTGTGCTGTAGCCACTCCTGAATCTAGCTTGTTCTGCCTGCCTGCCTGCCTGCCTGCCTTTTTGGAGGTTTAACGACTACCGTGAGCAACTCAAATGGGCTATAAGCAGTCGCCCGTCCCTAATTTAGGGTCACTGGTTCCAGGGAAGGGAGAGAGCCAGTGCCATAAGACAAACACAACATCCATGCCTCACCGGGATTCGAACCCGGACCCCGTTCGGACGAATGATCAGAGGCCATCGCTTAGACCACTGCGCCACCGGGGCGGCCCAGCTTGTTCTCTCGGTTGAACCATGTCCAGTGTTACCTTCAAACGGTGTGAAAGAACTTTAGTGAAGATTTTATAAACCACTGATAGGAGGCTGATAGGTCTGTAGTTCCTGAGATCCTCAATGTCACCTTTTTTATGTAGCAGGATCATTATAGCGTTGTTCCAATCCTCAGGAATCTTTCCTTCATTAAGGTATCGAGTGAAAATTTTTGCGAGTAGTGTTTCGATTTCTCCACTTGCTTCTTGTATGATGTCTACAGTAATTCCATCTTCTCCTGGAGCTTTTCCCTGCTTCATGTTCTTGATTGCATGCGCAACTTCTACTGGGAGGACTGGAAGAACTCTGGTACCTTCCATTATGTTTGGGGTACATGCATCATCCCTTTCATATAACTTGGAGTAGAAATCTTTCACTCCAAATTTCTCCAAAATTTCGCCTCCACAACTTAAATCTTATTTCTCTCTCTCTCTCTCTCTCTCTCTCTATATATATATATATATATAGACTCAAGTTTTCTTTCAAAAATCTGTTCGTTATAAATTAACATTTCCTTTTTTAACTGCAATGTAAAATTTGGATTTCTTTTGCATTGTTTTTCAGGTTTAAATTCTCTCTCAAACGAACTTGGAATTTCGTTATAGCTGAAAATCATTTCGATTTATTATGTCACTCTCACAGCTTGAGTTCTCTTTAATCTTCTTCTCTCTGTTTAATTGTAACAGATGAAGAGCATGGGTCGGGCCATGAAGGTTAATGGATGCAAGCGAAATTGTTAACTAGTGCTAGATCATGCTACTCTACGGAGGACATGACTTATATATATATTTTTAAACTATTTTAGGTGGGAATGTTACTTGCATCTATGGCCTTGCAGAAACCCATTTCCAACTAGGTCTTTGTGGAAGTGAGAAAATGCAGAGTTTTTGCTGGTCCTTGATAAAGCCAAGGCTCAGTATTCTCGACACCTTCTACATTCAGTTGTTTTATTTTATTTTTTTATCTTTTCTCCTTTTACTCACACAGGTAGATACATAACCTTTTCTATGTTGTATTAGGTGTGAGTCAAAATTATATATGTATTTTTTTGCTTAGGTATCTTTATAGAATATATATATATATATATATATATATATATATATATATATATATATATATATATATATATTCTATTAAGAAGAGACCGCTGCAAAAAAAAAATTTTGACTCATACCAAGTACAACATAGAAAAAGTTATGTATTTACCGGTGTGAGTAAAAGAGAAAAAAATAAAACAACTGAATGTAGAAAGTGTCGAGAATACTGAGCCTTGGCTTTATCAAGGACCAGCAAAACTCTGCATTTTCTCACTTCCACAAAGACCTAGTTGGAAATGGGTTTCTGCAAAGTCATAGATGCAAGTAATAAGCCCACCAAAAAAATTTTTTAAAAATATGTATTTTAAATATATATATATATATATATATCATCATCATCATCATCATCGTCAACCATTATCAATCCACTGCTGGATGAAGGTCTCCCCAAGTTTCCTCCACAACGGTCTGTCTTGTGCCAGTCTCCTCCATGTCACCCCTGCATACTTTCGAATTTCATCCACCCATCTCCCATGTGGTCTTCTTCTGGGTCTTTTCCTGTCCCTTGGAATCCAATCTAAAATTTCGGCTGTCCATCGATGATCTGTCCTTCTGGCAGTATGTCCAGCCCATTGCCATTTCAGGGATTTAACTCTGATCATGATGTCTTCCACTCTTGTCATTTTTCGGATCCACGAGTTCCTCTTCTTATCTCTCCTGGTTACACCAAGTATGCACCTCTCCATGCTTCTTTGAGTTGTCTGCAGCCTTTGTATGTCTCTTTTAGTTAAGGTCCACGTCTCTGCACCATATGTAAGCACTGGAAGGATGCATTGATCAAACACTTTTCTTTTAAGACATAATGGCATATTGCTCTTGAAAATTATGCTGTTTCTTCCAAAAGCTCTCCAGGCAAGTTTTGTACGCCGATTAATTTCTTCATCAATGTGACCCTCACTTGATATCTGCTGTCCAAGATAAACGTACGTGTCTGTTATCTCCAGCTTTTCTCCATCAATCGATAAATCTTCATTTCTTGTAAAAGCATTGAACATCACTTTTGTCTTCTGAAAGTTCATTTTTAATCCCACTTCTTTACTCTTGTCAGCAAGTTCCTGGATCATACTCTGCAGCTCTGATGGGCTAGTTGCAAAAATGACTACGTCATCAGCAAAACGAAGGTGGGTTAAATAATCTCCATTAATCTTTATCCCCTTGTTTTCCCAGCTCAGTGACTGAAAAACACATTCCAGTGTGGCATTAAAGAGCTTCGGAGATATGGTGTCACCTTGTCTCACTCCTTTTCCAATTTTTATGTGTGTTGTATTTTCAAACAGCCTAATCTTTGCACTAGCATTTTCATAGATGTTATTAATAATATTAATGTATGCATCTTCAATACCGCAGGTTTTCAGAGCCATTGTAACTGCTGATGGTTTCACCGAATCAAAGGCTTTTTCATAATCGATAAAAGCCATGCACAATGGAAGTTCATATTCCCTCGCTCTTTCAATTAGCTCTCTCAGCACATGGATATGATCTATTGTGCTGTAGCCACTCCTGAATCCAGCTTGTTCTCTCGGTTGAGCCATGTCCAGTGTTACCTTCAAGCGGTGTGAAAGAACTTTAGTGAAGATTTTATATATATATTTTTGACTCATACCAAGTACAACATAGAAAAGGTTATGTATCTACCGGTGTGAGTAAAAGGAGAAAAGATAAAAAAATAAAACAACTGAATGTAGAAAGTGTCGAGAATATAGATGCAAGTAACAAGCCCACCAAAAATTGTTTTAAAAAATATATATATGTCATGACCTCCGCAGAGTTGTATGACCTAGCACTGGTTAACAATTTAGCTTGCATCCATAACTTTCCTGGCCCGACCCATGCTCTTCATCTGTTACTATTAAACAGAAAGAAGGAGATTATAGAACAATCAAGTTGTGAGAGTGACATAATAATTAGAAATAATGTTCAGCAATAACAAATTGCCGAGTTCGCCTGAGAGAGAATTTAATCCTGAATAGCAATACAAAAGTATTCAAAATTCTTAACATTGCAATTAAAAAAGGAAATATTAATTTTTGAAAGCCCAGATTCCTGAAAGAAAACTGGATTATAAAACCCCCACTCCACAACTTCTGACAACACAAAAACAAGAACAAAACAAAGGCAATAATTAACTAAAGAAATGCTTTGTGAAGGTTATATAACATAAACAATTAGTTGCAATATGTACAAAGTATTTCAGAAGAGCTTTAAGTGCATAATAAAGTAGTTATTAAGAACCTAACTACTTTGAAAACATAGCGCAAATTACAAGAACTATGAATAATGAATGGCCAGCTGCTTGGCCTAAGTTTCCTAAAAAACGCGCAAAGTTACCAAGAAAAGAAAGAGTTAAAATCCGCAGAAAAGTTAATAGACTTGCCAGTGCCTAAATGCTTAAAGCAAAAAAACAGAGAAAAAGTACAAGAAGTACAAACATTGAACTTGTAAAACCTAAAACCCAAAGACAATGAAGAGAGCTTACCTCTTATGCAACTGAACTTCCTCCACACTTGAGGAAAACATGGCCGACCTTTTCACCCAAACTTCTAAGCTCCTCTGCCACTCCCTAGTCGCTGGGGGGCAGTGTGGGTGGGGCTGAAGGCCTCCACACACTGAAAAGATCCAACTCGCGGAGATTTTAACCAGAGAAAAAATATAATTAATATTGTGGACCTGTATGATCAGAAAGAGCAGAATTAACTCTCCAGAATACATGAGAAATATTATGAAATACACAAGTAGTGTATTTAATAATCTTTGCATGTATTTAATCACCTTAGTGAGCCTCTTTAGACTATTCAGAATCCTATTAATTTTAATGTTAGTTTTACTATTTTTAGTATAGCTATTCTAGTGAGTGAATAACTAGTTTTCTTTTATATTTGTTTTTATTTTCTTTTATAAACAGATTTTTAAGCTTTTTTTGTGATTTTGTCTATATTATTTATTTTTTTATTTTTAATAGGACCTTCATATCCATAGCACTAAGGTTCCTTTTAGTAGTTAATAGGCATCCTCTAGCCAACTTCCAAAAGGCTTTCATTGGTCAGAATCATATTATTAACTGTGTAGAAAATTAAAGCAGATCTGCCAACCTTACTCTATTATTCAGAATAATTTTTCTTAAAGTTCTTTTGATGAAAGAAGAAGGAATTTCGTTCTCTAGAAAACTGTCTAATAGTATATTAATGTGGTAATTGAAGTCCAAATTGTTGCTGCAAATTCTTGAAATTCTAAGCACCTGAGAAATTAGTACATTCTCAATTACTTTGGTTGATATGTTATTATTCCAGTGTAGATATTTAATTACTTTGAAAGGAAAATTAACTCTTTTATCAAAGAGGCTAATAGATGGGTTACCTCTGTTAAGCTTAATGCTTAAGTCTAGGAACTCAAGTTCCTGATTACTGTGGTTGGTTTTACATAAGTTAAGAGAGCTAGGATAGATATTATCAAAATCATTCTCTAACTTCTGAATTATTGATACACAGCAGATCGTCAATATATCTAAATGTGTAAAGGTAGTTATCGGAGCAGGTGGAGTGATTTTTAATGTATTTATATTCCTTAAAGAACAGGAATAGATTTGCAATACTCGTGGAGGTTGACGTTCCCATGGGGATACCGTTCACTTGCTTATAGAGAGTATTATTATATAAGATATGGTTATTTTTTATGCAGCAATTGAGATAAGAGTTCCAGGCTCCTACATTAACAAATTGGTTAGGTTTAAATTCTGCATACAGCTCTTTAAAGGTAGTGATTATATCTGATAGAGGCAGATTAGTATATAGGTTCTCAAAATCATAACTATTAATATCAAAGGGACTTACTTCGAGTATAGTGGAAATTACTTCTGCGTTATTATTAATTATCCAAAAATCTCTGTACTTCAAATTAGTACAGTTACTAATGTGTTATTTTGCAACTTTCATTTTAAATTCAAAAGTTTTTCTTTTGTTTTCGGCTTTGCTCTTCAGTATATATATATATATATATATATATATATATATATATATCATCCTTTATCAGTCCACTGCTGGATGAAGGCCTGCCCAAGTTTCTTCCACCATTGTCTGTCTTGAGCCTGTCTCCTTTATGTCACTCCAGCATATACTGTATATAATGTTTACCGCCTTTTGCTTAGACACGTGGCTGAGCGCAGAACACGGTGTAGACTTCTTTATGAAAATCACTTTGCTGCAGACAGATGAAAATTTAATGTGAATATTGAAGCTGGTTTCTTGTACAATGGGAAATTATCGTTAAGAAAAATTGAAAAGGATATTAAAATCAATTCTATATATTACTAAAATAATGTTTTAACTCCTACATTTAAAGAAGAAATACTATTCCTTTACCCACGTAGCCTTCAAAGAGTAGAACTCCATCAGGATAAAGATGCCAGTCATACATCTAAATCTCCCACTCTATTTCTTGAAAAAAGAGACGTCTCATATTCCTTCACAATCCCTTAATGTGTCACCAATAGACAATTGTGCCTTCAGTGCTGAAAAGAGTGCTTCCTAAACGTAGATCTAAAGCAATGATTGGACTTTGGAAAGCAGGAGAAGAGGAGTCGAATAAAATACCAGTTTTAAGAAATCCCATGTGATCTTGGAAATCTAGATGAAAATTCGTTGTCCAGAGAAAGAGCTATCAAATAGAACATTTAAGAAAAAAATAATTTCATTTTAAATGTTAATTATATTAATGTTTAAAAAAGTTAAATGCTGAAAAATCGTTCTAAAAATGTGCGAATGTCCGCACAATAAACAATTAATCAAACAATTAATTCGTTGCGGAAAAATCGTTCTAAAAATGTGAGCACATCCTCTGTTGTATGCTTTGGTTGATGTCTTCGGTAATGCATGATCTTTTTTTTTTTCAGATTGTTCTGGTGTATTCGAAAGTTACGGGGACATGTGCCTCAAAGTCATGAAAGAAAAAAGGTCCTATGATCAAGCTCGGGAAGAATGCGCTGAAATGAACGGGGAGCTGATTGGATACCCAAAAGACGAAGCTGCCAAAAAGTTATTCGAACAAGATGTTGGAAAAACACCAGAAACGCTTTGGCTAGGAGCTTGGTGGGATCCTGGGGAAAAGTGCTATTTGTTTGTAGATAAAGAGTGTAGAAAGGAGGAGGAAATTGAATTCTGGACAGAAGGCCGTCCACCAGAAATAGATTCCATGCATGCTACTGACAGATGTGCTTTCATCCAGAAAGCCAGTTACGATGCATCGGTTGAATCCTGTGGTATTAAAAGAAATGGAATTTGTATGCATAAAGGTTTGGATGATCTTACTTAAATTAAAATAACAATAAAAATAATAAAAAGTGCATTGAAAAACAAAAAATGTAAAATACGTAAGCAGCATCAGATTTACACTGAGTTACCTTTGCAGTAGGAACGCCTCTGTTTTACATATTCAGAGACATAACGAGTTACCTTTGCATTAGGAGCGCTTTTGTTTTACATATTCTGAGAGATAACGAAGTATCACATGATATAAATGTCATATGCGGCTACTATAAATTGCGCACACTTATCCTCTGAATGTAATAGGGGCCGCGGGTGGCTTAGTGGTCTGCGTTCGTGAGTGCCATGGAGATAACCTCAGGTTCGATCCTAGGCAGGTACGAAAGTTCGAACCACTAAATACCCGCCGTGCGTCGGATGGGCACGTTAAGCCGTCGGACCCCGGGTACTGGTCCCCCGGTAGTAAATAAGGGCGTCTTCTACCTCGCTTCCGTGTGACTTTCCTATCGGGCACTCTAGCCCAAATCTCCTAACTTCCTATTTCTAAGGGTTGTTTAAGACCTGGGGTCAGACACTCCCTTCCTAAAATCCTCTACATATGATCTGATCTGATGGGCACATTAAGCCGTCGGACCCCGGGTACTGGCCCCCCAGGAGTAAATAAGGGCGTCTTCTACCTCGCTTCCGTGCGACTTTCCTATCGGGCACTCTAGCCCAAATCTCCTAGCTTCCTATTTCTAAGGGTTGTTTAAGACCTGGGGTCAGACACTCCCTTCCTAAAATTATCTACATATGATCTGATCTGATCTGATGGGCACATTAAGCCGTCGGACCAATGGTACTGGCCCCCAGGAGTAAATAAGGGCGTCTTCTACCTCGCTTCCGTGCGACTTTCCTATCGGGCACTCTAGCCCAAATCTCCTAACTTCCTATTTCTAAGGGTTGTTTAAGACCTGGGGTCAGACACTCCCTTCCTAAAATCCTCTACATATGATCTGATCTGATCTGATCTGATGGGCACATTAAGCTGTCGTACCCCGGGTACTGGCCCCCGGTAGTAAATAAGGGCGTCTTCTACCTCGCTTCCGTGTGACTTTCCTATCGGGCACTCTAGCCCAAATCTCCTAGCTTCCTATTTCTAAGGGTTGTTTAAGACCTGGGGTCCGACTCTCCCTTCCTAAAATCCTCTACATATGATCTGATCTGATCCTATGGGCACATTACCCGTCGTACCCCGGGTACTGGCCCCCGGTAGTAAATAAGGGCGTCTTCTACCTCGCTTCCGTGTGACTTTCCTATCGGGCACTCTATCCCAAATCTCCTAGCTTCCTATTTCTAAGGGTTGTTTAAGACCTGGGGTCAGATATTCCCTTCCTAAAATCCTCTACACATGATCTGATCTGATCTGATGGGCACATTAAGCCGTCGATCCCCGGGTACTGGCCCCCGGTAGTAAATAAGGGCGTCTTCTACCTCGCTTCCGTGCGACTTTCCTATCGGGCACTCTAGCCCAAATCTCCTAACTTCCTATTTCTAAGGGTTGTTTAAGACCTGGGGTCAGACACTCCCTTCCTAAAATCCTCTACATATGATCTGATCTGATCTGATCTGATGGGCACATTAAGCTGTCGTACCCCGGGTACTGGCCCCCGGTAGTAAATAAGGGCGTCTTCTACCTCGCTTCCGTGTGACTTTCCTATCGGGCACTCTAGCCCAAATCTCCTAGCTTCCTATTTCTAAGGGTTGTTTAAGACCTGGGGTCCGACTCTCCCTTCCTAAAATCCTCTACATATGATCTGATCTGATCCTATGGGCACATTACCCGTCGTACCCCGGGTACTGGCCCCCGGTAGTAAATAAGGGCGTCTTCTACCTCGCTTCCGTGTGACTTTCCTATCAGGCACTCTATCCCAAATCTCCTAGCTTCCTATTTCTAAGGGTTGTTTAAGACCTGGGGTCAGATATTCCCTTCCTAAAATCCTCTACACATGATCTGATCTGATCTGATGGGCACATTAAGCCGTCGATCCCCGGGTACTGGCCCCCGGTAGTAAATAAGGGCGTCTTCTACCTCGCTTCCGTGTGACTTTCCTATCGGGCACTCTAGCCCAAATCTCCTAGCTTCCTATTTCTAAGGGTTGTTTAAGACCTGGGGTCAGACAATCCCTTCCTAAAATCTTCTACATATGATCTGATCTGTATGTAATCAGTAAACGCTTGCCAGTAATGGAGAAACGTGGCGTCTTAATCCAGTTTGACCGCGGCCAGATAGTTGAGGTACGGAAAGCAGGTGCCAGTATTTCAGAAACAGTCGCACTTGTTCTCTGCTCCCATACTACTGTATCAAGGACGTACCAGGACTGGATTGACCATGCAGAGACATCCAGCAGAAGGGCTCACATTGGTCAACGACGACGTGAAACAGTCATCCAGCTCACCCACCAATACAATAGCAGTATAGTTCGACCTATTTACTCATGCACCATGCCCTGTGCCTTCCTTCACCTGGAGTTCTATAGGCGAAGACCAAAGACGGTATCCATGATGACGCCCAGTCATCGCAAACAACGCCTTTCATGGGCCAAGGAACTTCTGCAATGGACCTTTGACAGATCGGGGAAGGTCGTCTGGAGTGATAAGCCCTGTTTTGTGTTGCAGCATGCTGATGGCTAGGGTCACATGTGGTTGAAACAGCACGAAGCCCTATCCCCTGCTTGCACCGTTGGGGTTCAACAGGCGGGTGGATGTGGTGTTCTGGACTGGGGAGCTTTTTCCTGGCAAGCCCTAGGTCCGTTGATTATCATCCCTCAAACACTGAATTATGAATGATACAGGGACCATCTCTATCCATATCTGCTGGAGGTTTACCAGGACCACAGCGCCATCTTTCAACAGGACAATGCACCGTGGCATTGAGTTCATATAATTACTGTGTGGTTGGAGGAACACGACAATGAATTTGCCACACTGCTTTGGCCCTCAAACTCCTCTGACTGTAGCCCAATTGAATATTTTTGAGATATGCGCGAACTGGTGTGAGAACTGCTGATTCTCCTTCACGGAATGAGCATGAACTGACGAAGTTGCTACAGCGGACATGGGTCATGTTACGCATGGAGAATGTTGGGCACCTTGTAGAATCTGTTCCTAGGCGTCTGCAAGCCGTGATTTCACAGAAAAGTGGATCAACGCGTTATTAGGTAGGTGTTCCTAATGCAGAGCTAACTCGGTGTATTACCAACCAGTCTAATCAAAGGTTATCTCGAATCACCAATCAAGACAGGAAAGCTGATTTAGCACATAAAGGGCAATGCAGCAAAGACATAAGAGCTAAATTCACAGAAATTAAAACTGAACAGCCTACATACTCAAGAAACGCATATAGCGTATTAAATCCGTTTATTTTTATGGCATAATAAGTACAAAGATACTCCACTGGGAGGCTTTTTCAAGGCAATGGTAGACAAAAAATGTCTACATACATCGGCGTCGGAACCGCGGGGGCAGAGGGCGCAGTTTCCCCCTCACACAAATGAGTGTGGGGGCAAAACATCACATTTTCCCCTTCAGTTTTCTTTCCGAATTACATATGTTTGTGATTGGAAATCTCAAACATTCGGTTTTTTTGTAAGTTTATTTTGATAGAAATTGAGTATTGCTCTTCATTTTTTACCATGAACTATCTAGAAATCTTTTTTTAATGCAACTCCTGAGACCCCAAGAAATGCTAGCCCAATAAACAGTCCAGTGGGCTGATTCCAGTTTGAAGACGAGCAACCTTCTGTGTCTCATTAAGTGTAAAAATTAGTCTTCCTTTAAAAAAATGAGTAAAACTAAATAGGGAAACGGAAGCAGGGTGAGGAATGAGATATAGGTTCCTTCAATGTTTAATTATAGCGTCCACGGCTACAATTCCTCCGGAATTCCTACCAATCCAGAAGTACCAAAATCTATAGTTCAAGGCCGTTTATGTGTACAGTTAGACTGCTGAAATCGACAATATCTGCGGTCCTGATGCACGTCACGGCCGCGCCGCCGTTAAATATCGTGTGGGAAGACAGCAGCGCAACCAGTCGCATGCAAGATGCCAAGCAGTTCGGAGCTCTCTGATTTCGAGAAAGGTGTAATCGTCGGGAATCACAGAAATGACCGATCCATACGTGACATACCCAGCGAGTTGAAGTACCTAAAATCGACAGTGGCCTACGTGATTGGCAAGTGGAAGATGAGAGGTGACTGTCGGAATGTGCCCCGACCCGGCAGACCCACAAAACTGGGAGTTAGAGACCGACGGGTGCTGTCCAGAGAAATTCGGAAGAACCGCACCAAATCGATGGGCCACATCCGCAAGGAGTTTCAACAGGCACCCGGGAGTGTTCTTTCGATGAATACCATCCGTAAGGAAGCCCATCTGCTCGGTTATCATGGACGTGCTGCCGCCCACAAGCCTTTGATCACCAAGTCCAATAGCGCTGCTCGGCTAACGTGGTGCAAAGAACATCGACAGTGGACCGTTGAACAGTGGAAACAGGTTCTCTGGAGCGACGAATCAAGGTTCACCCTCTACCGTTTGGATGGCAGGGTCTGGGTTTGGCGTCTGCCTGGAGAACACCTCCTGCCGGAATGTATTGTGCCAACTGTGAAGTTCGGCGGCGGTGGAATTATGCTATGGTGGTGTTTCTCCTGGTATGGCACGGGACCCTTGGTCGCAATTCCTGGTGGACTCAACGCCGAGACCTACTGCACCATTTTGGATGACCATGCGCTTCCTACGTTGTGGCAGTTTTACGGGTGGACCCATATTACTTTCAGGATGACAATGGTACCTGTCATGTTGCGAGGTTCACCATGGCTTGGTATGGTGCTAATGGGGTTAATCGAATGGACTGGCCTGCGCAGAGCCCGGAACTTAACCCTATCAAGCACCTCTGGGACAAGTTGGAGCGTCGACTTAAGGAGTGCCCCCACCGTCCGAAATCGGTGAAGGAACTGACCTGTCTTCTCCAAGCCGAGTGGAAGAAAATACCGCTAGCCGTCGTACAACGCCTGGTTGAGAGTATGCCCCGGATGGTCGCAGCTGTGATCGCCGCTCGTGGAGGCTCCACCAACTATTGAAGGGGAATAAACTTCGTTTTTCTTTGCTATCACAGGTGTCAAATTACTTGTTGGTAAATAGTGTATATGGATGTGAAAATGTTTTTTTTTTTTTTTAAATATGAATGTTTAATCCAAAAAAAATTTCCAGCGAATTTTCGTAATGAAGTTAGCATGTCTTCTTTTACTGTAGTACGATAAATTTTATGAAATGATAAAATACTTTTTTATCCGACATCTGGCACCCGCTGTCAATAAAGAGTTCCGATGCCACTGTCTACATACTTCTACCATTGCCTTGAAAAAGCCTCCCAGTGGAGTGCGAAAGCTTGGCGAATCTTTGTGATTATTACGCCATAAAAATAAACGAATTTAATACGCTATATGCGTTTCTTGAGTATTCACATTGTGTGGTGTATTAAAAATAACGTGAACATCCTACGCTCTACAGTAGTAGCAAATTATTAGAAACACCCAACAGCAATCAGACACGTGTCATTCTCATTTAGGTACGCAACTATGATGTTGAGATATCTTTATTAGGAAACACCCAACAGCAATCAGACACGTGCCATTCTCATTTAGGTACGCAACTATGACGTTGAGATATCTTTATTAGGAACACCCAACAGCAATCAGACACGTGCCATTCTCATTTAGGTACGCAACTATGATGTTGAGATATCTTTATTAGAAACACCCAACAGCAATCAGACACGTGCCATCCTCATTTAGGTACGCAACTATGGTGTTGAGATGTCTTTATTAGAAACACCCAACAGCAATCAGACACGTGCCATTCTCATTTAGGTACGCAACTATGGTGTTGAGATGTCTTTATTAGAAACACCCAACAGCAATCAGACACTTGCCATCCTCATTTAGGTACACAACTATGGTGTTGTGATGTCTTTATTAGGAACACCCAACAGCAATCAGTCACGTGCCATCCTCATTTAGGTGCGCAACTATGACGTCGAGATGTCTTTATTAGAAACACCCAACAGGAATCAGACACGTGCCATCCTCATTTAGGTACGCAACTATGACGTTGAGATGTCCTTATAAACAGCTTACAACAGTTTACTGCAAAGGATTCAGGTGTGTATGAAGCGTAGCTAGCAAGACTCGTGGTTTTAGTGGCTCTGAAGCAGGTATCATAGTGGGCGCTGGCGCGAAGTTCAACCATCTGAGATACGGTAAACTTCTTCTGCTATGGAAGAACCACTGCACTGGTCACAAAAAGTTAGGGATTGCAGTTTCGAAGGGAAGTGTAGTGATATACAAATTTAGCGACTACTTGATATCGGTTATCGGCGTGGGTAGTTACGTCATATGTAAATTAGCATCATGACAACACGGTACGTGGTGTGCAAGCTCCGATAAAAAGTACCCTGCGAGAAATGGACAACGGGTCGTTTTCCCGCTTGGTCTACAAGTTTGCTGAATTTATTGCTTTCAGTGTGGGATTAACCTGAAATTATGTCCAGACGACGTTTAAGCTTTGACAAAAGAAATAGGGCTGTTGGAGTGTTACAGGCAGGTGTACCGATGTGGCTGCTGCTTGAAGAGCTTCGCAAAGTGTAGTAAGTCGGCTACACACAAGATTTCTACGGCATGTAAATGTTCAGTTCTACACAGAAGAGGTCGCCCGAGGATAACCACCTGGAGGCAAGATCGCTGCTTGCCTGACATACAAAGAGAAGGCATAGTGTCACCAGTGGCCAACTCCGGGATCGACCTGCTTCTGGTGTCAGAGTGTGTACTCAAACGGTACGAAACCGTCTTCACGAGTACAGAAACAGAGCAAGGAGGCAGCTGAGATATGTAGCATTGACATCAGCTCACCGTCGACAAAGATCTATCTGGGTCCAACAGTACATGTCATGGAATACAGTGGGACCATGTACCTTTCACAGACGAATCCCGTTTCACTCTTTATCCTGACACTTGACGAGGACACGTGTGGAGGAGATCCGGCACACCAATGCAACCACACTTTGTGCAGTCCGCCCACCTTTACTAGCGGCAGTCAGTTCTGTTCTGGTCAACAGTGTGTTTTAATGGCCGTACTTCCTTGTATATTTGTCAAGGCAACATGAATGCCTCAATGTACCGAAACGAGATCATTGTACCAATTGTGACATTGTTTCACGCTGCTATTGTACATGCATTCCGTTTTCTCGATGACACCATTCACCGTGCTTGGAGCGTTCTTCAGGAGCTGGAAAGTCATGGGATTGAATCGTTACAGCTACCTCCGAGGTCTTCTGACCTTAATCATATTGAGAACATTTAGGGCACAGTACATCGACGTCTCGGTAACCATGTTCCACACCAGAGTACACTGGCAGACCTCCGTAAGGTATTGCCTGTAATATGGGACGAGCTGCCGCAGACACTCATCTATAAAGCCATTGAAAGTATGCCTCGTAGGTGTCAAGATGTTCTTCAACACAGTGGTGGTGTTACCAGAGGTATGGACATTCTCTAAATGAGGTATGGACATTCTCTAAATTCACCATTTTCTCTATATTGCAGGGTTACTTTGATCACTATTACATCATTTCGTGCTGTGCGTAACGTATAAAAACATAGACCTAAGTCATTGCACGATCCAATTTCATGTAAAAAATATCCTCAAATGCTATACTGAACAATATTTATTTCCATGAGGTTAAAAGCTATATACAATAGATTAAAACACAAGATCTTTCGCAGTAGCAGCTACCGCATCATCGGGTGACACATAGCATATGGAACCAGAGTTCTTAAATAGTTTTAATATGATGGTATTGAATTGCGGTTTCGAAGGGAAGCGTAGTGATTTACAAATTTAGCGCCAACGGGAATTCAGTATCATTGGGGACATTGCTCTTAGCCATGGGTATACCCAGAGTTGCATCTCCCGTATAATTGCTCATGTATCGAGGTTGAGATTTACTCATCTTGCACGCCCTTCTCGTGAAATAATATTTGTGGGTTCGCTGGATTACCTACCTAGTGTTTGCTCTGGTTTGAGTAGTCTGTGCCGAGGTTGTCATTTGGCCTTCGGTCTAAAGACTAGGTCGTTATTTTCTTTTATTCGTAAAGATCGGGACCTTCTTCACAAATTTTCCAGACATGGGGTGTATTGTGTTCCACTTAGGTAGATTGTTCCTGATGTACCTGATAGTAGATACATAGGTTCGACTTTTAGAAATTTTGGTATCAGGTTGGCTGAACATCAGTATAATGTCAAGCGTAAATCTACTGATACTTCTCTCTCACGCCTGGTCAGTGCTGGTACCTACATTCCTGACTGGAATGCTTCGCATCTGTTGACTTACGGCCCAAAGGACAAAGTTTCTTTATTGTATATGGAAAGCATGTTTATTCACCAGTTCGGTGATAAATGTTGCAATGATGATATGCTGTACCATATTCCTCGGGCCTGGAAGAACTTGTTAAATGTGTGACGTACCTGCCAGCAGGACGCACACGACATAAAGGCAGATAGTAGTCAGAACAAACGTCCGCGTAGCTCAATTGGTAGAGTGACTTGTTCCGGAATGAGGGGATCCGGGTTCGAATCCTGGCGTGGACAGAAATGACGGAGAAATTTACTTCGTTATAATGGCGCCTGAACTATCCGGATGACCCGACCGTTCGAAATCTTGCAATGGTGTGATGTTCTTTCCACACCGCAAGACAGGAAAAATAAGAGAAAGCCCTTCTCCAGCGCTTCAAAAAATAAATGTGTGTGACGTTGCATTCCACACACCAGATTGACTGGGAGTTCTCAAGTGCACGTTCTACAGTGGATGGTTGCCTGCAACGATTCATGGTCACGGCTGACCCGTGGGCCATGCCCCCGGCCCTCTTTCGGGGGGGGAGATGTGACGTACCTGCCAGTAGGACGCACACGACATAAAGGCAGATAGGAATCAGAATGAACGTCTGCGTAGCTCAGTTGGTAGAGCGACTTGTTCCGGAATAAGCGGACTCGGGTTCGAATCCCGGCGTAGACCAAAAATGACGGAGAAATTTACTTCGTTATAAATGGACTA
Organism: Macrothele yani; assembly: GCA_039090855.1. Taxonomy (NCBI): domain Eukaryota; kingdom Metazoa; phylum Arthropoda; class Arachnida; order Araneae; family Macrothelidae; genus Macrothele; species Macrothele yani. The sequence continues at coordinate 33,228,686 of CM077021.1, forward strand.
CCATTACCTTTATAATTACTATTCTGAGTTGTTGTTTTTTTTTTCAGAGGGCGTTACGAATGTATTTCAGTGATGTATGTCATTACTGTACCGTCAGGCGGCGCTTTATAGTTCCTTCAATACCATCATATTAAAACTGTTTAAGAACTCTGGTTCCATATGCTATGTGTCACCCGATGATGCGGTGGCTACTACTGCGAAAGATCTTGTGTTTTAATCTATTGTATATAGCTTTTAACCTCATGTAAATAAATATTGTTCAGTATAGCACTTGAGGATATTTTTTACATGAAATTGGATCGTGTAATGACTTAGGTCTATGTTTTTATACGCAGTGTTACTTTGTTGTGAACAGAAATTGTAGAATAAAAAAACACTTTATCGTTTGTGCTACGCGGCCTGACTGATGTTATTTCAATGCGTATTACTTGAGTCAGATACATACAGGGGTTGGACGGAAAAATGTTAATACCTAGGAAAGGAACGTTTTACGTATCTCATAGGGTGTGGGACCGCCTTTGGCATTCAATACCGCCTGAATCCTCCTTGGAATGGACGCATACAAATCCTGGATGGTGGTTAGTGGGATGTTACACCATTCTTCATGCAGAAAGAAGGTTTTACGTACCTAATAAGGTGTGGGACCACCTATGGCATTCAAAACCGCCTGAATCCTCCTTGGAATGGACGCATACAAATTCTGGATGGTGGTTAGTGGGATGTTACACCATTCTTCATGCAGAAAGAAGGTTTTACGTACCTAATAAGGTGTGGGACCACCTATGGCATTCAAAACCGCCTGAATCCTCCTTGGAATGGACGCATACAAATTCTGGATGGTGGTTAGTGGGATGTTACACCATTCTTCATGCAGAAAGAATGTTTTACGTACCTAATAAGGTGTGGGACCACCTCTGGCATTCAAAACCGCCTGAATCCTCCTTGGAATGGACGCATACAAATTCTGGATGGTGGTTAGTGGGATGTTACACCATTCTTCATGCAGAAAGAATGTTTTACGTACCTAATAAGGTGTGGGACCACCTCTGGCATTCAAAACCGCCTGAATCCTCCTTGGAATGGACGCATACAAATTCTGGATGGTGGTTACTGGGATGTTACACCATTCTTCATGCAGAAAGAAGGTTTTACGTACCTAATAAGGTGTGGGACCACCTCTGGCATTCAAAACCGCCTGAATCCTCCTTGGAATGGACGCATACAAATTCTGGATGGTGGTTAGTGGGATGTTACACCATTCTTCATGCAGAAAGAAGGTTTTACGTACCTAATAAGGTGTGGGACCACCTATAGCATTCAAAACCGCCTGAATCCTCCTTGGAATGGACGCATACAAATCCTGGATGGTGGTTAGTGGGATGTTACACCATTCTTCATGCAGAAAGAAGGTTTTACGTACCTAATAAGGTGTGGGACCACCTCTGGCTTTCAAAACCGCCTGAATCCTCCTTGGAATGGACGCATACAAATCCTTGATGGTGGTTAGTGGGATGTTACACCATTCTTCATGCAGAAAGAAGGTTTTACGTACCTAATAAGGTGTGGGACCACCTATGGCATTCAATACCGCCTGAATCCTCCTTGGAATGGACGCATACAAATCCTGGATGGTGGTTAGTGGGATGTTACACCATTCTTCATGCAGAAAGAAGGTTTTACGTACCTAATAAGGTGTGGGACCACCTCTGGCTTTCAAAACCGCCTGAATCCTCCTTGGAATGGACGCATACAAATCCTTGATGGTGGTTAGTGGGATGTTGCACCATTCTTCATGCAGAAAGAAGGTTTTACGTACCTAATAAGGTGTGGGACCACCTATGGCATTCAAAACCGCCTGAATCCTCCTTGGAATGGACGCATACGAATCCTGGATGGTGGTTAGTGGGATGTTACACCATTCTTCATGCAGAAAGAAGGTTTTACGTACCTAATAAGGTGTGGGACCACCTATGGCATTCAATACCGCCTGAATCCTCCTTGGAATGGACGCATACGAATCCTGGATGGTGGTTAGTGGGATGTTACACCATTCTTCATGCAGAAAGAAGGTTTTACGTACCTAATAAGGTGTGGGACCACCTATGGCATTCAAAACCACCTGAATCCTCCTTGGAATGGACGCATACAAATCCAGGATGGTGGTTAGTGGGATGTTACACCATTCTTCATGCAGAAAGAAGGTTTTACGAACCTAATAAGGTGTGGGACCACCTATGGCATTCAAAACCGCCTGAAACCTCCTTGGAATGGACGCATACAAATCCTGGATGGTGGTTAGTGGGATGTTACACCATTCTTCATTCAGAAAGAAGGTTTTACGTACCTAATAAGGTGTGGGACCACCTATGGCATTCAAAACCGCCAGAATCCTCCTTGGAATGGACGCATACAAATCTTGGATGGTGGTTAGTGGGATGTTACACCATTCTTCATGCAGAAACTGCTCCAGGTCTTTAAGAAATGCAGGAAGAGGATAACGGGAACTTACTGTTTTCCAACACAGACCACAGTGGCTCGATGATGCTTAAGTCTGGTCACTAGGGATCCTAAGGAAGGTGTGAGAGTTCTTCCTCGTGTTCCTCAAACCATGATTGAACATTCCGAGCTCTGCTAATTGGAGCGTTATCATCTTGATAGATGGCATCCTCTGCAGGAAACGATGCTTGAGCCATTGGATGGACTTGGTCAGATAAAATGGTTTCATTCGCCCTAAAAGTCATCCGTACTTTCAAAGTGATCGGGGACTTGCTGAAAACCACAATATGACCGCTATAACGAAGTAAATTTCTCCGTTATTTCTGGTCTACGCCGGGAATTGAACCCGAGTCCACTTATTCCGGAACAAGTCGCTCTACCAACTGAGCTACGCAGACGTTCATTCTGATTGCTATCTGCCTTTATGTCGTGTGCGTCCTGCTGGCAGGTACGTCACATCTCCCCCCCCCGAAAGAGGGCCGAGGGCATGGCCCACGGGTCAGCCGTGACCATGAATCGTTGCAGGCAGCCATCCACTGTAGAACGTTCACTTGAAAACTCCCAGTCAATCCGGTGTGTGGAATGCAACGTCACACACATTTATTTTTCGAAGCGCTGGAGAAGAGATTCTCTGATTTTTCCTATCTCGCGGTGTGGAAAGAACATCACACCATTGCGAGATTTTGAACGGTCGGGTCATCCGGATAGTTCGGGCGCCATTATAACGAAGTAAATTTCTCCGTCATTTCTGGTCTACGCCGGGAATCGAACCCGAGTCCGCTTATTCCGGAACAAGTCGCTCTACCAACTGAGCTACGCAGACGTTCATTCTGATTGCTATCTGCCTTTATGTCGTGTGCGTCCTGCTGGCAGGTACGTCACACCGCCCAGATCATGACAGAAACACCACTATGCTGCACTGCTGTGAGTTAACAGTCGGTGTTATGCGCTTCTGATGGTGTTCTCCACACGTAAACACGTCCTGCGGTGGGGAATAGTGTGAATGTGGATTTATCCGACCACATTACACACTTCCATGCATCGGCAGTCCACGCTATAGGCGGCGGCAGTGGTGCCAGGAGGCATCACTTCCATCGTCGTTGTGCATTCACTGGGGTCATCAGAGGTTTTGCAATAGCAGCTGTGCCGTGAATATCTTGTTTATGCAGTTCCCTGCCCACTGTTTTCTTTTATACTGGGGTCTGGAGATGCAGATTGAGCTCCGCACTAATTTCTGGCGCCGTGGTCTTCTTATTACGGGTAACAATCTTCTTTAATGCTGTCTTGTCTCTATCATACAGGGTCGTTCCGCTCTTGTGTTTTGCAGACGAGGTTTTGCCACGAACAAGGTATGCCGTCATGACGCTAGACACAGTAGCTCTCGATGCCCCCACCACCCTGGCGACTGTTGTCATGGTGACACCAACAAGCCGGCCACCAATCCTCTTTCGAAGTCCATTAAAGTCGCGTATTTCGTCGTCTCCCTGAAAGAAATTTTGCAACAAGACACTTTAAATGCACTTAAACAGGACCTTGAGGTTCTAAACAAAGCTCTTACAACCAAAAAGTGGTAGATACCTTTGCGTATTGAGACGTACGCAGCTGCATTAAAAGCCACGTCTCTGAGCTGGGTGTTCACATTATTCTGTCCAACCCCTGTACATCCTTCATTTCATTCAATATCCCTAACTTTTTGTGACCAGTGTATTTCAAGCTGTGGGGATCCGTATGCTTCAAGGAAGGACAAAGCAGAAAACGGAAGTCATTTACTTAGCCTTTTCTATAACTTGTCTGTTAGTGCTCTCGTCTACTTAGGGTGAGTCGAAAGTTTTGCAATATTTGCATAAACTCATGTGCTGCGGCGTGTATGTCACGTGTTTAAACCAGTGGCGGCCCGTCAGATGAGGCAAGTGAGGCGCCGCCTCACCTGAAATTCCGCAGAATGAGAAGTGAAAAAAAAAAAACTTCGGTCAGTAACGAAGATATAAGAACTTTGCAGGATAAATGAAACACTGAAATTTACATTGTGATTCATGAATTAGGTTAAAAAAGGCTTTCAAGAAGAGGAATGAATCATTATTTTTGCAAAGCAGCTGCATGGTTTTAAGCGCTTAGAGGCGACCGGCTGAATCGTCTCGATGAGAAGCCGGTTTTGGGAATTGGGGATCAGAGAAGAGCCCTACAGAGTGAACCCCCCACCCCCACGGTCCGAGGTCTACCTAAGGAGGTGCCGGACTTCCAGTAAGAGAAAGGAAATTTCTGAGGCGACCCTCCATTTCGCTTAAACTGGAATCGCATCTCTGCTGTTATTGGAGAACCCAAGGATTGTGTATCCAATGGGCGCGGGAAAATGAGCAGATGACCTTGGTAAAAAAGTGGTTTTACAGGCGATGACGCCGTTCGCCTCTATATGCTTTGAAGTAGGATGATTTCTACGTAGCTTTAACTATTCGTCAGAGTATATTTGAGTCTAACTTTTTGTAGTGTGTTTTCAATCCTCTCTTTTGCGGGTGTTGGCTAGTTCATAGTAATGTTGAGTTTTTCTTCTTTTTTATTTTGTTATTGTTACTAAACAGCATATTTTGATTTGGGTTGGAAAATATGAATGGCCCAATAAACGACGTGATTTGTGTTCTGGAAGAAATTCCTTTTAAACATTGGAAAGATTATAATAAAAGGGATGTTCTCATATCTGGAAGACCGACACCTGTAATAAGTTCAATATCTAAAGATTAGTGCGGCAAATCGTTTCTTAGGTCTTTCAATAAATCATGGTACGAGATTTTTCCCCTGGCTTTCTGGTAGCTATTACAAGCAAACTCTCTTTTGCTGGCCATGTTTACTTTTGAGCAATAAGAAAAATGTGTGGAATACAACGGGTTATTTTGATCTGAAAACTTTTCTCGTAGTGCAAAATTGCACGAAAGCTCTAAAGAGCATATAACTAATCACGTAGGTCTGAAACGGATGGAAAAAAATATAAACACTATTTCTGATATGCTTCATAAAGCTAAGTTTAATGAAAAGGTCAGACTAAATAGGCTTTTTATGGAACATATAATCGATTTAGTTGTCGTTCTAAGCAAGCAAGAACTGCCTTTTCGAGGACATGATGAATCTATTTCCTCATTAAATAAAGGTAATTTCAAGGAGATGTTCCATTTGTTACTTCGTAGGAGCACCCCAGAATTAAAAGCACATTTTGAAGAAATACGAAGCTTATTTTCTGGACAATCTAAAACGATACAGAATGATTTACTGGAGTGTATTCATGAATATATAAACGAATGTGTTAAAAGCGAAATTAATGAGTCAAAATTTTTTTCAGTGCAAGTTGATGATACAACTGATATTACTCAAAAATCACAGTGTTCAATAATTGTCAGATACATATTGGACTCAAATTGTGAAGTAGTTGAGCGCTTCCTTGGTTTTTATGATATCAGCACTGACAGGACTGCTGTGGCACTGTATGATCTGCTAGCATCGGTTTTGGAGGAGTTTGATTTTAAATCAAAGTTAGTAGGCCAGTGTTATGATGGTGCAAGCGTTATGGCTGGAGAGTTGAGCGGTCTGCAGAAAAGAGTCAAGCTAGAAGCCCCGCAAGCTTTGTTTACCCACTGTTTCGCCCACCGCCTTAACCTTGTCCTACAACAGGGGTGCAAAAGTATTGTAAATTGTCGCATATATTTCGCAACTGTATCCAGCATGCCCTCATTTTTTCATAAATCTGCCAAGAGAACCCACGTAGCAGATTCAGTTGTTGGGAAACGGATTCCTCAAATAGCGGAAACACGTTGGGCATCACTTTCACACATTTTGCGTTTAATTGTAAGCGAATGGGGCAAACTAAAGAATGTGTTTGAAAACATAATGAATGACCCGGAATCAACGGCAGAATCAATCAACGGAGCCATAGGATATTTGAAAAATTTCACTAATTTTGAATTTGCTTTTTTATCACTGATTTTTGATGACATTTTTGGAATTACGGATGTATTATTTGATGTTTTACAAAAAAAGACTTTAGATATCAGTTATTGCCAAAGACAAATTAAACAATGTTGCGAACGAATAAATAAGAAAAGGAATGTAACCACTTACTTGAAACATTTCAGTGAAGCAATTAGTTTGAGTGGAGGTCCTAAATGTCGCCAAAAGAAACATTTGACTGAAGAAGAAGTGGAAAACTATTACAAAATTTTGTTTTACGAAATCGTTGACAGCATAATAATCCAAATAAATACCAGATTTGAAGATATGGGAAAGCTCGAGTTTCTGCAGCTAGTTGACAGCTCAAAATACCATAGTTATTCAGAGTCATTTCCATCCAGTGCCCTTAACACTCTCAAAAAATTTATCCAAACATTTTACAGACACACAACGACTAAAAAACGAATTAGATTTTTTATATAATGATCACAACTTCAGGGAACTCAGTGTTCAGAAAACCTTGAAAACAATGAAAGAAAACGAGCTGAAAGATGTGTTACCAGAAGCCTACAAATTAGTTTCTCTTGTATTGACACTGGCATCAACAAGTTCTTCTGCTGAAAGGAGTTTTTCTTGTTTGAAGAGAATTAAGACTTACCTCCGTAATACAACGGCACAAGATCGTTTGTCTTCACTCGCTAAAATTTCAATCGAGAAAGAATTGCTGAACCATCTAATGTCCACTCAACCATTTTATGATCTGATCATAGACAAATTTGCAGCCAAAAAGGATCGCAGAATTGAACTTATTTATAAAACATAAACTGAAAGCATTCTGTTCGAGACCAAAGCAAATTAATATCGCATTCCTCTGTTTTTAATTCCAGGTTTAAATTACCTAATACTTTTTTTTATATAGAAATGTGCTTCCTTGACTTCTCCTGGACATTAATACAAAACGAAGCTAATAATTATCACGAGCCTGGACTTCAGTTTATGACCCGTGCTAAATGCACCTTCACTAATATGCCAATCGAACTGTGACTTTTATTCAAGCTCAAGAAACATTTCGTAAGAAAACAATTTCTATTCAAATGATTTACTTTGAATTTTTTAAGAAGTGGATCTCCGACTGGCGTTGGGATGTGAGTGACGCATTGACTAGCTAAAGAAACCGCACAAATTGCGTATTTTCGCTCAAGTGTATTACATAAAAGAATACAGGTGAAATATTTCTTTCTTTGTTGTAAAATTATTGAATAATTGTTTTCATAAAAATATTGTTGCAAAAGTAGCGTATATTACACACACACACACACACACATATATATATATATATAGTGGTATATGCACATTTTTCCTCTAAAATTTTTGGATTTTTTCGTGAAGAAAGACTCCCACGCCGTGTTTCATATATTTCTATAATTTTATTCCATTACTGTTGAATAATATTTGTATATAAGGGCTAAATGGCATGGGATGGAGCCCTAAGTGATGGGGTTTACAGCTGTTTATAACAAGGCGCCTAACCGAGACCAATGGCTTAACGAGACTTCCGAATCTCAGTGGATTTTAATGATTCAGCCGACTCGAACCCAGGACTTCAAAGATATCCGATGGGTGATACTGCCTTTGACATGAAACTTTTTGAGGGTGGGGGAGAGGGGTTTCTGCATTTATGCTGTATAACTGTGTATAAGTACATGTAACAATTTCGGGGGGCGCTTCGACAAATATTTTTCTATTGGTACGTACGCACATCTTGGACATTAATACAAAACGAAGCTAATTTAATAAAATGAAGAAAATGCAATAAATTATAGTTGTTTTAATAAAAAGTTAATAAAGCAACTTCTTTGGCTGCTTTGCTTTACTTTCTGTTCTATTATCAAGAAATTGCATTGATATTATGTATCAATGTAATTTATTTGTATTACATTGTAAGTTATGTAAAAATCAATGAATTTAAATAGGGAAATTATCTATAAAACGTGCTTAGAAAAAGCTAACTGTCTCGCCTACTTAGGGGGGTGCAAACCACGACCCCCCGGCTACGCCACTGATATATATATATATGTTCCTATAACGTTATACGAATTTATATATTTTTCAATAACATATGTGTTACTGTTTTACATTTACATCAAGACCGTTCGCCTCACCAGCATTTTACACCACGAGCCGCCACTGGTTTAAACTAGTTCAAGTCGCGCACTGCAGTCAGTCGAAGGGGATATAAAGTTGTAGTCGTTGCTGTGAACAGCAGTGCATGTGGTCATTCTGTCTGTAGTTGGGACGCCTAAAAGACAACAACCACAACAGGCTAATTAGGGAACTTTTACTTTACGAGTTTGAACTCGGCCATAACGCTGCTCAAGCAACACGAGACATTTGTCATGCGAAAGGGGAAGGTTCCGTGTACCACAGCACGACAGCTGGATGGTTCAAGAAATTTCGCTCAGGTGACAGAAAACTCGACCATCAGTCGAGGTCAGGTAGGCCGCGAACCGTGGATTCGGAGGCCGTACGCCAGGTCATAGAGGCAAATCCGACAACAAGCACTCGGAGATTATCAGGCGAGCTGGGAATATTACAGACCACCGTGGTTCGTCACCTTCAGGACCTCGGCAAGGCTGTCGCATTGTCCCTCACGAACTGACGCCAGCTGAAGCAAACCGCTGAGTGGAAGTGTGCACGAAACTCCTAGAAGACCCACGCGATGTACGTTTCATCAAGAGAAATGCTACGTGCGATGAAAAGTGGGTCTATTTCCGTAATCCTAACACACAACGGCAGTGGTTGAGACCTGGCTAGCCTCCTGAACTTGTTGCCAAACGTGGTCGCTTTAAGCACAAGGTGATGCTCTACATCTGGTGGAATTTCGAGGGGATAATCCATTACGAATTTGTTCCAGACGGTCGGACCATCTACGCCAAACTCTACTCTGATCAGCTGGAGCGGATGTAAGCCGTTTTGGAGGAGAAGTACCCTGCACTGGCGAACATAAAGCACGCTCTCCTACAGCAGGACAACTCTCGGCCTTACACAGCGCGAACGACCAGGGCAAAACTCCAGTAACTTGAGGGCATCGAACTGATGCCACACCCAGCATATAGTCCGGACCTTGCCCCGTCGGATTATTACTTTTTCCGGTCCATGGCCCATTTCCTTCGCTGGCGGCACTTCAACAACCAGGAGGAGGTGGCACCTGAGTTGAAGGAGTTCGCCTCGAAGGACAAGAACTGCGGAATCGAAGAACTAGCAGAGAAATGGCTAAAGACGGTGCAACACGATGGCCTATACTTTGAATGCTAGTCAGCTTTCGTCGTAAAGGTACGTATGAAGACATAAAGTGATCCAAATAAGGCAAAACTTTCGACTCACCCTCTGTAGAATCGAAGAACTGGCAGACAGATGGCTAAAGACGGTGCAACACGATGGCCTATACTTTGAATGCTAGTCAGCTTTCGTCGTAAAGGTACGTATGAAGACATAAAGTGATCCAAATATTGCAAAACTTTCGACTCACCCTCTGTAGAATCGAAGAACTGGCAGACAGATGGCTAAAGACGGTGCACCACGATGGCCTATACTTTGAATGCTAGTCAGCTTTCGTCGTAAAGGTACGTATGAAGACATAAAGTGATCCAAATATTGCAAAACTTTCGACTCACCCTCTGTAGAATCGAAGAACTGGCAGACAGATGGCTAAAGACGGTGCACCACGATATCCTATACTTTGAATGCTAGTCAGCTTTCGTCGTAAAGGTACGTATAAAGACATAAAGTGATCCAAATATTGCAAAACTTTTGACTCACCCTTTGTAATTATTAGTACATAGAATTCAGTATCTAGTTAACAACAAGCAAATAACAACAAAACTGCTTAAAACATGATAAGCTAGTGTTTGGGAACACCATAAGCTAACATTCTTCCTCTCAATGGCATGTGACCAATTAAAGGTGTGCGTGTTTCACTGTACCATTACACAGAACGGACAAATTATCACAGACGGTGTTCAGAAATTAATGCCTCCATATTTATATACCAACCCAGTGGGAAGGAATCAAATTGAAGAAAAACCAGAACAAAGCATAGAATTTCTACTTAATTCGCATATTTCATTTGTCTACATAGTTCCCCTCACGCTCAGTACAGATAAGCCAGCCTTTAACAAGTTTTTTGAACTCGTCTCTGTAAAAATCTTCAGATTGTTCTCGGAACCATCTCTTCGTAGTGGCTTGAACATCTTCGTCACAGGTGAACTGAATTCCTTTCAGATGTCTCTTGAGAGCAGAAAACAACCGGAAGTCGGATGGCGCCAAATCTGGGCTGTAGGTAAGGCGTTCAAGAACTTCGAACCCGATTTTTTGTATGGCCTCTGAAGTGAAAATACTGGTGTGGGGTTTAGCATCGTCGTGTTGCAGAATTATTGGCTTTTTTCCCCACACACGAAGTATATTCGTTTCTTTAACTTTTTTAAGGTCTGCACGTAGCTTTCAGAGTTGAGAGTCGTACCTTTGACCATGTACCTCTCATGAATAAAGCCTCTGTAGTTCCACAACACAGTGGCAGAAATCTGAGTTTTGAATTATTTCGCTCGAGGAGAAGATGGGTGTCGGTATTCCAGAGATTGATTTTCCATCTTTGGGTCATAATGGTGAACTCAACTCTCATCAGGAATCACAATGCTTTGGAGGAAATCACTTAAATATTTTTCATGGCAAGCAAGCAACCTTTGGCATGTTTCAAGTCTTGATTTCATTATTTCAGTCGTTAGGTCACGCGGTGCCCAACGAGCACACACTTTGTTGTATCTTAAAACGTTAACAATGTCATTGATATAATTTAAACTAATGTTCAGCTTACCTGCCATGGCTCTCTGAGTTATTCTTGGATTATCCCTGATGAGCTCATCGACCTTTTACCAGCACGGTTGCGATTACGGGCATCCCACTCAGCGGCTCATCCTTTACGGCCAACATTCGTTTTGTTTTGTTTTTTTGATTGGGAGTTTAACGACTACCATGAGTAACTCAATGGGCTATAAGAAGTCGCCCGTCCTTAATTTAGGGCCACTGGTTCCAACGAAGGGTTAGTGCCGGCGCCGTAAGACAAACACAACATTCATGCCTCACCGGGATTCCAACCTGGACCCATCTCGGACGAATGATCAGAAGCCATCGCTTAGACCACTGCCCCACCGGGGTGGCACGGCCAACATTCCTCCACTGTTCTTTGATTTTCTTACCCAACGACGAACAGTACTTATATCCAAAGTTCTAGAACAATAAACTGTCACTATTACCGGCATCCCACTCTGAGCTTGCTACTTTACGGCCAACATTCCTCCACTTTCCTTTGAATTTCTTACTCATAGACGAACAGTGCTCATGTTCGAAGTTCCAGAACCATAAACTGTCACTATTACTGGCCTTCCACTCCGAGGTTGATCCTTTACGGCCAACATTCCTCCACTGTCCTTTGATTTTCTTACCCAACGACAAACAGTGCTTATGTCCGAAGTTCTAGAACCATAAACTGTCACTATTACCGGCCTCCCACTCTGAGGTTGCTACTTTACGGCCAACATTCCTCCACTTTCCTTTGAATTTCTTACCCATTGACGAACAGTGCTCATGTTCGAAGTTCCAGAACCATAAACTGTCACTATTACTTGCCTTCCACTCCGAGGTTGATTCTTTACAGCCAACGTTCCTCCAATGTCCTTTGATTTTCTTACCCAACGACGAACAGTGCTTATGTCCGAAGTTCTAGAACCATAAACTGTCACTATTACCGGCCTCCCACTTTGAGGTTGCTACTTTACGGCCAATATTCCTCCGCTTTCCTTTGAATTTCTTACCCATTGACGAACAGTGCTCATGTTCGAAGTTCCAGAACCATAAACTGTCACTATTACTGGCCTTCCACTCCGAGGTTGATCCTTTACGGCAAACATTCCTCCACTGTCCTTTGATTTTCTTACCCAACGACAAACAGTGCTTATGTCCGAAGTTCTAGAACCATAAACTGTCACTATTACCGGCCTCCCACTTTGAGGTTGCTACTTTACGGCCAATATTCCTCCACTTTCCTTTGAATTTCTTACCCATTGACGAACAGTGCTCATGTTCGAAGTTCCAGAACCATAAACTGTCACTATTACTTGCCTTCCACTCCGAGGTTGATTTTTTACGGCCAACGTTCCTCCACTGTTATTTGATTTTCTTACCCAACGACAAACAGTGCTTATGTCCGAAGTTCCAGAACCATAAACTGTCACTATTACCGGCCTCCCACTCTGAGGTTGCTACTTTACGGCCAACATTCCTCCACTTTCCTTTGAATTTCTTACCCATAGACGAACAGTGCTCATGTTCGAAGTTCCAGAACCATAAACTGTCACTATTACTTGCCTTCCACTCCGACGTTGATTCTTTATGGCCAACATTCCTCCAATGTCCTTTGATTTTCTTACCCAACGACGAACAGTGCTTATGTCCGAAGTTCCAGAACCATAAACTGTCACTATTACCGGCCTCCCACTCTGAGGTTGCTACTTTAAGGCCAACATTCCTCCACTTTCCTTTGAATTTCTTACCCATAGACGAACAGTGCTTATGTCCGAAGTTCCAGAACCATAAACTGTCAGTAATCTAGCGTGAATTTCTTCCGGGGTGCATTTTCATGAGTTAAGAGCTCTATAAGTGATCGTTGTTTGACACTCGTCGACACAATAAAAAAAGAATCGTCCATTTAAAACACAATTAAATGCGAAAAAATATATGTTGGGTGTTCTATTACGCAGTAAAATAAAGATAATGGCGCAGTAAATGAGATAACGTCTGACTGGTTGCTAAGCAACAAGTCATGTGCGAGACACTTGCGCGAAGGCATCACTTATTAAACACGCCTAGTATATACACGGATGATCCATTACATTATGACGACCTACTTAATAAGTTGTAAAACTCCCTTTATCCCCCAAAAGGGCGGCCATTCAGCGAGGCATCGATTTAATGAGGTGGCGATAGGTATTCTGGGATATCTGGTACCATAATGTCAACAGCAGGTTCTCCACTTCCCGTACATTTCGGGGTGGTGGTGATTTAGCGCGAACCAGCTTTTCCAAGTCGAACCACAAATGTTCGATTGGGTTCATGTCAGGTGAATTTGAAGACCAGGGCATTAACAGCAAGCCACCAGCATGTTCCTCGAACCATTCCTTGACGATTTTGGCAGTGTGGCATGGTGCATTATCCTCTTGGTAATGGCCATCACCAGCAGGGAACACAGTTGCCATGAATGGGTGAACTTGGTCCACAACGATGTTCAGATATTTGACAGCTGTGAAGGATTGTGCTATTGGGATTATGGGGCATAAAGTATCCCAAGAAAACACCGCCCACAGCATAACATCGCCGTCCTGTTTCCGCCTAGCAGGGCATCCAGGTGCCATAGCCTCCGTTGGTAATCGGCGTATCCGCGCTCGGCCGTCTACGTGGTGCACCAGGAATCTTGTTTCGCCAGACCAGGCCACTTTCTCCCAATCATCCACGGTCCAATCTCGATTATCTTGGGCCTATTTCATGCGTTGTTGGCGCGATGACATGCAGTGAGCATGAGGATCTGGCTGAATCTTCGGCTACCCGGGCCCATGCGCAGAAGGACTGTGTGCTGTAACACATTGCCCTGATCATCACTGTTGTAGCTGCGGTTGATTTGTCGCACGGTGTCCCTGCAAACAATGCGCGATAGTCTCCGCTCCCTCTCTGACTTCAGTGAGCTGCGAACGACAGGCGGCTGGACGACGGTTCGTGCTTGGGCTATTTGTGCACCAGTTTTGATACGTACTCACTACAGCGGCACGTTACCAATCCACAAGCCACGCCGTTCCGAGATCGCAGTTCCAAGGCCCCGTGCCGTCACAATTCGTCCTTTGTCAAACTCCGATAAATCGGCAGCTTTTCCCATTCTGACTCCAAACATTCTACTAGCCGAAAGCTTATATAACGCCGGAGGAGAATTTGTCATTTTCATGTAGGACTTCCGTCCACAGGTAGTAGAGTTTAGGTCCCAGCCACCTACAGCGAGATCGCCTTTTGGGCAGGACACAGAAACGGAAGGAATGAGAGCAAGTCTAGCGACTTTTTGACAGATATTGCACATAGACGGGTGAGAGAATTTCAGGGAGGACATAGGAAAGGATACCCATTTAACCAGTGGGTCCAGCCTGGGGGCCGTCACTTTACGTGCTCGTCCGATGCACGGCGGATATTCAGCGATTGTTAGTAAATCACACCATCTCTGAAAGATCAGCCCAGGCTTGAACCTGGGGACCCAGCATCGATAGTCTGAAACACTTACCACTAAGCCATCCGCTGCTTACTAGCCGAAAGCCAGTCCTCGGGTTGCATATATACTGCTCTGTGAACTTCACTTGTGTCACTGTTCGGTCTCCAGGCGCGCTCATTTCTCTAGTATGGGGGTGGTCATAATGTAAGGGCTCATCCGTGTACACGACGTAATAATTTCCAATTCAGTTTATTTTCTGTCAACATTAAAGCTGCTGCTGCTTTCTTCTTAATCTGTTGTTGTTGTGAATGGGCTGTTGCAATACTAAATTTAATGATAATTAAGACGTGCGCGAAATTCCTATCTATATTAAACTCAGTTTCATAGTTATATTTTTCATGATTACGTTCTTTCTTGTTTAGACCTTCTTGCTTTATACTTCTTCACAGGTCAATGCAAAAGTGTCCCAGGTTTCACTCAATTTGACGATTTCTGTTTGTACATCACAACCACCGCAGCCAAACAATCCGACTTGTCCAGGTTTTGTGACCAATTAGAATCCCACCTAAGTTTATTTTGGACCAAAGAGGATAAAGCAACTATTCACGATGCCATTTTATCAAACTATGGGCCAGGACTTCACGGATACTTGTCACACATCAAGAAAGAAGGAGGCAAGTGGGTGGACAATAAAGGCAAAGAAGTGCCCGATGACGCTTGGTGGAAAGGTAAACCGAATGGTCCAGATAAATGCGCATCACTTATTCCTTCTGCTCGCAAAACTCAAGTTAAACTGATAGCCATACCTTGCAATGCTAAATCCGAATTCATTTGCGTTCCAAAAGGTAAGCGTATATTGTTCCTTCACCGTATCTCTTCATGCATGCACGTTCAAGTTTGTCAGACGCGTCTTTCTGTGAGTTACACTACTGTTTGTGAAAACTGCAACACCATGAAGGACTCCTGGCATTAGCTTAAAACTTACGTTGTAGCGCCGTTTTGACGGAGAGCTTACATGGTGTTCAGTGAAAACATAAAAGATTTAAATCCCTACCATGTATTTATTTCTTCAGGGAAATTCGTTTCCCATCCATCCAACAGAAGAAATAATTTTTATATGAGTTATGGTTACGTTTTAGCAAGTGTCCCATGCTATAACTTAAAGTTCGTTTTATCGATGTGCAAATTTTCGTCCTTTGGAATACATTAATTGCGAAGAAAATATGTAAAGAAGTTTTACCATTGGAAACATAAGGCAGAGATATAAGGTGGAACCACCCAAGAAAGAAAGTATAATGGAAATGGTTAGGCATTTTGCATCCAAAATTCTGAAATACCTTTAAGCCATGATATACACTCTTTGCGAAAAAAAAAATGAAGCACCCAGAAGGAATCATCCAATCGAAATGAAAATTGGTATGTGCAATGCACATGCGCAGAAAAGGAAATGATTGCACTTCCAGAGCAGTTGGGCCATTTATTCGGATAAAACAGCTACATGAATGAAACAAGTCAGTACGTTGTAGCGCCATCTCTGGCTCGGATATAAGCCGTTGCCCGGAGTGGCATAAAACCCAACAGTTCACGAATACTATCCTGAGGTAGAGCATGCCAGATGGTACGTAAATTTCGGACCAACACGCCGACATTCCGGTATGGGCATAGTTGGCGAGTCGTCATGTCGCGAACATGTTCGATCGGTGAGAGTACTGGCGATCGGGCTGGTCATGGAAGGGTATCGACATTACGGAGGCATCCCTGGGAGAGCCCTGTCGTGTGTGGCCGGGCATTGTCCTGTTCAAAAATTGATCGGTGATTCTGCGACAGGAATGGCAACACAACAGGTCGCGAATGTCGTCGACGTTCCGTTGAGCCGTGAGGCTTACGAGGAGAATTACCAAGAATGCCCGGCTGTCGTAGAAAACGGCAGTGCAGGTGTGCTAGCCGTGTGGCGTTCCACGGTAAAAACAATATCTGTGCGCTGGCCGGCTCGTCTCTATGCGCTGGACATCTCAGTCAAACGCAAACCGTGACTCATCGCTGAAGACAACACGACGCTACTTGACACTATCCCACTTTCATTGGGCCACACACCCCTGCAACCGGTGCCGGCGATGCCCACTGGTCAGTGGTAGGTGGCGGAGGGGCCTCCTCGAATGTAGTCCTCGTACCGCAAGTCGTCTGGCAACGGTCCGAATGGCCACTTCCGTACCTATAGACACAACATGGCGACGGATGGTTGAGAGCGACGAATTCGGTTCTATTCGTGCGGCTCTCACAATTGCTCGATCCTCGCGTTCTGTCGTTGCTGTCGGCCGTCCACTGGCAGCGTGCCGCTGGGTTGTACCCTCCTGGACCTATTGGTACCAGCATCGTCCGATTGCCGCGTCGCTCCTACCCAAATGCCTGGCGATACGGCGACTTGACCAATCGGCCTCTCTCAGCCCAATTATACGTCCTCTCTCAAACTCGCTCAACTGCTCGTATTGTGTTCGGATCCGACGTCGAGGTATCCTCACAGTCCGTGGAGGTTAATGCAACCGCAATCCGCTGTCACAATTGTTCCTGCGTGCGAGCTCTGCTCTTTATACACTGAATGGCCACTTTATTATGACCACCTGACAGTTTTAAGCAAATGAGCTATGGCTGCACGCTGTTGCCGCCAGAGGGCGAGGCTAGTATAAAATGGAAAAACTTAGTGCTGGCGACAGTAGAAAAGGTGATTTTTGGGTGACGAGATGAGTAAAAATGCGATTTGACGGACTTTCAACGTGGGATGATTGTAGGAGCTCGAAGCCATAAAGCGAGTATCACCGAAACCGCCGCATTCGTGAAATGTTCCAGAGCAGCTGTTGTTAAAGTGTTTAAAGACTGGACTGTCAGCAAAAAAATTGGGTATCTACGTGCAACGTGCGGTCGTCATCGACTAGTGACTGCTCGGGCAGAACAAAGAGTGTCCAGACTGGTAACAGACAACAGAAGGGCAACAGTGCAGCAAATTACAGACCATCTTAATCAAGGATCTTCTGAAATGATCTCCGCACGCACTGTTCGCCGTACACTGCATCGGATGGGATATGGCAGCCGAAGGCCTGTTCGAACACCTTTGCTGTCTGCAGTTAACAAGAGAAAACGTCTCCAGTTCGCACAGGAGCACAAGGATTGGACAGTCGATAATTGGAAACAAATTATGTGGTCCGATGAATCACGTTTTCAGTTACACCATGCCGATGGCCGAGTGAGAATTTGGCGGAAACAGCACTAAAGCGTGGACCCCAAATGCATTGCTACAACCCTTCAAGCCGGTGGAGGCAACGTTATGGTTTGTGGAATGTTTTCCTGACATGCTTTGGGCCCTTTAATTCGTGTTGATCAACGTCTGACTGGCACATCATATCTAAACATCGTTGCGGATCAAGTGCATCCTGTCATGTGGATGGTTTATCCCAATGACTTTCAACAAGATAATGTGTCCTGCCATAGTGCTCGTATTGTACAGGATTGGTTTCAGGAACATGCCGGTGAGTTTACTTTGCTTAGGTGGCCCCCACAATCTCCAGATCTCAACCCCATTGAGAATTTGTGGGATGAAGTTGAACGAGCCATCAGACACCTGGATCCACAACCCTGCAATCTCACACTCCTGGAAAGTGCTATTCACCAAGCATGGTCTCAGATTCTACAAACCACCTATGAACATCGCGTGGAGTCCATGCCAGGAAGAATCGACGCAGTATTAAAGGCAAAAGGTGGCCCAACGAAGTACTGAGGGGGTGGTCATGATAAAGTGGCCACTTAGTGTATAACCTCCTCGATGTGCGGTTCCCATGCTACGTGGCGGGCATCTATTTAGTCATTGGTTGTTATTTTTTAATCATTTGCATATTCTGCCCTGCGGTACTGCGAAGTTTCATCAGGATGGAACGAATTTCTCGGAGTGCTTCGGGTTTGTTTTTGTTTTTGGTTTTTTTTTTTTTGGGGGGGGGGGTCTAAAGAGTGTATTTTGCTTAAAATTCATAATCTACTTACTATAGAATATTCGTAATTATCTTAGCCTTTTCTTAATTTAGGGATCATTTATGCCAAAATGGCACCACACAACTTAAAAAAAAAAAAGATAAATTTATTAAAGACTAGCTGAATTGCCCGGAGCCGCCCCGGTGGCGCAGTGGTCTAAGCGATGGCCTCTGATCATTCGTCCGAACGGGGTCCGGGTTCGAATCCCGATGAGGCATGGATGTTGTGTTTGTCTTACGGCACTGGTTCTCTCCCTTCCCTGGAACCAGTGACCCTAAATTAGGGACGGGCGACTGCTTACAGCCCATTGAGTTGCTCACGGTGGTCGTTAAACCTCCAATCAAAAAACAAAAAAAAATTGCCCGGCGTTGCTCGTGAGAATTTGGTGATAATTCACTATATAAATTTTCTACAAATCAAATGAAAACGATGAATTTTTTTCTGCATGAACCGTACCTAATACTGTATTTCATTTCTTCACTGAATTTCAATTTATTCTGTGTAGAGTTTTTAGGCACACAGTATTTTTAGTTTTTCCGTTTGATTTTTGTTGTTTACGGTGCTGAAGTTTTTTGACTTTCGTTGTTTACGATCCTGATGCTTCAGTTCCGTTGCTGAATTGTGTTGCAGTTCTTCAATGGAAAGCACTTGTCGCAAAAAAAAAAATCAATTCTTGCACTTTCACTACAAAAACTATTAAATTCGAATTCAAAATAAAAAAGTATAAAACGGAACTTTTTTCGAAAATTTTGTATGGAAGCCCCTTGACCCCGGGCTCCTTCCAAAAAGAATCTACGGTCTAAGTTAGAGTCCCATGAGATAGTATACCAAATTTGGTGGTTCTAAATTGAAATGATAAATACACAGTTGACGTGGGCCAGGAACATCAAATAGAAGTCATCTCTCTTTCAAGTTTATAAGTGAGTCACGGAAAAATTCTCATCGGCCGCCACCGGGAATCGAACCCAGGGTCTTCCATTTATGCGCCAGATATGCTTTCACTGAACCACAGCGGCCTCGAAATTCTCCAGACTCACAAACGACAAACTGCCAAACCACATGACAGGTTGCTTCTTTTGAGCCCCGCACAATGCTGGGGATTCACCAAAGATGAACAGCAGCAACTGAACATATAACTAGAAGGTGAATGAATTATAAATACACAGTTGACGTGGACTAGGATCATCAAATAGAAGTCATCGCTCTTTTCACGTTTATACGTGAGTCACGGAAAAAATTTCCGTGACGACTGGGTTCGATTCCCGGTGGCGACCGATGAGAATTTTTCCGTGACTCACTTATAAACGTGGAAAGAGAGATGACTTCTATTTGATATCTAAATTGAAAACTGTAGATTTGCATAGCGGACAAAAAAACAAACATGCAACTTTATATATTGGGCTGAAGCATAAGTTCATGCCGTTTTTGTCACCGCATTACAGCAATGTATTACATCAGAAGAGAAAACAGAATCAACCAACTATGTAATCCTCCCTCCATTGCTTACGATGGATGGTCTGGATAGGTCTGCAACGCCATTCTTGAAAAACGTGCAGGTTTTGCTGCGAACAAATCATAAAGGAAATTTTAGAGATCAACATCATTGTTGAACGTTCTGCCCGGGAGTGCACTCGACAGAGATTGGAACAGGTGATGGTCTGAAGGGGTGATATCTGGGGACTAGGCTAGATGTGGAAGGATTTCCCATTTCATGTCCTGAATGGCCATTTTGGCCATGTTTGCACTGTAAGGGCGTGTGCGTTATCATGTTGGAGAAGGACACCATGGCCCCGATGTGGCCGTTTTTGATTAATTTCTCCCTCCACACGCCGGAGTTACTCACAATCGAGTGCAGCGTTGATGGTCCGATTCCTCGGCAGCATTTCCCAGTGAATAATGCCTTCCATGTCCCACCAGACACACAACATGATCTTCGCAGGATGAAGGTCATGTTTTGGACGTGGTGTGGGCGTCTTTTTTGGACTTAACCATTCCCTCCGATGCCTAAAATTCGCGTACGTTTTCATCTCCAGTAACAATACGTGACAGAAAGGGTTTGTGTTACTGAGAACATTTGCAATAACTGGCGAGCAAGAAACCACATATGGCAACACGCTAATTCTTGTTGTCCTCGGTGAGAGTGTGAGGCACCCAAGACCCCGATTTCTGGACCTTTCCCATACGTTTCAGGTGTCGCACCAATGTGACCTGATCACAGTCCATCTCAGCGACCAATTCGCTGATTCTTGTTGTCCTCGGTGAGAGTGTGAGGCACCCAAGACCCCACTTTCTGGACCTTTCCCATACGTTTCAGGTGTCGCACCACTGTGACCTGATCACAGTCCATCTCAGTGACCAATTCGCTGATTCTTGTTGTCCTCGGTGAGAGTGTGAGGCACCCAAGACCCCAATTTCTGGACCTTTCCCATTCGTTTCAGGTGTCGCACCACTGTGACCTGATCACAGTCCATCTCAGTGACCAATTCGCTGATTCTTCTTGTCCTCGGTGAGAGTGTGAGGCACCCAAGACCCCAATTTCTGGACCTTTCCCATACGTTTCAGGTGTCGCACCACTGTGACCTGATCACAGTCCATCTCAGTGACCAATTCGCTGATTCTTGTTGTCCTCGGAGAGAGTGTGAGGCACCCAAGACCCCAATTTCTGGACCTTTCCCATACGTTTCAGGTGTCGCACCACTGTGACCTGATCACAGTCCATCTCAGTGACCAATTCGCTGATTCTTGTTGTCCTCGGTGAGAGTGTGAGGCACCCAAGACCTCAATTTCTGGACCTTTCCCATACGTTTCAGGTGTCGCACCAATGTGACCTGATCACAGTCCATCTCAGTGACCAATTCGCTGATTCTTGTTGTCCTCGGTGAGAGTGTGAGGCACCCAAGACCCCAATTTCTGGACCTTTCCCATACGTTTCAGGTGTCGCACCACTGTGACCTGATCACAGTCCATCTCAGTGACCAATTCGCTGATTCTTGTTGTCCTCGGTGAGAGTGTGAGGCACCCAAGACCCCAATTTCTGGACCTTTCCCATACGTTTCAGGTGTCGCACCACTGTGACCTGATCACAGTCCATCTCAGTGACCAATTCGCTGATTCTTGTTGTCCTCGGTGAGAGTGTGAGGCACCCAAGACCTCAATTTCTGGACCTTTCCCATACGTTTCAGGTGTCGCACCAATGTGACCTGATCACAGTCCATCTCAGTGACCAATTCGCTGATTCTTGTTGTCCTCGGTGAGAGTGTGAGGCACCCAAGACCCCAATTTCTGGACCTTTCCCATACGTTTCAGGTGTCGCACCACTGTGACCTGATCACAGTCCATCTCAGTGACCAATTCGCTGATTCTTGTTGTCCTCGGTGAGAGTGTGAGGAACCCAAGACCCCAATTTCTGGACCTTTCCCATACGTTTCAGGTGTCGCACCACTGTGACCTGATCACAGTCCATCTCAGTGACCAATTCGCTGATTCTTGTTGTCCTCGGTGAGAGTGTGAGGCACCCAAGACCCCAATTTCTGGACCTTTCCCATACGTTTCAGGTGTCGCACCACTGTGACCTGATCACAGTCCATCTCAGTGACCAATTCGCTGATTCTTGTTGTCCTCGGTGAGAGTGTGAGGCACCCAAGACCCCAATTTCTGTACCTTCCCCATACATTCCAGATGTCGCACCACTATGGCCTGATCACAGTCCATCTCAGTGGCCAATTCGCGTGTTTTTTGACGCGGATCCAAGTATATGAGATGGTTCAAATGATCCTCATCAAAGTGAGATGGACGACCTAAGCGGGGAGAGTCGTTGAGGTCAAAATTGCCACCTCGGAACCGCTCAAACCTTTTGCGGCTGTCCTCGGAGCAATGGCATCCTCCCCATACACAGCACAAAATTGTCGAGTGGCCTCGGCGGCTGTGGATCCCTTGTTAAATTCGTAGAGGAGCAGATGTCAGAAATGTTTATTCCTCTCCACTTGACACGCCATACTTCCGCACCTGAAAACCAAAATGCCATTAGCCGCAATCACACAACGCAATATTATTTAGATACACGTTATTACTGGCTACATTTTGATATACAACTGGCCATCTGCACCGTCACTACTGACCAGGGAAACACTCGTGAAATAAAACGTCATGAACTTATGCATCAACCCAATGTTAGCTTTAGGTACTATATAATGGTCTGTCACACTTGCTGGAAATAATTTTTGCATGTCTAAAGATTATATTTGTGTTATATTTATGGATTGTAGTGACAGCGGATGTGTTCAATTACCGACTTTCATAATGGAATGTATTCATCGCATGCGGAACCTGTGATAATTTTTTTAAAAAATGGAAACATTAAAAATTTTGAAAATGTAGCTAATTCCACCTTCCGCTGTAAACTCCACGAGCTGTGTTACTCAGGGAAAACTGAATGGTGCATTTTCCAGATTTTCGAGGAATAGTCAAAGTTGGGTATATACAGTATATATATAGGTCTTTGTGGAAATGAGTACACTTTCTGTACTCTGGTTTTGTAATTTATTAATTTTTTATTCTCTTGCCTGTTGGGTTTTGAGTTTTAATTTTTATTTTTTGTCATAGTTAAAAAACTTTTTTGTTTAAGTCTCTGCTTTGTAGGTTGTTTGTTCTGAGAATTCGTCACTGCTGCGTTGCGCGTCATGATCTTCAGAATGTAAGTTCACATATTTGTTTTGTTTCTTATTTTGTCTTTAACTCTGCTTTTATTTTATATATACACTGAAGAGCAATTGAATTAGAGATACCTGTCTAGTAACGTGTAGCACACGCCTTTCGGCCTGATGACGGCGGCGATTCGTCTCGGCATGGACTCGACAAGACACCGGAAGCGTTGGGAAGCCATACGGATCCACGACCCCTGAACAAGCTCCCACAGTTCACGAAGATTTCATGGAGGGGGGGCATCTTTCTCGATGGCATCCCAGATGTGCTCGATAGGATTGTGGTCAGGTGACCTAGCTGGCCATGATGGCACGGTGCATTCTCTTGTTGCAGGATGGTGTTGAAGACGCACAAACGGGAGCAGATGGTCGTCCAGGATATCCCGGTAACGTTGACCTATGAGGGACGATGTCACACCTACCAGGGGTCCCATTTCAGTCCACGTAAATAGTCACCAGACGAGAATGTCACCCTCACCAGCTTGAAAAGTACCCTGCTGGCAAGAAGGATCCATCGCTTCATGTGGTTTGCGCCGTACTCGTATCCTGCTATCCGCATGTACCAACGTGAATCTCGACTCATCAGTCCAGGCAACATTTTTCCACATGTCTAAGGTCCAGTGGCGATGTTCCCGCGCCCATGCTAATATTTGCACCCTGTGATGTGCGGTCAGCAGCGGTACCCTCGTGGGACGATGGCTTCTGTGCCCCATAGTGAGGAGATGGTTCTGGATGGTGTGGCTGCTTACACGTTTTTGTGCACCAGCGTTAAATTGCCGAGTGATTTCATGCACTGTGGCCTGCCTATCCGCTGTTACAATGCGAGCTAGCCGACGATGACCCCGCTTATCCACACGCTGTTGTCCACGTCAGTTGGCCCTTGCAGGGATGGTTTTACCGGATTCGATGTACTCATGGGGCACCCGTGACACAGTGGCTCGTGAAAATCCCAGTGCCTGCACGACTTCCGAGATGGAGTGACCCATTCGTCGGGCCCGACAATTTGCCCACGATCAAATGCGCTTAGGTCCTTCGTCTTACCAATACTGCGTCCGACTCTTACTGATTCCCGTCGCATCACTCCTTATATTGTTGGATCGCTGCATACGTCATGTCATTTCCGTTTACAGGGCCGCCCACAGTGCCACATTTGCATAACGTCAGCTGTCTCTAATTCAATTGCTCTTCAGTGTATATATATATGTCCAGGCGGAGTCAAAGTTGGATATATATACATAATATATAAAAGCGACTTTCATTTGAAAGAATCTAAATTAAAGAGATTTAACCTCTTGAGCATAAAATAGGGATTACAAATTCCGGAATACCCTGCCCTAAAATTCGCTGACCTTGGGTTAGAAACGCTGGGCGCGTTCAAGCCGTTAATCCCCACAATAATAATGAACGCGTTGTACCAACGCCTTCTCGAGTACTACAGGCGTTTTTCCCGTTTGTGACGTCAGCAACCGGTTCACAACAAACTAAACCCGCTACGATTGAAACCGAGAAACAGTCTGTTTGCTCGGCGTGTGCTTTATACTGATATTGCTGAAGACTTGAGTGCGATATGAGGATTCGAAGAGAAATTAGATTTTTTATTAATTTAGATTGTATAGTTCTTACGAATTGATCAACTAGGCTATTTTTTTGCAAACGTAATAGTTCTCGTGAAGCTAAGTAGGTTTAAACAACGTTTCATGTATAATTAGGCTTAAGCAACGGTTCATGAATCATTAGGCTTAGCAACTTTTCAATAATTATTATGCGTGTTTTTTTTTTTGTTTTTTTTTTGGTTTTTTTTTTTTTTTTTTTTTTTTTGTGTCCAGCGCAGTTTCCTTACTTTGTACGAAATACTTAGAAAAGTACTTTTCCGACGTCATGCTGAAATAAAAGAAATATGTATCTTTTTTTTTTTTTTTTTTTATTGGAGGTTTAACGACCACCGTGAGCAACTCAATGGGCTATAAGCAGTCGCCCGTCCCTAATTTAGGGTCACTGGTTCCAGGGAAGGGAGAGAAACAGTGCCGTAAGACAAACACAACATCCATGCCTCACCGGGATTCGAACCCGGACCCCTTTCGGGCGAATGATCAGAGGCCAACGCCTTAGACCACTGCGCCACCGGGACGGCGAAATATGTATCAGTCGCACATTGTGTTGCTGAAAGAATATGGAATTATCATATCAATAATGACAATTTTAATGTGATGCATGGAATGTTCCTCATTAACTTATCACAGGCCGCCCCGGTGGCGCAGTGGTCTAAGCGATGGCCTCTGATCATTCGTCCGAACGGGGTCCGGGTTCGAATCCCGGTGAGGCATGGATGTTGTGTTTGTCTTACGGCACTGGCTCTCTCCCTTCCCTGGAACCAGTGACCCTAAATTAGGGACGGGCGACTGCTTGTAGCCCATTGAGTTGCTCACGGTGGTCGTTAAACCTCCAATCAAAAAAAAAAAAAAAAAACTTATCACATAAAGTTTCTAAGTTTTGTCCTTTTTTTTCTCCTCAACTTATTTAGATGAAATAGAATATAATTTGTTAAAAAAAATGCATGATGCCTTCGGTAATACCGGTGAATTTGTGCGAAACAACAACCCATTGATGTAAAAAGAAAATGTTAAAGCTCTTTTATATCTGAATTAGTTTGTAGATATGAAATAATCACTGAATTCATCGCTCCTATGGCTTGTAAAGCGTTTGCATTTTGATTTTTACTTTTTTTTTTTTTGATTGGAGGTTTAACGACCACCGTGAGCAACTCAATGGACTATAAGCAATCGCCCGTCCCTAATTTAGAGCCGCTGGTTCCAGGGAAGGGCGAGAACCAATACCGTAAGATCAACACATCTATGCTTCACGGGATTCGAACCCGGACCCCTTTCGGACGAATGATCAGAAGCCATCGCTTAGACCACTGCGCCACCGGGGCGGCGATTTTTACTAAATGTCTTGCATTTACCGAAACTTATATTTTTTTTCCATCCATATTCCAAAGTTACGGAAAATTAAAATCTTGATATCGCTTCGCTGTAGCATCGCTACTAGCTTAAGACGGCAGTCACGGCAGCGTTTGTTATGACCCGGATGGTGACGTCACGAATCGAGGACTAAGGCCTGCTGGTACTCGAAACGGCTTTGGTTCTACGCGTGCAAACCGTTTTTCACGAAGCAGCCGCCGGAGTCCTACCTGATGCGGTCAAACCGCTTTCGGAGCAATAGGGAGAGAACGAGTCCCACGCGTTCAAGCCGTTTTAGACAGAACGGGGGCGCGGCTTGAACGTGCTGGGCGCGTTCAAACCGGTCAGAGGGTCAATTCTACTCAGCATCAGAGTCATTGCCGTATAATAAATAATACCAACCGTATACATGTCATACCAGGTCATGCAAGACTCCCGTTTTTGTTTCGCCCACAGCTCGGGAACTACATGTATGAACTAGAGAATGTCCATAACTTTTTTTAAGCATGAACGCTTACACTATAAAGGAGTGATTTTCCTTAATGTGAGTTCGTGAATTCTTGAAGAAATATGTAACTCACTGCATATATGCTAACTTGTCTAATCTTTTTACATTTTTTTTCAAATCTGTATTTTTAAATAACGGAAGCATCATTTCAGATACATAAGAATTTATTTAGGAAGCGAAAGGGAAGGAAACATCGTGCTCATCAAATGTAAACACGGATCCGTGTAAGAAATACCAAGTCCAGGTTTGCTTTTAAATGTTTTTTCTCTTACTTATTTCCTTTTTTGTGGTGTTTTTGTATGCGAGCTTATTATGTTGGTGATCTTCTTTTTATGTTTTTGTGAGTGTATGTGAGCCTGTGTGACATGAACAAATTAGGTGTGAAAGATCAAACAAAGCAAAAAGAATACTTTTTTTTTTTTTTTCGGCACACTACTCATGTTCATTTCAAAATCAGCCACACTTGCATACGCAAATTGCAAATCAAGAAATAAGCACATATACGTTCACAGCCATAATATTAATATCCGGGCATTCCTCTATTGATAGTAAATTCGGTCCTACTCGTGAACTACATCACAAATATGCAGCGGGATTCATGATTATTGTTGGGGTTCCCCTGGCCTGGCATGGTCAAACCGTCACCGACCAAATAAAACTGCCTACAGCATAAACAAGTTCGCCGCGGAAGGTTTTATGTGGCAACACGCTACCCGCTGAATTGATGTCATACTTCAAAATGGCGACTGTTCAAGAAAAATCAATGAGCGTTGTGACGTGCCTGCCCCGCAGGACGCACATGACATAAAGGCAGATAGCAGCGAGAATGAACGTCTGCGTAGCTCAGTTGGTAGAGCGACTTGTTCCGGAATAAGTGGACTCGGGTTCGATCCCCGGCGTGGACCAAAAATGACGGAGAAATTTCATTCGTTATAATGGCGCCCGAACTTCCCGGATGACCCGGCCGTTAAATATCTCGCAATGGTGTGATGTTCTTTCCACACCGCGAGATAAGAAAAATAAGAGAATCCCTTCTTCAGCGCTTCGAAAAATAAAATGTGTGTGACGTTGCATTCCACACACCAGATTGACTGGGAGTTCTCAAGTGCACGTACTACAGCGGATGGCTGCCTGCAACGATTCATGGTCACGGCTGACCCGTGAGTCATGCCCCCGGCCGTCTTTCGGGATGAGGGATAGGGGAGATGTGACGTGCCTGCCCCGCAGGACGCACACGACATAAAGGCAAATAACAATCAGAATGAACGTCTGCGTAGCTCAGTTGGTAGAGCGACTTGTTCCGGAATAAGTTGACTCGGGTTCGATCCCAACGTGGACCAAAAATGACGGAGAAATTTACTTCGTTATAGCGTACTCTGGTTCTTCGGAACAAAGTCAGTTATCACAAGGCTACGTCGTTACAGAACGCAGTATGGCAGAGCTACACCTTCCGATAATACTATCCGACGTTGGTTAAAGCAGTTTCAAAAGACCGGTAGGGTGCAGCATCAAAAAGGAGCAGGAAGACCGAGCACTTCGCAGGACGATGTTGATCGCAGCCAGGAAGCCTTTTCTCGAAACCCTCAGAAGTCAACGAGACGAGCTGCGTCGCAGTTAGGTATACCACAAACGAATGTTTGGAGGGCTCTGCATAACCGCCTACAACTCCGTGCGTACAAACTGAAGATTGTACATGCTTTACAGCTGGACGATAAACCACGCCGTTTCCAATTTGCCCACGACATTTTGTCCAAAGTCGAAGCTGATGAACATTACTTGCGGACTTGGATATTTAGTAATGGAGCAACGTTTTTCGTCTCAGGGAGGGTATATCGGCATAACTGCAGAATATAGGGCTCCGAAAACCCTTTACGCCATTCGAGAATTCGAACGAGATAGTCAAAAGGTGAACGTCTAGTGCACTTTGTCATGTTCGGAAGTGTCGGGTCCCTTTTTATTTGTGGGGAAAACAGTGATAGCGGTGGCTTATCCGGACATACTACAGCTGAATCTGTTGCCTCAATTGCAGGATCGGCAGCCCAATGTGGTGTTCCAGTACAATGCCGCACCGCCGCACTGGGCTATTATTGTCCGAGAATTTCTTGACCTGCATTTCCCTGGATGATGGGTTGGATATCGTGGACCCATTCCGTGGCCTCCGCGCTCATCCGATATTACGCCAATGCATTTCTTCTTGTGGGGATACGTGAAAAACATCGTTTACCAGACGCCTGTGACCTCTCTCGATGACCTGAAGACCAGAATTGGTTCTGCGATAGCAACAGTAACGCCGCAAATGCTGGCGAACACTTGCTGGGAAATTGATTATCGCCTGGATATCTAACGTGCCACGATAGGTGCGCATGTCAAAGTGGTTTAGTAATCTGATATATCAATTCTGCAGGTAATATAACTTTTAGTCATATTCTGTTGCGGTATATCTGTCATATTCTGTTTGTGGTTTTAGTTTGTTGTTTCCTGTTTTCAGATTATATGCCACTGAAACCCAGAAAATAATTATGGATCATCTTGTATATTATATGCTTGCCGGTCTATGACGAAAAAATAGCACGACTCTGAATGCAAAATGCCTCGATCGGCAAAGTTAAGTGTTTTCCAGCGCGGCCTAAAGATAAGGTGCGACATAGGCAATCGCTCCATGCGGGACATTTCATGGACACTGAAGTTTCCTAGAACGACGGTTTTGGTGATGCGATATGTAAATGGCAGCTTTCTGGGGCTGAATCTGCCAAGAAACGACCCGGAAGCTATAACAGAACGTGACAGGAGAGTTCTGCATAGAACTTGTCCGCTCAGAAAGCAAATCAACATCATCTCAATTCCGCAAACCCTACGTGAGAAGACAGTGCGCAGACGCTACACGACATGGGTTACCAAGATTCAGCAGCCATCCATAAGCTGGTAATCACTTCGATTGGCTACACGCTGATTAGTAATGGACCAATCGAAAACTATGCTCTCGATTGACGAGTCACACGCAGTCTACCCAGTCTAATGGTCTTTCCTAGGTGTGGCGGATGTCGGGAGAAATACCTTCTGGACTGTATCTTCGCAGCAGTGAAGTTTGGTGAAGGCAACGTGATAGTAAGGAGCTATGGTTCAGCTTGGGGCCATTAGTCGGTTTAGACCACAGGTGGGGAACCTTTTCATGTTGGAAGGCCGCATTCAGTTAGCTGTAATCTAACAAGGCCGCATTCAAGAAACTTCAATTACATATACTCTGTACTTCAAAATGTACATTATTTTGTAAAAATCCTATTTACTAACTTCAAAAAAATGAGAAAAAAATTGTTAATTCTGAAGTTAACTAACCTTTTAATGACTTTGTTGTGACTGCCTTTTGTTGGAAAGCATTTGAATATTTGGTTGCAACATGGAGGTTCGCACTTTTAGCTGATCCTGTAGATGGGGGTCCGTCATTTGTGACCTTAAGGGCGTCTTGATTTGTGTTAGGTAGAAGAATGTAGATTCGTAGATTTTTTGGGTTTTAGTTTTCAAAATCGTTTTTATTAACAGAATATGCATAAAGTTACAGCATGGGTACGTTCATATGCCCATTGTGAATGAGAGATGATAGAATAATGGTGTTTACAATGTCTGCTGAAATGTTAGCAATTGACAGAAGAAATGTTAAATGTGCAGAGTCACTTGTAACAAGAACACATAAAGTTCTGTGAAACGTCAACTAGGGTTTGTGTGTATCACTATGGACGAAAGGATTCATATTATACAGTATTAGAGACAGTGTAGCTGAAAGCAGGTAGAGATCTATGCTGGATCAGAATCGTTTGAAGGAAATCCTATCGTAGGTGACTGAAAGCCAGTTGTGGTGTGGAAGCCAGTTGTTGTTAAATTTTGTAACAGCTCCAGTTCGTTTTGCTTTAGAATAATCTGCTTGTAAACGAGCAAGACATCTGTTTCTGAAGTGGTGAAGAAGATGAGCTCATCAATCATCTTGCAGAATCCAACATCCAATGCTTATATCTTCACTTTCGGCTTCCAGTCCCAGCTACCCTGCATCAAATGAACTTGATTCCTTCACCTGTGAAAACACAAGTATATCCGCGACGGACATCAAAATCGTGTCCCCTCACTCCGGAGTAAGTCTCTCTCCCAACCGAGCTACACGAACAGAACGTCTCGCTGCAGATTTGTCGTCTTGACACATGTTTTCACCTCTGTAGTACGTCACATCATCTCCCTCTTCATTTTTTATTTGTCTTTGAAGCGAAGCAGGAATTTTTATTAATTCTAAACAATGTGTGGAACAAACATCACACATTTTTCGAAGCACCCAACGGCCAGTGGATCCATTTTCCACAACCGGGCGCAATGTGAAAACGCAAGTTTGTCCGCGACGGAGAAAGTCGCTCTATCAAGTGAGCTACGCGGACAGAATGTCTCGCTGAAGATTTGTCGTCTTGATACATGTTTTCACCTCTGTAGTACGTCACACGCCACTCTGCCCTTTCTGTTCCTCACAAGGCACCGTTCTCCATACATATCTACATTGTCCAGTTCTCCTACCGTTGTTTCATATTATGTTCTCCTTCGCTCGGAACGTGTACCCAAGAAATCATAATCTAAATAATTATCAATTTCTCATCCGACCGACTGCACCAGTTCATCACGCCTAAGTTTGCTCATATTTCTTCGTACTAGCAAAATATATCATCTACAAACTTCATTGTGACCTCTCCACTAATTCAAGCACCGTTCCTTTACAACAAGCAGAGATTCGTAGCAATAAGTGGTTGAAAAACAAGAAAGCATTTTTCGTGCATGTTGCCGAAGGCGTGGGTATTCTATTGCATTTTTCCATATTTCAACTGGATCTTTCTTAGCGTCAAATAAGGACTTTAAAATGTCATCTTCTGAGATCTCAATCAATTCCATCTGTCGTTCTTTAGGAGCCATAGAACGAAATCATGAGCGTAGCAGGTATCAAAACAGCCCTTATGGTTTACTAATGTTTTAATTGTGGCCGTCAATCGGGGAACATTATTTCGTTGAATATTCTTTTACTCTTTCGTATTTTAAATACGGTCATTTTAAGATTAAAATAAAAATATTAAAAGACGAACAAAAATATATTAATAAAAATAAAAGACTTTGTTCTGCAAAATTTGAATTCACTCAAAAAGACGCAGGTTCCCCAACCCTGGTTTAGACAAATGCTGAGATCTACCAAGACGTCTTTGACAATCGGTTCGTCGGGTACGTGGAGGAAGAGATTGTCCAACAAACAAAACTCAATTGATCACTACTTTGAATGACCACAGGCTTGCAGGCCTCAGAGTATAAATAGTGCGACCGTGTATTACTGCAGACATACCAGACAACTTATCAAAAGTGTTACAGAGAATGTGCTGTAAGAGTTTCCAGAGGTTTCCTGGTCATTGCTGGGTGCTGGTATAACAAAGTTTCAAAATCCTAGAATGAGAAAGAACTTCAAAAGGAGCTCCTTCTCCTTTTGAAGCCTGCAAAGGGCTATCCACTCAGAACGCAAATCAACATTGTCTCAGTGTTTTTTCTTGATTTTTTTTATATAGGTGCTCTTAGATTGCACATTAATTGCTAGTCATTATCTGATAGGAAATATGTCGTACATTTTCACTAAAGGAATTATTTCATTACTCTATTTCGTAGACGTAAGTTCGCAATGAACGAAAAAATATACGCAAATAATTCTTTCAAATACATTACTAATTCCTGAATTCACATCATTTGAAAGGACGGCGGTACTTCGTATCCTGAAACTAATCTTTCGAGTACAATATTGATTTGTTCACTTCCAGTCAAACTATAATGACGTTTTGTGACTTCAAATACAGGAGTGGTTTCTCACTTTCAGTGAAATGACAGCGATGCTTTTATTAAGTTGACGAATATGTCTTGCTTACACTTTTTGTTTCACGTCAAAATGATTGCTACGCTACATTTAACGCGGTAATTTCTTTTCGTTCTGTATTTTAAAAGATTATGAAGGAAACGTACAAACTGCAGTTATTAAAGAAAAAGAACTAACATAGACGTTCATACGATTTAAATGTAGTGAAACTACAGCATAAAAAGCGCAGCTTGTTTAATTTGGTGTATATAAAAACGCGTTTACTTCGGACCAACCCATACCATTCCCAGAATCTCCCTCTCCCCGACTTTGGACTACCCCAGTGACGTCGGGGGGTAGTCCAAAGTCAATTACAAGGAGTGGTGATCCGACTCAGAACCGATTAGCGAAAGTCTTTGCTGGCGGGCCTTCCCGGTGGCGCAGTGGGCTAAGCGATGGCATCTGATCATTCGTCCAAAATGGGTGCGGGTTCGAATCCCGGTGAGGCATGCTTGTTCTATTTGTTTTATGGCGCCGGCTCTTTCCCTTCCCTGGAACCAGTGGCCTTAAATTAGAGATGGCCGATTGCTTATAGCCACCTGAGTTGTTCACGGTGGTCGTTAAACCTCTAATCAAACAAGTTAGTAAAATCATACAATGCATTGATTATGATACGCTTTCCAACATACTAGAAATCATTACTCAGGTTATTACTCAAGTTATGAGGAAAATGGCTGTGGAATAAATCTCACTCCTGTGTCCTGACCTTTGATCCCATTTCGATGATATTCAACAGAACTGATTCAGTATACCTCCGAAACAACATGATAAAGTTTTGTCGCAGTCGAAGCAATTTTACGTAAGTTATGATGCATAAGGGTTATGGAATAGATCCCGCTCCTGTATCCTAAAGTTTGACCCCATTTCGCATATTTTTAATAGGATTCGTCCCCAGGCAGGCCCCTACACCATACTAACATTTCATCCGAATCGAAACATTTTTACGTAAGTTATGACGCATAATGGCGATGGAAGTGATTCCGCTCCTATGTCCTGACCTTTGACCCCCATTTCGCCAATTTTCAATAGGGTTTATCCCCAGGTGGTCCCCTACCACATACTAAAATTTAATCGAAATCGAACCTTTTTTACGTTAGTTATGACGCATAAGAGCAGTGGAATGGATCCCGCTCCTATGTCCTGACCTTTCACCCCATTTCGTTCACTTTCAATAGTGTTCTTTCCCAGGTGTTCCCATATCACATACTAAAATGTCGTCGAAATCAAACGATTTTTACGCGAGTTATCGTGCGGACGAACATACGCACACAACGCGTGACGTAATGAGGCAGATGGGAATCGCGACCATCTGCTTGCAAGAGTGTGACGTCATAAAACTTTAATAGGATCCACACATAACGCGTGACGTAATGAGACAGATGGCGTGACCGCGCGCTAACATCTAATGGCACGACGCCATGACACTACACTAAAAACGTGGTAACTCGGGGTGGTTATTTAACCCACTAAACGAATTTTCCTAAAGTCGAGATCAAGCTAAATCGATTTCTAGTACCAGAAAACGGTAGGTTAACGACTTTCATCAAAATCCTTAGAGCATTTTTCAAAATAAAATTTACAAGTAATTTGCTTCCTGTACTTCGAATGGAAAAATTTCTGTACACATTTTCTTCCTAATTACTGCATTCCCAAGGATGAAAATTTGAACATTGATTAAAATATCTTCCTTTTATAACTTGCAATACTTAATATTTTCTAAAACATAGCCATAATTATGCAATCCAACATTTGTTTGTCTACTGACGTCGTGAAAATACAGGTCGCGCCATCTTTTTTCGGGACAATTAATGCGTTCACAAGGATGAAAATTTGAACATCGATTAAAATAGCTTCATTTTATAAATTGGAATACCTAATATTTTCTAAAATATAACCGTAATTATGCAATTCAACATTTGTTTGTCTACTGACGCCATCAAAGTACAGGTCGCGCCATCCTTTTTCTGGTTTCAACACCACCAAAGGAAAAGTTATTGATTTTTAATATAATTAAGATTACGTTTTAGAAAATATTAAGTATTCCAAGTTATAACAGGAAGTTATTTTAATCGATGTTCAAATTTTCATCCTTGGGAACACATTAATTGTGAAGGAAATGTGTACAAAAGTTTTTCCATTGGAAATATAGGAAGCAAAATTACTTGACGTCCATCTTAATAATATGGGATAAGGGCGATGGAATGGATCGCAATCCAATGTCCTGACCTTTGATCCCATTTCGTCCATTTTCAATAGGGTTCGTCCCTTGGTGGTCCCTACCACATACTGAAATTTCATCGAAATCGAACCAGTTTTACGCACGTTATGACGCATAAGGACAATGGAATGCATCCCGCTCTTATGTCCTGAACTTTGACCCCAATTCACCCATTTTGAATAGAATTCGTCCCCAGGCGGTCCCCTACCTCATAGTAAAATGTCATTGAAATTGAACCATATTTACGCAAGTTATGACGCATAAGTGCACTTGAATGGATCTCGCTCCTACGTCGTGACCTTTGACCCCATTTGTCCCATTTTCAATAGGGTTCGTCCCCAGATGGTCCCCTATATCACATACTAAAATTTCATCCAAATCGAACCCTTTTTACGCCAGTTATCGTGCGAAAAGACGGACGGACAAAGCTGGAGTATATACGCTTCTTCAACCTACGGTTGGAAAGCGTAAAAAATAATTGCTGGCGGAAATCGTTCGCCGGAAGTGTCAAGGAACAAACAGTTTTAGTGAGTCGTGTCAAAAGAATCGGTTTGCATCGCTACAAAACAACAGAACGACAGATTCCGACCCATGGTATCTGATGTCCCGTGTTGTAACCGTCGAAATGCATAATTACATAAATCATTCCTTCCTGGGAGTTAATTCATGATTCACGCAAAAAAAAAATCATTCACGATTGATCATTCAAACGAACTGTCATACTTCTAGGTTGTCGCTACGCTCACTGAATAAATCATTCATTGCTACGCTCACTGAGTAAATCATTCATTGCTACACTCACTGAGGAAATCATTCATTGCTACGCTCACTGAGGAAATCATTCATTGCTGCACTCACTGAGGAAATCCTTCATCACTGAGGAAATCATTCATTGCTACACTCACTGAGGAAATCATTCATTGCTACACTCACTGAGGAAATCATTCATTGCTACACTCACTGAGGAAATCATTCATTGCTACGTTCACTGAGTAAATCATTCATTGCTACGCTAACTGAGTAAATCATTCATTGCTACGCTAACTGAGTAAATCATTCATTGCTACTCTCTCTGAGGAAATCATTCATTGCTGCACTCACTGAGGAAATCATTCATTGCTACCATCGCTGAGGAAATCATTCATTGCTACACTCACTGAGGAAATCATTCATTGCTACACTCACTGAGGAAATCATTCATTGCTACGCTAACTGAGTAAATCATTCATTGCTACGCTCACTGAGTAAAACACTCATTGCTACACTCATTACGTAAATCATTCACTGCTGCGCTCATTGAGTAAATCGTTCATTCACTGTAAAAAAAAATTCTGAAATTCACCTGCCATTTTCCGTCATTTCTTTTGTGAATTAACGAAACACATTTCTGATACAACCTTTTCAGTGAAATGACGGAAAGAAACCTGAATTTCACGGATTTTTCGTATCACGGGAAATTCTGAATTTTCAGAAAGCTTTCGGCAGTTTCTTTGTGATTTGGCGGTAAATTGCCGTTTTAGAGATGTGTTAACGAGAAATTCTGAATTTTCAGAAACCTTTCAGCAGTTCCTTTCGTATATTAACGGAAAAACTCCGTTCTCACTTTTTCCGTATCCGTATGACGAGAAATTACCGGTAATAGGAACGATTGGTGAGAATACTTGAGGTTTGATTAACTTTTAAATTTCAATCGTCTGTCGAATTTTGAAATTCCGTAGTGAGATCGGATATTGGGAATAGCATATCTCATGAATTTTGCTTATTGTGGCACAGGATATTTCTTGCACCAGCTATTTATTATATATTGCGTTACTGTAAGAAATCGGGTACTTAACTTATTGTACAGATGGTTATACGATGTCTATGTATCAGTCTTTGGACAACTTAAAAGAAAAGCTATTATAGCTATCAACAGTAAATTTTATATTTAGGAGGACTTTTTTGGTCAAATAATGCTATAAAAAAGTATATTTTACCTTTTTTTAAGATAACTGAAAGTCATTGTCAGTTTATAAAACTCAAATTGCAACGCATTTTGTTGCTTCGAAAAATCACGATGAAAAATGCTTAATTTGTGAAAAGTCCTCCTACAGAAAAAAAAATTACAAAACTATTCAGAAAAATAATAAGCTCCAATTGAAAATAAAATGACGAAATCACACGTATTAATGGCTAAAAAAATCCATTGTCGCGCAATTTGTTTTACGATATATGTGATTCGAATTTCCGAGCGTGTCTCAGCGTGCGTTACAAAAAAAAAAAAATACAGCGTGTTTACTAAAAGCGCGCGTTATCTGTTCAACCAACCCAAGCGGTGCGGGTTCGATCCTGACTGGAGCGGAAGGATTACCTGGGCAAAGGGCGGAAAAATGCAGGATCGTCGGTGGTTTTGCAAAATTTCTGGCTACGGAACATCTGTAGAAATACAGAAGTTAAAATAAACGGTAACTTTTAAAAACGGAAATTTCTGAAAAATATGGACACCTACCGGCAACTTTGCTGCACGTTATTTTCAGGAATTTTCCATGAGTTCATACCACTTATTTTTACAGTGTTGCTACGCTCACTGAGTAATTCATTCATTGCTACGCTCGAAGTAAATCATTCATTGCTACGCTCGAAATAAATCATTCATTGCTATACGCTCATTGAGTAAATCATTCATTGCTATGCTCACTAAGTAAATCACTCATTGCTACGCTCACTAAGTAAATCATTCATTGTTACGCTCACTGAGGAAATCATTCATTGCTACGCTCACTGGGCAAATCGCTCATTGCTACGCTCACTGAGTAAATCATTCATTGCTACGCTCACTGAGTAAATCATTCATTGCTACGCTACTGAGTAAATCCTTCATTGCTACGCTTACTAAGTAAATCATTCATTGTTACGCTCACTGAGGAAATCATTCATTGCTACGCTCACTGGAAAAATCGCTCATTTGCTACGCTCACAGAGTAAATCATTCATTGCTACGCTCACTGAGTAAATCATTCATTGCTACGCTCACTAAGAAAATCATTCATTGTTACGCTCACTGAGGAAATCATTCATTGCTACGCTCACTGGGCAAATCGCTCATTGC
Source organism: Macrothele yani (assembly GCA_039090855.1). Taxonomy (NCBI): domain Eukaryota; kingdom Metazoa; phylum Arthropoda; class Arachnida; order Araneae; family Macrothelidae; genus Macrothele; species Macrothele yani. The sequence continues at coordinate 33,266,816 of CM077021.1, forward strand.
TACGCTCACTGAGTAAATCATTCATTGCTACGCTCACTAAGTAAATCATTCATTTCTACGCTCACTGAGGAAATCATTCATTGCTACGCTCACTGAGGAAATCATTCATTGCTACGCTCACTGGGCAAATCGCTCATTGCTACGCTCACTGAGTAAATCATTCATTGCTACGCTCACTAAGTAAATCATTCATTGCTACGCTCACTGAGTAAATCATTCATTGCTACGCTCACTAAGTAAATCATTCATTGCTACGCTCACTGAGTAAATCATTCATTACTACGCTGACTAAGTAAATCATTCATTGCTACGCTCACTGAGTAAATCATTCATTGCTACGCTCACTGAGTAAATCATTCATTGCTACGCTCACTAAGTAAATCAGTCATTGCTACTCTCACTGAGTAAATCATTCATTGCTACGCTCACTGAGTAAATCATTCATTGCTACGCTCACTGAGTAAATCATTCATTGCTACGCTCACTGAGGAAATTGCTCATTGCTACGCTCACTGAGGAAATCGCTCATTGCTACGCTCACTGAGTAAATTATTCACTGCTACGCTCACTAAGTAAATCATTCATTGCTACGCTCACTGAGGAAATCGTTCATTGCTACGCTCACTGAGGAAATCATTCATTGCTACGCTCACTGAGGAAATCATTGCTACGCTCACTGAGTAAATCCTTCATTGCTACGCTCACTGAATAAATCATTCATTGCTATGCTCACTAAGTAAATCAGTCATTGCTACTCTCACTGAGTAAATCATTCATTGCTACGCTCACTGAGTAAATCATTCATTGCTACGCTCACTAAGTAAATCAGTCATTGCTACTCTCACTGAGTAAAGCATTCATTGTTACGCTCACTGAGGAAATCGCTCATTGCTACGCTCACTGAGGAAATCATTCATTACTGCGCTCACTGAGTAAATCATTCATTGCTACGCTCACTGAGTAAATCATTCATTGCTACGTTCATTGAGTAATTCATTCACTGCATGGATATGGTGTCGCGCTTTCAAGGCTACAGCTATTTTTGGCAAACTGCCCAAAACAGCGAGAGCTCTTCACCCATTCACGATTAATGTTTCTCCACGAGCGATCGATTCGGGCACCCCATTCAAATGAATGGCATTTGCGTATCATTCTCATTCTTATGTTTCACCATTATTTCCCAGCTGTCTGTTGATTGCTCACTCACATAATGGCTGACACTTATTCATTCTCTACATTACTTTTCTTATTAGGAATTCGTTTCCGGGCTCGTGCCGGAGAAATACAGTTAAACGCTCTGCGATTTCAGTGTGTGCCGAGTAATGAAGGATTGAATTATCATTCACAGCTGTGAGAGTAAACCATTCAGCATTCACGATGAATAATCACTCATTGTGAACGAATTTTTCATGGATGATCCATCGCTAGTGCGCATAAACCTACGCAACACCTGGAAACTTTCCCAGAGACATACATACATACATATCACTAAGCTGTTCTCTGAGATTCAGAGGTTAGCTCCACAAAGAAATACAAACTACCAGATAATTTTTACTTACTGTTGCCGTATCAAACTTCTCCATTTACAGCGATTTTGACATACAACTCGGGCTGACATCCATCACACGACGTCGCAAGTCCTTCATTACTTCATACTCATAATCTTTTGTCATGCAGAAACTCTTGAATCTGATCTTCCCACGACTTCCTCTGCCTTTCCTTCCTGCCACTTGGGCTAAAAAGATTTTCTTAGTAAGCATCTCATCACTAATTCTTTCAAAATGACCAAACCACTGAAGCATATTGGTCTCCACCTTGCTAACAACATTTTGCTTCACATCACACAACTGCAACACATCTTCATTTCTCATACGATCAGAACGTATCTTGCCACAAACCCCCTGTAAGTAGCGCATTTCTCCAGCACTCAAACGACTCCTATGTTTCTTCTGTAGCACCCAGGTTTCACTGCCATAAACATCAGAGTAAGAACAATTACGCTTTCATACACAGCCATGAGGGACTCCCTTGAGAACCCATCATTCCTGTGAAAACCTCCCAAAACAGCTATGGCTTTCATTGAAGAATTCACTCGCCTACTAATTTCACCATCCAATTTGTTCTCTCTGTCAAACATGCTTCCTAAATACACAAACTCATTCGCCTGGTCAATCACTGTGATTGTCGTAAAAATCTGCGCACCAAGAAAAAACAGTGCGATTAGCGCGAAACTCGGTGAATAGTTACGGGGAGGGAAGACATCCAAATGATTAAAGTTTCGTGCGATTCCGCATGCCCGTGCGTCTAAAACCGGCGGTAGAATCGCAATCCTTGGAGCTTATAAGGTGCCGCGCAGGGGACTTTACATTCGTGCCGAAGTGCAGGGTAAAATTCAGGGGATATCCCTGAGCGATAGACATGCCGAGGAGCCGCCGTAGATGTGCGTACGGGCAACTGACGGAATTTGAACAAGGCCATATCGTCGGGATGAGAGCGGTATGATGGCCGGCGCGCCGAATCGGCCGCCATTTGGGGCAGTCGAACAGTACGGTGCGATCGTGTTGGGAGCAATGGACACTAGAAAAAAACCAGACACGCCGGACTGGCTATGGAAAACTTAGACACACCACCAGCAGAAAGGACCGTGGAATCGTGAGAGCGGCATGCACAGATGCAACGATGTCCTTGTCCAATATCCAGAGACATGTGACGGCTGTACAAGGGACTCTTGTGTCCGCCAGAACCATTTCCAGACGTCTGGCAAAGGCGAATCTGTACTCTCGACGGCCCTTACGTTTTCTGCCATTAACACCTGATCATCGTCTGCGTCGATTGCAGTGGTGTCAACAGCGAGCAACGTGGAATGCTACGGACTGGCGACGTAAAGTGTTCAGCGATTAATCCCGCTTCTGTATGGGAACAGACGACCACCGTGTCAGAGTGTGGAGGCCCGCAGGTGAGCGCTATAATCCCAGCCTCACTGTACAGCAGCACGCGTCCCGAACTGTTGGCGTGATGGTCTGGGGAGCCATCGCATATGACAGCTGTACTTCCCTCGCAGTGATCCGAGGGATGTTGACAGCCCAGCGCACGTACAGGATATCCTGCGGCCTCGTGTGCTGCCTTTCCTGGCTGGGCAGCCCGGAGCCATTTTCCAACAAGATAACGCTTGGCCGCACACGGCTCGGGTTTCCCAGGACTGTCTACATCATGCTTCGACGCTTCCGTGTCCTACCAGATCGCCTGATCTCTCTCCCATGGAGCTCGTGTGGGATTAGATGGGACGCCAGCTTTCTCCATGTCCCAGTGTTCGTGATTTAGAGCGTCAGTTGCAAGAAGTGTGGTCCAATCTGTCCCAGGATAACATACGGCGTCTCTTTGACTCCATGCCAGACCGCATCACCGCATGTATCCAAGTACGAGGCAGTCCGACGTGTACTAACGCTGACCGGAATGTGTACCGTACGTCCGCGGGAAATCGTCCTGCTGCTGTGATATCGTAATCACTTCTGTCCTTGATATGTACCATCTCTACTAAAATCTCATTTCAATCCAACGCCTCCTTCTGGGTGCGCGGATTTTTATGACAATGAGTGTATATTACATTCAGTACTAACAGCTCCTCGCTCAAAAACCATAATTTTGGTTTTTCTCTTATTTATACTCAGTTTGAATTTCATGCAGACTTCGTACGTCCGGGACAACATACTGTACAACTCACTTTTGCTCTCTGTCAACAGGACTGTGTCATCAGCCTACAGCAATCTGCACACACAGATTGTAACGTACCAGGAGATGTGACGTACCTGCCAGAAGGACGCACACGACATAAAGGCAGATAGCAATTAGAATCAATGTCCGCGTAGCTTAATTGGTAGAGCAACTTATTCCGGAATGAGTGGACCCGGGTTCGAACCCCGGCGCGGATAAAAATGACGGAGAAATTTACTTCGTTATAAGATATTACTAAGACATAAACCAATATTGTCCATCACGGCATCACGCATGCACGCTTCCATAAATATATTAAACAGCCATGGTGACATTATATAACCTTGTCTGACTCCTGCACCAATAGAAAACCATTTTGATAAAACACCATTCACACGTACACATGCTCTACTGCCAGCATACATGGATGGCTTTTACACTATTAAGTAGATTCCCATTAACACCAGAGCCTTCTGTAATTTTTCATTTGTAACGTCATGTTGGTTTTCAAGTTTCAGATGTCGGAGGTTTTAGGTTTTGGGATTTTCGGATAACGGATGTTTAACCTGCAGATGCGTCACAAGGGCGGGGCAGAAGGGGCGGCTGTCCCGGGTGCAGGTCAAGAAAGGGCGCAAAAATCACGTACAATCATATTAAAATCGGAGATTAAAAACTTTTTGCACTAGTTTCCGGTACAACTTTTTCCAACCGTACTTCGTTGTTTCTCCATTTACAGAATTTCGTTATAACATCTTTCGACAGTTTCGGTAGCTTTGGCACCTTAAAATTCACATTTCGTCCTCAAAATGTGCAGAGGATATTAACTACTTACAACCACAAATAAAGGCGCGGTTGTTCGTACGTTGCAACATAATGATGTCGTTCACCATATTGCAGATTATCTGGGAGCAGTACAGTCATTACCAGGTCATTACTGCCACATACTAAGTTCACAAGGCCAGAATACCGTGCGGCCGCCCCGGTGGCGCAGTGGTCTAAGCGATGGCTTTGTAAAGGTTGTGTTGACCTGTGCTCCGTGTTTGACCTGCGTTTATTGGTGTTCTTTTGTGTGTGTGCCGTCATTTTGTGTATCTCCTGTGTTGTGAACGTCTCCTGTGTCGATTGAGTCCGACTTTGACGTCCTGTAAGTAAAACTTTACTTGTATTAACTCTTTTTCCGTCCTGGCTTTGCCCAGGGTCGGGTTTAGCAAGCCAGCCATTGCAAATGGCGGCGACCGCATCTGATAGGCCAGGTCTGAAGCTTGATAGCAAAGCTCCGCCCCCACCTGGCCACGTTCGGTCATCGTCACTACCACACGCAGCTGGTTTCCAAGCCGCGTTATTTGATGTTACCACTTCTTCCAACTTTATGGATGTTGATTTCCCGACATTTTCCACCACCGTGACGTCATTAACTTCTTCAGTATCCCTTGCCTCTGGTACTTCATCCAAAGAATATAAACGCTTCGCGTGAAGAAGCTCAACTCTCGTAGAGATAATGTAAAACAGGCGACAGCAGCGCCACCATGTAATGCGGCAGCAGATGCTCTGCGGGAAAGTTAACATTCAGGCGCAAAAAGCGTAGGAGACACGGGACGGGAAGCCTATTTCACGGAAAGGAAGCTAAGCTTTGATCTGCGACTGTTTCCTTCGGTCTCATTGGGTCTACTAAAGCATTTTCTTTTTTGTTCTTTTCTGAGTATCCCTCCTGTCCCTTCTTTTGGTGAAACAAATATATACATTAGCAATTAATATTATTTTAAGGAAATTTTAGCAGTTTTATTCTCACTTTAAGCACCGTAGTAATACCAGGTTGCTTGGCATGAATTTCACATTTACAATATACCTTAAATGTCAAAAATGCTGAGGCTGGTTTTGAATTTCCATGGGATTCGTGGTACTTCGTATTAAAAATTGTTTGCATGGAATTTTCAGTAGCAAAACAAAGGAATGGGTTCCCACAAAACGTAAACATTAGGTACCCAGCAAAAACAGTCTTGCTGGGCCAGCACTGTCCGCCAATTTCCCAGTAGTAGCCATAATAATAAAAAAGAAAAAAAAAAAGCAAAGACAACCGCAGTTTCCCAAAGCTACAATTTTTTTTTTCTACCCTTCCGAAGTTTGTAAATTAAACGCACTGCGCTGGGGAAATTTTCTCAACAGATCTGAAAAACATTCGTTCGTATCTGAGTAGGTTCGAACCTGGGCCGTTGGCGTGATAGCTGAGCTCTCTACCGACCGGACTAATTCCTCACGTTCGAGTGCATCCTTAAAGCTGTCTCTTTGGTATGCAATGTGTAATCGAATGCTTCCCTCTTTCATTTTACAATATTACGAGGTATTTTTCATAAAAGTCAGTTTCATATAATTGATAAATTAATTTTTTCAACGTAACGATAGCTTTTTTTCAGCAAACGTTGTTTTAATGGTTTTCCAGGATATTTGTTTCAAACGGTTTCAAATTTGTTCTTGTTATTCATCCACTCCATTCCATGAATTGTTATTCATCGGAATGGAGTGGGTGTATTTCATGGCTGTAATATAAACGCAGATCTAGATGAGAACAACAAAACCTTTGAATAAAACGCCAACACAAACAAGCGTTTATATTCTTTGAACACAAACACGCATGCTCAGTCTAACTCAGTCTGCTCGGCATCCTGCGGCATCAGCCTGTAATGTTGGCTTCTGTGTAGTAATTCTTTGCCACATAATATAGTGGCGCTAGTTACGTCTCGCTGAGCCTTACCTTCTTATCAGTTAGATATTCTTTGCTTCATCTGCTCCTGCGAGCACTGCGTCTCGACCTTCCCCATCTTCGCCCATTCCTACGGCAACTCTACCTTATGCTTCCGTTGTGAAGGGTACCAGTTCATCTTCCTCTACAGCGAAGAATCCATGTACAACGCCTCTTGATATGATTGTCACTAGAGACAACAAGAAATTACGCATCGAAATTCCGGAAACTTCAGCTGCTGGGCAGGAGGTTTTACGCACACAGAAACTTGGCATATGTTTTGATGCCCTCCCGGACACCAGCCTTAAGAAATACTCCTTAGCCGTCAGCCAAATCCTCCCTAAGGGAGCGATCACCCATATGGCGAGGAAGCCTAGGACTGTTCTCATCTATTTTGCGAAGCCAGAGTTTGTGGAGCGCGTCTTATCTGACGGACTGCATGTTGGGGATCATACCTTACTGGGAGTCCCGCTCACGCAGCGCCCCGTACTTGTTACGTGCTACCCCGTACCACCAGAAATCAAGGACCATTACTTAATGGCGGCCCTTTCCCGTTGTGGAAAAGTAGTTGGATCCATTTCCACTCTGTCTTCCGCACCAACAGACCCAGATGACAGGAACATCTTAGGTATGCGTCGCCAAGCAAGGATCCTGTTTCCTACTGAAGATGCCATTGCTGATTGCCCTACTGACCTCACTGTGGTTGTAGGGAAGCAGATTTTCCGGATCGATATCGTTACTGCCTTGCATTGTTTTAAATGCAAGGCATATGGCCACATCCAATTACGTTGTCCACATGTATCTGCCAAGCCCCCTATTTCCATACCACCCAAAGTCAACACCCCAGCCTCAACACCAGTTTCTCTGGCCACACCAAGTTCGGCTCCACAGACGTCCTTGATCCCTTCTACTGTTGTTCCAGATGATTCTCCCCCAGCAAGTGATGATTCATCATCAGTCTCCAAGTCTTCGATATCTACTACAGGTACTTTGGTCACCTCTCCATCGTTGGACCCACTTGCTGCTGTGGTACCTCTACCTTCTACGGAGGGTATTATCTCAGAAAATGAATGGCAACCCCTCCGTCGGGTTGCTTCATCTTCTTCCCTTGGATCCCCTAATGTGAAGTCAGATCTAACTGTCCTACACCCACCAGCTTCTCCCGGCGTTCCCACGTTGAAACGTACCAGACAGAGTTCCATCTCGCCAGTGACGTCTTCTCCACGCTGCTCTCGTTCCCGTTCGCCAATTCGACAGTCTTCAACAGCAGTTCCTACATCTCTTAAGTCCCCAGCTGTTCCAAAATTGTTGGATCAAAAAGCTTTCGCTGAATATCTGGAAACTTTCCCTGCATTAGACGGGCCGCTGGCGCCTTCTGATCTTGCTCTCATTATACTCAATCAACCGTCACGTCCTCTCAAGCAGCTAGACTGCGTTCAATCACGTAATGCTCAGCTTCCCACTATTATCACCCAACTTCAGAATCTACTTGCTCTTTTGCCAAAAATTAACACAGTCACTAATGCGCAGACATCTAACTTAAAGAAACGTGTAACCAGTCTTCACAAAAGTGCTGATAGTAATATTCAACCACTACAACCTCTTTCAAGTTAAAATTACTTTCTTTCAACTGTAAGGGATGCTCCGTCCCTCCTACCAATGCGTTAGTGTTTGAAGACATTACACCGCATGATGCGGATATATTATTGCTACAGGAGACTAACTGCCATCCTAACACCCCATACCACCGGTGGCGAACCTGGCCATTTCAATTCTACCATGCCCATCGACTTAGTCTTCACGCAGGACTTGCGGTGGCCATCAATTTTCGTCTTCGATCCTTCATTACTGATATCACGGTCAAACCGATTTATCGTGACCTCCTGCAGCTTCTGTCTTTCCGACTTCACAACTTACGATACCATATCTTCAACATCTATGTTTCCGGCAATCAACAGTATGCAGATTGTCTTTTTGAGCATTTTGTTTCCTGTGTTCAAGGTCTTCCGGCCTCTGATATTGTCATCTTAGGTGGTGATTTTAACTGCACCCTTGACCCATCCCTCGACAGATCGGACGGTTCCACGGATACCAGGTATTTTCTTACCAGAGCACTTTCTACAGCCATCAACCAGCTATAACTCCAAGATGCTTTTCGACAACTGCACCCATTTCTTCGTTCGTACACCTGGCGCTCCTACTCCACTTCCTCCCCTACAACTGCCCGACTTGACCGGTTTTATGTTTCTTCAATTCTTCTTCCTTCAGTTATCCCCCTTTCTCACACACCGACAGTTTCTTCCGACCATAGCTGTGTCGTAATGTGTCTTCACACCGGTCCATCTCCTCGGCAATACTACCGTACTTGGACCCTTGATGATGATCTTTTACTTGATTCAACTTACGTAAATTCCATCCAATCGCAGCTCCAACAAGCCTTATATACGCTCCCTTTTGCTTCTTGTCCCTTGCAACATTGGTTAAATGTCAAATCCCAAATTCTTCTTTATACCAAGCAATATTCCCACGAAAAACGTACCACCGCCTCTATGAAGATTGATGCTGCACGCTCGATTTTTTCCACCCTAGATCTTGATTCTCCGCTGTTTTCTCATTACCAAGCTGAACTTCGTGCCTTGCTACTTCCTGTCTCCCAACAAGCTCTTCACCGCCTCAAGCTCCTTTATCTCCAGCCAAATGACTATCTATGTGAACAGGTTCAACAACTGGAATTCCACAAACGTTCTGCTCATCACCTCCGTAATCTGAAGTTACCCGATGGAACTGTTACTAATGACCCCACTCTCATTTGCTCCGGTGTTAGAACATATTTCCAGTCACGTTTTGCTCAGTTCCAGTCAAGTTCTCCGCATGCTGATTCGATTCTTCGTGCCTTACCACATATTCCATCGCATCTTGTTACATCTCTTTCTATGCCTATCACCCCAGCAGAAGTAGTACAGTCACTTGCCTTACTTAACTGTCACTCGTCACCTGGTCCTGACGGGTTGACAGTTAATTTCTTTCGTACGTTTTCCTCTTTCTTACACCCTCTCCTATTGCCTTGCTTTACAGCTGCTTTTTCCTTATCTGTTCTTCTCCCCGCTTTTACTCTAGCTCACATCATTCTTCTTCCAAAGAAGGGGTGTCTGCTGGAGTTGGATAACTGGCGTCCTATATCCATCCTTAATGTTGACTACAAGATTTATACTAAAATACTCTCTCTTCGATTGAACCCTGTCCTTCCCACCGTCATACATCCCGACCAAACGTACACCATCCCTGGCCGAAGCATTCATACTAATATTAATCTCCTCCGTGACTCATATTGCCTTGCCCACCTTTCCTCCGAACCTTTAGCCTTCCTCAATCTTGATCAGAGGCAGGCCTTTGATAACGTGAGTCATCAGTGGCTTGCCTCTGTGCTCTCTGCCTTCGGTTTCCCATCTGTCTTCATCACAGCCCTCCTTGCCCTGTACCAGGACTCAGTTGTCCATATCCGGACGGCCTCCTTCCTTACAGCCCCCATTCCGTTTCGTAAGGGCATCCGTCAAGGATGTCCTCTTTCCGGACAACTTTTCTCTCTAGTCTTTGAGCCTTTTCTTTGCTCTATCCGTTCTCTTCTACAACCTCCCCCTCCACCATTCAGCATAGCACCAGGCACCATTCTATCGTTCTTACTGCCTACGCCGATGATATCACAGTTCTCATCCGCGAAGAATGGCAATTCACAATTGTTCTTGCATGGTATCAAGTGTATGCTGCGGCTTCCGGCGCTTCGTTAAACCTTTCAAAGTGTACAGGCTTGTGGTGTGGCTCCTGGAGACATCGCCCCGATACACCGTGGGGTGCTCATTGGACTTCCACCAGTCAAAAGATACTTGGGGTGCACATTGGCAGCCGGGTCTCAGCAGCGGCTGCCACCTGGAGACCCCTCGTCAGGAAACTACGTCACACCGCTGCTTACTGGTCCAAGCTCAAGTGCTGTTTGACCTACCACAGTCGTGCACAGCTTTCTGGCACCCACATCCTCTCGTTAGTTTATCATTCCTGGATTGCACAACCGCCGCCAGCCTACGTTCAAACTGCAACAACATCAGCAATGCTCAGCATTGTTTGGTCATCTACTCATTGGTTATCTTCCTCAGTATTGTCTCTACCTTCGACTTGTGGTGGCCTCAATATGCCAGAGATTACCGTACGTTATAAAGCTGTAAGAATTTTCAATTTCCTCCGTTTGACAGTTCAACCAGACTCTTCCGCTTCCATTCTTCTGCTTAATGTTCTGACTTCCCCCTTAATCCCTGCCTCACCGTCCATCTTCTTCTCAAGATGGATATTCACACTGTCATTCCCCCCGTTTTTCTCTAGTCTACCATGAAGCTGTTCAGTTCCTTCGTTCTTTACCGCTCATTCGTCAACCTCCCCTCTTCCACTCTTGATCTTCTTTCCGAGCCTCTTTTTTCTCCTCCGTCCTCCACCCCCCTACTGCCAACTTTTTCTTTTTCCCCGCATGGCTACACGCTGGTGTAGTCTCCGTTTCCCAACTGATCCTCCCCGATTTTTCACGGAAACCCGTTTCCGAACTTTTTCCCACCCTACCACCCTCGCCCGAACTCTCTGATAACTTCCTCCGACTTAAACATGCTCTTCAATCACTTTTTCCTTCCCTAGTCGATTCCTCTGGCCTCCTTTCCGTTTCCTCTGCCTCTCTCCCTTTTCCGTTCTTCCTTCCCTTTTCCGGTGATCTCCTCCCTCTCCACAGTCTTTCCACCCGCACCCTGTACCGTTTTCTCCGTTCTTCTTCTGCGGTACCTTGCCCTATTCCCTCTGTTCCTTCTTTTGCACTAACCTCAGTCTGGTCTACTGCCCAACATTCACCGGCCCTCTCCTCAGAACTTAATGTGCATTGGAGGTTTTTGCACAATCGACTGCCTGTCCCTTCGACTTTGTTCCGGAGAAATATAGTATCATCAGATCTCTGTCCTTTTTGTAACGTCGTTGGAGACGTCTTACACATGTTTGTTTACTGTCCGACGCTGCTCCCACTATTTCACAGTATGTTCCAACTTGCACATCCTTCTTGTACCAGTGATCTCACCCTAGAAGATTATCGTTTCCTCGGCCACAGTTCTACAAGTTTCTGCTCTATTTTACCAGTTTGTTCGTATTTATTTATTCTAGCTAAATATATTATTTTCTCTCACCTGCTACAGTTACAAGATCCAGATCCTATTACATTCTCTACCTCCTTGGTTGCACACTACCGCAACAGGGTTAAAGCCAGACTCACCCTGGAATATTCCTTGGCGAAAGATACGGCACGGTTACCTGCCTTCTTCGCAACATGGTCGCCGTGTCGTCCCTGGTTTCAGTTTTCTAGTGCCCAGACTGTTCATCTGCTGTTTTAATAAACCTACGTCGGAACTTTCAATTTTTACTGTTCCCTCACCATGTTTTCTCCTGGAACTGGATTGTGTTTGCTTCCTGCTGATGTCACCTTTTGTACACAGTTCTCTTCATCCGAACAGTGACTCTCTACCACCAGTGATTCCCATGTCACTAGAACTGCACAGATTTTTTTCTGTAAATTTTTTCGCTCCAGTGATGTTCCAAGACTTCGATGAACATTTATCCCAGAGCTACTGCTGCTTACAGCAAATAATGCAATGCCTGTCATTGCTCATCTGTATAATTATCATTTCATTGTAAATATCTACATTTTGTTTTATTTCTCCCCTTCTCTCACACTGCGTGTGAGGTTAGGGATGTTCTGTTGTAATTCTTTTACGTGAATAAAAGCGAATATTGAAACTAAGCGATGGCCTCTGATCATTCGTCCGAACGGGGTCCGGGTTCGAATCCCGGCGAGGCATGGATGTTGTGTTTGTCTTACGGCACTGGCTCTTTCCCTTCCCTGGAACCAGTGACCCTAAATTAGGGACGGGCGACTGCTTATAGCCTATTGAGTTGCTCACGGTGGTCGCTAAACCTCCAATCAAAAAAAAAAAAAATACCAGGCTGACGTCACAGATGATATGCCTCTACTACCGATAAACCGTTATAATATCACTATGGACAGAGCAGATGTAAACATTGTGTTTTTTGAAGCAGTCAGAAAATTCGTGTAACTGATGAGGAAATAACAGCAGATGTAAACATAAAAGACTGGTTTGTATTTCGTTTCTCGGTGATCTTCATTTGACCAATGCGGAAATAAAGCAGATGCAACAAATAACTATTCACTAGTTTGCGTCTTGCTCCATATCTTTATCCTTAGGTTCCTATTATTAGCATTATTCACTGAACAGTCATATGTGAGTAGACCTAATGGTACCAGACAACATTGTTTTTCAGTAAATTTCTGATTCTTATTTTTTATAGAGATTCTCATTCGCGACGCAGTTACAAGTACAGTTGTTTTTTGCTAATGATTGTAGTGCATACCATAGACGGCAACATACGTTCTCTTGAATGGAGTGTGAACTGAAAATTAAATAACTTTGGAGAATTTCTGAGTTGCATTGCTTTTGTTAATGCGAATAGTAATCCGATAATTTAAATTACTGTATGCAGAACACTATTATTAATGAAATTAACGACATTGTAAATTTACAATGTCGTTAATTTTATTAACGACATTGTAATTACAATGTGTTCCTTGTATATTTTATAATGGTAATTCCACTAAATATAATTAGAATGTGTAAATGTATAGTTTATAGTGGTAATTCCACTAAATATATAGCAAGTAATTTTTAAAATAATATTTTATTAAGATCAAAAATTGTGATAATTTTTTCTTCATATTTTGATCAAAGTCGGTGAAAACAGATGCCAATTGAAAAGGGGTGAAACTGTATTCTAGTAACGTAAAACTCCTGCCCAAGCTAGTCTTGCTCCTGACGTATTCAATAATCTTAGTTATTCGAGTTTCGACTTGTTGTAACTACCGGTAGATGTCGCCGCAAGAGATCTGAAAACTTTTCCCAGCTGTCTGACACGATTTAGCATGAAAATGAAATAACGTCTGTCTTCACTTTATTATTGAGGTGGCCAGTAATTACTGCATTATAAACATCTGTAATAACACAGTAAAAATTAATTTGCGATGTTTAGCTTCGTTTCTTTTTTTAAACATTTCCGAAAACAAAAATATTTGCTGCAAGACATAGAGTACGAATACCCCAGTAGCTCCTTTTGCAATGTTGATGGCACTGAAGACCATGTGTATTGTCACTTCCCAAGCCTCCTTCCAGTCCTTCATCTCGCTTTCCGCTATGCCAATTGTATTACATCTCGTGACCAGCCTTTCATCGCCTATTTTTGGCTACTTTTGACAAAACATCCGCCACAGCGTCTTCCTGCTCCTGCAGCATATCTCTTCGTTCTGCTCAAGCAAGTTATATATATTTTTCATCGACATTATTGCAACGATGCAGCTTCTTCTACTATTTTGCTAGCTGGCGAGACGCTCTGCTTCCCTTTTCGGGGCCGGCTTCTCGCTAGATTGCGCCTTGCATACGCGGAGGCCTAAGCTTCCATCTCTTTGCCTGCGTTTCGTGCAGCGTAGGCCCAAGGACTCCGAGTGGATCCAAATCCAAGGTTCCACACCTCGACTTTTGTTTTAGGGACACAACCTGTGTGTGTGTTTTATTTGTCTCTTTGCTCTGGTTTTGTATGGGTTTCTGTTTCTCCTCCTACAGGGATAGGACGAGCGGGTTTTGTTTTACTTTGTGTTCCGTGGGACAATTGTTCCATGTCCTGCTTCTTTTACATGTCTGTGGACTGTAGCCTTTTATTCCGAATAGCGGTGCTATTCTGGTCATACGACTCTACACTGGTGTATATTATGCCAACGCTTGTTTTTGATTGGCTGTTGTTGCACCTTGTTTTTTTTTTTTTTTTTTTTTGTGCAATGGTGTTGTATTGCACGAATATTGCGCTCTGAGGCATGCGCCATTTATTTATGTGTTTAATCTTACTCTATTTTGTACTGAACTTTTGCATATGTTACTTGTTTCCCTGCTGTATTATGTACCTATTGTGGATCTGACCCGTGCAATCTCATGTTTCTTTGTTAGTATTGTGTATCCTGTGCACCCTTGTACTATTCCCTACTGGTGTAGGGTACTCATTATACATACCATTTGTGTTCTGTTCTGTGTGCACTTCATCTGCTTGCAGTGGTTGACTTTCGCATTCCTGTGACTGCTTGCTATGGCTTCGACCGTGCACATCCTGTTTCATTTTCTGTGGAAGCACCATGTATCTATGTATTGTGCATCTGTATTTGCTTATGTATCTGTGTAAAGTGCTCTCGAAGGTAGAACCGATCTTGTCACGCTGTTACCTTTCCCTTGAGTCTTGGTGTGTATATCATGTTCTGTACTAGTGCTGCATTTATACTTCGTTTCCTGTATATATGTCTTCTGTTGCTGCATTGTTGATTCGGTTTATTCCTTGATGTATGTCATTTTTTCTGCATTGTTCATCAAGCGCTGCTACGTTTGCTATTTTTCTTAGTTAATTTGTGTGCCTTTCTTGCTGTGTATTATGCATTATCTGTTTCTTTCTGGCTGCATTTGTCGCCATTTATGTAGTGTGTTAACGCACCTCCCCACCGGTGGGGGATCCTATTTACACACATCTTACTTAGTGCTGTTATCAGTGTTCCTCGTCTTTGTGTTCATGCCATTCTTTTACCTGTACTATAATTTTGTATGGAAGCGTCTTCATATCTCATCTTACCTCATGTCCATCATAGCGCTCATCATATGCTTTGCATCTTGTTTTTTCTGACCTCTGTATTGCGCTTGCTTTAGTTTTTCTGGTCAATGTACGACCGTGCACCTTCCTATGCTTCATTTTTCTATTCTACCACATCATTATGCGGAGTGATTCTTGTATGCACCACGGTATGTCTCCCTGTATGTTCATGTTGCATTCTTGTTCAATGTTGTATTTATTGTGTTGTTTTGCCATTTTATTGTTGCTATGTACATGGTAGCCTTGGCTTTCGTGTATTTTGTGGGCCTCATTGCAATGGGGTTTTAACGTTGTGCTTCTTTTATCGGACGAACAGGTTCCGCATATGCAAATACTTCATTTTGTGTTTACCTTTTGATACCATATTTTAGTGCTATCCTCATAGCTGTAAAGTCATCTGCTCTTCGTAATAAAGACGTATTTAACCTCAAGTATTTCAGCAGTATTCCGTACTCTTCCTCCGATTCTAAATAATCAGAAATGAAACCATCTTTATCAATATTGAATTCCCTCAAAAAATTCTGGAAAACGTCATTTAAAGAAACCTCCATAATCTTTCGAGAAACTTCGAAAGCGCTAATTTGAGTCCCTTTCAGTGTTGTATTCAGGCATCTTCTCGGGGGTGCTTAGCCCCCCCCCCCCCGAAAATACATGAACGCCCCCGTAGGTTTCCTTTTAAATTTAGGCTAGTTTTTTTTCGTTTCATCATCATCATTGTCAACCATTATCAATCCACTGCTGGACGAAAGTCTCCCCAAGTTTCTTCCACAACGGTCTGTCTTGTGCCAGTTTCCTCCATGTTACTCCCGCATACTTTCGAATTTCATCCACCCATCTCCCATGTGGTCTTCTTCTTGGTTTTTTCCTGTCCCTTGGAATCCAATCTAAAATTTCGGCTGTCCATCGATGGTCTGTCCTTCTGGCAGTATATCCAGCCCATTGCCATTTCATGGATTTAACTCTGATCATCATGTCTTCCACTCTTGTCATTTTTCGGATCCACGAGTTCCTCTTCTTATCTCTCCTGTTTACACCAAGTATGCACCTCTCCATTCTGTTTTGAGTTGTCTGCAGCCTTTGTATGTCTCTTTTAGTTAAGGTCCACGTCTCTGCACCATACGTAAGCACTGGAAGGATGCATTGATCAAACACTTTTCTTTTAAGACATAATGGCATATTGCTCTTGAAAATTATGCTGTTTCTTCCAAAAGCTCTCCAGGCAAGTTTTGTACGTTGATTAATTTCTTCATCAATGTGACCCTCACTTGATATCTGCTGTCCAAGATAAACGTGCGTGTCTGTTATCTCCAGCTTTTCTCCATCAATCGATAAATCTTCATTTCTTGTAAAAGCATTGAACATCACTTTTGTCTTCTGAAAGTTCATTTTTAATCCCACTTCTTTACTCTTGTCAGTAAGTTCCTGGATCATACTCTGCAGCTCTGATGTGGTAGTTGCAAAAATGACTACGTTATCAGCAAAACGAAGGTGGGTTAGATAATCTCCACTAATCTTTATCCCTTTGTTTTCCCATTTCAGTGATTGAAAGACATTTTCCAATGTGGCATTAAAGAGCTTCGGTGATATGGTGTCACCTTGTCTCACTCCCTTTCCAATTTTTATGTGTGTTGTATTTTCAAACAGCCGAATCTTTGCACTTGCATTTTCATAGATGTTATTAATAATATGCATCTTCAATGCCGCAGGATTTCAAAGCCATTGTAACTGCTGATGGTTTCACCGAATCAAAGGCTTTTTCATAATCGATAAAAGCCATGCACAATGGAAGTTCATATTCCCTCGTTCTTTCAATTAGTTCTCTCAGTACGTGGATATGATCTATTGTGCTGTAGCCATTCCTGAATCCAGCTTGTTCTCTCGGTTGATCCATGTCCAGTGTTACCTTCAAGCTGTGTGAAAGAATTTTAGTGAAGATTTTATAAACCACTGATAGGAGGCTGATAGGTCTGTAGCTCCTGAGATCCTCAATGTCACCTTTTTTATGTAGCAGGATCATTGTAGCATTGTTCCAATCCTCAGGAATCTTCCCTACATTAAGGCATAGAGTGAAAATTTGGGCGAGTACTGTTTCGATTTCTCCACTTGCTTCTTGTATGATGTCTACAGTAATTCCATCTTCTCCTGGAGCTTTTACCCGCTTCATGTTCTTGATTGCATGTGCAACTTCTGCTGGGAGGACTGGAAGAACTCTGGTACTGGTACCTTTCATGATGTCTGGAGTACATGTATCATCCCTTTCATATAATTTGGAGTAGAAATCTCTCACTCTTGTCGAAATTTTGCCTTTATTTCTTGTTACAGAACCATCTTCTTTTCTCAGTGCCATAATCTGTTTTCTTCCCTTACTGAGATGTCCCTTTGCTATCTTCAGGCTTTGGTTGTTTTCAATTGCTTTCCTCACTAGTTCACAGTTGAATTTCCTTACGTCTTCAGTGATACTTTTTCGTACTGTCTTGCATAACTCTATATATTCCACTTTGGAAGTCACATCTTCTTTAATTGTCCTCATCTCTCTTCTTTTTTGCATCAGCATTTTGGTTTTTCTTGGTAATTTGTTCACATGCAGCTTGTTCTTAGACCCAGCTAATTTTGTTGCTGTTTCCATAAGAGCTTTGGTTACTTTTCTGTTTACTTCAGAAATATCCACTTCTTCCGATGTTAGGCCTTTATTTGAAGAAATTATTAAAAAAACAACTTAAGAAAATCAGGGAAATTTTTCTAATAGGAAACAAGAACAACCACATGGACTTCAATCTGAAATTTCTATCATCCGTCAATAAAACATTAAATAATCCTCGCTGAAGGGGCAATTTTTTAAGCACTGACAACTCGGTCTATTTCAGTAATAAAAACCTAATTCCACAGAGTAGAGATGTTTGTACTGCACTACATCATCATTTTTTGGAAGCTGGCATTCAGCTTCATTTCAGTGTTTTGGATGCCACCTTACCATGTGTACCGTTAAGCCTCGGTGCAGCTAACGTGACGTTAGTGCCTCCAATCATAAGGGCAGACTTGAAAAATTATTGGGGATTCCGGAAATTTTTAATCGAATTACCCATGCATTTTTCAAAGTATTTAAGTCTAATTTAAATTTCATTCAGTCAGATTATCTGGCACAGTAAGACACCTGAAATGCTAAAATGAAGCAAATTATAGTTAATTACAGAAAAATATTTTTTCTAGATAATTAGTTATTTCATTTATTTTGCTTTTGTAGGCGCGACATTATTATATACCATACAGATACTGTGAATTTCCAACTCAATAATCTTTGTAAAAGTAACAAAAACATGTATAGTAAAATTCATTTTAAGGTGTGTTATTTTTTTACCAATTTTAAAAATGCCAACACATTTTTTTCTTCAAATGATTTCTGAGCTAAAATAGAAGGTTAGAAGGGAGAGGACATGGCATCAGCCGCACGTCCTGAGTTTTCCGTGGGCATCCACTTCGTATCAGCTGTGAATGCCCAGTATGCCCAACTTGGGCTGCTTCTGTACTTTCTATGGAGAAATCGTCGACTTTGAAGAAGTTTTAGAGGCACTTGTGCAGCATGTACAGTCAGGCAAAAATGAGACTGAAATATACATGCACATAACAAAAAATTTGCAAAAAATTCCAAAAATGCTGTTTAGTATTTTCTAAAAAAAATAAACAAAATTATGCTTCGTAGGGCGGAAGTGCACTGACTGTACAACATATTTCCGCCTTTATCACTATGACCTCGAATAGGTTCTCGTCTCCGAATGTGAAGCTAGGCTTTTATATTTTGTGGGAACCCAGACAAACCGAAGAATTTTCTTTTATAAAGGATGCAGTTTTAAATGCTGTTAAACAACGGTACTTGAGGTATTGTCTGTCGTGTCAAATTTGATGAGCGCGAACAAACACTAATTCTTTTTTGAGGTGCAATAAAAAGAAAGGGGCAAATTTCTATACACACTTTCTATATATAGCAAACGGGGAATGAATAATAAAAACGTTGAAGAAATAATAACGAAAACCAAAATTTATGCATATTAGGGGTTCGAGGAACCCACAACAAATTCATTGGGGGTTCTAAAAATGTCTCGAAACCACGAAGTCGGCGCCTATGCCTCCAATATATAACAAAATATTTGTTATCTAATTTTTAACAATAGCAAATTATTAGAAATTGTTCCCATTAAAAGTTTTTTTCTTCCTGGTGGTGGGTGGTTTACACTCTGTGGGAAAGAAAAGAAATCGAAGCACCTCAAACTGACATCCAAATAGTTTTTTTTTACTACTATTTGCTAATCTAAATAATCTAAAGGGCTAAAACCAAGTGGCAGGGCAATGGTTTACTCCACACGTTTTCAGGTAACAAATCCTAATGCTTTGTGTATGTGTGTGGGGGTTTTTCTCCAGCACCGCGTTACCTTACTAGCATTCTCAATATTTTACACCACCCCATAGTGAAATCCGCGGTGCATTACTGAATTAAAGCAAAGGTATAGCATTTTTACATTCTTAATTATTTGTATGTGTAGATAGATTTCTTGGAATTTGCTTTTGCGATGTACAAGCATAAAAAAATTTATACCCCATTTAAAAATTTTATATGTGTTAATGAATATATAAATAACAAAACTGTGATTATCAGTACATAATCAGTCAACAAGTTTCAGTCCCCTCAAAATTTGTAAACCTCCCCCCCCTCCACCCCCGTATAAAAATTATCTGAATGCAACACTGGTCCCGTTCCACGTTGCACCATCCGGTGAAGACCTTATCAAATGCTTGTATATCGTTTTTCGATATCTTTTATCGCACAGGCACAACTGACTAAATCTGTGACGTCAGCATGGTATCATGGCCTCGTGAACTTAGCATCTCCCTACTGCAAGCTGCATTCCATCTGCTTAATATGGCTCCAAAGATCCTAACTCCAAACAAAGATCTTCGCTCTTTCCACGTTTATAAGTGAGACGCGGAAAAATTCACATTGGCCGCCACCGGGAGTCGAACCCAGGGTCTTCCAGTTATGCGCCGGATATGCTTCCGCTACACCACAGCTGCCTCGAATTCCTCCAGACTCACACACGCAAACTGCCAAGCCAATTTGGCAGGTTGCTTCTTGAGCCCGCACAATGCTGTGGATTCATCAAAGATGGTAAGCAGCAACTGAAGAAATAATTAGAAGGCGAAAGAATAATTAATACCGACATTTAACGTGCGCCTTCTAATTATTTCTTCAGTTGCTGCTTACCATCTTTGGTGAATCCACAGCATTGTGGGGGCTCCAAGAAGCAACCTGCCAAATTGGCTGAGCAGTTTGCGTGTGTGAGTCTGGAGGAATTCGAGGCAGCTGTGGTGTAGCGGAAGCATATCCGGCGCATAACTGGAAGACCCTGGGTTCGACACCCGGTGGCGGCCAATGAGAATTTTTCCGTGTCTCACTTATAAACGTGGAAAGAGCGAAGATCCTTGTTTGTTGTTCCTGGTCCACATTAAATGTCTGTATTGATCCTAACTCCAAAGCAGGGAGGGAAGAATCTCACTTTCTGTATTTTACAGCCGTAATTGCGTTCCCCGTCCACCTGGGTTTCACTACCCAGAATAGCCTTAATGTAAGGGTAAGGAAAAATCTCGAAACCCTTCTCTGAGTGCTGACCCTTAATTCCTAAACCTGTTTACTGTATCGTATCCCAATAAGGCAATAAAATTACTAAGCGTTAGTTTGTTAAGCTACTTTGAAAATGCAATGAGGACAGCAGTAAATTTGCAAATGTGAATTTTCCTCTGATCCGTAAAAAAAGCACCAGCAGGTTCTTAAAGTCTACTGCACAACCCTTAATGATTATTAGTTATTAATTAACTACAAGAGAATAGGACATAAAAATATAAAATTCAGCGTGAAGCTAAATGTCACAGGTAACTCTCAGTGGCTAGTGCTAGTTATTTTGAAAAATTGTACACCGATGTACCCATTACATTATGATTACCCCCTGCCTAGAAAAAGGAGCGTACCTGAAGACTGAATGGTTGTGTTCACAGAGCAGTATATATACAACCCGAGGACCGGCTTTCGGTTAGTAGAGTATTCGGAGTCAGAATGGGAAAAGCTGCTTATTTATCGGAGTTTGATGAAGGGCAAATTGTGATGGCATGGGGCCTCGGAACTACGATCTTGGAAACTCTACTAACCGAAAGCCGGTTGTTCATGTGCCACTGTAGTGAGTATGTATCAAAAGTGCTGCACGACGAACCGTCACCCACAGCTCATTGATGCCAGAGGGAAGCCGAGGCTATCGAGCATTGTTCACACCGACCGCAGGGCTACAGTGTGACAAATCACCTGCAGCTACAACAGTGGTGATCAGGGCAATGTGTCACAACACGCAGTTCATCGCAGCCTTATCCGCATGGGCCTGCGTAGCCGAAGACCCAGCCGAGTCCCCATGCTAATTGCACGTCATCGCCAACAATGCATGAAATGGGCTCATCGAGATTGCACTGTCGATGATTGGAAGAAAGTGGCTTAGTATGACAAATCAAAATTTCTGGTGAATCACGTAGACGGCCGAGCGCGGATACTCTGATTACCAACGGCGACTATGGCACCTGGATGCACTGTTGAGAGGAAACAGGCCGGCGGCGTCGGTGTTGTGCTGTGGGCGATGTTTTCTTGGGACACTTTAGGCCGCATTATCCCAATAGCACAATCCCTGACAGATGTCAGGTATCTCAACATCGTTCAGACCAAGTTCACCCATTTATGGCAGCTGCTGGTGATGACCATTACCAACAGGATAATGCGCCACTGCCAGAATCGTCAAGGAGTGGTTCGAGGAACATGCTGGTGGCTTGCTGTTAATGCCCTGGTCTTCAAATTCACCTGACATGAACCCAATCGAACATTTGTGGTTCGACTTGGAAAAGCTGGTTCGCGCTAAATCACCACCACCCGGAAATGTAAGGGAACTGGAGGACCTGCTGTTGACATTATGGTACCAGATACCCAAGGATACCTATCTCCACCTCATCGAATCGATGCCTCGCCGAGTTGCCGCTGTTTTGCGGGCTAAAGGGGTCCTACTGCTTATTAGGTAGGTGGTTATAATGTAATGGCGCATCAGTGCAATTGCATATGCGTATGGACACTAAATAATGCAGATTTGTGTGTAACTAAGGAAGAAGACTAGTTTTACCTAAAAACTCATGTAACATGCATGATTATAATATCTCAAGCACCAGAATTTTTCATCTTAACGAATCCGAGAGGGAAGGGGGCGCAATACTTTGTGGTTTGCCGCAGGTGCAGAAATGTCAAGTTACGCCTCTGTTAACCTGTCATAAAGTTCGAAATTATCTGAACTCCCTAGGCTTCGCAGCTAGTCTAGCTTTTCTCATAATGTACGCTACTGATTGCAAAGTGAACGCAGTTCCACAGTACTGTTGACCTGCTGATTAGAATTAGAATACATCGAAGAACCAAAATATGATGACCAACGCGTCTTCCTGCAAATAAAAGGAACTTCAAGTGGAACCAGGGTATACAGGATGCATAGGAAAGTCCCTTTAGCCTGAAATAACTTGCGAACGGAAAGAGGTACAGTTATGCAAGTGAGAAAACGGTATAGTAAAGCGACTACGCCCGGTCGAATGCAACTGATAGCAGCGTCCCTAGTGGCGAAATGCGGAAGCTAGCCATTGCAAAATGCAAATCAAAAACGAAAAGAGATGCAGCAAAATTTCCAAATTACAAA
This sequence comes from Macrothele yani, assembly GCA_039090855.1. Taxonomy (NCBI): domain Eukaryota; kingdom Metazoa; phylum Arthropoda; class Arachnida; order Araneae; family Macrothelidae; genus Macrothele; species Macrothele yani. The sequence continues at coordinate 33,289,787 of CM077021.1, forward strand.
CTTGTAGAGCATCAATTAATTAGTACAAAACAACATTTGTTCACACGGATAAGATAAATTGTTGCCTGAATACACTAAATTGTCCGAAATCGATGCGCGACCTTTTGTGTGAACGTTTGAAGGGAACAGGCATAGGTATGAGCAAATACACACAATTTATTGCCTAAATGCGTACTTATGTCAATACAGTTTGATGACGTCAGACAAAACAAAACAAAAAAGGCAAACTGGCGCACAGTGATAAAAAGTTAATGTCGAGTATGTTCGAAGAGTTTGCCATTACCCACGATACACATTTATATTCGAGAAAGTAACTCTGCATGCGCATTCTTCAGCATGGAAGGTGTCGCACTATTTTTTTTTTTTTTTTTTTTTTTTTTTTGAGGTTTAACGACCACCGTGAGCAACTCAATGGGCTATAAGCAGTCGCCCGTCCCTAATTTAGGGTCACTGGTTCCAGGGAAGGGAGAGAGCCAGTGCCGTAAGACAAACACAACATCCATGCCTCACCGGGATTCGAACCCGGACCCCTTTCGGACGAATGATCAGAGGCCATCGCTTAGACCACTGCGCCACCGGGGCGGCGTGTCGCACTATCGCAAGCATCTGTAACACGACGACGTAGATCCAGCAGACTTGTAGGCGCTGTTGCATACACCTGATTTTTGGGAGTGAGTGAAGCTCGCCATTCTCACACAGTGTATGTAGAGTCGTAGAATTAAACTTCTGATCAGGGTACCTCCTGCTACTGGTTTTTTATATCATAGGTACGATACAACGTCACAATCTGAATTTGCATACGCCATACGGCTACATTTGCGTAATGTGAATATGCAGATTCGAATCTTCGCGCATCGATTTCGGACATTTTAGGGTATTCATGCGACAATTTATCTTATCCGGGTAAAGCAAATGTCGTTTTGTACTAATTGATTGATGCTCTACAACTTTGTATTTGGAAATTTTGCTCTGTCTCTTTTGTTTTCGATTTGCAATGGCTAACTCCCGCATTTCACCACTAGGGGCGCTGCTGTTGGTTGCATTCGATCGGGCGTAGTCGCTTTACTATACCGTTATCTCACTTGCATAACTTTACCTCTCTCCGTTCGCAAGTTATTTCAGGCTAAAGGGACTTTCCTATGCACCCTGTATATTAGATCCACCCATCCGACATTAAAAACCAGAATTGTGGAGCATAAGTATAATATTCGAACTGGTTCTATGTCAACAGCTCTCTCATGCTTGTCAAATATGTGAACACATTATCCAGTATGGAACAATGTTTCTGTTTGGGTTACCCCTAACTCTAGGTCTTCATTATCATTAACAGAAAGTTTGTTTATTCTTAATCACGGACATACATGCTGTAATGATAATACACCTAATATGTCCCACAGCCATGGAAATTCTTAATTTTTAGGGATGATAATGCTGATTTAAATGAGCCCACCCACATCTGAACCGTAATCTCATTAATGAACTGTTCTGTCAATGTCACAGTGAACTATGGAGCATTAGGTCTGCACATATTACACATCATTGAACTGCCATGTGTTTTATTTAAGGCCCTTTCACCATTCCCTTTTTTGTAGTCACTTCTGAAGATGGGTCTGATGCAGGCCCGAAAGACGTAATGTGTTTTTATCTAATGATTTTAATGTAATAAATAGTTTTTAACTTTTAAAATTGTTACTTTTTACAGGTTTTAATTGTGCATAGACGGCATTTATATTAATTCCTCGTTTGAACTTCAAGTAAAAGTTGGTGCGTGTGAAGGTCATGAAATGGTATAAATAACACCTGATACTGAGCTCTGTTAATCAGTGTTATTCTTGTTCTGCAGAAGGGAAAGGCAGTGAACTTTGACAAAGATCAAATTATAATGGCAAAACTACTAGGTCAGAGCATTTCCGAGTCAGCAAGGCGTGTCGAGTACTCACGATCAGCCGTGGTTAGTACCTCCAAAAATAGGTCCAAACAGGGGAAAATGAAGAACCGCCAGCAATGTATGTGTCAACCATGGCTCATCAATGCTAGAGGCGAGCAAAGGCTATCCTGTATGGTATGAGTCAATAGCAGGGATACTTTGGAGCAACTCGCCAGAAATTTGAATGCTGGTGGCCGGAGTAATGTGTTTCAACACACAATAAGTCAAACCCTGCTGAAAAGGAGGCTGCATAACCACAGGCCGCTCCGAGTGCCCGTGCTAACCTTGGTTCACTGTACAAAGCACCACTTGCGAGCATCAAAACTAAGCCTTGAATTTTTGCAAGCAGGTCATCTGGTCCAATGAATCTCATTTCCTGTTGCCCCATGTGGACTTCTGGGTACATGGGGAAATGTTAGCACTAAGATGCACAGTGAGACGAAACAAGCCGGTGGAGGAAGTGTAATACTTTGGGCAATGTTCTGCTAGAAAATCCTGGGTCCAGTTATTCATGTGCAGAAAACTATGACGTCTTCAACCAACCTAAACATAATTGCAAACCAGGTACATATTTACATGGCAACGGTATTCCCCTCCCTCTAGTAGTGCTTTCTTTCAGAAGGGTAATGCGCCCTGCCAGATTACCCGGATTGTTCGAGAATGGCTCACAGTACACAAGGAAGACTTTCAGATGTCAGGGCATCATCATCTACTTCCACAGCAGCCAAACATGAGGAAGGATCTATACTTAACATAGAATGTCACTGAGTGAAAATATTCAGTGCAAAGCCAAATTCTTTCCACTGGCTACCAACTTGATTATCCAGAGTCAGCAATCCTTAAAACCACCCAAAAGAACAAAATTAATCAATAAAGTTCTTTAAAATTGTATTCAATTTACTGTGATGGTTTCATTGAGCAAATCACTAGACATAATCTTGTTAGCCCTCCATAAAGTAGTCCTCATTTCTGTAACAACTTTCAATATATTCTTGGTCTTTGTTGAATGATACACTCACGATGATGCCTTGTAATATTCCAAAAATGTTTTGATCCATTTGTGTATATAGATCAAATGCTTGTCAAATTGTACTGCAATTATGTAAATATCAATGTTATACCAGTGGGTGCAACCAAGAATTTTTTATATTTCTAAGTTGATAGCAGGTTTTTCATTACATACTAGTTTGCTGAATGTACACAGTGGCAATGTTTCCATTTTTATTTTATTTATTAGTGTATTTTTTTCTTTTACATGCCATGTTTTGAAATCAAAGGGTTTTTGCAGATTTTAACTTATCTGAAATGAATAGGCTACACAATAATAATGTTCAGTACCAAAATTCAGCAGTTTGTTGTCAACTCCCCAGAAAGGGACATGTATTTCCAAAAATCATTTCTTGGCTGATTTTTATGATATCATTCAAAACCAATCCCTTCAGTGGCATTAAGGAGCTGCTGATAAAGCAAGTTAAGTCTTGTGTTTGACAACTATATTAAATTGTTAAAAAAGTATTAGAAGTATCATCGATTGTCGGAAAACATTGAAAAATGTAATATTTTAGTAATATGTATAAATTAATTTTTGTGACCATCTTGAACAATTTATCCTTAAAAAATGTTGCATCCTTTATCTCATTGATTAAACTTTAAGTAAAATTAATAAAATCTCAGAAAGTTGATTAGCTCATAGTACAGTGTGATTCAAAAGTCCCCGAACTTTGAATTCAAATATTTCTACCACGATTATAGTGATGTATAACTATTATATTGACACTCATACTTACAGGTAATGAAAAACACTTTACAATAGATGCTGGAATTGTCCACCATTCTGTTGAAGACACAAATTCACCCGACGACACATGTTGGCACACACTCTTTTCAGCGTGTTGGCTGGTATGTCCCTCACGACTGTAATGATGTTGCTCCGCAGATCCTGTGCCATCTTAGGGTTGTTGTGGTAAACTGTGTCTTTCAGATATCCCCACAAATGAAAGTCTGGAGGACTCAAGTATGTTGAGCGAGGCAGCCAAAGATTTTTCGAGATTAATCAATCATGGAAGAACTCACGAAGCATTTCCATTGTGTCATTTGATGTATGGCACGTTGCTCCATCTTGTTGAAACCAACAGTAACGTTTGTGTTCTTCCAGCATCGCTACAAATTGATGGGTGATGTCTGAATACACAGCGGAATTTACAGCTGTGGCGAAAAAATTGCCCTACAATTCGCCGTCTAGACATGGCGCACCACACTCTAACTTTCGGACAGTGAAGTCTAACCTCATGCAATGCGTGTGGATTCTCCGCAGCCCATATACAAGTGTTTTGGCTATTGACATATCCATTCAAATTAAACCATGCCTCGTCACTGAAAAAAGTGTTGTTCAGCTGGTTAGTCACATTGTTGTGCGTGAAACCCTTAAACCATTGGCAGTAGGCAATGTGCTTTTCCGAGTCCAAAGGACGTAAATCTTGCACTACTCGAATTCTGTACAGCCATAGCCTTACATGTTTATTAGCCCTCTGGCAGGCTGAATATGATGCCCCTAACTCTTGAGACAGCCGCCGGAGTGACTTCCAGGTAGAGCGCTGCAGGGAAACGTGAATTTTCTCCAGAAACGTGGTAATCACCACGGACGGACGGAGGCTTTTAGTCTTATCCTGAGCACTGCCTGTCTCGCAAAACTGGTTCACAAGGTCATACATAGTTGTTTTCCCTGGTATAGGAGCATCAGGAAACTTCCTTTGAAAGAGCTGGATGCAATGTTGGTAAGATTTTTCCGCAAAATAAACTTCTAAGAAAGCGACTCTCTGTTCTTGTGTGAGACTCATGGCTGACTGAATGTTACTGCTTGCCAGCGTCCGCGTAAGTGTAGTGTCACGTGGTGCTATCATGTGGCACAGCTCATTCCCTAAGGTTACACACAACAGCCACAAGCAGCAATATTCAGATATCTTTTATGGTTTTACAGCAAATACATTTTAAAACATAGAGTTCAAGGACTTTTGAATCACCCTGTATTTCCCAATTAACCCTAAGGTTATTTTTGTGGAAGTTAAAAGACTTCATTTAATCATTTTTCCTTTTTTAATTATATTCAGAGTACAACTGTGAAATTGGACCTAGAATACAATAAAACAATGCAAATAACAGTTGCTAAACACAAGATTTGTCATGTATATAATGTCTTCTCCAAACTGAGTATTTATTTGAAATTTAGCAAGCATTGCTATTGTGAAAAAATTTTTTTTCATATATGCCTAAAAATGCTTTGATGTTAAATAGTAGAAAAGATGGTATAAATATCAGTAATTTTTGTAAAAATAAGAGCAAATTATTTCAGTAACTGAAAAGCATTTTAATTTCAAAGTCATCACTTAAACTGTAAAAATATCAACTTACATGAGAACTTAGAGTGGGATATGGTTCAGATTTTTGAAGTGCATCATTTCTTTTTACTTGCATGCCTAAACCTCATATGTGACTTTATGTGACTCAGTATGCATTCTTAACTGATATCACATCATGAATGCATAATTGGCTGAAATTTAAGATAAACATAGTATATATAATTTTTTTCCAGTGATGCTGTAAGTTATGCAAACAGAAAGGATGTTCATTTTTAGGAAGTATTTGCATTGACAGAGTGCTGTTGGTATATTAAGTGACCACAATTCCTCATGTCTGTAAAAAATTTTATACTTTTACAAAAAAAACTTAGTGCTGAGTTGTAGATTTTTTTTATGCTTTATGAGAATTTAAGTAATACAGAGGGTGAGTCGAAAGTTTTGCAATATTTGGATCACTTCATGTCTTCATACGCACCTTTACGATGAAAGCTAACTAGCATTCAAATTATAGGTCATCATGTTGCACCGTTTTTTAGCAATCTGTCTGTCAGTTCTTCTATTCCGCAGTGGTACCAGTTCTTGTCCTTCGAGGTGAAGAACTCCTTCACCCCAGCTGCCACCTCCTCCTGGTTGTTAAAGTGCTGCCCACAAAGGAAGTGAGCCATGGACCAGACCAAATATTAATCCAATGGGGAAAGGTCCGTACTATATGCTGGGTGTGGCATCAGGTTTGATGCCCTCAAGTGCCTAGAGTTTTGTGTGGTACCCACATTTGACAACAGGTTCAGGAAGCTAGCCCAGGCTCAACCACTGCCTTTGTGTGTTAGTATTATGGAAATAAATCCACTTTTCATCACACATAACAAATCTATTGAGGAAATGTAAATTGCGCTGGTTTTCTATGAGTTTCGTGCACACTTCCACTTGGTAGTTTGCATTAGCTAGTGTCAGTTCGTGAGGGACAATGCGGCAGCTCCTGTAGACCTTGCCGAGGTCATGAAGGTGACAAACCACGGTGGTCTGTGATATGCCCAGCTTGCCTGATAATCTCAGAGTGCTGGCTGTCGGATTTGCCTCTATGGCCTGGTGCATGGCCTCCAAATCCACGGTACATGGCCTAACTGACCTTGGCTGATCATTGAGGTTTCTGTCACCTGAGTGGAATTTCTTGAACCATCTAGTAGCAGTGCTGTGGTCCGCAGAACCTTTCCCTTTCATGTGACAAATGTTTTGTGTTACTTGAGCAGCGTTATGGCCGAGTTCAAACTCGTAAAGCAAAAGTTCCCTAATTAGCCGGTTGTTGCTGTTCATCTTTTAGACGTCCCAGCCACAGACAGAATGATGATATACACTGCTGTTCATAGCAATGACTACCACTTTATATCCCTTTTGACTGACTGTAGTGTGTGACTTGAAATCGTTTAAACACATGACATACCTGCCGCAGCATATGCGTTTATGCAAATATTTCAGAATTTTCGACTCACCCACTGTAATACCAATGTGATTTCATTTTTTGTATTTTGATTTTCAATTTTTGTGTTTCATGCAGTCAAGAATGCACTGCAATTCTTTACACACTGTGTCCTTAATCTGCTCAATTAATGCATTTAGCTTTTCTGGAAGAATGTATAACATTCAATTTTCTGTTTCTCATGTGAGTACCTTTTGCATCAGAATATTATCTTTACTTCTGTGGCTTGTTAAAAATAAAAAGATGCCTTTACCTTTTTTTGTGTGTGTTTATGGCCTACATTTTTCTTATCAGACGACAAGAATGTAATCTTCAGTCTTCCTTAAAAGAAACCAACTGAATCAAACGTACGATAGAAATGATTCCACTATATACAGCTGTAATCATTGTTCTGCTGGGTAGAAAAAGCCTGGCTGATTCATGAAATTAAACAGACCACTCTCCATAAAATTTGTTTCCAAAGGGCATCTACAAATGATATGTCCCAAGTTACTCAATAGTTGCATATAGGGAGGGGGAGGAAATACATTTGGAAGTAGAATTGCTTTGTTTACAGCAAAAAAAAAAAAAAAAAATGACTCCTAGGTTACAACTCTCCATTGAATCTCATATCCTGGTAATTGCAAGTAATATACCCTTGCAAAAGATTGAAAAAATATATATTCGTAACTTACATATTTCTTGTGTGTGTGTGTGTGTGTGCGTGCTCATTTTTTTTATTGACACCTCAAAACATTATTTGCATCTTTCTTTTTCTTTCTTTTTTTTTTTTTTTTTGTAAACAGAAACTCGATATTTTTGGTAAAATGTACATAAATATCCAGTGCTTAAGCAGTCTTCCTTTAAAAAACACCTGTCTGAACATCATGGATCAGCAGTGTAACCAGAGATTTTTGCCTAAAATCAGCAGACCACAGCAAAAAAAAAAAGCAGTAGATGTTTTTTGTTTGAAATATGTGCCACTCGATAAATTTAATGCAGCATTGGATGTAATCTCAGTGCAAAAGAACACTAAAAACTACTGATATTTTAAATAATTCCTATACTCCACACACTTCCATTTAGCTTCTTAGTGCAAATCTAACTAATATGATCCTGATTCACTTTTTTACAAGATGTTATTAATGATCAACTTTATAAACTACTGCAAATAAGTGAAACTAATGTTGATGTAGATAATAATGACATTGGCCCTAACGTAATCACAATTGTATCGGTTTCATTAGTTGTATTCCAAAAAGAATGTATAATTATGAACAATATTCAGATGTTCTCAAAATAGGTGAAATATATTTGAGTAATAAAAGTATCACTACTTAAAAAAGTATTGTTAACACAAATATCTAGTTGTAAATGCATTTATGGCACCTCTATTCATAGTGATTGTGGAATAACTTTTTTTACGGGTCTTTTAGAGGTTATTTTTAATGAAAGTTGGTTGTCAAATTTTCGAACTAAAGCCTAGTTCGTCATCAGGACTATGTCACTGGAGTAGTTGCTGCCACTCAATTGGAAGAGACCATCCGCAATTATCGTTAATTGTGGTACTTCTTCTTCTTGCTATTTCGATCCCTTCTTCTAGTTTTCTCTTTACTAAGTTTGACTGGTGGGCGATTATTTTCACTGAGTCCCAATTTATGGAGTGTCCACTTGCTTGTACATGTCTGTCTAGCCCTGTTTTGTTCCCAATGTTCCTAATAGCTGCTTGGTGTTCTTTCATTCGGACCTTAATACTTCTCCCTGTTTCTCCTATATAGCTGAGTCCGCAGTTACAGTCGATGCAGTAAATTACTCCTTCCTGCAATTGGATGTCCAATTCTTTCTGCTTTAAAGCTGGCAGGAATTTCTTTATTTTGTTATTAAGATCTGGAGCTAGCCTGATATTATATTTTGCTCCGATCCTTTTCAGTTTCTCGAAAAGTCCCTTGTGGTACGTAATTTTGCTGGTGAATTTGAAGTTGGTTTTTCCTGCTTCTTTTTTGGCACTTGTTTAAATATTTTCTCAACATATGGGGAGGGGTAATTGTTTTCTGCCAACATTTCCTTTAATTCTTCTTTGTGAAGATCTTTTTGAGAAGCTGAAGAGACCAGGATTTCAATTTTTCCAAAATTGTCTCGCTGTATTCGATTTAATATAATCAGGGTGGAATGAGCAGAAGTCTAACATCTTCCCTGTGTTGGTGGGTTTTCTAAAAAGCTGAGTGAATATTTTCCCTTCTCTTGGAGGTCAAGGTTAAATCCAGGTAATTGATGCTATGGTCTTTTTCCTGTTCCAGGGTGTACTTCAAGGTATTCTCTAGTAAGTTAAATTCTTCCAGAATCTGAGAGGGTAGAGATTGGTCCACAGTATCTACTATAATTAGGACATCATCCATGTACCTTACATAGAGAGCAAACAAGGAGGGTTGTATAAGGATTTTTGCCTCTAGTTTACTTATATAATAATTTGCTAGCAGAGGTGCTAGTGGAGAACCCATTGCAAGTCCTGAAGTTTGCCTGTAATATTTCTTTCCAAACTGGAAGAAATTATTCTTGAAGGAAAATAGGAGCAGTTCATATATGCCAAGTAGTATTTCTCTATTGTGATTATGGAATACTATTTTTTCCGCAAGGTCATCTGCAATGAATTCCAGTAGGAGGTCCAGGTTAATGTTGGTATACATAGAGACTATATCCAGGCTTGCCATTACTGGATGAATTAATTCTGGCAAGTTGTCCAGTTTTCTTTTTAGCTGCATGGAATTTTTTAGTAGGTAGGGAGGAGAAGGGAAAATATCTCTGAGGTGACCAAGTAAATAATAATTAATGTTGGAGAGTGGCGAATTTCTAGTGTCTATTATAGGTCTTATTGGATGGCCTTCTTTGTGAACTTTTATCGTACCATAGATCTGTGGAATTCTTGACTGGATTTTGGAGAAGTTTTTGAAGAGCTCATTAAGCTGTTTTTTATTTCTTAAAGAGCTGATTAATTTCTTAAGATTTTTTACAGTTTGATCTATAGGATTACCATTGAGTTCTTCATAATAAGGCTTGCTCAATTAGCTTCCATTTTATTGTAATACTTCTCTTTTCTACCAATACCTTATTGGTATTGGTAGAAAAAGAGAAGTATTACAATAAAATGGAAGCTGAATTGAGGCTGAATTAAGGTATAGGTATTCTACCAATACCTTATTGGTATTGGTAGAAAAAGAGAAGTATTACAATAAAATGGAAGCTGAATTGAGCAAGCCTTATTATGAAGAACTCAATGGTAATCCTATAGATCAAACTGTAAAAAATCTTAAGAAATTAATCAGCTCTTTAAGAAATAAAAAACAGCTTAATGAGCTCTTCAAAAACTTCTCCAAAATCCAGTCAAGAATTCCACAGATCTATGGTACGATAAAAGTTCACAAAGAAGGCCATCCAATAAGACCTATAATAGACACTAGAAATTCGCCACTCTCCAACATTAATTATTATTTACTTGGTCACCTCAGAGATATTTTCCCTTCTCCTCCCTACCTACTAAAAAATTCCATGCAGCTAAAAAGAAAACTGGACAACTTGCCAGAATTAATTCATCCAGTAATGGCAAGCCTGGATATAGTCTCTATGTATACCAACATTAACCTGGACCTCCTACTGGAATTCATTGCAGATGACCTTGCGGGAAAAATAGTATTCCATAATCACAATAGAGAAATACTACTTGGCATATATGAACTGCTCCTATTTTCCTTCAAGAATAATTTCTTCCAGTTTGGAAAGAAATATTACAGGCAAACTTCAGGACTTGCAATGGGTTCTCCACTAGCACCTCTGCTAGCAAATTATTATATAAGTAAACTAGAGGCAAAAATCCTTATACAACCCTCCTTGTTTGCTCTCTATGTAAGGTACATGGATGATGTCCTAATTATAGTAGATACTGTGGACCAATCTCTACCCTCTCAGATTCTGGAAGAATTTAACTTACTAGAGAATACCTTGAAGTACACCCTGGAACAGGAAAAAGACCATAGCATCAATTACCTGGATTTAACCTTGACCTCAAGAGAAGGGAAAATATTCACTCAGCTTTTTAGAAAACCCACCAACACAGGGAAGATGTTAGACTTCTGCTCATTCCACCCTGATTATATTAAATCGAATACAGCGAGACAATTTTTGGAAAAAATTGAAATCCTGGTCTCTTCAGCTTCTCAAAAAGATCTTCACAAAGAAGAATTAAAGGAAATGTTGGCAGAAAACAATTACCCCTCCCCATATGTTGAGAAAATATTTAAACAAGTGCCAAAAAAGAAGCAGGAAAAAACCAACTTCAAATTCACCAGCAAAATTACGTACCACAAGGGACTTTTCGAGAAACTGAAAAGGATCGGAGCAAAATATAATATCAGGCTAGCTCCAGATCTTAATAACAAAATAAAGAAATTCCTGCCAGCTTTAAAGCAGAAAGAATTGGACATCCAATTGCAGGAAGGAGTAATTTACTGCATCGACTGTAACTGCGGACTCAGCTATATAGGAGAAACAGGGAGAAGTATTAAGGTCCGAATGAAAGAACACCAAGCAGCTATTAGGAACATTGGGAACAAAACAGGGCTAGACAGACATGTACAAGCAAGTGGACACTCCATAAATTGGGACTCAGTGAAAATAATCGCCCACCAGTCAAACTTAGTAAAGAGAAAACTAGAAGAAGGGATCGAAATAGCAAGAAGAAGAAGTACCACAATTAACGATAATTGCGGATGGTCTCTTCCAATTGAGTGGCAGCAACTACTCCAGTGACATAGTCCTGATGACGAACTAGGCTTTAGTTCGAAAATTTGACAACCAACTTTCATTAAAAATAACCTCTAAAAGACCCGTAAAAAAAGTTATTCCACAAACAAATATCTAACCATAAACTTTCTGTAATATTTGTGTTTTAGCAAAGTACTGAAGAGAATCTTTGCATAACAGACTAATTAGCTAACCAGATTTTTTTAAATCATATAATCAGTATGTATTTAGAAAAAAAGGTATTGTAAAAATTTCAAGCCCAGTCTGCCTTTTCTTCACAGATGAGTGCTACTTTGAGTATAGTGAAGATGTTCCTAGTCCATGTCTGTGTTAGAGCTTTTTTTTTTTTTTTTTTCATTTCGTGGTGAGCATCAGACCTTTTCTTTCTTGTAATCCCCTATCATACCTTCCTCCAAACAGAACAGATGGTTTCTCCCTGAGTTACCCCCTGCTGTGGCGCAAAGGACGTAACCTAGGTAAGGAGGTGCATGATTGGATGTTGTCCACTGCGGTGCAGATCATGCTACCTATGTTAGACGGTGCATAATTGGACATTACCCACTGCTGCGTGAATCACATCATCATTATGAAGCTCTAACACAGACATGGACTAGGAACATCAAACAGAAGTCATCGCTCTTTCCACGTTTATAAGTGAATCACGGATAAATTCTCATTGGCCGCCACCGGGAATCGATGTGAGTCTGGAGGAATTCGAGGCCGCTGTGGTGTGGTGGAAGCATATCCGGTGTGGTTCGATTCCCGGTGGCGGCCAATGAGAATTTTTATGTGACTCTCTTATAAATGTGAAAAGAGCGATGACTTCTGTTTGATGTTATGAAGTTCATTTCATTACAGATGTTTAAGTGGACAGAAAGAGTGCAAAAAGAAAACAAGTTGTTTTTTATTCAAAAAAAAATTGGCAATCATAAATGATATATTAACCTTTACTAGATGGCATTGTACCACACTTTCACTTATCTGTCACACCTCTGGTCCCATGAGCAGTGATTTATTCAGGCATCTTTTTGGGGGTGCTTAGCCCCTGAAAATCCATTAACGCCCCCACCCGTAGGTTTTTGGGTGATCTCCCTTTATATTTAGTCCAATTGTTTTTGTTTATAGCTGAATATTTGGAGAAATTAATTTAAAAAACTTAATGAGGGAAAACGTTATATTAATAAAAAAAAATCCACATAGACTTCAATCTTAAATTTCTATCATCCCTCAAAAAAAAACAAAAAAACATTAAACTGTCCTCACTGAAGTGGCAATTTTTCAAGAACTGCCAGCTTGGACTACTTCCGCAATAAAAACCTAATTCCACAAAGTAGAGATGTTTGCACTGCAACACATCATATTCTGGAAGCTGGCATTCATCTTTATTTCAGTCTTCTGGATGTCAGCTTTCCATGTATATGGTTAAGCTTCAGTGCAGCTAACGTGACGTTAGTGCTGGGTTTTTTTTCCTGGTGGAGAGTGGTTTACACTCTGTGACAAAAACAACAAAAAAAAAACAAAAAAAAACAGGGCGCCTCAAACTGGCATCCAAACGGCTAGTTAGTTGTTGTTGTTGTTGTTGTTGTTGTTTTTACTGCTATGTGCTAATCCAAAGGGGCTGAAACTAAAAAGCAGGGGAATAGTTTACACCATATGTTTTCAGATAATACTGTAATGATTCCTTAATAATCAGAAACAGGCTTGTAGTAAGGAGAGGACATTTTTACCAAACCTAAATGTTTTAGGGGAGGGGGGATTTTCTCCAGCACAGCGTTATCTTACTAGCATCTTCAATATTTTGCACCACCCCATGGTAAAATCTGTGGTGTATTACTGAATTAAAGTAAAGGTATAACATTTTTAATCACTTGTATGTGTAGATTACTTGGAATTTGCATTTGCAATATACAAGCATAAAAAAAAATGTATACTCTATTTAAAAGTTTTATATATACAGTATGAGACTCCAGAAAGATTGAGGCAAAACAATTTCTGGATTTTGGGTCATCTTGCATCAAAGTACTGTATGTACATATGTATGTGTTGTAGTTGCTGCCCTTTTTGGCATATGTGAAAAATTGAATAAACAACCAAGGTTAAAACAATCATTAAGACACTAACCACCTTAAGAAGCTAACCAGTCATTGCCAGCAGTTATAAGAAAGAAAAGTTGGAAGTAATAAGAAACAGGAATTTTTGTCTTCCCTGCTCAGGGACCAAATTCACTGGGGGTGCTTGTGGGGGGGAGCTAAGTATGCATGTTACTATAATTTGATTTGAGGCATCTTAATTGTTGAAGGAGGAACAAGTTGGACAAGAGAAAACAGGAAGAGGTTTTGCCGTGTGATACCTCCTCCCCCCAGCAAAGGCAGGGAATTTAAGAAAGATAGGAAGATAACACAGCAGGGGTCCCCCTTTTCCCTCGCTGAGATGGAACCAGTCTTTGCTGCTGATTACAAAAAGACACACAGGCTATAAGTAGGAGGGTTTGAGCCACGGGTGGCCTAGTGGTCAACATTCGTGACTGCCACGGAGAAGACTTTGGGTTCGATCCCAGGCAGGTACAAATGCTCAAACCACTAAATATCCTATGTGCGTTGGATAGGCACATTAAGCTGTCGGGCCCTGGGTGCTGGCCCACCGGTAATAAATAAGGGCATCTTCCTCCCCCTTTCTACCTGGCTTCTGTGTGACTTTCCTATCGGGCACTCTAGCCCAAATCTCCTAGCTTGCTATTTCTAAGGGTTGTTTAAGATCTGAGGTCAGACACTCCCTTCCTAAAATCCTCTACATCTGATATGATCTGAAGTAGGAGGGAGATTCTCCCCTTTTAAGCTCATTTTCTTCCTTTCAAATAAACAGGATAGTTTACTGAGTTCCTTCATAGCTGGAAGCTAGGAGGACTTTTAACACTGGCACCAGTCTTCAGAAAGAATACATGAAACCCTTGCTAACTTCCCATATTAAGGGAACAATATATATTTACACAAGCTTGTTTTAAAGCATTTCACTTCTAGTATACAGTAGGTATTCCAATGTCAAGGTAATCTGGGATTTGTGGTTTGTATGTGAACAGACTTGGGATGCAATTTTTTTTCCTTTGGTCTTTTTTTGTGTGTGTGTGTGTGTGTGTGTTTGTGTTTGTTTCGTTAAAACAGCGAATGTAAATAAACAAAATTGCTAAAAACCATAAAATATGTGTCTAAAAAATACAGTATTAAAAAATTTCCTCAAAAAAAAAAACAGGAAAAAAATCCGGATTTTGGGTCCTTCTGGATTCCAGATTGGGTGCAGGTCCAGTACTGTATTATAAATAACAAAATTGTGATTATATATATGTAAGCAGTCAACAAGTTTCAGCCCCCTCAAAATTTTTAATTGCCCCCTATACCCGGAAGAAACTTTCTGAATGCAACACTGCCCGTGGGTGACAGTTAATCGGAAGTTTACTGAATTATCAATTCGTTCAGTTGACAGTGAGTATGGAAAGGATGCAGACATAGCCCTCAAGATAGCATGTCCTTGAGTGGTATTAGATAAGCCATGCAGGTGCTCCCTTTTCAGTGTTTCTTTCTCTGGTCATCTAGTGCTTTGTAACCAAACCCCTTTCACCCTGTGGAATCTGGGTGGAAGACAGAAATGACTGACAAACACGCAGCACTTTCATGTATCTTTCCTATTGGGAAACCTAACCTAAATATTCTACCAACCTATTCTAAGAGCTGTTTAATACCTAAAGTTGTGCAGACACTTCCTTCCTAAAATTGCCAACAGCATTCATTCATAATTCATTTTTAACCAGCTTACACAAAAAGTAGGATTTCATTGAACTACTATGGAATTTTTTAACTATACAAAGATATTTACTAAAAGTTAGCATAATAAACCACTTGAAAAATTACACAATATCAGTATGTGCATCATGCAAATTAGTTTAGTTTATAAAAAAAGTCAAAAAATGGCATCATAAGCCAAGAACTTGTGCATAAGAGTTGAAAATTCAGGAGGTTACCTTAAAACTGAGAAAAAATCAGTAGATTTCAGTGAGTTACAAAAATCTATCAGTGGACAGGAGTCAAAATCAGTAGAATAGCTACACTGTGCATGGAAGAACCTGAACAATATATACAGGGCCTGGGCTCCCTGCTGAATGGGGTCCACCTTTTTTTAAATTGTTTCTCAAAATGAAAGAAACATTCTTGAACTTCCTATAAATATGAAAGTAGTATTTTATGTGGGGTTTTGCAGCACCCTCTTATCAGTTAATCTCTAATGCTTTCATAGAAGAAGCAGTTTCAATTTTATCAAAAACTTTTATTGTTCTCTGAAATTGCTGCCCCACTTCAAGATAATCAATTTTGCTTTAGAATTTATAACAAATTCTAAGATTATTAAAAATTACTATTACAAATTTGTAGATTGCTAATCTAATTCTATGACTTTTTAACTGTTACACAATCAGATTTGCTATATAAGACAAAATATGAAATAGCTCCCTTATTTGACACAAAAGTTAAATAGAAGAAAATGCTAGTATATACATATATCCGTTGCAACCCACTTATAACAAGCTTGTATTTAGCAAAATCTCAGATTTAGCAAGCAAAAAAGGAAATTTTATACGGGATAATGTTAATTCAAAACAAATTTGATCATTTTTAATGAATAAAATTTAATAAAGCCTCTGGATTCAATGAAAGAGAGAAAAGCTAAGATTATCACTTTTAGCAAGCAAAGTAACAAAATTTAATGGAATTCCATATTTAATGAGACAGAAAATCTGCTGTGCACTGTTCTGTAATGGAGGAGTTGAAATGGTGGCATACAGGATGAAATTGCAACAGTGCAGGGGAATTCTGGTGGGCTGGTGGAAAAATGTTGATAAGAAAACAATGAGGAAAGAATGCATCAAATGTTTAACAAGTGAGTTGTGTAGGAGACTTGCTGCCACCCACTCCGAGGGTCTATGGGTTGGGTATACTGTGTCAGTAGAGATGAAAACAGGCCGCCTGCTCCTAGGCAAAAAGAGGATAGGTAGGGCTCATACACATTAAAAGGATTTCTAGAAGACAGTTGCAGAAAGGGATGGAAGAGTAATAGTATGCAGATGTCATCAGAAAAGAAGCACAACATAACAATTCCTGGAATTGTGTCTATTCCTTCTTTCACCCTCCAAATGAGTGTTGCATTAGGAAGATCAGTTTTGCTTTGTGCATTTTGTGTAGTGAAAACTGCAGTCAGTCTCATGTGGCCATCATGTTACATATACCTACTTGAAAGGTTTCATTAATGAACAATAGTTCTGATGTACTTCATTCTCTCAAGTATATCTACTTGTTATGGATATAAAGTATAAACATACGTATATGCATATTATCACATATGCTTATTTTTACATGGTGGGAATTTTTACCAAAGAATGGATTTAGTGAGCTTCCGGATTTAATAAGGGTTTCTGCCAATCCTGAGTTTCTCATTATAAGCAGGCTCTACAGTATATTTCTGCCCCAACCTGCCTTTCCCAACACAAAACATACTTGATCTACCACCACTTGCAAGCTGTGTGAGAATTGTCTTCCCACCTTTTTGGACTATGATTCAATTGTGGTGAACCTTCATGTTAAAGACACACATTCTATCAAAGATGCAAATTAGTGTCTTTTTAACATTTAGAAGATTCTTTGAAGCAAACTCACTGGATGGCTATATTTTAAACATACTTGTAAAATTAGGTTGTGCTCTGGAAATAAGTGAATTCAAATCTAAAATGCAAATGAAAATAGATGATGTTTCTGAAGGGGAAATAGGAGATAATATTTCCTGGAATTGCGTCCATTTCCCCTTTCACCCTCCAAATGAGCATTGCACTGGGTGGATCAGTGTTGCTCTTGCTTCATGTATATTGTATAGTTAAACTGTGGTCAGTCTCATGTGGCCATTATGTTGAATGTACTTGAAAAGTTTCATAATCAACTATAATACTGTGTGGCTAATTAATTAAATCCTTCAAGTATATCTAATTGTTATGGATATGTAATATAAATGTATATGCATATCACATAGGCAGGGTCAGATTAAGGGGAGTGGTCTATAGGGGCTATAATAACCTTGGAGCTCTCCATTACCAAGGGCCCAGGATGCATATATTTGCAAATAAAAGAGAGAAAGTTATAAAATTATTTTCCTTTTGTCTCGTATGATTTCCACTTAGAAACAGAGGCTAAAAGAAAAACAGATTTCAAGGCAGTGATTCACTAAGGGTAAAGATTTCATGTCACTATGTACAGTGGGGTCAGCATGACACACACACAGTTCCAGCTTTTTTACTACCATCCACCCACGCCTCCAAATTTGCACTTAGAACCATTAATGGTCAAAGTTCCCCGTGGCTTGACATTGGCATTGCATAACAAAAAAGTTGCACTAAGAAAAGTATACAATACTAAATCATTAGAAAATCTGGGACAAAATCTAGGAATCTTAAGCTTTTAACTCATGTTCTTATGGAAACAATGGAAAATATAGTGACTTATGAAAACTCTGCAGATAATTTATTAGTTTGAAGAATGCACTACATATTAATTATCACAATCATATTGCCATGGTTTCGTGTTTTAAGGGACTTCATAATGACTCCCAGTCAAGTTCTTTGGGGCCCCACTCAGATATCTTAGCCTAGGGGCCCACTAAGGCCTTGATCTGGCCCTGCACGTAGGAAAAGTTTTACATAAGAACTATCACTTAAAAATGAATTTAGTAAGCACCCAGATTTATTGAGGATTTCCATTGGTTCCTTGTTAGGAGCTGGCTCTACTGCACATCATGTCATGTATACCACATGACCTCCAGGGCTATTCACTGGTAAAAGATTTTGCTTTGATAGGAGACCTGGCCACTTTTCTGGCACTGGGCCCCTGAGTGCCTGAGTTACCAGGCCGTGGATTTTAGCTCTCCGGTCCACTATAAAAACACATGTACCTACAGGAAAACACCTCATAGATTCCCTAATGAAAAGGATTCTGTTAGATCCTGGATGAAAGAGAACTGGTGGAATATGCATTGCAAAACAAATTCAGTCATGAACAATTTTTTTTAACAATAATTTAATGGTGAAGAATTTTTTAAAATCGACAAAATTAAATGTAGCATCAAAACTATGCTACATTGAACCATAAATGGATTTTTAAAATTTCAGGTAATTATTTTCTTCTTAAAAAATTTAATTTTTGCAAAATAATAATAATAATAATAATAATAATAGTAATCCTAAGTCTTTTGAAGACCCTATTTTCAACTAAATCACCATGAAGATCATTCTGAAAGTTGAAATGTGAACATGCCACATAGCAATTTTCCTACAGAAATAATTTTTTTAATTTTTGTTTAATGATCACCTACTGCACAATGGTATTATCATCTCCTCCTTGAGTAAATGCCTCTTTAGTCTACCTATTATTTTGACCCATGAACCAATACTGGTAAATCATTGTTTTATTTAAGATAAATGTGAGTGGGACAAGGATTTCAGCATTTATCTACCAGAGAATCACTTTATACTCTGCGTCAGTCTGTGGATAAGGAGATGGGGATGATAGGCCATCATAATGGGTACCAGTGTTGCCACCGGTGTAGCTTGCTGTTCAACTAAGAAGCGTATAAACTGCTGATTCTTAAATCAACAAAGTAGCAAGCACAATGCTTTAAATATTAAATCACAAAAGGAGATATTAGCCATCCAGATATCGAAATTCATTATCGGGGTTCCCACTCATTTTCTCCCACAAAAAATAAGGACTTCTTAAGCACATCTCGCCAAAATGTTTGAAGACCTTTACCAACTGCAAATACAACAAAGACATATGCCCAAATATTTTTACACATGATTTAACTATGCAAATTGAAGTATGCCAATTGGGTGTGCAATATTTTTCTATATAATTTATGTTAGAGGATATAATAAAGTTGAACTTACGTAATTTAAAAGAGAGTTCTGCTGGTCAAATAAGTTTTCCTATGCGAGAAAACAATCACATATGTATAATATAGGATATGTAAATTATAAAACTGTGATTAAAGCTATAAGTTCAAAATTTGAATTTTGCTGTTAATCCCTGGTAGCACAGTGATGTCGAATCGACGTTGATTTTTTTATTACCAGGTCGGTATTACGTCAAGGCTTAGTTTTTGATGTAAAATCAATGAGATGGAACCTCAAGAAAAATCATTACATTGAATTTCAGTATACATGTAGACAGTTTTATGCAGTTTATCCCTTTAGTTACATTAGGTCGAATAATCAATGTCTTTTATGCAATCTATAAGAATCGTGCACATGCGCCTTTGCAACCATTATGCCAAACAAACTTTTTTAATGCTGGGGGTGTTGGTTGGATATATCATTTCTGTTGTAAGATGAGATTATTACCAGTCTCTTTTTTTGCTGGTAAGTTAAAAGTAGTTTTCTTTTGCTTAAGTATGTTTATAAGAAGTTGAATCTTGTTCCTTTAAGTAGAATTACTTTTTAAGATATATAATTTGTACATACACATATCCCAATTAGGGACAGGCCTAGCACAATGCTGACAGATCAAAAATCCTGTGACATTTTTGAGAATTACATGTCTTTTCAAATGCATCCAAAAAGACTTGGATATTAAAACAATAAAAAAAATTATATGATCTTTTAACCACACTGGTAGATCAAATATGAATACGATGATCTTTTAACCACCTTTGTACTACAAATACGAATACATTACATGTTTTATGCAACAATTAAAAGTTTAGAATTTTATGTTTCTATGTCTAAATTGTAGAGTAAACATATATTTGATATTACAACAGTACTAGAATCAATGACTAAACTGCATAACATCAATGTAGAATCAACGTCTACACTTCGTAGCAATGATGTATATGTTTCTCTCGAAAGGTCTTTAAACATTTTTTATTCTACCGATGTCATATTCATAAAGTTTACATACCATGTCAGGTTAAGAGTACTGTGCTTTTACTTAGGCACTAAATATCAATTCAGAGGCCCTAGGCCTAAGCCTGGTTAGTAGTTTTTATTCCACGGATGCCATATTTATAACGTTTACATATCAATGTCATTACAAAATTGATTCATAAGACTATTACAATTTAAACTACAAAATACTCAATTTTCAAATACAGTCTTTCAGGCTAGACTCAGTCCAAATGATTTTAATATACTAACTATTCAACAATTGCATATCTATAGTATAGGTAAACTAATGTTTTTGAGAATTAAAAATGGTTACTACCAAGATTTAATTACAATAAGTACTCACAGTGATGATTATTCCACGAGACAAAAAACAACACTAATCCGCATGTTTCCACTAACTGAACGATTTAGATCATTTATTAATTATATTGGTCCTGCATTATGGAATACATTTCCTACTGATATTATATCACTTAATAATATTAATATATTTAAAGGAAAACTCAGGCATTTCTTACTGACCAAAAGCTCATAATGTCCTATTACCTTTATTAATTGATAGTACCACCCTAGCTGTGTTTGGTATTATGTGGACTTGACTTGTTTATGTTTTTTTTTATTTTTATTTTTTATTTTCATGAAAATTTTTATGCTGTGGGAGAAGAGGGCACGTCAGGCCTATCAGGCACTAAATATTGTTTCATAGTCCCTTGGCCTAGGTCTTTTTAACAGTTTTTATTCTAACGATGTCATATTCATAATGTTTATGTATGAACTGAAGTTAATCATATTGCACTTTTACTTAGGCACGAGTTATTAATTTATTGGCCCTAGGCCTAGTAATTAATATTGAATGCCTAAGTAAAAGTAAATGCTATTAACCTGACTTGGTACATAAACTTTATGAATATGACATTGGTAGAATAAAAGTATTAAAAAGGCCTAGGGCCTATGAATTAATACTTAGTGCCTAAGTAAAACTGCAATGCTATTAACTTGAGTTGATAAATAAACGTTATGAATATGGAGTCGACGGATTAAAAACCGTCAAAAGGCCTAGGCCTAGGGCCTATAAATTAATATTTTGTGCCTAAGTAAAAGCGCAATATTATTAACTTGATTTGAAGTGTAAACACTGTCAATATTACATTGGTAGAATAAAAACTGTTAAAAAGGCCTAGGCCTAGGGCCTATAGATTAATATTTAGTGCTTAAGCAAAAACGCAATGCTATTGATTTTATTTGATACGTAAACTTATGAATATGAAGTCGGCAGATTAAAAGCTGTTAAAAAGGCCAAGGTATAGGCCCTATGAATTAATTAAGTAAAAGAAAAGTATTACAAACTTGACATGTTATGTAAATATTTAGTGCCTAAGCACAAGTGCAGCGTTATTAAAAAATCCCACCTTATCGTCCTTTTCTGAACACAGCATGAGTCATGTGTAATTCTGTTATTTCGTCGAACACTGTAGTTTTAAGAAATGTACGGCGATCTTCATACTCCCCTCCCTCCAGTTGAACTTTTGTGGCCAGTCACCCTAAGCTGGTATGAACTGGCATGAAAATTCAGACAAACAAAGAAGCTCCTTCCTGTCGTTAGGTTCCTAGGAAAACTGCCACACCTAATTAGGAAACTTGGAAAACTACCACACATAATTAGGAAACTTGGAAAACTGCCACACATTCAAAGTGTTCCTTGGATGAATAGCACTTTGTGCCCGGCCCCTTAATGAAAAACATGTGGCAGTTTTCCTGTGTGGCAGTTTTCGTGTGTGGCAGTTTTCCGGCGACCCCACCACACTAGGTAAATCATGAAAGTATGCCCCCCCCCCCCAACATTCAAACAGTATGTCAAATCGACTTATTAGTATGCCCATGATTACAATCAAAACGGCCATCTCGGACTTTTTTTCCTCGGATTTTTTTCCTGGACTTTTTTCCGCTTTATCAGCAGTCGCGGACTTTTTTTCCTGGACTTTTTTTTTTCGTGTTTATCAACAGTCGCAGACTTTTTTTCCTCGGACTTTTTACCGATCACCAGATAGTACAGGGTGTCTGTAATAAATGTGCAAAATTGTAAAGAGACTTTGTCGACACCCTGTATTATTTTTCAATTTTGAATACATAAATATAAACAATATAGCAAGTGATGCACCAAAGCAGTAGAACAATATTTCAATGCAATTCCCAATTCATGAATGGGAATTGCAAGTACGTTCACCCTAATTTGATATACTATTGCCACACTCAGTGGGGGTGGCCCAGGGGCCCAGACCCTCTCCATGAGGTATCACTTGGTGCTTTGTTCTTGGCTGCTTATTTTTAAATATATTTGTGTAGGTTTCTGAATATATATTTTATGTAGTATAATTGGAAAATCACTTTAGTAGTATGGCAGAGATATTTTCATCCCTTTCCAATATTTTGGACCCCCCCCCCCCCTAAAGAAATCCTTGGTGCATGACTGTATACAACTATTCAAAGGCACATCATTCCCTTTGTGAACAATCTTTCTAAGAAGATATGATGCTTATCCTGTGCTTGCTCTGAATATAATAGTGTTGTGAAGGACATCAGCTAACTACAGTATATTACCCTTACTTCTGGTTCATGAGATTACTTCAATTTTATTTCATGGAAATAAGCACATCATTTGATCTTAAGCAACCATGCACAGCACTTTCTGTTTTGAGATAAATACCAGTTTCCAGAAAAAAAAGGAGTATCTCAAATGTAAATATATATACTGAAAAAACTAAAGTGAAACATAAAGACTGGAAATGATAAGTAATTGTTTTCACTGCTGATCAACATTCTTGATGTACAACACAAGAGAAATCAAGTTAAAATTTAATGAAAAAGTATGAACACATGGTCACTGTGAATTTTGCCATAAATTCCATTAACCACTTCAGCAACTCTCCAGTAATCCCATCTGCATACCTTACCTAAGTATGTCAAATATTGCACCCATCAATCAACTTTCAAATGAATAAAGTATATGAACTGAATTCACAGCCACAACAGAATAGTAGAGGCAATAGCTCTTCCACCATAGCAGTCAATTTTCCATCCTGAAATCAAGCATATAGGGTAGTAAATTTCCAGTTCTTTAAAATAGAAGTACCAGGAGGTTTGTATGAACCTGACCTAACCTCCAACATTTCTGCCATGTGTGCTCAATTTAGTTAACATCTAACCTATTTGAATGAGACAGGTACATACACATGCAAAACATCCTAATGAAAACTTAAAATCAAATAGCATCAATATCATGGATAGATCAAGCAGGGAGGCACCTACCCACCAAACTCTTGACTTTTTCCTATAAAACAGCTGTGATCACAGATAATTAACTTTCAGACCCATAAAATACTTCTAAAAGCAACTTATCTCTTCTTTGAAGTAGATAATTTATTCCCTTGAGCTAGCTTTAGCAGAGAGAAAACTAAAATGTGTATGCTCTCCTTACAAGTTTTTGAAGACCAGAGCATCATGCACATGGATGAAATAACCTTTGGATGAAATAACTCTGGTTGCAAGGTTAACATTTCCCCAATAAGTTCCTGTGTTAACATGGTGAGGGAAAAAAAGAATCAGTATTTGGTGAAAATTTGAAAAAAATTTCAGGCTGATCCACCAGATCCTAATTTTATAAAGCAAATAGTACAAGTAGTTTAAATGCACAAGCAACATTGCAAAACAAAAAACAATAGCATGGTTAAAACTCTGCCGGGAAAAAAAAAAAAAAAAAAAGTTCAGCCTAGTGTCTCGAATTTGGAAGGCAAATGACATTGTTTACTTTTTAGCACCCCCTCCCCCCCCTTCAAAATATATGGTGAATGGTGAATGCAAACATCTAAGATTTTGGGGAACTTGAATGAATGTGTGAATCCTTCAAACTTACAGAAATTTTGATATATAAAATGAATTTTTTGTTAAATTTAGCATTGTACTATTCTGTGAAATGGAGGTAGTACTCTCAGTGAATGTCTAAGACAGTAGTAGAAACAACATTTTCATAATTGTAGCTTAAAACAATGAGAGAGGGTAGATACTCGGTGTCAGGTTACAAACTAAAATTCATAAACAACCTTGTGACAGCAAATATTAACAAGAAAGATGACACCAAATTTTCAGGTATAATGAGCATGTCTTTTGAATCTGTTCTGATGCGAATTAAATTTACCAAAGCTATTCAAAATCAATGGAACCGGTATGGAAAACAGTAGTATCTGACCGAAAAAGAAGTTTTCCAATCGGGTTTTTAATCCTGCAGACATTGTTGTAAACGGAAACGTGAACTTACGCCCTCTGGTGGCAGACTTGTGTGTTAAGAAAAATCTAAAATTACATGAGAAACATTTCGCAGAGGAATCGCTCTCCAACAAAGAAAGAATTTTTCAAATCGGGTTCTTAGAAGCAGAGATATCGACAAGTATAAGATATGCATCTATGTCCCCTGGAGGAAAAAACATGCATTAATATAAGAAAGTATTTTCAAAAGGTTCTCCGATGTGAGCGGTATCGGTCCATGAAAGAATTTTTCCAGTCGAGTTTTCAGGAGCTCAGATTTTACTGCAAATACATCAGATGCAGAAATTAACACTTACACTCCCTGGTGGCCAAACAATTCTTTATAAAATATTAGAAATTATATGCTGATCATTTGCTATCAGAAGCTGTATCTGGTACAGAAGGAATTTTTCAAATCGGAGTTTTAAAAGCAGAGATATTGAGAAAAACACAATTTACCTTTATGCCCCTAGTGGAAAGTATATGCATTACTTGAAAATTTTGAATTTATACAAGAAAAATTTTACACTGGATACGCTATCTAACAAAGAAGGATTTTTTTCAAATCCAACTTTTAGAGGCAGAGATGTTGACAGAAATAAGATAGACATCTACGCCCTCTGGTGGAGAAACCATGCATTATTATAAGAAGAAAATATTCTCAAATGTTTATCGACATGTACTGTATCGGTCCAAGAAAGAATTTTTTTCAATCGGGCTTTTAGAAGCTGATATTTTGCTGCAAATACCTACGAAGCAGAAACTTAGCGCTTACGCCCCCTGGTGGCCAAACCATATTTTTTTTAAATTAGAAATTACAATTAAAAATTTTCACACCAGGAGCTGTATCTTGTTCTGGGAGAATTTTTCTAATCGGAGTTTTAGAAGCAGAGATACTGGGGAAAGCGCAATTTACCTTTACTCACCCTAGCAGAAAGTCAGTGAGTTACTTGAAAATTTTTAAATTATATTAGAAGCATGTCGCACCAGACACTCTGTCCAACAAAGAAGAAATTTTTCAAATCGGATCATTAGAAGCAGAGATATTGACGAAAACAAGATATATATCTACGCCCCTGGTGGAGAAACGATGCATTATTTTAAGAAGAAAATATTCCAAAATGCACATGAGTAGTATCGGTCATGCATTATTTTAAGAAGAAAATATTCCATTATGCACGTGAGTAGTATCGGTCCATGAAAGAATTTTTTCAATCAAGATTTTAGAAGCTCAGATTTTGCTGCAAATACATTAGAAGCAGAAATCAACATTTATGCCCCCTGGTAGCCAAACCATTTTACACCAAAAGTTAGAAATTACATACAAAATATTTCCCATTACGAGCTGTATCCGCTGAAGGAAAAAAATTTCAAATCAGAATTTTAGAAGCAGAAATATCTTGGGAAAAGCAATTTACTTTTACGCTCCCTTGCGGAGAACACATGTCTAACTTGGAAAAGTGACTATGCCTAAAATGATCTTTGACATGAATGGAATCAAAAAGAAAAAGAATTTTTAGAATTGGATGTTCAGAAGCAAATATATGGAATAGAACAAGTTTTGAATTCGATATCATCTGCATTTACGCCCCATAGCTGTAAAATTTTTCATCAAAAAAAAATAAATAAATAAAGGATCATCATTCACACATTTCAAGCTTCCTAATGCAAAAAGAATTTTTCAAATTGGACTATTAGTTGCAGAGATATCTTGTCTACAGACGGACAAACCAATAACATAAGCATGATCTTTTTTTACAAAAGACGTGCTGAAAAGATGATGTAAGCTAAAAATTGTGAAGAAATAGTAACTTATTATAGGCCATGGAGGTTGTTTCCATTGTTCCCAGTGATAACAGACATTGAATAAATACTACATACAGTGTGTACCTCCAAGTTTTTTTTCTACTAAAGATAACATCACCAGCATCATGTAAAATCTACATGAACGGAATTATTTGGCAATATTTCTGCCAAGCATTTAAAAATTTGTGCCCCCCCAGTTTTTTACAGCTGGCATCATGATTGGTGACAAAGATATCAAAAATGAATATAAAGGAGTTATGAATAAAGGAAGCAATTTAAAAAATTCTTCAAAGAAATAAGAGAAACTTGTGATTGTTGGGCAAACATATGCTGCAATACAACAGCTCAAGAATTCTGGAAACAATGAATCCCTTCGAAGGAATTACTGCAACATCTTTGGGGA
The DNA here is from genome assembly GCA_039090855.1 of Macrothele yani. Taxonomy (NCBI): domain Eukaryota; kingdom Metazoa; phylum Arthropoda; class Arachnida; order Araneae; family Macrothelidae; genus Macrothele; species Macrothele yani. The sequence goes on from CM077021.1 coordinate 33,316,796, forward strand.
GGTGGGGGAAGATCAGAAAATTCTGTAAGCAATAAGAGATCAAGAAAATGAAAATACTATGGCTAATAAAGCTAACAAAAATGAAATCATAGCCATTATGTACATGAAAGATATTAAAAAACAACTTTGTGCTAAGTATTTACCAAAACTGTTTACCTTTCATAATGAGAAATCTATTATTACAAACTTGAATATTAAAAACAATTAAGCAATCAGTTTCTCAAAATTTTACCATTACTTGTAAAAAAATTTTTTTCCAGAAATGATTTCGGATCGGCTTTAGTCATCCAAAGCTACATAAATTGTCATCTAGTATTAACCAAATCACAGCATTCACATTATAGCACTTAAAATTCAGGCAACTTCCCTGTGAGCATCAGGTCAATATGAAAAATTCAGATCACATCAATGAAGTTTGCATGAGGAAATAATATGATTCTCTGGAGATCATTAGAAAATAATTTTATTCAGAAATGTCCAAAACCATTTTGCTAGTTTTCCAATGCCCTGACATCTAAAAGCATATGTGAAAATGAACTCTTTAAAGCTTCTTTTTGAATTTAAATTTTGCACTTAAAGAACCATTATGATTTTTATTAGAATTTTAAAAGTTACTGTACCTGCACATTTTTGTTGCAAAACTGGGTTTTTTTTTGCAAATTATATGCCTGAAACAAAATCAAATGTGATAAATTATGTCACTCTGTGAAATATTTCCGTCAGAAGACCTACAGAATTAGATTATTTTAATGATATACATTTCTAGTCAACTCACAATACAGCAGATATTCTTTTATGATCTCTAGCAAACAAAGGTTGTTGATGATGCTTCCAAAATTGAAATGACCATGCACAAAAATCACACATTGTTATATTTTGATGTGATACAAAATCTGCAGAGATGAAGGCTTTTTTGGTTTTCTCCGTGATGGCATTCCAACTTTCTGTGTCATACTTTTCTTCAAGAATATTTTTGCATTCTGCAGAAAGAGTAAGAAAAGAATTTTCAAGTGGTCCAGTGATGGCAGTAAATCATAGTAGTTGTTCTAAAACATACACAGCCACATTTTTCTGAGATGTAACACTGAGTATGATCAACAACTGATCCACAATGTACTCCCAATTCTTAACACTTCCTTTCTGGAAAAGCAGATGTGGATCAGAACCACATATGAGAAATTTCTTGGTGAAACCATAGTCACAAAATGAGTAGAGCAAGCACTTGTTGGAAGGGGCAACATCACGATGGTAGCTGATGTCAGAACTGTGCTCTATAAGCATTTCCAATGCAGCACAGGATTCATTATTCAGTGCACTAAAAGCCAGAGGGAACGAAGAATGTATTTTCACCACACCATTCCTGTTTTCCCTGGTAAGGAAAACTAGATTCACACTGGCTCCATAGTGCAATAAAATCTTCATGGTCTCAGTGTCTCCAAGAGCTGTAGCAAATGACAGGGAAGTTTCGTAATGAGAAAGTGGCAGAATGTAGTCACTATTTGGCCAATGAAGATCCAGATGCCCCTGCCAATCATGAAAAAAATGCATCACTCTGCGAAAGGTGCTGTTAACTGGAATGCCATATGAAAGCAGCATTATCAAGGACATATAATTTTTTCTCTGAACAGCAATCTGTAGAAGACAGGCAGTAGGATTTGGAGGATACAGAAGCTGCTGGAAATCTACCTTGAGCAATAACAGTTTAACACAAGCAATATAATTTCCCTAAATAGTAAAATGAAGGGCAGTGACTGAATTCGATTCAGATCTGGTAATCTGTCTACATGGAAATTTACATCTGCTCCATAATCAAGTAGCAGTTTTACACACTCTGAAATGACCATTTTTAGCAGCAGCCATAAGTGGAGTACCCTGGAATTTTGTTGCAAAAAATCAATCAGTTTCTTCTGCCCTCTATCCACAACTATTTGAAGAAGTTCCTTTAAGATAACACTCTTACCTTGTTCTGCAGCTAAAAAAAAATTAGCGTTGTTTCATTGCTGGCTTTTGTTTGTACAGAGGCATTTGCTTGAAGAAGACATTTTACTATTTCCCAGTAACCTCTCACTTCTGCTTCAAGCACAGGACTACGTCCAAAGATGTCATAAAACTCAGGATCTTCAAGCCTGTAATTCAGCAGTTGAACAACAATTCCCAATTTTCTCTTCATTGTTGCCTTCAGCAAAGGGGTTCTGCCTTTAATATCACAAACATTTGCATTGGTTGGCTCCACAGCTCAACAGTAAATGAACAGCTTTTTCTGAAGATTTACCACATTTTTTTTTTTTTTTTTTTTTTTTGGCAAGCTAACAGTAGAGGAGTTTTGCCAGTAACAGTGGACTGATTTACATCAATAGAATTGGATTTCAGCAACTCTTTCAAACACTGAACATCTGTGGGATGTTCTGCTGCAGTATGAAGTGAAGTCCAACCTATGATGTCAAGCAGCTCAGCAGCACTTGAAGTGGTAACCCTATGCAACACTCCAGGCTCCGTTATAATTTGGCAAAGTATATTAACATACAAAAATACTAATTACCAAAAATCCTGATGTTCAGTGAAACTTGATCACTAATTATGGTTAAACTTTAGTAAATATGCAGTGGGAAAGAACTATTTTTTTTTTATCATCAAATGAAAACATTAGAAGAAAACTTGCCATCATTTATGACTAAAACCTAACACCACTGGTAAAGTAAAACAGCACCATTTATAAAAACTGAGACTGATTGTAGGCATCACATTCGCACCGGGTTTACTATGGGACTGCTGTTCATCAGTGATGATCGAGACATCCAGATGATGGTTAAGATGCTGTTGGGTTTGAGGCTGAGCGTAGTCATCAGTTACTGGCTTATGAACTGTGATCACCATTTGTAATATGTGATAAGCCGAATTTGCAAAAATCAAGACAACTGAAAGTAAAATATTTTAAAGGTACGTTTTGTTTTCTTTAATTTAAGGAATTATTTTGTTCAGTATGTAATTTATAAAGGTTCTTTTTTGGAGTAAAATTTGAGGAGGAATCTTCTGCTCATAAATAAATTGGTTATTTTAAAGGGAGTGTTAGATGTATACATTATATGTATACAATTGATGTACACAGCCTAAATGTATACATTTAAGAAGTTTTATAGTTCTGAGGATCAATTTTCTGGACAGAATGGCACCTGTTAAACGGTATTCCTGTAAAATTTGTGGGAAAATTTACAGCAGTAGAAGCAGTTTGTGGAAACATCGTAAAGTTAGCTGACATAGTGCTCATCGACCTGTGCCAATTGCAAAGGCCTCCACAAATTTTACATGCATATATTGTGAAAATTCCTTTTCTCGTAGATTCACATTTAAAAGGCACTGCAAATGGTTTTCACATTTTCTCAATGATTTTGGCCAGATCGAATGCTTAGAAGATAACTGTGAACGAAAGTTTAAAACATTACAGAAGTTCATTTGTCATTTAAAAGAACACTGCCATGAATTTCAAGAAAGATCACATGAATTTCCTTCTAAAGCTGAATTGGAATCATGAAAACAGCAAATAGAAAATCACCAAAAATACAATTACGTAAAAGCTTTTGGTACTGTTGCTACTTCTGCTGGAGAAACTTTATATTACAGGTATCATAAATCTGGTAAAAAAAAGTCTATAGCAAGACCAAGAAAATTGGCTTTTTATGTGCAGCATACACAAATGTACATATACAAGAATCAGGGTGTGTATCTGTGAAGTACAACTTGTCTCATTATAGCCATGAAAATGTATTGGCTGAGATGCACATCCCACATGAAAATAAAAAATTAATTGTTCAACAGCTTAGTTATGGCATACCTCCTTCAGTCATATTGGAAAAATAAGGGATTCATTGACAGGTGATCCTCATCGAAGACATTTGATTACTCCAAAAGATCTAGAAAATCTTAAGAACTCTTGTGGAATTGGAAAATTGAAAAAGATAGTAATGATTCAACTAGTGTCCATCTTTATAAGGAAGAGCTGATATCTCAAGAAAATGCAAATATCTTGCTATATAAACCTCAAGATTCATTCTCACAAGGGTGTCCATCGTTAAAGTATGAAGATTTCATACTAGAAATTCGGACTCCACTGCAATTGGATATGTTTAAAAAACTTGGCCCAGATCAGGTAATTTGTATATACTTTACCTTGTGAGTAAAGTCTATACAAATTACCTGTCTGGACCAAATTGATTTTGTTTAATTACCATGATGGTAAAAGACGAGTTTGAGGAAGGGTTTCCTATTACATGGTGTATTAGCAACTGAGAAGATCATGAGGTTCTTATTGCATTTTTTACTAGTACTATTAAGAATAAAGTAGAAAGCCTTTTACCCAGTTGTGTTATGACCGATGACGCTCCACAGTTTTACCAAGCATGGATACAAGTTTTTGGTGAAGCGCCTAAGAAGCTACTATGTGTTTGGCATATAATAAAAGCATGGTCAAAGAATCTAAACATGATTTGTGATAGAACTAAAGAAGAGAGCTTCCTGATGTGGCTAGAGGTTTACCATACCTTGATGGTACTACTGGCAGAGCAAGATGAAAATAAATTTACACAATTCATGCAGGCATCTTATGAAAAGTGGGATGAAAGCAGTTGACAAGAATTTGCCGAATATTTTTACAATTTTTATTACATGGGACCAACAGAAGGGGCTGCTTGCTATCGGCTAGGCTGTGGTATCAATACAAATATGTTAGTGGAGGCATTCCATCGACGCCTGGAACATAATAACACGAGAAGGAAAGTTAATAAGCATGTTGACAAATTGATGTATTTCCTTTTTTAATTTGCCAAAGATAAAGGTTTTGAGCATTTAATTAAACTGTACAAAGGAAAAGGGGATGTGTATAAGCAAAACATGTCTCATGTAAAGCATGCAAAAAGTTTGAAAATGTCATTTTCTAATGTGACTGTTGTAGATGAAAAATCTTTTTATGTAAGATCTGCTACTGCCACAGATGAATATTTAGTGACTGAAAATGATGTGAATCACACTAGATGTGAAATTAAATGCACTTTGTGTGGTATCTGTAAACATGCCTTTTCATGCACATGTTGCTGCTACCTTCTTCAGTCTGTTATGCGTAAACATATTCATCTAGTATGTGAATATAGGAAGAATAACAACATTTCAAGTGTGACAGCTGAGGAGTAAGGATTCTACCCGAGATTGTTGCTGGCCACTTAAGAAAATCATCTTCCACCATTGATGAACTGTGGAGAAATTTGATTGCGAGAACACAGCATTTGCTGCAAACGTTAGAAAATGAAGTTGATCCTGTAGTTTTAAAAGAAAACAAAAAAATCTTTGTCAGCTAATGAAAGGTGCTTGTCATTACACCAAACATCCATTTCATTTTCTATTGTACACCAATATGCACCAAATCAAAATACTGCACGAGAGGCAATTCAAGTCCACAAGGAAAAAGAATACACCTCAGCAAAGAATTGCGAAACCTGCAGTTGCAGCAATGAAAAGTATTTTAGAAAAAATATCTCATTGTACCGAGGAGAGACTGACCAATTCTGAATCTGCTGTTGAATTTTAACTATGGTAAGGAATGATAATGAATCACTTCCTGTTGGCAATGTTGACTATGCTGTCTGTGCTAATGAAAATGACATTCATTTAGAGCAGCAAATATGTGCCAACTATGTTGATGTTTTTACTGTGCATGATCAGGACATTATGTCCCCAAGTACATCAGTTGGTAACGTAAAACCATCAGACAAAGAATACAGAATTCTAGAATATATTTTAGGTGGCAGTACACAAGACTTGCTGAAACAGAAGAAAATTACAGAAGTTTGTGATTTTCCTAATGATCATGAATGCATATCTAGTGAAATTTTAAATGTTAATTTGCATCTTATAAAAGCCTACTTTTCAAAAGATGCATGGAAAATAGTTGAACAGAGAGTCAAATCTTTAGAACAAGAGTGGCAATGTTGGGACTGCAATGTACTTTCTGACCAGTATAATAATGATAAAATGTGATTTTTGTGAAAAGTATCATTTTCATTGCAAATTTTTAGAAACGGGGCATTGTGAAGAATGGCATTGCAGGAGTTGCAGAATTATACTTGCATTGGATAGCATGTAGCAGTTTCTAGTGAACAGCAGTCACCAAACTTGATGGACAAGAAAGTGTTAATTTGCAAAACTTTGTATTCTGAAGTAATGAAACTCTATACATGCCAGTTGGAAAACTTTCAGGACTTGTGTGTATCTTTATTCTCAACAAATTCCTTCTGTAAGAAAAGGTAAACCATACAAGGCATATTGAAATTACTGCATTTTACATTTGTTATAAGTAAACTATGGTCGCCAACTTGTTGGACAAGAAAATGACAATTTTGAAAACTTCCTTTTCTAAAATGATGAAATTTCATACATACCAGTTGGAAAACTTTCAGGACTGGTTTGTTTTCAACAAATTTCAGGACTGGTGTGTTTTTTTTTTCTCAAGAAATTTCTTTTCCTTGTAAGAAAAAGTTAAACATACAAGGCTGCAACTAAACATGCTGATATTTGATTTCACATTCGTTATAGAAAATTATGGTCAACAAACTTGATGGACGAGAAACTTAACAATAATTTGCCAAATTTCCTATTCTGAAGTGATGAAACTCCATATATGCCAGTTGGAGATGTTTCAGGACTAGTGTGTGTATTTACTGTATTTTGAACAATTTTCTTCTCCTGTAAGAAAAAAAAACGTGCAAGATTATAGCAGAATGTAGTCATCTCAATTCCAGTTAACCATCATCAGTGATCATTGCTGATAGTTGCAAAAAGGGTTTTGTGGATTTGTTCGACTTGGAAAAATGAACTGTTGATTGTACATGTGCTGCACATCTGTTCCATTTTGTGTGTGTGTGTGCATGCATGTTGATAAATTTTCAGCTTTATAACATTTCAAGTTGGTTTTTTTAACTTCTGTTTAGCATTTTGAGTTGAAATAGTTATTTTCATTTTCTTGGTTGTGTGTTGCAGGTGCTAGTTTCTTTTTGTTTTTTGAGAAAATGTGTTCCCTTCTCCATGAAATCATAGGAGATGTATATGTTTTCTTATTATGGAGAATGTTACTTTGTTTCATCAGTTATTTAGAAAATCAAGTTCATTTCACAAGTCACCACCACGAATTCAGTTTCGTTACTCCAAGTTTCATTCATTAGGATTCCTCATTTCAAGTACAAATGGTATTTCATTTCATTTGCAATTCTACTTGCAGTGGTGCAATGTGAAAACTTTTTCTTGCATTAACAAATAAGTTACGTTGGTTTTCAGGCTGAGGTTTTTTTTTTTTTTTTTTTTTTCTGTAGTATCTTTTTTAAAAATAATTGTTTATGCTTCAAGCAAGAAATATGGAAATTTATTCTGTCTTGTGTATTTGATGTCTTGTATTGGGAAACCCAGTATTATTATTATTATTTTTTTTTTTTTTTTGTGACGGGCTGGCTATACACCTGGGACCCTGGTTGCGGTGGCTATGGCATCCTGCCTGCCTTATGATCACCAGTCTTGTTGTTGTGAACTGTACAGCACAGCTACCTGTTTTGTGAGAGTCTCCAGGCTTTCTCAAAGTTTTACTTTGTGAATTGTACCTCGTTTCTTTGAGCCAGTTGCAGGCGCGACTGGTACGAGGAGCGACATTAACTTGTTATTTATTTTGCAGGTTTGGTTGACTCTGGGGGCATGATAGAGAGGGAATGTGTTATTCATTGCCTAATTGTGAGTGAATATAGGGGGAGAGATGGCTGTGGTGTGTTGGTTCAATGTGAATGCCTGGCATGTGAAACCTGGTGGAGGTGAGAATAACCACTGGGTAGAGTAACATGGGCCTACGAGAGCTCTTCTCTTAGGCTAGTATGTATCGGGGGTTCATGTGTTTTTGCTCGAGGAACCACGGTGTGTGCATGGGTGTGTGTGATTATATCACCTGCCAATCTGACCTCATGACTACAATATTCATGAGGGGAGGGGAGGCACCATGTTTTTGGTGATTTGGGCCACAATCAGCCAAGATGCTCTTATGGGTTCACCACAGCTGACTTTCTGTACTGGTGAGAGGATGTCGTGTGAGAGCACATTATGGCACTTCTCCCATTTCAGTGTAAAAAGTGAAACTTATACGAAGGCATGAAACAGAAGAGTTTAAAATGAATTCTCTTTAGTTTTAATTAAAAAGTTGTTCAGATATATTCTTGCAGTTGAATCTTTATCTCATGTATATAATTGCTACTCCAATCCATCATGGGATATGAATATTTAATATGAGTAGAAAATCGTGTATTTAATATTAAAATACAATAGAACCTCATTTATATTGTGGAATAACTTTTTTACGGGTCTTATAGAGGTTATTTTTCAGGAAAGTTGGTTGTCAAATTTTCGAACTAAAGCCTAGTTCGTCATCAGGACTATGTCACTGGAGTAGTTGCTGCCACTCAATTGGAAGAGTCCATCCACAATTATTGTTCTTTTTCGAACTAAAGACTGTCGCAACAGGCTTTAGTTCGAAAATTTGACAACCAACTTTCATGAAAAATAACCTCTATAAGACCCGTAAAAAAAGTTATTCCACAATCACTATGAATAGAGGTGCCATAAATGCATTTACAACTCATTTATATGTTTTTATCACTGATACATGAAGTGTTGTTGATATAAAAATTTTGCATTGACCTTAATGTTAAACTTCCCCTGTTTTGTTTATATGTTTTTTCAAATATATATTGATTTTATTTGGCACCTTGAAAAACATGTAAACAAGGTTCCACTGTCTGTATTTTCAGCTTTTCCAAAGTGTTGCATTTATGCTTCTGTGTACCTTTCCACAGCAGTTGCCTACAGGTTTGTTTACATTTGAGATTGTGCTTCTCCATGTGCCACTAAGAGAGAGATATATAAATAGTTCCACAAGAACTGAAATTAAAAACGTTGGCTTACCCAGAGTAAACAATAAATAAATAATTCAATCAGAAATAATACACCATAAATTTCCTTATCTCAGGGCTGTTTTATGTGCAAACATTTAATTTCCTTTGATCTCTTCCAGGTCTTGGTATCAAGTGTGAAACAATGTCTCCTTCTGTGGCACAGTACTCCAATGGCTGATGGAAATAATTATATTTTACTATGTCTTGAGAACAGAATAATCATACATAGCAATTATTATCCAAAGTGTCAGGGAAACACCTACGGATATAACTGACTGAAGGCCAGAAAACCATCGTGTAGTGACACATGAAGAGCTATCTAAAACATCTAAAAAGCTGTCGCAACTGCACTTAAACACTTCGGAAGTCCATCATATCTGGGGAGCCTTTCCCATTTGCATTAATTCCTTGAAGTATTAATTTTATCACAAGTCCTTTTATAACTGCCATTACAGGTAATGTTATACCTGGGGGTAGACAAATCCAAGGTGCCTGAAGTTTTAAATTCTATTCTGAAAATGTTATTTTTTAAAATCTGGATTTCTATTATGCAACTTCTATGTCTTAAAAGCAACAAGTGCAATATACAGGTTTTTTATCTTTTTTTGTAGACTACTTACCATAAAACCACAATAATGAAGTTGCCAGTAATTTTTGGCAATATTGCCAGCAGAGTCATGTACGAGTTAATATTGTGTGCATTCTGCAGCAGTATTCATAGTAATGATTCAGGCTGAAGTTCCATGGTGCAATCCAAGAAAGAAAGGCTCACACATGAAATGCAGGTATCAGAAATGCTCATAGCCTGGGCATTAATTTCATGTGGAATGCTTATAACTGTGTTTATTCATTAGTTTTAATTGAATGCTATGCACCAGAAGACAAGGCTGAGCTTTCTGAAATGCAGCTGTTAACACAAGTGCATAATATGTTCGATTGTTTTAGCTGTAGATGTTGCACTGAATTATTGAACATTTTTTAATAATTTAGACTGTTGAAGGTCTTAATTTTGTATATATATATATATAACTTTTGTTTAAATCACTCATGGTCTTCTCTTTGTGTCTTTTGAAAAAAATTAGCTAGCACCTGAAAAATTTGGAGTTTTGTCTATCCCTGATTATTTGCTGTTGTATTGATGTGCTTATGTTCAGGGTTCCAACTAATTTAGAAATGACCTCTTACTAAATGGGAAGCCTCCCTGTCATATAAAACACTTAATTTTATTACTTTAGTTTGTTTAAACATTTTTTAATTTGAAGTGATTTGTGGATGGTTTCAAAAAATTAACTTTCCATAAATGCAAAATATTTGGGGTAATATTATTTTAAAGTTAATGAAGTGTTTCTTACAAAAGCAATCAAAAGGCAAACTCCACCTAGTGGCACCATGCCTTGAGAACGGAGCTTTCTCACTAAATGGTGTCGAGGTCAGGTATTCTTTCATAAACAACTAGTGTTCATTTCTGCATAGTACTTGTGAAAGAGCCTGTGCATGTGGATTTTATGCTTCCATGGTAGAACAAATGTTTTGATGTAGTCAGCTGCAATTCCATCTCAGGTTTAACAAGTGAGTATAAATGTTGGCTGTTGCCACATGATTTATCAGTGGAATTATTTAGACCTTCCATGGATCTCATTTGAAGAACTATGTATGTCATGTGGAAAAAGTAAGATTTTCCTAAATTACTTTTTTTTTAATGTTACAGATGTTTTCAGTGCACTACAGCTGCTGTGAAATGAAGATTGATTTTTGTTGCTGACCTCATCCTTTCATTTAAAACCCCATAGCATTATCGTTCACCACCCCAGCCTGCAGTGGTCTAAATGTTGGCTTGTAATCATTCATCCTAGTGGGACAAAATTCAGTTTCCGGTTTAGTTTTGGGTGATGGACTTTGGTCACCATTAAACTGCCTATAAGTAACATTTCTTTGCACAAATGACTAGTGCTCTTCTGTAGTACCTAGGTTTCATAAATGTATGCAGAGATACCTGAGTACTATGAAAGAGACTTACACTTTCATACAGAATCATTCTGGACCTTTATTTTTTATTAAAAGGTTTAACCACCACCGTGAGCAACTCAATGGGCTATAAGAAGTTGCCCATCCCTAATTTAGGGTCACTGGCTCCAGGGAAAGGAGAGAGCCAGTGCCATAAGACAAACACAGCATCCATGCCACACCGGGATTCGAACCCGGACCCCTTTTGGATGAACGGTGAGAAGCCATCGCTTAGACCATTGCACCACCATTCTGGACCTTTACAAGAACCCATCAGTCCTGTGAAAACCTCAACAAGACAGTTATGACTTTCAAAGCTTAATGCACTCACCTACTAATTTCACCATCTAATCTGGTTTCTCTGTTAAACATGCTAACACAAACTCATTGACCTGGTCTCTCTACGTACCATTCAGACTGATCTTACATGCAGTACTAAGTTACTAAAAAAAAAAAAAATTCCTTTGAGCACAACATACTGTGCCACTCCTGCTGTCAAATAGTAGAACTATCAGAACACAGCAACATGCAAACAGAAATTCCATAATACTGTTTCTTTTGGCATCAAGCTTGGGTTTGGGTCATAAAATGTCAAATATAATCTGTGTGCATAGAATATCCAACACAATACATAAATAATAACTGAATGTCAGTAGTGTATGGGTGACTACGTGTTTCTGCGGTTGAGCAAAAGAGACTGGAAAAGGGAAGTGTGATTTTATCTTGCTGTTCTGAATGTCACTTCTTCTTATCAAAGGAATAGCTTTATATTTTCCATGCCATTAGTTACTCTGGAAATGGGGGTTTGACTATAAAGAAAACTTAGCTGTTAACAAGGGTCTGTAACCCATGTTCAAATTCTAGATACATGGAAAACGCATCGGACACGTGTATATTTTCTTGTAGTGACTATTCAAAGCAAATAGAATATAATTCTGAATTTGCTTGTACAGCTTACTGTTCATCCATGCAATACCTCTCAGAAAACTTGAATTTGCATCTCCTGATTACCATTAGAGTATACTAACCATTACACCACCCAGGACAGCGAAATTACAAGCAACTGAGACTAAGCAAACTTGGCTTAGGAATCAAAGTCCTCAGATTTTTGCTAGTCGAAGCTTCCTCATAGCGTTTTAACCTAATTCCCATCCGGAAACAGATTCAGGTCTGAAATCACCAATACCACAGATAAATCAATGAAGGAAGAAATATTCTTCCTGAATGGAATTCCCACTCCAGGGCGATGAAAGGAATTCCCACTCCAGGGCCCCACTCCAGGGCGATTTCTGAGAGGTATAAAACATGGATGAACAGTTAAGTTGTACAAGCAAAGTCAGTAGTTATATTCTATTTAATAAACATGTTAATTTGGTCTCTTTTTTGACAAGAAACAGGTACCAAAAAGAGACACCAAGTGATGCTTAATTGCAGCATCTCTGTACCACTTTTTTTCCACAGCTTTATTTGACAAATACTTTGTACATGGAGCATACTCACAAAACAACTCCTAGGACAGAGAGCTAACGTAAGAGTAAAAAAAAATGCTAATTTATGCACACAGTGTTCAAAAAGTACCACTTTTATTATGGTTTACAACGGTATCACTGTCTTCTTCTTAAAGCAATAATACAATTAAAAATTACCGTGAAGTACAGACGAAAGTTCCAGCCTAGCACAATGAATATAGAAAATAATTAACATGCGAAATAGCAACAGCTGTAAATAAGGAAATTTATGTAATAACTAAAGCTGAAAAAGTATTTACCGAGTGGCACAAGTGTGTTGATTTCAGTGCCCAAGACCACTATGAAAATCTACACATCCAATTAAATGCAATGACATATGTTAGCTGGAAGGCATGCTATCTTTTTTGCTATAAGCATTGTATTTCAAAGTCTTAATACACTTTTTGGAATTCTGCTAGAACTCGAGCTAGGATGTCAGTCTTCGCAATCACACAGTCCAAATGCAAATGGAGGAAGTTAATTCAGGAATGTTGTCATTTCAACTAATGGATATGCATCTACCTCAACACTTTTCTGTGAAGAACATGCAGTCCCAGGCATGACTGTGACTTCTTTAATTCTTTCTATTAAATACATTGCAAGAACCTCCACAGTGACCAGAACTTTCCACTTTAGGAGTTTTATCTTCCACATGGCTTTCTTGAATTTTTTGGCTATTCGGTGCAGATGATGATCGTCGTGTTCTAGGTAAGGTCTGTCCAACTGTCTTAGGCGACATACTGCCAGCCAAAGCATCAGATAAGCTGGAACTGCTGGTAGTTGACTGTGCTTTGTTTATGGATCTCATTTCATTTTCCCTCAGCCACTCGAAGTATGATTCAAGTGCTACTTGCTCTTCAATGGCTTCATTTGTTACTTCCCAATCAGTTGTTGCACCTTTTTCTGCAAGCTGAAGATTTTCAAATGCTGTTACAGCAGCACTGGCCATTTTCATATCAGCAACACCAGGCTTGAAAGATGGACCTAAACCTACCCCAGCTGTAAGCTTATATGAATCAACAATAGAATTGAAATGATTTATGTGATAACTCAATCGAATAGATTCCTCATCTGTCTTCTGTGCTCCAAATGTATTTAATGGTTGTGAACCATAATAGTAAACTTCTATACGTCGATTAAACATTTCTGACATTGCTTGAATTTCCATGTGATTACCATAAACATGATCAGAACGCTTCCTCTGAATGTACTTTTCAAAGTCTTCAGTAACAAAATGTGAGTAATAATCAGAATTTTCAGCCATGTAATCCATACAAAGCTTTCTTACAACTCTGTGCATTTCTTGGTCTCCATACACCTGATCAGCAACAGCCCTGAACAGACATGACCCATCTCCAACCATCTTTTTGATTGATAAACTCTTTTTTCTCATCAAATGTTCAAACCTCTTTTCTTTTGCTTTTAGGTCCATCGGAGTTACCACATCAACAGAACGGTCATACTCATCGCCACTATTATATCCTGATGGATCCTCCTCTCTGTCATCCTGATTTAACTGATGTGCATTGGATGGTCTCTCTTGTGATTCAGCGGAATTTTGATATGTTCGTGAAGTGTTGGACCTCAAATTATGACCAGTAAGAGACTGCAATTTTCTAAAACTACGAAGGGTGGCCTCGATTGATGATGTTTGGAATGACCATAACCTCTACTAGTTCCGTCATAATTATCAACATTCAAATTAGAAGAATGTACAGGTCTCTTCTCTTCACTGGAAGAATGAGAAGTACGTGTCAGAGAGGAGCTACGGGTTCTCGATAATCTTGCAAGACCCTCTTGAGAATGATATTTATGCCTATGACGATCGTTTGGATCAGAATTATCGTCTGGAGTTTTCTTTTTGGGTAACAGAGACATTTTTACGATCTACTGAAATTTCCAGTCTATTAAATAATAAATATCTTCCAAGCACTCACAATTAAAATAAAGAAAAACAATGATTTGGTTTGATACTCGCCAAACAGCACAACAGCAGAGGGCGACATGGTTGCCAGATTCGCAGCTCGTGTACTCCCCAAAAATTGGACGGTAACCAGCCCAAAACTAGCGGTGACCAAATAACATTTTTTTTTATTGGAGGTTTTACGACCACCGTGAGCAACTCAATGGGCTATAAGCAGTCACCCGTCCCTAATTTAGGGTCACTGGTTCCAGGGAAGGGAGAGAGCCATTGCCATAAGACAAACACATCATCCATGCCTCACCGGGATTCGAACCCGGACCCCGTTCAGACGAATGATCAGAGGCCATCGCTTAGACCACTGCGCCACCGGGGCGGCTAACACTAACAATTTTTCGGTTGCTGTGTTGCTAAAACGTGGAAAGAGGGATGTCTTTATTCACTGACGCCACGTATTTCGAGGATTTTCACTAGCCAAAATATTTTTTTGGGAGGAGAGCGCGTTGGCATATTTTCGCTCACATTTCTATTATCGGACAAAGCTGATAGAAAGATTTCGTATAACTGGAAAAATTTCTCAGCTGGCACTAAATACACAGCCGACAAGAAACCGGGATTCGATTCATGGACACCAACATTTTTTCGATTCATGGACACCAACATATCAGTGTCAAGTAGAGATGTGTCGTTCGCGAACAATTCGTTCAAACAGAACGAATCAGCAAACTCAGTCGTTGGCGAACGAATCTTTCCTGAAAAAAATGGATTCCTCAAAAAAAAAAAAAAAAAAAAAATTACCTGAATGAATCAGTCAGAACTACTCAAAGCCAACGTCTTTCAAACAACGTTTTGTCAGACATCAAAATTTTGCCAGATGCCTGGGTGAGGTTACTCATAAAATCTTTTTTTTTTTTTTTTTTTTTGATTGGAGGTTTAACGACCACCGTGAGCAACTCAATGGGCTATAAGCAGTCGCCCGTCCCTATTTTAGGGTCACTGGTTCCAGGGAAGGGAGAGAGCCAGTGCCGTAAGACAAACACAACATCCATGCCTCACCGGGATTCGAACCCGGACCCCTTTCGGACGAATGATCAGAGGCCATCGCCTTAGACCACTGCGCCACCGGGGCGGCCATAAAATCTTACCTTATTCAGAAGTGTACAAATGCATCAAATTACTTGAACGCTTCGAAACGAACTTACAAGAAACACGAGGAGAACAAGATTTCCATAAGAATTAAAAACAAATTTAAACTTAAAAATCGTCCACTAAACCGGAAACTGTCAACGAACGAAAGGTTCCGACTCAGATTCGTTCCGTCAGATAAAAATCATTCTCTAAACCTAAGCTGACCAGAAGTCCCCAATTCTTGAGGACAGTCCTCGAATTTAGTTTACTGTCCCCAAAAACGTCTGATCCCTTTGGGGACGCAAATTGTCCTCAAATTTTGATGTTTGTCCTCAAGTGTCCTCGAATTTACACTTCCTCATTAGCTCGTTAGATTTCTAATTAAAAATGTTCTTAAAAGTAGTTTTTGTTGTACTAGTTTTCCGATATGCTTCTTGTGAAAAGAAATTTTGACTTTTTTTTTCTTCTTTCCGAGTTTAACGACCACCGCGAGCAACTCTAAGCAGTCACCTGTCCCTAATTTGGGAACATTCGTTCTAGGGAAGGGAGAGAGCAAGTGTTGTAAGACAAACACACCATCCATGTCTCAGTCGGGACTGGAACCCGTACCCACTTGTACGAATGGTCAGTGGCACCAGGACACTGAACTACTGGCGTGGTCAAATATCGATTGTACTTGATCTTAGTTTCTCCAAAAACTTTGGCAAAGTGAAAAATTCGGCATCCAATTAGTTTGGTGTGCAGCTTGATTTTAATTCGGCACATATACAAGGTAAAGCATTTCACTTTTGCTAATATGTCTGGCCATCATAATTCTACTTCGTCAATACAAATTACCAACATTCTACGAGATATATCCTTTTAAGACATAAATTTTCATATGTAATATCACACGCCCGTTTTTCCTCAAATCAATGTTCCAATATCTGGTCACCTTATCTAAACCGGAAGAATCACTGACAAAACGAACCAAAGGATCCGACTCAGAATCGATTCTGAGACACAAATCGTTCTCTAAAGGGGAAGCATCCAAGGAGGTTAGAAGAAGAGGAGGTGAAATGACCCGTTATGTTTGAAGCCAAAACAGATCAGCTGTTCCAATCATCTCTCTGTTATGGTGGAAGTCTGAGGGAGTTCAGAGGCGTGACATCACTTCCTGTGCCAAAAGCAGTTTCGCTTGGCGCATACAAACCATGCAAACCAAGGACGCAAACAAAGAATATTTCGGACTTCGTATTTCTCAACATTAGAGGTTTGGTTATATTTTAAACATGGTTCATTGCACATGCGCAGTATGCAAGTAACCATGTGCAGTATGCCCTTCCGCTCAAAAAACCATTATTTTGTTTAATTTTTTAAAGAAATACTAACACATATTTTCCTACTTTTTCTGGATCTTTTTAATTATGAGAATGAATACTTCAGTCTCAATTTTTTTCATGACTGTATGGGTAGAGCAAGGGTCCGAAAAACCCGTTCGAAATCGCGATTTCTCCATAGAGATATACAGGAGATTCTCGGATTGGGCTCATTGGCGTAGTCAGATGATAAAAAGTGTCGTCACACCAGAAGCACAGGGAGAGTGGCTGTTGCCAACTCCTCCTTATTCTAACCTCCTTGGAAGCATCAGACGACCGAAACAAACGAATCTTTTTAGAGTTGAATCGAAAGAATAAATTCCTTCAAAAGAATCGGTTTGCCAATCTCTAATGTCAAGCAGAAATCGGCGGTAGTTTCAAAAGTATCGATGTTAAAATTATTTGATATTCCTGAGACGGATATGTTGAATCTAAAATATCATCATTGAAAAATCAATGTAATATCGATCTGATTTATTTTTCTTGATAGGAGGTGTAACGACTACCATGAGCAACGCAATGTGCTATAAGCAGTCGCCCGTCCCTAATTTAGGGCCACTGGTTCATCATCCTAGCTACAGGCCCGAGCTATACCATCACCTCCTAAAAGCTATTAGGGGGTGATGGCTATACCTGCGCACCGGGAAGCGTATTTCACAAGTGAATGTACGGAATTGCGATTAAGGCCATTTCCGCCACACGATTGGTTCAGAGCTACTTTGGAGATTGCGAGTAGGCAGGGCCTACGAGGAGAGTCATGTGAGTGAGACATTAAGCTTTGCGCACACGTCATATGCCATTTTAATGTTCGGGTGTTTTCATTGCAACAATGGTTAACCCCAGTTGTTTTACCCGTACAGTCGGAATGCGACAGAAGGTAAATAGTGAGTGTACTTTATTAGTAGGGGAACTTTTGAGTTTTTATATCAACATGACTTCATGGACTTGTGACTTATCTTTGATTAATCGCAGAAAGCCATGCTTCAATCTATATAGTTCTCACAGAGCCGATAGATGTCAGCACGTCAGCGCGCACTGCTGTAGAACAGGATTAGTACTGATGTGTTTTGTGTGGAGAACCATGAGCTTACTATTTTATCAGACACAATATATGGCAAACAACATTCTGGAGTATTTATTCCAACGGAAGTGTCTTATTTCAACAGAATACACTCTTGAGGTCGTACTCAGCGTTGCATTCAGAGAGTTTTTTCGGGGGGGGGGGGTCAATCACAAATTTTGAGGAGCTCAAACTTGTTACTATTTGTTACTTATTTATACATTAATACATATTATATTATTTATATATAACAAATTTTCTGAAATCTACACATGCAAGTGATTAAAAATGTAAAATGTTATACCTTTATTTTAATTCAGTAATGCACCACGGATTTCACTATGCTGCGGTGGTGTAAAATATTAAGGATGCTGTGCTGGAGAAAATTCTTCCCCCTCCCCCTAAACATTAGGAGTGGCAAAAATATTTTAGTCTTACAACAAGCGTTTCTCTGATTATTAAGGACCACTTGGTTTCAGCCCCTTTAGATTATTTAGGTTAGCACATAGTAGTAAAAAAAACCAACTAATATATCGTTTGAAATTCCTGGATTTTCTTTTTGTCGCAGAGCGTAAATCACATACCGCCAGGAAAAAAATATGGGAATCGTTTTTAATTTGCTATCGTTAAAAATTAGGTAGCACAAATATTTTGTTGTATTGGAAGCCCTAACGTCACGTTAGCTACGTTGAGGCTTACTTAACCATATACATGGGAAGTCGGCATCCAGAAACTGAAATAAAGCTGAATGCCAGCTTCCAAAGTATGATGGCCGCCCCGGTGGCGCAGTGGTCTAAGCGATGGCCTCTGATCATTCGTCCGAAAGGGGTCCGGGTTCGAATGCCGGTGAGGCATGGATGTTGTGTTTGTCTTACGGCACTGGCTCTCTCCCTTCCCTGGAACCAGTGGCCCTAAATTAGGGACGGGCGACTGCTTATAGTCCATTGAGTTGCTCACGGTGGTCGTTAAACCTCAAATAAAAAAAATAAAATATGATGATGTATTGCAGTGCAAGCAGCATGCCGTTGGTGATTACAAATCCACAGTAAACTGAACTATAAAATACAAAGACTCTAAAAAATTTACCGAATTGTGAAACAATGCTTGGTTTTCTTGTTTGCCCCCTTGCATATGTGTTCAAGATGAACTGGTCTTCTTCTACCCTCCTGATTTTTATCCGGAGAAAGTATTGAGTAATTTTGGTAGGACTTCATAATAGATTTTTAACATGGACACTTGTTCCATTTATAAGCAAATTTACAAAAGCATTTTCATCTAGATCAACAAATTTTGCTATAGAGTATATATATTTTCAGAACTACTTTGATTTCAGAGCTACATTTAAAAAAAAAAATGTGTGAAGTCATTTATGGCTCTAATTAACAACGGACATTGCGTTTTTTTTCTCGAGGTATTGTATACATTATTGGCTGCATTAACTCGTCGGATTTAGAAAACGTAAATATACATGCCGATGGCAATTTTAGTTTTAGTCTATAAAACGAAGCAATTAATCTAATACTTAAAATAATCTTAATGCTACCGAGATACGAAGTCCATGTGAATGAGTTTTTTTTATTATAATATTTTCCCCCGATTTCTTAAAATTTTAAAATTAATTTCTCCAAATTTTCATCTATAAACAAAAAATTAGACTAAATATAAAGGGTAATCACTCAAAAACCTACGGAGGAGAAGGGGGCCTCCATAGATTTTCGGGGATCTTGTCCCTCCCGAAAAGATGCCTGAATACATCACTGGTCGTACTTCGTGCCATTAGGTAGTTCTTTGCTAATACAAAATTACTCTATTTGATTTGATTTTCTAGCTAGACCTCCTCACATTCATGAGGAAAAAAAACTTGATCGTCAGAATATTTCGTTGTGGAGACATACTTTTCATTCTTAAAGGTCCTTTTAACGGTAATAGAAAAGGACCTTTAAAAGCATACTTTTTAGTATCCTTATATACGCTTTTTCACAACAGCACGGATCGTGATGGGTAGTTGACATGCTGCCATCGATAGGCCGATACGGAGTACGGTTTTCAACTAGTTAGTTATTAAATTTTAATATTAAGATAGATTTCGACTTGTATTCATCCGAGAAACTGCAGATATTCCTTATGATATCGTGCACAAAATTACTTTACCGTATTATTCAATATGATAATTTGTCACATTTGTTAAGTAACCTCACTGAATTTCTTAGGAAGCAGAACTTCCCAAGATATAATTCAATATGATCATTTCGCCGCCCCGGTGGCGCAGTGGTCTAAGGCGCTGGCCTCTGATCATTCGTCCGTAAGGGGTCCGGGTTCGAATCCCGGTCAGGCATGGATGTTGTGTTTGTCTTACAGCACTGGCTCTCTCCCTTCCCTGGAACCAGTGGCCCTAAATTAGGGACGGGCGACTGCTTATAGCCCATTGAGTTGCTCACGGTAGTCGTTAAACCTCCAATCAAAAAAAAAAATATGATCATTTCTCACATATGTTAAGTAACCTCACAGTGAAGCAGAACTTCCCACGATAAAACTTTTTTTTGATTGGAGATTTAACGACCACCGTGAGTACCTCAATGGGCTATAAGCAGTCGCCCGTCCCTAGTTTAGGGTCACTGGTTTCAGGGAAGGGAGAGAGCCAGTGCCGTAAGACAAACACAACATCCATGCCTAACCGGGATTCGAACCCGGACCCCTTACGGTCCGGGTTCGAATCCCGGTTAGGCATGGATGTTGTTAATAAAACTTTTCACGATATAATTCAATATGATCATTTCTCACATATGTTAAGTAACCTCACAGTGAACTTCTTAGGAAGCAGAACTTCCCACGATATAATTCAGTATGAATTATTTGTCACATATGTTAAGTAACCTCACAATGAATTGAATCAAGCAGAACTTCCCCAGATAAAAAGACAGTGTTCCTGCCACATGACTCGCCCACTCAGAATCTCCAAAGTAGCACTGAACCAATCGCGTGGCGGAAATGGCTCTAATCGCAATTTCGTACATTCACTTGTGAAATACGCCCCCGGGCCTGTGCACTGTTGGAAAAAAGGTACGGGGAACCCCGATTTCTACCAAAATTTAATCAGGACATCAATTTCGATGAAGTCCCCCTCCCCTTAAATATACTTTTTTGCAATTCATCGAAATCTATCTAAAGCAATTTATTTAGGGATTACTGCGATGCTATGGTACCACGATGCTTTGCCCTGCGATGTTATGGTCCCGCGATGTCTTAGTACTGCGATGTTATGGTACCGCGATGTTTTGACCTGCGATGTTATGTCGGCGATCATATGTCGTGCGATGTTATGTCGTAGACCCGCCTCGACTACCCTTAAACAGATATAATATCACTAAGGGCAGAGCAGATATAAACATTGTGTTTTTCGAAGCAGTCAGAATATTCGTGTAACTGATGCGGAAATAAAGCAGATGCAACAAATAACTATTCGCTAGTTTGCATCTTGCTCCATTTCTTATCCCAACGTTCCTGCTATTAGCATTATTCATTGATTAATCATATATATGATCGGTCAAATATGTGTTTCATTATTATTCATTGACGAATCATATATATGGCTGCTCACATACGTGAGCAGTCCTTGGTACCAGACAACACTGCTTGGGCAGCGATCTTTTAAACAAATCACTTTCTAAGAAAAGCTGAAGTATTTAATTCGCAGGATTTCAGTAAATTTCTGATTCTAAATATTTTTCGTATATTTTGTAGAGATTCTCAATCGCAACAAAATTAAAAGTAGTTTTTTTTAATGAGTAGTACATACCATAGATGGCGACATACGTTCTCTTGAATGGGATGTGAACTGAAAATTAAATAATTTCGGAAAATTTATGAGTTACGTTGCTTTTATTAATGAGAATAGTAATCCGATAATTGACATTACTGTATGCAGAAAACTATTATTAATAAAATTAACGACATTGTAAATTACATAGATACTGGTAATTCCACTAAACCTATAGCAAATGATTTTAAAATAATATTTTAGTAAGATAAAAAATTGTAATTTTTTCTTCATATTTTGAACAAAGTTGATGAAAACCGGAGCCAATTGAAAAGGTGTGAACAAAGACGTCTTAACGCAATCGGAGTCCCTGGGCCCAATAATTTTGGGAGGCCCCTTTTCAACCTAACTTTTGAATTTCCAAAGTTTTGCAATTAGAAAAATATGTTGCTTTAACCATGGCTTTCTGCGATTAATCGTATAATACAAAGCTATGACAGTTTCGCCGATCCTACGAGATTCCGTGTACGAGCAAAAACGCCGTTTCAGTCACACGGGGGCGCCAAATCGCGACCCCAAAACAGCAATCTTCACTGTGAATTTCAGCTGAGGTATATGGTAAGTAAGTATTTTTTGGGTTGTTTTTTGGAGATATTGGCAAATGGTCTCTTTCTACTCAGGAACGAATTGCTCATGCGATACGAAACATAATTACGTTCCATCCGGCCGCCGTCTGTCCGTCCGTCCAAAAGAATAAAAAAAAAATTCTCCGCCGTTAAACAACCGATTTGCACGGAAATTATTTCTTTCGACTCAGGGACGCCTGACACCTATCAGATATAATACAAAATTACGTTTCATCCGTCCCAAGTCTGTCCTTCCGTCCGTCCGTCCGTCCGTCAGGAAGCATAAAAACACATAACTGGACCGAAAAACAACAGATTTGCACACAAATGGTCTCTTTCGACTCAGGAACGAATTACCCATGAGATACGACGCAGAATTACGTTCCATCCGTCCGCCATCTGTCCGTCCTTCCAGAAGAATAAAAAAAATATCTCCGCCGATAAACAACCGATTTGCACGGAAATTATTACTTTCGACTCAGCGACGCCTCACATCTATCAGATACAATACAACATTACGTTCCGTCCGCCCCAAGTCTGTCCGTCCCTCCAAAAGAATAAAAAAAATATCTCCGCCGATAAACAACCCATTTGCACGGGAATTATTTCTTTCGACTCAGGGACGCCTGACACCTATCAGATACATTACAAAATTACGTTCCATCCGTCCCAAGTCTGTCTTTCCGTCCTTCCGTCAGGAAGCATAAAACCACATAACTGGACCGAGAAACAACAGATTTGCACGCAAATGGTCTCTTTCTACTCAGGAACGAATTACCCATGAGATACGATGCATAATTACGTTCCTCTCGTCCGCCGTCTGTCCGTCCTTCCAGAAGAATAAAAAAATCTCCGTCGATAAACAACCGATTTGCACGGAAATTACTTTCGACTCAGCAGCGCCTCACACCTACCAGATACAATACAAAATTACGTTCCATTCGTCCAAAGTCCGTCTTTCCGTCCGTCCGCCCGGAAGTATAAAAGCACATCTCGACCGAGAAACACCCGATTTGCACGGAAATTAATCCGTTCTACTCAGGTACGGCTCACACGAATAAGATAGAATAAAAAATAACGTTCCATCCGTCCGCCTTGTGTCTGTCCGCCCGGAAGAATTAAAAACTATCCGCTGATAAAGAACCGATTTGCACGGAAATTGTTTATTTCGACTCAGGGACGCCTGACACCTATCAGATACAATACAAAATTACGTTCCATCCGTCCGTCGTCTGTCCGTCAGTCCAAAAGAATAAAAATATATATCCGCCGATAAAAAACCCATTTGCACGGTAATTATTTCTTTCGACGCAGGGACGCCTGACACCTATCAGATACATTACAAAATTACGTTCCATCCATCTCAGGTCTATCTTTCCGTCCGTCCGTCAGGAAGCAAAACAACACATACCTGGACCGAGAAACAAAAGATTTGCACGCAAATGGTCTCTTTCGACTCAGGAACGAACTACCCATTAGATATGATGCAGAATTCCATTCCATCCGTCAGCCATCTGTCCGTCCTTCCAGAAGAATAACAAAAATATATCCGCCGATAAACAACCGATTTGCACGGAAATGATTACTTTCGACTCAGCGACGCCTGACATCTATCAGATACAATACAAAATTACGTTCCATCCGTCCGCCGTCTGTCCGTCCTTCCAGAAGAATAAAAAAAATATCTCCACCGTTAAACAACCAATTTGCGCGGAAATTATTACTTTCGACTCAGCGACGCCTCACGCCTATCAGATACAATACAAAATTACGTTCCGTCTGTCTTTCCGTCCGTCCGGAAGCATAAAAACATAACTTGACCGAGAAACAACAGATTTGCCCACAAACGGTCTCTTTCTACCCAGGAACGAATTACCTATGATATACGATGCAGAATTACATTCCATCCGGCCACCGTCTGTCCGTCCTTCCAAAAGAATAACAAAAATATCTCTGCCGATAAACAACCGATTTGCACGGAAATTATTACTTTCGACTCAGCGACGCCTCACACCTATCAGATACATTACAAAATTACGTTCCATCCGTCCCAAGTCTGTCTTTCCGTCCGTCCGTCAGGAAGCATAAAAACATAACTGGACCGAGAAACAACAGATTTGAACACAAATGGTCTCTTTCAACTCAGGAACGAATTACCCATTAGATACGATGCAGAATTACGTTCCATCCATCCGTCCGCCGTCTGTCCGTCCTTCCAGAAAAATAAAAAAAATCTCTGCCGATAAACAACCGATTTGCACGGAAATTATTACTTTCGGCTCAGCGACGCCTCACACCTATCAGATACAATATAAAATTACGTCCGTCCGTCCGTCCGTCCCAAGTCTGTCCGTCCGTCCAAAAGGATGAACAAAATATATTCACAGTTGAATGTCCTTACGTCTTAAGTGATATTTTTTCGTACTGTCTTCCATAGCTCTATATTTTCCACTTTGGAAGTCACATCTTCTTTAGTTGTCCTTATCTCTCTTCTTTTTTGCATCAACATTTTGGTTTTTCCTGATAATTTGTTCACATGCAACTTGTTCTTAGACCCAGCTAATTTTGTTGCTATTCCCTTAAGAGCTTTGGTTACTTTTCTGTGAACTTCAGAAATATCCACTTCTTCCGATGTTAGGCCTTCTGAAGCAGAGAATCTGTTCTTCAGTTCCAACTTGAAGGTATTATGGTGTTTTTTTAAGGCTGGTTATGTCAATACATTTTGTTTGTCTTATGAGCTTGCCACGTTCGAGTTTAGTGTTGAGGTGCATCTTACATCTCACCAATCTATGGTCACTGCCTGTGTTGAACTTGTTTAGCACACTGCAGTCTTCTATGACGAATTTTTTGTTACACATAATAAAACCAATTTCACTTGTCGTCCCATTTGGATGTCTCCATGCCCATTTCCTGTGTGGCTTTTTCTTGAAAAAGGAGTTCAAGATGAAAAACCCTTGTGCCTCTGCAAACTCAACGAGAGTATTTTCACGCTGGTTTCTGTTGCCGTGACCGAATTTACCTACTGAAGTTTCATCCTGTTGCTGTTGCCCCATTTTTGCATTGAAATCTCCCATAATTATCTTCAAGTGCTGCTTACCTTTATTATTTAGATGACGAAATTCCTCATACAATTCTTCATTCAATTTCTTCTTCAGGATAACTTGTGGTGGGTGCATAAGTTTGAATAATCTGAACCTTGTATCTTCTCGAGAGTTGGATAACGAGTCGTGCAGCTCTGTCAGAGGAACTTTCAACTTCTACAACTTCATCCTTCAGTTTTTTGTTTATTGAAAATCCAACACCACTAGTTCTGCCAGTATCTGTCCCACGATAGTAGAAGAGATGTCCACTTTTCAGTTCAATGAGATCCTTTTCTCCTTACCTCACTTAGCCCGACGATGTCCCACTTCATCCTTTGTAGTTCCTCTTCCAATTCAAGAAGCCTTGAATCAGAAGATAGGGAGCGTCCATTATACGTAGCCAAGGTCAGCATCAGATGTCAGCCTAGTCCGGTCTTCCGGGGATTCTTAGCACCCTCTGCCTTCATGTCGCACTGGCCGCTGCCTTGGCCAGGTACATTCCAGCTACCAGAGACTGAGGGCCAAGATTTAAGTTGTGGAGTCATTTTGTAGGGGTTTGGCCATAACTCACCACGCTGGCCAAGCGGGTTGGTAAGTGTCGAATAGCATTTCCTCTAATCCCGATGGTATAGTTATACCGCTATTGGCGGTCGTCAGAGCCCCTTTAGTGGGAACAGGATGCACCACGAGAACGCGGGGTTGACATTTGTCAAGGAGAGGCTGTGATGTTACGCATCACCTGACCTTACATCCCACCCACCCACCCACCCCCCCACACACACACACACACACACACACACACACACACACACACATATATATATATATACTTAAGAGCAAAACTGAAGACTAAGGAAAAACTTTAGAATTTAAAACGAAGGTTGCAAAAAAACCTGAAAATCAAAACGCGCAACGCAGCAGTTTTGAAAATTCAGAATTCACATTCTATAAAGAAGATACCTAAGCAAAAAAATGCAAATATAATTTTGACTCACACCTAGTACAACATAGAAAAGGTTATGTATCTACCTGTGTGAGTAAAAAGAGAAAAGACAAAAAAATAAAATAAAACAACTGAATGTAGAAGGTGTCGAGAATACTGAGCCTTGGCTTTATCAAGGACCAGCAAAAACTCTGCATTTTCTCACTTCCACAAAGACCTAGTTGGAAATGGGTTTCTGCAAGGCCATAGATGCAAGTAACATTCCCACCTAAAATAGTTTAAAACATATATATATAAGTCATGTCCTCCGTAGAGTTGCATGACCTAGCACTAGTTAACAATTTCGCTTGCATCCATTAACCTTCATGGCCCGACCCATGCTCTTCATCTGTTACTATTAAACAGAGAGAAGAAGATTAAAGAGAACTCAAGCTGTGAGAGTGACATAATAATTAGAAATGATTTTCAGCCATAGCCAAGGCTCAGTATTCTCGACACCTTCTACATTCAGTTGTTTTATTTTATTTTTTTGTCTTTTCTCCTTTTACTCACACAGGTAGATACATAACCTTTTCTATGTTGTACTAGGTGTGAGTCAAAATTATATTTGCATTTTTTTGCTTAGGTATCTTCTTTATAGAATATATATATATATATATCATCATCATCATCATTGTCAACCATTATCAATCCACTGCTGGACGAAGGTCTCCCCAAGTTTCCTCCACAACGGTCTGTCTTGTGCCAGTCTCCTCCATGTCACCCCTGCATACTTTCGAATTTCATCCACCCATCTCCCATGTGGTCTTCTTCTGGGTCTTTTCCTGTCCCTTGGAATCCAATCTAAAATTTCGGCTGTCCATCGATGATCTGTCCTTCTGGCAGTATGTCCAGCCCATTGCCATTTCAGGGATTTAACTCTATATATATATATATATATATATATATATATATATATATTGTAAAAAGCGAACAAAATCGATATTGTTTGTTTTTATCTTTTGAGAAGGAGATATTTTTTTTTCTTCTGGATGGACAGATAGAAGGAGGACGGATGAAACGTAATTTTTTATCATATCGGATAAGTGTGAGGCGTCCTTGAGTAGAACGAAATAATTTCCGTGCAAATCGGTTGTCTATCGGCGGATATATTTTTTTATTCTTCTGGACGGACGGACAGACGGTGGACGGATGGAACGTAATTTTGTATTGTATCTGATAGGTGTGAGGCGTCTCTGAGTCGAAATAAATATTCTCCGTGCAAGTCGGTTCTTTATCGGCGGAGATATTTTTTATTCTTCTGGACGGACGGACAGGCGGCGGACGGATGGAACGTTATTTGTATCATATCTCATAAGTGTGAGGCGTCCCTGAGTGGAAAGAAATAGTTTCCGTGCGAATCGGTTGTTCTCCGGTGGGATTGTGGGCTTTTATTGTTAGGGACGGACGGAATGACAGACTTCGGACGAATGGAAAGAAAATTTTAATCATATCCGATAGGTGTGAGGCCTCCGTGAATAGAAGGGAGTCATTTCCGTGCTAATCGTTTGTTTCTCGGTGGGGTTACGTGTTTCATACTTTCGGACGGACAGACAGACAGCAGACGGATGGAATGAAGTTTTCTATCATATCTGATAGGTGTGAGGCGTCCCTGAGTAAAAAGGAATAATTTCCGTGCAAATCGGTTCTTTATCGGCGGATATTTTTTTATTCTTCTGGACGGACAGACAGAAGTCGGACTGATGGAACGTTATTTTTTATTATACCTTATGAGTGTGAGCCGTACCTGAGTAGAACGAATTCATTTCCTTGCAAATCGGGAGTTTCTCGGTCGAGATGTGCTTTTAAACTTCCGGGCGGACGGACGGACGGAAAGACGGACTTGGGAAGAATGAAACGTAATTTTGTATTGTATCTGGTAGGTGTGAGGCGTCGCTGAGTCGGAAGTAATTTCCGTGCAAATCGGTTGTTTATCGACGGAGATATTAGTTTTATTCTTCTGGAAGGACGGACAGACGGCGGACGGAAGAAACGTAATTATGCAGCGTATCTGATGGGTAATTCGTTCCTGAGTAGAAAGAGACCATTTGCGCGCAAATCTGTTGTTTCTCGGTCGAGTTATGTGTGTTTACGCTTCCGGACGGACGGACGGAAAGACAGACTTGGGACAGACGGAACGTAATTTTGTATAGTACCTGACAGGTGTGAGGCGTCGCTGAGTCGAAAGTAATAATTTCCGTGCAAATCGGTTGTTTATCGGCAGAGATATTTTTTTTTATTCTTCTGGAAGGACGGACAGACGGCGGACGGATGGAACGTAATTCTGCATCGTATCTCTTGGGTAATTCGTTCCTGAGTAGAAAGAGACCATTTGCTTGCGAATCGGTTACTTGTTAAGATACATGGTTTTTCGTGTGGGCGTAATAAGTCATTTCTGGACGGGCGGACAGACAGACGGTGGACGGATGGAACGTAATTATGTATCGTATCTCATAGGTGATTCGTTCCTCAGTAGAGACAGTTTCCGTGCAAATCGGTTGTCGAAATCAAATCAACAGAGGAATGTGTTTTCTAAAACTTAGCGTTAGTGCTCAGTAATAGCGCATCCAAGTACCAATAAACCTATAAATTAAGAATATGAAAACTTTCAAGCTCTGACTTTTCTGTACTGCGTAATTTTAACCTCCAATCTACAAAATAAAAAAAACACACAAAGAAATAAAATAAATAAACTTTGCCACCAATTTGGGGGCTCTGGGTGTGAAACTGTATTCTGGGAACATAAAACTCCTGACAGATTAATTAAGTTTAGTTATTCGAGTTTCGACTTTTCGTAACCACCGGTAGACGCCGCCGCATGAGATGATCTAAAAACTAAAAATCCTTTCCCAACTGACACGATTTAGCGTGAAATTACGTTATTGTTAACATTATTATTGAAGTGGTTAGTAATTACTGTATAAGAAAAATCCGTAATAACACAGTAAAAATTAATTTGCGATATTTAGCTTTCCTTATTTACTTACACATTTCCGAAAACGGAAACATCTGCTGCCCGGTGGCGCAGTGGTCTAAGCGATGGCCTCTGATCATTCGTCCGTAAGGGGTCCGCTTTCGAATTCCGGTCAGACATGGATGTTGTGTTTGTCTTACGGCACTGGCTCTCTCCCTTCCCTTGAAACAGTGACCCTAAATTAGGGACGGGCGACTGCTTATAGCCCATTGAGTTGCTCACGGTGGTCGTAAAACCTCCGATCAAAAAAAACTGCTATGATATCCCTCCGCATGCTTGGTTACCTTCTTGGTCGTGTCTGCCATAGGAAAGCATTGAAAATTTGTGATTTTTAGAAGATCATATTTTTTGTTAAACTGGTTTGTCAGCGTAGATTTTTTTCTGTGTTTGACAACATACTTTAGCTTGTTCATATTTAGTTTCCATGGGATCCTGCGTGACATTCAGCTGTGCAAATCAATTTAAAAAGAAAATACCAGGTATGTCATTCCACCGGTTAGTATCACTTTATTTTCCTTTTACTAGGTTTAATTAAGTTATTTGGGATTCAATCGTCGATTGCAATTTACTGTGAATGATAACTGTATATTTTGCTGTGATTTGCTTGCTTTTAGCATATTATGTAATGTTCTAAATTTGTAGCAAAATTAAAGAATTATTGTGGTTTATTTGCTCACAGTTCATGTTCTGATTAGCTCAGTGTAATTAGCCTGCACTGTTTTGCACATCAGTGTAAATCTCTTGTACCCAGTGTTTTGATAGTTATTACAGATTTTCTGTATTGTATATGTATTTTTTTATATTCTTTGGTATTCTTGTTGTGTATCCATGCTTTCCCCACCCTTCGTTTTTTGTTTTCCCATTAGGACTGGAGGACTAAGCCTTTTAAGAGAAAAGACACTCACACCTGGTGTGGCACCCATTAGATGTGAAGGAAAGCATTTTGCTGCTGCTAGTGAAGGTTACTGAAGATGAGATTTAACTATTTGAGATAAGTGTTTTGTATTGGATTTACAGATAAATTTCAATACAAATACTTGTCTTTAATGGTCAGAATTGCAGCAGTAAGCTAAGTCCCAGCTACAAATACTGTTGGGTAAGCTTTTCTTTTCTCGTATATATAAAATGACTTCAAGAAAGTATAATATGTATGTGGGCATCAACTCATAATAATATTTCTTCATGTTCTAACTAGCTCATTCTCTTTGTCTTGTGTAACTAGAGGTATATTGAACCCCCATTAGGAAATGATAATACTCACATATTTTCTACAGCTTACAATGTACATACTGAGTGTGAAATGCAGCTCACAGCTAGGCTTTTTAATGACAGAAATGGGGGGAAATCTCTTGAATTCAACTGAAATAAGTCGCCCCGGTGGCGCAGTGGTCTAAGCTATGGCCTCTGATCATTTGTCCGAACGGGGTCCGGGTTCAAATCCCGGTGAGGCATGGATGTTGTGTTTGTCTTATGGCACTGGTTCTCTCCCTTCCCTGGAACCAGTGACCCTAAATTAGGGACGGGCGACTGCTTATAGCCCATTGAGTTGCTCACGGTGGTCGTTAAACCTCCAATAAAAAAATTGAAATAAAAATATAACAGCATAAAATTATAAAGATATTAAATGCAATATATGAAAATGTATAGTTATGGTAAACGAATTACTTGAGTGAAAACTTTACTGAACTAATCAGATGAAATAGGCTGTCGTAAGAAGTCCTAGCTTTAAAGGTCAGCATTAGTTTTGGAAATCAGATTTTGGTACTGGAGATGTTACACGGATAACAGTGAACTAAAGAGGATTTAGTATCTGATGGCAGAAAATTTGCACTTCCATATTTCCCATGCACTTCTGATTAGTTGTCCATTAGTTTTTGTGGCCATAAAATGTAGGTTAAATGTGTATTAGCATATGGGCTGCTGTTAACAATGCTCTCTGTCATTAGAGCTAAAATTAATCACCTTGTTGTGTTGATTAACCACACCTTATGTGATCAGATTTTCCTGATCTTGAACATATGTTGTACTAGCAACAAGCTGCAAGATTTATCCTCAATGAATTCTTTATTAATAAATATAACCATGCTCATAAATGGTATACGTATATTTCAAAAACCAAATTAAAAATCCTTATTATATACACACTGTTTCATTTACTACTTAAAAGCTTATTAACTTATTACATTATGAATGTGTCTCTCTTAATAGTGATGTGTATTAGAAGTATAATATTTTGAATGCAGTTGGATTTATTTTAAAAAAGGTCTTACAGTAGGAATTATTTCTGCTGCTTATGGAAATCTGATTTTATCAAGTCAGATTTCCTTTACTATCAGCAGGACTTGTAAATCCTATTTCCACAAACTAATAATTTGCATATTTTCTTGCTATATTTTGAAACTGCACCCTTTAAAAATGTACCTTCTCCCCGAAAAAAGTTCCGTTCCTATTAAGGCCTGTAGTTTTAAAATTATTTACATTCATACCTTTGAAGCCCACCACAGTTCTAACCAAACCAGTTGGAATTTCCTACCTACATTAGAAGAAACTAAAATCAGTCAAGTGCTTAAAGCAATTATAAAAAATAAAATGAAAACACAGTAACGTCATATTTTGAGTCTGATTTTTTAAATTTCTTTGAACAAGCTCGCAGATTCCTCATTTTCCCCATAAAGGCTTGGAATTAAAATCTAGATATTTCATGACGTAGCACGTCAAAACATCGCAGGTCAAAACATCGCGCGACATAACATCGCAGGTCAAAACATCGCGGTGACAAAACATCGCAAGTCATAACATCGCGGACACAAAACATCGCAGGTCAAAACATCGCGGTGACAAAACATCGCAAGTCATAACATCGCGGGCACAAAACATCGCAGGTCAAAACATCGCGGTGACAAAACATCGCAAGCCATAACATTTCAGGATGGGGCATTAATTACACGGCTTTATTTCTTTTCAATTTTATTTCTTTTGTATTTTTCTAAACATTTGATCTTTGGTAGGAAAAATTTGTTCAGACACTGATTTAATTTGCAGAAGACTAGTATGCGGCACTTATAAAAATATTTCAGGAGGGGGCACTAATTAATCTCTCATCTCATACAAAAATTTCGTAAAATCTACAGTTTTCAATTTAAAGATACCAAATTTGGTATACTACCACATGGTGTTTTTGGATGTGGTCTGAGCCCGGGGTCGAGGGGCCCCCCATAGAAAATTTTCGTAAAATCTACAGTTTTCAATTTAGAACCACAAAATCTGATATACTTCCTCATGGTGCTCTAACTTAGACCGTAAACGGTTTTTGGAAAGGTAGGGGGCCCGGGGTCAAGCGGCCCTAATACGCAATATTCGTAAAATCTACAGTTTTCAATTTAGAACCACCAAATCTTATATACTTCCTCATGGTGCTCTAACTTAGACCGTAGACGGGTTTTGCTTTGAAAGGTAGGGGAGCCCTGGGTCAAGGGGCCCCATACGCAATATTCGTGAAATCTACAGTTTTCAATTTAGAATTACCAAATTTGGTATACTTCCTCATGGTGCTCTAACTTAGACCGTAGACGGGTTTTGCTTTGAAAGGTAGGGGGCGCTGTGTCAAGGGGCCCCAACACGCAATATTCGTAAAATCTACAGTTTTCAATTTAGAATTACCAAATTTGGTATAATACCTCATGGTGCTCTAACTTAGACAATAGACGGTTTTGGAAAGGTAGGGGGCCCGGGGTTAAGGGTCCCCATACGCAATATTCGTAAAATCTACAGTTTTCAATTTAGAACCACCAAATTTGGTATACTTCCTCATGGTGCTCTAACTTAGACAGTAAACGGTTTTGGGAAAGGTAAAGAGCCCGGGGTCAATTGGCCCCAATACGCAATATTCGTAAAATCTACAGTTTTTAATTTAGAAACACCAAATTTGGTATACTTCCTCATGGTGCTCTAACTTAGACCGTAGACGGGTTTTGCTTTGAAAGGTAGGGGGCCCTGGGTCAAGGCGCCCCAATGCGCAATATTCGTAAAATCTACAGTTTTCAATTTAGAACCACCAAATTTTGTATACTACCTCATGGTGCTCTAACTTAGACCGTAGACGGTGTTTGGAAAGGTATGGGGCCCGGGGTGAACCCAATACGCAATATTCGTAAAATCTACAGTTTTCAATTTATTTTTTTTTTTTTTGATTGGAGGTTTAACGACCACCGTGAGCAACTCAATGGGCTATAAGCAGTCGCCCGTCCCTAATTTAGGGTCACTGGTTCCAGGGAAGGGAGAGAGCCAGTGCCGTAAGACAAACACAACATCCATGCCTGACCGAGATTCGAACCCGGACCCCTTACGGACGAATGATCAGAGGCCAACGCCTTAGACCACTGCGCCACAGGGGCGGCGTTTTCAATTTAGAACCACCAAATTTGGTATAATATCTCATGGTGCTCTAATTTAGACGGTAGAGGTTTTTCGGAACGGGTGGGGGCCCCGGGATCAAGGGGCCCCGTACGCAATATTCGTCAAATCTACAGTTTTCAATTTAAAGCCACCAAATTTGGTATACTACCTCATGGTGCTCTAACTTAGACCGTAGACAGTTTTAGGAAGTGGTCTGAGCCCGTGGTCGATGGGCCTCCATAGAAAATTTTCGTAAAATCTAGTGCGAGGCCCGGGATCAAGGGGGCCCATACGCAATATTCGTCAAATGTGCAGTTTTCAATTTAAAACCAACAAATTTGGTATACTACCTCATGGTGCTTTAACTTAGACCGTACACAGTTTTTGGAAGTGGTCTGAGCCCGGGGTCGATGGGCCCCCATGGAAAATTTTCGTAAAATCTACAGTTTTCAATTTAGAACCAAAAATTTTGGTAAACTTCCTCATGGTGCTCTAACTTAGACCGTAAACGGTTTTTGGAAAGGTAGGGGGCCCCAATACGCAATATTCGTAAAATCTACAGTTTTCAATTTAGAACCACCAAATTTGGCATAATATCTCACGGTGCTCTAATTTAGACGGTAGAGGGTTTTCGGAACGGGTGGGGGGATAAAGGGGGCCCATACGCAATATTCGTCAAATCTACAGTTTTCAATTTATATATATATATATATATATATATATATATATATATATATATATATATATATATATATATATATATATATATATATACCAAGAAACAGCGATCTTTATTCATACCCCAGCCCCCTCGTTGAACTTTTGTGGCCAGTTGCCGTAAACTCGTATGAACCGGCATGAAAATTCCGATAAACAAAAGAACTCCTTCCCGTCATTAGGCACTTTGAAAAACTGCCTCACATAATTCGCGCAAACTGGGAACACTGACACACATTCAAAGTGTTCCTCGTATGAACAGAAATTTGTGCTCGGTCCCTTAATGAAAAGCATGTGGCAGGTTTCCAAGTTGCTGAAAGATGTGTGGCAGTTTTCCAAGTTGCTGAAAGATGTGTGACAGTTTTCGTGTGTGACGGTTTATCGGAGACCAAGAATTTTAGAAAGTTCTTTGGATCGAATTAAAACTTTAAATTAAAAAAATCCCGCATCAGCGGCGGGTTAGATTCGATTTAGGACTAAACAAGATAATAATTCCGCAACTTCATGTATGTTTGAAATGTGAAAAGATGAAAGAGAGTAAAAGACTGCAGGAAAAAATATCTGATCTTGAAAGTGTACTAGGTGCTTTAAAGAATGAGAAACGCGAGATTATGAAATATCTCTGCACAAATCAGAAATTCATACATCATTACAAGGTTCTGGTCAAAACAAATTATCCAACTCAAGAAGCAATTAAAAGAAATTAAGAGAAACTATAGTACGTTCGAAAGATTAGGTAAAGGTATCCATGATATATTTACGACGAACAAGTGATCTTACGAAAGGAAGCAGTGGATAAAATGGGCACCTGAAGATGTATCGAAATGCATCGTAATAAGAGCTCTCTTTAGAAAAATCATATACGACTTCTGGAGGGGGAAAAGCATTATTCCATTACTTTGAAAAGATGGTGCGCAAAATTTCCTGTAATCCAGGCATTCAACACGATGTCTTTTTGTTGATAGGGGGAAAAAAGCTATGAAAGTTTAAATCGCTCGGTAAAGCTTTATGTTTTAAGCTTTGACAGAATTCATATTGACTCTAGGCTATACTATGACACCAGAATGGACAAAATTCTTTGCCTTTTCAAGAAAGCCCAATTTTTCTTAATCTGAGGATTATTATCGCAATGGAAGCAGCCAATATTCTTTAACTTACAAATGAAAAATATATTGCTTTTTTTTTCAATAAATCAAGGTTTGGAATCTACTGGGGTTGAACTAAAAGTTATTTCTGACTTGGGATGATGCAATACGTTGTGGAGAGAACTTGAAATTTCTATGGACAGGGCATTTTTCGATAATCCTTTTTTTCAGGGGTCAAAAATATGGGTATTTGCTGATAATTTTAGCTTTTAGATCTTCGAATATGAAACATTCTGCTTAATGATTTTAAAACAAATATTCCTTCTGTTTTAATGCGTTTCAGTGATGTTCGTTGGATTTACTGGGGTATAAACATGGATTTAATTCCTTCCCACGCTTGCTTCGTGCGCTTAGATATCGAAGGAGATTAGATTACTCTTGCGAAGAGAGATGGCACCGCAACTATGCCACAGCCTCCCTCTTCGGGAAGCAAAGTGTGCTTCGCTAAAAGAAACAGCCTTTGTACTAATAGCCCTGAGTTTTTACGTTCTTTTACCTCCTCCACATTGCGCCGTTATGTGGAACAATGGCAAAACAACCACTCCATCTCCAGATGTTTACTTGCTGCGGTTTACTTTTAAAGACCAAACCCATTGTGCTCATTTAAGGAAGTAGTATCGTGGGAAAGGAATCACAATGCGACGGGCACATACTAAGATTGCTTCCCTCATGAACGAGGGGGTGGGTGAAAAACTTAACTATACCAATGCTGCTTCATTAGTTCCACGGCCCAAATCCAGACGGCTTTGGGAATTGCGAGCTATTCTTACAGATCACATGTCACCCAGTGACGAGGCATATTTTTCCGTTTTGTGGAAAAACAAATTTTAAGTCAAAAGTCGAAAGAACAATTTACCACAAAATAAATGTTTTGTTGCAATTATCTTACAATTTATTAATCGATACATGAAGCAAACTATTGATCAGTCAATAAAATGAAATTAATAAATGAAAAATAAAGGTCCTTATCATTCGCTGAAAATAACTTTAAAACAGTATGTCAGGACTTAAAGGAACTGCAACCACATAAACTTGATACTTTAATTGAATCCTTACTGGATGAAAAATTATTCCGATTTGAAAAATTATTGGGGTATCCGGAAATTTTTAATCGAATTACCAATTCATTTTTCAGAGTATTTAAAATTTTTTAATTTCATTCAGTGAGATTATCTGGCACAATAAGACGCCTGAAATGCTAAAATGAAGCAAATTATAGTTAATTACAGATTATTTTTTTCTCTAGATAATTATTTATTTCATTTATTTTGCTTTTGTAGGCGCGGCATTATCATATACAATACACAGATACTATGTGAATATTCAACTCAATTGTCTTATAAAAGTAACTAAAACATGTAAAATATATTTTAAGGTTTTTTTATCAATTTTAAAAATTCCAAAATTTTTTTCTTCAAATGATTTCTGAGTTTAAATAGGAGGTTAGAAGGGAGAGGACATGACATCAGCCCCATCCATGCCCTACGTTTTCCGTGGGCTCTATTTCGTATCAGCTGTGTATGCCCAGGATGCTCAACTTGGGCTGCTTCTGTACTTATACTATGGGGAAATCGTTGACTTTGAAGAGGTTTCAGAGGCACTTGTGCATCATGTACAGTCAGGAAAAAATGAGAACGAAATATACATGCACATAACTAAAAATTTGCAAAAAGTTACAGAAATACTGTTTATTATTTTCTAAAAAAATTAAACAAAATTATGCTTTGTCGATCGGAAGTGCATATTGCGTATTAACCAATCACGGCCTTGCTAAAGCTGTGGGAGTTTTGTTGACCTTCAGGGAATGCTGCTGAGCGTAAGAGACAGTCGCTATCAACCTGTGCTCTAGCACAGGTCTTCAGCAAGTGGTCTTCAGTAAGTGACGTCACGCCACTGAACCTCCCCAACCGGAGGGCCCAAGAAACCAGATGATCACACTTGGCTTCACCAGCGGTTGCTGATGCCATCTTCTCTCTCTTCTAACCTTCTTGTTTCCTGACTGCCCGAAGATAGGGCGGGTCAACTGACTGTGCAACATATTTCCACCTTTATCACTATGACCTCGAATAGGCTCTCGTCTCCGACTGTAGAGCTAGACTTTTCTTTTTTGTGGGAAACCAGACAAACCGAAGAATTTTCTAAAATTTAAAGTTTTAAATGCTCATAAACAACGGTACTTGATGTATTGTATGTCGCGTCAAATTTTATGAGCACGAACAAACACTAATTCTTTTTTGAGGACAATAAACAGTCCGAGGAGTAAATTTCTGTACACACTTTTTATATACTATAATAAACGGGGAATGAATAATAAAAACCTTGAAGAATTGATAACGAAAACCAAAATTTATGCACATATGCGTACGTGTATTTTTTCCACGAAATACGCGCAAAAATATTAGGGGTTCGAGGAACCCTCAACAAAATCATCATTGGGGGGTTCAAAAACTGTCTCGAACCCACGAATTCGGCGCCTATGCTAGACAATATAAATATATTTACACACAATGTTGAATAATCCAATAATGGAATACGGGAGATTGGTACCCGGCAAACTCGTACCCATGCAGTTCCGTTCCCTCTTGTTCAGTTTTAATGCCTGATTTTCAGGATTTGGCATCATCTTCACCTCTTCCAACTATTCCGATATATTTCCCCCTCCTCAAATTCGTAAATTATTTCACAAATTGAAGCAATCACGGCATTTTCCTAAAATTGAATTTTAGAAAACTCGTACCCGGGAGATTGGTACCCTTCTGTTAGTGAGACGTTACGGGGACGTATACAAATTGCATTAACGGAAGGTCTTTCCTCTTTGGTGATTGTCGTTGTTGAACAGCTGTTCTCTTGGCGGAAAACTCCTATTCTTCCTTCCACCGTTAGCAAAACACACCGCATAAAACTCGTACACCTTAGACACTGAGTCTTCACTTAATTATGACCACTTGACAGTTTTAAGCAAATGAGCTATATGGCTGCATTCTGTTGCCGCCTTAGGGCGAAACTAGTATAAAAAGGGAAAGCTTAGGGCTTGCGAGAGTAGTAGAAGGGTTTTTGGGTGACGAGATGGGTAAAAAATGCGATTTGACGGACTTTCAACGTTAGATGATTGTAGGAGCTCGGAGACATGGAGCGGGTATCGCACCGAAACCGCCGTATTCGTGAAATGTTCCAGAGCAGCTGTTGTTAAAGTGTTTAAAGACTGGACTGTCAGCCAAAAAACTGGGTCTCTACGTGCAACGTGTGGACGTCATCGACTAGTGGCTGCTCGGGCGGAACGGAGAGTGTCCAGACTGGTAACAGACAACAGAAGAGCAACAGTGCAGCAAATTACAGACCATCTTAATCAAGGATCCCCTCAAATGATCTCTACACGCACTCCTGGCCGTACACTGCATCAGATGGAATATGGCAGTCGAAGCCCTGTTCGAACACCTTTGCTGTCTGCAATTAACAAGAGAAAACGTCTCCAGTTCGCACAGGAGCACAAGGATTGGACAGTCGATAATTGGAAACAAATCATGTGGTCCGATGAATCACGTTTTCAGTTGCACCATGCCGATGGCCGAGTGAGAATTTGGTGGAAACAGCACGAAAGCATGGACCCCAAATGCATTACTACAACCATTCAAAGTGGTGGAGGCAACGTTATGGTTTGGGGAATGTTTTCCTGGCATGCTTTGGGCCCTTTAATTCGTGTTGATCAACGTCTGACTGCCACATCATATCTAAACATCGTTGCGGACCAAGTGCATCCTGCCATGTGGATGGTTTATCCCAATGGCGATGGCTACTTTCAACAAGATAATGCGTCCTGCCATAGTGCTCGTATTGTATAGGATTAGTTTCAGGAACATGCCGGTGAGTTTACTTTGCTTAGGTGACCCCCACAATCTCCAGATCTCAACCCCAATGAGAATTTGTGGGATGAAGTTGAACGAGACATCAGACAGCTGGATCCACAACCCTGCAATCTCACACTCCTGGAAAGTGCTATTCATCAAGCATGGTCTCAGATTCCACAAACCACCTATCAACATCTCGTGGAGTCCATGCCACGAAGAATCGACGCAGTATTAAAGGCAAAAGGTGGCCCACTGAAGTACTGAGGGGGTGGTCATAATAAAGTGGCCAGCACTCAGTGTATAAGGGAATGTATACGCAAATTGCATTTCGTACTAGCTTTGTTAAAGTGTAGGAGTTATTATAGTGGCATAAAATTATAATAGGAGATTCCTACTTTCAGAAAATGGCATGTAAGATCCGGTTCACTATAAACCGCCAAACAGGAAAACTCCCACATGTTTTTCATTAAGGGGCCGGGCACGAGTTGCTGTTCCTCCGAGGGGCACTTCGAATTTGTGGCAGTTTTCCAAGTTTCCGAATTATGTGTAGCAGTTTTCCAAAGATACATTGACATACAAGCTGAACTTGGTGGACAGATACATACAGTATAGACATTCTGGGTTTCAACGACAGGAATATACATAGGTGAACTAGGAACTCAGCGAATAAACCTCCGAAAGACAAACGCAAACAACCATTGCCCGGGATTCTAACACAGACCCCCTCCGTTGGGCGAATGACCAGAAGCCATCGCTAAAATCCCTGAGCCACCGGGATGGCCGTAGGACAAACACGACATCCATGCCTTACCGGGATTCGAACCCAGACCCCTCCGTTGGGCGAATGAGCAGAAACCATCGCTTAGACCACGGCGGCACCGGGGCTACTCCCCAAAGAGATCAAGAGCGGCGTATGTCACAAATTAAACATGCAAAAATATTATTTTATATGTTCAAATAATTACATAGTGTCTTCTTCCCAAAGAGATTAAGAGCGACATACGTCAGAACAAAACATAC
This sequence comes from Macrothele yani, assembly GCA_039090855.1. Lineage (NCBI taxonomy): Eukaryota > Metazoa > Arthropoda > Arachnida > Araneae > Macrothelidae > Macrothele > Macrothele yani. Next base: position 33,357,285 of record CM077021.1, read on the forward strand.
GGTTGTGACGTGTATATATATATATATATATATATATATATATATATATACACTATCTACCAACAAGTAATTGGACACCCCTGCAATCGACAATATCTGCGGTCCTTATACACGTCACGGCCGCCGCCGTAAAATATCGTGTGGGAAACAACATCGCAACCAGTCGCATGCAAGATGCAACGCAGTTCGGAGCTCTCTGATTTCGAAAACGGTGTAATCGTCGGGTATCACAGAAATGGCCGATCCATACGTGACATATCCAGCTAGTTGAAATACCCAAAATCGACAGTGGCCTACGTGATTGGCAAGTAGAAGATGAGACGTGACTGTTGGAATGTGCCCCGACCCGGCAGACCCAAAAACCTGGGAGTTAGAGACCGACGGCTGTTGGCCAGAGAAATTCGGAAGAACCGCACCAAATCGATGGGCCACATCAGCGAGAAGTTTCAACAGGCATCCGGGAGTGTTCTTTCTATGAATACTATCCGTAAAGAAGCCCATCTGCTCGGTTATCATGGACGTGCTGCCGCCCACAAGCCTTTCATCACCAAGTCCAATAGCGCTGCTCGGCTAACGTGGTGCAAAGAACGTCGACAGTGGACCGTTGAACAGTGGAAACAGGCTCTCTGGAGTGACGAATCAAGGTTCACCCTCTACCGTTCGGATGGCAGGGTCTGGGTTTGGCGTCTGTCTGGAGAACACCTCCTGCCGGAATGTATTGTGCCAACTGTGAAGTTCGACGGCGGTGGAATTATGCTATGGGGGTGTTTCTCCTGGTATAGCACATGACCCTTGGTTGCAATTCCTGGTAGACTCAACGCCGAGACTTACTGCACCATTTTGGATGACCATGCGCTTCCTACGTTGTGGCAGTTTTACGGGGTGGACCCATGTTACTTTCAGGATGACAATGTCACCTGTCATGTTGCGAGGTCCACCATGGCTTGGTATGGTGCTAATGGGGTTAATCGAATGGACTGGCCTGCGCAGAGCCTGGACCTTAACCCTATCGAGCACCTCTGGGACGAGCTGGAGTGTCAACTTAAGGGGTGCCCCCACCGTCCGAAATCGGTGAAGGAACTGACTTGTCTTCTCCAAGCCGAATGGAAGAAAATGCCGCTAGCCGCCGTACAAAGCCTGGTTGAGAGTATGCCCCGGAGGGTCGCAGCTGTAATCGCCGCTCGTGGAGCCTCCTCCAACTATTGAAGGTGAATAAACTTCGTTTCCCATTGCTATCACAGGTGTGCAATTACTTGTTGGTAGATAGTGTATATAGTCCTTCAAAGTTCTCGTATATAAACTATAGGCGTACAATATATATATATATATATATACACACACATTGTGTACATATGCTATATATATACAGCCTCCTCCAACAAGAATTCCTGAGGGCGCCACTGCCTAGGCCTAGACCTTTTAAACAGTTTATATTCTTCTTATGTCACATTCATAAAGTTTACGTATCAACTCACGTTAATAATATTGCGCTTTTACTTAGGCACTAAATATTAATTCATAGGCCCTAAGCCTAGGCCTTTCAAACGGTTTTTATTTTACTGATGTCACATTCACAACGTTTACATATCAACTCATGCTAATAATATTGAACTTTTACTTAGGCACTAAATATTAATTCATAGCCCCTAGGCCTTTTAAACAGTTTTTATTCTACCAAATTTTATTGAAAATTCCTAGAAAGGCCCAGGCATAGGGCCTTGCAATTAAAGTTTTGTGACCGAGTAAAAGAGAAACATTGTTTACTTGATTTGTAATGTAAATCTTTTTACTATGAGCTCCGTGGATTATAAATTGCAAAAAAGGCCTAGGCTTAGGGTCTGTTAATAAATGTTTTGTGCCTAAGTAAAAGTGTAATACTGTAACCTTGACTTGTTATGTAAACGTTCAGAATCTGTGCTCGGCGGATACAAAATGGCTAGAAATGCCTAGGCCTAGTGCCTTGCAGGCAGGGCTGGCTGGACCACAGGGGCAACCGGGGCAGTAGCCCTGGGCCCCGCGCCATCAAAGGGGCCCCGTAGTTTAGGAAAAAAACATTTACGGTAGAATTTTCTGCAAACAATATTTTTTGTGTGTAAGTTTTCGGGTGCGAGGCCCTTAAGAAGATGTTGTTTTTTTAATTTTATTGTTTCCAATTTCCCCATTTTTGAATAGAATATTGCCCTTCGCCGTACAAATACTGAGATTTGCAAATTTCAAGTGATTAGTGTAACTACTTTAATATTTTCCGCATTCTCAAAATAGCAAATTAAATTTCCTCATTTTGTGGCCCTTACTTTTATGGTAATCGGTAAAAAAGTCCGAGGAAAAAAAGTCCAGGTAAAAAAGTCCGAGGAAAAAAGTCCGAGACTGTTGATAAACGCGGAAAAAAAGTTCAGGAAAAAAGTCTAGGAAAAAAGTCCGAGGAAATAAAGTCCGAGGAAAAAAAGGCCAGGAAAAAAGTCCGAGTTGGGCGTTTTGATTGTCATCCTGGGCTAACTAATAAGTCGATTTGACATACTGTTTGAATGTTGGGGGTCGGGCTGTGGGGGACATACTTTCATTATTTACCTAGTGTGGTGGGGTTGCCGGAAAACCGCCACACAGGAAAACTGCCACACCTTTTTCATTAAGGGGCCGGGCACAAAGTGCTATTCCTCCCAGGAACACTTTGAATGTGCGGCAGTTTTCCAAGTTTCCTAATTATGTTTTAGTTTTCCAAGGCCCCCTAACGACGGGAAGGAGCTCCTTTGTCTGAATTTTCACGCCGGTTCATACCAGTTTAGGGTGACTGGCCACAAAAGTTTAACAGGAGGGAGGGGAGTATAAAGATCGCCGTACATTTCTTAAAACTACAGTGTTCGACGAAACAACAGAATTACACATGACTCATGCTGTGTTCAAAAAAGGACGATAAAGGGGGGATTTTTTAATAACGCTGCACTTGTGCTTAGGCACTAAATATTTACATAACATGTCAAGTTTGTAATACTTTTCTTTTACTTAATTAATTCATAGGGCCCATACCTTGGCCTTTTTAAGAGCTTTTAATCCGCCGACTTTATATTCATAACGTATTACGTATCAAATAAAATCAATAGCATTGCGCTTTTGCTTACGCACTAAATATTAATTTATAGGCCCTAGGCCTAGGCCTTTTTAAAAGTTTTTATTCTACCAATGTAATATTGACAACGTTTACACGTCAACTCAAGTTAATAATAATGCGCCTTAACTTAGGCACGAAATATTAATTCAAGAGCCTAGGCCCTTTTACTAATTTTTTATTTAACCAATGTCATATTCACAACGTTTACACAGCAAATAAAGTTAATAATATTGAGCGTTTACTTAGGCCCGAAATATTAATTTATAGGCCCTAGGCCTTTTCAGTGGTTTTTATTCTACGGATTCCATATTCATAACGTTTACATATAAACTCAAGTTAATAATATTCCGCTATTACCTAAGCACTAAATATTGTTTCATTAATTAAGTAAAAGAAAAGTATTACAAACTTGACATGTTATGTAAATATTTAGTGCCTAAGCACAAGTGCAGCGTTATTAAAAAAACCCCACCTTATCGTCCTTTTTTGAACACAGCATGAGTCATGTGTAATTCTGTTGTTTCGTCGAACACTGTAGTTTTAAAAAATGTACGGCGATCTTTATACCCCCTCCCTCCTGTTAAACTTTTGTGGCCAGTCACCCTAAACTGGTATGAACCGGCGTGAAAATTCAGACAAACAAAGGAGCTCCTTCCCGTTGTTAGGCGCCTTGAAAAACTAAAACATAATTAGGAAACTTGAAAAACTGCCACACATTCAAAATGTTCCTCGGAGGAATAGCACTTTGTGCCTGGCCCCTTAATGAAAAACGTGTGGCAGTTTTCCTGTGTGGCGATTTTCCGGCAACACCACCACACTAGGCAAATAATAAAAGTATGTCCCCCCTACCCCCAACATTCAAACAGTATGTCAAATCGACTTATTAGTATGCCCATGATGACAATCAAAACGCCCACCTCGCACTTTTTTACCTGGCCTTTTTTTCCTCGGACTTTATTTCCTCGGACTTTTTTTCCTAGACTTTTTTTCCTGGACTTTTTTTCCGCGTTTATCAACAGTCTCGGACTTTTTTTCCTCGGACTTTTTTACCTGGACTTTTTTTCCTGGACTTTTTTTCCTCGGACTTTTTTACCTAGATTCTACTTTTATATATTTCACAATTTGCGTGCAAACTAGATACTTGAATTTAGACAAATAAAAAGAACAATATCAGAGTTGATTTCGGACAACACATGGAGGCCATTTATTTAGTGACTTTAAAAATATTGCTAGAAATTTAAAAAAAAAAAATCATATATGAGCGCGTCTAAAAGTTTCAAAAAGTTTTAAAAATCAATCAAGATCCCTGATTGATTTTTATGCTATTTTGCATTAAAAATGAATCACTGAAACATGTATCAGGGGAAAAAACTATTTATATGAATTTATTTTAGAGGGATTCGGATTATTTCTTACACTGAAGTATTCACAATACAAAACTTTTCGCTACGTAGGGATCTTTTTATTATTTTGTGAAGAAGTTTTTATAAGAGTCATAATACAACCTCAACCCCATCTTCCCGGAAAAAAAATCGTAGAGTTTAACAGTTGTTTTTTTCTCTCTCTCTCGGAACTTTCAATCCATATTATGGTCTTTTTCTTAAGCTTAAAGCAAATATTTTTTTGAGATAAACATTTTGTCTTTATGATAGTTTTCGTTATGACGTTACTACAGAAGTGAAGCACATGGCAAGACGGAAAAGTTGCAGCGATAAATTCCGTCGGTTAGCTTAATTGGTAAAGCATTCGGCTCCACAGTAGAGGGATGAGGGTTCGTTGTTGTCACTGTGGAATTTGTGAATTTCACATCGTGTGTGTTCTTTACGGTAATTTTTCACGCAACAACTTTATTAAAATATGAGATTTATTTCCTGGTGCCAGAAATGAAATTCCGCCCCGGGCCCCGCAAAAGCTCCACCCGGCTCTGCTTGCAGGTAATGTTTCGTGGCCGAGTTAAAGGAGCAACATTATTAACTGGATCTGTTATGTAAACGTTAAGAATATGAACGCAATTATACAAGCTTTAACTTGTCATGCAAACCTTATGAATATCAGCACGGCCGATTCAAATTTGCTGACAATCCTCTTCAATTTCGCCTGCCCTCAAAAGAGTTTCCAAGCCGCACAGCTTCCGATTGGTTCGCTACAAACCGGATGGCGAAAATACCGTCAAGATTAAGAGAGACGTAGCTGAAAGGAAAGATGTTCACATAAGCGACCAGCCGATCGTCCGCTAGTGCAATAAAACAATCCCTCCTGTGTGAGGGTGGGAACAAAGTGCTGTTGAACAAAGAACCACCGATAGGGAAGCTCATCCTTCAGGCATTTTTTCCGGCGTTCTAGCAATGAAATAGCTTGCCAAAAATTGTACTGTGGGACGGTTTTATTGCTTCGGCAGAAAAATTCCGCATGTGTGAAACGAAACAAAAAGAAATCCCATACTACCCCCTTTTCGGAAATAGAATCAGTCTTATTATGATTCTATTGTTTCACCGAACACCATATCTTTAAAAGATCTACAAATTGACGGCAATTTGTTAGCCATGCAATTTATATATGCCCCCGTACCGTCGTAGCAACAGAAGGGTACCAATCTTCCGGGTAAGAATTTGCCGGGTACCAATCTTCCGGGTATGAATTTGTCGGGTACCAATTTGCTGTTCCCCTGAAATAATTACTTTTCTGTAGGAACTCTTTAATTTTATTTCATTTATTTATTTATTTTTGAAAATTCCGTGCAAATAATGATATACAATAACTGAAAGAGGCTATTTCAAACTGGTAAAGTACGTAAAATCCCTGGAAAAACACGGAATTGCAATCGCAACAAATTGTAAGTTTTGGGTAGAATAGATTTTGGAGCTCCTAAATTTAAGAGTTATGTACAAGATGTAACTACCTTAGCAACGACAAATGACATGTAATTATTTTTATTAATTTTTTTCGAGGTTTAACAACCATCATCAGCAACTCATTGGATTGTAAGCAGCTGCTCGTCCCTAATATAGAGCCACTGGTTCCAGGGAAGGGAGAGAGCCTGTGCCCTAAGAGACAAACACAACGTCCATGTCTCACTCGAACCCAGACCCATCTCGGACAAACGGTCAGAAGCCATCGCTTAGATTATTGCGCCACCGGGATTGAAGGCGTGCAATTACTTCTGTATTTTTAAATTGTGAATTTTGAAATTGAAAGTCTTTGATTACAAGAATAAAACTTGAAGAGAAAAACTAGTCTGTTTAAGTTGTAAGTATGAAAAATTAAATCATTAAAATTTAAAATAATTTACACGAGAATGTAGTTCAAACCCGTCAATCGAAACCAAACAAAATGATTTTAAAATACTTTTCTTTTTCATTTACCGTATGAATTTAATTTTACTAGAAATTTTTGCAGAAAAAACTACATGACACAAACCCTGGACACGGCGAACTTTTAAATTTCTTTTCTTTTGGACGAATTTGTCGTTCAAACATCTATAGAATGTGTGGTCACGGAATATTTCTTCATGGGAAATCCCTCCCAGATCTTTTTACTACTTGTTTGATGACACCACATTGAAATATTCTTGCATCTTCCTATAAGGCCTACGACCTGAGTTCAGGACCAGTTCCCGGCATAGGCCTTTTATAATTTTTTAATAAGCGCAATATTATTTACTTGATTTGTTCGCTCCCTATCTTCTGATTCAAGGCTTCTTGAATTGGAAGAAGAACTACAAAGGATCAAGTGGTACATCGTCGGGCTAAGTGAGGTAAGGTAAAAGGAGAAGATCCCATTGAACTGAAAAGTGGACATCTCTTCTACTATCGTGGGACAGATACTGGCAGAACTAGTGGTGTTGAATTTATAATAAACAAGAAACTGAAGGATAAAGTTGTAGAAGTTGAAAGTTCCTCTGACAGAGGTGCACGACTCGTTATCCAACTCTCGAGAAGATACCAGGCTCAGATTATTCAAACTTATGCACCCACCACAAGTCATCTTGAAGAAGAAATTGAAGAAATTTATGAGGAAATTCGTCATCTAAATAATAAAGGTAAGCAGCACTTGAAGATAATTATGGGAGATTTCAATGCAAAAATAGGGCAACGGCAACAGAACGAAACTTCAGTAGGTAAATTCAGTCACGGCAACAGAAACCAGCGCGGAAATACTCTCGTTGAGTTTGCAAAGGCAGAAGGGTTTTTCATCTTGAACTCCTTCTTCAAGAAAAAGCCACACAGGAAATGGACATGGAGACATCCAAATGGGACGACAAGTGAAATTGATTTTATTATGTGTAACAAAAGATTCCTCATAGAAGACTGCAGTGTGCTAAACAAGTTCGACACAGGTAGTGACCATAGATTGGTGAGATGTAAGATGCACCTCAACACTAAACTCGAACGTAGCAAGCTCATAAGACAAACAAAATGTACTGACATAACCAATATTAAAAAAAACCATAATACCTTCAAGTTGGAACTGAAGAACAGATTCTCTGCTTTAGAAGGCCTAACATCGGAAGAAGTGGATATTTCTGAAGTTAACAGAAAAGTAACCAAAGCTCTTATGGAAACAGCAACAAAATTAACTGGGTCTAAGAACAAGTTGCATGTGAACAAATTATCAAGAAAAACCAAAATGTTGATGCAAAAAAGAAGAGAGATGAGGACAACTAAAGGAGATGTGACTTCCAAAGTGGAATATATAGAGCTATGCAAGACTGTACGAAAAAGTATCACTGAAGACGTAAGGAAAGTCAACTGTGAACTAGTGAGGAAAGCAATTGAAAACAACCAAAGCCTAAAGATAGCAAAGGGACATCTCAGTAAGGGAAGAAAACAGATTATGGCTCTGAGAAAAAAAGATGGTTCTGTAACAAGAAATAGAGGCGAAATTTTGACAAGAGTGAAAGATTTCTACTCTAAATTATATGAAAGGTATGATACATGTACTCCAGACATCAGGAAAGGTACTAGTACCAGAGTTCTTCCAGTCCTCCCAGCAGAAGTTGCACATGCAATCAAGAACATGAAGCGGGGAAAAGCTCCAGAAGATGAAATTACTGTAGACATCATACAAGAAGCAAGTGGAGAAATTGAAACAATACTCGCACAAATTTTCACTCGATGCCTTAATGAAGGGAAGATTTATGAGGATTGGAACAACGTTACAATGATCCTGCTACATAAAAAAAGTGACATTGAGGATCTCAGAAACTACAGACCTACAGCCTCCTATCAGTGGTTTATAAAATCTTCACTAAAGTCCTTTCACACCGCTTGAAGGTGACACTGGACATGGCTCAACCGAGAGAACAAGTTGGATTCAGGAGTGGCTACAGCACAATAGATCATATCCACGTACTGAGAGAACTAATTGAAAGAGTGAGAGAACATGAACTTCCACTGTGCATGGCTTTTATCGATTATGAAAAGGCCTTTGATTCGGTGAAACCATCAGCAGTTACAATGCCTTTGAAATCCTGCGGTATTGAAGATGCATATGCATTAATGTTATTAATAACATCTATGAAAATGCAAGTGCAAAGATTAGGCTGTTTGAAAATACAACACACATAAAAATTGGAAAGGGAGTGAGATAAGGTGACACCATATCTCCCAAGCTCTTTAATGCCACTTTGGAAAATGTCTTTCAATCACTGAACTGGGAAAAGAAAGGGATAAAGATTAATGGAGATTATCTAACTCACCTTCGTTTTGCTGATGACGTAGTCATTTTTGCAACTACCCCATCAGAGCTGCAGAGTATGATCCAGGAACTTGCTGACAAGAGTAAAGAAGCGGGATTAAAAATGAACTTTCAGAAGACAAAAGTGATGGTCAATGCTTTTACGAGAAATGAAGATTTATCGATTGATGGAGAAAAGCTGGAGATCACAGATACGTACGTTTATCTTGGACAGCAGATATCAAGTGAAGGTCACATCGATGAAGAAATTAATCGGCGTACAAAACTTGCCTGGAGAGTTTTTGGAAGAAACAGCATAATTTTCACGAGTAATATGCCATTATTATGTCTTAAAAGAAAAGTGTTTGATCAATGCATCGTTCCAGTGCTTACGTATGGTGCAGAGACGTGGACCTTAACTAAAAGAGACATACTGAGACTGCAGACAACTCAAAGAGGGCCGCCCCGGTGGCGCAGTGGTCTAAGGCGTTGGCCTCTGATCATTCGTCCGTAAGGGGTCCGGGTTCGAATCCCGGTCAGGCATGGATGTTGTGTTTGTCTTACGGCCCTGGCTCTCTCCCTTCCCTGGAACCAGTGACCCTAAATTAGGGACGGGCGACTGCTTATAGCCCATTGAGTTGCTCACGGTGGTCGTTAAACCTCCAATAAAAAAAAACAAAAAAACTCAGAGAGGCATGGAGAGGTGCATGCTTGGTGTAACCAGGTGAGATAAGAAGAGGAACTCGTGGATCCCAAAAATGACAAGAGTGGAAGACATCATGATCAGAGTTAAATCCCTGAAATGGCAATGGGCTGGACATACTGCCAGAAGGACAGATCATCGATGGACAGCCGAAATTTTAGATTGGATTCCAAGGGACAGGAAAAGACCCAGAAGAAGACCACATGGGAGATGGGTGGATAAAATTAGAAAGTATGCGGGAGTAACATGGAGGAGACTGGCACAAGACAGACCGTTGTGGAAGAAACTTGGGGAGACCTTCGTCCAGCAGTGGATTGATAATGGTTGACAATGATGATGAGGATGATGTCGAATATATTTTCATTTGTTCGTATTAGTTTGGGAGACATTTTCTTCGGGGTATTTTGATTTGCATCTTCAATATTTTGGGATACCCCATAAAGAAATCCAAAATGCGCCACTGAGCTCTTGGTAACATGTGATTGACCCAGGTAAAGTACTTTTATATGTCGGAACAAAGTGTTTACAAGGGCCGTTGTGATTGGGGTGTAGGAGAACTGGCCTCCCGGAGAAGTGCCCACCGGAGGACTGACCACCCGGAAAAGTGCCCACCGGAGAACTGGCCACAAATATTTAAGGGGCAGTATAAAAATTGCGTTTTTTGACCGGTTTGTGGCCGCGACCACCAGAGGTTGGTTATCTGAGTCATATAAAGTTTCAATAATTTCGTCTTTTCTTAATTGCGATAATTAATGTAATTCTTTATAAAAATGTTTATGATCTACAACTCAACAAAATATTCCAAGATTTACAAAGCACGTACAAGTCTGCAAATTATCCGAGGGCATGTGCTGAGTGCTGACTCAGGAAACCTGTTGGGGGGGGGGGGGGGATACCAAAAGTGTAAAATATAAAATTTTTTAGGTCCGATCTGGAAATTGAAATTTTCAGTAATTACAAGCTACAACTCGACACATTATCTGAGGGCATGTGCCTACTCAGCAAACCTGTCGGGGGGGGGGGGGGGTATATTCCAAAAGTGTAAAACATCATAAAGAATTTCTGGTCCGATCAGGAGATTTTCAGCATTTAGAGCCTACAAATCAACAAATTATCTGAAGGCATCTGCTGCCTCAGGAGGCCTGTCGGGGGGAAGGGGGGCAACACCAAAAGTATAAAATATAAAAAACTTCTGATCCGGTCGGGAGATTTTCAGCATTTACAACCTACATCTCAACAAACTCTCTGAGGGCATGTTGTGCTGACTCAGGAAACCTGTCACCTGTCGGGGGGGGGGATTAATACCTAAAATATAAAACAAAGTATTTCTGGTTGTAAATGGTAAAAATCTCCCTAACGGACGAGAAATTCCTTATATTTTACACTTTACACTTTTTGTATTACACCTCCCCCTCCCTGACATGTTTCCTGGGTAGCCCATGCACTCAGAAAATTTGTTGAGTTACAGCTTGTAAATGCTGAAAATCTCCCGATCAAACTGGAAATTCTTGATATTTCATATTTTAGGTTTTCGGCAACCCCCCCCTTTGACGAGTTTCCTGGGTTTGCACATACCAGCAGAGAATTTGTTTAGCTGTAGTCTATAGACCTAGAAAAATATCGTAAATACGAAAATACGAAATTATGGACATTTTATGTGTGTCAGATGTCTCGGGAGACGTAGCCACGGAGCAGTCTAGAACGCAATTTTTATACGGCCCTTTAAATTTTTTATGGCCAGTTCTTCGTGCCGCCACTTCTCCGGTGGTCAGTTTTCTGGTGGCCAGTTCTCCGCTTTGTCTTTTGCCCGAAAATCATGGAAATGTCTAAATTTATTATTTTTATTCATTTTTTCGGAGGTTTAACGACCATCATCAGCAACTTATTGGATTGTAAGCAGCCGCTCGTCCCTAATATAGAGCCACTGGTTCCAGGCAAGGGAGAAAGCTCGTACCCTAAGAGATAAACACTCTCTTAGGTGGCCACTTCTCCGTGCCCTTTGTGGGGTTGTGATTGATAGGGAAATTTTATATCAAGTTTGTTAAAACATGTAAAATTCTACTCAAGAATAACAGACTTACTTTGCCGGTAATAGGTATAATCAATATTTGATTCTAGCTGCAATACATCGAATATTTGATCCGGTATTAAAAGAAAATATTCTGCACACGACATCTTCCCTCTGAACTACAGCCGGATGGCGGGAGCTTTTACAGGGCTTGGGGTGAAATTTTATTGCGGGGCCCGGACCAATAATTCATTGTTGGCACTAGGAAATAAATCTCATATTTTAATAAAGTCGTTACGTGAAAAATGTCCTCAAAGAACACACACGATGTGAAATTCACAAATTTTGACGGTGATAACGAATCCTCATCCCTCTACTCCAGAGCCGAATGCTTTACCAATTAAGCTACACTGAAAGAATTTATTGTTGCAACTTCTACGTCTTGACATGTGCTTCACCTCTGCAGTATGTCATAAAGAAAACTATCATAAAGAAAGTTCAGAGATAGAGAGAGAGAGAGATAGAGAGAAGAGGGAGGGAGGGAGGGAGCGAGAAGAGGGAGGGAGACAGAGAAAGAGAGAGAGAGAGAAGAGGGAGGGAGAGAGAGAAGAGGGAGGGAGAGAGAGAAGAGGGAGGGAGGGAGGGAGGGAGAGAGAAGAGGGAGGGAGACAGAGAAAGAGAGAGAGAGAGAGAGAGAGAGAGAGAGAGAGAGAGAGGGAGGGAGAGAGAGAGAAGAGGGAGGGAGGGAGGGAGGGAGTGAGAAGAGAGAGGGAGACAGAGAGAGAGAGAGAGAGAGTAAAAAGTGTTGAAATATACGATTTTCTTTCCGGGGAGATGGGGTTGAAATTGTATTATGACTCTTATAAAAACTTCCTTACAAAATGATAAAAAAAATACCTGCAAAGCGAAATTTTTTGAATTACGAATATTTTAATGTAGGAATTAATAAGGATTCCTCTAAAATAAATTCGTGCAAATAGTTGTTTTTCCCCTGATACAAAGTTTTAGTGATTGATTTTTAATGCAAAGTGGAGCAAGTGACAAATTAGCGACTTTTTAAACTTTTATACGCGCTCATATATGATTTTTTTTTTAATTTACAGTAATGTTTTTAAAGTCACTGAATAAATGGCTTCTAAATGTAACCCGAAATTAACTTTGATGTTGTTCTTTTTATTTCTTTAAATTTAAGTATCTGGTTTGCACGCAAATTGTTAAATACATAAAAGTAAGGGCCACAAAATGATGAAATTTAATTTGCTATTTATCAATGCGGAAAATAGAAAAGTAGTTTCAATAATCACTTAAAATCTCCAAATTTAAGTATTTGTACGGCGAAGGACGATAACCTATTCGAAAATGGAGGGATTGTAAACGAAAAAAAAAAACCTTTTGAAAAAGAACTTTTTAAGGGCTTCGCACCCCAAAACTTACACACAAAGGAAATAATTGTTAAAAATCCTACCAAAAGGGATTTTTTTTCCTAAACTGCGGAGCCCCTTGAAGGCATGGGGCCCGGGACGAAAGCTCCAGTTGCCCTTATGGTCCAGCCGGCTTTGCTCTGTACTGTGGATCAAATTTAGGGCTTTGCTGAATGACTGATTAGAGCAGATGTGTCGTTGTTGATAAGCCCCATTCCTTTCCCGTAGAGCTAAAACTAACGGGGGAACGCAATTGTTTAGACACGGGAACATCCTGTGTGACCTTGTAACATTGCTCCTGGGAATAGTGAACATTCGAGTTTTGGCCTTCCCGATGTTTTGAATGTTCTTAGATTCTACTAACGGATATTTCACTTACAAAAGACGGGACCTAGAAACGACAGCCGCGGCCATTAATAACAAGACGCTGAACGCGGTTCCTTTCGCAGCATGAAACTGGTACCCTCTATGAAAATAGCGCCACAGAATACGTGATAATGTGCCTATATTATCGTTATTGTTTTTCTATATTTTTACCAGTTAACAAAACAACGGGAATAAAAAAATAAAATTTAAGTTTTATTTTTGGTATTTTGAGGCCCCTTCGATTCCGAAGCCCCAAGGGCGCGTTTCCTGCGCCTGTGCGGTGATCCGCCCCTAGTAGGGGCTATTTAAAGTTTTGTACTCGAGTAAAAGCGCAACACAATAAACTTGACTTTCTGTGAAAATTTTATGCATATGAGCACGGTTGGGGTTCATTGAAAATTGATAAAAAGGCTTAAGGCCTGTTTATTAATTTTTGTGCCTGTGTAAAAACGCAATACCGTAACCTTGGCATGTTATCGAAACCTTATGAATACGTCGAACTAAAATTCCTAAAAAAAGGCTAGGTCTAAGGTCTTGCAATTAAGGTTTTGTGACAGAGTAAAGGTGCAACATTAATAGCTTGACATGTTATGTTAACTTTGTGAATATGAGCACAACGAATTAAAAATTTCAAAAAATCGCCTTTGGGATTAATGTGTTGTAGCAGAGTAAAAGTGTAACATTATCTTTATTTTCTATATAAACCATACTACGTGCTGAAATGGCCCAACTGTATATACGTATACTTCAACCATATACCGAAGCGCGGACACGGTGAAACAAAAATGCGATTTTGTACGGTCCCTTAAAATTTTGTGGCCAGCCCACATGTAATAGGACACGTCGATGTCAAAAACGTACTTTTCACACGGCTCCATGACAGATAGCAATGGACACGTCGCAATCTTTTTTTTTTAGTTGGGAGGTTTAACGACCACCGTGATCAATTCAGTGGGCTGTAAGCAGTCAGCAGTTCCTAATTTTGGGTCACTGGTTCCATGCAGGGAAGGGGGAAAGCCAGTGCCAGAAGTCAAACGGAACGTCCATGACTCACCGGGATTCGATCCCGGACCCTTCTCGGACTCGTGATCAGAAGCCAGCGTATAGACCACTGCGCCACCGTAGCGGCTCACGTTGAAATCAACTATGTATTTTTCATACGACCCCAAACGCTCTTATGGACATACTAATGGAACTGGATGCAAATAAATCATTAATGTAATTTGTACTAGCAGGGTGGTATTTCCCGGGTAAATATTACTATCTGTGGAATCACCAAGTTCAGCGGGTGAAAATTAATGAATGAAAAAGATATTCCTGTAATTTTCCAGTAAACTTATCTTTAATTTTTTTATTTAGTCAAATTAATTTTATGAAACAAAAAAGAAAGGAAGAGGAATGGAAATACTTATCTCCGAGGAGACATCTATATAGAACTGTCGTACATCTGGCGTGTGCTTCTGAGAAACCGCGACACTGAAATGCAATGCACCTGTGTGATGTCGCGTGCATGCGACTTGACATTGATAATCTTTTTCTTACCGTTTTAAATTTTGAATATCTGGAACTCTCTATTTACATTACATTGTATTTCTGCCTGATAAGCCGCCCGTTGGTGGTGAAAGCTAACGTTTATTAATTTTTGATTTTTATACACCATTAACCGGATATTTTTGCACTTTATTGTTATCTATGGTCTTACACTTAGACCGTAGGTTGGGTATTGGAGTGCTGAATTGTGTTGCAGATCTTAAGAGTAAAAAAATGAACTTTTAACGAAAATTTTGTATGGGGGCCCATTGATCGCGGGCCCCGACCCGTTCCCAAAACCATCTGCGGTCTAAGAGTACCGTGAAATAGTATCCCAAATTTGGTGGTTCTAAATTGAAAACTGTAGATTTTACGAAAATTTTGAAAGGGCCCCCTTGACCCCGACCCGTTCCAAACACCGTCTACGGTGTAAGTAAGAGCACCATGAGGTAGTATACCAAATTTGGTGGATCTAAATTGAAAACTGTAGAATTTACGAAAATTTTCTATGGGGACCCGTAAAGCCCAGGATCCGACCCGTTCCAAAAACCGTCTACCGTCTAAGTTAAAGCACCATGAGATAGGATACTAAATATGGTGGTTGTATATTGAAAACTGTATATTTTACGATAATTTTGTAGGGGCCCCGTTCGGACCGGGCCTCCACCCGTGCCAAACATCGTCACCGTCTAAGTCAGAGCACCATGAGGTAGTACACCAAATTTGGTGGTTCTAAATTGAAAACTGTAGATTTTACGAAAACTTTGTAGGGGGCCCTGAAGCCCGGGCCCCGACTAGTTCCAAAAACCGTCTACGGTCTAAGTTAGAGCACCATGAGGTAGTAAACAAAATTTGGTGGTTCTAAATTGAAAACTGTAGATTTTACGAAAATTTTCTATTGTCGCCCCTTGACTCTGCCCCCCACCCGTTCCAAAACCACTCTACGGTCGAAGTTAGAGCACCATGAGATAGTATACCAAATTTGGTGGTTCTAAATTGAAAACTAGATTTTACGAAAAATTTCCCTCATCCCCGTGCTGCGACCCCTTCCAAAAACCGTCTACGGTGTAAGTTAGAGCACCATGAGATAGTATATCAAATTTGGTGGTTTTAAATTGAAAACTGTAGATTTTACGAATACTGCGTATGGGGGCCCTTGACCCCGGGCCCCCACCTTTCCAAAACCGTCTATGATCTAAGTTAGAGCACCATGAGATATTATACCAAATTTGGTAATTCTAAATTGAAAATTGTAGATTTTACGAATATTGCGTATTGGGGCCCCTTGACCCAGGGCCCCCTACCTTTCAAAGCAAAACCCGTCTACGGTCTAAGTTAGAGCACCATGAGGAAGTATACCAAATTTGGTGTTTCTAAATTGAAAACTGTAGATTTTACGAATATTGCGTATTGGGGCCCCTTGACCCCGGGCCCCTTACCTTTCAAAAACCGTTTACTGTCTAAGTTAGAACACCATGAGGAAGTATACCAAATTTGGTGGTTCTAAATTGAAAACTGTAGATTTGTCGAAAATATTCTATGGCGGCCCATCGACCCCGGGCTCCGACCACTTCCAAAAACCATCTACCGTCTAAGTTAAAGCACCATGAGATAGATTACCAAATCTGGTGGTTTTAAATTGAAAACTGTAGGTTTTACGATAATTTTGATTGAGTGGGCCTGGACCCCGGGCATGGGCACTGTTGGAAAAGCGATACGGGTAACCCGAATTTCTACCAAAATTTAATCAGGATATCAATTTCTATGAAGTCCCCCTCCCCTTTAAATATACTTTTTTTTTGCAATTCATCAAAAGCTATCGAAAGCAATTTATTTAGGGATTACTGCGATGTTATGACTTGCGATGTTATGGTACCACGATGTTTTGCCCTGCGATGTTATGGTGCCGCGATGTTTTGACCTGCGATGTTTTAGTACTGCGATGTTATGGTACCGCGATGTTTTGACCTGCGATGTTATGTCGGCGATCATATGTCGTGCGATGTTTTGACCTGCGATGTTATGTCGTAGACCCATTTCATGAATCTTTGTTTTCTTAAATATTAATGTTCAATGGGAATTTTGTTCCCCCTCAACTTCTTTATTTGCTTAAGAACAATAATAATTGTTCTTCAAGTAAAACATACGTGGAATTGCATTGCTTACTTTAATTTTCCTCCTGACAACATGGCAGAAGTGTTCCCTCCCTTTAAAGTGCGATCTTTTGAAAATTTCAGTCATAATACAAATCCTCTGAAGCTCGACCGTTACAATTTCTATGATAAACAATATTTTACGGTAATCCACTAAGACAGAGAAAGATTTTAAACGCTTTATAAAATTATGTTTAGTATAAACACATTTTAAATCTCCAGTTCATATACGTCTCAATCGTTACGAAGACGCTTTTTTAGACCTCTTTTCCTCCATGAAAATCTAAGTTTTTATACTAAAATTTCTTTCATGTAAACCTAAGAGTTTTTCTTAAACCTATTCCACTGCTTTTCCATTTCGCTTATAATTTGAGACAATGCAGAATCTTAAGAAAACGAAAAGGGTCTCACTAATGCTTTCCTACGGAAAATCGTCTGCTTTTTTTTTTTTTTTTTTTTTTTGGATTGGAGGTTTAACGACCACCGTGAGCATTTCAACATTTTATTGACAAAAGGCATGATACAGCTCGTCACACTGGACAAGGAAAGAATACAGAGAAAAACATGAATGATACATGAAAATGATATATACATGAATAAGGGGCATAGCCACCCAAAAGGATAAATACAAAATGCTAAAAACCCACAATGGGGACAGACCTGTGACTACTGAACACACGTAAAAGACTTTAGGTCAATGACCTGTGATACAATATATATAGCTTGAGAATACATTAAAAATACAGGATGCACAATAAATAAACAGTGAAGTTAAAGTTTCGAACTCAGCACTACATAGGAGCACAGTGCATATAACATGAGTGGTGCACATTGACATATCAGAAGATCACAAAACAGTTCAGAAACCACTGAATATACAATGCTAAGAAAAACAAGAAAAGTGAAGAGCAAGTAACATACTATACATATTTACATGCAGAAGCACAGCCTGCTGGAGCAGAACAAAAATAAGTAAAATAACTCAGTAAGCAAGGTACTAGCAAGGTGAAGAGAACAGCCAAACACCAAAACAAAGACAATCCAAAAGAGGACACAATCAAGTCACCAGTAGGATGGCAGAACCATGAATAGAAAACCACCCGGTGCGCTGGGCCCAGGTGTTCTGAAAGGTGGCGATTGTGTGTGCGGAAGCTGCAGCTGTGAGTTCCAACCGGAGGCGCGCCACAATCCGGCCCCGAAAGCTAGCCCGCAGCCGCCCACTGGCCGACAGAAGGGATGGAAGTTCAGGAGAATTCCTGAGAGATTGATGAAATGAGTGAATCACTTGCTTGGTAAGTACGAAAAGAAAGCAGCAGGCATCCGGAAGGCGGGTGGGCGGATGTTTTGTGAGCAACAGCCACGGATATGCTTGAAACGGCAAGTCCTGGGAGCAAATTATGTCAGCTAACCGAAAAACAGTATGAAGAAGTGGCAGCAAGATAGGACAGTGGCAGTACATATGAGCGACGTCTCCGTCAACGCCACAGAAAGGACAGAGAGGAGAAGAGATAAGAGACATGCGATAGAGAAGATGGGGGACAGGGAGCCGGCGATGAAGGAACCGCCAGTGGGTGTTACGTTCTAGCGGAGAAGAAAGGGGGGAAGAAGAAGCAGACCAAACGGCCAGGGAGGAGGAAGGAGAAACCCCGGAAATGGGATGGGGGGACTCAGAGGGAGCTCGAAGGAGACGGTACAGGGCAGCGGTAGTAAAAGAAAGGACAGGGGCGACAGAGTCACGAAAAGGAAGAAAGAAAGGGAGAAGGAGGCTGGGGCCGGGGACGACGAGGATGCCGTTGTCAGAAACAAGAGAAGGATAGAGAAGCTGAAGAGAGAAACGGAGAAGGGCATAGTCGTCCTCAAGGGAAGGAGTTGGGGTGGAAAAGAGTAAGTCGAGGGGTTTCCAGGAAAAATCGGATTAATGAGGGCCTGCACGGTTAGGATGCCGGCACGGAACCATGAGAAAAAAGAAAGGTTGATCGGGGGGTGAACCATGGTAGAGAAAAAGAGTGGTTCTGCAAGGAGATCCAGGGTGGTGGTAGGAGGAGAGTGAGAGAGAGGGAGGGAACGGAAAAGCGCTAGAGCCTCAGATAAAATAGTAGGAAAGTTTGAAGAGGGAATAGTAAAGTAGTCCATCCTGAGGAAAAGAAGAAAAGTGAAGGATGGATCGCGAAGAAAAAGAATAACGTCAAGAGAAAGTGTAAGAGAAGGAGAAGGCGAAGTGACGAGACGAAGGAAGGAGGCGATGCGGTATGCACGATAGTAACAGTGAACATCTATAAGATTAATGCCCCCATGCTTGACAGGGAGATATAGCGTCGGAGCGGCTGACCAGTGCTTGGAGGCCCAGATTACTGAAGTAAAGATGCTGTTGAGTTCCGTCAGGCGGGTTGACAAGAAGACGGTGGAGGTCCAGGAATAGGTGCAGAGGGAAAGTAAGTATCGTCGAACAATGTGAGCTCGCTGACAGTAAGAAGTAATGGGAATCGCAAATCTCCAAAACGCTGCTTGATGACGTAACCTAGACTGCAAACTGGTCCATATCAAAAGGTCCACAGTATAGGGGTGACCGATATGGGCTCCCAGGATCTTCTGAGTCGAGGTGGACCAGACCGTACCCCAGGGGGTATCGGTCCGGCCCATCCACGACCCACACCACAAACCAGTACTTTTGGTGACATTAAGCGAAGCGCCAGAAACAGTAGCGTAAAGATGGTAGGTGGAGAGAAGATTGTCGAACTGGACGTCCTGGCGGAGACAGAAGGTTGCGTCATCTGCAAACGCTGTAAGTACGCACTCATGGTGCCTAGTGCTGGCAACTGACGGAGGAAGAGTAGACAGGAGTGATCTTCGAGCAGCCAGGAGGAATGGTTCAAAGACAATGGCGAAGAGTTGCCCTGAGAGGGGGCAGCCCTGCCGGATTCCTCGAAGAAAAGGTACGGGCGCCGTTAAAAAGGAGGCCGTCCGGACGTGGAAGAAAGCGCCCCGATAGAGGTTGAGAAGGAGAGAAACGAAGGAGGAAGGAAGGCCAAAGCCGTGAAGAGTGGCAGAAAGAAAGTCGTGGGAGATGTTGTCGAATGATGAACTCTGGTCAAGGTTAAACAGGGCGAGGGGTTCTGAGAAGGTGCGGGCGAGAAAAACTATGTTCTGGAGGAAGGAGATGTTGTTAGAAATGGACCGACCAGGCACAGTGTAGGACTCGTCGGGGGAGATAAGAAAGGGAAGCACAGAGTTCAAGCGGCGAGAGAGAAGTTTTGTGAAAAGCTTATAGTCTAGATTGAGAATGGAAATGGGGCGCCAGTTTCGCAAGTCCAAAAGGTCTCCCTTTTTGGGCAGCAAGATGATATGCGCTACAGTAAACTCCGGCGGCAGTGCGAAAGAGGTTTGGGCGCAAGAAAAGCAAGCGAGAAGAAAGGGCATCACAGACGGGAGGAAGGCGCGGTAAAAGGAGAAGGGAAGGCCGTCAGGTCCCGGGGATGCGCGTGAATTAAGGGAGGCAAACGCCTCCCGAAATTCAGCAGGAGAGAAAGCGGAAAGAAGAGGATCACAGAGTCGGGGTGGGACCTGAGGCAGAGCTGAAAAAAGAGGGGAGGAAGAGATAGCATCAGTAGGCACCACCGCACGAAATTTGTCCTGGAAAAAGCGCCGAACTTCCGTGCAGAGACGTGAAGGGTCAGATGAGATAGAACCATCAGGCAGGCAAAGGTGGCGCAGCGTCTGCGACGTACGGTGTGTTCTTTCGGTACGTGAGAGCTCCTCGTAGAAAATCTCCGGTGAAGAAAGATGAAGCATCTTCAGCCTGCGAGTAGCCTCCACGGCGAGCGGATGGAGTTTCGCTCGTAAAGCATCCTGAACAACAAGGTAAGCGGGATCTGGTAAGGGGATTGCAGCCAAGGAGCAACGGAGATTACAAATATCCTTCGCACGTTCGTTACGAATAGCGAACGAAAGACGGCGTACGAGCAGACGAAGATCGTGTTTGATGTCTAACCATAGACGAAGGGTACTGGAAGCGGTACTGATGAGATGTTGTCTATCAGCAAGAAAACGGCGGACGTCGGCGCAAAACGCCACATCCAAGAGTAAAGAATCATCGAAGGTCCAGGAGCGTTGTCTGGAAGGCGGGAAAGAGGAAACGCAGATGGTAAGCGCCACAGCAGAATGGTCGGAAGAGGTAGATGGATGATGTCTCGCCGTAGTGATCGCTAGAAGCAGCGGTGGGATGACATATATGCGATCGAGACGTGCTGCCGCCGAACCTTGTGCTGGAGAATTCCGCCAAGTATAAGAAATGGTGTCCGGGTGAAGATGCCGGTACGAATCAACAAAATGGAAATCGGTAATACGTTGAGTAAGCAGATCGACAAGAAGGGAGCGGTGCTCCCCTCCTGTAGACGTGCGGTCAAGCAACGGGTGTAGAGTGCAGTTGAAGTCACCCCCGAGGATGCAAAAGTCCCCGGGGGAACCACCTCAAGCGCAGCCCGAAAGCAATGAAAAAGCGGAAGGAGTTGAGAGTCGTCAGTAGGAATATACACATTAAAGATATGATATGGTACACAATTGATGCAAAATGTAAAACATTGAAATTGATCGGTAAATAAGTTGGTAACAGCAACAGAAGTGATAGATGGGCGAAAACGGTGATGTATTCCGACAGCAATTCCGCCTGAACGCAGTACACGATGTGCATGATGGAAGGTGTACTGCCATCGGCGCCACTGATGGAAAGGTGTTGTAGGCGAGCACCACGTTTCCTGGAGCAGGAGGACATCGGTACAAATTGCCGAGAGGTCCTCATGCACGGCGGAATTCACCTCGGGGGATCCAAACCCCCGACAGTTGAAGGAAACTACCGTGAAAGTGCCAGGTCACCCGGCGACGCGGTGAGCTTGGTGATAGAAATCTTGAGTCCGTGGATCTGTTTACGAATGAACTTGGCCGTCTTAGCGGAAGGACCAGATAAGTAAGAAGAATTGTCCACAAGCTTATCCAGATCGGAAAGCTGTTGCAGGATTGCAGGAAGTCCAGCTTCATGGGTCTTCGCATACTGGAGGAAGCCGTGCGCTTTTTGCGTGTAACAGGTGAGAGCATGTAACTCCTCATACGTAAGAGGCAAAGACGGGAACGATGTGTCGCGAAGATTCTGATCAAAGTCTTCATATGAAACCATTGGAGAGGAAGGGTCAGAAGTGGTATCAAAGTCTTGAAGATAAGATGGTTTCTGGCGGGTCCGGGACGAGGAGCGAGTGGAGCTCCCAGCAGCTCTCCCTCGCTTGGTGGTGTTGCGAGGAGATTTGGGCGCTGTCCTCTTATCTTGTCGAGCGCTGTGATCAGGCTCGGAGGTGTCACTCATGGTCTGTTCCGTACTGGTGGAAGCGCCGTCTGTATCTGCAATTGATACTTCAGTAGCTGACAAGACACGGTCGTCCGCGGAGTCAGCAGGTGGATCGGGGGCGCGGAATGTGGAGGACTCCGACAGCACTGGAAAGTCAGTCGCGGAGAGAGATGGCTGCACACCAGTCGATGACGGAGCCCTTTCTCGTCTCAGAGGGGCTTCAGACGAAAGTCGTGGAGGCAAGGGCGAGTCAGAGGATTGAAGAGAAGTCACCTGCGGTGAATCTTGTGGGGCAGCATCAGCATTGCGACACTGCTTGTAAAAGTGCCCAAACTTCTTGCATTTGCTGCAGTGATGTTCAGTGAGCACATCAATATAGCGGATCTGGTTACCGCACTTGACTTTGAATTGAGTCGGGATGGTCTGGATGTCCTCCGGGGAAGAAAAACAACTCTACCCACGCGCCGAGCGCCGAGCAGGGTGTTGTCGTCGGGGTCTTTAGGGGCAGCAGAATATGTCTGAATCGTTCCAACCACGCGGCCGAACGACGCAAGAACCACAAATAAAACTGTATCGGTCACCTCCGGGGGTACCGGGTAGAAGGACACATTCAATGGGCGCTCGGCAACTGGGCTGGGAAGAAGATGTTGATCACCAATGGTGAGACCGGCATTCGTCACAGCACGAGCAGAGTCGGCCTTGGAAAAGTAAACCACAATCGTTCGGCCTCGCCGAAACATGTGAGAAATGGCATGTTTTGGAAATTGCCGCTTTAAAGCGGTGGAATAATCTTTGAAGAAGGTGTTTGGCAAGGATTCAAAGACAACACCTCTGTTTTTTTTTTTTTTTTTTTTTTTTTTTGATTGGAGGTTTAACGACCACCGTGAGCAACTCAATGGGCTATAAGCAGTCGCCCGTCCCTAATTTAGGGTCACTGTTTCCAGGGAAGGGAGAGAACCAGTGCCGTAAGACAAACACAACATCCATGCCTCACCGGGATTCGAACCCGGACCCTTACGGACGAATGATCAGAGGCCAGCGCCTTAGACCACTGCGCCACCGGGGCGGCCAACACCTCTGTCTAAGATCGTAGTGAAAGCAGTACCTGCTGGCGAGTCTTATGGAATTTCCAAAGAAATGGTATTTCCGTCACGTTGTAGTTGTGATTGGAGAGCTTCGGCGCCGGAGTACATGCCTTGCGGGGGCGTTGCACAGTGGAAGAGGCCATGGCATTGACATACGTAAACGATGACGTCAGAGGTTTAGATGACATGGGGAAGGCACCGTTGCACGAGACATCCATTACGTCATCGTCAGCAACGAAGGTGGTGGCAGCTTGAGATGAGTGAGAAGGCAACGGAACAGCCTGAGGAAAGGGGCTGTCACGTCACGAGTTGAGGGCAGTGCAACGCCGCCACGTGGGGAGGGCAGCGAAGCAGCACCCATGGAAGAAGAAGAGGTTGTCATCAACAGCGAAGGAACACCGGAAGTGAGATCCTGATCCGGGGCCTCACTGCCGGAAAACGCCATTTGCAATGGCGCCGAGTATCATAGCTTCGACCAGCTCGGCCGAGAGATAAACAAGTTGTAATAGCAAAAGAAAAAAGCAACTCACCAATCTAGGAGTAATCTCAAACGATAGCGCAACCGTCCAAAGGGAAATGCTGCGAAACTTGGGATACACAACTCTCTAGAAACACACAAAATACGCACGAATTGACGGAGCTCAGAAGTCGCAACACCTACCACCGTGAGCAACTCAATGGGCTATAAGCAGTCGCCCGTCCCTAATTTAGGGTCACTGTTTCCAGGGAAGGGAGAGAGCCAGTGCCATAAGACAAACACATCATCCGTGCCTGACCGGGATTCGAACCCGGACCCCTTACGGACGAATGATCAGAGGCCATCGCTTAGACCACTGCGCCACCGGTGCGGCCGTCTGCTTTTGCATCTTGAGGGTAACCACGCCAAAGCAGGCGGTACTACTTTCACCGCGAAAGCGTACAAACCCGGCTTCACTTATTCTTACCTCCATGAAGGCCGTCCCGGTGGCGCAGTGGTCTAAGGCGTTGGCCTCTGATCATTCGTCCGAAAGGGGTCCGGGTTCGAATCCCGGTGAGGCATGGATGGTGTGTTTGTCTTACGGCACTGGCTCTCTCCCTTCCCTGGAACCAGTGACCCTAAATTAGGGACGGGCGACTGCTTATAGCCCATTGTGAGTTGCTCACGGTGGTCGTTAAACCTCCAATCAAAAAAAAAAAAAAACCTCCATGAAGAGTTGGCGACAGTGTCTTCTCTTATTCCTACCTCCATGGGTGGGACTAAATCTGTGACGTTAGCATGGTATCTAAGCCTTGTGAACTTAGCATCTCCCTGACAAGCATAGCTGGCTGTACTGCACTTAGAGTGTAAAGTGCAGGACAGCCAGTTATTAGCGGTCGGTGTGCTTATAAAAATTTGAAGCCAAAAAATGCCTTGATTTTGTGCCATTATGAATTGCGGTAATAGAAGAAGTCGAGACCGTAAGTCTTTTTCAGGCTACTAACTGCTGTCTCTAAAGGCAGTACCGAAAAAATTCGCTTATCGCTTATATGCCAAACGAAGGGAAATCGCTTCCCAAAGCTTAGAAAACACTTTTTATGGAAGAGTTAGACTCTTCAAAAGCAGAGAACCTTTTAAATGTTAGTTCCAGAAATCAGTGATTTCTCGTAAAGCACAGAATCTGTCTTTTACTTTTTCAAACGCTATTGGAGTGTAGTGCTTATTAGGCCAGGCGTTTCATTCGTTGATTAAAAGTTTTCAAGTTGAATTTAAAAGGTGTAAGCTATTTTTTTGCGTAGGTTTTATTGCTACTGACTATTTTCTTATAGAACACCTTTTAGAGTTTGCCTCTTAGTCAAAATATTTCTTAAATAAACGCTTCGGTCCTCAATCGGCACTTCTGTGCACGTGTTTTTTTTTTCTGGACTTCTTTTCAGAAGGTTCCTGGTTGATCTAGGAGGTGTTGAACCTTTTTATAGGGCTAAAAGTTAATTTTTTAGCAAACCTGACTTTTAGTCATAATCAAATCTCTGGCTCTTCTGTATTATTTAGAGCTCGAGCACACCGTTCCCCTGAGTTACTTTGTTTTGCGAGTTTTCGGCCTTTCACTTTTCTTTTAAGGTTATTTGGCTGTCGGTGTTGGGGTATTTTAGTTTACTACTTTGTTCTATATGTTTCCTCCCCAAACTACCGTTGATTTTATTTTTAGTACACCTGGATTTTTACTTGCAGCTTGTTGTACCCGGAAGTTAAAGTTTCAAAGTAAGACGCCATCGTTTCAACGGGGCTGGTTGTCCATCACTAACGTTACTAAGGCTCGTTGCCATGCTGAGAGTCACGTGTCTGCTACATCCTCATGCATTACATGATTTTACTAACTTGTTAGTTCTTGATTTTTGTGTACCTCGCGTTAACTGTAACTGCGTTGTTTTCACCGTATGGTCGGCGTCTGCAGGTGCAGGTGAAGTACTGTGTTAAGTGTAATCACGTACTGATTTGTCTTTCTTGACAGGCTTGTGAATGTGAAAAATTAGCAAATTGTGCTGTGGCTGCATACCTTTGTGAATGCTTACTGGTATGATCAATTTCTTCGTGATTTGAGGAGCGTCACCAGATGTTTCATTTTATTTACGAAATGCAGCAAAGGTATGATTTGAAGTGTGATGTACATCGTAGCGATTTCTTTTGCCGGTTTTGAAGAATATCTGAACACCCAGTAGTTTAAAATGCCATAGCTGATGTGATTTGCACGATACTGCATTTTGTTTTAAAAAAAGTAAATGTGAGGAACATAACCCGTAATATGCTTTTCCTGCAGGGCTTACGTATTGCATTTGTATTTTGTTTATATTTTTTGACACTTGCTTGTTATTTGATGCCAATTCTCATATTGAAGTACTGGGGTTCTGAGACACTTTTGATATCGTCACCCAGTAGATCATTGAGAAATAGGAAGTTGGGGCTGCGATGTATAAGCTTCTGCAACTGTGCTGCTGCAGGAATTTTTTTATCTATATGCTTTCTTGGGCTCATACCATACGTAGAGGAGAAATTTCACCTGATCCTTCAAAATTTAGAATATAACATCAAATTTCCACTTACAGAATGCATAGTGGTTATAGGATTTTTTATTACCCTAATTATTGAGCAGTCTCTGTATTCTTGGCAGGAACGAAGAGAAGCTGGTTTACAAGACGATCTAGAGCAGGGACAAGGTCTACTTGAAGAATGTGAGATGCAAGATCTTTCAGATGATCCGTCACTGACCCACGAAGACCATAATCTGCGACTAGTGGAAGAACAACAGGCTGAAGTTGTATCAAATATGCATCAAACCTCTCTCTCGGAAGAAAACCATTCTGACGAAGGTGAAGAAGTTTCAGTGTGTAATGAAGCTGAATTAGATCACGGACATAAACACTTGTCAATGCTGATGTATAAAGTGGGCTCTTTTCCATTTTTTGTTCTTGCATTTGCAATAAGCTTACATTCTATATTTGAAGGAATTGCTTTGGGTCTACAAACGGATATCTCAAAAGCAGTCCATATTTTCATTGCAATAATCATTCACGAATGCTTAGTGGCATTGGCCCTTGGTGTGAACTCTACACGACTACGCTACTCATTCACTTCATATCTTAAATTTGCAGTACTTTACTCTGCGGCAATTCCGCTGGGACTTCTGATAGGTGTTGCAATTGAGCATTCTTCAGCAATGAACAATGAAATATGTTCTGGTGTACTACAAGGAATTGCTGCAGGAATCTTTTTACATGTAGTTTTTCAAGACATTCTTCCTTCCGAATTTTCAAACCGACAAGACAGGCTTCTGAAAGTCTTATTTCTTTTCATTGGCTTTGCTGTGATAGCTGTAATTACCTTTTTTATTAGTGAATTTTAGGGGATTCTTTAGAGAGGAACCTGTTACTTTTATGGGTGACGCCATGTGCTGAGCTACACTGCATGTTTAAGGAGTCAAACAATCCGGTCCTAATGCTGTAGGACACTTACCTTTTGTAATCATGTCAATAAGTCCTATTTAAAATCTAGCATTTCTTGCACGCATAAGCATGGCCGTGTGTGTGTGTGTGTGGGGGTTACTCGAGGGGGGATTCAGTATGAATTTAAAGCTATATATATGTATATATGTCAAAAAATGTTTTCTTCTCAGTGATGTTTTTTTTTTCATTTTTTTTTACTTTTAAAGATTTTGGGCTGATAATCATTAAACCTGCAAACAAACAAAGTTTTGCATTAAAAACTCGGCAAAAGTAATATCACTTCTGATATTATTAATTATTCAACATTTCATTTCTATAAAATAAATCTTATTTTTCTTTACAAAACTGCTGCTTATTAGCATAGAAATTATTCAAATTAAGAAAAACAATACTTCGCACAAAATGCGGCAGCAGCACTAGTTTCTTTGAAGCAAAGTGACTCTTGAAACTCCTTGAAAAGCTGACAATCTGAATTCTGGCCAAAATTGTGTTTATTTTCTCCATCTTTGGTGATTAGAATATACAAAACTGATCTAGCATAGCGTAGAGTGTTGAGGAAAGTGAAAACACATTTATTTCCTATAGAGTTTGTATGATCTTTATAAATTCTTAAAAAATGCCTATCGTCAGGGGCAGGGGTTACTCTGAAATCCTTATTTTTTGCAAAAGAGTACTTATTCTTCCTTACTGGTTGTGTGAAATTCACATATTTTGCCTTGAACTTTTGCTGATTGGCTATTTTGACAACTAGTGTGAGATTTATAATTTGCTGAAAAAAGGGTGAAGGTGTAGTTTAGTGTTTTAAATTATTTGGCAGAAAAATTTTGATGAAAAGAGATGTGTGTATTTATTTGGAAGTACCTAATTTGATACACACCAATGAGCCATTACATTATGACTACCCCAGCCTAGAGAAATGAGCTCACCTGGAGACCAAACGGTGGCGCTGGGAAAGTTTACAGAGCAGTATATATATAACCCGAGGACCGGTTTTTGGTTAGTAGTGGGTTTGGAGTCGGAATGGGAAAAACTGCCAATTTATTGGAGTATGATAAAGGACAAATTGTGATGGCACGGCGCCTCAGTACTACGATCTCAAAAATGGCGCTGCTTGTAGGTTGTTCACGTGCCACTGTATTGAGTATGTATCAAAAGTGGTGCACAGACGGCCAAACGATGAACACCGCCGTCCAGCCGTGTGCCGTCCACAGCTCATTGATGCCAAAGGGTAGCAGAGACTGTCAAGCATTGTTCACAGCTACCGCAGGGCCACAGTGTGAAAAATGACCCGCAGCTACAACAGTGGTAATCAGGGCAATGTGTCACAGAACGCAGTTCATTGTAGCCTTGTGCGCATGGGCCTGCGTAGCTGAAGACCCCAGCCAGGCTCACTGCACATCATTGCCAACAATGCATGAAATGGGCCCAAGATAATTGAGATTGACTGTGAATGATTGGAAGAAAGTGGCCTAGTCTGACGAATCAAGATTCTTGGTGCATCATGTAGACGGCCGAGCGTGGACACGCTGATTACCAGCGGAGGCTATGACACCTGGATGCACTGTTTGTTGGCAAGAGGCTGACAGCGATGTTTTCTTGGGACACTTTAGGCCCAGTAGTACAATCCCTGACAGCTGTTATGTATCTGAGCATCATTGGGGACCAAGTTTACCCATTGATGGCAGCTCCCTGCTGGGGATGGGCCATTACCAACGGGACAATGTGCCATGCCTCACTGCCAGAATCATCAAGGAGTGGTTCGAGAAACATACCGGTGAGTTTCTGTTAATGCCCTGGCCTCCAAACTTACCTGATATGAACCCAATTGAACATTTGTGGTTCGACTTGGAAAAGCGGGTTCACACTAACCCTCCCCTCCCCCCAAATGTACTGGAGGACCTGGTGTTGACATTATGGTACCAGATACTCCAGGATACCTATCGCCACCTCAACGAATCGATGTCTCGCCGAGTGGCCATGTTTTGCGGGCTAAAGGGGTCCTACAGCTTATTAGGTAGGTGGTCATAATTTAATAGCTCATTGGTGTATAAAATGATAAAAAAAAATTCAGCTTTACAACTCATTTTAAAGATTTTTACTGTAAAACTTAACAGCAACTATGAGAATGGAAAAAAGAATGCTACGACAAACATTCTACAATAGCTTGAAAATTATGTAGCCCCCTACATGCCCTAAGACATTAAAATTCTGTCCAGGCATGTAAAAAGCTTTTACCAATATAAAAAAGTAATACTTTTTAGGTACTAGTTTCCATTAAGGGCATCACATAATTTCCCAGAGTTTCTTTGCAAAACCCATGTTTTCCAGTTATTTGTGGCAGTGTTTTAGCTGTCACTTGCATTTTCGCCAAATCAGGATAAAGTCAATAATTTTGTGATAAAATGCCTCCACCGAATCGGCAAAAAAGCAGTGGTTTTCCATATTTTTTTTTCATCATTCCTGCCCATCCCTGTTTCGCTCTAAAGCTGTTTTTCACTACTGTCATTTTTTCGTTCTGTCATTGCTGCTTTGTCTCAACCCACTGACCTGGTTTCCTTCCCCATCATTTTTTTACCCATTAACCCACTTAGCTCTTTTTTGCGCTGGCTCTCTTGCTTCCCTATAACCAGTGGCCTTAAAAGGGACAGGCAACTGCTTATAGCCCATTGAGTTGCTCACGGTGGTCGTTAAACCTCCAATCAGTCAGCCCTTTTTTACGCTTTCCAACCGTCCTTTGGCCACCCCGGTGGCGCAGTGGTCTAAGCGATGGCCTCTGACCATTCGTCCAGAAAGAGTCCAGGTTCGAATCCCGGTGAGGCATGGATTTTGTGTTTGTCTTACGGCACTGGCTCTCTCCCTTCCCTGGAACCAGTGACCCTAAATTAAGGACGGGCGACTGCTTATAGCCCATTGAGTTGCTCATGGTGGTAGTTAAACCTCCAATAAAAAAACAAAAAACAAACCCCCGTAGGTTGAAAGGTTGAAAAAGTGTATATGTTCCAGCTTTATCCGTCCGCACGATAACTCACGTAAAAGTGGTTTGATTTTGATGAAATTTTAGTATGTGGTAGGGGACCACTTAGGGATGAACCCTATTGAAAGTGGGCAAAATAGGGTCAAAGGTCAGGACATTGGAGTGGGATCCATTCCAATGCCCTTATGCGTCATAACTTGTGTGAAAATGGTTTGATTTCAATGAAATTTTAGTATATGGTAGGGAACCATCTGGGGGCGGGCGAAATAGGGTCAAAGGTCAGGACATAGGAGTGGGATCCATTCTATCATCCTTATGCGTCATAACTTACGTAAAAATGCTTCGATTGAGACAAAACTTTATCATGTTATTGCGGAAGTATACTTAACCAGTTCTGTTAAATATCATCAAAATGGGGTCAAAAGTCAAGGCATAGCAGCGAGATTTATTCTACAGCCATTATCCTCATAACTTGAGTAATGATTTCTAGTATGTTGGCAAGTGTACATCATAATCAATGCATTGCATGATTTTCCTGACTTGTTGCCCTTGCACTGTGTTTTCACCCCTGTCATCGTGCCCACCCTTGCTTCGCCCTCGCGTTTTTTTTTTTGTTTTTTTTTAATCTCTGTTATCACTGCTTCTCTGTGCTGACGTGGTATCCTTCCCTGTAATTTTTTTTATCTATCATTGCTGTCGCACGCTGCTTTGCCCTGTTATTGTTTTTCCACTACGATTGTGTTTTCTCCTATTGCAGAAAAGCACCAATAAGACAGCAGTTTAAAGTACAAGAGCCTACGCACTCAGCCTTCGGGGACGGCCGATAGTTAAAGTCATCTGCGTCACTTCCCACTGTGTCCTGCTGTTAGCAGCTGTCAATCACTTCCCCATCAACTCATTGTCATCCTGTCTCTCAAACACTGCATGTTGGTCTAATTTTAAAACTTAATTTCTGAAAATAGATCATTTTTAGATTTGTCTAAAACAACTATATGTACTTATAAGTAAACAGCTAGTATAATATGAAATATGATTCTGGGCAATAAATGCGTTGGTTTTAACAAAAAATGACGGGAACTACTTTTAGTGGCGGTGATAGGGTTCACATACCTTAAGGCCCTTTCAGTTTCATCTTAGGGTGAATCAAAGTATAAATATAATTTTATTGCATAAATGTTTGTATTTCAGCTTGAAACTGTAGGTAAAAATTTGGAAAAATGGAAAGTAGACGCCTCGAAAATTTCCTCGTAATCTTTTTTTTTTTTTTTTTGATTGGAGGTTTAATGACCATTGTGAGAAACTCAATGGGCTATAAGCAGTCGCCTGTCTCTAATTTAGGGTCACTGGTTCCAGGGAAGGGAGAGAGCCAGTGCCGTAAGACAAACACAACATCCATGCCTCACCGGGATTCTAACACGGACCTTTTTCGGACAATTGATTATAAGCCATCGCTTAGACCACTGCGCCACCAGGGAGGCCTCATAATCTTCAAGAATGAGATTCTTCTGCGCATTCAATGAATTCTGCCTTTTTCGTTATTTTTGGGCCCTTTACAAGATTGATGCGCAAGTGAACATAAATATTTTTGGGGATTGGTGATGATAGGAGGGGGATGTTCGTTGGAAGACGAAATTCTGTCTGTACGAAACTCAAAAACATAAAGTTCAGATTGTTTTCCCCGTAAGATCATAATTTCTTTTTTTTCTCACTATGTCACTTCTGCCCAGTATTATTGTTTTAAAATATCATTTTACTGCATAAATATTTTAATTACTGCTTGAAAATAGGGGGAAAATTTCCCAAACCGGAAGTCGGACAGAGCAAAATTTTCCCCCGTAATACGTAATAGCTACCCCCCCCCACTCTCCTGTGTTGTTACATATCCCTGCCCCCATAAGTTTTTGCATTTAAGCTTGATAAGGGAGAGGGAAATTCCCAAAAACGGAAGTAACAACGTTGGAAAATTGGTGCATGGTGTTCAAAAGTATTAATATTCTATTTATCCAAAATAGTTGAAGCTTTGATATGTGCCCAGAGCCTCAGGCTGAAAGTTCTTTCAGTATGATGGATGAAATTATAGTTATCTGAGGGCATAAAAAAAAAGAAAAAAAGAAAGAATAGCAGCAATGAAGAAATAGGGAGAGAAAGAAATCATCAGAAAGAAAAATTAAGCAATGGAGGCTGTGAAGCTGCAGAATCAACAAAAACAAACTGACAGTAGTCAGATTCAACCTTTTTTTCCCTTTCCTTCTTTGGTCTGATCTTGTCACAAACTGCCATTTTAGAGGCAGTATGATCATATGGTAAGTGGAGGTCCGCACACTGCACATACACTTGCTTGGATTTTCCGTCTGTCAAGCTAAGTTATGGATTCCTGAATGCATCTGATTGATTTTTACTGGTGAAAGTTTCAAACTTAAATCTCACAATGTTACCTATCATGCCCTCGCTAGGAGAATCAACTTCGTGCTTTGCACATGTTAAGTTCGTTTCATTAGTGTCCTTGTTTATTGTAACGTTTTGTTGTGGTGTGTATTTCTTTTTCACAGAGAGATAGATCGTTTCGTAAAAAAGCGGCTATGTATGCCACGCAATAATACTAGTTATTACTTACAAGACTCAGTTGCCAATGTTGGCAGGTATGTGGATGTCTAGGGAAATTTATCTTTTAAGATAACAAATCAGAACTCTCGTGTATTTTTTTTCAGTTTAAAAAATATGATGAATGCTTTTTACATGTTTCGCATTTCCTTTTTGAGGGTCTGTATCAGGGCTCGATTTCGACTGGTAGTTAGTAGCAAATAGCTAGCAAGCAAATGCGTTTTGCTAGTGATAAAAAGTGGTTCTAGTAACAAAAGTTGCTAGTGAACATTTTTTGAATATTTTAGTTTGAACTGTAAAGTGCCACTGCATTGCACATGTGGAATATTTTAGACATACAAAAAGGAACAACTGCTTTTTGGAAACGAATGTTTCTTGAAAAGTACAAACATTATGAATATGTTTTGAAACTAGTAGAATTGTCCAGTATATTTCCCGTATCTACTTCTGCATGTGAAGTTGGGTTCAGTTTCATGAGGAGAATCCAGGTTGATTGGAGGGGCAGTTTAAACTTATAAACATTGAATGCTCTCGTGAAGTTGAAGGTCCGTCCGGAAACAAGTTTGATCTGAGGCCTGCTGTTCTAAAGTGTTATGATATGAAATGACCCGAAATCCAGATCGTAAACCATATAGAAAATAACTTTAGATTTTGAATAGTGTTCTTGAATTTTGTGAGTAAAGTTGAATAAATTTTTTTTTTTTTTAAATACTTGCATTCGAATTAGATTGTTGGAATTTATCTGTCAGGTCATGAAAAAGTGAGTTATATCTAAATATTTGTAATCTTTTCAGCATTACAATGTGACAGTTACAGGGGTGAAACCAAAATTTGGTAAATGTGTAGATTAGCGTCCTAAATTGTTTTGTCGGAAAAATATTAGTACGTGGAAAAATTGACATACAGGTTTTACAGTATGGAAATTAATGGCAAATGGTGCAGAAATTTCATATTTGACATGTACCTTTTAAAGATGTTTATCGTAATATTAACCTGTTAGTACAATGGGATGAAGGTCGCTGCAGTAGGACTATTGCATCCCTGCGGCAACTATGTGAAGCTGTGCTCTGTTGAAAGGAAGATCTGATTTGCTGCGGGGTGTAATTCACGCCGGATGACTACAAGTGCAACCGCGGAGTACGTTCTTGCCAGGAGAGCGAACCATGTGTACTCATACGCAGGGGTCGAAAAATGTGGTCGCCTAGGGCGACCAAAAAATTTGTCCGGGTCACCACGGAAAACATCACTGATAAACATGTACCGTAATTTTCGTCATATAATCCACGGATAAACGCCAATTAAAAAAAAAAAGAAGAAAGCGTTTTTGCGGCCTTTTGATTAAAAAAAAATTATCCACAGGGTAGTTGTGCAGGAGACGGGGTATAATCGAAAAAGGAACTTGCTTGGAAAAATTATCCTCAGTTCAGGAGTTAGTACGGAGCGGAGAGGAGGGTGTGTGTGTCACAATGAAATAATGAAAGGCCGCGAAAGTTGTAGGGAAGGACGGCGGGAGTTATTTTGTCTTTGCATTGTTGGGAAAGACAAAATGCTGACTGCTTGTGCTCTCTCTTTGTCAATTAACCAATAAAAATGTACGCACAGCGCTCGCTGCACGAACCCACACATGCATGCCTCATTTCAAAGTTCCGTGTTCTGGATCTCGTGTGCACTGTGTCTTGTATTTTAGTTCGTCCTTCGCCATTTTGACCAAAGTCTTTGCTGCTGATATTTTCCTTCATTGCTATTTACAGTGTCTTTGAAAAGGAAACGTTTCAGTTACACTGCCAAAGTGGGGGCACATCTGAGGATATGATATTTTTTTTTTCCGGTGTGTAAGAGGACTCCCTAAAAGCAGGATTTCTTCAAAGAACTTTTGACTTACGTGCAAGTATATATGGTATTTCTATGAATTGTTCTGTGTCAGCGTTTCATCATTGGCAATGTGTAATTGTAACTGGAGCTTCTGCATCAGCGTGATTAAATTTTTTGCTCTATGGATGCCACACCACACCACTAAGCTTCTTTTGTGTCCGAAGATAAAAATATATTAAAAAAAGTTTCCTTTAAAAATGAATTTCTTTATTTAATAAGATCGTTTTTTTTTTGTTTTGTTTTTTTAATTTCTTAGGACTCTGGGGTCTTTATGTGAGAATGACCGACTTTTCTGTCAGAAATTCCGCTTTGGATCAGCATTTGTGATGTGCGGATTATACGGCGATTTTTTTTTTTTTTTTTCTGAATGTCACAATCTGCGAATTATATGCAGGCGTAGATTATACGAAAGTAAGTAAAAATTGTGCGAATTCCAGCGTCTGGGAATAAACCACGAAAATTACGGTAATTCAAGAATTTGCGAGCCCCAGAGAAAAAAAAGTGCCGTGTTTTTATTATTATTTGCTAGGGAGAGATAAGCTGAGGGTAGAGCATTTTTTTGGACAGAAGTGTACACGACTTTGATACATACCCCCCCGGGCGGGTACAGTGTCTGGCGCTACTAAAAAATTTAGCTGGCCCAGATTTCAGAATATTTTTCTACCCCTGCTCATACGCTTCAGAACACACAGTTCGTTCATGTTTTGTTATTGTTTTTAAAGCAGATGTTGAGAATTTTTTCGTTCTTTTGTATATGATTCCCTGATTTGAAATAAAAAGTATGAATGTGCCTTTCTGTGTTGTACAGAATACTGCGGAAGTATCACTTTCGGTTCTGCTTTGAACAGCTTCCATTCATAGCTGATTTGCTGTGACTTTTGGTTCTTCTTGCGAGTGCACTTTTAGTTCTTCTGTTAATAGCTTGTTCGCAGGTTACTTTCTATCTCACTGATACGTATCTTTTGCAAATCAAAGACGTGTCTGCTTTTTCCTGCCAACAACGTACAGGATACAACAAAACACAGGGTGGATAATGTAAACCTATTTTCTGTAGCATATCACTACAACATTTATCTCTCTCCTGCCAAGAACGTAACCCCTTCCTCTTGTACTCTTACGCCTGTTTTCTTTTTACAGCAACGAACCAACCTTTTAATGGAACAGAGCTTCATACGTCGCCGCAGCATCTCTTCACAGCATCTCTTCACAGCATCATACCTACAATTAAATATTATGATAAAAATCTTTAAAAGACATTTCAAATATTAAATTTCTGCACCATTGCCATTAATTTTCATACTCTAAAATCTTGACGTCGCACTTCTTCCAGTTACTAACATTTTTCCGACGAAATAATTTAGGACGCAAATCTACACATTTACCTAAAATTTGTCATGATTGACTAATGGAGGGGGACATGTTAAAGTTTCTTTTGTATAATGTTAGTTAATTTTCACTGGGAGATAATGCAATTTGCTAGTAAAAATTAAGGCCACTAGCAAGTGTTGCTACAGCTAAAAAAAAAAAAAACAAAAAAAAAACGACAACAACCTGCTCTGTATTCAAAATGTCCAATGCACAAGAGCTTGTATCTCAAATTTTAAGATGATGATGCTGAAATTGGTATAAAATGGTATGAGGATGAAATTTGTATTTGAGAAATTTAGTGATTTTGCCATGTTTCTTTTGTTGAAGCTTTCACCCTTTGTCACTGTAATGTGCTAGTGGGCCTATGGGTTCCAGGGATTCCTCCTGGCTGGCCCTTATTGTTGTCAGTTCGTTTTGTCCTTTACAGTAGATTACATAAATACAGCACTTAGGTAAAATACTAGATAAGATTGCAAACATTTATTGAATTTTGAGAAACAATTCTATTTACAGAAGTATGTATAAAAAGTATGTATAATTACATTTATACATACTTTTTATACATACTACGTTTGACCATCCGTCGAACATAAAAAGAGCTCTTTCTCCTCATCATAGCAGCTTTGAATACCCTCCTCGTCTCTCCCCATTTGAACCCCTCAAACGTTTGGGTGTCGCATTGTTGACATATCGTAACAAATGTCCCTTTGGTTCCACCTTCAAGCATGTAAGAAGGTCTGTAGCATATCTATATATTAATTCAATAAGTTTTTTTACTGTAAGACCAGCTTTGAGAGAACGGCTGAATGTAAACATATGGTTGAGGTATCAAAATAAAGGTCTTGCCATGTAGATGTGCCAGTCGAAAAGAAAAATGAGATTGGGGCAACGGTTCGGGTGTTGTGGGGTGGCAAAGTTCTCATGTAAAGACAATGGGAGAAGTGTGTGGTTGACATCCGATCGCCTGCGGTTGACTCACACGCTGTTGAAGGCGGAAGTATGGAGGGACTCGGATAGTCCGAAGTCTCTCTTCTCAGTGAACCGTTGTGCAAAACAACGCTAACAGGAATTTGTATGAAAGTTCTTATCGGAACAGCGAACACTCGAAGACCTGATTGCGTTGTGCCATTGGACTGTGTGATGTAACATTCATTCGATCCAGTTTATTCACGTAGGTAAGACATTTCCCGTTATGTGGAGATGCAAATAAACATTTCATATGATTTTATTAAAAAAAAAAAAAAAAAAAAAAAAAAAACTAAGCGTAGATTCCAATGGGTTTCTTCTACTGGGGGAAAAAACCCCAACTAATCGTCGATTCCGACGGATTTTGTCTACCAGGTTCGAATCCCGGTGAGGCATGGATGTTGTGTTTGTTTTACGGCACTGGCTCTCTCCCTTCCCTGGAACCACTGGCCCTAATGTAGGGACGGACGACTGCTTATAGCCCAAGCGTTGCCTTATGATCATTCTTTCGTAAAGGGTCTCGGTTCGAATCCCGGTGAGGCATGGATGTTGTGTTTGTCTTACGGCACTGGCTCTCTCCCTTCCCTGGAACCATTGACCCTAAATTAGGGACAGGCAATATGAGTTGCTCACGGTGGTCGTTTAACCTTCAGTCAAAAAAAAAAAAAAAAAAATCACGAACCTGAACTACTGTCTTTACTGAAGTGGTTGAATGAATTTTTCAATCTAATAAAGTTTACATTTGTTGTTTCATATGAGTTTATTACTTAAAAAAAAAACCCCAACTAACAGTCGATTCCTATGGGTTTTGTCTAGTTACCATGTGTTTGACAAGCACCAATTATCTTACCAGTTTGAACAACATGGCATTTTTTAGAAATTTCACAAAACGTCCATGTGGGTTTGTAAGAATAAATTGTCCATACAAGATATCTTACACCGGCATTGCTTGAACACATACACATGAACACATACACATACAGTACTGCCCCTGACGCACTGTAGCATGTAAATTACCCAAAAACGAAATAAAAGACCCATAATTACAAATTCTACGCATCCCTTGGGACCCATATTTTATTTTGGAATTTTTTAACATGCCATTTGGCAGAAGTCAGATTCATGAGGATTAGGGAAAGAATGAAAACAGCCAGCAATGCACCGTCCTTCAAGATTATGTAAATATACAGTATAAAATTATGTAAGTTTACAAATGTCCTGATTAATTTATTAAACCTTTCAGCTCTTTTAATCAGTATTGGAACAGCTGAAATTTAGAATCTCAAAAATTAAATTTAATGAAAGCTCTGTGGACGATTATTCTGTACTAAAAGTTGTAGGCCTACTTCAATGATTGTTCGTTAAAAGTAAAAAACTGTTCAAGAGTAGTCATCACACAATTCCTGTGTTTTGAAATATAAAAACCACTGGTGTTCTGAGCTGACTTAAAATGCAGTCTTTGTGTAGTTCCATTACGATAAAATTAGTTGAAAGTGATAAAATTTAATTCTCTCAATACTTGATTTATTTTAAAGACTGCTTTCAAAGAGCATAAATTAAAGTGTTGGACAATGTACATTACTTTTATTTTTCTTTTGCACAAGTATAAATATTCATTATCTCTTAATTTTCTTTTGATTTTTTAACCTCTTAAGTGGTATTTCCGGAAAAATTGCGGGGCTAGCTCTACTGCCTGCACCGTTCTAACCCGGAAGATTTCCGTGGTTTGTTTAGTGCTCAATGCGTTCACGCACGAAACATTTCCGGGCCCATTTTCCTAATTTGAGAGTAGTTCATATGTTGGCTGAATGAAGGGGTTAATGGAATGGTTAATTCAAAGATTCAAGCGTTCCATTCACCACTGAAGGGGTTAAAAGGACCCAGAATATCTTACAAAGTACTCACTTTTAAAAAAGCTGTGGGTGCCTAGGACCCAGCTTGATAACAATGCAACAGCAGCTCTTCACACACACACACACACACAAACACACACACACACACACACACACACACACACACACACAAACACACACAAACTATTCATCACTGTAAGACAAATTTCAATGATCCATCAATTGAATATTTAAGTATTTATAGAGACTGTCATATTCGTGTGGGCTGTCATATGTATATATTCATGTACGTACTCATTGTGATCTTCCGTTGGGTTGGTAGATTAGAGTTGGATTAATTGACTCCGGTATGGTAATTAGCTGCCACCAGACCAGGATATCTCTGTCCCAGTCAACTTACGCTGTTGTTTTGCTCCTCAGAGGCATTGTGAAGGAAAAGATTACTTGCAGAGACAGACTTAGAGCAGCGCCATATGTACAGGTTTATTTACAGATATTCTTCAGCAGGGAAGTGATCTCCACTGTTAACATCGTCGATTATGCATTTGATATACAGTAGGTGGTTCTTGATGTCAAACAAACTAATCTCACGGCACGGTCAGATTTCAGTCACATAGCATCAAGAAGTTGTTATACATAGCATATGCTCTTCACAGGTGGCTGGATTTCTCAGGAGGAGGATTTCCTTGGCAGACCGCAGCCTGGCATGTGTTTCGTATTATTCCCAATTACCCGCAGGTAATGCAATGTATGTACCCTAGTGGCCTTAAACCGCAGGTAGGCTCCTACCTATTTAACTAGTCAACTGCAGCCGACTAGCGTGTGTACATCGCAAGCGCTCTAAATCTCTTGAGCGACGACTACAAAACAACCGTCCTCTTCCTATTCGAGCAACAAGTGTCCCGCAAAAGTTCGTTACAACTTTTTCCCGCTTAAACTCTTGCAGCCTGGACCTCGCACAACCAATCCCGTAAGCGCACGCCTTCGGAGCAAGAGGCCATGTGGTAAACATCTTTTTTCTCATCAGCTGTCTCTAGCTGTTTGAAACTTTCTGCGCTAGTAAGACATCCCCATGTTTTGTGAACTTCTACCTCAGC
Source organism: Macrothele yani (assembly GCA_039090855.1). Taxonomy (NCBI): domain Eukaryota; kingdom Metazoa; phylum Arthropoda; class Arachnida; order Araneae; family Macrothelidae; genus Macrothele; species Macrothele yani. The sequence continues at coordinate 33,397,353 of CM077021.1, forward strand.
GTGGGATTCACCATGGAAAAAAATTCCGTCCCCCTTCTCCTCTCCATGGGACCCTGGGCACACAATATGGCCGACCTGAAGTCATTTTTCTTCCTACAGGGAAAAAATGGCGTTCCATCTCCCATTTTTGATTTTTTCCATTTTCTCTGTCTTAAATATTTTTACATCATCACAGAGGCCTCACATTCTCAGAGATCCTCACAGTCACCAAACAACGGAGGTTAGTTCCATCACAGGCAAGCATCCGTTACTTATTATAAACAAAATTGGAACCATATGTAGTTTTCCTTCAAATTTTTGGACTGAGAACCTAATGTAATTTTAAAAAGTGATACTCTTCTGTCCTTAGCATTCCGTAACAATAATACAACTTCCAGTGATTAGCAGTGGAATGAAACACAACATGTGAGGACTGTCTGTTTTCTTATAGTAGGAAATTCTATTCCAAACCTTTTTTATTTTTAAATTTAGTTGCTTGGACCGGGCAACTAGATTTTTTATTTACCTGCCCAGGCTAGTAATTTTTTACATGCCCCGGGCATCTCAGGCATGGTATTTTTCAAGCCCTGGTTTTCATATGTAAATATAGCAAAAAATAGAACCGTAAATTTGGCTAATCTGCATAGCATTTTGCTACAAATTTTGCTGAGAAAATAGCCAGATTGATACAAGAGAAAAAATCCAGCTTAAACACTAATGTGTGGTCTTATGATGTCATATCAGTCGAGAGAGCTTATACTTTTGCCATTTAAATTTGTCAAAATAAAATTTGAAAACTGGTACCTACTCACTGCAATGCTTCAACATTTGCAGTAGCATGTAAAGTTGTTTTCGTGGCATAGGTGTCTTCTGCTACGTGGAACTTCAGGTTGCGTGACTGTCTGGTTGACTTTACGAATAGATCTTGCAAAGATTAAAATATGAACATTGTTTTTTATGCCATGGATTCATTTGATTATAAATTCTTAAACTGTGTGATGTAGAAGAACAGCAGAGAGTCAAAAATGCACAAAAATCACTTCAAAAACACACATGACTTTGGTTTATCAACAGCATGTTTAGAAATTTAGTAAAATGTAACAAAATCTTCATTAAGATTCATTCATTATATTCCTAAACTTCATTCATTATATTCCTTAAACTTTGATAAAATATACTTTTGTATAAAATATTTGGTAAGGTTAGCACCCCTTCCACCCAACACATAACAGATGACACCTATGCCATGAAAACAACTTTGCATGCCATTGTAAATGGTGGTTGCCGGAGCATAGCATAGCAGGTACCAATTTTCAAATTTCATTTTGACAAATTTAAACGGTAAAAGTGTGTGCTGCCTCTTGACTGAGATACAGGAAAACGTGGGTTGCATGAAGAAACTAGGGTAAATTATATGGAGCCCTTAATGGAAAGTAGTACCAATTTCTATTTCCCAGTCTGTTTTCATTTTGGCTCTCTCCCTTTGATTTATTAATTAAAATTAATGTGATGTGTGCTGAGAAATTAAAGGTCAAAATACACGACTTTGAAAACTAAACTATCCATAATACAAATGTGGGATATCTTAAAGAAAAGCTTATGTTAGTGTGGGGTATATATAATTTCTTTTTAGGGGAAGGGGGAACAAAAATGGAAGTTTCTAAAACCATCAGGACAAAATAAAAGTTAATGAAAAACAAGAAAAATATTAAAGCATTATTTTCTAATGTCAGTTGATGTATTTTTATTAAATAAAAGCATTTTTTGTAATGTAAGTCACATTTTAACAAAAAAAAAAAGAAAGTGAAACACTCCCCCCCCCCCCTCAAGATATGCCCCTGTGATGTTAATAAGCTTTCAAATTGGCCAAACATTAGCTCTGTTGACCAATTTGGTCTAAGTCATATAAATTTTTTATCAAAATTTTCCGTCAAATGATTTAGGACTTAACTACACTTTTACTGAAAAAAGTGAAGGGCTGTTGTTTAAAATTAAGCACATCTAGCAGATTCCATTTAAAAAGCCCCATCACCATCTCTTGGTACTGATATTGCACTTTTGTATTTCTCCTTTTTGTACGAGGGGATGCTGATAAGTTCTCGGTCTCACCAAGTAGGAAATGGGCTAAAGCCATGAAACTTGCAGACTATTCCTTATATTTAACACAGCATTTTTTGAGTTTTTTTAACCCTTCCAAAAAAAATTCTAAAGTCTGATCACTCAAATACTACTCTGCTGCTGATATCACCTCTGAATCATTCAAAAAATGCTTCCCTTTCAAACTTTTTTAAGGTTTGGGAACAGGAAATAGTCTGATGGAGCAAGTTATGCCTGGTGAATTGAGTGGATGGTCTATGCACATAAACCCCAGATCCCTTAAAACATCCATCGTCTTGTGAGCCGGCACATTGGCCTGCAAAAAGAGAACACCTTTCCACAGTTTTCCTTGCCTTTTCCCCCTTTAACACCTCCTTTAAGCGGCACAGCAAGTTGGAATAGTATTCAGCATTTGTTTGGCCATTTAGGAGATAGTCAGTAAAACGCCTTCCGAATCCCAAAAAAACCATTGCCATGACCTTTCTTGGAGATATTTGAGCTTTGAATTTCTTTGGCCATGAAGAACCCAAGTACCGCCCCTGCAGAGACTGTTGTTTCATCTCTGGATCATAGTGATGTAACCATGTTTCATCAACAGTGACAAGTCGCTGCAAAAAATTATCACCAGATCGCTCAAAATCCTGCAAAACCAATTTGGAAGTGTCCACTCATTTTCGTTTCTCATCGGCGCTCAAACATTTGGGCACTACTCACTTCGCTGACATCTTTTGCATATCCAAGTGCTCATGAATTATGAACTCAACACATTCCCTGGATGTGTCTCAGCTATTGTTTTAGCCAAGATTTGCCAATCTGACAAAATCAAGTCATGAATGCGATCAACAATTTCGGGTGTTGTCAGTGTTAAAGGCCTCCCAGATCTTTGTTGCATCTTTGGTCTCAAAGTCTCCCTGAAAGTGGGCACACCATTTCTTCACAGTGGAATATGAAGAACATTTGTCACTTAATGTTTGCATCATACACTCATAGATTTCCTTTGCAGTTTTCTTCTGCAGGAAGGGAAATTTGATGCCAGCCTGGAGTTCCACATTGGAAAATTCAACACTTTGCATTGACGTGATTCAGTTCAGGACGTCAAACATCTGCAAAAAAAAGAGCTATTAGTCTAAAAATTGGTACTTTACAATACAAAAGAACACTCTTTCGAGCTACAGTGACAAAATAATGCTACAATTACAGGAAGTGGGTTAGGCCGAGAATTTTTCAGCATTCCCTCATATACGCAAATAACAGTTAAATGGTATGAGAAAATTAAGTTCAAAGTTGAAACCTTGAACACGTAATTTTGTTAAATGGTAAATGCTAAAAGTCTATCGTACGAAAGGTCACTAAAGTAATTCACCGATGCTGTCACACGTACGGTCATTCACAAACATAATTTTCAAATTGTAGGTCAATATTAAAAACACTTTATTTACAATTAAAAATTAATATTTACACGCGAGATCTTTCGGGGCTGAACATAGCACCCATCATTAGGCTCAAGCGCCACGAAACACAGGAGCAGACATAATATACTGTCAAACACGACCCACTATTCACTCGGTTTTCTCAATCACTGGTGATGCCATCAACAAATCGTTAAAGTCCAAAAAATCAAGTCTTAATATCTTATCCTATAAAGTCCTCTTCTTCAGAGTTGTGTGAGGAAGGGGCAACCATCTTTCTCCACTGTCTTGGAACAAATATCGGGAGTTCAATGTTACAGCATGTTTCCCCATATGCAAGAATGAAGAGGCTTTCCGTAAGGAAGACAGTACGTTTATTAACACTTGAGTTAAGTACCCTAACATTTGTCCAATCTGGGGAGTAACCTCCCTGGTTAACAGCTTGAGTGAAAGCTGTGGAAACCATTCCAGAACGAAGAGCGTATTTATGTTCACCCATTCTGACATTAAATTTGGTTTTGCAATTTAAACTGTAAGATTGTTTTTGTGCAAAATTCAAATCTTGAACTCGTAACTTTAACTGAAGTTTAACAATTTACATACTCTGCATTGCATGTGCGATTGTTCTCTCAGATAGGAAAACTAATTTGACCAGTCTTTTAAATTGCAGTTATAAATTCTAATTTAGTTCATCCACAAACTGAAATGGGTACATGAAAAATATTGCAAACTTTGTCAGCACACTTCAGTTTGCATAGTTAAGTTGTATATAAAAGCATATTTGTGCATGTGTCACTGTTGCATATATGCAGTTGGTGAGGTCTTTTAAACATTTTGGAAGGGGGCTTGAATTTTCTTAAAAAATACTTTTTTTTTTAAATAGGAAAAAGGGTTGAAATCTTGTCCTAGTGAAAGCAAGATTAATGGTGTATTATATTTCAACACTACCTTCCAATAAACTACAGTTTCTTCTGAAGAGATATTCATAGATGCAATCTGTCAGTAGCATTCTCTTTTCATATTCTGGCATCAAAGCATCATTTTACTTACTTTCAGTACTCTAGGTGTGTAGTAGCAGACCACAAATTGCCTGCACAGATTTCCACCTGTAAAAATTCCTTGAATCCCGCCCAAGAAGGCAAATTTTTCATTTGTGGATTTAAATGCTTTCATTTAACATACCACATGCAAAAATACTAGCAGCAATCTACTATGGGTAACTGATAAAAGTAAATGGTATAAGTTCCCACAAATTAACATGTGGTGAGACCTCTATTTTAAAGTGTATTTGAAAGGCAGGGAAATAAGTCAGAAAAAAAGAATACACAAATAAAAAAGAGGTAAAAATAAAAAAAGGTTTATATATATACTAAAAATGGAAGAATAAAAAAAAAGCTTAATAATATGATACATTTTTAAATAATAATTATTGTAAAAAAAAATAGTAGCCTAACCCAATGTTTGCATCTCACCAATTTTTTTATGATGTGTAGGCCTTTAAAAGACTAAATGATATTCTACTCTTAAGGGTGGCTAATATGGCTAGACCATGGAAAATAAAATGTGGTACAATAAGATAAAGTCAGTGTAAAAGGCCAGTGGTCTTTTGCAGGCAAATATTTCTGAACAGTGCCCAATTTCCACTGAGACTTGTGTTTGACTCCCATAAAGCACAAAAACATACAGCTGGTGGCGTCTATTGGTCTGGTCTACAACTTTAAATTAAGAGGTTCCATTCTTAAGAATCCCCAGTTTTAGTTCTGTGTGTAGTTATTGAATAATTATTAAACTATTCACATGTATATAAGTCTTTTAAAACCAAGAAATAAATTCCAAGTTTATATTTGAATGCTCTTCCACAAATTTTATTTGATGTGTGCCCTGTTTTATACATTAATGCTTATAATGTTTTGTACATTATAGCCTAAAAGTTAAAAAATATATTTTGATATGTAGTAATTTCACTGGACTACAAGTTAAATGCTTTGTTTGATATTAATATATATTTCACTTTTTAAAACCAATGTTTCACAAAAAGTTAAGTTCCTTTAAAAAGAAACTAGTCATTTTGATTTCTGTAAAAATGATGAGCTGTTTAATTGCCTTTTTTAAAAATGTGTTGATCTCAATTTCTGCATTTGGGTGGACTTTTGATTCATGTGTATTGCTCTGCCGTGTTTACCTACAGTCAGTGCACACATACTATGAAAGGGGCCAAGGATCTTGCTCTGCCATTGAAGAAAGACAGTAAAAACAAGATTTACTTTTGTTCTCTGTGATAAAAACATTCCAAAACTTTGAAACCAAATATGTTTACTTTAATACGAGACACTAACGGTGGCAGCGAAGCAAAGGTGTTAGGCTGCTCCTTGCTTATTTGCGTTCAGGGGGAAAACCTAATTTGCACATTACTTTTACTTCTTTTTAATTATATCTGCAATCAGATTGAATTTTTAAGTTTTTGCCATTTAAAATTTCTTCTGATAAAACTTAGTATCATATCCTATCTTGATTCATCATCTAGAAATCTGAAATATTTAAAGGGAAGTACTCCCAAGGTGTTAAGTGAAACCCTTCTTTAACAGTTTTGTTTATGTTTCAGAATCCTGCCTCTCTGTGTGGCACCATGCTATAAAAATAGTTCCATAATGAAATATTAGGGGTATGCAAACGTTTCCGACGTCCCTGCTAGCAGGCGTTGTAGGGGTCTAACCAACCGGTGACCCATGCTACCAGTTCGTACATGAAGCCAAGTATGGGGGTCGATAAAGTTCATTTGCTGCACTGTTTGTTATTCATGTTTAATTTAGGGAAAAGTGCGAGTGAAGCATACGGTTCAATATGTCAGGCGTATGGCGAAATGGTTATGGGTGAGTGGACGTGTGGAGAACGATTTGCTAGGTTTAAAAAAGGTGATCTAAGCTTGGAAAACAAGCCTCGTGCAGGTAGGCCGCAGGAACTTGCAGACGAGGAGCTGGAATCGCTGTTGCAAGAGGATGCCACACAATCGACCACGCAACTGGCAAAATGTTTGAAAATGACTCAATCAACAGTGGTATGATATTTACAGGTCTTAAGAAAGATCCAGAAGATTGGTAAGTGGGTTCCCCATACTTTAACGAAGCGTAATATTGGTCAATGATTGGGTATCTGCATGTCGTTGCTGAAGAGATTTCAAGGGAAGAATTTCTTGTGAAAGGTTGTCGCCGGGGATGAAAAATGGGTCTATTGCGACAACCCCATATGCAAAAGATTCTGGGTCGACCCAGACCAGCCATCAACATCCACTGCAAAACAGGATATCCACGGCAAAAAGGTACTGTTGTGTGTGTGGTGGTGTGCATGGAGTGCTGAAACCGGCCGAAACAATTGCTGCATAACGATATAGCGATCAGTTGATGAAACTGAATGCCGCAATCTAGCAAAAACGCCAATGGACAGGTAAAGGACGCCGCCTAGTCATCCTGTTACACAATAATGCCAGACCACATGTCGGTGCCACCACGAAATCAACCCTTGAACAGTTACATTGTGAGGTTTTATTGTACCTGGCTTACTTCCCGGACATTGCAGCCTCAGACTTTTATCTGTTTCACTCTATGCAATAAATATGCCCTAGCCCAACAGCGATTCACCACAGTTCCAGAGGTAGAAAATTTCGTCACTGCGTTCTTCAGCTCAAAACCTGAAGCCTTCTATCACAGGGGCATTCATTTGTTGCCTGAAAAGTGACAAAAGATCATTGATGCAAATGGCCAATATTTCGTTGAATAAATGTGTACTGGTTTCCTGTTTGTTCCTGTCTCCTTTCTCCTTAAAATGGCAGAAACTTTTGCATACCCCTAATACAAAAGAAGATTGGATTTTTGTTTGAAGAATACATATACAGTGAAACCAGTTTAGCAAGATCATCCTCAGTTTCATGGAAAAATGACCATCGTGATAAGTGATCACCAAATAGAGTAGTTCAGTTTTCGCAAATATCTCCTATCAGGGTGGGAAATTAGCAGGTGCTAGGCACAAAATGTGACTGTAATTGTTCGTTCAGTGATGAGTATTTCGAGGTTTGCGACTGCACAAAATGAGAAGAAATTGAATATTTGGATTACTTCAGTTTCCAGGTAAGGAACTTATAAACGTTTGGCCTTACAGTTGCAAAATGTAATGCATGCTTACAATTATAAATATTTTCAGATATTTTGGTGGTTGTTAGTGAAACATTCATTAACCTTCCTAAGTCCCTCTAATCTTTTATGTAGGCTACACACAGTACCTTTTGGGTCATGTAGGACTTCAAGGTAAAATATGTAGCACTTACCAATTGCTCAAAACTTATAATCATTAAAGGTTTTGTGCTTCGTACTAGATAAATAAAAGTCATGAAATGGCGATAAAAATACAGCAGTCAACAGAGTTACCAAAGATTTTCTGGGGTTTTATAAGACCCCCAAAGCCATAGGAAGGTTAATGAATGTATATGCATAAAAAGGTGTCTAGAAAACATAATTTTTGGTAATTATAGCTTAGTTGTAATTTTTGATGCACAGACTAAGTTTGTTAACTATTGTGACTCGTGTAGTGTAGCTGATGAAAACTCAGTAAATGGCTAAAGATTTCTCCCTGCCCTTAATTTTTTTAAACTGATAAATCTATGGAATTTGAGAAACATGTGAATTCATGCATGCAGTTTATTTTAAGTACAAGAAGCTGAATATGGTGGACCTCAATCTCCAAATTATGAAAATACAGCAAATTATAGTTTAGTTTAGGTGTTCATGGTATTTATTATACCAGTACATTAAAAAAGTTCTGGAACTTTTTATATTAAAATAGAATGAGTACAGATAATACCTGTTTATGCGATGTTTCCTTTGAAGTAGTTACACTGCGCAACTATGCATTTTTGCCAGCACTCATACAAAGATTTAAATGCAGATTGCAAGCCTTCTTTTGCCACATCCTCCAGTGCCTCCGTCACAGCTCGTTGCACTTCTTTGGAACTTGAGTGTCACCCCTTTAAGCAAATTCTTCATCCGGGGAAAAAGTCACACTGGGTGAGATCAGGGGAATAAGCTGGTTATGGAAGAATGGGAATGTGATGTTTGGACAGGTAATCAGACACCAGGAGATGTCTGTGAGCTGGCGCATTATCGTGATGGAGCACCCACTAGTTGGTCTTCCAAAGATCGGGTCACTTGCGTCTCACTGATTCTCAGACGTTTCAGGACATTAACATACTTTTCTTTAGTGACTGTACGACCATGTTGAAGGAATTCCTTGTGTACGACCACCCTTGCAATTGAAGAAAACTGTTTACAAGACCTTTCCTTTGGAGCGGTCAGCCTTGAACTTTTTTGGTCGTGGTGACAATGATGATTTCTACACTTTTTACTGTCGGTTGGATTGGGGGTCGTACAGAAAGCACCAAGTCTCATCACCAGTGATCCATCGATTCAAGAGATCGGGATCTGAATCTACTGCATCGATGTTATCCCTGCAAACTTGCATGCGCTCATCCATTTTTTCTTGTGTCAGGTTTTTGGGAACAATTTGTTTGCACACGTGATGCATGCCCAGTTTCTCTGTTAAAATGGCATGGCAACTTCCAACTGAGATGCCGGCAACTTCTGCAACAGTTTTTTGGTGGTCATTTTTCACAATTTCTTTGACAATGGCGATTTGTTCATCCGTTGTGGATGTTGAAGGTCGTCCTGACCTCTCATCATCCTCGATACTCTGTCGCCCGTTTTCTAATCGTCGACGCCACTCATAAATTCTAGTTCGACTCATTGCATTATCACCGTACGCTGACTTAATCATTTGAAAAGTCTCAGTGAAAGATTTTCCGAGCAGAACGCAAAATTTTACACTTGAACGCTGTTCAAAATTCGAGATCGTTGTCCTCTCGACGGAGAGCCTGGAATGCCTGTAATCATGAACTACGCACATACACGGTACATGTTGGATCTGGATCAAACTGGTTCTGGCTGGGCAGTCACATGATGCTCTTCGCTTGCTCAGCTTAAAAAGTTCCGGAACTTTTTGAACGTACTAGTACATCTGATTGAGGAAATAAAGAACATTTTACTGGTAAAATAAGAGTTTTAAGCAGTTTATAGTGAGTTTTGGTAAAATGTGGTTTAAAAATTTACAAAAATTATCTCTCCCCAATTTTTTTTTATTAGGTCAAATTTCAAACATATGAGAGGATTCCCCAAATACCCCCTATTTAATTATTTAATTCGCAACTTCTTTTAAATGCACATGAGCTTACCTGTTATATGGTTTTCACTCGAAAAACAGATTTTGTTTATGGTACTGTTTTAAAGCATGTGTGAGCATACCTGTTATGTGGTTTTCACTTGAAAAACAGATTTTGTTTACGGTACTGTAAGATTTGCGCCTAGAATTTTAGCTGCAGGCATGTTTTTGCACATGCTAATTTTTTCTAATTTCCCACCCTGTCTCCCATCTCAACTTGAAAGTAAAATAAGAAAAACCTTAGTTTTTTAATTCAGCCTACTGTGAACTGCTTGCTCTTTTTTTCTTTCCTCCCTGCCATTTTATATATTCACTAAATTTCTCACTAAGAGCCAGAAGTAAGACTGAGAAAGGTATTCGGAAGATATGTCTGTTGCCGCAAATTGGGCACTCCTATCACATGTTCTCCAAAGAAAATGGGAGGTAAAGGGATGTCAAACACAATAGCAGCACTATTGTTTGAGCTTTACAGACTCTTCCACCCTCCCTCTTCTTTCTGTTCCTTAAAGTCAGTAATGAGTTCTTTTCCCCATCTGGAGTGGGCCATCAAGCCTGCTCAAACAATTTGGCCACTATGTGAAAAGACAAGGTTTGTTGGGATGAGAGGTGTGAACTTCTCCATGGGCTTCACGCTCTCATTTAGGACAAATATCCAACACATGTATACACGTAAGTAACAGAAAAGCATACCGCGTGCAAACAAAATTCTGAGAGCTTAACAGAACCCAAGGACCACCAACTATTCACAATCTCTTGAAGAGTTGACTGGGAGAGAAAAAGAAACAGGTGTTTCATATTTTTTCAATTCTTTTCCTTTTCGTTATCTTTCTGAACAAGATTTTTCTATAAGTTCTATATGTTAGTGTTATGTTCTTCTATATGTATATTTAATACTCAAAAATACACTACAGGCGAAGACATAACATTTAATCGTTTCTAATCGAACATAACTAGGAATACAGCTTGTCAGCTACAGCAGTAAACATAATATATACATAAACTTCAGCCTGACAACATGAAACGTCTACCTCATCCGTTGTACCCAAACTGTCTTCCTCTACTGTTGTTTTTGAAACAGTACGTGCCTTCAAAGCACGCAGCAATCTCGTGCGCTACATAACGTATTATTACATGTGACATCATAGACAATCACGTAACTACAACATTTCCTTCTCTCCTTAAAAAGAAAAACAATACATGTAAACAATCAAATAGTCTCTGTGATAAAAATCTATGATTACAAAACTAAACGTTCCGAAGGTTTATGAATCCGACTCGAGCAGCGTAATGTAGGAGTTGATTGTCCTTGGCCCAACAGCACTTCTTTGCCTTGTTGGTCAGACTCCTGTTCTGGCGGAGCAGATGCGGAAAAATACTCTGCAAGTGTCTCAGGTTCCTTTTGTAGGATCTTTTCTGGATCCATAAATATTCCATACAGTGTCACTGCACTTCGCACTTGGTCCAGGTGGCGGAACTAACTTCCCTTTGGCATACTTACCTCTACCATGACATTTCCTAAAGGTACGATCACAGAACCAAGAATCCAGGCAGGTCCATGTCCGAAATTCCTTACCCAAACTCAATCACCTGCTTTGAAAGTGTCCGCAGGACTATAAGTAGGTGGAAATTCAGTATGACTCTCCCCCAGGCGAACTAAATCCAGTCGACTCCTCAGAGGATGTCCCAACATAGCCACAGCTGGTGAAATGCCAGTACTGGCCAGAGGTGCACGTCAGGTATTGAACAGGAAACACTCCAGGCATTCCTTCAAGGTATCTCCCAAAATCTTCTTTAGTGCTGTTTTCACTGTTCGCACAGCTCGCTCTGCCAGACCATTTGATTTTGGATGAAATGCTGCAGTTCGTATGTGCTTGATTCGATTACGCACCATGAAAGAACGGAATTAACCACTAGTAAATGATGTGCTATTGTCACTTACAATAGTTTTAGGTAGGCCAAAATGTGAAAATAGAGTTCTGAGAACTGCAATAGTAGCTGAAAATGATGTTGATGAAATGGGCGTAACTTCCAGCCACTTTGACCCGGCATGCATTATAACCAGTAAAGTTTAACCATCGAGCAGTCCTGCATTGTCAATATGTAATGTCTCCTAAGGAGATTTAGAAATTGGCCAGGGCACTGGCTTCACAGAAGGAAAGGAAGCATTTTCTTGGCAGGCATTACAGTTCTGGACCTGGGCCTTTATGTCTTTATCAATACCAGGCCACCATATTGATCAGCATGCCATTGCTTTGATTACAGTGACGCCTTGATGCCTGTCATGCAACTCATTAAGCATGATTTTCCGGTACTGCTCAGGAATAAACACTCTACATCCACGAAGGATGATGTCATTTACCATTGATAATTCATTTCTACAGTTCCAGAAATTTCTGAGTTCAACAGGCACACTTTTCGGCCAACCATGCAAAATGTACTGCTTCACCCGACATAACAACTGATTATTTAATATAGCTGTTTTAATCTGATGTGAAGTAACAAGACCATCGTCAACCTGTTCCAATAGAAGAACCAAATCTGCTGGTAGCTGAGTTCCTGTACAGGTAAAGGTAAACGGCTGCAAGCATCAGCATTGCCATTTGAGTTTCCCTTGCGGTATTTGATTCTCTACGCATAAGCAGACAACGTCAAAGTCCAGCGTTGAATGCGAGCAGCTGCAGCAGCTGACAATGGCTTATCCTCTGAAAGTAAACTCACTAATGAACGGTGATCGGTCACAAGTGTGAATTTCCGACCCAGAAGATAATTTCTGAAGTGAATCACTCTATCTGGTGGGATAAAACAGCACCTAGACCATAAGGACTTGCATCACACACCAAGATTACTTTATCGTTATCAAAGTGCACAATCACAGAGGAATTTCTTAGAACTTGTTTAGCTTTGAGGAAAGCATTCTCCTCTTTTGCTGACCATTTCCATGGTTGATTACGCTGTAGCAGCTTATATAGCGGTGCTAATAATGTAGCCATAGCCGGCAGAACTTTGAACATGTCCACAAGCCGATGAAAGAATGAAGCTGGTCGACGTTTAAGGGAGCCAGAGCTTTCCCTATCGCTTCTAGTTTAGATTCCACTGGATGTAAACCATTCCGTCCAATACGCTGACCCAGATATTCCACTGATGATTTCATAAACTCACATTTGGCAGGGTGCAACTTTGCTTTGCACCTGCTTCTTCCAGTTTGCTAAGCACTTGGTCTAAATTATGCAAGTGTTGACTGTTGTTTTCCCCTGTCACAAGCAGGTCATCTAGATAACATGAGGCACCTCGTTATCCTTGTAAGAGAATAGCTATTTCTCTTTGGAAAATGGCGGGAGCTGAGGCTACTCCAAAAGGCAATCGCGTATAATAAAACAATCCTCTGTGTGTATTAATGACCACCAAGTTCTTTGATTCTGGATCTAATTCTAATTGACAATAGGCATCTTTCAGATCCATTTTAGTGAAACTATTTCCACCTGACAACTGAGCAAATAAATCTTCGATATTCGGAAGAGGATATTGCTCCAGGTGCGCTGATTTGTGTACAGTTAACTTAAAATTTCCACAAAGACGAACTTGTCCGTCTGTTTTCAGCACAGGTACCACAGGGGCAGCCCACTGAGAAAATTTTACTGGCTCGATAATGCCTTCTTGCAACAGTCTCTCCAGTTCAGCATCGACTTTTGAGCGTAAGGCATAAGGAACTGGACGGGCCTTATAAAATTTCGGCACCGCCATTGGAAGCAAAGAGAGATGCACTTGTACTCCCTTTATTTGTCCCACTCCTGGAGAGAAAAGCTGTTTATGCTTTTCCAACACAGAAGGAACAGTCGCTTCTGATGACGTGCTCACTGGAATGGTCTGCATTTCAGCAACGGAAGGTGTCATTACTCTCTCTCCTGTGCCAAACACGCTGACATTATGGATAACTGTGAAATCCAGTTTTATCCTGCGATGTTTACTGTGCCTTGCTTAACTACTAGCAAAGGAAGACATTTCTGTGTCATGTTTTCAGAGACCTTTACGTGAAGTACACCTACAACATCAATCAGATGTTTGGTAAAAGATTTAAGTTTGATATCTGTCTTCTGTAAAGGCAGTAACAAAAATTTCTCATACATTCCAGCAGTTATAGTGGAGAATGGAGCACCTGTGTCCACTTCCATTTGTTCTACCTCTGACGCTGAATTTAAATTTACAAGCCTTGGCGATATGACCAAGCTTTCCACAGGAGTTACATGCAGCATTTATGAACCGACAACTCTGCTGCGGGTGTGGTCCACCACAGCAGTAGCACAATGCTTGATGCGAAACAGGATAGTTAGGCTTAACAACCTCTCCTATTTGAGGCTTTGAAGACAAATCTGGCACTTTCATTGGTTTGACAGGCTTTCTAGATTTATTTTGCCTGCGACCTTGAACGTAAAACACATCATCGCTAAGAGACGAAGAAGCTGGCTTTAGCTCCGCTGAGTTTCTAACGGCGACTTCCATTGAAAGTGCAATTTCTGTGGCACTTGCCAATTTTAATCGTGGTTCTGACAGAAGCTTCTTTTGAATGGCTTCATCAGCAATTCCACACACCATTCTATCTCTTAACATAGTGTCAAGAGTTGCTCCAAGGGCACAAAACTTTGCCGTTTGACGCAGTTCTGCAATAAAAACAGCAATAGATTCACCAGGTCTTCGTACTCTACAGTTAAACTTATATCATTCCACAATTTCTGAGGGAACAATATTGAAATGCGCCTTTAAAACATACAGAAGTTCTACCAACGATTTGATGTTGGAATGTCAGGAGCTATACGGTCTTTTAATAGACCGAATGTGGATGATCCTACTTCAGTCAGAAATATAGCTCGCTTTTGGAGATCATCAGGGATCTCATTTGCTATGAAAAACTGTTTGAGGCGTTCCACATATTGACTAAATGGTTCGATACTGGAGACATACTCACCTACAATTCCAAAAGTGGCCATCCTCTGCATATGAGCTGGTTTTTAGTTTCAAATTACTTTCAGGCTAAGAATTCCAGAGTCCGGGTCAACAATTATGCAGTTCCATTCTGCTTCGTCCGTTATGTAGCGTCATCCTCATCACCAGTTTTATGATCTTCTATACGTATATTTAATACTCAAAAATACACTATGTGCAAAGACATAACATTTAATCGTTTCTAATCGAACATCACTACATAACTAGGAATACTGCTTGTCAGCTAAATGGCAATAAACATAATATATACATAAACTTCAGCCTGACAACATGAAACGTCTAACTCGTCCGTTGTACCCAAACTCTCTGCCTCTACTGTTGTTTTTGAAACAGTATGTGCCTTCAAAGCACGCAGCAATCTCGTGCGCTACATGACGTATTATTACACGCGGCATCATAGACAATTACGTAACTACAACAGTTAGTGATTGCAAATTGCACTTATATTCTCGTGTACCTTAACAAAACTGGCTGCATCCTGCAGGTACCTGCCAAATAAGGGTCTCTTATGCATTGTTTATATTAGTGATAGCATCCATGCCAGACAAAACTGTCCATTTGGAGAGGTGACAGCGAAATGCAAGTGACCTTCAACACAGGTTTTACTGTATATATATTTTAATGAAATAAATAAAATACTTGGAATGGAATGTGAAATATCTGAAATCGTTATTTTCCACTTACTGCTTTAGTGTGAAATCAATGTCCTGTGTGGTGCACATTGGTTGAGGGGACGAGTGGCATTTCACTATGATGTCCTGAGAGCAGAATAATCATATGTTTTATAGTCCATTACCTTTAAATCAGTGGCTCAAGGTCACCCGCTCCCTTCCTACCCTCGCTCGTAACCACAATAACATCTGTCACAAACAAGGCGCCAAACTTGTCTTTCCTCACTTCACTTTAGGAAGGAAACTGGTTTTATCTGCGACCAAACAGGGGTTGTTCATACTCAAGCTTCTCCTAAAGTCAGAAAGTGAGTTTGCCGTCTTGAGTCCCCTTTATGGTAGATGCTACCATGGTTATGGGCAAGGGCAGGGTGGGAGCAGGTGACCTTGAGCTGCTGATTTAAAAGTAATGTACTATCGTAGTTATCCATAGCTTTTCCCCCTCTTAATGGGGGGGGGGGCACAGCAGCTATGGATATAAGTGGTGGAAGGTCAGAAAACTATTGCATAGTGACGCACAGAGAGCTGCGATCTAAAACATTACCAAAATTGCCGATCGATTCACATAACACTTTGGAAGTTTAGCTGTTTTAATACCACTTCTGAGATGCAGGTTAAACTGTGCCCAGTATGAGAAGAACAATTGTGAAGTAGGAGCCTTGTGTTTATTGATATGAGAAAAACTTTTTTTTTTCCTGAATTATCACCTTTAGCAGAACTACTTGTCGTGAAAGGTACATGTAGATTTGTGACCTCCTCAGGTGCTGGGGGAAAACGGGGCACAACTATAGATAATAACTGCCACATATGTATAGTATTTGAAATAAAATTATTAGTAAACTATGTAGTTTAATTATATATATATCATCATCATCATCATTGTCAACCATTATCAATCCACTGCTGGACGAAGGTCTCCCCAAGTTTCCTCCACAACGGTCTGTCTTGTGCCAGTCTCCTCCATGTCACCCCTGCATACTTTCGAATTTCATCCACCCATCTCCCATGTGGTCTTCTTCTGGGTCTTTTCCTGTCCCTTGGAATCCAATCTAAAATTTCGGCTGTCCATCGATGATCTGTCCTTCTGGCAGTATGTCCAGCCCATTGCCATTTCAGGGATTTAACTCTGATCATGATGTCTTCCACTCTTGTCATTTTTCGGATCCACGAGTTCCTCTTCTTATCTCTCCTGGTTACACGAAGCATGCACCTCTCCATGCTACCTTGAGTTGTCTGCAGTCTTTGTATATCTCTTTTAGTTAAGGTCCACGTCTCTGCACCATACGTAAGCACTGGAAGGATGCATTGATCAAACACTTTTCTTTTAAGACATAATGGCATATTGCTCTTGAAAATTATGCTGTTTCTTCCAAAAGCTCTCCAGGCAAGTTTTGTACGCCGATTAATTTCTTCATCAATGTGACCCTCACTTGATATCTGCTGTCCAAGATAAACGTACGTGTCTGTTATCTCCAGCTTTTCTCCATCAATCAATAAATCTTCATTTCTTGTAAAAGCATTGAACATCACTTTTGTCTTCTGAAAGTTCATTTTTAATCCCACTTCTTTACTCTTGTCAGCAAGTTCCTGGATCATACTCTGCAGCTCTGATGGGGTAGTTGCAAAAATGACTACGTCATCAGCAAAACGAAGGTGGGTTAGATAATCTCCATTAATCTTTATCCCTTTGTTTTCCCAGCTCAGCGACTGAAAAACACCCTCCAATGTGGCATTAAAGAGCTTCGGAGATATGGTGTCACCTTGTCTCACTCCCTTTCCAATTTTTATGTGTGTTGTATTTTCAAACAGCCTAATCTTTGCACTTGCATTTTCATAGATGTTATTAATAATATTAATGTATGCATCTTCAATACCGCAGGTTTTCCAGAGCCATTGTAACTGCTGATGGTTTCACCGAATCAAAGGCTTTTTCATAATCTATAAAAGCCATGCACAATGGAAGTTCATATTCCCTCGCTCTTTCAATTAGTTCTCTCAGTACGTGGATATGATCTATTGTGCTGTAGCCACTCCTGAATCCAGCTTGTTCTCTCGGTTGAGCCATGTCCAGTGTTACCTTCAAGCGGTGTGAAAGAACTTTAGTGAAGATTTTATAAACTACTGATAGGAGGCTGATAGGTCTGTAGTTTCCGAGATCCTCAATGTCACCTTTCTTATGTAGCAGGATCATTGTAGCGGTGTTCCAATCCTCAGGAATCTTTCCTTCATTAAGGCATCGAGTGAAAATTTGGGCGAGTACTGTTTCAATTTCTCCACTTGCTTCTTGTATGATGTCTACAGTAATTCCATCTTCTCCTGGAGCTTTTCCCCGCTTCATGTTCTTGATTGCATGTGCAACTTCTGCTGGAAGGACTGGAGGAACTCTGGTACTGGTATCTTTCATGATGTCTGGAGTGCATGTATCATCCCTTTCATATAATTTGGAGTAGAAATCTTTCACTCTTGTCAAAATTTCGCCTCTATTTCTTGTTACAGAACCATCTTCTTTTCTCAGTGCCATAATCTGTTTTCTTCCCTTACTGAGATGTCCCTTTGCTATCTTTAGGCTTTGGTTGTTTTCAATTGCTTTCCTCACTAGTTCACAGTTGAATTTTCTTACGTCTTCAGTGATACTTTTTCTTACTGTCTTGCATAGCTCTATATATTCCACTTTGGAAGTCACATCATCTTTAGTTGTCCTCATCTCTCTTCTTTTTTGCATCAACATTTTCGTTTTTCCTGATAATTTGTTTACATGCAACTTGTTCTTAGACCCAGCTAATTTTGTTGCTGTTTCCATAAGAGCTTTGGTTACTTTTCTGTTAACTTCAGAGATGTCCACTTCTTCCGATGTTAGGCCTTCTAAAGCAGAGAACCTGTTCTTCAGTTCCAACTTGAAGGTATTATGGTGTTTTTTAAGGTTGGTTATGTCAATAGATTTTGTTTGTCTTATGAGCTTGCCACGTTCAAGTTTGGTGTTGAGGTGCATCTTACATCTCACCAATCTATGGTCACTACCTGTGTTGAACTTGTTTAACACACTGCAGTCTTCTATGACGAATTTTTTGTTACACATAATAAAATCAATTTCACTTGTCGTCCCATTTGGATGTCTCCATGTCCATTTCCTGTGTGGCTTTTTCTTGAAGAAGGAGTTCAAGATGAAAAACCCTTCTGCCTCTGCAAACTCAACGAGAGTATTTCCACGCTGGTTTCTGTTGCCGTGACCGAATTTACCTACTGAAGTTTCATTCTGTTGCCGTTGCCCTATTTTTGCATTGAAATCTCCCATAATTATTTTCAAGTGCTGCTTACCTTTATTATTTAGATGACAAATTTCCTCATAAAATTCTTCAATTTCTTCTTCAGGATGACTTGTGGTGGGTGCATAAGTTTGAATAATCTGAGCCTGGTATCTTTTCGAGAGTTGGATAACGAGTCGTGCAGCTCTGTCAGAGGAACTTTCAACTTCTACAACTTTATCCTTCAGTTTCTTGTTTATTATAAATCCAACACCACTAGTTCTGCCAGTATCTGTCCCACGATAGTAGAAGAGATGTCCACTTTTCAGTTCGATGAGATCTTCTCCTTTTCTCCTTACCTCACTTAGCCCCACGATGTCCCACTTGATCCTTTGTAGTTCCTCTTCCAATTCAAGAAGCCTTGAATCAGAAGATAGGGAGCGTCCGTTGTACGTAGCCAAGGTCAGCATCAGATGGCAGCCTAGTCCGGTCCTCCGGGGATTCTTAGCACCCTCTGCCTTCATGAAACTGAAAACTAAGGAAAAAACCTTTGGAATTTAAAACGAAAGTTGCAAAATAACCTGAAGATCAAAACGCGCAACGCAGCAGTTTTGAAAATTCAGAATTCACATTCTATTAAGAAGAGACCTAAGCAAAAAAAAAAAAAATATATATATTTTTGACTCATACCAAGTACAACATAGAAAAGGTTATGTATCGACTGGTGTGAGTAAAAGGAGAAAAGATAAAAAAATAATAAAATAAAACAACTGAATGTAGAAAGTGTCGAGAATACTGAGCCTTGGCTTTATCAAGGACCAGCAAAAACTCTGCATTTTCTCACTTCCACAAAGACCAAGTTGGAAATGAGTTTCTGCAAGGCCATAGATGCAAGTAACAAGCCCACCAAAAATTGTTTTAAAAAATATATATATGTCATGACCTCCGCAGAGTTGTATGACCTAGCACTAGTTAACTATATATATATATATATATTAACAAAATGTGTTCATTCTGTTATGGCAAAAGTGTTTTTGTCCCTTGTGAAATTATCTTTGTGCGCAAGCTCATGGGATCTTTGAAAGTATGTGCTAACTCCGAGCAAGTGGGCTGACAGCAAAAAGCCTTTTATTGTTATTCTGTGCATTTCTTCTGTAAAAGAATTCCCATTTTTGTGTATGAAAAATCTGTGTTATTAGCGCGACAAAATTAAAATTCTATAAAAATACTCAACATGAAATTAATGTAGAACTAGTTAATTTATTCAGCCCCGTCATGGGGGTGAGCTGGCTGCAGTGGGTGTATATATAGATTGGGGGGGTGAAAAATATAAGTTTTTGAAATCCACCAGAACAAAATTAAAACTTAATGAAAAATAGAAAAAAATAAAGCATTTTTTTCTAATGTAAGTCACATTTTAGCCAAAAACTTAAAAAAATGAAACACTTTTGGGAGAAGCCTCATAAATATGCCCCTGGCAGGCTGGCTGTATGGAAACATGTCAACAGAGCGTTACACTTGGATTTAGGAACTGCATGAAAACGTGCATATAATCAGAAGTCCATCCCTGCATTTTTCTTTTCTGCATTTAGTTTTTAAAAGTGTATGTGAAAACTTTATTTTCAGTATTTGTTTGTTGAATTGTATGCTTTCTTGTAAGATATTACACTGATTGGCATCTAGTATATTTTCATGTGTCCACATTATCATAATACTATTTATATCCATCACATTTTGTAAATTATATGTTAATTTAGAATGCAGTTGTACTGAATTTATGTTAATTTAACAAAGATAGGAGATGTGCTTCCACTAAATCCTGTGCCCACTGTTTGATTTAGGCTAACCAGGTGGACACCTTTATATGAATTAATTTGGTTATTCATAGAATTGCTACTGGTGGCCTTCTGAAGGTTGGATGTGGTCAGATTTGAAGAAATCTGCCAGTGAGTTTCATTCCTTTTGGTAATTTCATGCATAACCTACATTGTTAACTCTAGAAAATAAATTTTGCAGCTACTGAAAAAAGTGTGTGTGTGTGTGTGTGGGGGGGGGGGCAATGCAGTGGTAGACACCTCCACCTCCTTGAGACCGATCCCAAATCTTTTCCCTCAGGAGCCAATACATTTTTTCAAGAGATACGAGAACCAGGATTGATCTAAATAAAAATTACACATGCAGTATTGTGACCTTCAACAGTCAAAATTAACCCATTATTTCGTAGACATTGTTCAATGATTTAGTGAAAAATCCACGACGAAACCTAGGAACATACACCCTACCGATCAGCCAAAACATTAAAACCACCTCTGCATTATGCAAATAACTGCATATGGAGCCAATCAGCGTCATGTGCCAGTGTTGTGATACATATAATTCCTGGGTTAGATCTCTCTCAGTATTTCGTTTTGTCTCAAAATGGGAAAAACAAAGGATTTATCTGCTTTCGACAAAGGCCAGATTCTTATGGCAAGATGCCTTGGTAAGAGCATCTCCAAAACATCAACGCTGGTAGGTTGCTTATGCTATGTAGTAGTTAGTACCTATCAAATATGGTCCGAAACAGGTGACACTTCGTCCTGTTGACAAGGCGTGGTCAGGCCATGACTCATTCATGCCAGAGGTCATTGCAGGCGATCTCATCTTGTTCGCAGCAACAGGAGGACTACTGTGGCTGACGTTACCCATAATTTAAATTGTGAAGGGCCCAATGTGTTCGAACACACAGTTCATCGTATGCTCTTGGATATGGGTCTCTACAGCCGCAGGCTCATTTGTGTGCCTATACTCGCAGTCATTCACTGTTGTCAACGCTTGCAGTGGGCATGTAATCATTGACATTGGACCATAGAAGACTGGAAGAGGGTCTCATGGTCAGACAAATCCCGTTTTCTTTTACACCACGATGTATGAGCTTGTGTGCGATGTTTACCCAAGGAAGCATTCTGAACTGGATGCACTGTTGGATGTAATGTTTTGGCTGATTGGTGTATACACTTGTATTAATAGTTGCATTTTAAAATAGGTTTTTATTTCAGAAAGTTCAGCTTTGTCTCATGGTGTATCAAACTGAGTGAAAACACTAATGAATAAATATACTCATAAACACTGTCACTTGAAATTATGTGGTGTTTGCAGACCTAAAAGTGTTTCCTTTTTTTTAAAAGCTACACATACCTAGATGCACATGATTCAGCTTCCAGTCTCCCTTTTTTTCAGAAATATTAACAATCAAGAGATTTTGCTCAATCAAACTCTTTGATTAAAGGTTCGTTTAAAGAGATCATCATAAGGCAATAGTGCCAAAAATTGATATTGGAATCTTCAATGTTCTGATTTTATGGTAAGAGTACAAAAAAGGCACAAACAGAAAAAATCTGTATACTGTACTTGTTCTACTTAGAGAGATGGAAGCAGAAATTTAATTTTTTGAAAAATAAAATTTCCATCATACACAAGTGGGAAATGAATTTCTTTGAGGAAATAATTCTTCACAGATACATGGAAGGTAATACAAATATTATCGTTGGCACAAATGTGCCATATTTTCCATGTAGCAACTCCTTCAGAAAACTTGAAAATTTCATTGGATAGCATACTTGAACAGAAATCAGGAGATGCGGGTTTGGTTCCTGCTCCAAGGCAATGTAATTTTCAAATTTTCTGAAGGAGTTGCTACATGGAAACAGTGAAAATACGGCACATTTATGCCAATGATCACATAAAATTTTTAGAATAGAATTCGAAAACTCAGGTGCCATGGCAAAAGGACGCCTTGGATTTGTGTATCCTGGAGCATGCCTGTTTGTCGTCTGGGTGTAGCACAGAATTCTGGGTTTTTGTAATATTCTAAACCCAGAAATCCGGGTTTTCAAGTTTTGTATAGGATTTTGAATCCTCGGTTATATTATTTTAGAAGATGCTATGAGGTGGTGGTTAATTAAAAGAGCCTTTCCAGATTAAAACTGTTGTGCATGCTGAAAGGAAAGATACTTTTATCAATTTAGCAACTGCTTTTGTATCAAATATTTTTTTACGTAAGATTCAATTAATCCAATGAACTATTTGCAAAATTGACAAAAGTCACTGATGTTATAGCAGCGAGACTTAAGCATTCAGAGCTGAACTCATCATTTTCATAGTTTATCTAAATGTTCTGAAGTGCAAAATTAGACTCTTTCTTTCTCTCTCTCTTTTCAAAAATGCAATTTTTGAAGTCAAATTTCACAATTTTTGAGAGATCTCTAACATCACATATAAAATTCCAAAATTCAATTTTCGAAAGGTTTTGAAAGATAATGGGGGGGGAATGGTACAAAAAAGGTGTGAAGTGAAATTTTACAGGCATTAGTGGTTAATCATTGTGTAGCTAGTTAATACAATGTGTATGTAATATATAAACAATGTGTATCTACATTGTACATTACATTATACAATACATATAAATGATATACATTATTTATAAGAGCAGCACTGACGTCAGGGTTCAATGTTTTTTGTTTCATCTCACAATCACCACTGCTGGAGTAATGTAATAATACTTCCACAGTGAGTCCAACAATGGTATGCACCATTTTCTTCCCTTCCCGTCTATGGGCACACCAGCTGTTTCAGTAGTAGCAGAAGTCAGGATTGTGACTGTGGTGTGGCAATGAATCCTGTCATATTCGAGCACCAGTTGGCATGAATTCAAATGCACTGGTGCTGAAAACTAAAGCAATGACCACAAAACCTAGTTAACAGACAATTTCTTACAAAGTAATGGACATAAGGAAAGGAACTTTATGTATGCTGTGGTATAGTGTTTCATACTTTTGAACACAAAAGAAGTCAGATACCAAATGATGCTTTAAATGAGGGTGTTAACAAAAGACCGGGATCTTGTGGACCCATTCTTCCAAAATAACACGCGGTAAGTCCTGTAGAGCTGTAGGAAGAGGGAAGCAAGTTAAAATTTGTTGCCCTAGTGTGTCTCAAACATGCGCAGTTGGATTAAGATCTGGTGACCGTAGAGATGTGCAATATCTTCACTTTCAAGATATTCATTGACCAGCAAAGCCTTATGCGATTTTGCATTGTTGTCAGGAATATTTTTAAGGCGACAAACAGAAATACCTATTGCCTTGCTTACTGTTCAACATGTAACTTTAACATTTGAAAATTACAGCAGGTAGCGTGCTCGAACAGAAATCAGGAGATGTGGGTTTGATTCCCACTCCAGGACAATGTTATTTTTCAAGTTTTCTGATGTTAAAGTTATATGTTGAACAGTAAGCAAGGCAATGACTATTCTGCTTGCCACCTTAAAAATCCTATAGTTGTTCTATGTATTTGTGAAAAATATTTTTCCCACAATCTCCGCATTAACAGGAAATCCGTATCTACTACACCTCTAAAGAGAAGAACAAGAGGACCCAGGATCTCGGTGCAATATTGGGTATCCGTTATACTTTAACGGTTTTTCCTGGTTATTACATGGAAAGGCAAATGAACACCGACACAGATATCTGCCCAAGCCATTATTGTACTCTGAAATGGTCGTGCTTCCAAACATTCATCGGTTGAGTGCTTCCAAACATTCATCGGTTGATATCGATCGTGTCCCACATTCTCATATGAATGCTGTCCAAGAATCTAGTTGCAACTTGGTCTCTGTCCTGTAGGATAAGTTTCATTATATTAGGATTGAATTTTTGACTCTAAAGTAAAATCTGTGTTAAGTTGGACACCCGTGGTTCCCCTAAACATGTCTTAAAGAGGTGTCCAACATACATTGTACAGACGTGCCAACTCTGCGGGTTTAGGCCGGCAATGCTGGATTTTATTACACTTCCCGGAATTCCGGATTAGAAAATATTATTGCCGGATTCCATCATAATTTCCATAGCGTAAATTAAAAAGTAATGAGAAAAGCTCGAAGTTCTCCAAGGCATCGGATAACTTCAATGATTACCGTAAGCGTAAATTAAAAAGTAATGAAAAAGTTCGAAGTTCTCTAAGGCATCGGAGAACTTCGTTGATTACCATAGCGTAAAAAGTAACGAGGGGAAAAGTTCGAAGTTCTCCGAGGCATTTGTTCATTAGCGGAGAAGCGACCTTTCCCTTCTGACTCAGCAGCCAGCAGTTTTGCTCTGCCGTTGCATGGCCGTTGGCAGCGATGTTTACTCTTCTGTCCGCTAATGATCTCTGGCGCTGCAGGCACAGAGTAGGAGCGGGCTTGGCCTTGGCGCGCACCGTACGTACTGGCGCAGATTTCCATTGTAAGCGCGCGGTAGTGTTTTGGTTTGTTTCATGTACTTCGTCTGTCTTAACAGGAATTTCTGAGAATTTTTTGTGCTCGCATTTAATCAAGCGATGGCTGGTAGAAAATATCAGTCTGTTTTTAAGAAGTATACGACAGATTATGCCTTTTGCTCTATTTGTAGGTGTGATTTTTCCGTTGTCCACAAGGGCAAAGGAGATATCGTTAATCACATTCGTACGCAAAACCACGTGGCCAATTCTAAGTGCTTGGAAAATAACAAAACATTAAATTTTGCTCGAGATAGTTCCTCTTCCGATCGATTATCCATGCCGAGTGCTTGGTTACTTCATTCCTCGTGTAACTTACATAACTTACCTTTAAGCTGTGCTGACCATGCAAGTGTGCTTTTTAAGAAAATGTTCCCAGATAGTAACAATGCAAAAACATGCATATGTGACAGGACAAAAACATCGTGCGTTGTTGCCGAAATGGGGAAATCTTCAAAAATAGACTTGCATACTTGCCAACTTTTACGGATTTCTGCTTAATTTTATGGATAAAGGTCTTTTTTAACAGATTTTTTTAATATTTAGATTGCTCAATCGAAATATTTCAACTTCCGCAACCATCCACTTAGATTTTCTACCAGACTTTTACGAGCGCTGTGTCACGCGATGATGTCATCTTTGACTCGCTGGCTTTGCGACGTCGTGCGGTAGCTCTCTCTCTCTCCACGGGAGTGTGCTCAAGTGATGTGCCGAACAGAGTTCGCCAAAAACGTAATTGCGCGTTTAGTATGCATCAAAATTTTACCAACGCGTAAAAATACACATCAGGAATTTTTCTCGATGCATAAAAATATGCGTCGGGAACTTTTTTCTCGCGCGTAAAACTACGCATGGAATAATTTTACCAATTCATAAAAATGCGCATCGGGACGGTACAGAAACGGAAGTAAACGAAATGAAGGTTTTCTCCGTAATCAGAATTTCTTTTTCCTGTGATGCTGCCTATGTCCAGTATTGTTGTTATATATCATTTTATTCCATAAATATTTGTATTTCAGTTTAAAAATAGAGGACAAATTTCCGAAATCGGAAATTCGACGGCAAAAAAATTTCGCTGTAATCTTTAGGCATGAGAGTCCGACGGCTTCGAGGAATTTCTCCTTTTCCGTTTTAATTTGAGTTATCCTCCAGATTGATGCATAACCTAACTTAAAGTAACATTAGGGCTTCAAATTATGTTTTTTGATATTTCAAACATACGAAAATAAGCTTGCAGGATTTTCACCGAAAATTGCAGGATTTTTCTTTTCTTAAGGTTGGCAAGTCTGATAGTATGATAGGTATCATGATTTTTTTTTTTTCAGTAAAGCATGTCAAAAGACAGGGTAATTACAGTATTTAATTCAAACCACCTGTTTTTTTGTGGAAAACAGGTGGTTTGAATTAAATACTGTAATTACCATTACAAAATCACTGAGCAATGTAGCATAAAGCACTACAACGTATTTTCTGCTATACATATAATGTATGTAGTGTGATTCCATAAAATTTATATACTTACATACTTAGTGGAAATCAAGAAAACCTCTTACACACACTTCTTTCATAACGACGACTATGCATATTTTAGGGTGAATTGAAACAGTCAAGTTGATGCAGTAATTACTTCTACTGTTTGGAAAAGTACTCTGTCAGATGAGTTTGCTCAACAGTTGAGAATGAATGTGGGGGAAGTGGACAGGTTTCTGAAAGTGTCCTCTCCACAGCTGGGGATAGATTAAGGGGTTCCTGGAAGTGACAACAACTAAGGAATTAACCCTGGGAACAGATAATGAAGATCAAAAGGGGTAGAACATAAACTAATGGCCTTCCAATTGCTTCTGTATGCATTTAACTGCCTGTGCACACAATAATTGTGCAGGTGGTTTCTTTCATGCTTAAGATAGACGTCAAGTAATTTTGCTTCCTATACTTCCAATGGAAAAACTTCTGTACATATTTTCTTCACAATTAATGCGCTCCCAAAAATGAAAATTTGAATATCGATTAAATTAACTTCATATTATAACTTGGAATACTTAATATTTTATAAAACAACCATAATTATATTAAAAATCAATAACTTTTCCTTTGGTGGTGTTGAAACCAGAAAATAAATGGTGTCACCTGTACTTTGATGATGTCAGTAGACAAACAAATGTTGGATTGCATAATTATGGTTATGCTTTAGAAAATATTAAGTATTCCAAGTTATAAAATAAAGCTATTTTAATCAATGTTCAAATTTTCATCCTTGGGAACGCATTAATTGTGAATAAAATGTGTACAGAAGTTTTCCCATTGGAAGTATAGGAAGCAAAATTACTTGAGGTCCACCTTAATACACAAAAACCTATTTCAAAGAACTTGTCCAACTTAGCATGTAAACAGCATCTAACTTCCAAGATAGATAGGTGTCTAAGTTAGAGAGTATTACATACATACATATTAAAACATAGGAGTTTTTTTGGTTCCACCAAACTGTCCAACTTAGGGAGGTGTCCAACATATAGGTGTCCAACTTGACAGGTTTTACTGCAATAAAATAAGCCTACCATCATGAAACTTATCCTGCAGGACAGAAATAAAGTCGAAGACCTCGGTGTCCCTGGCATGTACAAAATTCTTAGAAATTTTTGGTGGTTGTGGGTTTTGAGGCTACTTCAGTTTTTATCTGCTGTTGTTTTTGGGGCTGGTTTTATTGTACTTAATTTCTGTCATGACGGTAATGGCTGATAGTTATAGCTGTTCAGTTGTGATCATTCAATTTGAGTAGTGGAGGAATTGTTCCACAACTTATTTTTCATCTCAGCTCGTATCTTGCTTGTTGTAGTTTTTAAAAAAATTGTCAGCCGTGGGCCAAATATGGAAAGCGTTACTGCAAAAATTGGAAAAAGACTAAACTGAAAGACTGCATTCGAAGTGTACAAGGCGATAAAGGAAAAGCATTTTGTAAGCATTAAAAATGCGAAATTCGCGCCTATTGAGGATATCTGATTTCTCATGCTGCAACAGAGAAACACCGTCACGAACTGCAGCATTTTCTGGAGCCAGAATGAGGAATCTGATATTGGCTGTAATTCAAAAACCATGGACAAGACAGTGAAGTTGGCTGAATTGTGGTTAGCTGTGCACATTGCGTGTCACTACAGCAGTTCTGCTGTGGACCACTTTGGTAAGTTAGTAAAAGATATTTCCAGTAAGGACCTTGCTATCATCCAAATGAAATGCTCAGCTCTGACTCAGTGGTGTAACTACTGTCCCTGCAGCCCCCGCAGCTGCGGGGGAGGGGGGCATAGGTAAGGAA
Organism: Macrothele yani; assembly: GCA_039090855.1. Lineage (NCBI taxonomy): Eukaryota > Metazoa > Arthropoda > Arachnida > Araneae > Macrothelidae > Macrothele > Macrothele yani. The sequence continues at coordinate 33,425,605 of CM077021.1, forward strand.
GTAAGGTATTGCAGCTTCCAGTTATAGTTTTATGAAAAAATTCGGACACGCACAATAATTAATCCAAAGATTCATATTTTGCTTTACGATATATATTTAGCTTTGCCTAAATAAATGCCTAGTTTCACTTTTAAAACACTGAATGTCCGACAGATTGAAAGTGTTCGGCTCTGTGACTTCGGGTTGTAATATGATTGCTCTGCAATGGGTTGTAAATAACACAATCGCTCTCCAATCGCCCTCTCTCTGTGCTGTTGAGGAAAAGCGTGAGGCCACAGTGGGATGCCCCGTGGAGTATCTGGGAAAACGGTCAGTTTCCTATGATCAAGTCCATGATAGGCGTCAACATTTATTCACAGCAGCCGCAGATCTGCCATGTATAAGAGGGTGATTTCTTCTAGCGATTTATTTTAGTTTTGGACAAAGCAATTACACGTATTGTCAAATCTATTAAAAGATTAAAACTACCGGGCTCTAGGTTTTCAATGACCTTTATTAGTCAAAGGAGGTACTGGCATCATCAAAGGAACAAACAATGAAGAAAAATATTTACAAATGATGGATGATGTATTTACAATGACAGAATAATTGATAAAAATAATAAAAAACTGATATAATCAGTCTGTAAATACAAAGGCATAGAGTATGACAGGTGCAAAGCAATATTCACCCCTCTGGGGAAGAAAGCAAAAGTAACAGTGAAGAATGTCGTATCCCTAGACGTAGATCAACTGTGGGTCCAGTGAACCACTGGGAGGTGGGAGCCCAGAGTCTGAGGAAAGCGTCAATGGTGCCACGGTCCTGCGCCTTGGCAAACTCCAGACACAGGTGGGATGTTAGCCGGGCATGGTAGAGACTGCAGAGCGAAGTAACAGCGTCTTGAAGAGCTAAAACAGTTAGGGCTGTACGAAGATTTTGATGAAATCTACACTACGTGCTTAACCACGACGAACATGTTTGCACTTGTGGGAGCGAGAGGCGTGTAGGCTGTCAACAGCAAATCTGTGACACCAAGATGTCTCACGGTAGTGAAAGCGAGATGGAGTAGTGGGAGAAGTACTAGGCAGTGAACGTACACATGCTCCACATCTGCAGGGTGATGACAGAAGGAGCAGAGATCGGAGGCAAGGAGCATCATCTGATGTAGTATGACAGGAAATGGAAGACGCTAATGCAAAAACAGCCAATGCATTTCGTGTTCAGGTGGTGATGAAATCGAAGAGCCTGCCGCTTGCCAGACGGTCTGAAGAGCAGAGGACGGTACTCTCGAAATCTGTCGAGGAGGAGTAGGAGAGAAAAAACAGAGAAAGCAATAGAGAAGCCGGACAGACAGAGCAGATATAGGGAAAACGGAGCCGTCAAGTGAAAGAAAGAAAGGAAGAATGAGTGATGCGAAGGAGACCTGAAGTAGGCCAGAAGAAGTAGCTGGATCAGGAAAAAGAGACGATTGACTCACGGAGTGAGTCATACAGGGCAACAGAGGCAGGGGTGGAAGGGAGTAGGGGCGAGGGCAGTTTCCAGGAGAGGTCTGGGAGAAGGAGGTTTTGGACAGTGACTACCCCGGTAGGAAGCCAAGTGGGGTCATCAAAGCAGGGACGGTTAGGAGGGTGGATGACAAGAAAAAAAGAGGGGCTACGCAAGAAGTTCGGTAGTAGAGTCAGGTGGAGAGCGAAGGAGGGGAAGAGAAGTGAGATAAGAAAGAGCTCAGAATAAGCAGGAGACAGACGAGAGCAGAAAAAAGAGAACTGATCCATGAGGAGGAGCGTTGTGAAATGAAATGACGGATTCCGAGATGCCTTCACATCCCGCACAAGAGTAGCTGATTGTACCGGTGTGCAGAGGAGTTGGATGAAAGTGACCACTCGATGCGCTTGGTAATACATACGAACATCGATGAGGCGGAGGCCGCCATGAGATGGGTAGGTGTAGCTGCGCAACGTTCACCCAATGGTGATGAGACCACACCAGAAAGGAGATGAAACGGGTGACAACACAGAGATGAGCTACAGGCATGTGGTGAGCCGTCCAGCTATGAAGACACAGCAAGAGGAGGTATGTTCACGCCAGTCGTGCACGGGTAGGATAAGAAGCGCAGAACTGGGAGCGGCACCAAATGGCAGTTGATTTTGCCAGACGAGCTTGGAGCGCTGTCCAGGAAACAGCCTTGGCTTCGAGTGGAGTTCCAAGGAAGACACCGAGAACCTCCTTTTCTTCCTGTTCTTCAGCGATGTCTTTCTCTTTTCTTTCTTTCTTCTTCATTTATTTCACTTTCAAGGAATTTTATAGATCTGGATATGATGACAGATATATTCCATTTATATACTCTGTACCATAAGTGTAGCCAAGGGGGTGGTCCGGAGCCCCCTTGAGGAGAGATTTAGTATGAATTTAAAGCGATATACATGTATAAATGGGGCTTTCACCAATGAACCAAACCCATGCCCCCCCCCCAAGAAATTTCTGGCTATGCCACTGCTCTGTACCCAGTACTCTTTGGGTCATATCCAACAAATATGCCTTCAATAGCTTTTTCATCAAGTTTTTGCCTTTTGTGTTTTGTGATGTGTGAAAAAAACCTGCATCCCAAACCCTATAGATGAGTTATATTTGGTTTAACTTTGTTCCACATCTCATAAGGGGTTTTTTTCATTAGCTTTTGTGGGTAACCTATTTTGTAGGTATGCTGCAGTGCTTCACCCCAGAATGATTTGGATAGTTGAGCATTTATTAATAGAGCTCTTGGCATTTCTACCAGAGATCTATTTTTTTGCTCTGCCACTCCATTTTGAGGTGGTGAGTATGGGACTGTCTTCTGATGAGCAATTCCTTCTTGATTAAGATATACCTCAATTTCTTGATTGCAGTACTCTCTACCATTACCTGTACGGATTGACTGAACTTTTGTTTTAAAATTATTCTGTGTATATGTTACAAACTCTTTGAATTTTTCTGCCACTTCATCTTTTCTTGTCATTAAGTAAACCATACTGTATCTCGAATAATCATCATTAAAGGTGATAAAATACCTCTTTTCCCCTAGGCTGGGACATTCCATGAGACCACACAAGTCTGTGTGCACCAATTGCAGTGGCTTCTTTGCCCTAAAGCTAGCCTTTCTTGGATATGGAGCTTCCGTTAATTTTGCCTTGATGCATGTTGTGCATGCAAGATCATGTTTACAATGATTTAACTTTATGTCTTTAGCTAGGCTTTCCCTTTCCATTTGTCTAATTGCTTCTAGGCTTCTATGCCCCAATCTTCAATGCCACTTAAAAATGAATTTGCATGTTTGCAACATTTGTTTTGCATTTGGGAAACATGATTTGTCATTTTGACTACTTCTGGAACAGTTATTAATTTAAATAGACTACCTGTTGCCACAGCATGTGCAATAGTGTTATTTTCTTTCTGAATGGTACATATGTTATCCTTAAATACAATACATCCTTTATTAGTAACTGTTTTCATAGACAATAAGTTTCCCTTTAACTTTAGAACATATAATACATCTTGCAATGGCATTATGTTTTCCTTTCCATTAACAACATTTTACTTTTAAAGTTCCTTCACCTATACTAGCAGATTGAAGTTGATCTCCATTAGCTATAGTTACACTGGTAGCCCTCTCCTTTTTTGAACTTAGAGAAACAATTTGTTTCCTGACATGTGACTTGTTGCACCAGAATCAACAAACCACTCAGACTGTTCACCAGTGTGAGTTTGAAAGGATTGTGATTTAAGAACACATTAATTTCTTTCCTTATTTGTTTCACACTTTTGTTCTATGCTACCAGTCTCATCAAACTGGTTTTGTTTGGTTAGGCAATTTTTGCTAAAGTTGTGTGTACAAATATTATTTCTATTAGTTCCTTTAGATTTAGTTGTGTGATTGTGTGCTGAATTCCTTTCACCTGTTTTATTTTTGTTTCTTAGATGCCAGCACTTGTCTTTAACATGACTTTTCTTATGGCAATAAGTACAAAATTTATTTACACTAGAGTTCAACATATTCTTCTTGAAAGCCATAGATTGTGAGGAAGAAGAGGATTTTTGCACCTCCTTTCTTCTCTCATATTAATCAGTGAGTTTACCCTTAACATAGTCAAGTGACAACTCTATTTCATTTTTACTCTTTAGAGTTGTAATTACAGTAGAATAGGAAATTGGTAAGCTGCACGTGAGTAGAACTGCCAAATGACTTTCTTTAATGGGCTCACCTATACTTGTTAACCTTTCTGCCAATTCAAATCCAGTGCATATTCCTCTTATTCCTTTATTCCTGGCTACGCACCCAAACCATCACCTTTTGGCCATCATGAACACAATGCCTCAAAACTTCCAAAGGGCCATCTGTAAAAGCATTTTCCGTGCTTTCAATTAAATCTTCCTCCTTTTTTGGCTTTAACACAGTGCAGCGTTCAAGGAATGACATGTCTGAAGAAAAGCTCTTTAATGGACTAGAAGCACGAGAACTTTTTCCTTCCTTTTTGTAGACATCATGGCAATCATGATCACGTTCATTATTACGACCACGCTAATGAGTCCTGCCCCTTGGTGTGCAGCACCAGCACTATTATAACTCTTGTGATGTTTCTTTTTGTAGTCCTTATGATGTCCTCACAATTAATCCAACCTTATACAAGATATACTAATCACATTTATTACTGCACACATACATTAGATTAGGAACAAATTTAGTACTCTACAACGAATTCGATTCACAACCCTCTGCTATACAACATGGCTGCAACAGTTACGGTTACCTATGAGCTGCCTGGGAAAAACACTGCTGCCAGATACTATAATATATCCCCTTAAAAAAAAAATTACAAAGGTATCAAAAAAATTACAAGGGTATTATATAGTTGGCTTACACACTTATCTATAAATCAAGTTTGTTAGTTTTTTTTTCTATTACGAGGTAAATTGCGTTGAACAGGAGTTTTAATGTTTATATCAGCATCCACAGCTACAGGAACTTTGTCTAATTCAGGAGGAATCACTTCAGTGGAAGGCAGAATGATAGGCGTAGCTTCCTTGGTATAGGTAATGACAGAATCAGCTGTTCCTGCCAACATCAGAGGGGAAAGTTTCTGAGGTGCTGGAACACGTGGATCAACCACTAAAGATTCCCTTGAGGACTCCTTCGGAACAAGTAGTGATGCTGTCTGTGAATCCGCCGGATGGAATTCATTTGGGTGCTCCTCCGAAAAGTAGTGGAGATCGGGCCTTTCTCCGAATCTAGGGCGAAGACTTCCAAAGGGCCATCTGTAAAAGCATTTTCCATGCTTTCAATTACATCTCCCTCCTTCTTCGGTTTTAACACAGTGCAGTATTCAAGGAATGGCATGTCTGAAGAAAAGCTGTTTAATGGACTAGAAGCACGAGAACTCTTTGATTCCTTTTCGTAGTCATCACGGCAATCACGATCACGTTCATCATCACGACCACGCTGATGAGTCCTGCCTCTTGATGTGCAGCACCAGCACTATTATCTCTTGTGATGTTTCTTTTTGTAGTCATTGTGATGTCCTCACAATTAATCCAACCTTATACAAGATATACTAATCACATTTATTACTGCACACATACATTAGATTAGGAACAAATTTGGTACTCTACAACAGATTCGATTCACAACCCTCTGCTATACAACGTGGCTGCAACAGTTACGGTTACCTATGAGCTGCCTGGGAAAAACACTGCTGCCAGATACTATAATATATCCCCTTCAAAAAAAAATACAAGGGTATTATATAGTTGGCTTACACAGTTATCTAATAATCAAGTTTGTTAGTTTTTTTTTCTATTATGAGGTGGATTGCGTTGAACGGGAGTTTTAATGTTTATATCAGGATCCACAGCTACAGGAACTTTGTCTAATTCAGGAGGAATCACTTCAGTGGAAGGCAGAATGATAGGCGTAGCTTCCTTGGTATAGGTAATGACAGAATCAGCTGTGCCTGCCAACATTGGAGGGGAAAGTTTCTGAGGTGCTGGAAGCGCTGGTACACGCGGATCAACCACTGAAGATTCCCTTGAGGACTCCTTTGGAACAAGTAGTGATGCTGACTGTGAATCCGCTGGATGGAATTCATTTGGGTGCTCCTCCTAAAAGTTGGGGAGATCGAGCCTTTCTCCGAATCTAGGGCGAAGACTTCCAAAAGGCCATCTGTAAAAGCATTTTCCATGCTTTCAATTACATCTCCCTCCTTCTTCGGTTTTAACACAGTGCAGCGTTCAAGAAATGGCATGTCTGAAGAAAAGCTGTTTAATGGACTAGAAGCACGAGAACTCTTTGCTTCCTTTTTGTAGTCATCACGGCAATAACGATCACGTTCATCATCACGACCACGCTAATGAGTCCTGCCTCTTGATGTGCAGTACCAGCACTATTATAACTCTTGTGATGTTTCTTTTTGTAGTCATTGTGATGTCCTCACAGTTAATCCAACCTTATACAAGATATACTAATCACATTTATTACTGCACACATACATTAGATTAGGAACTAATTTGGTACTCTACAACTAATTCGATTCACAACCCTCTGCTATACAACATGGCTGCAACAGTTACGGTTACCTATGAGCTGCCTGGGAAAAACACTGCTGCCAGATATTCTAATATATCCCTTCAAAAAAACATTACAAAGGTATAAAAAAAATTACAAAAGTATTATATAGTTGGCTTACACAGTTATCTAATAATCACGTTTGTTAGGTTTTTTTCTATTACGAGGTGGATTGCATTGAACAGGAGTTTTAATGTTTATATCAGCATCCACAGCTACAGGAACTTTGTCTAATTCTGAAGGAATCACTTCAGTGAAAGGCAGAATGATAGGCGTAGCTTCCTTGGTATAGGTAATGACAGAATCAGCTGTTCCTGCCAACATCAGAGGGGAAAGTTTCTGAGGTGCTGGAAGCGCTGGAACACGCGGATCAACCACTAAAGATTCCCTTGAAGACTCCTTCGGAACAAGTAGTGATGCTGTCTGTGAATCCGCCGGATGGAATTCATTTGGGTGCTCCTCCGAAAAGTAGTGGAGATCGGGCCTTTCTCCGAATCTAGGGCGAAGACTTCCAAAGGGCCATCTGTAAAAGCATTTTCCATGCTTTCAATTACATCTCCCTCCTTCTTCAGTTTTAACACAGTGCAGCATTCAAGGAATGGCATGTCTGAAGAAAAGCTGTTTAATGGACTAGAAGCACGAGAACTCTTTGATTCCTTTTTGTAGTCATCACGGCAATCACGATCACGTTCATCATCACGACCACGCTGATGAGTCCTGCCTCTTTATGTGCAGCACCAGCACTATTATCTCTTGTGATGTTTCTTTTTGTAGTCATTGTGATGTCCTCACAATTAATCCAACCTTATACAAGATATACTAATCACATTTATTACTGCACACATACATTAGATTAGGAACAAATTTGGTACTCTACAACAGATTCGATTCACAACCCTCTGCTATACAACGTGGCTGCAACAGTTACGGTTACCTATGAGCTGCCTGGGAAAAACACTGCTGCCAGATACTATAATATATCCCCTTCAAAAAAAAAAAAATACAAGGGTATTATATAGTTGGCTTACACAGTTATCTAATAATCAAGTTTGTTAGTTTTTTTTCTATTATGAGGTGGATTGCGTTGAACGGGAGTTTTAATGTTTATATCAGCATCCACAGCTACAGGAACTTTGTCTAATTCAGGAGGAATCACTTCAGTGGAAGGCAGAATGATAGGCGTAGCTTCCTTGGTATAGGTAATGACAGAATCAGCTGTGCCTGCCAACATTGGAGGGGAAAGTTTCTGAGGTGCTGGAAGCGCTGGTACACGCGGATCAACCACTGAAAATTCCCTTGAGGACTCCTTTGGAACAAGTAGTGATGCTGACTGTGAATCCGCTGGATGGAATTCATTTGGGTGCTCCTCCGAAAAGTTGGGGAGATCGGGCCTTTCTCCGAATCTAGGGCGAAGACTTCCAAAAGGCCATCTGTAAAAGCATTTTGCATGCTTTCAATTACATCTCCCTCCTTCTTCGGTTTTAACACAGTGCAGCGTTCAAGAAATGGCATGTCTGAAGAAAAGCTGTTTAATGGACTAGAAGCACGAGAACTCTTTGCTTCCTTTTTGTAGTCATCACGGCAATAACGATCACGTTCATCATCACGACCACGCTAATGAGTCCTGCCTCTTGATGTGCAGTACCAGCACTATTATAACTCTTGTGATGTTTCTTTTTGTAGTCATTGTGATGTCCTCACAGTTAATCCAACCTTATACAAGATATACTAATCACATTTATTACTGCACACATACATTAGATTAATAACTAATTTGGTACTCTACAACTAATTCGATTCACAACCCTCTGCTATACAACATGGCTGCAACAGTTACGGTTACCTATGAGCTGCCTGGGAAAAACACTGCTGCCAGATATTCTAATATATCCCTTCAAAAAAAATTACAAAGGTATAAAAAAATTACAAAAGTATTATATAGTTGGCTTACACAGTCATCTAATAATCACGTTTGTTAGGTTTTTTTTCTATTACGAGGTGGATTGCATTGAACAGGAGTTTTAATGTTTATATCAGCATCCACAGCTACAGGAACTTTGTCTAATTCTGGAGGAATCACTTCAGTGAAAGGCAGAATGATAGGCGTAGCTTCCTTGGTATAGGTAATGACAGAATCAGCTGTTCCTGCCAACATCAGAGGGGAAAGTTTCTGAGGTGCTGGAAGCGCTGGAACACGCGGATCAACCACTAAAGATTCCCTTGAGGACTCCTTCGGAACAAGTAGTGATGCTGTCTGTGAATCCGCCGGATGGAATTCATTTGGGTGCTCCTCCGAAAAGTAGTGGAGATCGGGCCTTTCTCCGAATCTAGGGCGAAGACTTCCAAAGGGCCATCTGTAAAAGCATTTTCCATGCTTTCAATTACATCTCCCTCCTCCTTCAGTTTTAACACAGTGCAGCGTTCAAGGAATGGCATGTCTGAAGAAAAGCTGTTTAATGGACTAGAAGCACGAGAACTCTTTGATTCCTTTTTGTAGTCATCACGGCAATCACGATCACGTTCATCATCACGACCACGCTGATGAGTCCTGCCTCTTGATGTGCAGCACCAGCACTATTATCTCTTGTGATGTTTCTTTTTGTTGTCATTGTGATGTCCTCACAATTAATCCAACCTTATACAAGATATACTAATCACATTTATTACTGCACACATACATTAGATTAGGAACAAATTTGGTACTCTACAACAGATTCGATTCACAACCCTCTGCTATACAACGTGGCTGCAACAGTTACCTATGAGCTGCCTGGGAAAAACACTGCTGCCAGATACTATAATATATCCCCTTCAAAAATAATACAAGGGTATTATATAGTTGGCTTACACAGTTATCTAATAATCAAGTTTTTTAGTTTTTTTTTTCTATTATGAGGTCGATTGCGTTGAACAGGAGTTTTAATGTTTATATCAGCATCCACAGCTACAGGAACTTTGTCTAATTCAGAAGGAATAACTTCAGTGGAAGGCAGAATGATAGGCGTAGCTTCCTTGGTATAGGTAATGACAGAATCAGCTGTGCCTGCCAACATTGGAGGGTAAAGTTTCTGAGGTGCTGGAAGCGCTGGTACACGCGGATCAACCACTGAAGATTCCCTTGAGGACTCCTTTGGAACAAGTAGTGATGCTGTCTGTGAATCCGCTGGATGGAATTCATTTGGGTGCTCCTCCGAAAAGTTGTGGAGATCGAGCCTTTCTCCGAATCTAGGGCGAAGACTTCCAAAGGGCCATCTGTAAATGCATTTTCCATGCTTTTAATTACATCTCCCTCCTTCTTCGGTTTTAACACAGTGCAGCGTTCAAGAAATGGCATGTCTGAAGAAAAGCTGTTTAACGGACTAGAAGCACAAGAACTCTTTGCTTCCTTTTTGTAGTCATCACGGCAATCACGATCACGTTCATCATCACGATCACATTCATCATCACGACCACGCTAATGAGTCTTGCCCCTTGATGTGCAGCACCAGCACTATTATAACTCTTGTGATGTTTCTTTTTGTAGTCATTGTGATGTCCTCACAATTAATCCAACCTTATACAAGATATACTAATCACATTTATTACTGCACACATACATTAGATTAGGAACAAATTTGGTACTCTACAACGAATTCGATTCACAACCCTCTGCTATACAACATGGCTGCAACAGTTACGGTTACCTATGAGCTGCCTGGGAAAAACACTGCTGCCAGGTACTATAATATATCCTCTTCAAAAAAAAAATGACAAAGGTATAAAAAAAATTGGGTATTATATAGTTGGCTTACACATTTATCTATTAATCAAGTTTGTTAGTTTTTTTCTATTACGAGGTGGATTGCGTTGAACAGGAGTTTTAATGTTTATATCAGCATCCACAGCTACAGGAACTTTGTCTAATTCTGGAGGAATCACTTCAGTGGAAGGCAGAATGATTGGCGTAGCTTCCTTGGTATAGGTAATGACAGAATCAGCTGTGCCTGCCAACATCGGAGGGGAAAGTTTCTGAGGTGCTGGAAGCGCTGGTACACGTGGATCAACCACTGAAGATTCCCTTGAGGACTCCTTCGGAACAAGTAGTGATGCTGACTGTGAATCTGCTGAATGGAATTCATTAGGGTGCTCCTCCGAAAAGTTGTGGAGATCGGGCCTTTCTCCGAATCTAGGGCGAAGACTTCCAAAGGGCCATCTGTAAAAGCATTTTCCATGCTATCAATTACATCTCCCCACCTTCTTCAGTTTTAACACAGTGCAGCGTTCAAGGAATAGCATGTCTGAAGAATAGCTTTAATGGACTAGAAGCACGAGAACTCTTTGATTCCTTTTTGTAGTCATCACGGCCACGCTAATGAGTCCTGCCCCTTGATGTGCAGCACCAGCACTATTATCTCTTGTGATGTTTCTTTTTGTAGTCATTGTGATGTCCTCACAATTAATCCAACCTTATACAAGATATACTAATAACAGTTATAACTGCACACATACATTAGATTAGGAAAAAAATTTGGTACTGTACAACAAATTTCGATTCATAACCCTCTGCTATACAACATGGCTGCAACAGTTACGGTTACCTATCAACTGCCTGGGAAAAACGCTGTTGCCAGATACTACATCATCATGGCTTCCACGGTGCTAGCTCTTGTGTCAGTCATCAGGAGAATACTTCTTTGATCTTTTTTCTCCAAAAGGGATTTGAGACTGGTAACTACGGTTGTACTCGTCATCTGAAAAATCAGAAGAGGACATTTCCGTACTTCACAGATCACGCTAACTGGTGTAGAATCTCATGGAACCTTTACACAGCGACCGAAGATGGTGCAACTTAACAAGCATCGTAGCGCCCTCTCATGACTTTAAGAAATAATGTTTATATTTAAGTTTTTCTTTCCTTTTGGACCTCTGTCAGAGCACAAGTAGTGGTCTTACGCTAACAGGGTTTTTTTTTCTGTATTATGCCCATCAATTGGCAATGTTCAATAGGAGGTGGTGGATAAAATTATGTTCATTCTTTGAATCATTAGTTTGATGTAAAATCATGAGCAGAATATCCACATTCATTTCCTCCATCGACTTTTGTTTTTTCAGTGCTTGGATTTACTCTAAAGTAAGCAAGCAGATCTTTGTCAGAAGACCACTCATTTTTTGTGTATGTGAACTAAACAACAAACCCAAAGCATTCATTAACTAGTAGTGTGCACAATGTTGAACCACAGAGACCAGTTTGTACCAGTTACAACTGTCCTCCCTCTTGGTCATGTGTCACATCACTGGGTGAGAGTGTAGCTATAATGACTGATTTCGAAATAGCTGCCATAAATGCTGCAAAAAAGGAATTCAGAGGCTGCACACACAAACGTTGGTTTCATCTCGGGTGTGTGTGTGGGGGGGGGGGTGAGATGTGTGAAGAAATATTCAGTCTTCTGGCTTAGCCTAAGGATATAGGGAAAACACAGTTTGCTCTCAAAGTGAGACATTTGCAAGCACTAACATTTCTTTCATCTGATGTCTAGATTCTAGCTGCTTTTGAAGAAGTGAAATCAATTTGACCTGTGTTCCGATGTAATCACTAAACACCGTGTGGAAGAAGGAGTAAGAAGGTACAAAGGTGTAACACATTGTTGAATAACCAAGATCAGAAGAAATCGTATACACTGGAGATAAGCATACTTTATTTACACTCAGTACACATGGAATCGCAACCCACGCTCAAGCCATGATGGTAAACAGGGGAGAAGAAGGATGCCAGATCTCCTTTTACAATTCATTACAAACGTAAGTCATTGCATCCTCTGGCGGACTAGGGCAAAACCTAGAGGAGTCACCTGGAAATACATAACACTTAAATCATAACACCCCTCCCTCCTAAGTTATGAAGTCCTCACAGGCTGTCGTCGTGGTCTTCTTAGAGTCAATTCGGCATCAGAGTCTTTAGACACTAGTTCAGCAGGAAGTTCACTAACAGTAGTATTTCAAAGGAGAAAAAGTACTGGAATCTAAAACTTCAGGGACGGTTCCACATGGCGCTTCACAGTGTCGCCTATAGGTGTTATCACCCTGTAGGAAACAGGACCTGTACATTGAGAAACGGTAGCAGGAATCCACACTGGCTCATCAAGATGATTTCTGATGTACACAGATCATCTGGCTCAAAGTTACGCAGACTATGTTGTTCGAGCTGCTTCCTCGCATAAACTTCTTGCTTGACTTTCCGATCAGTAGTAAGGTCTGGATGGAGGCAGTCTAAGTATGTCTTTAGTTGCCTAGACATTAACAGTTCAGCTGGACTAAAACCCGTAGAAGATGATGGAGTGATGTGTTGGCGTAGCAGGAAATTAGCTAAGCGCTTCCTCCAAGACCCGTGTGTTATTCTTTTGAGAAAATCCTTAGTAGTCTGCACCATTCTTTCTGCTTGACCATTAGCTGCAAGACGGTAAGTGGAGATCAGAACTCGTCGAAAGGCATTATTACGTAGGAAGGCATCATAAGCAGAAGATGTAAACTGAGGACCGTTGTCAGAAACCACTACATCAGGAATACCATGAGTACTAAATATTTGTCGCAGAACATCAATAGTAGCACTGGTTGAAATAGCTGGCATGTGTCTTACCTCTAACCATTTCGAGTAGGAATCCACAAGGATTAGGAAATTTTGTCCATGGTATGGTCCTGTGAAATCAACGTGCAGGCAAGACCAAGGTTTAGTAGTAACTTCCCAAGGGTGAACAGGAGCATGAAGAGGAGGATGTCTAGTTTCTTGGCATTGGACACAGTCTTTCACATGATATGCAATATGATCTTCCGTGTGCGGCCACCACACATATGAATGTGCAAGAGCTTTCATTCGGTCAATATCTGGATGAGTAAGATGCAATTCTTCCAGAACGCGCTGGTATCCACATGTAGGTATGACTACACGATTTTCCCATAACAAGCAATTTTTATGAACGGAAAGTTCATTTTTCTTGGAGAAGAACATATGGAAATTAGGAGATGGCTTTCCCTCAGGCCATCCCCTCAACACCCAGTTAAGAACATGTGATAGAATTGGATCTCAAAGTGTCATTTTAGCAATTTCGTAATGGAGGATTGTCTAAATCTTCTGTAAACAACACTTCAAGTGGAGGTGGAATTTCACAATCTGGAATTTCTTGAGGTAATCTACTTAATGAATCAGCATTTTGAATTTTCTTGCCTGGTTGATGTATGAGTGTGAAGTTGTAAGCATTCAGCATTATAGATCATCTCAGCATACGTGGAAGAATTTCTGGAGTAACTTTTGATCTGGTGAATAATACTAGAAGTGGTTGATGGTCAGTAACGTTAGTAAAATGGTGACCATACAAGAAATGATGAAGTTTTTTATCTCCCAGTATAATACTCGGTGCTTCTTTATCAATTTGAGCGTAGTTTCTCTCGGTAGAAGTTAAGGTCCTTGAAGCGAAAGCAATGGGTGCCTCTCTCCCATCTACTATTGTTACTGACCATCAACTACTTCTAGCTTGTGAGTTAACACACAACCTACACCATATGATGATGCATCACAAGTAAGAATTATTGGCAGCTTCTCGTCAAAAGGAATTAACACGGCGTCAGAGGATAACGCCTTTATAGACTTAAAGGCATTGTCATGAATCTCAGTCCAAGACCATGTATTATCTTTCTTGAGAATTTTATGCAATGGTTCTGCAACAGTAGGTTTAGCCTTGAGGAAACTGGTAAAAATTAAGGAGTCCCAGGAATGCTTGAAGTTGTTGCTTTATCTTAGGAACTGGCATTGCCTGAATTGCCTCGACTTTCGTTTTTGATGGATGTATTTCACAAGCATCAATTCTATATCCCAGGAACTCCACTTCCATGACACCAAACAGACACTTTTCTTTTTTAGCACGTAGTCCAGCCTTTCTAAGCTGAGCGAGAACTTTGTGAAGCCTAGCAGCTAGCTCTTTGAGAGATGTTGCTTTAACTAGCACATCATCAAAATAGGGTACGACTCCCTCTAATCCAGTAAACAGTTAATCAATGATGTGTTGGAATATTCCAGGGGCTACATTTATTCCATACTGCAATCATTTTACTTTAAAGGCTCCCCGGTGTGTAGCAATAGTCTGTGCTTCCGCAGACTCATCATCAACTACCAGCTGTAAGTATGCTTGAGCAAGGTCAATCTTTGCATAAAATCCACCCTGTTACAATGTTGACAATAAGTGATTTACTGCAGGAATAGGATATGGATGTACTTTCATAGCAGTATTCATTGTTACCTTGTAATCACCACAGAGTCTAACCTCCCCAGAAGATTTAATCACTGGTACCTCGGGTGTAGACCATTTTGGATTTGAGATTGGTTCAATTACATCTTCAGCTTAAAGCTTATCAAGTGCTGCATCAATTTTGGGACAGAGCAAGGGGAACAGTTCTTGCCTTAAAACAAATGGGAGGAATTTGAAGATCTAGGGGTAGCGAAACTACTGGCCCCTTGTACGAACCAAGTCTTTCCTCAAATACATCATTAAATTTGTTCACCACATCATTAACAGGGTTTGTTGAAATAGCATTTACCCCTGTTATTGTAATTCCAAGTGGATGGAACCATGCATAACCTAACACGTTAGTGCACTGTCTCTGAGAGATCAGAAGCTGCAGTTGAGCCCCATGCTGATTATGTTGTACGTTCACAACACACATCCCGCGAAGGGATATGGAATTCCCCTGAAAATCAGTTAAACATATTGATGAAAGCTGAATTTCTGGCTTATTTGCACGCCAGAGCCTTTTGTATGTATCATGTGAAATGATGGAGTGAAAGTATTCCGAGTCTACCTCTAAGCTTACCTTCGTCCTTACCTTCGATGCTTAAATTGTAACGGTTCGTTTCCTAACAGAATCTGTGTGATTACGTAATACATTTACGCAATATTCAGAATTTATTTCCATATTTGTGCATTTTACTCCTGGTTTTCCTTGATTAGAATTAGGACTAATGCTTCGCTGTTTGCCTTGTTGTTTTTTTCCCCTGCAAACAGCTTCAATGTGACCCATATTCCAACAAAATTTGCAAACTGTATTTCTGAATTTACATATAGAACGCATATGGTTTCCACCACAGCTATGGCATACGCTTCCGTTAAAAGGAATTGCATACTTTGAATTAACATTTACATTTTGTTTCTTAGAATTACTTTTAGTATGTTGAACATTACTTATCAATTCTGAAAAATTCCTGCGAGTGCAAGTTTGAGAAAATATTCGTTTTGCCTCATTAGTAGCTGTTTCAGCAGCAAGCGTTTTCGAGAATGCACCATCAAAAGTTAGTTCCGTTTCAGCTAACAGCCTGCGTTGTACTGCGTCATCAATTATTCCACATACTAGCTGGTCTCATAGACGTTGATTCAGTGTATCTCTGAAATGACACTGCTCCGCTAAACGTCGAAGGTCAGTAACATATTCAGTAATACTTTCACCTTTACGCTGTATACGTTTCTGGAACAGATAATGGGAATAAATTTCCGAGGATTTAGGACTAAAATTATGTTTTAACAATTCAATCAATTTATCAGTTAGTTTTAGTGGTGACACCAATGAACGAGCAATGTTCAGCGTCTCTGTTCCACAAGCTTCAACAATACCATTTGTCTCAAAATAAAAATTCAATTGCTCCACATACAAGCTCCACGAGGCAGGATTAGTAATATCGAACGTTGAAATTTGGCCCACTGCCACTACAGCCATTTCTCAGCTGACGAAAATAGCTAGGGATGAAAAAAAAAATTCTCACCTCAATTCTTGAAGGACGGCGCATGATTATAATTCCGCAAGGCTCCCCGCCATTCCACTTCTGACTTTACACGACTGCCATAAATCCTGTGACTTAGCCGGCTTGTCGTCGTGTCCCATCCTCGTCGCCAGTTGTTCCGATATAATCACTAAACACCGCAGGGAGGAAGGAGTAAGAAGGTACAAAGGTGTAACACATTGTTGAATAACTAAGATCAGAAAAAATCGTATACACTGGAGATAAACATACTTTATTTACACTCAGTACACGTAGAATCACAACCCACGCTTAAGCCATGATGATAAACAGGGGAGAAGAAGGATGCCAGATCCCCTTTTACAATTCATTACAAACGTAAGTCATTGCGTCCTCTGGCAGACTAGGGCAAAACCTAGAGGAGTCACCTGGAAATACATAACACTTAAATCATAACAACCTGACTATGCAGATCCAGTAGTTCAATGGTTTGAGGAAAACTTGTTATCGGAAGATTTTGTGAAAGCAGATGAAACAATTTGAGCAGAAGCCACCTACAATTTGGTCAGTAAGTGAAAAAATTTACTTGGTTCTCCTAGAACACAAAAAAAAAACTTGAAGGATGGCGTAGATGCTGCAATAATATTTTGGGAGAGAAAAACTGGGAGTGTATAAGATAATTAGTGAAATTGAGAAAGAGCCGAGAACAACCATGGCTAAAACTGAGAGAGTGATAGCACAGATTCCATCAAATCCTCCAGAAGAGAAACACTAGCAAGAGAAAAAGGAATTCAAACTTCTTTGGCTCAGAGAGACAATGTTAACATGCTAGACTTTTTAAGAGGAATTGCTTATAATTTGACCCTTTACTAAAATGTGCTTGTATTTTTCCCTAATTAAATTATACCTTTTACTAAATTGTATTTGAATTTTTCATGAATGTAATTTTACTGAAGGTACAAAAATGTGAAACACAGCAGAAAATTAAAAAAGACAAAATTTTCAAAATAGAGTAAAAAAATGACAAAATGTAAAAACAAATTCAAAATGCAACCAAAAAGTCACAAACATAACAAAAATGCAAAATGCTATTAAAATTTACAACACAAAATAAAAGAAATGCTAAAATATAGCAAAAATGTAAAATGCCATGTAAAATGCCTCAACATAAAAATGCAAAGTGCACAAGACAAGAAAGAATCAGGGCCCAAAACATAGTAATAAATACTGTCAAAAGCACAATAAAGGTGAAAAAAAAATGTAGAAATGTCAAAACTGAATTAAAATAGAAAGTGAAGAAAAATAAAAATTTCCATATTTTATTATTACTTTGAACATCTTGACCCTGTCGACATTTCATACCACATCTCTTATATTCATAAGGGTTACATAATAAGAGCAAAGTTAATAATGTTGCACCTGTACTCTGTTAAAAAATATTAATTACAAGGCCCTAGGCCTAGGCCTTTTTAACAATTCTAAATTCACCATGATCATATTCATAAGGTTTGCATGATAAATCAAGTCAATAATGCTGAGCTTTTACTCATGCACCAAGCATTAGCAACAATTTCCATAGGCAGATAATATGAAAGCTAGACATTTTGTTTTATGGCTCCCACAATTTAAACAAGAAAAAAGTGAACGATAGATCCTATGTGTGCCCTATGTGCTGGCTAGGTGGTCTGGTTTATTGAAGTGGTGATGCCATGGGGTACTCTTAACTTAAGTTTAATTGATCTAAGTTAAGGGCAATAAAGAGAGAGAGAGACCCACTGTAGGGCAAGACAACTAGCTCTGTAACACCAAATTGAGCGTACTTGACCCAAAATCTATGAACGCCCATTTTATCTCATTCACCAGGCGCATACAGTGTTGCCAACTCTTGAAAAAAACCTATGGCTAAAATGTAAAAAAATATATGAACTGCATTATGTGCACGACAATCTGCAGGATGTGTCGTGAAGCAAGAGGTGGTTCCATGTACCTCCTTTGTTAGCAAAGAATGATCAAATGTATATCTGTAATTTACTTTTTTTTTTTCTTCTTTCTTTCTTTTTTTAACGGTTGATCGTTGATTTAGAATAATAATTCGAACGTAGTGAAGGTTTAGAAATTTAATTTTTTAACTTAACGAAAAATTAGTTTGGAGATTATTGCAAGATTATTGGGAGGCTTTGGATAGGAATGGCGGGGGTTCAGCTCCCCTGAAATGGCTGTGTGATGATCCTATTTGAAGGATTATACACATTGGTGTGCTGCAATATTTTAAAGAAAAGAAAGTTCATTCTGTAAACATTCCTCAGTTGAACATGTATTGTACATTATGAGTTTAAAATACACTTATTTTCTGTTGTATTGAACTAGTCTTTCTCCAATATATATATTAATATATTTAAGTACAAATTTAGATCTATTCAGGAGTAGATCTGCTTCCCTATTTATTTGAGTTATTTTGTGTTGTTAACATCTTTTATTATAGAATCAAAATAACAGAAATAATTATTTGTCCTGTTGGCCAGTGAAATATTTGGGACATGAGCATATTTTTTTTCTAGAGACTCAAATATATTTTATTATTATTATTATTATTATTATTATTATTTTTTTATCTTGGTTTATGTTTAGTCCAACTTTTTGTGATGATTCTCACAGATTTTAAAGAGTCATAAGTATTTTCATTTTATCACAGGATATCAGTGTCATCCTGAAATAGTTGTAGAGTTTGAGTATATGCTTTTGATCATTTCCTAAATTACCTTTTCTAAGTCCAAATTAAATTAAATTTGGGTGAAAGGGGAGGTCCCTTTGTTTCAGACCCATTGTGATATCAAATATATACAATAATACATTATTGGCAGAAATTTCTCGCATGATTTTCTTCTACACACATTTTAAAAGAGTTAATTATTTTTGGGGGATTCCAAACTCATAACTTGTTCAATAGGCGTTAAAATGTGTACTGTTGTATGCTTTTTTTTTAGGTCAAATAAGTTGTTTATTGTATTTCCAGTTCTTAAGAAGAATGCAGTTCACATGTTACATATAAATGTAGGCCATAGGATGTAGGTCATAGGAGAGCATGTTAAGAAATTTTGGAAACACAGAAGCACTTTCAACCGAGCTTAGGTCTTGATCACCTGTAAACAGTCGAAGCAAGACTAGATGCCAGATTTGGATTTCCAATTTCTTTGTTACGGTTGCTGTCAAATGATAGGAATAATTTCCAAATGATGGGCATAAAATAAAATAAGGACTTTTGGTATGCAGTTTGAAAGAGTTAGATATGAAGATCATTCAAATGAAAACAAGCCAAAAAACTAGCAAATTGCCAAATGGGTTTACCGCAGTAGCGTTAACACAAAACGTAAGTGGCACCACTGTAATGTTATGACACAGTGAAATGTGGTGTCGTGATCATGCTATGCTGGAAGCAGTTCGCCTTTGGACCGGACCTCATGCAGAGATGTTTGGTCCAACCAGTCATGATTGAAGCAATGGACATTGAACAGAGAGCGGTTATCTGGTTTTTAACCATGGAAGGTGTCGGGAGTACAGAAATTCATTGCTGCATGAGTAACATGCACGAAAACTGCATGTTCTTGTCACATGTTCAAAACTGGAGTAAGTGCTTTCGAAAGGGGCAGTCATCATTAACTGATAATTCAAGGCCAGCACAAGCACGCCATGTGATCATCGATGTTTCCATTGCTGAAGTGGACAGTCTCATTCGGAAAGACAGAAGAGTCACGGAAACACTTGACGACAAAGTTGGAATCAATGTAGGGAGTGTGCACAACATTATCTGGAATCTTCTACTATACCAAAAGATTTGCGCACAGTGGGTGTCACACAACTTGCAAGCTGTACAGAAAGACATTCTTGTGGGTGTGTCCTTGGAACATTTACTGCGGTATCATGAGGAAGGTCATTTCATTGACAGAATCATTGTGGGAGATGAAATGTGGTGCTTTCATTATCAACCTGAAAGCAAAAGACAAAGCAACCAATGGAAGCACATGTCATCTCCACCACCTAAGAAGTCAAAGGAAATGCAGGCAAGTGCATGAAAGTAACTTTATTTTTCAATACACCAGACTTGAATAATAATGAAATGCTATATGCGTTTCATTATAAGTGCATGAAAGGTCATTTTGACCTTCTTTTTTGACCACAAAGGCCCCTGTTGATTCAGTTTCTTGTCACCGGAAACACCGTAAATGCTGCCCGGTGTGTGAACACACTCAAATTTCTGTGAGCATCACTCAAGTCCAAGTGGCCTAGACTGCTCATCCAGGAGTCATTCTTCTTCATGATGTCTGCCCCCACTTTGCAAAAATCGTCCAGAATTATCTTTTCAAATTCAGGTGGAAAATACCCCAGCATCTGGCATACAACCCAGATTTGTCTCCCTGTGACTCACAGTTTCGGGGAGTTGAAGAAGCATCTGCGGGGTCACAAATTTCACTCAGACGAAGAGGTGCAGGACACTATTTGGAATGGTTCCACCAGCAACCCACTGCCTTCTGCTCATGAAGAATCAGCCATCTAGTGTTACAGTGGGATAACTCTGCCTTAATAGCCACGGGGATTATTTTTAAGGTGAGTCGCAACATCTTTCTCATATGCCCTTTGGCTCATTTTCATTTGAATCACCCTTATATTTCAGTTCCTTCATGGAAATGTAAAGCCCTTTTGTTGACAAATAAAGCAATTTTCTTAGTATTTTTCCAGAGAGGCATTGCTGAAGTATCTGCGAGTCAGTACAGCTAAGAAAGAATAAGGTCTACCTTGGGCAACATAATTTTTGTGCTCAGCTAGACATTTAGTAATGCTGTGATTTTAAAAAGTGCTTCTGTGTTTGTAAAAATTCTTAATGTAACTAGCATGTTCTCCTACAACCTACATTCCCAGTTCTTGTCAAGGATTTGTTGTATAGGTAATAATTAACAGTTTTTTTGTTTTTTTTGCAGCAGTATTTCTTCCACATATGGGGTGATTCTATGTAAAATTTATATGTGATAATATTTTGTAGTTTGTGGAGAGAAGAGATCTTCCTCAATAATTTTCACTTTTTCGTGTATCTCCCTTTTCGTATATTGGAATTAACAGGGATTTCTCTCAAACTTGTTGCAATTTTTCCATAGTTGAATTTTATTAAAGAGTATAGTTTTTGATGTAGTCTTCTCCATTTTTTATGTATTCTGGAATAATCCTATGGCAGCTTTGTTTTTAAGAGATGTGTAGCTACTTCTATGTCATCAACAGAAAGTTCTATGGCTTATGGTTTGCAGGTAGCATAATTTAGCATTGGAAACTTGATTGAATCTGGACAGTTTGGTACACAATTCATTGAAGTATTCATACTATTTTTCTGCTATCCCCATGTCAGTTTTAATTATTTTTCCATTATTGTCATTATTTATTGCTGCTTTTGTAGTTTTCTTATTCCTCAGCAAATGTTACTATGGTTCTTATGCCTATTTTTAGTTTCTGTTTGTTTGATTCTTCCAAATATATATCATTGATTGCCTTGTTATTTTGTTCGATTTTTTGCAAGCTGTTTTAGATTAGTTTATCAAACCTTTGTTGATTTTAAGGCCAGTGAGAGAGGAGTTTGAATTAATTTTAATTTTGTTTGTTTGTATCTATTGAATGATTTCATTATATTTTTTCTGGAGTTTTATGTGTATTCTTTATTTTAGTCAATAATGAGTCAGCATTATCATTTTCAATTTTATCAAGTTTAGTCTCGTCTGATATATTTGATATTAGGTGTAAGGCTAATATGTTCGAATAGCTAAAATGCATGATACGTTTCGTTGAAGTTTACATTATGTATTTCATGCTATCCTTTTGTGTTTTAAATGTTTTATTTTGCTTGGCAAAAAGACGTTGCATTCTGAATGCAGTACTATTTGTATTGGAAGATTTCTAACTATAATATTCCAAGTCAGTTGATAGAAAAGGTTATGCTTACCCAGTTGCTTGAATTTGTGTTCATATTCCTCACTATAAAAGAGCGCCCATTTTGTGGTACGAAAAACATCCCCAAAACATCACAAAAAACCCTCCAGCTTGAACAAGACCTTCTACAAAATCAGGATTAAAGGCTTCATTGGGTCTGCAATGCACTCGTCACCTCCCATCATTGGAGTACAAACAAAAGTGAGACTCATCAGACCAAATTACTCATTTCCAATCCTTCGCAGTAAAGTTTTGGTGCCTCTGAGCCCTTTGATAACGTGCGACTTTGTGACTTACTGTTAAAAGAGGCCTCTTCCGTGGTACTCTGCTTCAGATGTCCATCGCATACAGTTCTCGCCGCAATGTCCTTTCCGAAATTGGTTGGAGTGGACTTTGTGACTTGCTGTTAAAACAGGCCTCTTCCATGGTACTCTGCACCAGATGTCCATAGCATGCAGTTCTCGTTGCAATGTCCTTTCCGAAATTGGTTGGAGTGGACT
Organism: Macrothele yani; assembly: GCA_039090855.1. Classification (NCBI taxonomy): domain Eukaryota; kingdom Metazoa; phylum Arthropoda; class Arachnida; order Araneae; family Macrothelidae; genus Macrothele; species Macrothele yani. The sequence goes on from CM077021.1 coordinate 33,448,403, forward strand.
TTGTGACTTGCTGTTAAAAGAGGCCTCTTCCGTGGTACTCTGCTCCAGATGTCCATCGCATGCAGTTCTCGCCGCAATGTCCTTTCGGAAATTGGTTGGAGTGGACTTTGTGACTTGCTGTTAAAAGAGGCCTTTTGCGTGGTACTCTGCTCCAGATGTCCATCGCATGCAGTTCTAGTCGCAATGTCCTTTCCGAAATTGGTTGGAGTGGACTTTGTGACTTGCTGTTAAAAGAGGCCTTTTGCGTGGTACTCTGCTCCAGATGTCCATAGCATGCAGTTCTCATTGCAATGTCCTTTCCGAAATTGGTTGGAGTGGACTTTGTGACTTGCTGTTAAAAGAGGCCTCTTCCGTGGTACTCTGCTCCAGATGTCCATCGCATGCAGTTCTCGTCGCAATGTCCTTTCGGAAATTGGTTGGAGTGGACTTTGTGACTTGCTGTTAAAAGAGGCCTCTTCCATGGTACTCTGCTCCAGATGTCCATTGCATGCAGTTCTCGTCACAATGCCTTTTTGGAAATTGTTTGGAGTGGACTTTCATTGACTGTTTGGAGCAATTGCTGCCTGGTTCAAGTGTTATGCAGTTACTAGGCGTGAAACATGGCGGTGGTCCCTCTTGGTGATAATCGTTTTCCGGCCACAGTTACGTCGTCAATTTTCAGTTGTCTATGAACTACACCTCTGTTTGTAGACCCACTGGACAGTACTTCGATACACAACAAATTGGGCGACCCGATTCACTTGTGTCCGTGGGGCTGGTTCCTTTTGCCACTCAGTAAAGACATCTTACAACCAATATTGCAGACTAAATTCAACTCACACATTGCTCTTCACCACTGCACAAGACAGAAATGATGCTGTAGACCACGTCGGTCCTATTTATCTCCCAACAATGCTGTCACAGCACCCTCTGTGCAACCGGTAACTTCCTATTGTCATTTCTGTTAGGGGTGACTAATTTTTGTCCAGTATGTTTATAATATTAATAAAACATAACCATATAAAATGATGCATGTGCATGCAGTTGAAATATAACTTCCTAATTTTAGTAGTTTTCATTTCGTGCTGAAAGACAGATATATAAAAAATATTAAAATTGTTTTCACTATAGTGGGCTGGTATTAGAAAATTGTTTCATTTGCCCAGGTGAAATGGTTACAAGAGAAAAAGACAGTAGTTTTATACACTACAGGCAATGGGTAACTTTCTAGAGTATAATCTGAAGTTGCTTGTTTGTTGGCGTTGATTATTGGAGGTAAATATTGTAATGTTCAGGGTAAAACATATCTAGTAAGAAATTGCAGTACAATTTTGATGCAGCATGAATGCATTGAGATTGTCTATTAGTGCTATTACATACTGATCTTACTCAAAGTTTTGCAAGTTTCATAAAAAAATGTGGAGCTTTGTACTGTGCATCAAAACTCATAAATGTGGGGAAATTATGGTGGAATAAATAAACAGTGAGAACATTTGCCATTCTGTATACAGAAATGATGTCAACATACTGTTAAAATGGATGTGTTCTTACCTAGGTTTTAATACATTCATATTAGTAAATTATTTGAAATCTTCTTGGATAATTGCTAGCATTCCTAATGTTTTTCTGTGAAAGATACGAAAAATTAAAAACATACTGTATAATAGTAATTAGCAAAAAGAAAAAAATCCTTCAGGTTCACATAATTTCTTCACACCACTTAATTTTTCATGCATTCCAAAAACTACCTGACAAAATTTTTGATGTTTTGTGGTTGGTAAGAAACCACATACTAGTTATTGTCTTCCATTTATCATATCCTAAGCAATGGACCTATCCTATTTTTGTTTGGTATAATTTCCTGTAAAATGTAGAGATGTTGCTTTAATATAAAAAAATTATTACATTGAAACAGTTTGTGAAAACAGAAGTTTGCAATCATTTATTGACTTTTGTGCTGTTTACCAACTAGTACTGTTTTTACTTAAGACAGCTTTTACAAGCATTTTTCTGCCAAAATAATGCAGTGTTTTATCTGTGTGAAAGAGTAAAATATGCAATATGAACAGTTTGTGTAGACAGTAGACACACACAGTGTATATATGCACTTTTTTTATACTGTCATATTAAATCTGTGGAAATGAGTACTCATGTTGGTATGTACTGTTCCTAAGGTGTGTTGAACCAGATGAAATTTGTGATTTATCCACTTTTATAAAATTTGAGGAATATGAAACAAATTTGCTAAATGTCCTTCAAATCCTGTTGAACAGAGTGAAGTCATTATCTGTATGATTTCAGTGTATACAAAAGTAATATACTTACAAGAAAACTGTGTCACATAGGCAGTGTTTCTGCCTTCCTCTTCTAAAATGCAAAACTAACTTGTCTGTGGCAAAATATCAATTAAAGTCGCATGTATGTTGCAAATCAATAAAATGGAACAGAATGAAAAATAAACAAAGGATTGTGGAATAACAGAATCAGAAGCCCAGACACAAAGTCTAATGTTTATATGATCTCAGCAGTTAGGTAGTGGTAAGGACACAGTGGGCCACTCATCTAAAAGCTGTGGGGAAACACTAGTAAAATGGAGGGGGGGGGGCTTGCTACCCTAAATCATGGGAAAGATCTTAAAACTCTGAGCTTCCAAGTTCCCACACTTAATATTTCATTGCACTCAGAGCCGGATGGTACTTTGGTGGTGGTGGGGGGGGGGATTTAATTGTGAGGCACGGCACAATTTCATTGCACACCCTAAAAAATAACTCATGTTTTAATAAAATGGTTATGTAAAAAACGTCCGTAAAGAACACATGAAAACTATTACACTGCTGAACAATTGCTAAGGACGGATCATAAATGGCTATATAGCGCATAAAAAAGTAAATGTGGTTGAATGCCAAGTGAAATAAAATAATGTCAGAATGCCAGGACATTACAAGAAAGACAATTTATTGTGCTCTGAAATCCAGAAGGCTTTGAACGTGTTCAAGGGACAAACAGGCCATTTTGTGCAGAATACGTAAACGTGAAAAAAATGCAATTATCGTCCGCAGGCGTTCCGGCGTAAGATGTCAATACGGGATATGGCCACCATGGAGGGCGATGCAAGATTCCACACGTCGTGTCATGCTTTGCACAACATTATCAAGCAGCTGTTGGGGTAATTTATCCCATTCCTCTGTCAGTGCATGGATGAGGGTGTCCTTGTTTATTGGAGGGCATTGGCGACCAGCAAGACTCCTCCCCAAAGCATCCCACACATTTTCAATGGGATTCAGATCTGGAGAACGTGTTGGCCATACGAGGCGTTGAATATCCTCGCTCTCAAGACACTCCTGGACAGCGACTGTTTGATGACATGTTGCGATGTCGTCCATGAAAATTAATCTATCACCGACAGCACCACGGAACATGCGAACATGAGGTAGCAGAACATCATTAATGTATCGTTGGCCAGTCATAGTCCCAGTTGGAAGCACATAGAGGGACATACGGCCATTGATCATGATGCCAGCCCATACCATGACACTACATGTCGGATATCGGTCCCTTTCCCGTATGTTTGCTGGACAATATGCAGTACCACTATCACGCCAGATCAGTTGTCGTGGGCAATCGGACGATAGACTGTATCTACTCTCATCTGAGAAGAGGACAGCAGACCAGTCGTTATCAGTCCAATTGCAATGTTGACGGCACCATTGCAAACGGGCGGTACGGTGACGTCTGGACAATGGAATGCACACAACAGGACGGCGGGCGTATAGTCCTCCTTAATGCAAATGTCTGGCGACAGTTTTTCGGGAGATCCGCTTGCCAGTAGCAGCCATAAACTGATTTGCTACCTCACTAGCTGTGCTGCGCCGGTGTCTTTTTGTTGATAGCACTATGTATCGATCTTCTGCAGGTGTCGTACTGCGAACACGACCTCCCCCGTGACGTTTGCTACACTCTCCATTTGTTTGAAATGATTTCCAAAGCCTTGAAACAACACTGTGGCTGACGTCGAACTCCCTGGCAACATCTGTTATTTTTCGCCCTTCTTCAATCTTGCCAATAATATGGCTACGCGTAAAATCATCTAGGTGATGTTGGGAAGACATACTGAAAATTGCAAGTTCGTCAATTGATTCTTTCCCTTTCAACTTTGCAATTGAACAACAACGGTCAATACGCGTCAAATCCTTTATATCTCTTATCAGCGCTATGGCGTCACGAACAAGTTCGGCAATCCAAAATTTGCATACGCACAACCCATCTTACTGTATCCCGCACTTATGCTAATTTCCACATTTACCTGCCTTCCATTTTATAGTTGCTATCGTTGCTATTGTCATCCGTCCTTAGCAATTGTCCGGCAGTGTACAATGAAACTTCCATTAACAGACACTTCTTAATAGCGGACATCTCTCTATAATGGACGATTTTTTATTCCCTTGCAGAAATGCATGGCTTCTTATGGGACATTCACTTCTTAATAGCGAACATTCTAAAAAATGGACGCGGCCACACTTAAAGTACAATATAATGGACAATTTGCTTTCGATTCTAAGAATTCCTAGGGTTGCGATTCTCCCAAACTCGCAAAATCTTTCCTTTTTTGTTATTTTACCCTTCCTCATTCTCTATTTTAACAGTTTTGTTCTCGAGGCCTAGTAAATGTTAAGGTGCTAAGTGCTCTGTACCCCGGGTAAGTGGCCGAAATCGCTGGAAAAAGGATTAGCGTTTATGCTTACCAGACAGTCTGACTCTCTTTGCATACGTACATCTAACCAGGAGAAACTGCCTTCTAGCTTTTCAGGTGCTCCCAATGGGGTGAGACCTCAGAAACGGGGGCCAGCTAATTCGGGAATGGTAATCAGAATGAAATACAATTCAGGTGTAGGTGGAAGAGATTCACCTTTTGTTGTTTGGTAAGGTCAAGGCCAGTACAGAGGGATCAATTTCAAATCCAGATTACTAGAAATCACATTTGTTTGCAATAATTATGTAGGTTTTTCTCATCAAGCGAGCGGTGAAGCAAAGATTTCTCAAACATCGATTTTAAAATGTCGTACAAATGTAAGAGCTTGGCTCTAAAAGAAGTTAAAAAAGTAGAGCTGAGTGAAAGGGAAAAAATAAGTGTGCACATTTTAAAAGATAAACTGGGCATTGGAGAAACGCAAGTGAGTGAAATCTTTGAGGTGTTTGCAAGATGGTAACGGCAACCAGAAAATTAAGAGAGCTTTCCCTAAAACTGATGGTTTAGCTGTGGATACTCTTACCTATGAATGGTTTTGCAGCGCTAGAGCCAACAACATTCCTTTATTAGGAACTTTAATTCGTCAAGTCTTTAGAAATCGCAAATGAATTAGAATTCACAGAATTCAAAGCTTCAGGCGGCTGGCTAGAAATTCATTTAGAAAACAAAATTTCACAAGAATGTAATATTAATAGATAAACAACAATACTTGATTATTTTGCTACTTAGGTTTTGATGGATATTTTTTAATAAATGTTAGTACAAGTTTGCTCTACATATTGCAACTTACATACTTATATTTACTTATCTTTTAAACTGCTTTTACGTTATAAACATAGTGCATGTATACCGTCATAAAGCATGATTTTCCCAATAGCAGACAACTTTTAATAACGGACAGTTTTTCTTTCTCCTTCGATGTCCGCTATTCGGAAGTTTTACTGCATAAGGACAAATTTATCTCCAAAATGCATTTCATTTTAGCTTAAGAAAAAGACTTCATTTCAGCGGGAGAGCAGATTGAGGTTGCATTGCGATTCTTATAAAAACTTCTTTACAAAATGATTAAAATGTAACTAATCTGTGTAGCAAGTATTTTTATGTAGCAAATAAGACTCCCTCCAAAATAAATTCAAATAGTTTTTTTTTTCCCCACAGACATGTTTTGGTGATTGATTTTTGATGCAAGATAGAGTAACTGACGACAAATTAGCGACTTTTTTTTGTTTTGTTTTATATGTGCACATATATGATTTTCTTATAATAATATATAACAATATATACATATTGTTTTTTCTTTTTTAATTTCCAGTACTGTTTTTAAAGTCACTGAGCAATTTGGCCTCCATATATAACCCCAAAAACAACTATGATATTGTTCTTTTTATATTTTAAGTACCTGGTTTACACACAAACTATTGAATATATAAAAGTAGGGAACAACAAAATGATTAAATTTTGTTTGCTGTTTCATGAATGTGGAAAAGATGTAGGTGGTTATTTTAAAATTTAGCCATGCAGAAGTTGTTGATGGGCATCAAGCAAATTTCAAGAGTCTGTACGACGAAGAACAACAGCCTATTTAGAAGAGAGGGGGATGGAAACTTGGGGGGGGGGGGTATTTTTAAGGGCCTTGCCTCCAAAACTTTAAAACTATATATAAAAATTTAAAAAATCAACCAAAAATGATTTTATTTTTATTTCCTAAACTGCAGGAGCCCCCAAACGTGCATGACCAGTGGTGACCACCACGGTTTCCCTGACAATCTAGCTTGCCCTGATTACTCTAGGTAGTTTTTACAGTACACGCTTGTGCAAAGTCCCAAAAATTTAAAATGTTTTTTTGTTATCTGTTGGTTTATACTCTAATTTCTTAAAAAAAATAAAGTAAAAATAATTTTTTTTCAGGGAAATAAAAATTCAGGGTTGGCACTACCCTCTTAACCAGCATTTGCACCTATAAAGTTGTTTAAAATAATGAATAACTGTGTAATGGACTTGAAACATGTACTGTCAAAAGTGTATGAAAAACTTATATTGCATGTGAAGAGTAAAGAAAGGCCCTTAAAAAACAAAGAAAAAAATTTATACCCTGCATTTCAATAACCAACTGTAAATTATGTGATGATTAAGTGTGGCAGTGTTTTTGTGTTAAGGCTCATATAATTTCATTCACCATTAGTACATATTTTGTCTAAAAGAAACAAAATTTAATAAGGAAACAAACATATAAAATATTGTAGTCTTCCATGAATTAAATAACTAATGCCAAGTCTTTTGCTGCAAAATTTTTAGCTTGCAGAGAGGAAAAACAAATACTTCATGAGCATAATTCTGTATTTTTTTTCTTGTGGGTGAAAAGCATGTTTTCATTCTTGGACAAATGTATGTTTCTGTATTTTTTGTTTCAGATTAAGTTTTCATGCTGAAAGTTCATAGTAAAATTGGTAACATCTTTTTTAAAAAGTGCAGTTTATAGCAAGTACAGTGATTATTTTTATGTTCAGCTTAAGACTTTTGAAACATTATTTATGTTTGTGGTATCACATTTCTTGTGAGTGTATATAATAAATCAAAGAACTGGTTCCTCAAGAGAGTTTGATTTATGTATAGCAATGATTGAAGAATATTATTTCATACCAATAGTGCAATAACAGAATATTTTGTGTTTTGTATTGTTATCACTCATTCCACTTTGTTTCATTAAAACTGAACATATCATGTTACAGTGTTGCTTATTGTAGCTCTCTCTCTTGTAGTTTGAAACTATAGATCTCAAAAGAGGTATCTTCCAAATAAGTATTTGTGCTATTTCCGAGATCCTTTTTCTTTTGGCAAATACTGAATTTAAACTTTTTATTAGGTGGAAGTATGGAGCATTTTCTTTGTCCCCATAACATTTGTGTACATGCACCACCAACAAATAAATATGGACCTTTAAAAAAAATATTTTCATATAATTATCACAAATCACAATCATGAGTTTTGGCAGAAGACTGAATTCATCCAAGAATAAACTTATGGTTAATCTATAAATTTTTACTTTATGTTGCTATAAAGTTTTTCACTAAATGTAAAGATGATGTATATATGTTTAGTAAGGTACTCCAGTGTATAGCACATTTTTATTTAAAAAAAGAAAAAGCCCCTGCAATGTGTAACAAAATAACCTGGCATCTGCTTTAATGAAAATTATGTCTTACATTTGAATTAGAGCATAACAGCGTGACGGTCCAATTTGTCCATCTCTCTGCCCCAGCTCAACCCTGCAGGAGGACTGTCTAAGCAAAGTAGACACTACATTAAGTTACTGACAGAGCACAAAAATTTAACAAACACAATTTTTTATATCAACTGTTTAATTTCTTAATCAAAACCTTAGCTCAAAATCAGAAGGCAAACATTTACCTCTAAAGGTCTCTGTACAGCACGGAGCCTTGCATAAACAGAAAAATTCAGAGATATAATTCTCCATCAATTTTAAACAGCCGTAATACAGTAGAAGAGAAGCTGTCACCTCTTTGCACTCAGTCAATAAGTAAACCTATGAAGCACTCCTCGGCAGGTACCACGTCAGCAAGGAAAAATGAAAATGACAGTTCAATAAGGAGTAATCATGCTTGGCCTAGGCACCTCTCCTCGGCAGACAAATCATCAGCAGGAAAATGAGAACGGGAGTTCGGCAAGAAACAGTCAACTCAGCTCGTGCATTTTTCCTCGCCGGACACCACTGTTGGCAGGAAAAAATGAGAATGAAAGTTCAATAAGCAGTAATGATGCTTGGCCTAGATGCTTCTCCTCGGCAGACACAATCATAGACAGGAACACGAGTTTGTCAAGAAGCAGTCAAACTCCGCCTATGCACCTCCCCTCGGCAGACACCATTATCGGCAGAAAAAATAAGAATGAGAGTTCAGCATCACGCTTTACACACAAGTCACGTTTAACGTATTTTGCATTCCTCAAACAGCACAACGCCAGCAAGAATAGCTGACTCCCGGCTTCAAAGGTTTTTATGGCTGCTTCCTCATGCTAAAGAAAGACAAAAAATACAGCAGCAGCCACACAAAGAAGCAATGCAATCTTTATTACATGCTGTTTAATCTCACTTCAAACAATCGCCAAGGAATGTGCATCCAAGATTATGCAAATGCACACCAAGATGATTGACCGAAGAAGAGGTGCCAAAGAAGAGCAAAAGGCCTTTAGATTTCATTCAATGCCTCATAAATACCTTTTTCTGATAACTACTTCTCTTGTGCCTCCGTAACATGACAATAGGATCAATTTTTACTGAATAAATTTTTTTTATAATTTTTAATGCAACATACTATATATAATAGACCCCTTGGTTACACATTTTTCAATTTTATGTGCAGTTCTGTTCTGCACTAGTCCTGACGTTTTACTTTAGTTTCTTGTAACATGCACTTTTCTTACTAAAGGAGATTAATATCTGGCCTCTTTATGGCCCGTGTGCATGGGAATAGACGACTATGGAATAGGAAATCTTAAGTGCCACAGCAAAATTGTTTTGTATTATTATCATTGTGCTAAGTTAAAGATTACTTCAAATAAGTTTTATATAGAGCAGATTTTTATACAAAGAAATTTCGCCACTTCATTGGAGGTGTAACACACACTGAAGAACACTGTAACAGCAGAACCCATAGGATTTTATAAGAATTCTAAATGCAAAGTAAATTTCATCCCAATTTGCAAAATTTAAAACAAAGCACTATGATTCCAGAAAAATTTGAAACTTCAGGAATTTTTTGATGAACTCCTGGAATTTATATTCTGTACACGTGTACAAACACCAAAATGACAACTTAGTATTTAAAAAAAAAAATTATACCGAAATTCAAGTTTTTCTATTCCTAGCTGTCTCTCCAAATTTAATCGATAGTGCAAGCATTTTTTGCACCGTCCTCTTTTTAAGTGAAATTAAATTTCAAAATCTGTACTTAATTTGTCCGTGATGGAGTCGAAGCCATTTCCGATTGTTTTCACGGCAAAGAGAGCAACACCACTACCAATTTTGAAAATTTAATTTCACTTAAAATGCATGTTTTCTCTTTCCTTAATCCCTTTCTTGTTACATCAAAGAACAGAGAAGCATTTTTCTTTTTGATTAGCACTCTGTAACAGTTTTTGGATTCCACTGTTACAGAGTGGTCTTCAGTGTGTGTTGCATCTTCAATGAAGTGGCAAAATTCCCCCATATAAAAATTGTTCTGTATAAAACTTTTATGAAGTAGTCTTAAACTTAACACAATAATAATAATAATAATAATGTTAAACAATTTTGCCATGGCACTGAAGATTCCCTATTTCACAGTCATCTATTGCCACACACATTGGTGGTAGGCAGGGTAGATATTAATCCTCTTTCAGTGAAGAAAGCGTGTGCTAGGAGGAAGGGGCTATCTTGGACACACACGAAGGTTTCCACCAGAATTGGAAACGGGTCAAAAATTTTGGAGATGTCACATAATTGTAACTGACCTGGACAAATCTGCTTTGAACTCTAAATTTGAACCCTGTACAACTTGAATAACGTCATCATCTGTGTTGAATGTTGCGCCACGGAACTTTTCCTTCATTGTTGGAAACAACCAGAAACCGCATGGGGGGCGAGGTCAGGACTGTAGGCAGGCTGTGGCATGATTTCAATACTGCATTTCGTAAGAAACTGTTGAACACAAGCAGCCACATGTGGGCGGGTGTTATCATGGTGTAGGGTCCACTTTCTCACCAGTTCCGGTTGCGTAATCAATATGTGTCGTCGCTGACGCTTCAAAGCTGAAATTTAATACTCAGCATGCTGGTAGACCACCTTTATGACTGAAGATAATTATCATCACCTTCCCAGATGCCTTTTTTCAGAGGACGCGATCCTATGTGTTTCCAGACGCTCGTTGCGCGCCTCGTGAGGTGGTTGAAATAGTGAACCCATGTTTCATCGGCAGTTATTACTGTGTTTAGAAAGTTTGTATCCTTTGCAATCATTTGTTTCCACTCATGACACACCTGAACTCTGGCTAACAATTGTTCTGTCGTCAGGTGTGATGAGGTACCCATCTGGAACACACACACGATGCAGCAGTAATTTGTTGTGTAGAATGCCGTTTTTGAAATATTAGTTGACGCCGCTATGTCTTCACACATCATTCGTCGATCTTGCAGGATTGTCCAAACAGTGTTAACAATATGATCTGTAATAACTCTTTCGGGTCGACCAGGCCTAGGAGCGCATTCTGCCGACAAATGCCCTTTTTGAAAGCACGGTGCCATCTAAAAATTGTTGACTCACCCAAATATTTATCTTCGTAAGCTTTTTTTCATTAAATCAACTGTTTCTGAAGCTGTTTTACCCAAACGATAGCAACATTTTATCGCACAACGCATTTCACTTCTCAACTCTGAATCACTCACCCCCATAGCTGTATGGCGAAATGCAGGCATACTTTAAACAACTGCACAATAACAAAACCAGAATCGTCTGCCATGGCTAATAACTGTTGCTATAGATACTTCCTTAATTCAGTTAGTCGTCTGCACGGTTATTTTTCCCCTTTGTACTGTTGTCAACTCAAAAAAAAAAAAAAAAATACTCAGTTTTTGTGGAACGGCCTTTGTATATATCATCATCATAATCATTATCAACCATTATCAATCCACTGCTAGACGAAGGTCTCCCCAAGTTTCCTCCACAACGGTCTGTCTTGTGCCAGTCTCCGTGTCACTCCCGCATACTTTCAAATTTCATCCACCCATCTCCCATGTGGTCTTCTTCTGGGTCTTTTCCTGTCCCTTGGAATCCAATCTAAAATTTCGGCTGTCCATCGATGGTCTGTCCTTCTGGCAGTATGTCCAGCCCATTGCCATTTCAGGGATTTAACTCTGATCATGATGTCTTCCACTCTTGTCATTTTTCGGATCCACGAGTTCCTCTTCTTATCTCTCCTGGCCACACCAAGCATGTACCTCTCCATGCTGCTTTGAGTTGTCTGCAGCCTTTGTATGTCTCTTTTAGTTAAGGTCCACGTCTCTGCCCCATACGTAAGCACTGGAAGGATGCATTGATCAAACACTTTTCTTTTAAGACATCATCATCATTGTCAACCATTATCAATCCACTGCTGGACGAAGGTCTCCCCAAGTTTCCTCCACAACGGTCTGTCTTGTGCCAGTCTCCTCCATGTCACCCCTGCATACTTTCGAATTTCATCCACCCATCTCCCATGTGGTCTTCTTCTGGGTCTTTTCCTGTCCCTTGGAATCCAATCTAAAATTTCGGCTGTCCATCGATGATCTGTCCTTCTGGCAGTATGTCCAGCCCATTGCCATTTCAGGGATTTAACTCTGATCATGATGTCTTCCACTCTTGTCATTTTTCGGATCCACGAGTTCCTCTTATCTCTCCTGGTTACACCAAGCATGCACCTCTCCATGCTTCTTTGAGTTGTCTGCAGCCTTTGTATGTCTCTTTTAGTTAAGGTCCACGTCTCTGCACCATACGTAAGCACTGGAAGGATGCATTGATCAAACACTTTTCTTTTAAGACATAATGGCATATTGCTCTTGAAAATTATGCTGTTTCTTCCAAAAGCTCTCCAGGCAAGTTTTGTACGCCGATTAATTTCTTCATCAATGTGACCCTCACTTGATATCTGCTGTCCAAGATAAACGTACGTGTCTGTTATCTCCAGCTTTTCTCCATCAATCGATAAATCTTCATTTCTTGTAAAAGCATTGAACATCACTTTTGTCTTCTGAAAGTTCATTTTTAATCCCACTTCTTTACTCTTGTCAGCAAGTTCCTGGATCATACTCTGCAGCTCTGCTGGGGTAGTTGCAAAAATGACTACGTCATCAGCAAAACGAAGGTGGGTTAGATAATCTCCATTAATCTTTATCCCCTTGTTTTCCCAGCTCAGCGACTGAAAAACACCCTCCAATGTGGCATTAAAGAGCTTCGGAGATATGGTGTCACCTTGTCTCACTCCCTTTCCAATTTTTACGTGTGTTGTATTTTCAAACAGCCTAATCTTTGCACTTGCATTTTCATAGATGTTATTAATAATATTAATGTATGCATCTTCAATACCGCAGGTTTTCAGAGCCATTGTAACTGCTGATGGTTTCACCGAATCAAAGGCTTTTTCATAATCGATAAAAGCCATGCACAATGGAAGTTCATATTCCCTCGCTCTTTCAATTAGTTCTCTCAGCACGTGGATATGATCTATTGTGCTGTAGCCACTCCTGAATCCAGCTTGTTCTCTCGGTTGAGCCATGTCCAGTGTTACCTTCAAGCGGTGTGAAAGAACTTTAGTGAAGATTTTATAAACTACTGATAGGAGGCTGATAGGTCTGTAGTTTCCGAGATCCTCAATGTCACCTTTCTTATGTAGCAGGATCATTGTAGCGGTGTTCCAATCCTCAAGAATCTTTCCTTCATTAAGGCATCGAGTGAAAATTTGGGCGAGTACTGTTTCGATTTCTCCACTTGCTTCTTGTATGATGTCTACAGTAATTCCATCTTCTCCTGGAGCTTTTCCTCGCTTCATGTTCTTGATTGCATGTGCAACTTCTGCTGAAAGGACTGGAGGAACTCTGGTACTGGTATCTTTCATGATGTCTGGAGTGCATATATCATCCCTTTCATATAATTTGGAGTAGAAATATTTCACTCTTGTCAAAATTTCGCCTCTATTTCTTGTTACAGAACCATCTTCTTTTCTCAGTGCCATAATCTGTTTTCTTCCCTTACTGAGATGTCTTTTTGCTATCTTTAGGCTTTGGTTGTTTTCAATTGCTTTCCTCACTAGTTCACAGTTGAATTTCCTTACGTCTTCAGTGATACTTTTTCTTACTGTCTTGCATAGCTCTATATATTTCACTTTGGAAGTCACATCTTCTTTAGTTGTCCTCATCTCTCTTCTTTTTTGCATCAACATTTTGGTTTTTCCTGATAATTTGTTCACATGCAACTTGTTCTTAGACCCAGCTAATTTTGTTGCTGTTTCCATAAGAGCTTTGGTAACTTTTCTGTTAACTTCAGAGATGTCCACTTCTTCCGATGTTAGGCCTTCTAAAGCAGAGAACCTGTTCTTCAGTTCTAACTTGAAGGTATTATGGTGTTTTTTAAGGTTGGTTATGTCAATAGATTTTGTTTCTCTTATGAGCTTGCCACGTTCAAGTTTAGTGTTGAGGTGCATCTTACATCTCACCAATCTATGGTCACTACCTGTGTTGAACTTGTTTAGCACACTGCAGTCTTCTATGATGAATTTTTTGTTACACATAATAAAATCAATTTCACTTGTCGTCCCATTTGTATGTCTCCATGTCCATTTCCTGTGTGGCTTTTTCTTGAAGAAGGAGTTCAAGATGAAAAACCCTTCTGCCTCTGCAAACTCAACGAGAGTATTTCCACTCTGGTTTCTGTTGCCATGACCGAATTTACCTACTGAAGTTTCATTCTGTTGCCGTTGCCCTATTTTTGCATTGAAATCTCCCATAATTATTTTCAAGTGCTGCTTACCTTTATTATTTAGATGACAAATTTCCTCATAAAATTCTTCAATTTCTTCTTCAGGATGACTTGTGGTGGGTGCATAAGTTTGAATAATCTGAGCCTGGTATCTTTTCGAGAGTTGGATAACAAGTCGTGCAGCTCTGTCAGAGGAACTTTCAACTTCTACAACTTTATCCTTCAGTTTCTTGTTTATTATAAATCCAACACCACTAGTATAATGGCATATTGCTCTTGAAAATTATGCTGTTTCTTCCAAAAGCTCTCCAGGCAAGTTTTGTACGCCGATTAATTTCTTCATCAATGTGACTCTCACTTGATATCTGCTGTCCAAGATAAATGTACGTGCCTGTTATCTCCAGCTTTTCTCCGTCAATCGACAAATCTTCATTTCTTGTAAAAGCATTGAACATCACTTTTGTCTTCTGAAAGTTCATTTTTAATCCCACTTCTTTACTCTTGTCAGCAAGTTCCTGGATCATACTCTGCAGCTCTGATGGGGTAGTTGCAAAAATGACTACAACATCAGCAAAACGAAGGTGGGTTAGATAATCTCCATTAATCTTTATCCCTTTGTTTTCCCAGTTCAGTGATTGAAAGACATTTTCCAATGTTGCATTAAAGAGTTCAAACGGTGTGAAAGAACTTTGGTGAAGATTTTATAAACCACTGATAGGTCTGTAGTTCCTGAGATCCTCAATGTCACCTTTTTTATGTAGCAGGATCATTGTAGCACTGTTCCAATCCTCAAGAATCTTCCCTTCATTAAGGCATCGAGTGAAAATTTGGGCGAGTACTGTTTTGATTTCTCCACTTGCTTCTTGTATGATGTCTACAGTAATTCCATCTTCTCCTGGAGCTTTTTCCCCGCTTCATGTTCTTGATTGCATGTGCAACTTCTGCTGGGAGGACTGGAAGAACTCTGGTACTGGTACCTTTCATGATGTCTGGAGTACATGTATCATCCCTTTCATATAATTTGGAGTAGAAATCTTTCACTCTTGTCAAAAGTTTGC
The DNA here is from genome assembly GCA_039090855.1 of Macrothele yani. Lineage (NCBI taxonomy): Eukaryota > Metazoa > Arthropoda > Arachnida > Araneae > Macrothelidae > Macrothele > Macrothele yani. Next base: position 33,463,689 of record CM077021.1, read on the forward strand.
CTCTATTTCTTGTTACATAACCATCTTCTTTTCTCAGTGCCATAATCTGTTTTCTTCCCTTACTGAGATGTCCCTTTGCTATCTTTAGGCTTTGGCTGTTTTCAATTGCTTTCCTCACTAGTTCACAGTTGAATTTCCGTACGTCTTCAGTGATACTTTTTCGTACCGTCTTGCATAGCTTTATGTATTCCACTTTGGAAGTCACATCTTCTTTAGTTGTCCTCATCTCTCTTCTTTTTTGCATCAACATTTTGGTTTTTCCTGATAATTTGTTCACATGCAACTTGTTCTTAGACCCAGCTAATTTTGTTGCTGTTTCCATAAGAGCTTTGGTTACTTTTTTGTTAACTTCAGAAATATCTACTTCTTCCGATATTAGGCCTTCTAAAGCAGATAATCTGTTCTTCAGTTCCAACTTGAAGGTATTATGGTGTTTTTTAAGGTTAGTTATGTCAATACATTTTGTTTGTCTTATGAGCTTGCCACGTTCGAGTTTAGTGTTGAGGTGCATCTTACATCTCACCAATCTATGGTCACTACCTGTGTTGAACTTGTTTAGCACATTGCAGTCTCTTTGACGAATTTTTTGTTACACATAATAAAATCAATTTCACTCGTGGTCCCATTTGGATGTCTCCATGTCCATTTTCTGTGTGGCTTTTTCTTGAAAAAGGAGTTCAAGATGAAAAACCCTTCTGCCTCTGCAAACTCAACGAGAGTATTTCCATGCTGGTTTCTGTTGCCTACTGAAGTTTCATTCTGTTGCTGTTGCCCTATTTTTACATTGAAATCTCCCATAATTATCTTCAAGTGCTGCTTACCTTTATTATTTAGATGACGAATTTCCTCATAAAATTCTTCAATTTCTTCTTCAGGAGGACTTGTGGTGGGTGCATAAGTTTGAATAATCTGAGCCTGGTATCTTCTCGAGAGTTGGATAACGAGTCGTGCAGCTCTGTCAGAGGAACTTTCAACTTCTACAACTTTATCCTTCAGTTTCTTGTTTATTATAAATCCAACACCACTAGTTCTGCCAGTATCTGTCCCATGATAGTAGAAAAGATGTCCACTTTTCAGTTCAATGAGATCTCCTTTTCTCCTTACGTCACTTAGCCCAACAATGTCCCACTTGATCCTTTGTAGTTCCTCTTCCAATTCAAGAAGCCTTGAATGAGTGCGCATGACTGCACACCCTGTGGTGGCGCTGCAAGCACGAACCGGCATGTAGTTGATGCCCCATGAAAGCGAAAAGCACTGCCAGACGCAAGCAAGAGTACATACAGAGTGACAAGAATGCTGGGTAGATGCCAGAGACGTCGATTTACACAACTTATGGACTTCGAGAAAGGCCTGATCATTGGACTGAAAACCATGGTGGTCGGCAACCCGTGTAGCCTGCCATGTGGATCGTTCTGACCATACCGACAGACCGTGTTGGGAGCAGTGGACACCTGATGGCACTGCCACACAGCAGAGCGGTTCCGGACCGACCACCGGTAGAGGATCGCGCACCAGGCACGAATGGATCCCATGGGGACCCAGTCCACTATACAGGCAGATGTAGCGGCTCCTGTGTGCCCACGAACCATTTCCCGATGCCTCGTGGAAGCGAATCTGTGATCCCAGCGCCCCTTATGTGTGCTGCCATTAACACCGGAACATCGGCGGTTCCGTGGTGCCAGAGCAACGTGGAACACCACAGACTGGCGATGAGTGCCATTTCGTTTTGGGGACAGTTGATCGTGTCCGGGTGTGGAGGTCCCCGGCATAATCCTAACCTTGCTATCAAGCGCCACTTCCCCCACTGCAGGCGTTATGGTCTGGGGAGCCATTGCCTACGATAGCTGATCAACTCTAGTAGTGGCACAAGAATCATTGACGGGCCAGTGGTATATGGATGAGATCCTACGGCTCCATGTGCTCCCATTCCTGGCCGGGATTCTAGGTGCGCTATACCAGCAGGATAATGCCCGCCCGCACATGGCTTGGTTTGACCAGGACTGCCTACGTCATGTTCAAACACTTCCATAACCAGCCCGCTCCCCGTACATGTCCCCTATCGAGTGTGTGTGGGACCAGTTGAAACGCTGGCTGTCACCGTGCTGCACTATCTGGGATTTGGAGCACACCATCTAACACGTGTGGGCCAGTCTGCCGCAGGACAACATCAGGCGTCTGTTCACCTCCATGCCGCACCATATTGCAGCATGTATCGCCACAAGAGACGGTGCGACGCGCTATTGAAATTGACAAGAGTGCGTGCCACAGATCCCTCTGCAATTGTCCTGCAGCTCTGTTTTTGCCATCATATGTATCATTCATCTGTATCATTACGTCCATAAAATTTCAGTTCAATCCGATGCTTCCTTCTTGGTGTGAAAATTTCATTGTCTGCGAGTGTATACACACGTTCAAAAAGTCTCTTTGCAGTGGGTATCATAGTTACATAGAAATCAAACAAATGTATTATGGTAACATAATTTACTCACTTACAGGAAGTGTCGACTGTTGTCCTTTATTTGCAAGACATAACCTAATTGTTTTACATTTCTAAACACATCTGCGAGAGTCAAAAAGTCTCTCCGCAGTAATGTTAAGGCTATTCCACCTAATTCTGATAGCAAAACAGTAACATTTTAAAATTAAGTTACTTGTAAGTTTAATTTCAGTTTTTGCTGCTTTCTTGATAGCATACCAAACTTCAGAATATGTTTCATAGCAACATCAATTTTAACAAGCTTCTGATAGTTGGAAGTTTCCAAAATGCAGATGTTGATTTCATCATTGCCCCCCAGAAGGAAGGAACACTCATGAAATCAACATTCACATTTTCGAAACTTTCAACTCATCACAAGCTTGTGAAAATTGGTGTTGCTGTGAAAAATATTATGGTTTCTTAATGAGATGAAACAACTTCCAGCATTCACTCTTCCCCTTTTTCTTTTCAACAAGCACATATTTGTTGGCCACGACGCTTTTTTCAATCTCGTTAATATTAAATTCATCCATATTAACAAATAAGGCATTAATTCTGACATGACATGTGATGGGAATGGGATTTTAGCACGCCAAATGAAAACCTGTGAATGCTCAATGCAAAAGATGTGAGCCGCCCCGGTGGCGCAGTGGTCTAAGGCGCTGGCCTCTGATCATTCGTCCGTAAGGGGTCCGGGTTCGAATCCCGGTCAGGCATGGATGTTGTGTTTGTCTTACGGCACTGGCTCTCTCCCTTCCCTGGAACCAGTGACCCTAAATTAGGGACGGGCGACTGCTTATAGCCCATTGAGTTGCTCACGGTGGTCGTTAAACCTCCAATCAAAAAAAAAAAAAAAAAAAAAAAAGATGTGATGTAAAAAGTAACTTTCAGTCTTACAATGTGACACGTGGGGTGTGAAAGAGTGAATCAGCAGAGAAGCGGGCGACACGCATTTGCCTGTACCTTGCTTCAGACAGTCACACTGAAAACAAATGCAAAGGAAGTATCATTTTATGATATGGTATTGTTGGTCAGTGGAAATCTTTGTTGCTTTACGAAAGAGACAATATTTTTGCATGACAAATCCTTTCTCATTCCACTGGCACAAGTATCTAACACAAAATTCCACAGTACCCAGTTATTTTTATTTATTTTTTTATTTTCAAAAATAAAACCGGGTTGGGAACACCTTGACCCATAAGAAATTGTCGACCCATGACCATCTCTGGTTTTCATATGCTGCTGCAACTCCAACTGTACACAACTGCTCACTCAAAAAAATTTCTCCACACTCCATGGAAGGAAGTGATGTCATTGCGAGCAGACTCCACAGAGATCTAGGACAAAAGTGATGCAATCAATCAAAACATTTTGACCACTTTTTTGTTGCAAGAAAAAATTCCGGGACCTTTGATAAAAATATGAAAAATCAAGGACACTTTTTTTTTATAAATTGGAGGTTTAACGACCACCGTGAGCAACTCAATGGGCTACAAGCAGTCGCCCGTCCCTAATTTAGGGTCACTGGTTCCAGGGAAGGGAGAGAGCCAGTGCCGTAAGACAAACACAACATCCATGCCTCAAAGGGATTCGAACCCGGACCCCGTTCGAACGAATGATCATAAGCCATTGCTTAGACCACTGCGCCACCGGGGCGGCAATCAAGGACTTACTTCCCAGGCCTGGAGAAAAGGGAAATCAAATTCCAAGACTTCTCCAGGACTCCAGGGGCTGTTTGAACCCGTCTTTTGCACTATTACCAAAAAAAATATATTAAAAATTGTGGGACATGGTAAAAAAAAAACCCCGTTGAAAATGATTAATATAATCAGGAAACAAAATGACAAAAAAAAATCAAATAGCTGAAAACCACAGAACACTCTTATCCCTGTTAGAACCGTGATCTTTTTCTCATTTGGCAACCTTTCTGGAAGTGGTAGATACCCTGTTGTAACAGTAAAAAAGAAAAAAATGGAAAAAGAACAAAATAAAACCCTTTTTAATAAAGAATTAAAATAAATACTTTTACCAGAATCTTCAGGATATTGTAAATAAAATAAAAAATTAGGAGTAAATACATATCACTAAGCTGTTCTCTTAGATTCAGAGGTCAGCTCCTTTTCCTCAAAAAAAAAAAAAAAAAAAAAAAACTCAAACTGCCAGATATATGTTTAACTGATGGAATTAGAATTTACTTACTGCTGGTGTATCAAATGTCTCCATTTACAGCAACCTTGTCACACCGCTCTACCTACACTAACATCCATCACACGATACACACAAGACCTTTTGTACTTCATACTCATAATCTTTTTCTCATCCAGATATTCCTGAATCTGGTCCTTCCAAGATTTCCTGGGCCTTTCCGTCCTGCCACTTGGGCTGAAAAAATTCTGCCAGCACTTATTGACTCATTCTTTCAACATGGCCAAACCACCTAACAATATTAGTCTCTACCTTACTAACAACATTTTGCAGCTGCAATACATCTGTGATCAGAGCAAGTCTTGCGGCGACCCCCTCCCCCGTAAGTAACGCATCTCTCCAGCACACGAAGGACTCCTATGTATTTTCTGCAGTACCCAGGTTTCACTGCCATACACATCAGAGCAGGAACAATAACACTTCCAAAAATTAGGAGTAAATTGCAGGAGGGGGGGGGGGCAAAAATTGGAAGAGTTTGCATCTATGGACTAGTTTTGCTTCCCTACTCATTAGTCACCAATATTTTATTATAATGAAGTTTTATGATCATACACTGCCCGACAGAGACAATGCCACACCACGAAGATGTGAACGCAGCGCCATACAAATTGCAGGGTGGGTGCACACGTACAAGTTATGCAAATGATTGCATTTGCCGGCCAATCGCACGAAGGATATAAGCAGACAACCAGCCCGTGAGGCCATCAGTCGAGACGTCGTCACAGCCACGAGAAGTGGTGGTTCTCCTGTAACCGTGTCTGGAGAACGAACAAGGGGTGCCAAAGCCGTTAAGATGTTGTCGTACGCGATTTCATCAAACAGACGAGTTCACGAGAGGTGTCACCGTGAGCCTTCGTATCACCGGATGGTCCTTGCATCATATTGCGGAAAAAACACAATGTGATGCCAGGACCGTCAGTCACATTTGGAGACAGTGGTCCCAGGAAGGATCTGTGCAATGTTGTAGGGGGACCGGAGCACGGACGTCCGACTGCCCCGATCGTCGCATCTGAAGTCATGCTGTAGCGAACCCACAGGCGACATTTTGCTGAGTGTATGGGGAGGCTTGGATGCTCCGATATCGATGTGGACAGTGCCATGCTAATTGGCTGCATCTGGTTTTCTGTCCAGCCGTCTGTTGCAAAGGCTACCCTTAACAGCAAGCCATCGTCGTCACCACTTGGCATGGTGTTGCTCCAGAGCAGCGTGGGGTGCCGAATGGAACAATGTGGTGTTCAGCAACAAATCGCGGTTCTGTCTCACCATGGATGATCGCCGTGCGAGAGTCTGGAGGTGATGTGGCCAACAGGCAAATTCCTCCATCATTGTGGAGAGCCACGTGGCCCAGCAACATGGAATCATGGTGTGGGGTGCTATCAGCGCCAACAGCCACTCACCGCTGGTGCGCATGATGGGAACATTGACAGCACGCCACTATGTTGACGAGGTATTGCTAACTGTGGTGCTACAGTAGCTGAAGGACATCCTAAACGCCATTTTTCAACAGAATAACACCTAGCAGCATGGGGGCAAGTTCTGAGATGTGGCCAAGACTGAAAATATTTTGAATATCATCCCCCCCCCCCCCCCATGCACACTCAGACATAAACACAATATACATTAAATATTATATGTGGTTAAAATTCATTATTAAATCAAAAGAGCATAAAACGACCGAACATTAATGCATATACATGTAAACAAAATTTGATTATTAGGTAGGAACTACCAGTTGAAATTTAACAAATCTTATATAGCATTTTAAGCCCATAATAGAAATATGCTAACCAAATTATTGAAATTGTAATAATTAATACATAACATACCATGGAAGATGTTTCAAATAATCTTTAGTAAATTCTGTTGAATCAAATAAGTGTTGCACACTTTTAAAAGAGTCATTTAAATTGTAAAATTACATAAGGATAAAAAAAAATTATAATTAAGATTATGCATGTCCAACTGGAGTTGTGTACACAGAGAGCTCGTTTCATTAATTCACTTCACCCACAGTTTTATACACTGCTGGACAATTGCTAAGGACGGATCATAAACGGCTATATAGCGCATAAAAAAGTAAGTGTGGTTGGATGCCAAGTGAAATAAAATAATGTCCGAATGCCAGAACATTACAACAAAGACAATTTATTGTGCTCTGAAATCCAGAAGAAAGCTTTGGAACGTGTTCAAGGGACAAACAGGCCATTTTGTGCAGAATACGTAAACGTGAAAAATGCAATTACCGTCCGCAGGCATTCCGGCATAAGATGTCTATACGGGATATGGCCACCATGGAGGGCAATGCAAGATTCCACACGTCGTGTCATGCTTTGCACAACATTATCAAGCAGCTGTTGGGGTAATTTATCCCATTCCTCTGTCAGTGCACGCCTTTGTTTATTGGAGGGCATTGGTGACCAGCAAGATTCCTCCCCAAAGCATCCCACACATTTTCAATGGGATTCAGATCTGGAGAACGTGCCGGCCATACGAGGCGTTGAATATCCTCGCTCTCAAGACACTCCTGGACAGCGACTGTTTGATGACATGTTGCGTTGTCGTCCATGAAAATGAATCTATCACCGACACGGAACATGCGAACATGAGGTAGCAGAACATCATTAATGTATTGTTGGTCAGTCATAGTCCCAGTTGGAAGCACATAGAGGGACGTACGGTCATTGATCATGATGCCAGCCCATACCATGACACTACATGTCGGATATCGGTCCCTTTCCTGTATGTTTGCTGGACAATATGCAGTACCACTATCACGCCAGATCAGTTGTCGTCGACAATCAGACGATAGACTGTATCTACTCTCATCTGAGAAGAGGACAGCAGACCAGTCGTTATCAGTCCAATTGCGATGTTGATGGCACCATTGCAAACGGGCGGTACGGTGACGTCTGGACAATGGGATGCACACAACAGGACGGCGGGCGTATAGTCCTCCTTCATGCAAACGTCTGGCGACAGTTTTTCGGGAGATCCGCTTGCCAGTAGCAGCCATAAACTGATTTGCTACCTCACTAGCTGTGCTGCGCCGGTGTCTTTTTGTTGATAGCACTATGTATCGATCTTCTGCAGGTGTCGTACTGCGAACACGACCTCCCCCGTGACGTTTGCTACACTCTCCATTTGTTTGAAAGGATTTCCAAAGCCTTGAAACAACACTGTGGCTGACGTCGAACTCCCTGGCAACATCTGTTATTTTTCGCCCTTCTTCAATCTTGCCAATAATATGGCTACGCGTAAAATCATCTAGGTGATGTCGGGAAGACATACTGAAAATTGCAAGTTCGTCAATTGATTCTTTTCCTTTCAACTTTGCGTTTGAACAACAATGGTTAATACGCGTCAAATCCTTTATATCTCTTATCAGCGCTATGACGTCACGAACAAGTTCGGCAATCCAAAATTTGCATACGCACAACACGTCTTACTGTATCCCGCACTTATGCTAATTTCCACATTTTCTTGCCTTCGATTTTATGGTTGCTATCGTTGCTCTGTCCTCAGCAATTGTCCGGCAGTGTAGTAACCATCACAAATTTTCATAGGTGAATTATTTCTTTGAACATAGGAGTGACTCCAGGCAATGTTTGTGTATGCTGCTATGATCATACACACTTTTGATGATCAGCAACATTACTGTGTCTGAACAGCACTTTCTTACTATTGCTTCCATAGTTTAACTTTCTGCTGCAGAAAACACAAAAGCTAAATCCTGGTTCCTTAATTTTCCGGCAACAAGAACCAAATTTGACGTCATGGGCAGAGATCATGCTAGGATTTTTTCAAAAGAGTAAAAATACTCCTTCACAATTTTTGAAGGAGTATTTTTCTTTTCAAAGGAGTAATTTTAGAGAACGAACAATTATCGCATTAAATTTTTAGCTAAATAATATTTTATATTAAAACTAATTATATCTATATATAAATAAGTAAACATGAATTAGCATGTAATTGATTTTCTTTTATATAAAATAAGTCATAATTTATCAAAATCTTACCTACTTGTCTTGTTTTATCCATGAGGCTGCAAAAATTTTTGTTTTGCTTTCGAAAGACTGTACCAAAACTTGTGTGTGTGTTGCTTCACAGATTCAGATTCTACACACTCAAACTTCAAAAAGAGTTCTATTGTGGAGGAAGGAAATCTACAGTCTATCTCAATCACAAAAGATAAAATAAACCTTCATTGGACATTGTGATGTGCAAGTTTTGTATTGCAAAGGTCAACTAATTTCTTAGTTTTGAACATGTTTTCCTTCAGCTCTGAAAAAAATATCTTGAATACTATGTATGAGATGTTTACAGTTAACATAATTGAGAGTTGGTTGATTCAACCATTCTTCTGATATGAGGAATGTCCAGTTTCTCCCTTTGCAACTATTTATAGAGGGAAAATAACATTTAACAATAATTCAGGACAGTGGAAACATCGCGAAAAAAAAATAATTATGATTACGAAAAATTCTTCGCTTCGTCCGACTTCCGTTTTCGGAAATTTTCCCTCCGTTTTCAAGCTGAAACACAATCGGTTATCAAACAAAGTTATATTTTACAAAAAAATGAGCAGAGGAAATATTGCGATTACAGAATAAATCTGCAGTTCGTCTAACTTCCGTTTTTCGAAAGTTTTGAAAGACGAAATTCCGTCCCCAGCCGGACCCTCCCCCTCCACCGCCACCACGCACGCACGCACGCACACACACACACACCACCCCCCAAAAAATTATCTTCAGTTTTGATGACAACAAAGAGTTACTCTTCGAATCCGCGAAAGAAACTTGCGCCTAAAGTTCACAAGGAAATTTTTGCTCCGTCGAACTTCAGTTATCGGAAACTATTGTCTACACTTTCAAGCTGAAATGCAAACATTTATGCAATAAGTTGATATTTAATAACAATACTGGACAGAGGAAACTTCGCGAGAAAGAGAAATTACGTTCGCGGGAAAACATTTCACTCCGTTTAGCTTTCGTTAGTTCTGAAAAACGGAATCCGTTCCCCAGGTGGAAAACGAGCCCCGTCTGATTTTATATTTATATATATATTTTCTTAAAATTTCGTAAGGCAGGAGAATTCCGACCTGAAATGGCAATTAAACGAACTTCAAAACACGTCGCTTTTCACTTCCTCCACGCCAAGGTTTAACGGCACCACGCTGCACCCATACACTAGCGTCTCAATCCCGACGCGGCTGAAATGTGCATGCCCATCGGTTGAGCTGCTCTTTCCCACACTGCCTGAAGGTTCTTCCGAATGATTGCCGAAAGCCGATCCCTAGCTGAACAGCTCGGCAACGGGAACCAAATCAAGATTTTTTCATAAACTGTGACATAAAAGTTAAGATATCATTTCTTGATAAAAAAAAAAAAAAAAAGTCATTTTTATGCCATAATCGCGGTGTAATCACCGATTATAAAAGGAAATTTCATATGAAAAAACAATGTGTAAAAATACGTATTTCTAAATTTTAAAGCATATTCGGCGTTTTTAAGACGTGAAATACGTGTGTAGCGGCATTATCGCGATCTCTGGTCATGGGAATCAGTCTCATCTAACCATTCCCATCGCCACTTATTTTTAACACTGCTATCGTTCAAAGCCGACATAAATTTCGAATCTATGAATTCGATAGCTGACTGAATGTTGAAGAAAAGGAATCACAAATTTACCAATACTTGGTTAATTTCGCATACGTAAATTAATATAGAAATGCGTACGCATACACGCGTAAATTACGGCAAGATCGACTGGTACTACTCACTCCAAAGATTAGCTGTGACCTACAGCGGCAGAGCCAGTGGTCGATGGGTGAGCCGGTTATGGTGCGTGACGTACCCGTAGCTGGGGCAAGGCTAACTAGAATTGAGCTGGGGGTTATGACGTAGGCGAGGATCGGCGTAGAACCTCCAAGGAAGCTGCTCCTCGATTCCTCTTCAACCAGAATGCCCCTCTTACCCAGAATGCATCAGGCGCCGCTGCTACTCCGAGTTTACGATAAACAAGGTACTACGGTACGAGCGTGGTTGCCGATGGCGTACTTACTTTCCGGAGTAGAGCGTATGGATAGAAAGGGAAAAAAGAAAAATATATATTTGGAAATTTTATTTTTACTGATATTTTCTTCCGTCCCGCTTCCGTCTTCGGATACTTTCAAAAGACGGAATTCCGTCCTCTGGACGGAAAACTTACACCCATGCCCAGCAGCATACCTCTTAAACAAGCCAGAATGCTTTACACGCTACGCGGATACTTCAGTGGCTAGCATGATCCCCCGACCTCTCGCCCATCGAGCATCTGTGGAACACAATTGGACGTTGGTTGAGTACCCTCCCACCCCCGCAAAATGAAGATGAACTGTGGGCTCGGATCAACACCACATGGTCCACTATACCCCAGGACTCTATTCGGACTATCATTGCCTTGATGCCACGTCGGATCCAACGCTGTGTTGCCCAAAATGGGGGCCACACTCTTTATTGATCAACCTGTATATTTGGCCACTGGAGCCTAGTCTGTATGTGACAAATCATTTGTTCAGGACCTACTTGGCTATCTGTGTGTGCAGTTTGGTCTGTTTTTGAGTATTCCTTCATGGTGTGGAATTTTCTCTCTCAGGATGTATTTTCACACTTCAAAGGCTAACAATGTATACTTGCATTTTCCTGCAAAACACTGTCCCCTATGTTTTGGAGCAAAAGTTTTAGGATAAAATTTTGAAAACAAGTGGAAGATGATCATTAAACTCCACAAATCTTCCGAATACCTTCTAACTTCCTGCTTACAACTTGAACACACACACTAAAAATTCTAAGTTGGGCAATGACTTCTCCTTTTAATGCACATTTCTGGGAAATTGGAATTAAAACTTTTTACAAGAATTCCCTACAAAGAAAAATCTTTTAAAAATACTAATTTTAAACTGCTCAAAAACAAGTCTTAATATGTTGCTTGCCTTCTAACTTTTTCTTTTGTTTGTTTATATGTTTAACCACCACCTTGAACAACTCAGTGCACTATAAGCACCTGACCCAAATTTTGGGCCATTGGTTGCAAGGCTCTAAAGGAGAGAGCCAATACCATAAGACAAACACACCATCCTTGCCTGACCTGGGATTCGAACTATGACCCATCTCGGATGAATGGTTAGAAGCTAGGGCTAAGACCACTGCACCACCTTCTGGCTTAAGTTCCATATTCTTTAGATGAAAGAAGACTAAAACTCAACTGATAGTTACTACCAGAAAGTCTTACTAAATTTTTTATTTTCAATATTTTGTACTACACAAATGTTTTTATTCATCAATTTTTTTAAACCACTGGACATGACATACACTGTACACGAACTTAAAGCTGATCAGGCACACACTTGCAAATAAATAAAAATAAGAAACATTTAGCTTTTAAGGAACACCAAAAATTTAATATATACATAAGAAATACAATTAAATAAAATTACATTTAGCTGCTTAAATAATGTGATACACAAAGAGGTGTTTTGATGTTGAACATTCTTTCATGATATATTTTCAATTCTCACATTTTGTACATATAACTTATATTAAATGTACTACACAATACTGAACTGCTACAAACTATAGATGAATACCAAAGCACAGTGAGGCAGGCATAGCCTTGTGTTAATCTTTTAATTTATTTATTGGGTTGTTCGGAAAGTATGTGCCAAATTTGCATAGCTTGTTGATGATTGGTTGCTATGTTGCACCACTACTATATGTAAATGAGGCAGCTACATGAAAGGATGTGTAAGAGATCCATGTATCAGCTTATACTGGAAGCTGTGGAAAGAAAGAAGTGGCTATATTCTAGGGCAACGAATGGAAATCCCTTGCATTTACATGTGTGTCATGCTTTACCTCTACCATAAAGGACTAAACACAACACGAGATAAGTGATGTGTACAAGAATGGTGCTGTAGCAGACAGAACAGTTCGCAAGTGGTTTGCTGGATTTTAAGATGGAGACTTTAACCTGGAAGATGAAAAGAGTCTGGGCAGGTCTTGTGCCACTGATGAGGACCAGCTCTGTACATAACTGGGGGCCAATCATGTCAAACTACACTGGATTTAGTAGAGGTACTCAGCCTATAAAAAAAATCTACCTTCCATAAACACCTCCAGAAGTTTGGCTACATAATTCAGTATGATGTATGGGTCCCACACAATTTGTTCAAGAGGAACTTTCTTGATTGAGTTTCTATCTGTGACACGCTTCTGAAACACAATAAAAAGATCTGTTTTTGAGAAGATTTGTGACTGGTAATGAAAAATGTATCTTTTACAACAATGTGGAGTAAAAAAGGTCATGGTTGCAGCGTGGCAAAACACCCTTAGCAACTTCTAAAGTGGGACTACACTCAAAGGAAATTTCGCTGTGTTTGGTGGGACTGTAAAGGTATACTGTACTGTGAGCTTCTACCGAACAACCAGATGATAAATAGCGATAAGTACTGCTCACAGCTGGATTGCAGACAGCAATCAAGAAAAAGTGCCCTATATAGGATTGGTGTTGTGTTCCAGCAGGACAGTGCAAGACCTCGTGTCCCTTTGAGTACACGATAGAAGTTCGCTGCAGTTGGGGGGGGGATGTCCTACCTCACCAGGCATATTCTCCGGACATTTCTCCCTCAGAATACCACCTTTTCAGATCGGTTCAGATTTTCCTTAATGGCACGAGGTTCGATTCTTTGGACCAGGTAAAAAAATCACCTACACCAGTTTTTAGTGTTGAAACCTGTGAAATTTTGGAGGGATGGAATCTTCAGCCTCCATGACCGATGGCAAAAGATTGCACAACAACAGGGTACAATATGTATGTTATTGACTAAAGGTCTTTTTTTTTTTTTTTTTTTTGCCATGGGTCACATTCTTTTACAAGCTGTTTTTCAGCACAAGTTTTCTGGACAGTCCAATATTTTATCAAACTTTCCTTTAAACTGCATCACACCAAATTCTGATTTTCTCCAGTGTGCTTGTTGAACGAAATTTAATGCACTGAAATAAATTACTGATCAAGTTCATGTGTTTAGAATTCCAACTATCACATCCTGCTTCATTTTTCCAAAGGATGTTTTATCTCTCATCAGTAAAATTTAAAAGGAAATACTGAGTAAAATACAGCCACAACTTTTCTTTAGAAACAATATAATAAAGCTGTAAAATACTTAAGCACACTGATAATATATTAATAATATTAAATACACACACTAAGAAACATTTTGGACAGTAACACACAAGAAAAAAAAATTAAAATGCTAAATTACAACAAACTATTTAACAAAATGCAGATAAATCATTCCCTCACTGATGAAGTGGGTGTTCCAGAAACTTCTGAGTCACAAAAATTTAAAGTAAGTTTTCTAATGCTTTACATTGACAGCAAAATATTCAACTGCATCTATAGGGTTATCATGGTAAATGTGGAATGATTTTAATACTTATATCTCAAAGACTATTTAACCTGGAAAAATTAAGAAACAAACCATAATTTGAAAGCTCAGTTTATTACCTTTCCCAGTAAATCATTGATAACATTGTCATGAGCATCATTGTCACAGAAGAAATGAAAGGAGCATCCATGCTGTCAAATGTAACAGAAGCCTTGTTCTTCCAACAGGACTCTACCCCAAACCACAAGGCCAAAGTGACTCAGAAATGGCTTGAAGAATATGTGCCTCCAGACTCTTGCCCCTCCCCTTGAATTACTGTATGTGGGGCATACTTGAAAAAAAGAGAACAAGCGTCCCCATAACATCCTTGACTCCGTCAGGCAGAGGCATAACTAGAGTGAGGCAGCTGTCCTGGGCCCAGCTCCAGAGAGGGCGCAATAATCACTGTTTACAATCTGATTAAAATGTAAACTTTTGCACCAGTTTCTGGTACAGTTTTTTTTTTTTTTTTTGCCCATTTACAAAAATTGCTTATAATATGTTTCACCAGTTTTGGTAGCCTTGGCAGCTTAAAATTCGCCTTTCTTTCTCAAAATGTTCAGAAATGTTTCTCATATTCAGAAACAGATGTCGTTCACATTGTTGAATATTTTCTGCGCACCACGACATGCGCATTTGGTCCGTTTGGTGTGGTACCGAAGGTCTAAACTAGTCGAGTAAAACAGAACAGTCAAAGTTTGATTTTTTCCCCCTTGGGAGTTTAACGATCACCATGAGCAACTCACTCAATGGTCTATAAGCAGTCGCCTGTTCCTAATTTAGTCATTTGTTCCAGCGAAGGGAGAGAGCTACAAGGACAAAACAAATGAGGCATGGATGGTGTGTTTGTGCCATAGGACAAACACCCCTCCATGCCTCATTTGAGATTCAAACCCAGACCCATTTCGGTCGCACGGTTAGTGTCCCTAAATTACAGAGGGAAGAGGGGAGGCTGCTTACAGCCCTCAGAGTCTCGGAGGTCATTGAACCCCAAAACAAAACAAAATGCAGATGGGGCGCAGAAATGCCTAGTTACACCTCTGCCGTCAGGCATGCCATTGCCAATGCCACGACCCATCTGAAAAAGGCCCAGGTTGCCAAGGCCTGCAACCAGTTCTGCTCAAGGATTGAGGCTGTCATCACAGCAGGTTCATTGAATAATTACGAAGCGTGTTTATGCATCGACTATTGTACAAGATTTTGCTTCAACAGAACGTATATTCATGTTTCAATTAATTGTTTTATTATACATGTAAATTTTTTACATTTATCATGATAATCCTGTAGAAACATTCTCATGGTAGAAATGTATTTTTATTTGCAATTTTTTTAAAAGCACATTAAAAAAAAAGAACCTTGTACAAACAAGCAAATTTGAGTTAATACAATTTGGTTCACATGGTTTAACAAAGGCAGTTTAAAATGGTAACCATGTACACATAATATACATAAATAATTTAACCATATCTTTATCCAACTGTTTTACTGGTGGGTTGGGTTGCAGGAAGTTTACTGGAGCAAGGACTTCAAAGAGTGCCAAGCACCATATTTTACAATGTAAGCAGAAACAACAACATAAAAAGAACATTTTCAAAGTAAATATGTACATCACAAGATACATAAATGGCAACTGAAAATGCTGTAAAGCATTGGAAAATTAACAGAAAAAATACAATTGTGGGGTTTAGCATCACTACAATGTCCCTGTGCAAGACTAAGATTCATCAAAAATGAGTACATAAGTCAACGCATCTCATATTCAAAAACTAGTTTATCTGAGCCACACAAAATGTATTAAAAAATGTATGCATGAAAATCTACCAAAATGTTCATCCCAATTTTAGTGGCTTTTGTTTTTACTAGATACTAAACAATGTCTTTGGAAGTTTCAGTCCCAGTGTGTCCAGACCAAAACAAAATTTGTTAAAAAAAATTCTGATTTGTTTTATATTGGTAGTTTAAGTGTGCTATGCAATTTAATTTTTTAGAAATTCCTAATTTACTACATATACACCAAAAAGCCAAGACCAACGTGCCTTTACGCTTACATTATTTAAGAAACTTGTGTGACAAAGGATAGGAACTCTAACTAAACGAAAATATGTAGCAGAAATAAACAATCTCCTTGGTCAAAAATATTGTCAGAAATTTGTACCCAATGCTGTACTCTATTGTTAACGCATCACATTAAATGCTGGAATAATACTTCTAATTGGCACCTACAATGCGAGTCCCTGACAATTGCAACAGTAAGCATGGTAAGTGGTTTCTCAGAAGGACCTGAAAAAATAAAAAGTGGACAAACAGAAACGTGAACAAAATAGCGGAATGCAAAACGTTGTTTCCAAAAGGTGGATGAGGGATTGATGCTTAAAGGAATTACTTTTTTTGTGTGCGGGGGGGGGGGATCACACTACATTACAAAATGGGACTATCAGAAAGCTGAGGTCAACTAAACAAGACAACAAAACTACAGCCAGTGTGAGAAATGTGTTAACTATCTCCGTGAAGAAATAATTCTTCACAAATACATGGAAGGCAATACAAATGTAATTGTTGGCACACAAATGTGCTGTATTTTTACTGTTTCCATGTAGCAACTTCTTCAGAAAACTTGAAAGTTACATTGAAAATAGTGAACATGGAAACTTTGAAAATACAGCACATTTGCATGCCAACAATTATATTGGTTGTTCAATAAGTACTAAGACTCTTTTTCTGAAGTGCATTTGTACTTCCTAATTTTGTCAATGGGTGGTGCTAGTGTGCAAGCTATGCAACTGCATTGCAGCTTGTTTGTTGTGGAAGACGTGTAATGTGCTGGACTAATTTTATTGTTCCAAAGTTGAGGTGCTGTAATTCAGTTTTTGAAAGTGGAGAAAATGCCACCAAGTGAAATTCATGGACGAATGAAGACGGTGTATGGGCCTGCTTGTTTTCCACGCAGTATTGTAATGCAGTGGTTTAGTGGTGGACGCAAGCACTGCAGACCAGCAAAGATCAGGAGCACCACCACGTGCTGTTTCAGTGATGACAATTGTATGTGTGAACGCTGCAGTAAAGGCCATAAAAAAAAAAAAAAAAAGCATGATCCTGGAACTGGCGAACAGTGTGGGTGTGAACATCGTAACTGCCAATACAATCATGCATTCGCACCTTGAATATCGTAAGGTCTGCGCCTCATAGGTATCGAAACATCTATTCGATGAACAGATGAGTTAATGAATGGGTCTATCGTTACAGCATCTGTTCTGCTACCATGAAGAAGGTGAAGATTTCCTGCTATGCATTATTGCTGGGGATGAAAGCTGGCGTCGTCATTTTGGGCCAGAGTCGAAACGCCAGAGCACACAGTGGAAACGTGCATCATCGCTACCACCACGGTAATCCCGGTCCACCATTTCCGCAGGCAAGGTGATGTTAACCCTGTTCTTTGACCATCGAGGGCCATTGTTTCTTGAGTGGCTACCTAAAGGATTAACCATTAATGCTGAATGATGTTGTCAAACTTAAATGATGCTTTGACAAGCCATCAAAAACAAGAGACCTGGCAACCTCACTAAGGGTATTGTGCTTCTGCATGATAATACCCAGCTACATACAGCAGTTACCACACAAAGGACATTCCAGCACTTTCACTGGGAAGTCCTTCAACATCTGGCGTACAGTTCTGACCTATCACCCTGTGTTTTTCACATCTTTGGACCTATGAAAAATTTCTCAAACGTTTAACTTTGGATGATCAGCTATGTGAAGCTGTGAATAACTGGTGGCAGCTGCAGCCTGCCTCCTTCTATGCTGCAGGAATACAAAGACTTGTAAAACAATGGGACTGCTGTCTAAATACTGGCGGCAATTATTTTTATGTATGTCATGTTTTGACTCTTTCAGGAAGAAAGTCTCACTACTTATTAAACAACCTTTATACATTTGTATTGCCTTTCATGTATTTGTGAAGAATTATTTCTTCATGAAGATTTGTTTCCCACTTATATGTATGATGTTCTCTTAAGCACTGGAACTTCTGACCTATATCCGAATCTGGGCGTGAGAAAAAGTTGTGTGGATGCTACGAGGAAGCAGGGATAGCTTCAACTAGAGCAATTCTGAATGGTTGTCAGATTACTACGCTATATCTGATTAGCTTCAGTTGCTTGGTACTTTCTTGTCCTTGGTGCTGTAACAGATAGCAAGCTCGAATGGAAATCGGGAGATGCGGGTTCAATTCCTGCACCAGGGTGGTGTAATTTTCAAGTTTTCTAAAGAAGTTGCTACGTGGAAACAGTGAAAATGCAGCACATTTGTGTGCCAACAAATACATATGTGTTAACCGGTACGCATTTTCAGACGGGCTGAGCCCCAGTCCCATTACTTTTGCCTGCATAGTTAGTTGCCTGGGTTAAAATCACCATTTACTCAAAACTTAGTGGTACATGTACAGATTTCAATGCATACACACCTCACCTACTGGCTGTCCTAGAGAAGTCCCCAATTAACATTGGGCACAAGATGGTTCTGGTATTGCATAAAACACGTGTTTATGTACAGTCTATCAAAATATTAAGATGAATGATAAATATTTAAGTTCAACAATATATCATTTAAAAATTCTAAAGTTTCTCCAAAAGATGGGTGAAACTAATAGTTACAAGTATCTGAAGTAAGGAACATTTACAGATTACAATGAGACATCAGTTAACTCTTTTTAGAAGCAAGAACTGTTGAGGAAAAGCGACAAACATATATTTTGTACATCAGGACATATTGCTCCCATAAATATAAATCACCTAAGAATTGATTTTTTCACTTTATAATAATGAGAATGTGCTAAATCATCTACTTAAAAAAAGCATTTCTTTGACTAGCCATCATAAATTTGCCCAAGAAGTTTATTACTTTTCGTTGGTTTAATGGTTATACTTCCATTCCTGGCCCACTCTACATGATACACAAGTTAGCACTGATACCTGTTCAGAGTTCATCCTTGCAGTTTTTAGAAGGATGCTGCACCCTCCCTGCCTGCCCTTTAATTAAAAAATCTCACCCTACCTACCCTCAAGTCTAAAATGACTGCCATAACCCTAATGGCCCATTTGAAAGAGATGCACGTGCATTTATTGATCATTTGTTTGAAACCATTGCTAGACAGTTAGAAAACCAGTCAATTATTACAAATCTTGGTACCTTAGAAAAGTAGCATCAGAAACCACTCTAAGCCTTATGGCACTGCTGAAATAATAGAGCTGGCTGAGTACTTCAACCTAGATGAAGATGATTTACTATTAGAGTGGGATGAGTAAATCAATGTTTCTATCTCAAACTGGTATTGAGAGTAGTAATTTGTCAATTCCGGAAATATGTTCAATTCTGTCAAAATCAGAAAGAACTGTGAGTAAAAGATTCCCACTAATACATAAATTTAATACATACATTTTTAAACATTGTATGCACCTAAGCAATTTCAAATGCTGAAGTAGAAAGATTATTTTTCACAAATTAAACTAGTACTGATTGATAACAACATATATATAATATTAATATTTTAACATCCACAGTGAATTAATGTTGAACTTTTCTGGTGAATTAACGTTGCTTGTACGGTCTTGTTTTTGTAAGGTTGATGTATACTCTATTGAAAGTGTAAGCTGCTCTTTTCTTTCATCACAAGCATCCTGCCCTTTTTTAGTCCTAGAATGAACTCTGTCGGCCAATGTGAAAGCACATGAGCTCTGTATCGATTACAATTCATTACTATTTTGGCTGGCCATTAAAAGGACCTTTAGGAATGTTAATTGCATCCCTACTATGAAATGTTCATTCTGAAGGAAAACTTTTGTTTCCTCAAGAATTAGAACCTGTCTACCTAGCAGAATAAATGCAGTACACTGATCACATGCCAAAGAAGAACTGTCTGATAATACAAATCAACACCTCAAAGCAATGTGTTGAGGAAAGATGACAATTCCATTGGAATAAAAAATCCAGAATGTGCTCATCCAAATGACTCTGATAGCATATGTTTGAGTGGATGCCTATTGCACTCCACATCATAATTATATCAAGAGGAATATGAGGATTATGGAACTACATCCCAAGTGTACAGAAACACAGATCAACGTGCTTCTTCCGACACCTGAATTGCCCAAAGTGATGAGACAAATCCACTGAGAGAATCATTGGGTGACCCTCGGAACATCTTGATGTTGTAAACAATCCTTGCCGTTCACACAATGAAATGGATGTATCCTCGTCCCCTCCGATTTCATCAAGAAAGAAACTTCCTCTAATTCCACATCTCACAACAAAAGAGCACCTGCCAACTGAGTCCAAAAAAAAAAAAAAAAAAAAAAAAAAGGTGTCGAAACAACCAGTGGCCTCTTGCTGGAAAACACAGAACTACAAACAACCTGGGGCTAATACGTAGGAGTGTGAACATACCTAAAGGTCTTTTTAAGGGCCACACAAAATGATAACGAAATGCCATTGATACAGAGCTCACACGCTTCCACCTTTCATATCGGCTAACAGATGGTACCACATCAGCGCTAACTTTTGTATCACATAGAGTAGGCCAGGGATAGAATTATAGCTGATTTAACTACTTAGTACACGAGCAGGGAAAATTCCAACAATAAGAGCTAACACAAAAATGGTTTTGAACTCTACGCACAGGGACAAAAATGCCATTTTGATGTTAATAGAAGTCTGCGAAAGACTGAGTGGAAACACTGTGAGTACATAATACATCATGAAATAGTAAGACCACAGAGTGAATCAATAACACAGGTCTACGAAATGTTACATATTGCACATACTGTTATTTTTGCAGACGCTGAACGTATTTGTAGTGCTGACACAAATAGGATTTCAGTTGTACACTATCGTGTAAGGTTTTTTCACAAGATGATGCAGCACTTAAGGCATAGTAAGTGTAAATAGATTATTAAACACGAAAAATGCAGAGACAAGTAATTTTTATTATTGAAGGAATATCTATCACATATAAAACATGTATGCATAGCTTTTGTTCTTACCGATAATGAGGTTCAGGCTCCTTATAAAATCTGTCTTTTTCTCTTCAATATTGCACTCCATACATTTCCATTTGCGTTTCTAATAGCATCTCAGTGCAACATCTAGCAATAGTCGCCCATCATGTTGTGACAACATTTGTCTTGGTACCCTCTCTCCATTTTTATATTTTGGTAAAACCTCTCACCTTGCTCTTCACTCAAAAGCTCCCAGCTTTAGCACAACTCTTTCATTCAGAGCTTACAGGAGCATCTTTAAGAGCTTCAGGTGGTATTGGCACTGTTATACCACCTGGTCCATGAGCAAAATGTCACGTCGCAGATGTAGGGTTTGGATACAAAAACTTTGTTTTTAGTGTTGTATTTTTGTACATACCAAACAAAAGTAACAATCGTCGCAGTGATTTTATAGATCCACTGGCAAAGCAAAATGAAGGGATTTTTTTGTTAC
Organism: Macrothele yani; assembly: GCA_039090855.1. Taxonomy (NCBI): domain Eukaryota; kingdom Metazoa; phylum Arthropoda; class Arachnida; order Araneae; family Macrothelidae; genus Macrothele; species Macrothele yani. The sequence continues at coordinate 33,485,315 of CM077021.1, forward strand.
CTTTTGTCAGCTAACTCTCTTTTTTAACGCAAACAACACAGACCTTAACGTGGAGTCTATGATTTGTGCTGGTCCCCATGTTTCTCTTTCTGCTGTTTCTAATGATAAACTTCCAACAAATGCAACAGAAACACCTTGGACAGTTAACACACTACCCTCGAGTAGCCACTGTCATAAAAATTAACATTAACTACATTAAAACCAAATACAGTAGAGCGTCAAAAATCCGAACTAATTGGGACCACTGGTAGTTCCGATTTTCGGTGTGTTCGGATTATCGAACATGCAAAAAAAGTACAAATACGATAACATTTCTACATTATATTATCCAAATACATGTACCAAAAATAAGCAACTGTATACAAAAAGAATTACATAAGACAAAGATTTTTTATTATTATTATGCAATACGAAACAAATTCGTCATTAATGAAAAAAATTTCACGCATGATTTATTATGTACTAAACTTTAGAAGTATGTAAGATCTTTCGGCTGCGGCATCAGCCTGTATTACTTTTTTGGATGTACAAAACACTAGAATCAATAACAAACTCCATACATCTGTCTACAGAAAACCCACCTCTTCCACAAACATCATCCCTTTTTACTCTGATACATCTCTTTCCTATAAACTTGCTGCTCTAAAATCAGTCATTCACCACACCAATGTCATTTGCAATGAAGCTCACTCATTACGAAAAGAATATGCAATCAATCCAAGAAAATGCCACAAACCATCCCCCTCGGAACTGTCAAAAAACTTTTCAAAAAGTTTGATGCCAATCAATTTGTCTGTCGCCTTTCTCCTCTACAGAAACCATCCCTTTCCTTTATTGGTTCAATACCCTACCATCATTCTTGTACTTACAAATTTGTCAAAATTTTCAAAAGTTTTGGTTACAGGCTTGCAATCAATCCTCCTCCCACTACCATCCAATCAATATCTAAAGACAGAGATCCTCTTGATCTTTTAGACTGTCCTGGAATATACCTCATCCTTGTGGCTACTTCCTCAGGCAAAAAATGTTATACTGGTTAGTACCTTTCCTACAATAAGCTGCAGAATTTTGGAACATAAAAGAGATGTTAGAAAAAGTCTTCCGACTTCTGCACTTTCTTCTCTTCTGACTACTGAAGATACCTCTGCCTCTTCAAACTAGAATTGTACCAAAAGGATTGCATCCTTCTCCAACAAATTTTCATTATGCTACAGAGAAAGCATTGAAATTCTCTTCAATAAAAACTCTTGCAATTCGGACGCACCCTTCAATATTCCGATAATTTGGAAATCTTTACTGGCAACAGATAAAGAAACGATGTCAACCGTGTGAGTGCTTGCTTTTAGTGTGAACAAGGCTGATGCTGCAGCCAAAAGATCTTACAAATCTGACCATTCCTAAAGTTTAGTACGTAATAAATCATGCGTGAAATTTTCTTCATTATTGGTTTCTTCATATTACGTGAAACGACCTTTCTACCGATGTCGTCAAGTTCGCCATTTTTACTACTGCTGTGAAATTTTTAAACATAAAGTACAAAATTCCAAAACTTACCAATCATAACACATTTGAAGAGCATATTTGCACTAAATTAAAAAATAAGTGCTGAAAAAAAGTTCATGCAATTTTGTTTCGTTTTTTTGAAAAAAATAAATCACTAATTTTTTGTTGCACCATTTTCGAACTTCACGTTTTTACTGCTAAATCCGTCATTGTTTTCAATAAGAGAAGTGGAATTGAACAGCACTCAGTTTGTTGTTCAAACCAAGCCATGGCGGTCTCCAATGCAGCGAATGCTTCAGCACGAGTAAGACCTGTGCTTTATGCTGAGTGCAAGGGAATGACTTTCCTCCCGGCTCACAGAGAACAATGGGACTGAGGGATGAAACAAGGGGTGGTACTGCCATGGTAATGGGTTGTAAAATCTTAGCCCCGCAGGGAACAAGTGACTGGGGAAGTTTTCGCCTTTTGTCTCCGAGTATCAGAAGTCACCTCCACCTTTGATATGTCACCCCCAAAATGCTTTCACCCCCAAAATTAGGCGATTCCATTATCATCAAGTGCCAAGCTAAAATGAACGGACTATACTTAATTTTTCCACCACCAAAAAAAGGCGGGGGGGGGGAGCTTATTTGGATTTTTGACACTCTACTGTAAAACAGACAACTAGCTGTTCAATGCAGAGATGCAACTCCAATTGGCAGTTTTCAACCTTACATGTAAAGAAGGGTTGGAAATCACATCACTGTTTTGATCAGTGACAAGTAACAGTTCCAAATTCACTGTTAAGGTACCATAGTTTTGGCCTTAGTGACCATCATGTTGTAAGATAAATCTCCCCTGTACAAGAGAGTTTACTTTTATGGCAGTTAAGATGAGCTGAGTGCGGTTGTTATCATCCTAACCTCATCTGGGTAACTGATGGGGCAGTGAAAGCACTAGTCTCGTTTTGATGAATATGGGAATGAAGCTTTTTCACTTTTTTTTTTTTTAATGTTATGCATCTTTCCCAACAGCAGTACAGTAAATCCTACGTAAAAAAATGTTGTAAAGAAAATGGGCAACGGAAGTAGTCAAAACCATTATTGAAATCTGATTTTTGAATGCTATCTCATGAAGTGATGCAAAAGTAGTTAATTTCATTGTTACTCCGCAATATACTTTACTAGACTATCGCTGAACATTATCATATCACATTTTAGATAAACGTAAAAATATCTCATAGCAATTTGCGTAAATTACAAGAACTTGACACTAAATGTGATAAAAGCCATAAAACGTACGTTGTAGCGAAATCTGGCTTCCTCTTGATTACCTGCTATTGACGAGAGCTTTAAAATTATGTATAATACGATGGGGTGTAACTCATAGATATCCTACACCAAAAGTTACCAATCCCCCTTACACACTTGTGACTCCGCTTTTCTTTCTATCCTGAGATCAGATTTTGGCTTGCGCCAGTGCATATGGACTTTCGTAGTTACATCCTAAATCTGAATATTATACAATAATAAAATTAAATATTGTTTTTGAAAAACAACAGTTGAAATACTATTTTTGTCGTTGTAGTTCAGTAAATATTTACTTTTATGACTGACATATCTTCTTTAATTTTTTTTACGACAATAACATTTCTTAATCCACCTACCTAAGTACCACACAATTCAGGAATTAGAACATCTTCTTGTTTGTTGTTATGATTTAATCCCACTTAGTATGTACCAGACAGTGGCTCGGTGTGGTCGTGAGTGAAGCAAATGTGTTGTACTAGAATAAATGTATACTCTCGAATCACTCAATTTATTTCACATCTACAAAGATCTTACCATACTTGTGAAAGATGCATAGCATAAATTATCTACAAAGAGTACTGTCTCGATTTTGTTTCTTTCATTTAGTTCTCAACTTCTGTTATTCTCTGCTGTGTTCCTGCTTTGTATTGTATCCATCAGTGATCTAGTCACTGTTACAAGTAAGACAGTGACTCGTAGTTCCGACTTCTGTACAGCTCCATCACTGCTGTGGTAAACTGATTCTGTCACAGTTTAGTCATCGTTACTTCTGCAGACCTGTCAATATTTAAAATCACTGTTAAACCCACCTCTGGTAGAGAGGTTGAGATGAGCTTAACTGCAAGTTCAGATGTATTTGCAGTTGAGCAACAACAATGAAACCTTCTTGTTCATTTATATAGTTTTTACATAACTCATTCTTCAGGGTTTGTACAGCAGGGTTCAAGACTTTTTCCAGGACTATTTAAGAACTTTCTAGAACTAATAACACCATTTTCCAGGTTTGCATTTTTTTCATCACCATAAATAATATAAATACATTAGTTTATTAAAATAATTAATATAAAAAGAAAAACATTACCTTAATAACTGTGAAACAGCTCAGATTGATTCTTTATCACTTACTCACTTTTTCTGCCGCACACTGAGTTTATTATTGTTGCACTCTTATTTTATTTAGTAGATATTATACAGAAAACAAAAAAACACACATTATAGTTATGTCTTATGACATTTAGTTAAAACTTTAGATTTATTACGTCACATCATGTGGCTTTTCAATCCAGATACACCAATGTTGGAAATGTCAAAGTTTCTCATGCACAATTTGCAAAGAGCTCTAGATTTGCTACTACTATTGGGTAACAGCCAACCTGAAAATAAACTATTCTCTAACTAAACTTCTTCGAATACACATTTTCCAGCCATACTCCAAAAGAAGGAATAAAATAATCTGTAACCAGTGATCAAACAACAAACCACAACCTCGTTGTTAAATGAACAAAGTAACAAATGTGAGTGATGGAATGGAAAACATAAACAGGTGAACATGAACAAACAATAAAAAAAATGGAGCTCAGGTGAAAATAGAAGTACCTAATGACAAGTGCATATCTCAGGACACATGAAACAGTGTGTGCTGGGCGGGGATTGGTTATTGAGCCCAGATGGCTACTGCTCGACACTTTGTCTTCAGCGACAGGGTAGTTTTAATGGGGAGTGACCCCTCCCCTTGCATCACTACTTTTGCCTCCAAATTCTCTTTTAACCAGTTAGTGTGTGCATGCCTGTTACATGGTCCTCCCTTCAAGGCCACTTTGCATCGTGGCGCAACAGCTCAAGCTCTGGCTATTGGACCTTTCATTGCCCAGTTTAAGACACAAAGGGATGGCAGTCATGATGGCAGGAGTTACCTGTTGCATTTTACAGAAAAAGAAAAAAAAAGAATCCGCAATTCAAAATGAAGTCTTAAGTTTGCTGTGTACAGTCTTTAAAAACATTTGCCTGACACAACTGAGTTAACTCTTAAAATATCTATTTTTCAGTGTCCAGCTAGGCTCAATACCAACCAGGAAGTTTACATGTTCTCCCACAGAAGACATTGTCAGAATTAATTCCTGTGCTTTCCAGTAATTTTTGTAACATCAGGTAATGGGTTTACGTGCCTCAGCTTTAAGCATAAAAAGATCTAAAAACTGACATTTTTCTGTGTGGCTATACAAACCAAACATACTATAAATCTTATTAAAATCCATGTTAAAAATTTAGACTTTTTGTGTGTGAAAAAGTTGGTTACCCGGACTTCTGGAATGTATTTAGGGCTTTAACATATTTTAAATCAATAAAGTAGGTTTGACTATTCTCATAAACTGTCATTTTGAGCCAATGAAATTTTTATTTATATAAAAACTGGTACTACAAATTTCACAAAATAAATGGTTTATACGTGCAGGGTTCCCACAGACCTGGAAAAGTTGGGGACAAGATTACTTCTTTTTTTTTCGAAAAAACAACAACGAAACAACTAATATATATTTTGTTTTCTGTGTTACCAAACTGCCATTAACCCATTGCAGCTGAAACACTGGTTCCCATGAATCTGAGGAAAATAATGGCAGAAGCACAACTTTCATGCTTATAGATTCTCATCCTCAACAGAATGCATTATTGATCACTTCTGTGCTCTCGATAAATGTGAATTACTTGAGAGAAGTAAGCTTGCCTTCTACACTAGTTGCAGGGATTTCTTTCTGAAGGCAGTTGCTGAGATACTACCACTCATCATCAAAAAAATAGTTGCACCCAGAAAGAAGCAACAGACAGGAATGAAACTTGGTGGGTAGGTTTGGCATAGTGAGACATGCAAATGATTCAAGTATCATGCTCGGCCGCGCATGTGATGCCAGCAAGGAGGGGTCGTAGCGCTGTGCCCGACCGGCTATATAAGGTTGTCCTGTTGTGCGTGCTTACCATTCTGACTCATACTGTTGTATTGGTTGCATCCTTTGCAAGTGAAGTATGCCTTGGAGAAAAGTTCGAAAGCAATTCGAGCAGTTGGAATTCAAGAAAGGCCCGTCGTCGGGCTTCCGGAAGCGGGATGGTATTATCGCTGTATTTTGCGCCATATCAGTCATGCTGATATCACCATACTATGCTGTTGGTGGCAGTGGATAGAACAAGGCATGCAGCAGCGACAGGAAGGGTCTAGGAGACCTAGACGAACCATGGAGAGAGAGAGGACAGACGGGTTGTCTGACATGCGCAGAGTGACCCAACAGCCATGATGTAGATATTCAGCAAGCAGTGGTGCCCTCCATGCATTATACGATTAGTGCCAGCACCATTGGCAGATGGCTGCATGACGTAGGACTACACGCATGTAGACAGTTATGATGACTGCCCTTAACACCATGCATCGTCACCAAAGACTGCAATGATGTCATGCCAGAGTGTCATGGAGCCATGCAGAATGGCAGCGGGTGATCTTCAGTGATGAGTCCCGCTTTTGTCTTGAAGGAGACGGCCAACAAATCCATGTGTGGAGGCACCGTGGTCAGTGCCAAGATGAACGTTTTGTTGTTGAACATCACATGCCCAGAAGGCCTGGTGTCATGGTGTGGGATGCAATTGCCTACGATGACAGATCACCTTTAGTGTTCATTACAGGCACTTTGACAGTCCAACGTTACGTTAATGAGGTCCTGCAACCAGTGGCCCTACCTTTTCTGAACGCTTACTCTGGTGCAATTTTCCAGCAGGAGAACGCTCGTCCGCATACTGCTGCTGTCTCGACAGCTTGCCTTTAAGGCACTGACACTGCCATCGCCGATTGAAAATGTGTGGCATGCTATTGGACGCACTATCCACACTACACCCCTATAGCACAATCTGCAGGAACTGCGTGAGAAAATTCAAGCTGCATGGGATGGCTTATCGCAGAACACCATTAGGAACCTGTACAACTCCACGCCAAGACGTTTGGCATGCTGTATGACCAAACGTGGCGGCCCGACGCCATACTGAGAGACACTACTAATTGGCGTGTAGCTCAATAAATATTACCCATATCAGTTTCAATGTTTAATCATGTATTGTTCCTGGTAACCTTTACCTTCCTCCCGAATAGCATTGCAATCTGACACATCCTTCTGGATGCAACTATTTTTTGACGATGAGTGTATTAGATAGCAGTCCTCTAAAATATGCTATTGTAAGAGCTACTTCGTGCTTAACCCCTCACCATACAATTCATTTAGAGAAATGAACTACTTCTACTAGAGCTGGAGAAAAAAAAAGAATCAAATCTCTTTTTGCAGAGAAAGCTCTCACTTAGTTCAAAGAGCTTTTGTCAGAGTTGAAAATTGAGGATGATCTCAAGAGAAGTTTAAAAACTTTTCCATTGGAAAGGGCAGATTAGATTTTTTATTTTCAGAAGTGTTGAAAACAAGATATTTAGGAACTGTGGCAGATTGTTAAGCTTGTTCTTGTGCTATCCCATGAAAATGGATGCATAGAACGGGGCTTTTTGTGAAAACAAATGTTGGTTACAAACCTTCAGGAAGAATCCACAATAGCATTTGGACAAGTGTATAACGTTTTTACTGTTGCAGAGTGTCTCAAAAGCAGAAGGTATAAGGGATTTAATCATGTATGCCAAAAGGGCAAGCCAATGATACAGGCATGCTTTGGAAAAGAGAAGGAAAGAAAAGCCTAGTGTGGAAGATGAAGATAGAGCAGAAAGGAAGAGGGACCCAAGAAATCTGTGAGTTTCAAGTAAAAAAAAAAAAAATATGAAGCTAGGGCAATAAGAGAAAGTCTGAGTAAAGTGGAAGAACATACTAACAAAAATGTTAAGTTTATCTTAAAATGTTTTACTAATTGCTTACTTAGTTAAATGAAGATCATCATTAAACTATGAGATTGTTTTTATATTAGTGCAACTCATTAGTGAAATGTACATTAGTGCAATTCACATACATGAGACTGACGAAGAGGGAAAAAAGCTGAACTTTTTAACTGGGTGAAAAATCAAAACGTGCGGCGAAACAGTGTAAATATCAAACAGGAGCACATTACACTATTCTAAATATAAAATTACTGACTCTTAACAACAACACAGGACAGAAGAAACATCGCAGGGGAGAATTACGATTGTGGGCAAAATCTTTTCGCTCCATGTGACTTTCGTTTTTGGAAATTTTCCCTCCATTTCCAAGTTGAAATGTAAATATTTATGGAATAAAATTACATTTAACAACAAAACTGAGCAGAAGAAACACAGCAAGAAAAAAATTACAATTACGGAAGAAATCTTCACTCTGTCCAACTTCCGTTTTCGAAAATCAGAATCCTGTCCTTAGAAGGAAATTGAACACCTCCCCCCACCAATTTGCCAAAAAAAAAAAAAATTCTGTTCCATTTATACATCGATCTTCAGAATCACACAAATGAAAAAATCTCATGCCTTCTGAAGATTCCCTAGGAATTTTTGCGCCTTGTAGCTTCCGTTTACGAAACATTTTTCTCCATTTTCAACCTAAAATACAAATATTTATGGAATAAAATGATATTTAACAATAATAATGGGCAGAAGGAACATGGCAAAAAAAAATGTGGTTACGGGAAAAATCTTTGCTCTGTCTTCAGTTTCGCATCTATCTCAAGAATGACCCAAACGATGACAAAAAAGCCGAATTTCGTGAATCCGTGGAAGAATCTCATGTATGAATTCAATGGTGAATTTTTCCTTATAATTTTATGCCCAAGTTGCATCAGAAATTTTATACAGCTTCTTTATGTTCAAGGTGTATCCGAAGAAGTTGTGATTTCAAAGTTGTATAGTATATAATTTTAATTTTGATGGTTCTTTACTTTGTACATCATACATACATATCACTAAGCTGTTCTCTGAGATTCAGAGGTTAGCTCCACAAAGAAATACCAACTACCAGATATATTTTTAACTGATTACTTACTTACTGTTGCAGTATCAAACTTCTCTATTTACAGTGATCTTGACAAACAACTCGGACTTCACTGACATCCATCATACAATGTATACAAGACCTTCTATACTTCATACTCATTATCTTTTTCTCATGCAGACATTCCTGAATCTGATCCTCCCATGACTTTCTCTGCCTTTCCTTCCTGCCACTTGGGCTAAAAAAAATTTCTTTGTAAGCATCTCATCACTCATTGTAGTTTTTCATATTTTTAATATGTTATAATTATATCTTAAGTTATGTCTATGTTGATATCTTAAGTAGGTATCAAACCTGTGAGTCAGGTTGTGCATCATAATTTTTTTCAATAGGACATGTTAAGTAACACTTTATTTACATTATTGCAATTAATTAGTATAAATTTTTATTTTTATGTCCAAATTGTGTCCTAAATTATATGCAACAATTTTCATATCATCTTAACTTTGATGTTCCTTCCTTTAAGGAATTTTGTAGTTGATTTCATATCTGCTGTTTTTTAAAATATACATAAGTAATGTCATTTTGTTGAACTAATATTTTCTTTGAAAATAGGCTGGGGGGGGGGGGGAGTGGTTTGACTACACCCTTGAATTTTCCTAACAAAGCCAGGAGGGCCATTATTAAGGGTGAATGAATTTAAGTGAAATTAATTCAATTTAATTACTTGGAAGTGTTTGAGAATTGAACAAAACTAAGTAGGATCACTTCAGTATCTTTAGCAGATTTTTTTTCTCTTTTCCTTCCTAAATTTTGGGCCATCTTTGCCTGATACATCCATTTGTTTATTTTCCTTTTCTGATCTGTTTTTTCACTTAAATGATTATAGTGGTAATTGCATACATGAGACTGACGAAGGAAAAAAAAAAACCTGAACTTTTTAACTGCACAGGTGAAAAATAAGAATGTGCTGCAAAACAGCGTGAATATAATGCGGCGTGAGCAAGATAAAATTGTTCACTGAAATTTATTATGTAAATATTAAGCTGGAGCACATCACTGTATTCAATATACAGGGTGTCCGAGAATTATTGGACACATTACAAAATTATGTACAAAAAAACCTATGAGCATTGTCCGTTTTTCTATGTCATGTATTACTAACACAGTTTCTATATTTTTGTTTTGCAGAATAGTTATTCCTAGAATCCGATAGATGGCGCTAGGTGTGGCTAAATGAGGAATATATGAGAAATGCGCAATCAGTAGTTATGTCATCTGTACAGCAGAAGGCGATGTGTGTGTTATGGCCTGCGGAATTACAGTCTGTCATTAAAATTAAAAGACGGTACCGCTTAGAGTATGGTTGTAATCCTCCGTCAACGAATTCAATTAAGCGGTGGATGAAACAGTTAAAGAAACTGGCAATGTGCAACATCGTGGAGGAGCCGGTAGGCTTAGCGTCAGCGGTTGACCAAGTTAATGAAAGTTTCCGACGAAGCCCCAGGAAATTCGTTTGTAATGCAAGACGAGAACTGTGCATTCCGAAATAGACAGTTCACGATATCTTGTACAAGAAATTAAAGTTTCATGCTTTTAAAATTCAAATAGTGCAAAAGATGCATGTAAATGTAAATCCTCAGATGCTTGCCAATACATGACATGAAATCGAGTATCGCTTGGACGTACTACGAGCAACCAAGGGATCTCACATCGAAATTTATTAACTTGTGTAGTTACATTTTAAGTTAGTACAGTCAGTTTCTTTCTATCTGTTTAATGCTTTATTTTATATAATTTTGTAATGTGTCCAATAATCCTTGGACACCCTGTATATATACATATTTTACATTTAACAGCAACACAGAATATGTAATATAGCGCAGAAAAAAAAATTACGACTACCGGCGAAATCTATGCTCTGTCCAACTTCCGTTTTAGGAAAGTTTTCCTCCATTTTGAAGCTGCAAAACAAGTATTTAAGGAATAAAATTATATTTAACAACACTACTGGGTAAAAGAAACATCGCAAGAAAAAAGGATTATGATCACGAGAGAAACCTTCACTCAGTCTAACTTCCGTTTCCGAAAGTTTTGAAAGTCGGAATTCCGCCCACGGACGGAAAACACCACCACCACCACACTACCACTATCAATCCCTCCCAAATTTCTATTCAGTTCTGCACCGATCTCAAGAACCATCAAAATGACGATGGAAAAGTCGGAATTTGAATCCACTGAAAAATCTCGTGCCTGAATATCACAGGGAAATTTTCGCGCCAGTTTCCGTTTTAGGAATTTTTCTTCTATTTTCAAGCTGAAATGCAAATATTTATGGAATAAAATGCGCAGAAGAAACATCGGGAGAAAAAAGAAATCATGATTACGGAGAAAATTTTCACTCCTTTAATTTCTGTTTTCGAAAGTTTTGAAAAACAAAATACCATCCTCCAGATAAAAAAACAACTCTCCCTCCCAACTAATGCTTAAAAATTTCTTTTTAGTTTTGCATCGATCTCGAGAATAACCCAAACGATGACAAAAATGCGGAATTCTGCAAATCTGTGGAAGAATATCATGAATGTAATTTATGTTAACTGCACAGCTGAGCCAGAATGGAAAATGCAGGCATAAGGTTAAATGCACAGTGGTAGTGGTGATGGATGTTAACTGTACAGCTGAGCTAGAAGGAAAAATACAAGTGTAAGGTTGAATGCACAGTGGTTCCTTACTTGCCATTGTGAATGTACTTTAAAAATCAAACAAAGTACAATAGCTTTACAAAATGAAGTTTAAGGTTGGAAAAGAACTTGGTAGGATATACATACATGGTCGTATCAGAGTAATATGACTATCTACCTAATAATGGGAATCAAATAGGAATCGTAAACCTACATTTATTCCAATGCTTATACTCATTGGCGTACGCAGGGGGGGGTACGGGGTTAAATCCCCTCCCTTGAACCAAAATATAGTGCTAGAATTTAAGCTGCCTTCTTATGGCAAATATTGAAATACATGTTCTTAACTTAACACTAAAAGAGTTTGTATATAAATATACCGTTTGTATATACCGGAGTCAAAATACAATATATATATATAATTCTGTTTCACGACGTCACTGGGGAAAAACAACCTGAAGGATGACCCCCCCTGAAGAAATTCTGGGTACGCCACTGCTTATACTATACACCTCTGAACATCCAACTGGCTACAAACTATCCTCTTTGAGGTTCCTTATAAAAAGAGCCTTTACTCACTCTGCTACAGTGGAACTATGTCAAGCTGAACTCAGGACAATTTTAAATATGTCCATCTCTTATGGGTACCCACCTGATATTTTCTCTAGATTGGTTCGTGAACAGTGTAACTTTTTATGTATGAGTTTAAAATGTACAAGACCTTGCCTAAGATATGTGGGTTCTATTGACAACTTACCTTTGATTGTTACCCATTTGAAGAACTTGTGTAAAAAAATCATATGGACTTTGGGGTAAGGACAATGAACATTTTTGCATGTATTCGAAAGGATGAAGACTCTGTACCCATTACTCAAAAACATGGTGTTTATCAAATTCCACTAGTTCCGAATCTACCTACCGACCCACCGAAGAACTATCTAGGATCCACTTTCAGATCTCTGGGGGTCAGAATAAAGGAACATCAATATTCCTTAAGGGCCAGCTCTAATGTCACAGCATTGGTCAGAACTGTAACACAAGAGGGTTATAGACCTGATCGGGAGAATGCTACTATTCTCACCACGACATCAAACAAACGTACCCTATTTTTCACTGAGAAATTTTTTATTTCCAGGTTTAACCAGTTATGTTGAACGATGATAAACCAACTTATATTCTGACACCATGGAGATAGTTAATTGCAAACTTATATCCAACACCTGATGACAATCAAGCATAAAAACAGTGGGGACTACTCTGCTAAATGCAAATGTGTGTGTGAATATGTTAACTTAGTGATACCATATTTATTGTATGTATATATATTTCTATTTTCCTATCTTTACTTTTAACTAATGGCAACATCAAAACCTTCCACAGTCACGTGGACAGGCTGTACCTGATATACATATATATATTTGGCATTTGACGGACCCCTTCTGTCTCGCACTCGGCCTGATGATGGGATCACTGTGATCCCGAAAGATCTCACCAGTATGTTTTTAACTGTAAATAAAAATGCATTTTTTAATTGCTTTTGGAACATGGTGGTGTTACCATTATAGTACATAGACAGAATTATTTATATGTGTCTTTCTGGACATGTCACTTTGATGGGTGTTGTGTGAATTACCTTTCATCATTTTATCTAATGGGAATAACCACCCTTAGCCCGGATGACAGCGGTGAGATGGCATGGCATGGATGCAATGAGACCCTGGAAGGTTGCTCGAGGCACACATGCCCATTTGAACTACAGCAGAACACGGTCCCAGAAATGACGTGGTTATGGGTTGGCACGTCAAACCTGTTGATCCAAATAGTCCCACAAGTGCTCTATGGGTGATTTGGCTGGCCAAGAAAGAATGGAGACATTGCTGTCGTGTTTCTGGAACCAGTCATGGTCCCCTTTAGCAACATGGCAAGGCGCATTGTCCTGCTGGTAAACACCATCACTACCAGGGTAAAAGTCCAACATGAACGGATGCATGTGGTCAGCGAGGATGGACAGGTAGCCGTTGGCATTTAGAGACCCATCCAGTGGTACTAACGGTCCCAGATCATACCAGGAAAACACCTCCAAGACATGCACACTACCACAGCCAGGCTGTACTTGACTGACAAGCGTGTCCGGGTGTTGGTTCTCGTGTCACTGTATCCACCACCACGAGTCACTTCTATGGAAAAGAAACCTCGATTTGTTGCACTGTCCAATGATGGTAGTTCCATGTGAACTATAGGCATTGTTGATGGACCTGGGTTAACACGGGTGCCTTGACGAAGTGTCTACTCTGGAGACTCATGTGTAACAGGGTTTACTCTACTGTTATCGGGAACATGTACCTGGGTGCCCCGGTGGTAATTTGCGTGGTCAATTGCTGCACTGTTGTGCATCAATTGCCCTTTACCAGTCAACAGAGGCGACGTTCTCCTCTGGGGTCTATGGCCTTTGGAGCTCCACAGTTATGACGTCGGGAGGTACTCTGTGTATCAGAGGTCCATTCTTGATACACCTTTACTACAGCACCTCGTGAACAGCCCACAAAGTCTGCTGTTTCCGAGATGCTTCCACCTTTGGCACGGTAACCGATGATCATTCCTTTTGCACGTCAATCAAACCACTACCTCTATGCATTATGGCTCATTTGTCCTGGCTGGCCGCTTATATATTCATGCAGTCAACCTTGTCACGTGCACTCTGTGATACGCTTGGGCAGGTACACTGTAATTCCGGGGATGGTCATATTATTCTGATACGACTGTATATTATTATATTTGCACTTTTAAGATATTAAACCCCTGCAAAGTGCGCATAGTTTACGTGCAATTCATAAATGATATACTATTAAAAATCACCAATCACTTACCCTAAAGATCATGGTAATTTCCATCCACAAAACACTTCCAAGCACGTCAATTATCGTAATGTTGTAGGCCTTCAAAGGTTTACAGACACCTTGCTTACGGTTCCTTCTTCCGGGGATGTCTAGCAAATAAAAAATATGATGTTTCATCCCCGGAAGAAGGAACCGTAAGCAAGGTGTCTGTAAACCTTTGAAGGCCTACAACATTACGATAATTGACATGCTGGAAGTGTTTTGTGGATGGAAATTACCATGATCTTTAGGATAAGTGATTGGTGATTTTTAATAGTATATCACGACTGTATATGTTACCTTGAATCTTCTTTCCAAATGACAGCTGTCCTGGCCCATCACCAATTGCATCTCGCTAGGCACTTACCTAAGGAAAGACGTGGTATTGTTGTGAAGGGATATGGAGGAGGCCATACCCATACTTTTATGAGGAATACTAACCCAATATTCCTCGAAATGTTATGACAACTACATACAAACATTTTCATATGAAGTTTCCCTCTTCTGAAAGCAGTACCTCAGTGGTTTCACAACTTGGGAAAGTCAGGGAATTTTTTGCCTGAAGGCTTTGTGGGAACCCTGTGTGGGAAACACTTACTTGTAACTTCCTGCTCGATGTAGCTAAGGAGTTAAAATAATAATGCATTTTTATATGCAAAAGTATCTGCATTTTTTTCTCCATTTTCATTCCACTAAAACTGAAAAAGTTAGGAAAATTCTTAAATACAGAGAAAAAAGAAAGCATACAAATTACTCCCTAAAGATTTAGTTATGTGATAAAAATATTTTAACAAATGCAACAATACTGTTTAAGGTGCATATTCTGTAATAATTTTTTCCCATTTGCCTACAAACACATTTCTTAAGAAGTATGCTTTACAGAAAACCAAAGGGGAAAGATACCCACCCCACATCTCTGTCTAGGTTAAGGAGGAAGTTTTGAGAATGACCAGGTTAATGATAAGGTATTGTTAGAGTACCCACGATAATTGAACCTGTAGCAACATTCTGTGTCAGCACCAAAAACAAGTTGCAACCTGTTTTGACTATTCATTCAATGGGAGCTTGCATTTGTTTAGTCACTGCCTCAGCCATGAAGTTGAAACAAATTGCATTGCTGTGCTGTGATGAGTAGGTCTGAGTGAAAGCAAGTGCCTTCCACGATTGTATGAAACACTGATGCTCAACATCTGCAAGACTCAACCTTCTATTATGTTATGTTTCAGGGTTTAACGACCCCTATGAGCATCTCTAGGGGGCTTTAAGCACTCATACGTCCATAATTTAGGATCACTGGTTCCAGGGAAGGGAGAGAACTAGTGCCATAAGACAAACAGACCACCATAGATGCCAACCTTTAAAAATAGTTTTCAGTAACCAAATCCCTCATAATCCAGCCTGCAGTGGCAAATTTGGGTATTTAACATGGCAACAAATTCCAATCTGTCAAAATAACTATTAAAAACAAACAAACAATACAGGGTGTCTGAATAATGATTGTGCACTGAATGTATGAATTGCAGTAATGTAATAATAAAGAAATTTTGAATGGAATTATAGTATAAGTGACCCACCACGTGGAAGTGCTCTGTGTCTAGTATTACCTTCATGTCTCCCCACCCCGAGGCGCACACAGCTGTCATTCCCGAGCGCTTGATTGACGGAGGCAGATGTGTTGATTGATCACTCATCTTGGCACAAGGACAATGGTGTTGATGGTTGAACAGAGACAGGCATGTGATTGTCTAAGCATCCAATTAACTGAAAACACCAAAAGCTGTTTCGAGATACATACAAAAAAAAAAACAAAAAAAAAAAAAAAAAAAACGAACGTGACAAATGCAAAAATTATTATCGCTAATTTTATTATATATATAAATAAATACACACAGCTCAGTAACATAACGTCGAAACAAGAGCAGCCATTCTCTAACCACAACCCTGCTTGTTAAGGTTATTTTATAGTTGCTAAGTGCTTAAGCAATCAAAATTAAATGTAAAAATAGCAACACTGAACTGTTCAAGTGTTTTACTTACCCATCTATATTTTTAAGTGCGAATTTCCTTTGTAACATTAAGATTTAATAAAAGTATATATCATTTCCTAATTTTCCCTACACAGTATCCCATTTATTAAATCAACTTTTTAATTAATTGACAACATTTAGTAGTAACAAATGTACTCTTTTAAGAATGTGGATGAGGGGGGGGCTTCATCTTGTACTGTGCCTAGGTGTCCCGATTCTGTGTAAATCAGGCACTGATCCCGGCCCAGTGCCGTGTATTCTTTCCACTTAGCTTTGAGAAACAAGCAAAACAATTTCCAGCAGGGGGTATATCCAAAGAGCTGTGTCACGAACTTTGTTCAGAGGCTTCGGACCGATATAATCACACACGGCGAAAGAAGCACACTGGGGCACATGTAATCCCGGCCCAGCGCCATTCTTTCTTTCCACTTTGCTTTCAAACAAACAAAACAAATTCCTCCTTGGAAAAAAGAAAGAGCTGCGTCACAAACTTTGTTCAGAGGCTTTTTTACATTGGGGGGAAATCCACAATGTAAAATCATGAAATCTGGACGTGAATGACACTTTCGCCCACCAGTGAGAGAGAAGGTTCGTAACGTAAATGTTCAATCACATGTGAACAGAACTTTTCTTTCATGTTGATCTCTTGGCAGCTGTATACGATGGCTCAGGGATCCACCCAGTCTCTCAACTGAACAGTGGAGTGTTCCCCTAATGAAAATCGGTTTAGAGCAAACCGAGACGTTTGAAGTGAGGTCACCCGAAGCTATCTCGTTAGCTGAGCTGCAGCAACGTCAGCCCGGAGCTGCCGGTAAACAAAGGCGAAAGAGTATGCCTTACAACTGAAATATTGCCATCTACCCAACGAATATTTCTCTCTCTCTCTCTCACCCCGATATCATAAACTTTTGTCAAAAGCCTGAGATCACAAATGACAAGTTTAACGAATTTCCGTTTTTTTCTGAAAAGTGAAGTCACAGAATTCCGCTAATTAGTGGAAGAATCACATGCCTGCAGAGAGTATACAGTGTGGAAGAAATGTCCTTCTCATAATACGTGGCCAATATGGCATGATAATTAACACAGCAATCAGATATTGCTCAATTGACTTTAATTACTGTTTCACACATAATATCAATCACATCCGAAAACTTGAAAATTTCATCACCCTGGAGCGGGAATAAAGAAATTTCCTGCTCAAAATTTCTTTATTCCCGCTCCAGGGTGACGAAATTTTCAAGTTTTCTGATGTGATTGATATTATGTGTGAAACAGTAAATTCAGTGATGTCTGATTGCTGTGCTAATTATCATGAACAGAGAGTGTTTTTGGTGTAACATATCTTTCACCATGATGACAGGTACATGGACAAAGTGCAAAAACCGTTAGCTAGGAAATTTTGTGATGCAGACATCCCCCACCGTAATGCAGTACGTCAGTTCATAGTGAAGTTTTGGGAAACTGGCAGTGTTCTGGATGCCCCCTGCCCCAGTAGGACATCCACGGCAGACAAGACCATACAGGATATCCAGGACAGGATACAGAGGATTCCACACAAGTCCGTGATGTGGTTGTTACAACAAGCTAATGTGCCAAAAAGTACAGACCACGATACTCTGAAAGGAAGTTGCATTTCCTCCTGTACAAAGTGTCTGTCTTGCATGAAACAGACCACGAGGCCTGTGTTCGGTACTGCAGGTGGTTCCAGGAGTTCCTGTGTGAAGAA
Source organism: Macrothele yani (assembly GCA_039090855.1). Lineage (NCBI taxonomy): Eukaryota > Metazoa > Arthropoda > Arachnida > Araneae > Macrothelidae > Macrothele > Macrothele yani. The sequence goes on from CM077021.1 coordinate 33,503,341, forward strand.
GGTAGGACATGACTTTCTTTACAGATGAGGCATGGTTCCACCTGTTCGGGATCATCAACAGCCAAAACACTCGTCTGTGGGGTACTGGAAATCCCCACCAATTTAAGGAAGTGCCCACATCCAACAAATTACAGCACATACCCTGAGAAAGGTCTTCACCAAAATGCAGAAGCGTGTGCAGACATGTCTGGATGTTAGTGGGGCCCAATTCCACCACCACCTGAAGGAACGAGTTCCGACATGGTAAGTGCTAGTTTCAGTGCACAGTTTTTTTTTCGGACACCCTGTATAATAAACAATTATTTGTTAGTGGAAAAATTAAAAATACTGTCTACCAGAAAAAAACACAAAAGATTACCTCCAGATATGAAGAAAAATCATTCCTTGGAATGTTGATGTTTCTTTGATTCTGTGTGCCTTTGGTAATCATCCCACCCACCAGTAGCACGCAGGTTTTCTTTATGGAGGTGGCCCAAAATATTGAAGATGCAAATGAAAATATCCTAGAGTAAACAACTCTCAAAATATTGAGAAGCGATAATAATATCTCCACCATATTAAAGTGCACTTCCAATCATTAATTAATTATATATTTAAAAACAAACAAGTATAAGAGGTCCAATCAAAAAGTTCCAAGACTAGGCTGATATACAAGAAAGTACTAATGTTACTTAAGTTTGGGTATGATCTCCATCAAAGTAGTCTCCCTGAGCAGCAATACACTGCTGCCAGCGTTTTTGCCACTGTTGGAACGCTCCCTGGAAGTCCTGTTCATGAATCATGTCAAGCACCGTCTGCGATTCGCACTGGATCTCGTCCACGGTTTCAAAACGGCGACCCCTGAGCTTCATCTTCGGGAACAGAAAGAAGTTGCAGGGGGCCAAATCCGGCGAGTAAGGAGGGCGAGGAAGGGTAGTCATGCTGTTGCGGCTGGAAAATTGGCCTGTTGCTAACGCTCTGCAAGCTGCAGCAATGTTGTGATGGAGCAGGAAATCGCCCCTGTGGCACATTTCAGGTCGTTTGTGGCGAATGTCCTCCCTAAGACCCCGCAGAACATCGCACTAAAAAGGGCGGTGATGGTCTGGCCCTGGGGGATGAATTCACGGTGTACAACACCACGGATGTCGAAGAACACGATGAGCATGCTTTTGGTTGCGCTTCGGACCTGTCGGGCCTTCTTCGGTCATATAGATGCAGGGCTTTTCCACTGCGATGACTGTTGTTTGGTCTTCGGGTTGTAACTGTAGACCCAAGTCTTGTCCCCAGTGATGACCTGCGACAGGAACGTTGGTTCATTCACCACACGCTGACAGAGATCTTGACAGAGTTTGACACAGAGCGCCTTCTGTTTGGGGTTCAGAATCTTCGGCACAAACTTTGCAGCAATACGGTGCATGTTCAAAACAGACGTCAGAATTCCTTACACTGTTCCATATGACACATTGACGATGGTAGCAATGTCTTGAATGGTTCTCTGACGATCCTCATGCACCAGTTCCCTAATTCTGTCCACACTTTCAGGGGTTTTGCTCATGAATGGTCGCCCTGACCTCTCGTCGTCTACCAGTGCTGTTCTGCCGCCCTTGAAACGCGAGTGCCACTCAAAACACCTCGCACGACTCATTGCCGTAAGCCTGCCGCAACATTTCATACATCTCCATTCCTGATTTGCCGAGTTTGATGCAGAATTTGATGTTCACTCACTGCTCTTAGTTCGCAGTTCATACCGGAATCGCAGCTGTGTTCTGCACATGATCACCAAATATTGTGTAGCACAGCCCCCGATGTTCACAGAACAACGCCACTCAGCACACAATGACTCATGAAGGTCACTGCCCTCGACCTCTGCTCGCGTACTGTGATCTATCTATTGGCACATTACGTACCTAGTCTCGGAACTTTTTGATCGCACTACGTATTTACAAATAACCACCAATAAAAAAAATAATGAAGGGTTAGTGATGCCTCGTGCGAAGAGCCCACTGCCCCTCCCACCGAGTGCGCCACTGCTGCCCACCGTGAGCGATATTAAAATCGCATATACAAATGCTGCAAAACATATGGTTCACAGAAACCAGTGACTTTTGAAAACAAGGCCAGTCTCTGTGGTTCATTTCTAGGAAACACTTCCTTTTCAGATGAATATGCTTGGCCAAGAACACTTCATTTTAAATAAATAATAATAATAAAAAAACTTCACAATTGCACAACTGACTGCCACGCTTTTCTATTCGACAGTAGCATGTGCTCTGCAGAGACCAGACAGCATAAAGAAAAGGCTATTCAAGTGGAGCAGCGTTCATGCTACACACACACGTTCTGTGTAGCTGCAGGTGGCACGGAGAGCGTCATTGCAGGAGGGGTAAAACAAAGCCCTGGAGTAAAACGGGGAACAAACGTCAGAGCAGTGTCTATGCAACACATGCTTTCTGCTTAGTTGCAGGCAGGGTGGAAAATTAGAAAAATTTGGCATGAGCAAAATCACGCCTGTGACTAAAATTTTAGGCACAAATCTTACTGTACCGTGCACAAAATCTGTTTTTCAAGTGAAAAGCGTATAACAGATAAGCTCACATGCATTTAAAAGAAGTTGTGAATTAAATAATTAAATATGGGATATTTAGTGAATCTGTGACGTACTACAAAGATGAATCATGTGTCAAGACAACAAATCTGCAGCGGTACATTCAGTCCGTGTAGCTTATTGGGAGAACAACTTACCTTGAGTAAGGGGGTGGCTTTGATCCCGTCATGGAAAATTTTTTGTTTTCACAAATCCTCTTATATGTTTGAAATTTGACTTACAGTATATGAATGATACATGGAGTGGGGGATAATTTTTGTAGATTTTTAAACCACATTTTATCAAAACTCACCGTAAACTGAAGTTTAAAACTCTTAGTTTACCAGCAAAATGTTCTTCATTTCCTCTATCAGATGTATAATAAATACTAGAACACCCAAACTAAATTGAAAGCTGCTACATTTTCATAATTTAGGAATTGATGTGCACCATATTCAGCCTCTTGTACTTAAATTAAACTGCATGAATGAATTCACATATTTCTCAAATTCCACAGATTTGTCACTTAAAAAAAAAAAAAAAAAAAAAAAGAAATGAAGAGGAACTGAAAATCTTCAGCCATTCACTGAGTTTTCATCAGCTACACTACATGAGTCACAGAAGTCAACATACTTAGTCCGTACGTCAAAAATTACAACTAAGCTATAATTACCAAAAGTTACATAAGTGATTTGCAGACACCTTTCTATGTATTTGTGTCGCAAAGCAAAGATTCATTAACCTTCCCATGGCCTTGGGGGTTCTTAAGACCCCAGCAGATCTTTGATAACTATCTTGACTGCTGCATTTTCTTAACACCATTTTGTGACTTTTCCCGCAGTTATTTTAGTTTTACAGTACATTTCTCTTAATTTCACCAAGGAAAACATATCAACATAATTTCTAAAAAAAACAAAGCAAAATATGAACTTCCATTTTTACAATCGCAGATTATCGCTTGCGCTCAAAATACTTGTCGCAGAAGGAAAAACCACGGTCGCATTTTGCACCCGCTTATTTTCCACCCTAGTTGCGGGGTGGTATGGAGGCATCGTGGGAGGGGTAAAATCGGGGAATAAGGCTGAGCCAGCGTCAATTATTCCGTCATTGGATTTCCTTTGGTAGACAGATAGCGCACACATGGGATTACCAATTAAGCAATTAAGATACAGAAATCTATATTATGCAGAAAAACAGTAAATGAAAATTTTTAAGTTGATGAGAAAATTACCTTCCATATCAGATGTTCCGAATCTCATCTGCACTTATGTAACAGTGACCAAAAATCTGCAAAATCTGCACTAGTTGGCACATCTATGCACCACCAGTGCCACATCTGGGAATCAAACCCATGCACACACTCGGACAAATCGTCAAAAGCTGGCACTTAGACCACTGCATTACTGGGGCTGCACACTCAACTTGATATCACAACAACAGAACAATATGTCCTCTTGACTGGAGTGAATGTCGGGCAGTGATTGTTGCTTCAATTTATCCGACAACAGAAATCAGCAGTGGTTCCAAAAAATTGACAGGTGAGCTTCACATCAGGGAGGTCCTGCTGTAAATAGATCGCCCACTAGATGACAGACAACCACACGAACTTAGGTAGAATGGTTTCAACAAATAAAAAGATTCAGAAAATGACACTCGCAGAGAATATTTTTATTAACCTCATAGAGACAACTAATCAGTCTGATTGAAAAGTATAGTGAATGTAATGCTTCTATCTGCCTGATATCTGTCTGGGGGTTTAACGACCACTGTGAGCAACTTGATGGGCTATAAGCAGTCGCTTGTCCCAACTTTAGAGCCAGTACAAGACAAACAAAACATCCATGCTTCACCAGGATCCAAATCCAAACAAATCTGGGGCAAATGGTCAGAAGCCAGCACTTAGCCACTCAGGTGGTGCCACGCTTCTGATCTTCCTCAATGAGACTCCCACTAAAAACAACAACTGGGATACTAAAAGTGTGCAAGAGCTTTATTTCTGCTAGTGGATATACCACCACAAATCTACTGAAGTAGCAGCTGAGAAGTCACAACAGATTGTATTGTACACTGTACTGTACCTGCCACCAACTGTACAAAATGTGTCTTAGTAGCAAGCATTCCTTTTGCCACTATAGTAAGGCACTTTCATCTGCAGATGAGGTGTTAAACAAAAGCTTTTTCTCCATCAATGGCATGAAGTATCTTTCAGGCTTCAATATTTTTAAGAGTATAAAAGAAATTTGCTGTAGAACATACAAGCTAAATAACAAAACTTAATGAAATTCCATATTTAAGGAGGCAGAGAAAATCAGCAGTGCACTATCCTGGAATGGAAGGATAGAAATGGCTGCATACAGGGTGAAATTGCAACAGCACAGGGCAATCTTGGTGTGCTAGTGGAAGAATGTTGATAGAAAAGATGCAGAGGGAGTACATCAAATGCTCAGCAAGTGAGTAGTGCAAGGAGCTCGTTGCATTGGTAGCTGATGAATAAGGATGTGTATCACAGACTTGTATCCAAGACTACTTTAGAAAAGCTAGGTTGGATTTCATGACCCACTTTGATAATGAAATGGATGACCTTGCACTCTGATTGGTTGCGACATCAGAACATATCACGGGGTTTCCACGGTCCTTATAAATCCTCAAAAGTCCTTAATTTTTGACAAAAATTCCAAAAGGTACTTATTTTCCTTAACTGGCTGCATGAAATCCAGAAGTTACGAGTAGTGTCTAGACTTTGTTTCTGGTTGGCTATGTTGATGGCGATGTCAGTTGAAAGCACGGAACAGCATAAGTAATTTGCTTAATGCTCATGGGGTCTCTAAATAACACACACCCAGCAGGTTCTATCTAACAAGCCCCATCACTTTCTCCTGGAACTGATACTTCGTTTTTGCATTTCCCCTTTTTATATATGCAAGTAACAATTATTCGGTTACACCGTGATAAATTAAGTGTAAAACTGAAATCTTCAACGCATAATTTTGACTGTGATTTTTTAATTTAAACTGTAAGATGATTAAGCACAAAATTCAAATCTTGAACCCAGTTTTATAATTTACATAACCTTTATCGCATGTGTGATTATTCTCTCAGACAGGAAAACTTATTTGACTAGCAGAGCTGTCTTTTAAATTGTGTAAGTTCAACTTTATTACATCCTGTAACTTAAATTATATAGACAAATATTGCAAACTTCTTCGGCATGCTTCAATTTGCATAGTTAAGTCATGTGTAAAAGTATTTATGCATATTTCTATGTTGCATATGCCATTGGCAAGGTTCTTAAAAAATTAGGAAAGAGATGGTTAAAAGTCCTTATTTTTTGTGGGAGGAAAAGAGTGGGGACCTTGTATCATCACATTTTGAGGATGTTCCTGCAAATTACAACTAATTTAGGTATATCATCATTTATCATATCACATTTGATGAAACATAATCAAATGTGATATGATAAATAATGTCACCCCATCTGGTATGCTTTCTGCAGATGATATCATAGAAGCAGTAAAGTAGTCAGAAACTGGTGAGGTGGGTGAAGGAAGCGACGAGGAGAACACTCATCCACCGTCGTATGCAACAGCCACTGTTTGTGGCGAAAATCTCAAACACTTATTTTGAAACAACAGACTACAGCGATAATGAGGTATTTAAAACACTGTAATTTGTCGGAAATTAAGAGAGCATAACAAAATGAAAACTTTAAAAACATTTCCACATGGTGTCTACTGCAGGATTCAATGCCACTATGTATTCATGCAAGTGCTTATTTTATTATAATGTGCATTACTATTGTTAGTTAATTAAATCTTTCAAGTATATCCAATTGTCCTGGACATATAATTACTACTGTTCGCAAAAATTGCAACACCAAGAAAAAATTGGACTATTCAAATGAAATTTATATCACAGATTCCTTATGTTACAGAAGACAACTGATACATTTGTAGAGTGTTTTTGCTTTAAACACAGTATCGTGAGGAGCCACCTTGAGCAACAATAACAGCCTCTCCATGGCATGGCATTGAATGGAAGGTTTTTGATATTATCCTGGGGAGTAGTTTGCCAGGCTGCTTCTATGCAACATCAGAGTTCATTTGTGATGACTGGCTGAGGCACTTGACAGGCCAGATGCTTAGCTACCATGTCCCAGCCAGGGAAGAAGTGGTATCTACAATGCATGGAAAAGGTCTTGGACATTCTGGGCCAAATGTGGCCGAGTATTGTCTTACTGGAATACAGTGCCAGGACAACTCTAAAGGAAGGGTATCACCTGTGCCTCTAAAACATCTCCGACGCATCACTGGCTGTTGAGGATTCTCTCAATTTGAATCACGTAAGATTGCAAATTAAACCCAACAGTGCCCCAAACCATGGCATGTGGCATTAGGTCGATATGGCACTGCAAGGTGCCATTCACCACAATGTCTTTGAACATGTATGCAACCATCATGGAGCATCAAGCTGAATCATGACTCATCAGAAAACACTACCTGTTGCCAATCAGTGCGCCAATGTGTCTGTGTTTGAGACCCCATTGCAGCCTGAAGCACCTATGGTTGAGGGTCAAACGAATGTGCAGCAATGGGCTGCCAGCAACCAGTCCTCTGTTAAGAAAACGATGTCGAACTTTGCTGGAGGACACAGCCTGACCTGAAACAGTGTTTGACTGCTGCGCTAACACCATGGATGTTGCTGTGCAATGGGTCACTGCCATGCGGTAGGGGTGTTTGTCGTCCCGTGCAGTCGTGTGATTTTTCGGTTTATTTCCTGGATTCCTGTGCATCCGAGCCTCATCTGCCCACTGACGTCACGTTCGCATCACTGTACTGGCGTCTCGTCTCGTACGAGTGGCAATTTCGCGGTAGGAAAATCCAGCTTCTCTCATCTGAACAATCCTTTCTCACTCAAAGTCTGTCAGGTGTTCGTAACACCACCTTCGGTGATGGGACATAGTGAGACAGAAGAAACACCGTTTTGACTCGATGTCGGCTTGTCACTGAACTGGACAGTTTAGAGGGCACTGCTCCGAAACCACATGCACATTTTCACTGACATTTTAATCACTTGCATGTCCAAACCTGTGCTACACTTCCTGTAAATTTCAAGCCAATACCAGCAGTCCTTCATGGTGTTACAGTTTTCACAAGCTGTAGTGTATAAGTGTATATGCATATTTTTACATGTCAGGATTTTTCACCCCAAAATGAATTTACCAAGAATTTTCATCAGTCCCAAGCTTCCCTCATTATAAGGGAGTTCTACTACATTTAAAAATGAACATAATACAGTGTGTCTGAGAATTATTGGACACATTACAAAATTATATAAAACAAAACATTAAACAGATAGAAAGAAACTGACTGTACTAACTTCCAATGCAACTACACAAGTTAATAAATTTCGATGTGAGATCTCTTGGTTGCTCGTAGTACGTCCAAGCGATACTCGATTTCATGCCTTGTATTGGCAAGCATCTGAGGAGTTATAGAATTAATAGCAACTGTGATACGCTGCTTCAGTTCCTGCAAATCAGTACAATTAGACACGATCCTTCACATAACCCCACATGAAATAATCCAATGGAGTTAGATCTGGAGAGCGAGGAGGCCACGGAATGGGACCACCACGCCCAATCCATCTGTTGGGGAAATGCTCATTTAGGCACTTACGTACACACGTTGACCAATGCACAGACGTGCGGTGTCTTGTTGGAAAACGACGTTGTCATATCTTTTGATCTGGGGTATAGCAAAATTTTCAAGCATATTGGAAGTAAATGTCACCATTTATGGTTTTTTCGCAGAGAAGAAAGGGCCAATCACTTCTCTTTTTGATAGGGCGCACCACACATTAACTTTTGGAGAATCACATTCCAGTTCAATAGCAGCATGAGGCGGTTCACTGTCCCATATCCTACAGTTGTGATGATTCACAATACCTGATACAAGAAATGTGGATCCATCACTAAAAATTACAGTACTGAAAAAGTTTTTGTCATTTTCCACTCGATTCAGCATATTCACAGCGAAATCGTATCGCAGAGTGTGATCATTTACATGCATCTTTTGCACTATTTGAATTTTATAAGCATGAAACTTTAATTTCTTGTGTAAGATATCGTGAACTGTCGATTTTGGAATGCACAGTTCTCTGCTTGCTTTACGAACGGATTTCCTGGGGCTTCGTTGGAAACTTTCATTAACTTGGTCAACCGTCTCATGACGCTAGGCCTACCGGCTCCTCTACGATGTTCCACATTGCCAGTTTCTTTAAACTGTTTCATCCACTGCTTAATTGAATTCGTTGATGGAGGATTACAACCATACTCTAAACTGTACCATCTTTTAACTTTAATGACAGACTTTAATTCCGCAAGCCATAACACACACATCGCCTTCTGCTGTATGGACGACATGACTACTGATTGCGCATTTCTCATACATTCCTCATCAGGCCACACCTAGCGCCATCTATCGGATTCTGGGAATAGCAATTCTGCAAAACAAAAATATAGAAACTGTGTTAGTAATACTTGACATAGAAAAACAGACAATGCTCATAGTTTTTTTTTTTTTTTGTACATAATTTTGTAATGTGTCTAATAATTATCGACAGGGTAATCACATGCATAAAATTATTTAAAATATCAGGTTTCATTCTATATTTGAAAAAGGAAAAGGATGTTCTTGATCACACTTAGAGCAAATAATTTAAGAAATAATAAAGTTTCCACCCTGGGAGTAATTTTGTTATATGCATGCTACAACAGTATATCTTTACAGCTATGGGAATCTTACTGCAATCAATGCCAAGCTTATCTTGAGTGAAGAAATTAAAACCAACCAAAAATGATCAAATGAAGTGGACAGCATGTGCATCAGATAAAAACTCATTTTCTCTGGTTGTAGAGAAAATGAGTTTTTATTCGAGCATCCAACATACTTCAAGAAAAGTTAAAACTATATTTCCTAACACTGAGAAGTATGCCATGTATCTGAGTCAAATAATGAACTTTGACCCTTAAAGACTAGTGAAGAATTAGAACTGACTAATAATCACATAATACAAAAAGTTTGTAATTAATTACATCCTTAGGCACCGTTTGCCACACATAAGGGATATCTAGTAATTTCAGCCTTTATCACTCATGAGCTATAAGTTTCCTCTCAACATATGTGTCAAATGAACAGCCTAATTTTCTACTTTTTATAGTTCAGTTATACAAAATGAAAAACTTTTTCAGATTACACTTTATTTTGCATTGCAACTACTGTTTTAGAAATAATTATGCTTAAATCCTCAAGGTAATGACTGAGCTCAGAAATTTCAATTAAAATATTGCAGTGTATGCTAGTACATTATTGTACCATGAGGTTGTTGCACTTTTAGCCAGGCACACCACATGTAGGAAATATAAGCATTTATCTAAAAATGAAGAATGTACCACACTTTTACAAAATATGAATGTAACAATACTTGACACTGCTGAATAACAAGCAGTATTTCTATTTCTAAAATAATGTAATGATCTTAACAAGACACAATTATATCTTTCCATAAATCTCAAAAGAAAGATGCTGTTATAAAATTTGTTGAGTAGCTTTGGCTTCACTTATTATCAAGACATATTTGCTCATACTGTTTCAATGTATATAAATACACTGGTGCCCAAAATTAAAGGATTATTTATAAATTCGTACAAGTATTTATGAGAAAATGCAATGAAATTTGGTAAAGAAGTTTATTGTTACATTAAGCAACCCAAGCAGAAGAAAATCATAATCTTATAATTTGCATGTGTTAATATCTTAATCTTGTAATTTACATGGAAAAGCATTCATGGAACAATATTTAAAGTCTTTGCTTAAGACATGTGGTATTTTAATATGGAGTGGATAGTCATTGCTTATGACACCATGTGGATCAAACAATGACTACTCATACTGTTTGTGAGGGTATTGAAGAGGTCTTGAGGGATTAATTCACTACTCAACAACAACAGCTGTTCTGAGTTCTTGATGCATTCTGGCAGGAGGCTTGCGAGAGCCAATGCGTCTCCCTACAGCATCCCATACATGTACAATAGAATTGAGGTCAGGGGATCTGAGTGGCCACTCTATTTTGGAGTATATCTTCCCCTTCAGGAAAATTGTTGACCAAATGAGCTTGACGAGTATTTTCGACATCAAAATGTTGTTTATCAACATGGCTATACGATTAACTTGATGAGATTGGGAATCATCCACAAGAACCAAATCTGGACCGACAGCTTCCCTGAATGGCCCGACATGTGGGCTCAGGATCTCGTTGCTGTACCTTAGGGAGTAACAAAGCGACTCTGAAAGATGTGCAGGTCTGTGCTCCTGTTCTTCATCATTCCTGCCCTGATCATCACTCCACTGCCACCAGAGTAGTCTTTTTCTACGTTAGAGGGACTGAAGTGTTCTGGCAGAGCACCAATGCGTCTCCCTAAAGCATCTGATACATGCACAATGAGACTGAGGTCAGGGGATCTGATTGGCCACTCCATTCGGTGAGTATCTTTCTCTTCAAGAAAACTTCCGACCAAATGAGTTTGACGAGACTGGGAATTACCCACAAGAACAGAATCTGGACTGACTGCTTCCCTGAATGGCCTGGCATGTGGGTTCAGGATCTCATTGTTGTACATCAGGGAGTAACAAAATGACTCTGAAAGACGTGCAGGTCTGTGCTCCTGTTCGTCATCATTTCTGCCCAGATCGTCACTCCACTGTCACCAGAGTAGTCCTTTTCTCTGTTAGAGACTTGCTGGTCCCAGGTTCTCTGGAACCAGCAATCTCATGAGAATATGTCGCAAAATCAGTACTTAAGCTGAATTTAGATTCTTCTATGAAAAGAATCTGCTTACTAGTCTGGACTTCAAGTGCGATGTTGGCAACTCCGCATTAAACGAGCTTGCCAGGTGGTGGATATTAGAGGGACACAAGTAACTAGTATCCTAGCATAAAGGCACTGCTCATGAAGTCTTCTACAAATAGTATGCCTTAAAACCTTCTACCTAGTAGCTTACGCAAGCTCCAAATAGAGTTGCCTGATGGACACCTACCTATCTGTTCTGTCTGACAGCCAGACTCATACAGCAATTATTTGCAGCAGTTGTGGCTCTACGACCCCTTGTCCTGGTTGATGACAAACATCTGTCTGTTGAAACTGTCTCCAGAGTCTTGACATGACATTTTGTTAAACATTCCGTGCTCTGGAAACTTCTACCTGGGACTGACCTGTTTTCATCTAACCAATTGCTCTCCACACTTCCACCACTGAAGTGAAAGCAAGAGTTGCCTAGAACAGCTACAAGATGCAATCCTAATTTTCATATTCCTGCTAACCGGTGGCAAAAGTAAATGTGGAATACACTTTTCCGTGTAGCAAAATTTTTATGTCTGCCAAGTTTTAGTGCATTATTTTACATACACTGGCTTTTGTAGATTATACTTTAATTTTGAGCACCAGTGTGTTTTTGAAAAACAACACTCATGACATTACCTCTCCTGTCTTATTAGAATGTCGAGTTCACAACACAGCTTTTTGCTTGATAATCTTGCAAAAAGTCCTTGAACTTTCTACAATTATCAAAATTGAAAATTTGAATAATCATAGAAAGTTCAAGGACTTTTTGTAAGGAAATCGAGTTGAAAGTTGTTTTGTGAACTACAGTAGACTCTTCTTAACCAAGCCCTGATGTAAAAGAAGTGGGGTTAAGCGTCCTTGTGAAGTCATGAGCGTCAGGTATTTTTACACCACCTATTTCTACCCAGGTGGCATTTTATCTGTGCTGTTTTACAGTTGTACATTTTTCTTTCTGTGTATAGTACACACACATACATACTGATATGAAAAGATAATTTCATTGTTGTAAATGAGACAGTATAGTACGTACTGATTGTGTTCTTTTATCATTATTTCTTTTATCTTGTCTCTTACTTATGCTTTTTTTTTAATACATACATACTACATACAATAAACTTCTTACATTAAATTTAATGAAGAACTAAATTTTTATGCACTCTCGCTAATCTGGCACCTGTCTGTGCAAGGAATGGCTGGATTAGCAAGTCTAGTGTACAGATTCTGATAAGACAAAACAGATACACTGAGCATTTTTTTCTTTCTTTTGAAATTACTTATTTAATTTGCTTAAGTGTTTTCCTAACACAGATTTTTTAAAATCAAAAAGTAATATAACGAACAGCTTCAATGTATTAGACACCCGATAGGTGAGTGCATGTAAAAATTATAAAATTTCCTTTCGTGTGTGTGCATTAAAAAATGTATTTGCTTAACTTAATGCTTTAGTACATAGACACAAAGGTATGTCTAAGCTGTTCCAAAGAAATGTTTATATTGATATTGGGGATATATTTAACATACTGTGGAGCTCTCACAACAGATCTGTTAAATGTACCAAGACTAGAATACTACAGATTAATGGCATATCAGTAATTCATCACAGTATGCAGCTTTCATGTAGTAAATGATCACTAGAACATTTTGTTTGAATATCTTTTCAGGCAGAAAAATATGTAGAGGAAAAAACATTCTCATCTATGTTTAAAGTATTTGCTAAATATCTTTAATATGCAATGAACAAAAGGAAACATACAGATGTGGAATGTGGAACAAACTCTTAAAATGATGTTTTTACACACCCAGTTTACACAATTCCTTTTGACACCACACTTATGATAAGAGTCTGTGTATAAAACTGAAGATATATGACAGTAAACACATATGCTGGCTCTTCTACATCTTGACTGATGTGCATCATTTTCCTAAAATTAATAATACAAAAACATAGTTCTTATCTTTCAAATACGCTAAATAAAACCATAGTTTCAAAAGAAAATGTTCATTAAAAAGAGAAAAAAGTGGTTTATAGGAAATTATTTTCATGGAAAATGCAGGATTTAGTTCCTCTTATGAAACTCAGCATACCAATAAGAATTGAGAACATAAGCCTAAATTATCAGCATAGCAAGAAGATAAAATACTGCTCACATATATGAAAAAAAAAAAAAAAACATCAACAGCATCTCTAATACTTAACTATAGACCTAATGGTTCTATACTGCACATACATAAAACCACAATGAATCACATAAAAGTATAGTAGAGTTCTGATTGTCTGACAGGTAGTCTGATTACTGACAATGTTGGATAATATGGAAAAGCTGGAGAGGTAAGAAAACTAAAAATTTAATGGAAGTGCAGTATAAGTATGAAATCAGGTTTATTGGTAATTATTCTACAGTACAACTAACATAAAAGAGCACAGATTATTTGTAGAAATAAATTTCAATCAAGTAAACTGAATAATGAATTTTAAATGAATTAAATTCAATGCTAACATTTAATATACAGTATAGCACATGCCATAGTGTTCTCCCTAGAGCATTTTTACTGGGTGGCCCGCCCAGCTAAATTTCTTTTAATGAACATTTTCCCGATGTACATAATAGTAAGAGTGAAAAACGTGTTCCCACATATACCATAAGTATTGATGAAAATTGGCTGAAATCTGTGTCAAATATGATTTATTAAAGCACTCATTTCTTTTATCATTTATGTACAATTTTCTAATGTTGTTTATCATGTTGTGTTACATTAATATTTACCACACTGCTAAAGATGTTTAATAAATCTAACAATGTTAAGTAAAACATTATTTTTTTTTTTTTCAATTGGGGAAGGGGTTATAAAAGTACCACACAACTAAAATTTCTTTCCGCCCAGCTCTAAAAAAAATGTAGGGAGAACACTATGCCAGCTTTGCTTCTCCTTCTTGTGGTGAGTTTCAAGAACATGATATCCATAGCAGTTGCTTCCCCTTGTTGTTGAGTATAAGCCAGTGCCACTTTGACCTCTTTACCGTGACTGTTTGTCTAGTCTTGATCTCAACGTCATTGTAATCATCATCATAGTCATCTCAACTTGCCAAAGCTATTATTCTGTGGTCTGTTGATCCTTGTTGCACATATTTCTCTATTCCTTCTGGTATGTCATGTTCACTTTCTCACAGCCTGGAATTTGTTGTAACAAAGATAACATGTTACCATAATTTTCTTGTACCATTTCTTGTGCATTTTCATCTTCTGAAAGCAACTTTTTTTGTGAACTTGCCAGAGCTTTTGGTTCAATTCCTTACCATGATTGTGTGATCCAAAATACAGGGTGTTCTGCTTCAACGCATAATGAAAGGAAGTATAATAAATTCTGAACTTACCACAATTATTAGCGGCACATATTGTTTTAGATACACAAACAGAATTTTTTGTTTACATGTATAATAAACTTCAGCATGAGCTCAACGGGTAGCGGGGCAAACGCCCAACCGGTATTCGACCTCAGTCCACATGTTGAGAAGCATTTGTGGTGTCACATTGTTGATTGCAACACAAATTCTGTAGCACAAGTCTTTTAGATTGTGCACTGGTGTAGTGTACACCTGGTCCTTAACAACCCTCCACAGGAAAGTCAGTTGGACTTAGGTCTGGTGATCTGGGGGGGGGGGCATGCAATGATCATTAATCCTCAAGTTAAGTGGGCATCCAAGAATGTGCAGATATCTTTGGCAAAGTGCAGGGGTGCCCCATCTTGTTGGAAAACTGTTCCTTCATGCAGCTAAGGCACAGTGTATTCCCATAACATGTCCAGGTATGTTAGTTCAGTTACAGTGGCCTCAACAAAAATAAAGGGACCGATAATTTTCCCCTTCATGATCCCACACCAAACATTGCATTTTGGAAAATCCTGTTTGTGTTCACGTATAGGTTTTTGGACTCCCAGATGCAGCAGTTATGTCTGTTTACTTTTCCAGACACATGGAATGTTGACTCGTTTGAAATGCATTTCCAGTCTAGGAATGTATCGTCGGCATCAATTATGGCCAACATTGTCTCTGCAAATGTTTTCTATGCTGTCCTGTCGTGGCTTAACTTGTTGATGCAGTGGAATCTTGTATGCATATAAATGCAACCTTTTATAGAGTACCTGATGCACTGTTGGTGGTGGGATGTCTAGCTGCGCACCAGCCTTTCTGGTGGATTTCCTCTGGCTTCTCTGAAATGACTTTTGAATCCTTTCAACATTTTCCTCAGACACCATTCACTTAATATA
The DNA here is from genome assembly GCA_039090855.1 of Macrothele yani. Lineage (NCBI taxonomy): Eukaryota > Metazoa > Arthropoda > Arachnida > Araneae > Macrothelidae > Macrothele > Macrothele yani. The sequence goes on from CM077021.1 coordinate 33,519,068, forward strand.
TACATTCAATGAATATCCAATATTCATATGTTAATACTTCTGTTTCGTCACATTACTACAGATCTTTAATTAGGCCTTGGCAGGTGGAAATTCCACAGAAATATCAACACAAACGATCGTTATTAACATTTCAATAAGCATTATGAAATGCTTCTTACTTTGCATTTATGCCTCAAACTTTGATGTAGCACCACAAATTAAATCTTCTCAATGTACAATAGCAATGTAGATATGCTGTATAAAACATTGACTAAAACATTCTTGATTAAAAATTGGTTGACAACTTGGAATCAAAAGAACAATAATATATAAAAAGCTTTAGTAAAGATTGAACTTGAACGATGATAATGTGAGGACTGAACGAGAAAAAGCTAAAACCGAAGAAAGTAAGAGGCAAACAAAATGGCGCTGAGACCAAATCATGTTGAAACGCAAAATCACACATCTTCCTTGGCTTTGGTCCAAACGCGTTTCGGCTGCCTTAGATTACGGCTTTCCTCAGTGGTAGCCAATGTGTTCACTGGTGAAACCGTTGATATTACAGCGGCTTTGATAAGCTGCCAACTCATCCGTGCTATCCACGTCATTGCCGTTATTGTGCATATATGCAGCAGCACTACATGTTAGCAATCTGTCACTTGATTTTGATGATGTTCTGTATTTTTATCCAGTCTTCTTGTTGTTATCTAGCTCACATTTAATTAAATGTTTCCAGGCATATGAGAGATCATATGGGGAGCCTGTATTAGTTATAATTTTTGGATTTTTCAATCTAGCCAGCTTCTGATAATTGTATTTGTCGCTGATTTTGATGTGAAGTGTGAATTTTGGCATTAATCCAGTCAGGTTCAGGATTTTTATTGCAAAAATATTGTATCAAAGATGTCTTGACTTCTTTTCTATTCCAATTCTGAAGATGTTCATTCAGTTGAGTTCTGAAGTTTTTTTTTAGTACTTCCTATGTAAACCTTACTAAACTCATTACTGTATCTGCAATAGCAGTAATGGTTTCAGCTATTTTAAGATTTGCTTTATTGCATTCATCTGCAAGATTTTTTGTTATGGGTGGGTTGTATGTTCGTCCCCCCCCATTTTTTTTGGTGCTGTTCTGTTTTAGAGTTTTGGGACGTATTTTTTTTTGTGATATTTCTTTATGTAATTTGTTGACGAGTTGGACTTTATATCCAACTGATATACCAATTTTTTTTTAATCCATTCGATTTCTTTATGTTCGACTATTGGATTGGATGAATACAAAATAGCCCTTCTGATGTATTAATGAAAGGCAGCTGTTTTATATTTCCATGGGTGGTTCAAAGCATATGGGGTATTACATCAGTCAACTAATGTAGAACTCACATCACTGCAGTAACCAGCTTTAAATAAAGGACTCAAGTATGCTTACAAATGTAAAGTTTCTCTTATAGATATAGCCATTCCTCAATATGAAGACATTATTCAAAAGCTACCGCCACAGAGACGGAAGCCCATACACTATAAAATATCAAGAACCATTCAAAATTATTATAAAAATAATAGAAACAATGGTGCTACACAAGATCCTAGAGTAAAATATGAGAGACAAGCATTGTGGATTTACGGAAAAAACCCAATATGAAATGTATCACAGCAGACAAATTGTCTGAAGGAACATCTTCAGAATTGGAATAGAAAAGAAGCCAAAACATCTTATTGTTGCAATAAAAATACTGAACCTGACTGGATTAATGCCAAAATTCTCACTTCAGATCAAAATCAATGACAAATACCAGAAGCTGCCTAGATTGAAAAATCCAAAAACTATAACTGTAATACAGGCTTCCCATATGATCTGCTATATGCATAGAAACATTTAATTAAATGTGAGCTAGATAACAAAAACAAGACTGGGCAAAAATACAGAACAACATCGAAATCAAGTGACAGATCACAAACAGACAGAGCTGCTGCTGCAGACACGTGCAATAACAGCAACGATGTGGATAGCATGGATGAGTTGGCAGCTTTGCAAAGCCGCAGTGATATCAACGCCTCACCAGTGAACACATTGGCTACCACTGAGGAAAGCCACAATCTAAGGTAGCTGAAACATGTTTGGACCAAATCCAAGGAAGATGCATGATTTTGCATTTCAACATGAGTAGGTCTTGGTGCCATTTTTTTTTTTTTTTGCCTCTTGCTTTTTTTTGTGTTTTGTTCAATCCTCAATTATTATCGTTTAAAATTGACGGCCCTAGATTTTACTTACTGTTGATGTATCAAACACCTCCATTTACAGTGAACTCAGCACACAACTCAAACTTTATTGACATCCATCACGTCTCGCACAAGACCTTCCGTACTTCATACTGATTATCCATTTCTCATGCACGCATTCCCGAATCTGGTCCTCCAATGGTTTCTTTGGCCTTCCTCAACTTTTTCGCCTGCCACTTGGGCTGAATAAATTCTCTCAGTAAGTATCTCACCACTCATTTTTTCGACGTGGCCAAACCACCTCAGAATATTTGTTTCCACCTTGCTAACAACATTTGGCTTCACATTGCACTTCTACATTCCTCACATGACCAGAACATGTCTTGCCACAAACTCCCCATCAGCTCATGTTTTTTTGTTTTATTTTTACAATAAATGAGAGTTTTAGTTTGTAGTTAACAGTAGAAATACACAGGCTAGAAATTTAATTATTTCCTTACTTTGTTTATACCCAGTCACTGAAGCTACAGACCAGGAAACTAGAATTTTGAAAAGCAAGAATTTATAATTTACGCCTGTCTTGTTGCAGTTCTATATCTGATCACCTGATAACTAAACCCTTGAGCATAGACGAAAAAATAGACTTTTGCTTTGAAATTCCAATATTTTTTTGCCAGATATTGAGTCACCTTATTCCATAGTATTTTTTCTAGTAAGCAACCAGTCTAGATTAGCCATGAATTAGGTTCTCCTTTACTAAATTCCTTTTGGAAAATCAAAGCTTTCACTTGAACAATCAGGACTGTACAGATAAGATCCTATCCCTTTGCTCTGGTAAAATGATAGGAACAAAGCTTCACTCATCTTTTTTGTATCCATATCTTCTCATTTTTATGTCCTTTACTTGATGCCTAATCAGAGCAATCACTTTTCTCACTCACTCCTGCAATAACCAACAGTTGGTGCAGAAGTAATATAGAACAGGATCAATGAAGACAGTAAAGTAATGCTCGTAGAATGATAGCACGCATTCTAATGACATAATCAACAGTAGAAGCCATACAATTTAACAAGATAGAACATCATGCCAGTGCCTTCAGAAATGTATATGCAAATCACTTGAAAGTTACCCCTGATTTGAGAGACTTAAAAAAAATATTTAGCTGAAGTATGTCGAATTTCACATGAAATTTAATTATTTCGGAAGTAAACTTTTGCTGTACATTCTTCATTTTAATACCAACAAGAATTGATTTTCGTTTAGATTCCTTTAAAGGAATTTGGCCGCTTAGTACACTGCTGGACAATTGCTAAGGACGGATCACAAACGGCTATATAGCGCATAAAAAAGTAAGTGTGGTTGGATGCCAAGTGAAATAAAATAATGTCAGAATGCCAGGACATTACAAGAAAGACAATTTATTGTGCTCTGAAATCCAGAAGGCTTTGGAACGTGTTCAAGGGACAAACAGGCCATTTTGTGCAGAATACGTAAACGTGAAAAATGCAATTACCGTCTGCAGGCGTTCCGGCGTAAGATGTCAATACGGGATATGGCCACCGTGGAGGGCGATGCAAGATTCCACACGTCGTGTCATGCTTTGCACAACATTATCAAGCAGCTGTTGGGGTAATTTATCCCATTCCTCTGTCAGTGCACGGATGAGGGTGTCCTTGTTTATTGGAGGGCATTGGCGACCAGCAAGACTCCTCCCCAAAGCATCCCACACATTTTCAATGGGATTCAGATCTGGAGAACGTGCTGGCCATACGAGGCGTTGAATATCCTCGCTCTCAAGACACTCCTGGACAGCGACTGTTCGATGACATGTTGCGTTGTCGTCCATGAAAATGAATCTATCACCGACAGCACCACGGAACATGCGAACATGAGGTAGCGGAACATCATTAATGTATTGTTGGCCAGTCATAGTTCCAGTTGGAAGCACATAGAGGGACGTACGGCCATTGATCATGATGCCAGCCCATACCATGACACTACATGTCGGATATCGGTCCCTTTCCTGTATGTTTGCTGGACAATATGCAGTACCACTATCGCGCCAGATCAGTTGTCGTCGACAATCAGACGACAGACTGTATCTACTCTCATCTGAGAAGAGGACAGCAGACCAGTCGTTATCAGTCCAATTGCGTAGTTGATGGCACCATTGCAAACGGGCGGTACGGTGACGTCTGGACAATGGGATGCACACAACAGGACGGCGGGCGTATAGTCCTCCTTCATGCAAACGTCTGGCGACAGTTTTTCGGGAGATCCGCTTGCCAGTAGCAGCCATAAACTGATTTGCTACCTCACTAGCTGTGCTGCGCCGGTGTCTTTTTGTTGATAGCACTATGTACCGATCTTCTGCAGGTGTCGTACTGCAAACACGACCTCCCCGTGACGTTTGCTACACTCTCCATTTGTTTGAAATGATTTCCAAAGCCTTGAAACAACACTGTGGCTGACGTCAAATTCCCTGGCAACATCTGTTATTTTTCGCCCTTCTTCAATCTTGCCAATAATACGGCCACGCGTAAAATCATCTAGGTGAAGTCGGGAAGACATTCTGAAAATTGCAAGTTCGTCAATTGATTCTTTCCCTTTCAACTTTGCGTTTAAACAACAACGGTCAATACGCGTCAAATCCTTTATATCTCTTATCAGCGCTATGACGTCACGAACAAGTTCGGCAATCCAAAATTTGCATACGCACAACACGTCTTACTGTATCCCGCACTTATTCTAATTTCCACATTTTCCTGCCTTCCATTTTATGGTTGCTATCGTTGCTATTGTCATCCGTCCTTAGCAATTGTCCGGCAGTGTATAACTGCAAAGATTTACTTTTTAAACACCAATATTTTTTCCACATTATTTATTTTCCACACATATGCATGTTTTTGAATTTTCTTTTCTTCCTGCTAAGGCATTATCTGATGTCTTTCTTGACAGATATGATTGCTCCCTTTACCACTTTATCAGCTAAAAAAAAAAAAAAAAAAAAAATAATAATAATAATAAAAAAAAATTAAAAAAATGACAAAATGAACTGAATTCTGTCACACTGAAATATTGCCTCACTTTTTTTGATGGCTGAAATTGCACATTTTCGAAGTGATTCCACAAAATCTCATCCAAATAACACCACTGATTTCCTGCAAGATTTTTTTTTTAAATGCACTGATTTTAGGAGTACTGCCTCCAGAAGAATTGCCCCCACTCTTTCTTGGATATTTAATACCTGTTTGACTTCTAGATATAATCACATTCAAATAACACCACAATATTTCTGCCATGAATTTTTTTTTTTAAATTTAAGATGCGCTGGTTATACATACATTGCATTTAAATAATGCTACACATGTTTTCACCGCAAGAGACCATACATTTTCTTTTCCAGACAAACCAATTTAAGAACTGCATTGAAATAATGCAGCAACATTTCCAAAAGGAAATAACATTTCCCCCTTCTCCCCCTTTGAAAGATGTACTAGTTTCAAAAGAATCATATGCAAAGCAAATGCCCCCCCCCTTACCTTTTTATGACTGCTTCCAAGACAATTGCATTCAAATAATGTAAGCTTTTTCCAGCAAGGAAAAGTGTCTTTTCTTTATTTTTTTTTCTCTTCCTCAATAGATACGCTGCTTTCGAAAGAATCTCACTTTGATAATGCCAGAAGTAACTTTTCCACAATGGGGGCAAAGGTCATGTTATAACAGCGAGATCCATTCCATTGCCCTTATATGCCTCATAACTTGCGTAAAAATGGTTCGATTTGGACGAAATTTTAGTATAAGGTAGGGAACTACCTGGGGACAAAATCTGTTGAAAATGGGTGAAATGGGGTCAAAGGTCAGGACATAGGAGCGGGATCCATTCCATCGCCCTTATGCGTCATAAACTTACGTAAAAAGGCTTTGATTGCGAAAAAACTTTATCATGTTGTTCTGTAGGTATACTGAACCAGTTCTGTTGAATTCATCGAAATGGGGTTCAAAGGTAAGGGCACAGGAGCGAGATTTATTATATAGCCATTATTTTCATAACTTGACTAAAAATGCTTCTACTCGACAAAACTTTAGTATGTTGTTCCGGAGGTATACTGAACCAATTCTGTTTAATATCATCAAATGGGGTCAAAGGTCAGGGCACAGGAGCAAGATTTATTCGACAGCCATTATCCTCATAACTTGAGTAATGATTTCTGGTATGCATATCATAATCAATGCATTGCATGATTTTACTAACTTGTTATTATTATTACTACAATGTTTGACTGGGGTTTAACAACCACTGTGAGAAACTCAACGGGTTACAAGTAGTTATCCATCCCTAATTTTGGGTCACTGGCTCTGGGGAAGGGACAGAGCCAGTGCCATAAAACGAACACACCAACCATACCTCACCTGGGATTCGTACCCAGGCCCATCTCAGATGAATGGTCAAAAGCCAGTGCTTAGACCATTGTGCCACCAGGGCAGCAGATTCCCATTCAAATAACACCATATGTACCAATATTATCTGAAACCCAAACATATTGAACATTATAATGAAAATATGGGTGCAGTCGATGCAGTACACCAAGCATTGGAACCTTATAACTGTGCAAGAAAAAGTTATACATGGTTAAAAAAATTGGGATTCCATATGATTCACAAAATGGTGCTGAACAGCAACATATTTTTACAACATATCTCATTCAACACGAACTGGACTACAGACATTCACCATAATGGTATGCGATGAAATTCTCACAAAATATTCTGAAAACTACACAAAATGTAAAAATGACTACGAGAAAAGAAATGACCCTCCAGAAGCTTTTCACAAGCTTGTTGACAATATTTTAGAAGGTTCCAGAAGAAAGCGGAACAGATGTTGGGTGTGCTACAATTTAGAAAAAAAAAAAAAAAAACCAAAATGACTATAAACTCATGTAATGCACGTGGAAAAGCTTTTTGTACCAAGGAACATTTCAAGCAATTTCATAAAGATATGTAATTTTAATTCTAATTTTCCTGTTTTTTCAACTTTTTGTAACCAAGCCTAAAAACAAATCTAAAATGTTTAGTCTATAATCCCAATAAAACAAAATCTACCATATGTTTTCTGTGCTGGTTACACTGGTTTTACACCTCAATAAAGCATGTATCCACTTGAGGTTACATGGGATTATGCCATATACATAGCATGTGCCCCCTTGTGGTTACATGGTAGCCAAGGGGTTGAGGTTGGATGTCACATAAGTAAGCAATCAGTGTGCACATAGTATTGAAACTCTTCTAGGATTCCCAAATATTCATTGTTGCTCATGTTCTGTTCTTTATCGGTGGACAGCAGATCACGAAGCTATAGCCAAAGCAGCACGCTGGTAGGCCACACAAACTGAGCGACCATGCCAAATGAAGCTTGCTATGGAATATAAAGAAGGCACATATAGGGGTTGACTAAAATAATGGAAACACCTTGCTGAAAACAGTGACTTTGTGCTGCTTTTTGAGTAAAACAAACATGTAGCTACAATTTTTTTTGTAAGAAAGTGTTGCTTATAGTCTCAAGGGTCTGTGTAATTGCATTGTAAATTGGTGTTTGCATAATTTCAATACAGGTGAAGGCACAACGAGTGACCTGTCGGAGGTCCAAAGAGGGCAGATTGTAGGAGCCCCGTCTGGTTGGTGTGGCGGTAACGGTACAGGTATTGGGGGTATCGAGAGGTACCGTGTCAAAGGTCATGACAGCATACAATGTTCACGGCACAACATCATCTGCGAGACACAACTGTGGAAGGAAAACCAAACTCACTGCGAGAGACGGGAGGACATTAAAGAGGATTGTAACCACAAGGAGGAAGACCACGGCAACGAAAGTGACTGCTGAGCTTAATGCACATTTCCAAAACCCAGTGTCGACCCATACCGCGCGAAGGGAATTGCATAAGCACAATATTTACGGCAGAGCTACGATTGCAAAACCCCTGGTGTCACAGATGAATACGAAACGGAGACTACAGTGGTGCCAGGAACATAAAAGGTGGACTGCGGATCAATGGAAACATGTCTTGTTTTCCGATGAATCAAGTTTCTCACTATTCCCCACCACAGGACAGGTTTACGTGTGGAGAACCCCCGCCGCAGAAGCCTACAACCCAGACTGTTTCCTTCCTACAGTGAAGCATAGGGGCAGTTCCGTAATGGTTTGGGCCATGATCTCATGGTTTGAAGCAGGTCCCATTATCCCCTTACACGGACGGATCACTAGCAGTGACTATGTCACCGTCAGGGGATTGCACTTTTCAAGATGATAATGCCCCGATCCACAGAAGTCGAACTGTTCAATCATGGTTTGAGGAACATGAGGATGAAGTTGCACACCTTCCCTGGCCTGCACAATCACCGGACTTAAACATCATTGAACCCCTGTGGTCTGTGTTGGAAAACAGAGTGCGATCCCGTTATCCTCCTCCGGCGTCTCTCAAGGAATTGGAGCAGTTTCTGCAGGAAGAATGGTACAACATACCACTTACCACCATCCAGGACTTGTATGCGTCCATTCCAAGGTGGATTCAAGCAGTTTTAAATGCCAAAGGTACTCCCACACCATATGAGGTGTGTAACACCTCTTGTTTTAAGGTCATCGTCAATGTCGCACAAGCCACTGGAACAAAAATTTGCACCAGAACAATCCATCAAGAACTGCATGCCCGTGATTTCCAGGCTAGGTCAGCCACGCACAAGCCCTACATCACTCTAGGCAAGGCCAGACTACAACTGCAGGAAGTGCTTTGCTTCTAATTTATGAACAATAGAAGAGTGGAAAAGGGTTGTGTGGAGTGACAAATCCTGCTACTCACTCGTTCATTTGGGTATGGTGCTTGTGGGGCGAATGCTGTCAAATGGAACGCAATGTTCCTACAATCAAGTTTAGAGAGGGATCTGCAATAGTGTGGGGTTGTTTCTGCTGGGATAAACTTGGTCCTTTGGTTGTGGTGCTGTCCAATCTAATGACTGCCACGTAACAAGACATTCTGAATTCCGGACTACATACACTGCTGCAGTACTTCGGCACAGATCCTCGCATGTTTAAGCAAGATCAAGCACCTTGCCACACTGCAAGGTCCATCAAGGTCTGGTTTGAAGAGTAGGGCATCCAAGTGTTGGATGAAACAACCCAAAGTCCTGATCTAAATCCAATAGAACATCTGTGGAAATAGCTGGAATGCCAAATCTGATCTTATATATCAGTAAGACCTTGTTCCACAGCAGCTCTGGCTGAAGATTTGCAAGAAGAATGGAGGAAAATTCTGGTGAAAAGTATGAGAAAAAGGATTGCTGCAGTCATAATGGCGAAAGGGGGACCAACTATGTACTGATTTTGGCTAATAAATGTTCTTGATTTTGTTTGACCTAACGTGTGTGAATACCTTTGTCTACATAGTGTATAAACAAATAAAATATGCATCCAATTATTGATGACATATCTTGCTTTACAAGACATTGCACCATGCTACTAATCAATGCACTTTCACTGTGGATTTATCATTTTGGAAAGAACTTTAATTTCTGAACAATGCACACTGCACAAATGCTATGAAGAAACACAAGTCTGTAATATTAAATAAGACATACATACATACATATCACTAAGCTGTTCTCTGAGATTCAGAGGTTAGCTCCAAAAAGAAATACAAACTACCAGATATTTTTACTTATTGTTGCCATATCAAACTTCTCCATTTACAGCGATCTTGACATACAACTCGTGCTTCACTAATATCCATTACACGCCGTACACAAGATCTTTTATACTTCATACTCATAATCTTTTTCTCATGCAGACACTCCTGAATCTGATCCACCCACGTCTTCCTTGGCCTCCCTCTGCCGTTCGTTCCTGCCACTTGGGCTGAAAAGATTTTCTTAGTAAGCATTTCATCACTCATTCTTTCAACATGGCCAAACCACCGAAGCATATTGGTCTCCACCTTGCTAACAACATTTTGCTTCACATCACACAACTGCAATACATCTTCATTTCTCACACAATCATATCGTGTCTTGCCACAAACCCCACGTAAGTAACGCATTTCTCCAGCACACAAATGACTCCTATGTTTCTTCTGCAGTACCCAGGTTTCACTACCATACATCAGAGTAGGAACAATTACACTTTCAAACACAGCCATGTGGGACTCTCTAGAGAACTCATCATTCCTGTGAAAACCTCCAAGAGCAGCTATGACTTTCAAAGAAGAATTCACTTGCCTACTGATTTCACCATCCAATTTGTTCTCTCTGTTAAACATGCTTCCTAAATACACGAACTCACTCACCTGGTCAATCAGAGTGCCATTTATACTTACATTACATTCATTGCTACCCGTTCCTCTCTCAAATACCATAACTTTGGTTTTTCCCTTATTAATACTCAGTTTGAATTTCATGCAAACTTTGTGCATCCGCGTCAACATACTCTGCAACTCACATAAGAACTGCCCTTTAATTTGAAAGATAGATGTAAAGACATCTATCTTTCAAAATAAATATTGTACTTACACATTTATTTTCAGAAAAATGTATAGAAGTATTCCCTCCCCCTCCATATAACAGATTTTATGCTACGGTTTTGCATGTAGTTTTCATTTTAAAGATTTTGAATACATATAATGTATTCAAAATCTTTAAAATGAAACTAATTTTATGAAGGTTGTACTGAAAGTTATGCAAAGTGAGCATAACTTTTTTATTAACTGACAGAGGTCGTTCAAATTCACATGTTGGTAGAGTAACTCCTTCTGTATACAAAGGAACGACTCAACATAGTCTCCATCACAAGTGATGCATTTGTGACATTGTTGAACGCAACTCTTAAATTTTCTTTGAAAAATTCAGGTGTGGACTGTTGTACCCACTTTTTCACAGCTACTTTCACCTCACCTGCACTATCAAATCATCATCCTCGGAGACTGTCTTTCATTGGACCAAACAGGTGGAAGTCAAAGGGTGCCAGATCTGGGGTGTACGGTGGATGGGGGACCACCGACCAGCCTAATTTGCTGATCGCCTGATTTGTTGCCAAAGATGTGTGTGATCTTGCATTGCCATGGTAAATGTGGATCATTTTCAGATTCTTGTTCGGTCTCTTCCTCCTTATGGCTTCTTTGAGCTTCTGGAGTGTCTCAATGTACCACTTGCTGGTCACGGTACGACCATGTACCAGAAAATCAAAAATGACACCCTAATCATCCCAAAAAACAGTCACCATGACTTTCTGAGCTAATCGCTGACTCTTGCATTTCTTCGGCCTTGGTGAAGAGGTGTGACGCTATTCCATGGGTTGATTCTTCGTTTCCGGATTGTAAAGATACACGCCTACATTTAATCCTGTCACCAGATCGAAAAAAAGTGTCTTCATTGGCTTCAAACGCTTCCAGCAGATCAGAGCAGACTTTCACCCTTCTCTCCTTCAAATAGAGTGTCAACTGCCAAGGTACCCACTTTGCACACACTTTCCGATACCCAAAGTCTTCCACTATCTTCTGTGAGGCATTGTGACCACAGTCCAGTTGTGAAACAAGCTCACAGATTGTGACTCATCTTTCTGTGCGAATCAATTCATCCACTCTCTGACGATTCAAGTCAGAGGTCGCAGATGATGGTCTCCCACTGCGTGGTTTGTCTTCAATGCTGGTTTACCCTTCTTTAAACTTCTTCAATTCATCTGTGCACATTGCTCTTGTCAATGGTTTCATCTCTGTAAACATTCTGTAGCCTTCTGTGGATGTCAGACAGCCTGCACACTTCCTTTGTCAAGAACTCAATGATGGCACGTTGCTTCTGCTTGGAATCCATTATTTATCTGCATTGAAGAAGAAGGGTTACTATAGAGGGAATTGGATACCAATGTATGCAACTGAACTACCTCTGTCAGTTAATAAAAAAAGTTATGCCCACTTTTGCATTACTTTTGGTACAACCCTTGTATTACTATTTTGTTTAATTGTTAATATCCTGACCTAGAAGATGGAAATTCACTTTCTGGTTTGAGGATACATAAACCTTTGGTCTAATTAAAAGAGAATGCGGTAAAAAAGAAGGGGGTTAAAATAACTCACTTATCAGTCATCAATTTTACGCTTTGGCTTCTTAGGATTCCTCGACCTGCTTTTTGCTTTGCAGAGTGGGCATATAGGAGCATTTCTATGAATCTGCTGGTGGCAGGACAGGCAAGACTGTAAAAGGAAAGTTATAATGAAGTTACTCATTCTTGAGGTACAGAATTTTACATTCACTAAATAAATAAATAATGCCGTATTGCTACAAAAATTATCATTCCTGTTGAAGCAGTGCCAACTAATTTCAACAACTCTCTTTTAAGAGCTCAAAGTATGAACTAAACAGTTGCTAACAGAAATGAAGTCTCCAAACATAAAGACTAAAATATGAATGGCTGTTAAGAATTTAAATTGTGATGTAACAGACCGAATTGAGAAGAATCTGCAGCACTGACTACACCTAAAACTAATGCTATACCATAGTGATTCAAAAGTCACTGCCATTTTCTGACAGTTGATGAAAATGTGTGTAAATGCATAATTGTAAAAGTTTAATCTTCGAAATATCATGCTGATGGTCCTACACCACCATGATGCCATGTCTTGAAACCTTCTGCAAAAAAAAAAAAATTACTTTGGTTTCTAGGCAAAGAAGTCTTGGACCCCAAGTTTAACATTGCGGATGTTTCAAAATGTTTTCCATGTAGAAAATGTGCTGCGGACCAGAAATTTGTGGTGGTCTGAAGGCACAAGTTCTGGACAATAAGAAAGGTGGGGCATTAGCTCAAAAACCCCCGATTCCTGTATTTCCCCCTTAGTTGTCCAGGCAGGATGAGCAGGAGTATTACCCTGTTGGAAGATAACTCGTTTACAGTTCACCAGAGCAGGGTACTTTTGGCTTAAAGTGACATATATCCATTCCAACTGGCCAGAGTACAGCTGCACATTAATTCCTCTGCCATCTGGAACCAATTCCCAATGAATAGGGCCCTCAACGTTTCACCATACGCATAGCATAACTTTGTACTCAAATCGTCCCCCTTTTGGGATCTAACTACTGTTTTCTCATGTCAGGATTCCGGGAAAATATCCACTTTTCACCACTGTCACAATTCACCCAAAGAAATGGTCGACATGGGGATTTTCCAAGAATTGTCGACACACATGTACATGTCGCTGAGCTTGAGCAGCAGTCAGTTCATGGGGTACTTGTCGACAGCTTCTGTGCATCTTGCCAAGCTTGTGCAGTTCACGAATTATTGTGGGCTGAGGTATTCCCAGCTCATTTGACAGTTGTCTCGTGCTTGTGCACAGATTTGACTCTACGGCTACGTGTACAGCTTCAGAATTTATCATCAAGCACATGCTGTGTCTTGAAGGCTGCAGTCCCCATTGTTAAATCACTGAAGCCAAAATCTTGCCATTCTTTCAGACACTACTCTTCACCTTCCACAGCACAAATTTCCCTCGCTGCAGCAGTCAACTTTTTAAAAAATAACTAGGGGTTTGCTTCTAGGCTCGCTTCGCTCATTTCCAGAGTAGGGCACGGGCCCTGCAGCCCGATCTGCAAGTATATCACATGAAATAAAAACTGGAAAATTTATATAAATTTCATTTTTTTTTTTGCATGTCTAAGCAAACAAGGCTTGTTATTCCGAAATTTCAGAGTTTTTTTTTACTGTCGTTAATTTTTGGAAGGTCGGACTTTTGTCGTTTGAATTTATAGCACTTACTAAATTTACCACTAAGGAAAACAAAAGCGGTCCAAAAAGCATTTCCGTAAGCCGTTATGCTAAACCAATAAGGTGGACGTCAAATAATTTTGCTTCCTATACTTCCAATGGAAAAACTTTTGTACACATTTCCTTCACAATCAGTGTGTTACCAAGGATGAAAATTTGAACATCGATTAAAATAACTTTCTATTATAACTTGGAATACTTAATATTTTCTAAAACATAACCATATTTATAAAAAAAAAAATCAAGAACTTTTCCTTTGGTGGTGTTGGAACCAGAAAAAAGATGGTGTGACCTGTACTTTGATGACGTCAGTAGACAAACAAATGTTGGATTACATAATTATGGTTATGTTTTAGAAAATATTAAGTATTCCAAGTTATAAAATGAAGCTATTTTAATTGTTGTTCAAATTTTCTTCCTTGGTAACGCATTAATTGTGAAGATAAAAGATGGCGCGACCTGTTCTTTGATGACGTCAGTAGACAAACAAATGTTGGATTGCATAATTATCAGGGCACGAAAAATCTCGGAAATTTTACCCGTCCTCGAAGACGGTTTGTCAAAAAATGTACCCGTCCTCCATTGAAAGTAACACGTCAGACTCGTATAAATACCATAACTACGTAGAATTTAAATATCGTCATTCTTTTTCAGTTTTCCATTCAATAGTGACTTAACTGTTGGAACTTTTTACATGTTATAGTTCCTTTGTGCGAAATGCAATTTCTCAGTTGGAAATTATTAGTATTTAATAATGCGAACAAATACCTCAGTAATCAAATGTAATTAAAGGGAAAACTTTTCACGTACCTCTCAGTTGTAAGTAGTAGATGTTTGAATCTTTGTATGGCTGTTCTCATCAAACTCTTGAGTTTAGACTTTTAAGAATTTATTCGGCACATTTTCTTCACGAGTCCCGAAATTGGATAGACAAATTAATTTATTCGATGAATTTGTCTATCCGATTTTGGGACCCGTGAAGAAAATGTGCCGACTAAATTCTTAAAAGTCTAAACTCAAGACTCAAGAGCCTGATGATAACAGCCATACAAAGATTCGAACATCGACCACTTACAACTGAGAGGTACGTGAAAAGTTTTTCCTTGAATTACATTTCATTACCGAGGTATTTGTTCGCAGTAAATACTAATAATTTCCAACTGGAAATTGCATTTCGCACAAAGGAACTACAACATGTAAAAGTTCCAACAGTTAAACCACTATTGAATGGATTTAACTGAAAAAGAACAACATATATAAAACATGTTTTTTAATCTCGATATGTCTAGAAATACGTGCGTATTAAATATCGTCACTTAACTGATTTTTTTTTAATGTACATACATAAAATAAATACATTTCTGCTTTCATAGCAAAAAGCTTGTTACACGGAATCTAGAATTTTCAACTGCAAAATGGCAAAACATAAGAGATAGAATGTGCGGCATTAGGTACGATTGTCGTCAAGGACGCCAGGAAACATGCTGTAAAACGGTAATGCACGGGAAGCCAATATTACGGCGGGCATCACACGTGAAGGGAAGAAGCAACCGTTGTTTAGTTGCATTGGTTAATACTGGGTCACTCCAGTATTAACAAATGAAACTAAACAAGGGATGACTGGGGGGGGGGAGATAGACGGGAGAGAAAGGAAGAAGAAAAAGAACAACTGTGAAGTCGCTATCCTTACAGTCACACCTCCCGCTTCAGGCGTAAAATTCACACGGGAAAACATTGAGAGGGAATGAGAAAGCAGCACATTGGCTTAGTACGTTAAAATTTTGGAAGGGAGGGTGTCGCCGCGGGACTATTTCGCCAAAACAAAGAACGGCTTATCGCTTAGGAGAATGCGTAATTTCGTAAAACTGTGGCACTAGACAAGCGCAAATTTTAAATTGGTAAAAAAAAAAAGTGAAATAAAAATGTTTTAATCACAATCATACTGCAAGCTTGCGGGAAAAAAGGGCCGTCCGCGCGGATGTCGTGGTCGGGAAATTAATCGTCCGCAATGAATTCTTGACCGCCGTGGATAGGCGGTTTTGCGCGCCCTGATATTTATGGCTATGTTTTAGAAAATATTAAGTATTCCAAGTTATAAAATGAAGCTATTTTAATCGATGTTCAAATTTTCATCCTTGGGAACACAATAATTGTGAAGAAAATGCGTACAGAAGTTTTTCCATTGGAAGTATAGGAAGCAAAGTTACTTGACGTCCACCTTAAAACAACTGAGATATTTTTTCTCATGCAGACATTCGTGAATTTTCCAACTATATGAAATACCAACAAAACATATGCATAACAAATTCTCTGCGTCACCATGGCAGTAGGTCACGGGACCAGAACGTTCCTCTGTGGTTGTCGTGAAGACAGAGAAGCCGTTCGTTTCTTTTCTTTGCCTCTTTAAAAAATGCTTAAAAATCAGAAAATGATTTTTCTTAATTTTTTTTGTAAAAAAGGGACGATAGTTGTAAGTTTATGCTGTAAAAATTGCAATGCGTTATAATTTATAGTTTGCCATATATCCGTTTTTTAAATGGATCTCACTGCGAAATAGAGAGTTTTGTGAAATTTAAAAATTTAATTTCTCGTAAACTAAATCGAAATTCAAAAAAGGGCGACGAGGTGCAAATTTCGGTCATGGCACTACATGCCTACAAAGTGTCGTGCTTCTGTTGCTGTTAGTGTGTCCGGAACACGACCTGATAGCAATTATTATTATTTTTTTTTTGAGTGAAGGTTTAACGACCACCATGAGCAACGCAATGGGCTATAAGCAGTCACCCGTCCCTAATTTAGGGTCACTGGTTCCAGGGAAGGGAGAGAGCCAGTGCCGTAAGACAAACACAACATCCATGCCTCACCGGGATTCGAACCCGGACCCCTTTTGGACGAATGACCAGAGGCCATCGCTTAGACCACTGCGCCAGCGGGGCGGCTAGCAATTTTTTGCTTACCTTAACTTTGAAATACAATAGCTCTTGAAGTTTCGCTAGAATCGAGAAACAGTTTATTTCAGCGTGTTCTCCAAATAATTCTCTACAAACGATGTAAATTTCATATTTTTGTGTTCAATATGTTTTGCGTTGCAAGCTAGGAAAGCAAGAGTGTCGCAAAATTTCTAAAACAGCAGCAGCAGTTACTTTTTTTTAGAATAGAGAGAAAATGACCAGATTCACGAATGTCTGCATGAGAAAAAAATTACGAGCATGAAGTACAAAAGGTATTGTGTGCGTCGTGTCGTGGATGTCAGTGAAGCTTGAGCTGTGTGCCGAGATCACTGCAATTATTATTATTATTTTTTTTTTTTATTGGAGGTTTAACGACCACCGTGAGCAACTCAATGGGCTATAAGCAGTTTTAGGGCCACTGGTTCCAGGGAAGGGAGAGAGCCAGTGCCCTAAGACCAACACAACACCCATGCCTCACCAGGATTCGAACCCGGACCCCTTCGGACGAATGACCAGAAGCCATCGCTTAGACCACTGCGCCACCGGGGCGGCCCACTGCAATTAGATACGTTTCATATGACAACAATAATTAGATTCTGGTTCCATCAGTTAAACATTTATATGGCAGATTGTCTTTCTTTGAGGAGCTAACCTCTGAATCTCAGAGCACAGCTTAGTGATATGTATGTATCTTAGGGTGGTCCTTATTTTTGAAGTTTCGAAATGTTGTTGTCTGACCCTCTTACGTTGTTTTACCATATAAAAAATTATTTTTTGTAAAGTTTCAGGCAGATCTGACTGTATTTAGAGGTAGCTCAAGTCAGTTGAAATATTCATTTACCGTATTATCCTTGTCGCCTGACCTCTCCATTCACCTTCTCTTGTCATATTTGACTTAAGTGTCAATCAAACACTCCACATAAATATGGTGATGTCTATTTTAATTTCATATAGTTGGAAAATTCTGCACAGTTCCAGAAACAAGCTTGCCTATATAAACCTTCAAGAAGACAATTCATGAGAGTTGTAGGGGCTGTTGTTAAGAAAACTGCTGTGGAATGCAGGGCATTCCCATTCGCCATGAACAGGATTGTATCAAGAAATTGGAGAAACTTCATGAAAAGTGGCTCAAGCTGAAAAAAAATTGCAAAAGGAAAACAAAACGTGTCTACAAGTGTACAAAACATGTCTACAAGTCCAAAGAAACCTATGCTTTGGTCTCTTAATGAAAAGGACAGGGTCGACGAACCTCTTAAATGCATCAAGCTGAGTGGCAAGATTTCTCGTGATATGAAGACTGACTGAAGATTTTGTGACAAAAACACTATGAATTTATTTAATCACCTTAATATCTCAAGAGATTATTCAAATTTTGATCCTGAAATGGCCAGCTTGGTGGCGCAGTGGTCTAAGCCATGGCTTCTGATCATTCATCCGAGGTGGGTCCGGGTTCGAATCCCGGTGAGGCATGGATGCTGTGTTTGTCTTACGGTGCTCGCTCTCTCCATTCCCTGGAACAGTGGCCCTAAATTAGGGACGAGCAACTGCTTATAGCCCATTGAGTTGCTCATGGTTGTCGTTAAACCTCCAATAAAAAAACAAACAAACAGAAAATGAAGACCAAAAATAATATTTATTATAAGTTGTAGAACAGCACAGGTGTCGTTATCCCAACTGCAGGGAAAAAAAAAACTTAATCTCAGATGAGTCAAGTTACAAGGAACTCTGATTTAAGTGATTTACTGATTTTCTCGGTGTTAACAATGAATATTATTACTTCAAGTGGAAATAATGTTCTGTTGTCTTTGATAGGCAAAATTAATTTAGATAAGGATTTGTGTTTGGAATTTTTCAGAGTAATTAATAAATCAGTATTTCTGCACTAATTGATGTATAATTTTATGATGTACAATATATGCAATCACAAGTAAAACTTTGAGCGTATTGAGCCACCACTAAATGTTAATTAAAATGGTAGAAATTTTACACACATTATTTTTTTACATTCGAGGAACACTTTTGGGAGGTCAGAGCATATAAATTGTTGAAAAAAAATATATATAGTATTTTAAGGACCACCCTAATGTACCTGAAAAAAAGTGACTGCACTATCAGACCACTGCAAATTTGAGTTTGGTGGTCCAACTTGACTTTCTGAGGTTTTGGATCAGGGAACTACCAAAAAAACTCAAACACTGCACTGTATAAATACAGCCTGTTTAGCTATTAGTTATCTAGCTAACATTTATCATGAAGAAAATATTCTTATGCAGCTGGTATGTTCTCCACTTTTCTAATTCTATCATTTAGCTCCTTATCAAGCATTTATACTCAGATTACTAATTGATTTAGATTTGTCAACATTGATCTTCATCCCAAAGTTTTCCTCATGCCCTTCTCAACTGATTGAGATTATGCATTACTTGTTCACACCCTTCAAAATTTGCATGAAGTCATTAACATACAGCAAAATACTGATCTTAGAATCACCCTACTTCAAACAGTCGGAACTACTTCCCTTGAAGCTTATCCATATACACATACCAGCCACTGGATTAGAAAATTTTATTCAATACCGGGTTGGACCTCCTTTAGCTCAAATTACAGCACCTATGCAATTTGGCATAAATTCCAGAAGGTGCTAGAGTGCATCTATGCCTACAGCATACCAGGTGTTCACCAGACAGTCCTTTAACTGGCTCAGATTTGACGGAAGAGGACTTTGCTCCCGGATCTGTTTTTCTAACACATTCTCAACAGGATTCAGATCCGGGCTTTGTGGTGGACAGGGAAGATGGTGGGAGTCACTGTCATGCTTGCTGAACATATCTTGTATGATGAGCAGTAGCATTATCGTCCATGAAACAGCTGTCACCTACTGGATAAAAAATCAACATTGCAGGATGGACTGATTGGTAACAATGTTCAGATAATCCTTGGAGGACACCCAACCTTCCAGCAATCAGGAGATCTATTCTGCACTAACAGAATGTTTCCCACACCATAACATCACCTCCACAATTTTGAGTTGTGTTTACAAGACAAGCTGGGTCCATTGGTTCAGGGGATCCTGCTAAACTCTCTGCTTACCGTTACTATAGAACAATGTGTACTGTGACTCATTGAACCAAGACTTTTTTCCAGCCTTCTAGTGTCCAGTTATGGCATTCCTGACACCACTGCAGATGGAACTTTCAGATTCTTCACAGAAATCAGTAGCTTCCGTATATGCATGCGACTGGCAATACTGATCCTCTTCAATTCCTTTGGCATAGTTCCCTGAAATATGGCTCGGGAACAGCCTCCATTGAATGCTTCGGTCAATTGCTGCACACAGAAAATCCTGTTTCTTTGTACAAGCCTTTTCAGATGACAACAACCTTATTCCGGACAGATTGTCATCGTGCTACAGTTACACCTCTTAGATAAACAATGTGGGTTATTTTTCCACTGATTAAATAAAGACCCGAGATATCTCACGTTTTAAGAAACCAGTCAGTTTTATAACATCGTCGCTCCAGCCAGACAGGCACCACAATAAGCCCTTTATTGAACTCCGAAAGATCTACTGACGAGCAGCAATGATAAATATGAGAAAGTAATACCCGTTATGAAATATTAGGTGTACAAATAAGTTTTGAAGCGTTTTTTGTGTGACGTATACCACTAATTTACATATCCGACATACCCCGCGTTGTTGTCATGGGACCATAACTGGTCCAGAGTATAAAATGTGACAGAAGTTTGTTTAACAGTCAAACGCACTTGCACATCGGTAGGTAAAAGATGACAAGCGACACTGCATTTATTCAACACTGCATTCATTACGAATTTCATCAAGGAAAAAGTGCTGCAAAAGCATGTGCATCGATTTGTTCTGTTCTGGGGGAGAATATTGTATCGAAAAGCACGTGGGAGTTTTGGTTTAGACAGTTTAAAGCAGGTGATTTTGGTGTTGGCGGTCGAAAACGCAGTGGAAGGTTGCACATGAGGAACTGCAAGCATTGCTGGATGAAGATTCGTCTCAAATGTAAAAAGAACTAGCTGAACAACTGGGGGTAACTCAACAAACCATTTCCAATCGTTTACGCACAATGGGAAAGATTCAGAAGGAAGGAAAATGGGTACCACATGACCTGAGTCGAGGAACAAGGATGAGTGTGCCATTGTTGAATAAACAACACAGAAAGTCTGTCCTGTGAAAAATCGTTATGGGTGATGAAAAGTAAATATGGTACGACAATCCCAAACGCAAAAAAACACTGGGTAGACCCCGGTGAAGCAACAACTTTGACACCGAAACACGATATTCACTCCAAGAAAGTCCTGCTGTGCATCTGATGGGATATGAAGGTTGTGTTCTATTATGAACTATTGTAACAGGGTTAAATTGTTACTGCTGATCACTACAAGCAACAATTGCTGCGATTGAAACAGGAAATCTGTCGGAAACGTCCATTCACAGGCAAAGGATTGCATCCCGTGAAATTACTGCATGACAACGCCAGGCTGCATGTCGTGAAATCGGTCAAGGAAACGCTATTGACGCTTGGCTGGGAAGTGTTGGGGCACCCGACGTATAGTCCCGACATAGCCCCTTCAAATTATCATTTGTCCCGATCAATGCAACATGGTTTGTCTGCTGTAAGGTTCCAGACATGTGTCGAAGTGCAAAAATGGGTTGATGACTTCATCTCATCACACGACGAAGTATTCTTCATAGCTAGAACCCGTCAGTTGCCCGACCGATGGCGGAAGGTGATAGATAACGATGGCACATATTTTGATTTGCAAAGGTATTGTTGTTTTCTCTCAAATTACATGTTGCATTGTCTTAAAACGCTTTAAAACTTGTTTGTACACTTAATAAAAACAAAAGAAACTGACGTCAGAATTTTTGTATTTTCATTAATACATATAGTAACCCATTTTTCAACATAATTACTGCCGGTGTTTAGACATGTCATATCATGTGACCAGTTTTTGATTACCTTCATCATATACCTCTGCCACCAGTTCCGGCAACCATTGTTACACTCAGTCTTTCAAATCATCATCACTAGTGAAGCGCCATCCTCGCAAAAAGTCCTTCAATTTGGTGTACAAATGGTAATCATGGGAAGACAAGTCCGGACATAGGGCAGATGATCCAGAACCTCCCATTTTAAACCCTGAAGCAGGTGTTTGGTCTGACGTGCCACGTGAGGTCTCGCACTCTTAGACAGCACACCGCGTGGCTTGTTTTGGATGGCCCTACACAGCCTTTGCTGTGTTCCACAATAGGTGTCAGTATTGATTGTTGTGCCTCAGGGCATGAACTCAAAGATCAAGAGACCTCTGTGGTCCCAAAACACTGTAGCCATGACCTTCTTTACCGAAAGTGTTTGCTCACACTTGTGTGGTTTCGTCGGGGACCAGAAATGGTGCCACTTAAGTGGCTGGCGTTTGTTCTTTGGTGTGAAATGGCTGACCCACGTTTCATCTCCTGTCACTATACGGCCAAGAAATTCGCCTGTTTGTGTGTAATGGGCCAAAAAATCAAAGATGCACCCATATGGTTCCTTTTGTGGTCATCAGTCAACATTCGTGGTACATCTTGTGCAAATTTTCTGGTAGCCAAGGTGTTCCATTATTGCGATTTCATGGAGCAGTGTGTGAGAAACTTCCGGGAAATGGGCATGCAATTCATCGAGTTTAATGTGACGCGCATGTCTGATGACATCAATGCATATCTGCCAACATTGGCAAGAGCCTTGTCAGTAGTAACTAGTATTATTGCGCAGTATACATAGACGCAGGAGAGTGGGAACACTGTGGAAAGAGGCGATTACGGAAGAAATCTTTGCTTCGTTCGACTTCCGGTTTTGGAATTTCCCCCTATTTTCAAGCTGAAATACAAATACTTATGCAGTAAAATGTTATTTACAACAATAATATGGGACAGAAGTAACATCGCGAGAAAAAAAGAAATTACTATCTTCCGTCTTCGAACGTTTCGTACAGATGGAATTCCGTCCTCCGACACCACCTCCAAATTTCTGTTCACTTGGGCGTCGATCATGTAAACAACCAAAATAATAATGGAAAAGGCGGAATTCCTCGGATTCGCGGAAGAATCTTATGCCTGAAGATTTCGAGGAAACTTACATTTTCACAAATTGTTGCCAACAGTTTCAAGCTGAAATACAAACATTTATACAATAATACTGGACACAAATGCAACATCTGGAGAAAAAACATTATGATTACGGCAAAAATTTTTACCCTTCAAATTCTCTTTAGTTTCGCATCGACTTGAGGATGATCTGAATGACAAAAAAAAAAAAAAAAAAAAAAAGAAAGCTGAGTGCTGCGAATCTGCTTAAGAATCTCACGTATATCATAAAATAATAGCAAAAGAAAAAGAAAAAACTTTAAAAGATGAAAATTCGCAGAATCCGTAGTTTTGACAGCGATTTCTGTAGTCAGACAACTAAATCCGTAGAAACTACGGACATTCCGTAGTAGTTGGCAGGTATGTCAATGACACGTTCCTTGAGGTCCGCAGTAATCAGCAATGGCCGGCCAGAGCACTGGTCAATCACACACATTTGCTCTCTGTCCACTAAACATCCGAACCCACCGCCATACCGATGATTTGTCCATCACCCCTTCACTGTAAACAGCCATAATCCGACAAATGTTTTCAGCATTCAGAAAGCAAATCACAGAACGCACCTCGTACTTAGGGATTTTCAATTGGCTTCACCATTTTAAACAAGCACAACACCAGTTCCAATCACCGCATTAACACAAAACTTGACATGAGGCTTGCCAACATCTGACTGAGGATGGGTGACCTTGACAGCCCAGCATGCGCCACCTTAAGTGCCATCCATGCACAAATGGGTATTACTTTCTGGACGACATATGTAGTTGCCCAGATCACACTGTGATGTACATGACCATGTATTTTACATATAAACTGCTTGGGTGGCATTTACGTACATCTTCACAAAGGTTTCTAAATTCAGTGGCCAGTACGTGTAGATCACAAATGCACTTTGTGTTCCCATTAAATGCAGAAATCTAGAAAATTATGAATTTTGATTACCACAATATCTGACGTATAATCCATGGATTATCTGTTACAAAAGTTATACATTTAGGCTCCACGGATAATACACAGCTTTAAAAAAAAAAAAAAGAAAATGCTTTTACGGCACTTTGGTTTTTAAAAAAACCTACATCACAACTGTCAGGAGAGGTCATACATTTGAAAAATTACTAAAAATGCATCAACAATATAAAATAGTAACACATTATGAAGGTAGAGGTCCCCAAACAATTGGAATGTGTGTGTGTGTGTTTACTTATGAGCATTTTGACAGAAAATACGATGCAACGAAGGCAGTATTATTTGCTCTTGCAGACGATTATGTGCTGTGCATACACAAGACCGGCCGATGACAAAAAAAGCTGAACTTTTTAACTGGGTGGAAAATTGGGACACGCGAATGCACGCTGAGCAAATTCAAATACAGCATATATACAATATTTAAGATTACACTAGCCATATGGAATTATTTTCTGTAAATTATGTAAGTAAATATTAAAGTGAAGCACATTATTATACTCACAACAGAAAAGTAGGAATTTAAGAACAAAATAAAATGAAATATTTTAAAAAATCAGATTTAAAACTTACATGTGAATTTTTACTAGCTAAATCCTGAGGTGAAAAGTATTTGTCTAGGAAAGTTAGTGAATTTAGTCAAGCAATTAGAAACTTGCAAGAATTTCAAACATATATCCACAGATTAGTTTTTAGTCATTGAAGAAGTTAATAAAGTATTTTTTAATGTAACCTTATAAAATGGCTTGCAAAATTTTTTGCTTGCATTGTGAATATGGTGACATGAATCTCCATCAATGTCAAGCAAGTGGGGAGATTTTCTCTGCCAAATTCTTGTTTTTAACCCTGTTTTTGGGCTTCTCATGACACATTCTTTTCGCTTAGCTTTCAAACAAGCAAAACAAATTCCTTCTTAGAAAGAATGAAAAAAAAAACGGAAAGCTGCGTCACGAACTTTTTAGAGGCTTCGGGCCGACGTAATATTGGCCCAAAGCCGTGCTTTTTTCCCCCACTTAGCTTTCAAACATGCCAAACACAATCTTCCTTAGAAAAAAAGAAAGGAAAGAAACAGAGTTGCGTCACAAACTTTGTTCAGCGGCTTCGGGCCGACGTTATCCTAGCCAGGCGCGTTGCTTTCTTTCCACTTAAGTTTTCAAACAAGCAGAACACATTCCTCCTCCTTAGAAAAAAAAAAAAAAGAGGTGCGTCACGAACATGGTTCAGAGGCATCGGGCCGACGCAATTTCCCGGCAAGGCGCCGTGCTTCCTTTCCACTTAGCTTTCAAACAAGCAACACAAAATCCTTCTCTTGGGGGGGGGGGGTTAGAACGAATTTAAGAAAAGAAAGCTGTGTCACAAACTTCATTCAGATGCTTCAGGTCTTCAGGTCGACGTAATCCCGGGCCACGGCGAAAGAAGCACGACAGGCATTTTTTTTTTTTTTCACACTTTTAAACAAGCAAAACAAATTCCACCACCTCAGAAAAAAAAAAAAAAAAAGACAAAGGGCTGTGTTACGAACTTTGTTCAGAGGCTTTTACATCGATTATTTACAAAATCAGTAAAACTTTCTTAATAACAGCGAAAATCTGAATATCCATAATTTTTTTGTTAGTCACCCGTAATTTTTGGCATTCTCCGTAGGAAGGGGTTTCACGAGAGCTTCGATTGTCGAACGATCTCAGAAAAGCGGGAACGCATTCGGGTATATTTGCAAATTACAAGAGAGAGTTTCTGGCGATGACGTCCTGGATAGAATCAAGCGGATAGAATGCAGAGTGGCAATTTCCCGCAAGACACGGAAAGGGCTGCGGGAGTTTCCCTAAAGCACGAAGTAGGCGGAGCTTCCACCCATTGCGCTGCAATGCTCAAGTGACTGACATCCCATCCATTGTTGACAGCAGTAAACGAATTGAGCTCCTGACTCCACCCTCCAATATTTCTTCTTGCCCCCCACGTCTGCTCCAAAAACAACTCTTTCAGCTAGAAAGCGCTTAGTTCTTTTACTCCACAAAAAAGCGGAATTCCGTTTTTTTATTTTTCTATAGAACGACGACCCCCCTCCTAAAAAATCCTGAAAAATTTCTCTTCATTTTTGCAATGACCTTGAGAATGACCAAAATGATGCCGAAAAAAAACGGAATTCCGCGAATTCGCGGAAGAATCTCATGTATGGCTGTGGGAAGCTCAGCATCACACACGTAAGTGCCACAGGTCTAACTTGGGAACTGTACACAATGGACCATATCCAAAACTATGAAACTGTCAGGTCAAACTATGGAACTGAAGTGATGCTGAAAACACTCATGGTTTTTTAGCTCTTTATTCACTTGAAAGTAACACAAAAGCACTTAAAACTTAAAACATGAATTTTTTTTTAATAAGATAATTTTTTCCTGTTTCTTTGGACTGCTGGGTCATTCCATGAATCATGCCTTTTCTGTGGGAAATACGAGTGGGATCAACATCGCAGGTGCGGATTATACACAGATACTTCCCCCTTCCTTAATTTCATGGTCTGCAGATTATACAAAGGAAAATACAGTACTTTGAAAGTGAAATGATTATTGCTGAGAAGCAAATGTTTACTTAAAAGTCCTTTTCAGCTGACTGACTATGACAGAAAAAAAAAAAAAAAAAATCATGAATGTCAGCATTAAGTGCATATCTTTTCTTTTCCTCTTGAAATAAACTGAAAAGCAAAATTAATTGCTGTTACTCAAACTCACCAGCTGCGAGAAGAAAGTCTATCACATCCCCTCACATAGAATGAACAGGTTCTTTCAGACATAGCTTCAAAATTTGTGGGTTTCTTGGATTGCAACTGAACAAGTGAATTTCAAACCAGTTATTTTTGCACCATCTGTAAACTTACTTCCAAATGAAATAAATAAATAAATAAACATACTTTCATAGGAGGAGGTTGCTGCCTAAATGCTGCTGGTTGAGGTCTATCCTGGATAGATTTGGCACGACCAGTCTGCAACTGAGCAGTTGTTGTACTTGCAGTGACTGAAGAGGCTAGATTTTGCTCAGGAACTTCTGTCTGCCATTCAGATTTTTGCTTATCAAAGAATCTGCAAGTCATAAAAAGGAAAGGAAACAGAAAAAATGAATTTATAACACAGCTAAGTCATTATTTCAGGAAAGAAATTACAATCAATCACAATGAAAGCATGTGCTAATTAATAACAAGGAACTGAACACCAACTATACTTAAAATAGTATAACTATACTAAGAGGCGTGATGAAATGAAACCCGATCATGCAGAGTTATGTGGACCAGCTCATGGGGAACATGAAGACGTTACAGCTCGTGTGATAAGCGCAGACAAATGAACAAGCAAGCACGCATTCATTCTCCTCGCATATGTGGTTTGTGCTGCAGATCGTTGACAACATGGCCGGTGTGATTCCGAATTCATCCAAGGTGGATCAGCAAGCACTGATTCAGTTCCTAACAGTGGAAGGATGTTGGCCAGTTGACATTCGTCGCAGAATGCAGGCAGTTTATGGTGACAAATGTGTGTTGAAGGCAACAGCGATGGACTGGGAGTAAATGTTTCGGGAAGGACGTGAGGAAACGAAAGATCTTCTGCGACCAGGCCAGGTGCATGGTGTTGTGACAGACAAAGCCATCGCTAAGATT
Organism: Macrothele yani; assembly: GCA_039090855.1. Taxonomy (NCBI): domain Eukaryota; kingdom Metazoa; phylum Arthropoda; class Arachnida; order Araneae; family Macrothelidae; genus Macrothele; species Macrothele yani. Next base: position 33,546,779 of record CM077021.1, read on the forward strand.
GATGCAGCCATACGGGTGGACCGTTGTCAGAGCTTAAGTTCGCTAGCAGAGTAATTCGCTATGTCATTTGGGACAGTTCAAACAGTGGTTACAAAAACACTACAGTATTGGAAGGTATGTTCACAATGGATCCCATGGATGCTGACCGACCACCATAAGGCAGAACGCATGGGTTAGAGTTTGAACCATCCGCTGCGTTACAAAGTGGAGGGTGAAGCATTTCTGTCACGCACAGTAGCAGGTTCATGGTGCCACCACTTTGAGCCGTCCAGCAAACCAGCAAGCATGTAATGGAAACATCCTGGATCACCAAAACACAAAAAATTCAATTCACAGGCGTCCGTCGGTAAGGTTATGCTGACCACATTTTTTTATCATGAGGAAGGACTTTTGCTGGTGGACTTTAAAGAGCCTCACATGAAGACATCAAGAATAAGCGACCTGGCATGCTTTCGTGTGGTGTGATTCTGTTGCGCGACAATGTTTGTCCGCATATTGCGAACATTGTGCAGGATGCGTCAGCACGGAAAGGGCGGGAGGTTCTGCACCACCCAACCTATAGCCCTGATCGGTCACCATGTGACTTTCATTTGTTCGGACCCTTAAAAAAATCTCTAAAGGGACAACGATTCCACTCCGATGCAGATGTCATGGCTGCAGTGACCAAAAGCTTCGAGGAGCAACTAAAATCCTTCTTTGTGGACAGTGTCTCCCCAAGCAGTCTGATGTGTGTTGGAATGCCTATGGTGACTTCTTTCAACGAACACTGGTGCATTCTTGCTTCCTTATATATTGCTTTGTTTAATTCTGCCACACCTACAGATGTACCTTTTCCTTCATCTTAATTAAGCCCCTCAAACTTGTTTCATTTGATCACGCCTAATAGTAATCTAAATTTATGTCCTATGCCAATAAATTCAGATTACTGGTATAGATATACTGTTTTAAGAATGCAGGTATAATCTGGGCAGAACTTTCCATATACAGGGGTTCATCAAAATAATGGAAACACTGTTTGTGGAGAACTTTTTATTAATAAGGTGTAGGCCTACCTCCAGCTTTCTGAACAGAAGCAATTCAACTTGGAATAGATTTATACAAGTCAAGAACATGCAATAATGAGTTTAAGACCATTCTTCCCAGGTGTTAAATATGTCCCAGCTGTGCCAGTGATGTTGGAAGTGGAAAGTGCTATCTGACCTTTCGCTCAAGATATTTCCACAAATGTTCATTGAGGTCTGGAGATTGAGGTTGTACCTCATCCTCATGCTTTGCACACCACAACTTGAAACATTTCTCACAATGCACGAGTGCATTATCTGTTTGAAACCAGTAACAGTCATTAAGGAACAATGCCCACAACCAGGCCTCAACAAATCCTAGGTCGCCCAGGCGTCTAAAATTCTGGCTGTTGCACCTAATTTTAGTCTTATTTGAAATTTCGTAATTTGCAGTAAATACTGTAATTTCTGTTGTATAATCCATAGATTATCTATTAAAAAGTTATAAATTTAGATACTGCGGACACCGGTAAAGGAAAAAAAAAAAAAAAAAAAACGATGCAGTGTTTAAAAAAGTCAGCGAGGTAATTGTCAGGAGAGGTGGTGTTATTGGGAAAGTACCGAAAATGCAGTAACAGAAAAAATGTAATGTAACAGCAAAATAAAAGACCGCAAAGAGATAGTAAGAATATATATATATATATTGTACTTTAGGAGCATTTTTGACAGAAAATATGACGCAAGGAAGGCGTTACTATTCGCGCGTGCGGAAGCCTACGTGGTGTGAGAATCCGCCACTCTCAGGAATCCCGCAAAGCTATTCCGTAGCATGTAACCTTTCTGCAAATCGCATTGTCTAGTTTTGCTGCACTAATTGTGTTAGTTAAGAACTTTTTTTTTTTTTACATTCGGTATTCAGTTAAAAGGTATCCAGAAATAAGACAATGCATGTCCGCAATTTCAACGGACTTTTTAGTGTAACTAATGAACTATGGTACTGCAACAGCTAGCGATTTTAGTTCTTTATTTACTTAAAAGTAGCACAGAAGTACTTCAAAATGACGGTTACTTTTTCAATAAGACGATCATTTCTTTCTTACATCTTTAGATTTCTGAGGCGGTCCTGGGAATCGCAGTTTTCTGTCGGAAATTACTATTCAGGATTAACATGATAGGTGCGGATTATACGACTGTCATACATGCCGATTATTACAGAATGTCTGTAGTTTCTACGAATTTCGTTGTCTGACTACGGAACTCACTCTTGAAACATTTTGTTGAAAAAAAAATGTGTGTGTGTGTATGTGTGTGTGTGGGGGGGGGGGTCATTTTCCACCTGGGGATGGTATTTTGTTTTAAAGCTTTCGAAAACAAACAGTAGTTAAACGGAGTAAATATAATTTGCCCTAATCGTAATTTTTTCTCCCGATGTTGCATTCGTTCCTAGTATTCTTGTTATTTATCATTTTATGGCATATATGTTCGAATTTCAGCTTGAAACTGTAGCCTAGGCAAGAATTTGTGGAAATGGAAGTTAGAAGACGCCGCGAAAATTTCCTACTAATTTTGAGGCACGAGATTCTTGCGCAAATTCGAGAAATTCCGCCTTTTTGCTATTTTTGCTATTCAGGAGGTTAATGCACAAGTAAACAGAATTTGAAGGGAGTGGGGGTCGCAGGAGGACGGAATTCCATCTTTACGAAACTTTCGAAAACGGAAAGCCGACGTAGTTCAGATTTTTTTCCGTAATCATAATTTCTTTTTTCTCGCGATGTTACTTCTGTTCAGTATTTTAAGTATAATTTTACTGCATAAAGTTTTGTATTTCAGCTTGAAAATAGGAGAAAAATTTCCAAAACCGGAAGTCAGACGGATTTCCCGTAATCGCTACACCCCTCCCCCTCGCGATGTTCCCACTCTTCAGCGCTGTTAAATGCTCCCCACCCCTCAAGTTTTTGTATTTAATCTTGATAAAGGAAGAAGGAAATTCATGAAAATGGAAGTGACGAAAATTTGTAAAAATTGATGCATGATGTTCAAAAGTATTAATATTCCCAAAGTTACACCATTTATCTAAAATAGTTGAAGCTTTGATATCATGCACTCATGGTCCTCAGACTGGTGGTTTTTATCAGAGGGCATAAAAACAATAGAAAAGTGACAATGAAGAAGTAGGGAGAGAATCATATCAGCAGAAGAAAAATTAAGCAGTGGTGCTGTGAAGTTGCAGAGTCAATAAAAGACAAACTGACAGTAGTACGCATTCTTGCTGTCTGTTTTGATTTTTCACCAGTTAAAATATTCAGCTACCCCCCCCCCTCTTCTTTGGTCTCATCTTCTCCTTAAACTGCAATTTTAGGGGCAGTATGATCACATGGTAAGTGGAGGTTCGTGCACTGCGCGTTCACTTGCTTGAATTTCCTGTCTGTCACGCATCGTGGAATCCTTAACGCATCTTACTGATTTTTACTGGTGGAAGTTTCGAACCTCTCTGGGGAATCAACTTTGTGTTTCGCACGTGTTAGGTTTGTTTCATTAGAGTCCTTGTTAATTGTAACGTTTTGTTGAGGCGCATATTTGTTTTTTTTACAAAGAGATGGATCATTTCGTAAAATAGTCCATGTATGCCACGCAATACTAGTTATTAGTAACAAGGCTGTTGCCAATGCTGGCAGGTATGGACATCGTTTTTCTTTTTGTAAATATCATGGTCTGAGACATACTGCCGCAGATTAGGCGAAGGAAACACTTGTTTTTCTCAGAATTTCACGATCTACAGATCATATGCCGCAGCAGATTATACGTGGTATTTTTTTTTCCACAGCCTTTTGGATTATACACCCTTGTGGATCTCACTAAAAAAAAAAAAAATTCTGAATTTTATGGTTTACAGATTACACGAAGAAAAAAAATATATGGTACTTTGAAATAATATGTACAAAATATGACATCCGCAAATTGTATTTTAATAAAATCAAAATCTGAAATTTTAATTTTTGAGATCGTCTACTGAAAGAATGAAAAAGAAAATTATGAAGCAAATTGGAACTTTACACTTCAGTGGTTTGAGTAAAAAGAAAAAAAAATACAGAAAAACTTTTTAGATATAATTAGTGATAACCCAAGTACGTGAGCTTCACCTATATGATATTCTAAGTTTCCAATAACATGCTGAAATGTCATTTTTGACATAAAACATGTGTGTTAGAACTTTTTGCCACGTCGTCTCCAGGTCTCCATGTATGGCATAAAGAGGAAGCTGACTGATAACTTTAAAATCTCTAAAATCCTTAAAATTACTGTAGTTCCTACTGAAATAAAATATGATACAGCAAATACGAAGTGGGCGAACATACAACCGAATTGAAAAAAAAAGATGAATTGCAACGAATTGGGATATAATAAATTGATGTATTATATGATGTATTATCTTTTTTATTATATCCCAATTCGTTTAAATCCATTCCAATTCGCCTAATTTTTTTTTTTCAATTCGGTTGTATGTTCATTCACTTTGTATTTGCTGTATCATAGCAGTATGCCATTATGTCTTAAAAGAAGTGTTTGATCAATGCATCCTTCCAGTGCTTTCGTATGGTGCAGAGACATGGACCTTAACTAAAAGAGACATACAAAGGCTGCAGACAACTCAAAGTAGCATGGAGAGGTGCATGCTTGGTGTAACCAGGAGAGATAAGAAGAGGAACTCTTGGATCAGAAAAATGACAAGAGTGGAAGACATCATGATCAGAGTAAAATCCCTGAAATGGCAATGGGCTGGACATACTGCCAGAAGAACAGACCATTGATGGACAGTCGAAATTTTAGATTGAATTCTAAGGGACAGGAAAAGACCCAGAAGACCACATGGGAGATGGGTGGATGGAATTCGAAAGTAAGCGGGAGTAACATGGAGGAGACTGGCACAAGACAGACCATTGTGGAAGAGGCTTGGAGAGACCTTTGCCCAGCAGTGGATTGATAATGGTTGACAATGATGATGATGATTTCATTTCAGTAGGAACTACAGTAATTTTAAGGATTTTAGAAATTTTAAAGTTATCAATGAGTTTCCTCCTTATGCCATACACGGAGACCTGGAGACAACATGCAAAAGTTTTAACACAAACAGAGAATCTTTTCATAAAGGACTCGTGTTTTTAGTCAAAAAAAAAAAAAAAATGACAACAAATATGGTTTACGACTTTTGTTCCAGCGTCATAACCAAACATGTTTTAGTCCATGCGTTATTGACTTCATTTCATCTGGCGCCTAAATTTTGGAGCTGGCTCCTAGATCTAGAACATATTTGTTGAGCCCTGCCCTCAACATTGGGTGCAGGTGGTCTCCAAGAATGGATTCGTATATTGCAGATATCACACGACACTGCAGAATAACAAGCCATGGTACTGTATCCAACAGCATCAGGGATCCACCTCTATGCTTTGCAGGCCATACCAAACAGCCCGAGTGGTAAACTTCTGCAGGTTATCACCAGACATACACTCTACCACCAGTGGCAGAAAACAATTCAAAGCAATAAGAATTGTGTACTGAATTGCCTGTAGTTTAGTGGCCTTCCATGTAACACCTCCACAGAAAACTTGAAAAATTACATCGCACTGGAGCGGGAATCGAATCAGCATCTCCCAATTTCCATTCGAGCATGCTATCAGTTACATGAAAGACCTGAAAACTACAGGCAAATTCGGTACGCAATTCTGATTGCTGATCCAGTGAATTTCCCACGTATTTCTGAAGAATACTTCTTTAATTTCTGTAAATGTGAAGCACGATTCATCACACCACATAACATAATGCCAATCTTTAGCATTCCAGTTTTTACATGCTTTGCACAACACCTTAAATGTTTTGTTCCAGTGGTGTTGGTAATCAGAGGTTTTTGGTTCGCAGAACGGCCATAAATACCAGCATGATGGAGTTCCAGATGAACTCTTATAATGGAAACTGGATCATTCCGACTGGTGTTCAACTCTGCTGCTATTTTCGGTGCCATTAACTTGTGCTTCCATTGTACAATCCATGCCAACGTTCACCTAATCCTATCTGGCATCTTCGTATGGCATTCACAAATAGCACGTTTGGAGTGTCCTTTTTGATAGATAGTCATAATCTTCAATACAGTTCCTCATGCGGCACCTACTATTTTTGCCATTCTAGTCACTGAAGCTCCTGCAAGACATGAACCAATGATCATGCCTTTTTTGAGGTTACTAAGGTCTGACATGGTTAACAATTACTCCACAACAGCTGTTTTTCCTGCGATAGTGGCACTGCTATGTGATAGTCAACATCGTACTGCACCCGTTTATATGCCTCGTATTGTGGGTGACGTCGTCTCTCTGACCTGCTCAGGGCGCGTTGCACACACTCCCGCCGCAGTCGGTGTTTCCATTATTTTGATAAACCCCTGCACAATGTTACAATTAAAACCCACAAACTGCTACTATCACTTCTTACCAGTCAGAATTAGACATCTCAGAGGATACTAAGCAAAATTGGTTTAAAATTCAAATAACTAAAAATTCTTGCAATGCTTCATAAAACCTAATATTTTCTTTGAATCTTGAAAACCATGAAAGAAGTAAATTATAAAATCTCTGTAAAATGGTACATCCACTGGGGCAGATGATATAACAACTGAGGTGTTGAAGTATGATGGTGATAGTGTTATTGATTTGGGTAGCTAAAATGTGACAAAATGTTGAAAGTTACTTGAAAGCTGCACACAGTCATGGTGATGAATATCCTGGGAATGGGGATTATAAGGTGGTTTCCTATTACCTTCCTCATTGCAGGTTGGGAGACAACCACCAGAAATGGGTCAAGATGTCCAGGGCAGATTTTAGAAATCCATTCACATATGAGATAGGATCCAAAAGTTCCCGGACTAGGTCAAGTCCACAGATAGAGTTACAAGTCCACTGAAGCACATCCTCCTTCAAAATAAGATCCTCTTGCAACAACACACTTCTGCCAATAGCTCTAGAGCTCGTCAAAGCACTTTTGGAACCCATTCTTTGCAATGTCCATTGCAGCGAGCGATGTATTTTTCACTTCTGTGCTCGAAAACCAAGGACTCTGAAGCCATGTCAGCCCAGGGAAGAGGTGGAAGTCGCAGGAGGAGAGATCAGGTATGCAGAAAATTTCACGGCCCAATATTTCCCCAGAACACAATTTTTTTTGTCCGAAATTTCCCCCAAAGCTGTAGCTGATTTTCATACAAGTTTAAGCGATTATTAGAGTATATGTTGATGATTAAAAACTATCCTTAAAGCCTACTACTTAAAAATTTGAAAAAAAAAAAAAAAAAAAAAAAAAAAAAAAAAAAACTAATATTTTTTCCAATGAATAAATAAAAAACAATCTTACATTGATGGGTGACGTCAGTTGTCACCAAGAAATGGCAGCCTTCCCGTCTCTTTGTGAAAGTTGTCAATCACCTTTGACGTCTTATACACCTTGAAACGAGATGAAGAAAACCGTGTGAAGTGGTATCTTTCACAATGGAAATGCCTGTTCTAGGATTCTTGTAAAAGTTGTGAAGCCCTATGAACAGGTGTGGGAGGACAACAGTTCTTATTTTATGAAAGAAACTCACGAACGAGGAGCAACCTGTGTGCCGGTGCATTGTCGTTCAACAGCACCCACGATTGATCACACCACAGTTGAGGCCTCTTCTTGACAGAGCATCCTTCGAGGATAAATTCAAAATGAACAATACCCTGGACGTCGAAGATCTCTAGCACGATCTTGCCTTTGCTGTAATATTGGCAGAATTTTTGCTTGCATGGAGATGATGGTGATTTACATACATGTAGCTGATGCCCGCCTAGTCTGCGGGTCAAAGAGGAAGCACCATTTTTCATCCCCTGTTATGATTCTTTTAAGAAATTTGTGGGTCTCGGTCAGTGGCGGTTACAAGATTGCCCACCATTTCCATCCGTATAGGCAACTGACCTTCAGCTACCATGCGTCGGATGATGTGTTGACACATCCAGTGCATCTCCAGATCAAATGTTAGTATCCGTTGACACATAGTCTCCGATATCCCAGCAGCTTCTGCTATTTGCTCAATCATCTGTTGGTGCGTATGATGACTGCAACCTTCGTAATGTTTACACTCGTGTGAGCTGTAACTGGCCGCCCGCTTTGTTCGTCTTCAACGTCCTGTCTGCCTCCTCTGAAGCGTCGATGCCAACAGAATGTTTGTGACAATGACAGGGTGTTTTCACCATAAACTTGCTTCAACATCTGGTAATTTTCTGTTGGACTTTTGCCCATGCGAACATAAATCTAATAAGTTATCTTGCTGCTCAAAAAGACGCCATTTTTCATCAATCGCTGAACACTGCAAAAGTTGCTCACAATACCTGGATGTATTGCAGTGAGCAAATGACATAGATGAACAAAACCAATTTCCCTGTGAGGGGGATAATGTAACATAATCCAATAACCATCATGGGTATGCGACATGTACTTTGCCGTACAGGAGCAGTCCAGAAACTTTTGGATCCTACTCCATATGCATGTTACTTTTACAGAAACCTTGAAACAAATTGGCAATGGGAATTGAACCCTTAATGAGCTACCTACCCCACAGTCACAAGGCATATGCCAACTGCACCACACACAGGGCCATAGCTTACTCTGAGAACCGGCAGGTTGGGGGCCCTCTGCATTCCACTACAAACTACAGGGTAATTCAAAATGATTGCCCTGATTACAAATGACAATAATGTTTTTATGAAGATAAATAGACAGCTGATATCCCTACACAAGAAAGAAGGAAGTTTAGAATTTTATTGGAACCTATAGTTGTGTTGCTATGGTGATGTAGGAAGGTGAGCTGCCCATGCGCCAAAGCCAGTGGGAAGAAATGGCGACCGCAGCAGAAAAGGTGTTTTATCTCCCAGGTCTCTGGACCTTACTCCTTGTGACTTCTTTTTTGTGGGGGTATGTCAAAGACCATGTGTATGTGCCACCTTTGCCGAGAACACTGCAAGAACTAAAAATGCGTATTCAGCTTGCATCAGCATCAGTGACTACGAACATGCTTCATAATGTATGGCGTGAAATGGATTACCATTTAGATGTTGTCCACATGACCAAGAGGAGTCACATAGAACATTTGTAAGGTATAGAAACGAAATTCTAAACTTCCTTTTTTATTGCGCAACAATGTGATCTCTGTATCTACGTTCATAAACCAGGTATTGTCATTTGTAATCGGGGCAACCATTTTGAATTACCCTGTATATTTTTCACAAATGTGGATGCAAGTTTTGCTTTGTTTTTTGCTGCTTTTGTTAATTTACTTTATTAATAAACAATTTCTCCATGTCAAACAGTAAAAACACTAAATTTAATACCAAATATGAAAAAAGGAGAGATAGAAAAATTGAACTCTCTTGAAACAGGACTTGAAAATTTTCTGAAAAGTTACATGCTCAGCTGGGCATGTGCAGAAATTAGTTTCCTTCTCAGGTAGTAAAAGCTGGATACCCAGGAAAATTTATATTTTAAGATAACAGACCAGAACCCTCATTTTTTTTTTTTTTAAGTTAAAAAATTTGATGAACTTTTTTACATGTTTTGCATTTTCGTTTTAAGGATCTGTTCAAAATGTTCAATGCACAAAAGCGTGTAGCTCAAGTTTTAAGATGATGATGATGATGCTGAAATTGGTATGAAATGTTATAATAATTGGAATTGGTATTTGATAAATTTAGTGATTTCTGCCATGTTCCTTTTGTTAAAGTTTTTGACTTTTGTCACTAAACACCAGAGGCTAGTTCCATCAGAGGTATACATTCCATCACAGACTACAAAAAACATTTGGAGCAAAACTACATATGGTTCCAATTTCTGGACCTTGAGCATAATATAATTAAAGAAGTGATATTCTTCTGTCCTTCGCACTCTGTAACAATAATAAAACCTCCGGCGATTAGCAGTGAAATGAAATACATGTGAAGACTATTTTTTTCTTGTAGTAAACAATTCTATTCCAATTTTTTTCATTCTTAAATTTTACTTGCCCAACTGGAAACTAGATTTTTTATTTACCTACCCAGGCTAATAATTTACATGCCCCAGACATCTCGGGCATGGTATTTTTCAAGCCCTATGAAATATTGAAAAAATAAATAACATTCTCTGAATTTGCTTGAAGGTGGTTTAGTTCCGGTTCCTCATTGCCAGAAGCAAAATAACTCCTAATTAAAATGGAAAAAGTATTTAGCATTTTAGTTGAATATTCTGGTTGTTTTCAGTGGATCTGTGCAATGTCATAGAAGAGCCATTGATGTTGTATTTTGACTCTTTCTACTCCCCTTCTTATGACTCCACCTTTAATTGCACATTCTCTTTTGCTGGAGGTTGGAAGAAGACACTTCTTACTGTGGTCAACAGCAAAATCCCCTCCTCTCCCCACTCAAAAAAAAAAAAAAAAAAAAACCTGAGAGACCTTAGATTCTCCCCAACAAACCCTTCTCCCCCACCCCCACAAAATGGATCATAAAACCACTGGTACTTACAGCAAATCAATGAACATGAAAAAAAGTTGAAAATTTTTTCTTACCCTCTCACACTCAACCGAAGATTTCCCTCCAGTACTAATTCCAAAGCCTAGAGGGATACATTTAGCTAAAACATTCCCATGACACTTATTTGTAGGTATTTAATTATGAGGAAATTTTGTAACAACAGCTTAGCATTTCATAGCCTCTTACCCAGTAACGAACAGTGTTTTAGTCCTCAGTGCAATTATGCCTTCAACTTCACCTTTTTTTAAAATAATTTATTCATGTTTCTTCAAATTTTACACTCCTACACACACACAAAAAAAAAAAAAAAAAAAAAAAAAAAAGGTGTTTCTTTTTTGACCCTTATACCAAAAAGTCCTGTGCCTATGTGGTAGAAAATTACTGGCACTGCTCTTCCTACTGATTCACATCATGAAGTAATTTCTTTTGAGTTATCTATCACTCGCCCAGTAGCGTTTCAGGTTTTGCTTTCTTATAAAAACAGGAATGCAATACATGAATAAATGAAGTATTTATGCTTATAATGAAATGCAAAGGTTGTTTTCATAAACCAACAATCAGAGAATTTACAGCAATGTCCGTTTCTCAGGGAGGGAGGGCTGAGACCCCTCCAGCTCTGACTACACAGGTAGTATTTCTTCACTGGAAATATAAATAAGGTTTCAACAAAAACACAAGAAAATTGTACACATTAAATTTAAAGCAAAAAAAAAAAAAAAAAATTACTCAGGCTTAAAGTTTTCATCCTCTTCTTGAAGTTCTGGCAATTTTGTGAGTCCGATTTCATTTCTTAAGGTGTCTATGAGCTCTTTTAAAGGCTTGTATTCTTGATGCAAATGCTTGGCATTTTCTAAATGCTTATTGCGATCTTCTTCAGACTGCTTAATGACACTCTCCATCTTAAAAATAAACAGAAAAAAAACTTTACATTTAGTATTACTTGGTGACATGTATCTTACAATATATTCCAGTGAAAACATAACTATCTGGTTCTATAGTACAACCTCATGAGTTTTTCTGACCATTCATTTCCACCTAAAATGCTTTTGGCAGCTGGGTATCTGACAAAATCAGGTTGTACCAATATAAGTTGCTCAATAAAATTAGCAGCGGGGCTGCTGCGCGGAGAGTTGGGTGAAATTTTGAAGGAGTGGTATCTACAATCTACAGTTTTTTAAGAAGTTTTTTCCTTCGCCACAGAAATCCACTAATGCGTAGCCAATGGCATTTGCTCCCAAAGTCCAAAACAAATGCTCTCCCTAATCTCGCTCCACTCCCAGACCTAGCTGCAGAAGAATTCCATTTACCAACTTGTAAGTGTAATTAAAGCTGCATATATGATGGGTTCCATTTCAACTCAGGCAGGGTTGCACTATCATAGTCTCAGATTTCGCTAAAAAAATTAAGGGGTGATCCTTGATTAAAATAAGGAGACCTACATATTTTTTCTTTCGGCAAGAAATTATTTTCTCTTTGAGATAGAGGGTTTTAAATCTTGCACTGTCAAACAAGCTCTCTAGAAAAAGGTTATTTTTCCTAACTTCAGCGAGTCATTGCAGCGAAATTAAAAAAGATATCATGTTCTGGCATTTTTTTTTTTACATTGCGTGTATAACGTATAATAATATAGGATGTAGGATGCTAATATTCTTTACACAGCCTATGATTAAAAAAAAAAAAAAAAAAAAAATTTTCTAACAGGTTTGGATGGAGTTTTTCCTATACTCGTTTTTTTGTTAAAGACATACAAATGTGCACTTTATTTGCAATTTTTTAAATGGCTGTGAAACTGCAGTTTCCACGTTTTGGCAGAGTTAAAAACAGCCGATTTTGAAAAATCTCTAACTTGGCACGATTTTCTCAAAAACCCCATTTTTTAAAATTCTGAAAATTAAGTCACTGTTTTGTTGTCAACAGGAGAATATCTGTGTAAATTTTCATGCACCTAAAAATGCCCGTTTCCGAGTTAGACACGTTTGAATTTGGTTTGAAAGCCTAGGATTATGCCTAAAAACAGTCTTGAAAGAAAAATAACAACAAATAAATAAAATTCTTGCTGCTCCACTAAGTTGAGTTGCAAAAAACAGTTCTTTGTTTATGTATATATTTAAACATCACATAAGAAACTACACTGCTGGCCACCCAAAATGCAGCACCAAGAAGGACACGAGATAGCAAAGCCAGATTTACTGGACACATAACAACAGATACAAAGATGAAACGATTGAGCTTACAGGCCCGTGCGACTTGCGGAACACGCAGACATCAATAGCTCTTGGGGCCCCCATGGCTGGCAATAACGGCCGCTACATGCTGCGGCATCGAACGAAAGAGGCTTTGGATGTGGGCTTGGGGTATGTTGGTTCAGGCTGCTTCCACATGTTGCCACAGTTCAGGCGTAGCTGCAGCTGGTGCTTGCCGGGCCACTCGGTTGCTGATCAGCGACTAGATGTGTTCGATGGGTGACATATCGGGAGAACAGGCGGGCCACGGCAGCAGTGACACCTGGTGGGCCCTGAAGAATTGTTGCATGATGCATACCACGTGCGGGCGCGCATTCTGCTGTTGAAACGTGGCCGCTGGCTGGTCCTGCAGGTAAGGGAGGACTACAGGCTCCAAAACTTCAGAGATGTAGCGGTGGCTGTTGAGTGTACCGGCGATGCGTACCAGAGGGGTGCGGGTGTCATATTCAATTGTGCCCCAAACCATAACACCAGGCGATGGACCGGTATGACGATACATAATGCAGGCGTCATACAGTCTCTCGCCGCGGTGCAGCCACACACGGATCCGACCATCGTGGTGTTGCAGGCAGAAGCAGGATTCATCAGAGAAGACAATGTCGTGCCATTCCGTAGTCCAGGTGCAGCGTTCAACGGCCCACTGCCGCCGCACTCGACGGTGGTGTAACGTCAATGATAATCGGAGCAATGGGTGCAGTGCGACAAGTCCCTGCTCCTGCAGACGACGCCGAACGGTACGTGCTGACACAGGTTGTTGCGCAACACATCCTAATTCCTGCGCTAACGTTCGTGATGTGGCGATGCGAGCTGTTAATGCCCGCCACACAACATGCCGGTCCTCTCATTCGGTGGTGTGCCGCGCCTGCGGCAATCGCTCACGTCGGTCCGTCCGTCCCTCCGGCACCCACTGAATCCATACTCGCCTCACTGTGGCTGGATGTCATCCCACATGGGCGCCAATGTCATGGTACGATAAACCGCTGTCACGATAAGCCACTATTCGTGCTCTGTCGAACTCTGAAACGTGCTGGTATGACTGCCGTATTCTGCGACGAGGCATCAAGAAGCTTACCCCGCACAGGTCCGGCAGCACAACACACTTCCACTACTTACACCCCGCCTTCTGTGCACCCTTCTTATAGTGCTTCTCGGTGGCGTGTCGGGCATACATGATTTGCATATGCCCTGCAATGCTAATCGTTTGCATGTCCTCTCGCGGGCGACGCATGCTGCGAATTTCAGGCCAATCAGATGCTTCCTTCTTGGTGTTGCATTTTGGGTGGCCAGCAGTGTATAAATAAGTAGAGAACTATTCTTGTGAAATAATTTCAAGAAAAAAAAATGTGGGTACTCATACTGTAAGTAATTTTTGAGGGCTAAACAGCCTCGTGTTTTTCTGGGAGCTGCTTACTGTAGACCACTGTCAGAACAGCAGTCGCTGTTATGTTATAGCTGCTAAAATTAACTTCTGTTTTTCGTAACAGAAAAAGATTTGCACAGGAGAGTTTGTCCTCTGTGTATGGGGAGAGGGGGGCTAGGTGCAATGCTCTTGACCTCCCTGCAGGGCTCCGACCCCTTCTCTTGAGGAGGTCAATGCTCTTGACCTCCCTGCAGGGCTCCGACGACTTAGACCGTCTACCGTCTAAGTTAGGGTACCAAGAGATAGTATACCAAATTTGGTGGTTCTAAATTCAAAACTGTAGATTTTACGAAAATTCTGTGTGCAGGCCCCTTGACTCGGGGCTCCAACCCCTTCCAAAAACCATCTGCGGTCTAAGTGAGGGTGCAGTGAAACAGTATATTATGTTTGGTGGTTCTAAATTGAAAACTGTAGATTTTTATAGCAGAAATGCAAACAAACAGACATTAAATTATATATATATATATATTAGGGTGGCCCAAATTACTCAACTTCTGAAATGTTTAAGTCTCACCCCTCAAAATTGTTCCAATTCAGGAAAAAATAATATCAGTAAAATTTTATTGCAATTGAACGATAATAACACGTGCCTCCAGCCATGCTTTTACAGGGACAGCTTTTGTTTTCCCGCCACTTAGGCTTTTTTTCCCTTCTTAAACTATCTCACTGTTAGCATAATGCAAGGTTCTTGGCAAGATGCCAAAAAAAAAAAAAGTTTTGAAGCTTCGATTGCAACAGCTGCACTTTAACTTGTGGCAATAGCAGTTAAAATTTCATAATACCAATGCAAGGGTACAATAAAATACTTGATAACTTGTACTATTCATTACTGCAAGAAAAACTCTCTGTGCTTTTAATGAATAATTAAACATTCCAAAAGATGATACTGTGCGTTATTTGTGGAATCTTTTTTTTTTTTTTTTTTTTTTTTTTTTTTTGATTGGAGGTTTAACGACCACCGTGAGCAACTCAATGGGCTATAAGCAGTCGCCCGTCCCTAATTTAGGGTCACTGGTTCCAGGGAAGGGAGAGAACCAGTGCCTTAAGACAAACACAACATCCATGCCTGACCGGGATTCGAACCCGGACCCCTTACGGACGAATGATCATAGGCCAGCGCCTTAGACCACTGCGCCACCGGGGCGGCATTTGTGGAATCAACAAATGGAAAACAAATAACAATCTCACTCCATTTTTTTGGCTACAGTCTCCTTCTTTGCATCAGGATATCGATGTCTGTAGTCAGTGACAACTTGCAACCGAAATTGTTTCTGGTCTTCATTTCTTGTTAGTATTTTGTTGTAGTCCTCTATCAACTTAACCCCTCTTTCAGCTGTGTCATTGACCAACTTTAATTGATGCACAACAACTGAGGCTTTCTTAAACACTTCACTTTCAGGCCAGGATTGAGGAAATCTGTGTGAATATTAAATCTTTCAAAAAACTGTTTGCTGTCTTCTGAAATGAAGTCCTCAATAGACTTATCTATTAGTCCTTGAATATCATCATTTTTTAGCATGATTCGCTTGACACCCTTTTCTTGAGTACCGTCTTTCCCTAGATTCCGTACCATTTTCATTTTAGTTTCAACAGATAATCCTTCATCGAAAAAAGCTAAAGCACAAGCTTCTGGGGATAAATACCATAAATGATTTTTGAATTTGTGAACTGTGATACGAAATACCTCTAGATCTACAGATTCATACTCAACGAGCTTTTTCATAAATTGTATGTCATGGCTGGGTGCCTCTTGGGCCAAAGTTGCTCTGAACCAAGCCTTAATATATATTCTTACAAGAAATATGCATATGTCAGAAATGCCTTTTCTTCCCTTAAAGGTAAGTTTAAATTCATCACGAAACAGAAATATTTTAAAGTAATAAAATGCTTTTGCCATCCATTGCGCGTGATGGTATGCTCCTGGAGCTCGAAAAGATATTTCTTGTGTGTTGTTTCCAATGAAAATTTCTGCTAACTCTTAAGAATTCTTTATAATCGTCTCGAGGCTATCGCATTTTTAGGTGCTGCATTATAACAGGTTGGATTTCTGTTATGTTTGAACATAAAAGTTTTCGAACATTTTCATCTTCTACACCAGACTTGAAATTTTGTTTATTAATTTTCGGCCATGCCTGTTGAAAGCGTTTGAAAATTTGCACATCTGGACCTGATGAAGAGGGCATTTTCAGCTGAAAAACACTTTTAAGTATGATTTCAAATATATGATGTCTACACGGAAGATATAAAAGATCTCATTCCAACATCTGCTCTAAAATAATTGCCGCTCCCTTTAAATAGCCAAGGTTGGATGCAGTAGTGTCACAGCACAACGCTTTTACCTTGTTCGTAAGCTCCCAATCAGTAAGTGTTTCATATCCTGCTAAGGCTTGTTCTTTTCCAGTGGAGCCTTGCAACTGTGGTATCCGCAGTATTTGTTCTATATTTCCACTTGTAATTATGACCGGAAGGCGCTCAACCATCTGAGAACCGGTAACAGCTGGCAGTAATTTTCCATCCCAATGAACGACAGCTGCTTGCAGATCAGCTTCTTTGAATCGTTCCTTTAATTTTTCTGCTCTCGCTTGACGTAAACGTTGCCTGCATCGTTGAATGGAAGATCTACTTATTGATAGTTCATGGACATCATGACCTAATGCTTCATCTGTGGCCATTAAAATGTGAACCGCATTCCTATCACTAACTTTGCATTTGTCAAAAGTGGTTACAATTTTTTAAGTTATAACATTACAAGTTCCATACATCTTTCTTTTCTTTTGCTGTGACATCCCGATTGAACACAATGGAATTGGCTCTTCGTCTGGGATCGATTCTTCATCGCTACTACTTGAACATTGCAGTTCTATAACTTCTCTTGCTGTTTCAGCCTCTCCTATGCTTTGCTGTAACCTTTGAATTTCTTTGGATCGTCTTTCTCCTGCTCTTTTTTCCCCGTTCAGCCAATTTTACATCAATACCACACAGAAAACTGGGCAGCTCTTTTTTCCTTTGATTTATTAAAAACATCTTATCTTTTTCAATAGTTATCATTTCTAAGGCATTTTCATGGGCAATATCGAACAGATCATCCAACTTTGACACAAATAACTCTTTCCCTTTTTTTAAAATTTTACTAGATATCTTTGCATTTTTCTGCAATGATCTCCAATTCTCGTAAACAGTTTCTAGTTTTTGAATGCAATAATATTGTTGTCGTGCAGGAATATGTGCTTTATTCCAGAAAATTAGCACCTCTTGGATTGTCAGCATTGCACTTTCTCGAAGAATTAATTGTACCTCACACAGGTTAAAAAACATTACTCCCAGCACTTGTCTATTGGATGGGAGCTTGCTTCCAACAATCTGGGGCATGTAATGTCCAATCAAATAAACCAAAGTGTCTTTCCTTAGGGAGTGCTTTGAAAACATTATGTAGCAGAGAAAACTTAGCAAGTAGCATGGTGACAATATGTCTCAAAAAGAATCAAAAATTTTTTGCTGCCGCAGTAAATGCAAAATATAATGATGTATTGATGTATCTCAAACCGTGAAACTTTTTTCGCATTGCAATGACCATATGGCGTTGAAGACGTAGTCTATAACAAACCAGTTACATTGAAGCTTTAATCAACTAGAATTTCCGAAACACAACTGAGATAACAATGCGTAGTACAACGCTTACAGCTTGTTTTTTGGCATCTTGCCGAGAAAGTTCCATTTGGCCTTCGCGGGAAGCTAATGCACGCAGGAGACTCGCGCTTTAATAGGCCCTCTGGAGGCACGTGTTTTTATTTTTCGAATGCAATGAAATTTTACAGGAATTACTTTTTCATGCAAGAGAGAGAGAGAGAGAGAGAGAGAGAGAGAGAGAGATTTATTACCCCCCCCCAAGATCTATTTCTTGGCATGTTGTCGCTCAGAAAGGGTGAGCTGGACGAATCCAACCAGGGCCAGCTCATCCAACACTCTCATTCGGGGTAGAGAATACTTTGCGCCTGAGAATTTCCCAAAATGGAGCCTCTAGAACATGGAAAATCGTAGGCTTACGAACCAAATTCAAACGCGTCTTACTCGGAAATGGGCGTTTTTACGTACTGTACATGAACATTTACACATATATTCTTCTGTTGACAATAAAACAGCGACTTAATTTTCAGAATTAAAAAAAAAAAAAAATGGGTTTTTGGGAAAATCGTTGGCAAAGTTAAGAGATTTTTCAAAATCGGCTGTTTTTTAATGCTGCCGAAATGTGGAAACTGCAGTTTCACGCCATATAAAAAATTGCAAATAAAGTGCACATTTGTATGTATTTAACAAAAAAAAAAAAAAATGAGTATAGAAAAAACTCCATCCAAACCTGTTAACTAGAAAAATCGTAAAAAATGTAATTTTTTTTTAAATCACGAAGTTTGCGATTTTTTAAAATTTTTAATCATAACGATGTGTAAAAAATATTAGCATCCTATGTTATTATACGTTATACACACAATGTAATAAAAATACCAGAACACGATATCTTTTTTAATTCTGCTGCAATGACTCGCTGAAGTTCGGAAAAATAACCATTTTCTAGAGAGCTCGTTTGACGGTGCAAAATTTGAAACCCTCTATCTTGAAGAGAAAAATTTTCTTGCCAAAAGAAAAATACAGGTCTTCTTATTTCAGTCAAGGAACACCCCTTAATATATTTTTTTTAGAGAAATCTGAGACCATGATGGAACAACCCTGCCTGAGTTTAAATAGAACCCATCATATACTAAATGCTAGATCATATTAAAATCACAGTTAAAAAAAGAAGAAAATTCAGAGCCAGAGGCAGAACTGTAATAAACATTATGGAGCCCGAGCTCACCCAAGCCCATCTTCAGGCTTTTGGACTTGGGCTCAGCCCATCTCAGCACAGTAGTTTTAGATATCTTATGCAAGTAATCACTTTATATGACTGGGAGTAACAAATGAGATTTAAGTCAAAAAATGTCAATATCAATTTTTAAATTACTATCAGTTATAACAATGACCACTGAAAATGATAGCTGCACAAGAGATGACAGATAATTCAAGCAGATACTATATTCTGAAGTACTGACCTTGAACAAGATAGACATTTACAAAATCAGATATCTGGGATCAAAGAAACAATATGTTTTAAGGCAAAAGAATTTATGGTAAACAAAACAGATGCCAAAATTTTGTTGAAACACCATTTTTTTTTTTTTAAGTACTGTGGTGTACTACGACATGGCTGAACATTGAATTGTGTATAGGGCTGAGACTATTTTTACCCTATCTAGGAATATGCAGTTCAATAATAACATGGAACAGCACTTTTAGATATATATTGGAAATATATACAGTATATATACACTGGTGTGCAAAACTTGAGGACAGACATGGGGAAGGATTACCTCATCATAGTAGCGTTCACCGGTTACAATACCTCTTTCCAGTATCTAGGACTCCATATGTCCTTCAATCGCAATGCCTCCCCATACAAGAACACAGTGGCCGCCATATCTATCTCTTTCCCTGATGTTTTCAGGCCAATACGGAGTGCCTACCTCACACCAGATTAGCTTACGTCCAGAATCACCAGACAGACTATATCTACTCTCATCAGCAAAGGGTACCATACCCTACTGTTCTGCTCTCCAGTCCTTATGTTCTCTGGACTACGGTAAACAGCGTCTCCGGTGAGCAGTTGTTAATGGAACACAGCGTACTGTTCGTCAGGCAAACAGTCTACCTTTGTGTGGCCTCGCCTGACCACTGTAAACCATGATGTACATCCTGTGCTCATGTTCAGTTGTTTTACAAGGTTACTTGCTGTCTGGTATCAATCCCTCTTGGCCTGTAAGAGCAGATAGCAGTCCTCACTGAGGGAGATTTTTGGTGGAAAGACCACGCATGCAATGCGATGCTATAGGCGATACCTAACTCTTGGGCGACACTTATCACAATTCACCCTCCTTGAGCCTCCCAATTATTCAACCATGAGCACAATCAGCAAGATGTTCTTGATGGGCCATTTCACTGTACGTAGTGCGATAAAAAGTTCCGAGACTAGGTACGTAGCACGCCAACAGATGGCAGTAAGCGGATGCGCGAACAGCATTCGAGGGCAGTGACCTTCGTTAGTCACTGTACCGAGTCGCGTCATTAAATGAACATTGGGAGCTGTGCTACACGATGTTTGGTGACCATGTGCAGAACACAGCTGCGATTTCGGTATGGACTGCAAACTAGAGCAGTGAGTGAACACCAAATTTTGCGTCAAACTCGGCAGATCGGGAACAGAGACGCATGAAATGTTGCAGCGGGCTTATGGCAATGAAGCAATGAGTTGTGCGAGGTGTTTTGAGTGGCACTCGTGCTTCAAGCACGGCAGCACTGGAAGACGACGAGAGGTCAGGGCGACCGTCCATGAGCAAAACCCCCCAAAATGTGGATGAAATTGGGGAAATGGTGCACGAGGATCGTCAGAGAACCATTCAAGACATTGCTACCATCATCAATGTGTCACACGGAACAGTGCAAGAAATTCTGACGTCGGTTTTGAACACGCACCGCATTGCTGCAAAGTTTGTGCCAAAGATTCTGAACCCCGAACAGAAGGCCCTCCGTGTTGAACTCTGTCAAGATCTAACTGTTGAACTCCCGAAGATGAAGATTAACTCTAACGAACTCCCAAAGATGAACCTGAAGCTCAAGGGTCACCGTTTTGAAACCGTGGAAGAGATCCAGCGCGCATCACAGATGGTGCTTGACACGATTTGCAAACAGGACTTCTAGGGAGCATTCCAACAGTGGCATAAACGCTAGCAGCAGTGTATCGCTGCCCAAGGAGACTACCTGGAGGGAGATCATACCCAGACTTAAGTAACGTAAGTACTTTGTTGTATATCGGCCTAGTCTCGGAACTTTTTGATCGGACCTCGTATCTAGCACACAACAAAGACAATAGAATGTCTGTAACACTTATGCATGCTGTCCAGTGACATCCATCCAACTGATGTCATTGGACTGTGTGAGCACATTTTGTTCTCACGTCATGCTTCATTATTACCCATGTGCTGTTGCTGCTGTTACCAGACACGATCCTGAATTAATGTGCGTTTGGATGTTGCTGCTCTTTACAGCATTATTTTACTTTTTCCACTTTGTCCTTGAGTTCAGCATACCAGTGTATCATGCTAAGTTTGTCAGTCACATTTTTGTGTGTGTGTGCAAGTGCAAAAACTAGATTACATTTTATCTCATGGGATATGTCACGTTTAGCTACAACTCTGTCGAATGCAGTAACTTTAAACGGTAAATTTGTAGTTTAGAGTACTAAATTATTTGCTTGAAAATTTTCAAGAAAAAAGGATATATATATTTTTAATTTGACTTGTATGTAATTTGACTTGAAATGGTGAAAAGATTTCAACTTTGCAACACATTTTAAAGATTTCTATCATAAAATTTACCTGCAAGTACAACAATGTAAACACACTGTGGCGAGCTTACCCCCAGAAGCGCTGCATCATCGAAATGATCTTCCGCTCGTGCTGCGGCAGCCATTTTATGGGCGTAAAACAACAAGACAGAGCAAGCCTTTGCATCTTACAACAATCTGCTTTCTCTGGAAAAAGAGTTCTAAATTTCCATTATTGGCTGTAGAAACGGCGTTACAAACTCAGTCTGGCTGCCCCTGTGGTGCAGTGGTCTAAGTGCTGGCTTTTGATCATTCGTCCGAGATGGATCCGTGTTCGAATCCCGGTGAGGCATGGATGTTGTGTTTGTCTTACGGCACTGGCTCTTTCCCGCCCCTGGAACCAGTGACCCTAAATTAGGGATGTGTGACTGCTTATGGTGGTTGTTAAACCCCCAATAAAGAAAAAAAAAGAAAAAAAGACTCCGTTTTTAAGTGGATCACAACCCCCCCCCCACCACAAAAAAAAACCGATAGTGATCTTCGTTTTGGCAGATCCACAAAATCACAAAATGTGAGCTGCAGCACAACTTGAAGTTCATTGCCCCCGCTGAAGTGTCAGATGGTGTTGCGGCGGTACTGGGGTAAGCTCGCAACAGTGTATACTTGCCATACTTGCAGGTAAATTTTACAGTAAAAATCTTTAAAATGCGTTATAAAGCTGAAAATTTTCACCATTTATTATCAAATAACATACTTTAAAATATGTATATAACTTTTTCTCGAAATTTTCAGCCAAATAATTTAGGACGCTAAACTACACATTTACCACTTTAACTGCAGCTCAGGTACATGGTTTCTGTCACCAAGACCATGCCAGAAAATTCAATTCTGACATGATGGAGTATGACATGAATTTCAAGTCTTTAACAGAGGAATGATGTTTGCAAACAGTCCACTGTAATATGAACAGCAGACGGTAAATGATACATTGGAGAAAACTGACCAAGCTGATGAAACGAGTTATGCCAACTGTGAAGTTTGGTGGAGGAGACATCATGCTCTGGGGGCTGCTTTTCATGGTTGGGGAGAGGCTCCCTAGTTCCAGTGCCCAGGAATTTTAATGCTGTGGCCTACACAATGACATTCTCAACAATTCTGCACTCCCAAGCATTATGGTAACAGTTTGTTGAAGGCCCTTTCCTTTATCAACAGAACAATGATCCCACCTAGTGAGGTCCTTGCATTAATGGTTTGATGAGATGGGTGTGCAAAAACTTGACTGGCCTGCACACAGCCCAGATCTCAACCCCATGGAACACCTTTGGGATGAACTGGAATGCCACACTGCGAGCCATGATGAATTTTCCGACATTGATGACCGACCTGGCTAATGCTCTTGTGGCAGAATGGAAGGCAATTCCTGCAGCAATGTACTAAAACCTAGTGGAAAGCCTTCCCAGCAGAGTGGGCCAACTCATTATTAACTCCTTTCCTATTACAGGAAGTTTGTGGATATGCAAGTGTCTAGATACTTTGGATCAGATAGTGTATATTGCACATTTTGTTTGACTCCAGACAGACACAATACAATATGCAACTGCTGTAACCAGGGCTTGAAAAATATTTAAAATGTTACATGCCCAGCTAGGCATGTGCAAAAAAAAAAAAAAAAAATTACCTGCCCAGATAGTAAAAATAGGATGTACAGAAAAAATTATCTTTTGAAGTAAAAAAAAAAAAAAAAAAAAAAAACTCACTTTTTTAGGTTAAAAAGTACATACAATTAATGTTTCTTAGCAACTTGGTACTCCTGTGGCCAAATGAAACTAACATTTGGAACAGAACATGGTATTTCCCCAATGTCTTTAAGTAGATCACTATGAGACAGTTACAGCAGTGATATACCCCTGGCTGCAACAGTAATACAAAATTCTTATGAATGGAATCATGAATGGAATATGGGATTACACCATACAATACAAATTTTGAAGATGACAATCCGTTTTTTGGTGTAAACATGACAAGGATGGTAAGTCAGATAATATCCGAAAACTCGAGACTTGGTTGTTCTGGGCGGTGTAGTGGTTAGCATACCGGGGTGCTATCTGGGGAGACGCGGGTTTGATTCCCGCTCCACGACAACGAAATTTTCAAGTTTTTGGATATTATTTGACTTACCATCCTTATCAAATTTACACCAAAAAACGTATTGTCATCTACAAAATTCTTAGTTTGCAGTGAAATAAAAAACGACAGGTGAAAACAGTTAATTTTATTATGGTAGCAAATTTGGCATGCTGATTTCTTTTTCCAAATCTAGTTGCCCAGCATGGGGAACTAGATCACTTTATTTTACCTGCCCAGGCCAACAATTTATATGTTCCGGGCATCTCTGGGATGGTATTTTTCAAGCCATGGTAATGATATACACCGAAGTGCCAGAAAAACTGGTACAGACGAGTTTATGCAAAATACATAGCAACGTCACCTATGCGCGTACTCGGTTGCGTCATCCAGTGCGTATATAAAGCGATAGACATCCTTGCCAGCTGTCAGAGTTGTTTTCGGCAAGAGAATGACAAGTAATAACAATTTAAGCGATTTTTAACGTGGTGTCATAGTTGGCGCTCGTGAGATGGGCTATAGTATTTCGGAGGTAGAAACGAAGTTCGGATTTTCACGGACGACCATTGCAAGGGTGTACCGTGACTACAAGAATTCCGGCAAAACCTACAATACCAGTGTGGCCGTAAAAAGACATTGGGTGAACGTGACCATCGTCGGCTGTCAAGAATCGTTTCACGCGACAGGCGTGCAACACTCTCGCAGGTATAATCGGAATTCAATGCTGGAGCCTCAATAAGCATCAGCGTCCGGACTGTGCAACGTACCCTGCACGATATGGGCATTGGAAGCCGATGCCCAACTAGAGTCCCCTTGATGGGTGCACGACACAGAGCTATGCGCCTCGCTTGGGCACGGCAACACCGCCACTGGACACTTGATGACTGGAAACAAGTAGCCTGGTCTGACGAGTCGCGTTTCCAACTGTATCAGGCAGATGGAAGGATTTGTGTGTGGTGCAAACCCCATGAAGCCATGGATCCTGCCTGTCAACAGGAAACTGTACCGGCTGGTGGAGGGTCCGTAATGGTATGGGGTGTGTTTAGCTGGACTTCACTGGGACCCCTGGTACGTCTACAAACGTCTGTGACCGGCCAACGCTATGTGCACATCCTTTCTAACGAGGTACAGCCGTTCATGTCCTGCATTCATGCTGATGGGTTGAGCCTGTTCCAACAGGACAATGCAAGTGTCGGGAGGCCACATTATGGTTAGAGGAGCATTCATCTGAGTTTGGGGTGTTGCCATTCCCACTCAAGTCCCCATATCTGAACGTGATAGAACACATTTGGTAATGTGCTATCGAACACAGGAATCTGAGACCTCGGAATACACCCGAATTGTGGAACGCTCTGCAGGAAGTATGGTGTGCATTGCCTACAGCATATTTCCAGAGGCTAGTGGAGTCCATGCCCCGTCGTATTTCTGCAGTCCTGCGCTCACGTGGGGGACCTACCAAGTATTAGACTGGTGTACCAGTTTTTCTGGCACTTCAGTGCAATCTGTTATGTGTTTTAAACTATTGCCCTGTACTACAAAATTTATAATTTTTAAAGTTCGACTAAAAACCATTGATTTAGACTTATCAATATTTATCTTTATCCAAATTTTTCAAATGACATGCTTAACTGATTAAGATAATCCTGACATTTGTTTACACTGCATTGATATCTGAAACTAACTTACCTCTCTTGAACAGTTTTTCCATATAGATCACAAACAACAATCGGGGAAGTTTACATTCTGACCTTCCTCCACAGTTATTTCAAATTATCTACCAGTATTTCCTACCATCCTGATTGTTGCATGGCCCTTGGTGTACAGGCTTGTGATAAATTTCAATATCCTGCATTTCACTTTGTAACTGTTTAGAACGATGGTCATTCAAAAAGTAACAAGATTGATTTTGCATGGGGCAGAAGTGTAATGCAGTAAACATACATACTTTCCAAGTATTTTCCCTCTACCTAAATGCACTGGTCCCACCTTTTTATCCACTTCTGGAAGGTGTGTTCGAAGCCCTTTCTCGACATGTGGTTCAGGTTACCCATTACAGCATTGTTCAGTATTTGATGCAAACTGGCAACCATGAAGTTGTTTGTTCACTTAAGGGAATAAGTGGAAGTCGCACAGCAGCACCAGGTCTAGTGAATATGGAGAGTGTGCCACCATTTTGATGCCTAGATCTTGGATAACCTGCTGGGTAAGCAAAGCACAAGGTGCAGGGGCATATCTTGATGCAAAATCCAACCAGTTTGTGCATATTCTGGGCATTTTGGGAAATTTGTTTTCTTTGGAGGACCTTTGAGAACTTCAGAATAATAGGCACCAGTAAAATTTTTCCATTGTGGAACAACACGGTAATACACAATTCCCTTTTTATCAAAGAACACCAGGTGCACGACCTTCCCTGTACTTGCTTGAACCTTTGCTTTCTTGGATTGGTGACTGTGGGTGTTTCCATTGGGTCCTCTGTTGTTTTGTTTCTGGATTGAAATGGTGAAAAAATGTTTCGTCACATGTGATGACTGGATTAAAAAAATGTTGCTCACATCATAGCCGGCACTTCCATTGGCGACAAGTGAAAACACGAGCGAATACACTATGCAGTACCTACACTGGCATGCAAAACTTAAGGACCATTCACTTTTTTTTTTTTTGCCATAGCTTTGCAATGAAGCAGCCTGAATAGATGAATGGCATACCACAGAGACCTCAGTATGTACCAAACGGGGGAATGAACAAACACATGTGCAAAAATGAATACAAAAGTGTACACTGGGTACGTTATGCAAGTTCAGCAATCGGGAGATTGTTAAATGATGTTAGCATAGTGTTGGCAATTGAAATCAAGAAATAATAAACTATATCTGTACTTACAATATTCGTAGTGGCTGTCAGGGCTTCATATGTACGCCTTCAAAGAATGTGAACTTTTTTCAATTGTGAAGTTTAGAATAAAATTCATGATATTGTAAAATCTGCACCAGATAAAATTGAACAAGATTAATTTTTTTACCTTCATTGCAAAAAAAATCATCTTGTTCAATTTTATCTGGTGCAGATTTTACAATATCATGAATTTTATTCTAAACTTCACAATTGAAAAAAGTTCACATTCTTTGAAGGCGTACATATGAAGCCCTGACAGCCACTACGAATACAGGGATCATAGCATACTTCTGGAAAATTTTAGGTGGGAATTTTAGGAATTTTTAGAAAAATTTTAGGAAAATTTTAGGAGTGTATTTCAATAAAAACTAGATGTATATTTGTATACATCTAGTAAAACAACTTTGTATACATTGTAAAGAGTTTGCTTCACACCCTTCAACCATATATACTGATAGACTGCGCATGACATCAAAATTTCTGGCTCCAACATAAAATCACATGACATCAGTCAAAAAGATGGGTTACACCTGCTGTGCTTATGGTTGCTCTGAGCGATATAGTAAAGGAAGTTCTATGATTTTTCATGGGTAAGAAACGAACTAAATACCTAAGTCAATAAATTTCAATTACTTAACCAGAAACTTGCAGCTATTGATATAAAAATATAGTAACTTAAGGAAAAAAAAAAAAAAAATGGAATGCATGTTCCAAATTCTTCGCAAATGTTCATCACATTATAAATCACGAAATGTAAACAACCCGATCATGCATGTATATAGCTCATAAGTAAACTTACCTGAAGAGTTTTCATTATATATGAGGCGCATTCACATAATTCACAGAAAACACTGAAGTTCTGCAGCGTAAATTAGTAATCATAACAGCATTTTTACACGAAATTTGGAGTCTGATGATGACGTGCCCAATGTTGGAGCCATGGCGGCTTTGATGCAGCTATTGCCAATGCGCAGTCCATTAGTATATATGGTCAAAGTTCACACCCAAATTTTTTGCATAACGTCTAATGTCTAAAGTTTAAGTATGATTTACTTCTAATGTTCAGTTCTTATCTTTTCACGTGTTATTATCATATTCAAGTATATTTACCAAATTCAAGTTTCACTTTGAACATTAATATGCTGTTGAACCAGAAGCAATTCACGATTTTCACAGTAAAGTTTTCAGGTTTCACATTAAATTATAATATCCTAAAAAGGTAATTGAAAACCAAGAACTATGTACAATTGTTCACTGAATTACTTTTTTTATATTATTGTTTTAACCTTTTCCTGATAAGCCTATCTTTTTCTGCTTCCACCACAACTAATTTACTTTCAGTTTTCTTTTTTCAGCTGAACCTTGTATGATCAAGTTAGAGGCAACTGCTATTTCAACAGTATTTTGTTTTTCTACAGCTTTTCTCATTCTTTCTGTTCCCTCTTGAATTACTGCTAGGGAGGCTTCTTTATCTTTTTTAAGCCTATTTATTTCTGCATCATTTTCTTTTATTTTGTCATCAAACTCAGCTTTTCTTTTTTTCTCTAGCTGCTTTACCTTATTTTCCCTCTCTTTCTGCTTCCTTTCTTTTACCTTTTTTGATTCTTCTTCCTTCAGCTTATCAACATACTCTTTATAAAATTTATGTGAATCACGAACACTATTTAACAAATTTCTTGTTATGGGAACTTTACTTACACATCCATAGTGTTTAATGGCCCCTTTAACTATTCTTAATGATGTTATAGTTGAGTCTTTTAAGTTAGCCTTATCCTTCCTTAACAGAGCAGTGTTAACCGAAAATCCCCTTTCTGCATCAGCATTACCATGAGGTAAAACTAAAATTGACTTGATGAGTTTAGCAAGATTTGAGTATTTTTCTTTTCCGCTAGAGTCTTTAATACTAAATATATTACGCCAGTAATGATCAATCCGCACTGGAATATGCCCTTCCTCTGAAAATTTCACTAGTTCATCTAGAGTTGGCTTATCGCAATTTAAAAGTTTCCACTCTTCTCTTACTCTATCAATTTGTTCCTCAGAAAGATGCAAAACACTTGAAATTCTGGTTATTTCCGAAAGTCCTTCAGTGACTGAAAGTTGAGTTGACTCTTTCTTTGGTTCTTTTACCTTTAAAACTTCTATGTCTCTTAGCTTTTGATTGCAGAATGGCAAATTTGACTTTAAATATTTTGTGGTTGCAATTAGTGATGATCTTACATCTAAGAGAAATAATTTCTGCCTGGTCTCCTGAACATTCCTGAGGAGATTTTTTGTCTTCATACCAACTTCTAACTCCCCTAGTTTTTTCCATGAATTTTTGTTTTCAAAATCTACATTCTTTAGGTCTTCTCCAAATTTCCCTGCAATAACATCATCTTGGATAAACTGAGCCATAACATTTCTCATTAAAGTATTTAAATCAGAATATAACTGGTGTATTTTTGGTTCTTCACTCTGATAACATAATGAAAACTTTTCAAAATTTTGGTGTGAAAATGAAATTAATGCTAAATAGCAAGGAGTAAGCTCATTTTTCAGGAAACAGTGAATTCTTTTATACCTTGCCGAATTGCGTAGTTGTTTTTCAAATATTTTTTGAGATGGCAAGAAGTTTAAAAAATATTCTGTAATATTTAGCCATTGATCTAAGAGCCTCTGGGCTACAGAACCAACGGTTAACCATCTGTTGCTGACATGACGCAAAAGAAATTTGGCTGTGACCAATGTTATATCCTCGACAGATTTATAATCCTCTCGTCTTGCAGCACTACTCTTTAAAAAGTAATGCATATCAGTAGCAAATTTGTCAAAATCTATATTTAAGCTTGTCAAAAAATTTTTAAATGCATTACTAACAACATGCAGGTTGCAAAAACCTAGTTTCAAAGATTTCTGGCCTGTTTCTTGTTTTACAACTTCATTGAATTTGCGTAAAAAGCACTTATTTACATTTGGGCTGTCCATGGATACACAAATAATTCTGTTCAACGAAATATTGAAGGATGATAACACATCAAGAATTTCTTTTAGCAAAATATCTGCTGTTGCATGACCCAGAAAAACGCTTGTTAGGTATCGGCAAGAAACTGAATTTATTTCTGAAGACCAGTACCTGAGATACACATCCAACTGCCGTTTCACTTGTGTATTTGTAGTTTCATCAAATGCTATAGTAACCTTTCCTGGGCTACTAGATGCAATGTCTTTTTTCAAATCCTTTTCAAAATATTTTGACAATCCATGTGATATCACATAAGCAACTTTTTTTCTTTAAGTTGCATTTTGGCTGCAATAGCAGAATCAGGAAACATTTCTTTGAAAAGTTCAACTGTTTCAGTGCATGAAACAAAAGACATATTATATTGTCCTTAGCAACTTTCATAGCCCATAATGCTTCGGCTTTAGCCAACTGTAAATCATGACTCAGTACTTCACTAATATTTGTTTTGGGCTGAAGATCCCGTCCTCCAAAGGCTTTCACAGGATGGACTTATTTTGAAATTTACTTTGAAATTTCTGCAAATGTTTTTTCCCTTTATGATGCGCTTTTACTTGTGAAAAGCCACTATTAGAAATATTGAAAATTTCTGAACACAATATACACTTAGCAGAAAATATTGTTTCAGTTGCAGAACACCATTTCTTTCAACTTCACTCTGTCCAATTCTTTGGCGAGCCACGCATCTTGAAATTTCGTTTTGGATTTAGGCATCTTAAACACTTGTATTACTAACCAGAAAATGAAAGGGAAGTACAAAAACACGTTCCAATATTGCAAAACCAGACAACTTCCCGAAGTTTGGCTGCGAGGATGTCAGAAGACAGAAAAAAAAAAAAAAAAAGCAAGTCACCACTAGAGAACTGAACCTGCACACAGCACAGAGAACACCATAAAAGACGCAAAACCAGAAACTATCATACGCATCTCACGCAAGTTCAGTCAAAGCGAGTCGGAGCCGAGATACATTGCGCATCGAAGGTCGCTGTCGCCGACGCACGACCGAAGGTCAATGATCACGTGCTCTACTGCCTGCCACGATAACACTCAGCTACCATCCCATCGTCATTACCGGAGGTTACGGAAGGAGACCACATGTTTCCTCTTTGCTTCCACCCACCTGCGGTTTACAATAACAAAACATCAGCAGAAAGAGGAGGTTCCACGAGGCATGTCCAAAAATAAAGTACGATCTTCTGCGTGCCACGGAGTTCGTCTGCAAAGCGCAAACCAGGGGTGAAAATGACCCCTCCCCTTTTCCCTTAGATCTCTTGTTACTCTCGAAAACTGTCCGAAGGCACAAAAGTGGAGCGCCCGCCCCGAAGCAAGTGCATCTCGATGGCGTCATTTCCCCTCCCTTCAGCAGCACAGCATATAGGCTGTGTTTCTACAATAACAGGTCTTTTTACCTTACCGTAATGGTAAATTTATTGGCGTTAATAACGGTTGTATTTTTAATAAATAAGCTTACGAAAATTTTAGGAAGAATAGCAAATTTTAGGTATAATTTTAGGAATTTAAGGAGGGTCACAAAATATTAGGAATTTTAGGAGGAATGCGATCCCTGCGAATATTGTAAGTACAGATATAGTTTATTATTTCTTGATTTCAATTGCCAACACTATGCTAACATCATTTAACAATCTCCCGATTGCTGAACTTGCATAACGTGTGAAACAGTAATGACGGACATTTAATGTCAATCAAATTACACTATTGTGGCCACATAATTGTATGTTCATCACGAATTGGTGAACTTTTAACAACGATACAGTGTACACTGGGACTTTACTAAGAAATGACTGTAAAGCAGTACACACCATTGTACAGAGCCATTGTTTCCACAGATGAATTACAGCAAAGAGGTGGTTGTCAGTAAGGAATATGATGTCTCCTAAGAGCAATGGCTGCATCGCAGCATCTGGCCATACTTAACACGAGGCTGCCAATGAGTTCTTGGGGCAACTTTGCCCATTCCTCTCGTAGTGCAGGTTTCAACTGACGGACATTTTCCAGAGGATGTGGGCGTGCCGCAAGACGTCTCCCCAGAACATCCCACACATGTTCTACGGGATTTAGATCAGGGGAGTACGCGGGCCAATCCATACAAGTCATATCGTCACTTTCCAACAACTCATCTACTGCATGTGTACGATGGGGTCTCATGTTATTGTCCATAAACACAAACTCAGAACCAATGGCACCCCGGAATAGGCGTACATGGGGAAGGAGCACCTCATCGCAGTAGTGGTTTGCGGTTACAGAACCTCCTTTGAAAATGTGGAGCTCAGTACGACCATTCAGCGTAATGCCTCCCCAGACGAGCCCACCAACACCACCATACCGATCTCTTTCGGTAATGTTAGCCGGTCGATAAAATGTTCCCACCTCTCTCCAGATCAGCTGACGTCAAGAATTGCTCATGGTACTGAAACGACTCTTACCCGTGAACAGTACCGTATCCCATTGCTCTATGGTCCAATCCTTGTGGTCCTTACACCATTGTAATCGATGTCTTCGAGGGGTGGGCTTCAAGGGGATGCAACCGTTCAGGTTGTCAGGCAAATAGTCCACCTTTATGTAGATGTCTGGCAATGGTGAACCGCGACACGGCGCTTCCTTTGGTCATCTTCAGTTGCTTCGCGATATTGGTCACTGTCTGGCGTCAATCACGTTAGGCCTGTAGAAGCATATATTGGTGATTTCTTGCTGTTGTTTTCCATGACTGCCCACCACCGACCTTTGTAACAGCTGTTTCTGTCGTTTAAAAGGTCTTCCACGCACGTGATACAATTCTATCTGTCACGCCGAACTCATCGGCGACACTTCTTATAGTTCGCCCTTCCTCCAGCTTTCCGATTATTCGACCACATGTAAAGTCATCTATATGTCTCCACACGGACATTTTCTCGTCTGCGACATACTAGCAAACCACTAGAACCTCTTTCCGTTTTCTGCCTTGCTGTGAGATGCTCCTTATATCCATTTCAGCGCTGTCATGTGACCTGTGACATCAGAAATTTGCATAAGCATAGTTTTTCTACTGATCCGCGTGCGTTATGCAAATCGCTTCAAGCTTGTGTGTTTCACAGTGCGGCTATAATCTGCGGCACTAGTGTCCGTCCTTAAATTTTCCACGCTAGTGTATATCCATGAATCTATCAAAATTTCAACAAATTTTCAAGCTTGCAACAAGGACCCATCCCTCAAAATTAACAAAATATGGGATAGTTTTCTCACATTGTTTTCACAAAATTGTAATGACCAATTGAAGTCTTCAGAAAATTCAACAGATTCCAGCTGGGAGATGGCAGAACAAGACTACAACCCTTGGATAAAAGATTCAAAAGCTGATTGGGAAGAGAGCAACGTATGCGATTTGAATTTGATGGGTGAAAGGAGCCCTAGAGGCTGAAACCATGGTTCCATTTTGATAAGTGTCATCTTAGGTTCAAAAACGATAGAAGATGCTACTATTTGTGTTCGTGGAAGCCCCAAGGTTCGTACTATTCCAAGTAAGATAAATTCAAGCACTTTTCAAACCAAATTATCATATGTGTGTGCTGTCGGTCAGCAGGTAGGTATTTTAGTAAGTTAAAAAAAGTTCAGCTGGGACGGGCACACCTTTAATGACCTGCCTGTTAATCACTTGTTGGTTTATTTTATTAACTTTGAATTGCCTCTCTGCTTTGGTGTTTTTCGAAATCATTTTATTTGTGGAATATTTTAAAAGGGTACATTATTTTCGTATTCATCTGCTGGTATGATATTTATTGTTTGCTTTTAACTTTTAATTTTTGATGCAGCCAGGAGATGAAGGGTTAACACATGAAGCACAAGCAATTCCTAGAAGTTTTACCCTCTCAAAAGTACACTCCTTAACCAATAACAGAAGCCCATCACAATTTGCGAGTACATCATTCCACTTATTTTACTCTCGTGGTTGATGTTTTACTTCGTACTGATGTCATAGCTAAGATACTTGTGTTCACTGTGCTCTTTTGGGTTGAAAACCAGTCCAGCGTTATTTGATCGGCTTGGTGTTTTTATCAGAATTACACAGAAATATCCTACACAACTTTTTAGCACAAACAATTATTTTACATATACTCTTTCATACCAATACTTAAAAAAAAAAAAAAAAAAAATCAAGTACTATTTATTAAGTCTTAAACTTTTTCAAGTACTCTCAAGGACTTGAAAATGAAATTTTATTTTTCAAGGACTTTTAAAGGTTTTCAAGGAGCGTATGAGCCATGAAGCCCAAGTACTACGAGTAGACCGCAGAGTTATTACATGTCACGTAATCATTTTGTGAATCACATTAGTTAGTTTTGCTGTGCCGATCATATTATTTACGTTTTTCTTTTTGCTATTCAGTTGAAACATATTCAGAAAACAGTTAAATATAACGGATTGTCTGTAATTTCTATGGATTTTTTAGGTCTAACTAATGAACTACGGTAATGCTGCAAAAACTAGGATTTTAGTTCTTTATTTACTTAAAAGTAACAAAAAGTACTTAAAAATGACAGTTTTTTAGTAAGACGATCGTTTCTTTCTAGTCTTTCAGACTTTTGAGTCAGTCATCCTGTGAATGCGACTCTTCTGTCAGAAATTACAGTTCACAATGAACGTAACAGATGCAGAGTATACACCGATCTTTTTTCTGACTTTCATGGTCTGCGACACGTCGCGTAGCTTATATATAAAGAAAAAATAATTTTTTCTCAGAATTTCCTGATATATGGATTCCATACTGCTGCGGATTGTACTTTTTTTTTTTTTCACGACCCGTGGATTATATGCCGCTGTGGATCTTAGGAAGAATTTTTTTCCTGTTTAATTTTACGGTCTGCAATTATGTGAAGTAAATTACAGTACTTTCAGTTAATATTTTAAAATATGACTTCCACAAATAGTGTTTTCATAAAATCAAAATCTAAAATTAAAATTTTTAGTGAACAGCAACTAGAAGAATAGGAAAAGAAAAGTATGAAGCAAATTGGAATTTTATTTTGCAATAAATGATTTGGGTAAAAAGGAAAAAAAATGACAACAGGTATAATTTATCACTTATCGTTCCAGCAGCATCACCACATATATATTTGATTATGCAGTATTCTTTTAAAATTTGACTTCGTTTCACTTGGCTCCTAAACTTTGGGAGCTGGCTCCTTGATCTGGAACATGTTTATCGTGCCCCGGTGTGTATCTAGAAGTACGTCCATGAAAGAGTAAATAAAAGCAAGCATTACGTAGGGAAAACCCGAACGAACTAAGTTTGATTCAAATACTACCTACTGCTTTGGGCCAGAATGGACTGAATGATTTTGGTTCCCAGACAGTAACTTGCTTGCTTTTGAACCCGAAAAGGAAGATCTGACAGTACCCCTGATTACCATTTATTTCTATGCTTTACAGATAATTCAGAAAGCACGGGCATTTTAAAGGATTACAAACAAACAAAAACAAGTAAACATTTCTTTAATGACGTAAAACTAATATACAGTTTAAGACAAGCTTTCGCACTCCATCAGGAGGCTTCGTCTGTCTATCAAAGCCTTCTTACGAATAGTAGCACACAGAATTGTGTGCTACTATTTCTAAGAAGGGTTTGAAAACCTAACATAAATTTGATAACTCTCCATCAGGAGGCTTCATCTGGACCATCCAAACCTTCTTAGGAATAGTAGCACACAGCCTTGTCTGCCACTATTTCTAAGAAGGGTTTGATAACCTAGCCCAGATGAAGCCTCCCGATGGAGCACGAAAGCTCGGCTTAAACTGTGCATTAGTTTTACGCCATTAACAGGAGTGATTGTGGGGTGAAACAAGAAACCCTGAACCCTACCCTCAGTGCTACATACATAAATAATGCATATTATTTATATATTATACTGTATATATGTAATTGAACTTTCAGAAGACAAAAGTGATGTACAATGCTTTTACAAGAAACTAAGATTTATTGATTGATGGAGAAAAGCTTGAGACAACCAATTCCTACATTTATCTTGGGCAGCAGATATCGAGTGAGGGTCACATTGATGAAGAAATTAATCGGCGTATAAAACTTGGATGGATAGCTTTTGGAAGAAACAGTACACTTTTTAAGAGCAGTATGCCATTATGTCTCAAAAGAAAAGTGTTTAATCAATGCATCCTGCCAGTGCTTACGTATGGAGCAGAGACATGGACCTTAAGTAAAAAAGACATACAAAGACTGCAGACAACTCAAAGAAGCCTGGAAGAGATGCATGCTTGGTGTAACAAGGAAAGATAAGAAAAGGAACTTGTGGATAAGGA
Organism: Macrothele yani; assembly: GCA_039090855.1. Classification (NCBI taxonomy): domain Eukaryota; kingdom Metazoa; phylum Arthropoda; class Arachnida; order Araneae; family Macrothelidae; genus Macrothele; species Macrothele yani. Next base: position 33,582,749 of record CM077021.1, read on the forward strand.
AAATGACAGGAGTGGACGACATCATGACCAGAGTGAAATCACTGAAATGACAATGGGCTGGGCATGTTGCCAGAAGAACGGACCACCGATGGACAACCAAAATTTTAGATTCGATTCCAAGGGACAGGAAAAGACCCAGAAAACCCCATTGGGAGATGGAAGGATGAAATTCGAAAGTATGCTGGAGTGACATGGAGGAGACAGGCAAAAGACAGACAATTGTGGAAGAAATTTAGGGAGACCTTCATCCAGCAATGGATTGATAATGGTTGATGCTGATGATATATGTAATGCACATTACCGGTACACATTGTTTATGTATAAGGGTTGTTTGAGAAGTGGACTTTAGTCATTAGGATTCCAGAAGTGGTTTTTATTTGACATATTCTCCATGGTTGTTGAGACAACGATCCCACAGATACACTAGCCTGTCAATGCCATTTCTGTAGAACTCTACGGACTGGCTGTGCAGCCATGAAGAAAATGCATTTTGCCCTTCAACGTCCGACCCAAAGCGCTTCTCCTTTGTGGGCCCTCTTCATTGGGCCGAACACATGAAACTCACAGGGCAATTAGTCGGGACTGTAGGGAGGGTGGGGTAGCACATCCCAGCTGAAACGTTGGATTGTTGTCAAGGTGTCAGCTGTAGTATGTGGCCTGGTATTATCCTGCAAAAGGTGTCAGCTGCGTGTGTTCTTTTGCACCTCTGATAAACACTTTGGAACCCATGTGGCAGCAACCTTCCGATATCTCAGTTCCTCTGCTCTGTGATAATGTGATGAACACGTTCCTTCTTATGCCCGTTGCCTCACTAATGAACCGCACAGTTGCTCAACGATTTCATAACACAATGTCATTCACTTTTGCGCATGTTTCGTCATCCGTCACCTGAATCGAATGGCCTGGACATGGAAGGTACGCTGCACTGCTTCGTCTCCCTTCTCGGAATTCCTTGCATCAATTAAACACTGCCGTACGCTACAAAGCTTCATCGCCGTACACCACATTTAACCAACGAACAATCTCTGCTGGCTGCACACCTTCAGCACACAGGAACTGGATCACACACTGTTGCGCTATCGGGAGGAATCCATCGCTGCACTAATTCAAGTTTGAGTGCCGAACGTCTATCTGTGAACAAAACAGATGACAAACCATGAGCATGTCACATGGGCAATAGACAAGTGTATCAATAAACACAATCGGTTTTTCCTGAGTTCTACATATACCGAAATCACAGGCCCAGTCCACTTATTTATCAAACAACCCTTATATTACATATACATTATATTAACTAGCTACACAACAATTAACCATTAGTGCCTGTGCAGTCTAACTTTACACCGTTTTTGTACTAATATTCTTTTCAGTACATTAGGAATCTTTTGAAAAATGCATTTTCAAACTTCATCTGTGATGTTAGAGATCTCTCAAAAATTGCGAAATTTGACAAAAAAAATTGCATTTTTGAAGTCAAATTTTGCACTTTAGACCATTTAAACAAACAATGGAGATCAGTTCAGCACTGCATGCTTAAGTCTGCTGCCATAATAACATCATATAGTGATTTTTGTCAACTCTGCAATTAACTCATTGAATGTTATGTAACAAAATTATTTGATATAAATATAGCTGCTAAAATGATAAAAGTAGCCTTGCTTTCCTGAATTAAATCACAGGGTCGCAGGTGGCCTAGTGGTCAACGTTCGTGACTGCCACGGGGACGACCTCAGGTTCGATCCCAGCCAGGTGCGAACGCTCGAATCACTAAATATCCGCCGTGCGTCGGATGGGCACGTTAAGCCGTCGGACCCCGGGTACTGGCCCCCTGGTAATAAATAAGGGCGTCTTCCTACCCCTTTCTACTTCGCTTCTGTGTCACTTTCCTATCGGGCAGTCTAGCCCAAATCTCCTAGCTTCCTATTTCTAAGGGTTGTTTAAGACCTGGGGTCAGACACTCCCTTCCTAAAATCCTCTACACATGATGTGATGTATGTGAATTAAATTACTTACTGAAGGCTTTACCCAGATATATTCATTTGGTTCTAGTTCCAGTTGAAGAAATTTTGATTAATCTTCTTTCCCTCTGGGTTCTTTTGGATTTTTACAGAAGTTTCTAGCCTCTTGATTTTAGTCAAGGCTTGTTCTTAATGTATAGAAGGATTAACAAAAGTTTTGTTTACTACCAAAGAATTTAAATGTTGCCAGGTTCCTCATACTGTTTCCAAGTTTCTCACACTGTTGCCAGTTACCAAACTGAAATGTTTTCATTGTGTATTTTGTAATTCTGTTGTTGTAATTAAGTTGTTTAAAATACCACAAGTTTATTAATTTTGAAGAATCATCGATGGTTCGTTTTTTTTTTTGTTGTTTTTTTCTGATGTAATCCTTTCCGCATATCTTCCTTTCAGCATACACTAATGTTTTGAATCTGAAAAGGCATTTTTAATTAATTTTCACTTCATGGCATTTTCAGAAAATACATGATTGAGGATTCCCAAATCCCTACATAAAACTCGAAAACCCGGATTTCCGAGTTTAGAATATCACAAAAATCCAGAATTCTGGGCTACACCAGGACGACAAACAGGCCTGCATTAAAGGAAATGTAGTTTATAAATGGTGTAGTCTTCGGCAATCAAAACAAATAAAAATTTCATGAATTCAGAATTACCAAATTTGTCTAACATTCTAAAAGTATCTGGTTTTATGTTTTCTTTTTTTCAAAGATAAAGTGGATAATTTTTGGCACAAAATTTCATTTCGACATCTACTGTCAAGTTTAAAAAAAAAGGAAAAAGAATCTTACAAGGTTAATGTCTGCATGAATTAGTCGTAGTTCTTCAACATGTGCCATTTTCTCTTGTAGCAACAGCTCCATTTCATGTCTATATTCTAAAAGGCACTTTTCTTCACCTTCGGTAGCTTCAACTTCTTGGCGGAGACGAGCTTTTAACTTTTCCAGCTGAATTGTTCGTGACCTGTAAAGGTAGTAAAAATAACTCATCATACTTACTTCACTTAGTTAATAGAACTCAGTATTTCATAACTGTGAACCTTGCATATGAAAACAGTACTTGTGTGGAAGCTGTTACTTTTCTGTAGACAGATGTATGAAGGTTCTTTTCTTTTCTTTTATTTTATTTCTCTTTCTCTCTCTCTCTAATGGAAATTCTGGTGGAGAAAAACTTTTGTGCAGATTTAAATGGTAAAAGCAAGATCTTCGATGCTGGTTACATCTTTTAGAACTCTTGTAGTGTCCCCATTTCATAGCCACAACAAACCTGGAGAAAAATATAGTAAAGGAGAGAGAAAAAACAAAAAAAAAAAAAAAAACGCACAAAAGTTTTGGGTAAAAGCCCTCCTCCTCCATCACCTTTACCACAAAATTCATCCCCAAACTTTCTAAACTCACATCAACACAACAAACTTGCAAAATATAATCTAGCAGCTCATTTCAGATTAAGTTTGGGTTTTCTTTGAATACAACACAATAGCAACTTCAAAATTAGTTTGACAAAATACAGGAAAGCAAGGGTCATTAACTTCCAACACAGACAGCAGACAAACTCAATTTTGAAGAAATTTAGAGATGAATTTCACTATTTTGGGCAATTTAAAGTATTTTCTGTATGACTCAGAATAATTTTGTAGCAATTAATTTTTTTATTTTATTTTATTTTACACTGACACTCATTTTTAATATCAGACAATAATGGCATTTCTGAAAAACTACAAGATGCTGTTCTTACTTCCATGCAGTCTCCTCCTCATTTAGGCTTGGTGCCATCCGTTGCAGAAGCCAACATCAGCTTCATGGCTATTATTTTGTGAAGGATCCTTTCAGATGCTGCAGTATGGATTCCAAAAATTTATACCCTGGATTTGATAAGTTACCAAACATCACTCTCTGTGAATTGATAAACTGATCCATTTAAATTCATGATTGGGTTTAGTGATGATGATTGATGGAATAGCCAGTCATGTCTGTACCAGATAACAGCTTTGTAAGGCTTTGTGGAAGCATTGCATCACCCCTACGTTGGGAATGAGTGCCAATGTAAAATAAAACCTTTTCCAACAGTGACACAATTAATTTCACAGTCACCATTGTTGGAAATATTTCAGTAAAATGGACAAATTTAATTAAAATCAAGTGCATCCGACCTCTAAAAGATTACCTGTAGATTAACCCAACACATTTTTCAAAAAATATGTTGTGTTAATCATAACCACACAGCCAAACATGTGCAGAATTCATTTCTTGGTAACATTTTCATTGTTAAGTACTTCTCCTAGTGATATCTGAATGTTAAAAGATTTTTCTGAAGAGTGAAACTTCTTCTGTAAACATATGCAAAACAGACTGTGTTACAATTAAATTATTTAACATGCATTTTCAGTGGCATAGAGTGACCTAAAATTTATCCAGGGCTAAATATTTTTTAAATTGTTTTCAACTTTCTTCCATACTGCGAAATATAATTTCAGTGGATTGTGAGGTCTCCAATCGCCACCTGCTAAAATCATACTTAACCACATAGAATGAGGTCAAAAAAAAAATGTATATGCAGTGCTGTCTGTATAACATAAAAAAAGTAGAAACAAAACAGCAGTAAACAGTATAAACAAAACGAAGTATGTTTGCTTTCATTTACACTTAACCAGATTATTTTCTTACACCACTCCACATTAAAAGTTCTAGACTGATTCTCATGTTTTTGCACCAAGCATATATCTGGTCAACGTGGGCCCCAAGTCTATAACTTTTTTTCCTTCACCTCTTAATAAACTAAACGGATGCTGAAATAAAAAGTCTACTTTGTTCACTTTACTTGAACAGGTGAAACTTACAGCTTAACTACAAAAATAAAATAAAAAATAAAATCAGCTGCTTACTGGCTGACGACGCAAAAGCAACCAGCTCTGAAAGACAGTTTTACACATGTGCAGTTCAGTACGCGACAGGCGAAACTTACAGCTTAGCTAAAAAAAAAAAAAAAAAAATCAGCTGCTCACTGGCTGACGACGCAAAAGCGACTAGCTCTGAAAGACAGTTTTACACATGTGCAGTTCAGTGCACATCTGCTCATTCATTACTGTTCTCCAAAACTTTGCGAAGGCAACAAGTTTATGAGAATCACCTCTCACTGAGTGCGCTTTAGTAAACGCACACGGAAAGCTGTAATGTGTTAACTAGTTATCTGATGGTACAGTAAACATGTAGAACAGAAGATGAGGTAGTAAACTGGTTTCCTATTGAATAGGTTAGCCAGTTATTCAACTACTGTAGTGGTTTGCATTGCATCCAGAAAATCTGGGCTAGTTACTAATACGAATTTTTTTTTCGGAATTTTTCCAATTAAAAGAAAAAAATTCTTTTTTTCATTTTCGTGAGGGGTTTAGTCCCGGATGCCCATAATGACCTGATGCATTTCTTATTAGATTAATGCTTAGCACTAGTCAGCTAGATTTAGTACAACATAAATGCTGGTGCTGCCAATGAAATGACCCTTACTCAGCACTCTAACCAGAACAAGAATATGTTCCATGTAACAAAGCCAGCAATCAGATGGCTGCCAGTTTTGTTGTTACATGGATTGCAGATCCAGCAGCTTGAAATAATATAAAATGCAATTTTTCCCTACACTCCATAGTAAGCTTTTGTAGGCTTATCAAACATCTGGATCTGAAGTCCATGTAACAACAAAACTGGCAGTATCCTAACCCTTTATAGAGGAAATAGTGTTACAAATGAAATACCCCTCACTTTACGCTCTAATCAGACAGATAATCTATTCCATGCAAACCCAGCAGCTAGATGGCTGCTTGAAATGAAATACAACTTTTCCTCACACTCAATTGTAAGCTCACATAGGCTTACCAAATGCCTGGATCTGCAGTCAGTGTAACAATGAAAATAGCAGCATCCACACACTCATATAGCAAAAATCAAGTGTTACAAATGGCACAAATATGAAAATAAATATGTTTTTTCAATTAAAGCAGGTTGCTGCAGCACTTATGGATTGGATATGACTGCAATCTGACCTTTCAAAAGAAGCAGAACATCTTTCAATAATTTCTTCATGCCATGTACTTTGATTCAAAAGTATGTTATACTTCTGACAACCTAGTCAGAGCATCATTGTTCAAACACACACCTTCTTAAATGATTTGCTCTTGGTGTTTACGATAAACATAGAAATCAAGCGAAAACACAGAGTCACGTATAGTAGAAAGGTTCGTTTAGCGGTAGCTTTCGGTCATCCTACAACCTCAATCACCCGCGCTCGACTGGATGGGCTGGTTGCCAAAACTACAATCTGAAGTTGGGGTGTTGGAACTGTTGCCAGGTTTTAGTAGAGATATCCAAATAAATGGGATTTGGTGAAGTGTCTCTAAATTGCAGTTTTTGGCAAACAAAATTCCAATGCTTTCTTGGAAATGTAGAGATGCTTTGTTGATGAATGGGGCTATTGTTTCTTTCCAAATGGGAACTGCAGAGGTGTCTTCAAGAGTTAGTGCAGATAATGGTCTTTGGAAGACCATTGGAAACATCTTTTTTGTGTTCACCAAATCTTGTATTGATGCTTCGGTATGTGCTTCCAATATATACAGGGTGTCCGAGAATTATTGGACACATTACAAAATTATGTACAAAAAAAAAAAAAAAAACTATGAGCATTGTCTGTTTTTCTATGTCACGTATTACTAACACGGTTTCTATATTTTTGTTTTGCAGAATTGTTATTCCCAGAATCCGATAAATGGCGCTAGGTGTGGCCTGATGTGGAATGTATGAGAAATGTGCAATCAGTGTCATGTCATCCGTACAGCAGAAGGCAATGTGTGTGTTATGGCTTGTGGAATTAAAATCTGTGATTAAAGTTAAAAGATGGTACCGTTTAGAGTATGGTTGTAATTCTCCATCAACAAATTCAATTAAGCAGTGGATGAAACAGTTTAAAGAAACTGGCAATGTGGAACATCGTGGAGGAGCTGGTAAGGTCTAACATCAGTGGTGAGATGGTTGACCAAGTTAATGAAAGTTTCCGACGAAGCCCCAGGAAATCCGTTCGTAAAGCAAGCAGAAAACTGTGCATTCCGAAATCGACAGTTCACGATATTTTGTACAAGAAATTAAAGTTTCATGTTTATAAAATTCAAATAGTGCAAAAGAGGCATGTAAATGATCACACTCTGCGATACAATTTCACAGTGGATATGCTGAATCGAGTGGAAAACAACAAAACTTTCTCAGTACTGTCATTTTTAGTGATGAATCCACATTTCATGTATCAGGTATCATGAATCGTCACAACTGTAGGATATGGGGCAGTGAACCGCCTCATGCTGCTATTGAACTGGAATGTGATTCTTCAAAAGTTAATGTGTGGTGCACCCTATCAAAAAGAGAAGCGATTGGCCCTTTATCCTGCGAAAAAACCATAAATGGTGACATTTACTTGGATATGCTAGAAAATTTTGATATACCCCAGATCAAAAGATATGACGTCGTTTTCCAACAAGACGTCCTCTGCATTGGTCAACGTGGATACGCAAGTGCCTAAATGAGCATTTCCCCAACACAGATGGATTGGGCGTGGTGGTCCCATTCCGTGGCCTCCTCGCTCTCCAGATCTAACTCCATTGGATTATTTCATGTGAGGTTATGCAAAGGATCGTGTCTATCAGATGTCTTGTACTGATTTGCAGGAACTGATGCAGCGTATCACAGCTGTTATTAATTCCATAACTTCTCAGATGCTTGCCAATTCATGGGGATCTTCTCAGATGCTTGCCAATTCTCAGATGCTTGCCAATTCATTCCATATTCAAGAATCACCCAATTTGAAAAAAGTTGTTGCATCACCATTTTTAAAAAATCTGTGATAAATATATGTTATACCCCTATACTTCAAAGGTACAAAACAATCTTTAAAATTTTTTTATCTCTCTTATTTTTTTTTTTTAGGAGAGGCCTTTAAGTAATCATAGATGGCAATTTTTTGGTAAAAACGGTGCTTCTCAGGTTTTGAATTTTCTCAAAAACTATTTAACTAGTTCAGATGGACCAAAAGCCATTCTCCTCAGTAAAACATGCTATTTCTAGCCATCTATTAAAGTTTACTGATCTATGTTATCAAGGTATCACAAATTCAATTGGAAATTATAAAAAAAAAATCAATTTTCTTTGCATTTTTGATGCCCTTAACTAAAGAGTGTTATTTCTCCATTTCCAACTTTTTATTTATGTAAGTGTGCTGGTAGGAGAGTTTTATAACCCTGAAAATTTGATGGAGAAATGAAATATTTTTAAATTATCAAAAATCAAAAAAGGAAAAAAAGAATTTTTTTTTGCGATTTTTGAAGCCCATTTTCTTAAAAGTATGTTATTTTAAAAATCTGAAATTTACAGGTTTGGAAGTACTATAGGAGTGGATTAAGGCCTCACAGATTTCATTATGGAGGTTTTGCCTACTAATTTTTAATTAATTTTTGAAAACTAAAAAAATAATGTTTTTACGTCTTACACCGAAGCATTATTATTATTTTTTTGGCTCACTTTAGTCACCTCGTAAGCTGTCTGTCAATACTTTGTTAAAATATATATATATATATATATATATATTTTATGACATTTTTCTATCTTTTCCATAGGTTCACAGGAATTTGCAGGACTAGAAGTCCTCTTGAGTTACTTGCTGTGAGTTGTGACTAGCACTGTCTAGAGCACTGACCTTCTGACTTACATGAATCAGAACTTTTGAGGTCAATGTACTGCTGATTCACTCAAACCACTGAGCTTGGTTTCAGTCTCTCTGACTATCCAGTAGAAAAGATAGGGTATAAGAGTAGTGTTCTTTTGTGAGTCCTGTGTGCTGAGTATCAACACTGAGTAGAACTTGTAGATTTTAATGTGAGCATGTAACATACAGTATGTGCTGTATACATTAGCAAGAGAGAACAAAAGAGAAGTAGAGCAATGCAATGAACCAAAACCAATTTTATAAATTGTGTGTATAATTCAGGGTAAAATGGAGTGTTCTATAAGAGAACATTTATTAGAACAGTGCCATAAAAAAATACTTTTAAATCTGTGACAAAATCAATGAAACTTATTAGTGAATACAGTGAACAAGAACAAACGCTGCTTCGCTTAAGAACACAATCTGAAAACCTCAAAACTGTATGCCACTACCACGAAATCAAGTTCATACAAAAGTACAGCTTTGTTTTGGGGGGTACATGTTGCAATCCAGATCAAAGACAAAAGAAAGCTATGAAAAAAGTCTGCGTGAAATAACTGTAGAAATAGCAGAAAAATATCCCGCGGAAAAACTTATGCCAGGCCAATCTATATGCAACACCTGCCGACTGAGCCTTTTAAAATCTGATCCAAGAGATTTTGAAATTTGTCAGGAAAAAGAAAATTATTTTCCTCCAGATGAAGCGTTAAATAAGTCTGCTGTAGCGTGTGAAACCTTAGGTGTCACACCTCCAAAAAAAAAAAAAAAAAATTCGCCAGGCTAAGCAGTGAGAGGAGGGTTGTGGAAGTGGAAAAGACAGTGGAGAAAGTTTCAGTGAAAATGAGAAAGAGTTTACACCAAGCCTTTGCCATTGCCAGTTTTTCACCAAAGGAACCGGAAGATGTGCAAGATGAGTACTCTGTTTTACTTGAAGAATTAAAACAAAAATTGAAAAAGGTCACAGACAATAGTGAAAAAATTAAAATTTTAAGTTTACTACCCAAATCCTGGACTGTTTTGAAAGTTGGTGAGGAATTTGGAGTAAGTGAGTACTTGGCAAAGAAAGCAAAATCATTAACCAAAAAATATGGTGTATTGCCTGAAGTTGAGAAACCAAAATACTCCCAGCTGAATGAAGATATAGTACATAAAGTAACTGAGTTTTATGAGAGTGACGGTGTCAGTAGGTTACTCCCTGGTATGAAAGACTGTGTTAGTGTATGGAATGCAAGCAGAGAAAAGGAACGTAAACAGAAAAAACTTGTCTTAGGGAATCTGAAGGAGCTACATGCTGCATTTTTGCAAGAGAACCCTGGTATTAAGGTAGGGAAGTCTAAGTTTGCTGAGCTCAGACCTAAATGGTGTGTGCTGGCTGGGAGTAGTGGGACTCACATGGTATGTGTTTGTATTAAACATGAGAATGTGAAACTTATGCTTTCTGGGGCAAAATTAAAACAAGACTATAAAGACTTGATTGCAACCATGGTATGCGACACCAAAAAGAAAGCCTGCATGCTTGATAAGTGTGAAGACTGTCCTGGGTCTGCATGTGCAAGATAAATTTTGACTGATGGAGAAGAAGATCCAGAACTGCTGCAAGTAACCTACAAACAATGGCTAACAACTGATAGGTGCAATCTTGTGACTGTTGTAGAATCATATGATGATTTTGTAGAAAACCTCATTGAAAAACTAACTGAACTTAAAACACACCACTTCACTGCTCACAGACAAAATCAGTTTTTGAAAGAAAAGAAGGAGAACATGAAAAATGAAGAATGTGTCATCCTTGGAGATTTTGCAGAGAACTGTACTTTCATGGTCCAAGATGAAGTACAATCTTACCATTGAGTAAACAATCAAGTTACTCTCCACCCATTTGTTGTTTATCATCTAGAAGATGGGGTTCTGAACACCAAACCATTCTGTGTGTTGAGTGACTATTTACATCACAACACATGTGCTGTGTACGACTTCCAGAAAGAACTCCTTCAACAAGTTAAGGCCCGTTTCCCTGCTGTAACCAAAGTTTCATATTTCACTGATGGAGCTGGTGGGCAGTATAAAGGAAGGAAGAACTTTATCAACCTTTGTCACCACAAAAAAGATTTTGGGCTGGAAGCAGAGTGGCATTTTCTTGCCACTTTGCATGGGAAGAGTCCTTGTGATGGCATTGGAGGTTCCATAAAGCGTTTAGTTCATAAGGCTAGCATTCAGCGAGGGCCAGGAAAAGCCATCCTGAATATTAGTTATATGCTTGAATTCTGCAAAGCTAACATAAAGGGAATTACATTCCTTCACATTGACAGTGCAGCAGTTGAAAGAGTTAACAAGGATTTAACTTCACGGTATGAAATGTCCACAAGAATCACAGGCACATTACAGAAACACCAGTTTCTTCCCCTGGATGAAGAGACCATGCGAGTTTTCTTTGTCTCTAGATCTCAAGAATTTGAGGACAAGAAAGTGAAGAAAGTTTCCTCAGTTGGGCCTATGAAAAAAGAAACTGTAGTTACAGTAAAAGCAAATCAGTATGTTGCCTGTGTCTATGACCAGAATTGGTGGAGTGGTGGTGTTTTGGAAATTAACTCTGAACATGAGGAGTGCTTTGTGCATTTTTTTCATCCAAAAGGACCTGGAACATCATTCAAACTCAGTGAGAACGACAAAGTGTGGGTTCCCAACAACAAAAATCAGAAGAGTTAGGACATAGAGAAGCCCTATCTATCAATTTTCAAATACAGAAACATTCTGTGTAATGCAAATGAAAACAATGAAATTCCATACCCTTGCACAGAAATACTTTTAAAAGAAAATAAGGTAGGAAAAACAGAAACATTTCAAACATCAATACTGGATGGCACGGCACCACAAGCGTAAAGAATCAAAATGAACACCCAATCACAGGAGGTCACATGAACACACCATAGGGCCAGACTTGATTGAAGGCAATGCTTACAAGGTGAAACAATACTGCCTTGCTTCACAACCAGCCCTTGGAAAACTGCTGAAATTTCTACTAGCCAATGTGGCTAGTGGAATAAAAATTTTACTAGCCACATGACAAAATCTACTGGCCATGCAAAGTTAAAAGAATAATAATTCAGTAACTAGTAACACTGTACTAGTGGTCTGATTTATTGGCGTAGAAAAGTAGACACATTAGCGTTTCCAAGCTTTCGTGCATCAACCTGATGGCTTTTTCAAGGAAGTTAGACAGAAAGAATATGCAGTTTCTGTCTAACTTCCTTGAAAAAGCCATCAGGTTGATGCGTGAAAGCTTGGAAACGCTAATGTGTCTACTTTCTACGCCAATAAATCGGACCACTAGTACAGTGTTACTATTTACTACTTAATTGGTGTACTGTTCCTTGTTATCAATTCAGTAACTTCTCTACTTGTGTTTCTATGAAATTAAATGGGTGAATGTTTTTTTTTTTCTATTGAGCCCCTCCCCCATTAACTTCATAAAAACAGATGCAGAGCAGTTACTGCATAGGATCATTAGATTGACTGCAAATATTACACATGTTTTTGTTCCAAAATGATTGATTTTTTGATAATTTATTTTCAGTGCTGTAACGTCATTACTCTTACTATCTTAATTTACACATAAATAACTTATCTTCGAGAGGCCACTGAAGTTAGATGTCTAATTTCTTTAATAATATTTAAAACAAAGGGGCAAAAGCTATGATATATATGCATAAAGTGGCACTAATAACGTTGATAGAGTTTACCACTGATATGTACTGTGTCTGATCTTCCCATCAGAGGTATCTGCTTACCACAATTGAATAGCATTTTAAGGATCAAAATTTTCAATTGAAGGGCCATTGCATCTAAACATCATTAAGTCATTAAAGTGTCACTATTCAGACATGCCTGATTACTCGTTTTTATGAGGTTCATTCCTGAAAAGCCAAGCTCACATGGCATTAGATGTAGCAGCTGCATCATCTTAAAAACATTGCCGTAATGGTTTGTTTATTTTTGTTCAGCATATATGCGACTAAACAGAGATTCAAAGATAATTCTTTTACCCGTAGATGGTATTATACTTTGTGCAAAGTATACTATGGCAAAGATACATATACCACGGCAAAGGTTGCTTTAGTAACCTTGACCCTTTGGTAGCTCCAGGCTGATCCATCGGCAGATTAAGTTTCTCTCGAATCCCACCTTCACTTCCATTCATTTTTGAAGCAGCTGCAGCAACACAGGCGAGAAAACTGAATTCGATATTCATTCACAAGTGGTGGTGGTGGGGGGGGGGGGGTAGACAAAATAGTTGCTTACTTGGGATAAAAAATTTACTAGCCACTACAAAATATCTGGTCGCCATTTGGCCACTGGCTACCGACATTCGCAAGGGCTGTTCACAACCCTAAAGTCCCTAGGGAGGTCTCGAAAATGTTTAGTCTGGCCGACACTAAATGTTTTTTCATACTTCTGCATATCATGAATTGTGTATAAGTAGTGGAATCTACCCAGACATAATAACTTTAAAAGTGTGCAAGCTGTGAAAAGATGCTACTCCTCAATTATACCTGTATGTGAAAATATGCACAGGCAAAGGAGCTGATCTCATTTGTGCAGTAGACTGAATATTAGAAATCAATATTTTTTTCATTATTTTAGTGTTTAATAAATGAAATACTGAACGATATATCCCATTTGAGTTTAAAGTTGAATGAAGTTGATATACTTTCCTCTTTCTGAATTTCAATGATAGATTCTACCAGTGGTGCAGTCCTCAAAAAGAAGTGGCACGGCACTCCAAAGACTGGTCCTGGGGTATACAGACTTCAGCAGGTTTGAGGGCAACAAACCTTTGAAATATATTGTTACACTCTGGGGTGGCCTAATCAAACGAATATAACATTTGAAAGAATTTAGAGTGGTAGCTTGCCAGCCGATGGCCACGCCCAGGAGGTAGACATTTAGAAAAATGAATAAATTATTCCAGGATTCTTTATTGCTGAGTCTTATTGGTGTGAAAGAAATTATTAACCAATACTTATTAACCAATTGAGAACAAATTAAACTGACACTCAGAATAACCCAATCGGATTCAGGGATTGGCACAAGATGACAAACACATTTAATCAATTAAACGCACAATAAAATAAAGAAGTCACTGTGGAATATTCTTCATGAACATAATTAGCAGCCTCGATTTTAGCTACAAATTTGAAGACACTGTTTATCATAGTTTATGAACACCAACGGTTAACTGATTACTGATCGACTGCATTATGGAATTCTTATTAGATCGGGTATGGTCAGTCAGCCACATAGGCTTCAGTCCTACTGCGTGCAATCCGAGTTATTATTTCCTAACCCGTGAAGTAGATAAATCAAGATTTAAGTCGAGAGTTTCTTGCACTTATGACTTTGAATAGTCTGATTAAATCCAAAATCAGTTGTCACACTGTAGCACAACACTGTATTGCACTGACACTACTTTGGAGTTGATTTTTGCCAAACGGCTTGAACCACAACACACACTTGTTGCTTGCTGGCTCTTGACAGTTCCTCGCCGATGTTCCTTTACGCTCTCTACATGAAGGGGGGGGGGAAAGCGAGGACACCGGGTTCATCCGTGCTCTTCTGTAGGTGAAACAAAAAGTTCAGAATACTTCTCCGTCCTACAGTCCATTAGCTCTCTCGCGTGCAGCAGCCTCTAACGAATCTGACTTTGGAATGGTGTCTCGCCACTCCTTCCGTCCAGGACTTTCCACAGCATCGTTCCTTTTCAGGATTATTTACGTACAGGCAGAGTAAATCGCAGCACGGATGCTTTTACTTGCCACAGGTGAATCTTCTCATCTTGCCCGGTAGTGAATTACTGGCCACGAACGAGTCATCCACAACATTGCTCCAAGCTTTGTTTTCTATTTCAAGACTCTGTCTATATTTCCATAAACACAGACCAACTTCAATTTTGGTTGAATCAGAGTGGCTTATTTGCATATTACCCACCACTCACATGCCACATACAGACATGCCAACCCTCTGGATTTAGGTGGGAGACTCCTGGCTTTCGGCACTTCCTTCTGCCCTCCGGATGAATGTCAAATTCTCCCGATTTTCACTGAGAATTAGCCGTTAGGATGGTCGGGATTCCATCAACCAACATGATTTCGAACCGCCTATGAAATCTTTTTCTTTCTGCGTCGATGCAAGGTGGCATTACAGTAATCAGTTTTGTACTTTTCCTCTAGATCTGCAAAAAGAAAGCCACCCCAGCGGCACAGTGGTCTAAGTCTTGGCTTTGGACCAATCGTGTGAGATGGGTCAGAAAAAATTTGCTTCTCCCAGTCCGATTGTCATACGACGCCTTCAGCAAAGAGTTCACCCGCTCTGGCACCGGAATGCCGGGGGAAGGTCAGTAATTGATTGACAGATGGGAGCTGCCCTGCCTTCTTGCAGTTCAGTCTTTCAACCCCTCGCCTCAACAGAGCAGCGCATATTCTAAGTGATGATAAACAGTCGAGTTGCGAAGAATTCACTTAACGACAAAAGGGAGTAGTTACAGTTGGCCTCGCCTTGTAACGAAAGGTGATGTTGGTACGATGCTTTTTGTTGTCTTCACCTTTGCGCACAACCTAAAGAAGAAACGAAAAACAGTTGGCTGTAATTTTATTTGTAAAAAACAACAACATGCGGGCCATTTTAGGTTTTCATTATCTTACGGAATCAACATACCTAAAAATTAATTTCAGTATGGTGGGGTGTTGATTTTGCGCTGTTTTTTTCCTCCAGAACTTTTAGTGGATCAATAATACCACATCTGGAAAATTGTTTCTACATCTGGAAAACGTTGATAAAAAATAGGGCTTGTGTGATTTTATGAGCTGTAAAAATCTCCCGATTTTCAGATTTTGAAGGTTCGCATGTCTGCATATACCTAGGCCTCCAGGATACAATTCCCGCAGTTGGCAATTCTTCTCTGCTGACTTCACGCAGAGTCCTCTAAGACCTGCAAAAATTGAGTCTTCCTTCCTTCTTTTGAAGCTGCTTCAAGACTGATTGTTTTTCGGCGCATCTTTCCTTTGCTAGCCCTTACAATTTACACGTGCCTAAATTTATGGCAAAAGATTTCTACCACCATGTGCAAACCATTAGCGTGCCTCTGCCGCTTTTAGTATTTTGAATACTTGACCCTTTTAAGTGAAATATCTGTGGATTTTGCCCTGACAAGGCCTTGATTTCGTTTTTTAGCAGTAGCAACACTTGCTAGTGGCCTTATGTTTTAATAGCAAATTGCGTTATTTACTAGGCGGGTGGTCGTAGTGAGCGATGGGTTTGCCTCCTCGGGGTGCTCCGTAGTAACAATGGCACACACAACAGCAACTAGGGCCTTGTGAATCTTGGAGAGGTGCAAGCTAGTTCTGTGTGACATTGTCAAAAAGACCCCAACTCACTGGGTTTTGTTCCAGAATCCTTAGGTTGAATGACCAACTGGAACTCTCAGCTGTGGGCTAATCCCCCCACACTGATGTACTTACCTGATTAAAAAGACAAAAATAAATATTAAGAATGATTCAAGTGTGGGATATGGTGGACCTACCACACTTGAGAAGGACGGTCCACCACGGAATCGACCTGGACTTTCTAAACGGCGTATGAGAAAGAGATCTCGGCTGAGTGAATGTAAGATTAGTGTATGGAATACTAGAGGTATAAATGGCAAGATGAGTGAGGTGATTGAGGAGATGAATAAGTATAGACTGGATGTGCTGTGTGTAAGTGAAACCAAAAAGAAGGAAATTGGGGTAGAAGTGAATGGCACGGTGAGTGTGTGGTCTGGAGTATTGGATAATATGAGAGGACAGGCTGGTGTAGGTGTTATTTTAAGTGAAAAGATGAAGAACAACTTGATTCACTATAGTTGCATAAGTGAGAAAATTCTCTGGATTCGTTTGAAAGTGAAACTTCAGAGAATTGTAATTGTTGTAGTGTATGCTCCTTGCGACTCGGAACCTTCTGATAAGAAAGAAGATTTCTGGAATGAGGTAAAAGCTGTTTTGAGCCAGTCTGGTGCTAAAGAAAAAGTTATAATAGCAGGGGATTTCAATGCTAGAGTAGGTGTGCAGAATGCAATTTCTGACAATGTTCTGGGTAAGTTTAATGATTCTTGTGTGAATGATAATGGTGAAAGATTAATTGAACTCTGCATTGAGAATGGTTTGTGTGTATCTAATACATTTTTCAACCACAAGTATATCCACACATATACTTGGGAAAATCGTACTCTTGGTCAAAAGAGTGCGATAGATTTTGTTGTCTACGATCAGCGTTTGAAACACTTAGTTGCTGACACCCGTGTGATGAGAGGTGCGGATGTTGGTTCTGATCATTACTTGGTAGTGTCCCGAGTGAAACTTAATGTTGGTTGGGGGTCATTCCACGCGAAATCGTCAGATTTTGAATTAATTTTCCACCAACACATCTCCGATTCTTACGATTTTTTTTAATGGGTAGCTACTCCCAACTTATAAAAACCGTGAAAGTTTCAATTTTTTTGAATTTTGGTGCATGGCGGACGTATTTTGTGTAAAAACGCAAATATCTCCGTTATTTAGAATAAAAATAAATACATAAATCATCATTCTTTCTTAATTTTTACCAAGGAATCCACTGGTGCAATGCACGCGCTTCTATCTGCTTTAGTTTTTGAGTTATGAGCAATGAGAGAGCCTTTCTTCAATGCTTAAAAAGGCAATGTAGTACAGCACTTAGAAAGCTGCAGTTATTATTATTTGCAAAGAAAGGTTTAATCTATCAAATGAAGAAAAAAAAAACCTTGGGCTTTTGCCTGAGCGCCGAGAAAAGAATTTTTAAACATGGTGCATGGCCAGTGCATTGTCACGATGACAGCGCAATCAGCGAAGCACGCTGCCTCGTGGCCACGGCTGTGCGGAGACTTGGTACCGGAAGAAGAACGACATTCCTCCCGCACGCAAGAAGTGACCCCACCCATCACCCACTGCGCGGACGCATGTATTGTTGAACTCCCGTTTTGAAGGAAAGGAATTCTTTATTTTAAAAAAGCATGATTAGTTCATGAACGATGTATATATTTCGATGTCTCACAACGCTGTGATCAACTTCCATGTCAGTTTTTGATTAAAGTTAATCAAATCAGACAAGAGGAAGTTGAGCTTCCGTGGAACGCATTTTTTTTTATCCGATAACGAATTTGGCGATCATAAAATTTTATCATCAACAGGTTTTACAGTGTTCGCGAGATTTTCCCACGTTTTGTGTCCATCTGAATCATTTCATGAAATCGATGCAAAACCAAAATTATTTGGGGGGGGGGGGGTGATTGCTGCCAATGCTTTTGCTCTAGACGGTAGATCGTGGTGAAATTTCTTCAGCTAATTTTGGAAATCGTCTTGTATTGTTTTTAATCAGCTTTTTTTATTCTGGCGAGTATGTATGTATGTCATCATCATCATCATTGTCAACCATTATCAATCCACTGCTGGACGAAGGTCTCCCCAAGTTTCCTCCACAACGGTCTGTCTTGTGCCAGTCTCCTCCATGTCACCCCTGCATACTTTCGAATTTCATCCACCCATCTCCTATGTGGTCTTCTTCTGGGTCTTTTCCTGTCCCTTGGAATCCAATCTAAAATTTCGGCTGTCCATCGATGATCTGTCCTTCTGGCAGTATGTCCAGCCCATTGCCATTTCAGGGATTTAACTCTGATCATGATGTCTTCCACTCTTGTCATTTTTCGGATCCACGAGTTCCTCTTTTTATCTCTCCTGGTTACACCAAGCATGCACCTCTCCATGCTTCTTTGAGTTGTCTGCAGCCTTTGTATGTCTCTTTTAGTTAAGGTCCACGTCTCTGCACCATACGTAAGCACTGGAAGGATGCATTGATCACACTTTTCTTTTAAGACATAATGGCATATTGCTCTTGAAAATTATGCTGTTTCTTCCAAAAGCTCTCCAGGCAAGTTTTGTACGCCGATTAATTTCTTCATCAATGTGACCCTCACTTGATATCTGCTGTCCAAGATAAACGTACGTGTCTGTTATCTCCAGCTTTTCTCCATCAATCGATAAATCTTCATTTCTTGTAAAAGCATTGAACATCACTTTTGTCTTCTGAAAGTTCATTTTTAATCCCACTTCTTTACTCTTGTCAGCAAGTTCCTGGATCATACTCTGCAGCTCTGATGGGGTAGTTGCAAAAATGACTACGTCATCAGCAAAACGAAGATGGGTTAGATAATCTCCATTAATCTTTATCCCCTTGTTTTCCCAGCTCAGTGACTGAAAAACACCCTCCAATGTGGCATTAAAGAGCTTCGGAGATATGGTGTCACCTTGTCTCACTCCCTTTCCAATTTTTACGTGTGTTGTATTTTCAAACAGCCTAATCTTTGCACTTGCATTTTCATAGATGTTATTAATAATATTAATGTATGCATCTTCAATACCGCAGGTTTTCAGAGCCATTGTAACTGCTGATGGTTTCACCGAATCAAAGGCTTTTTCATAATCGATAAAAGCCATGCACAATGGAAGTTCATATTCCCTCGCTCTTTCAATTAGTTCTCTCAGCACGTGGATATGATCTATTGTGCTGTAGCCACTCCTGAATCCAGCTTGTTCTCTCGGTTGAGCCATGTCTAGTGCTACCTTCAAGCGGTGTGAAAGAACTTTAGTGAAGATTTTATAAACTACTGATAGGAGGCTGATAGGTCTGTAGTTTCCGAGATCCTCAATGTCACCTTTCTTATGTAGCAGGATCATTGTAGCGGTGTTCCAATCCTCAGGAATCTTTCCTTCATTAAGGCATCGAGTGAAAATTTGGGCGAGTACTGTTTCGATTTCTCCACTTGCTTCTTTTATGATGTCTACAGTAATTCCATCTTCTCCTGGAGCTTTTCCTCGCTTCATGTTCTTGATTGCATGTGCAACTTCTGCTGGAAGGACTGGAGGAACTCTGGTACTGGTATCTTTCATGATGTCTGGAGTGCATATATCATCCCTTTCATATAATTTGGAGTAGAAATCTTTCACTCTTGTCAAAATTTCGCCTCTATTTCTTGTTACAGAACCATCTTCTTTCTCAGTGCCATAATCTGTTTTCTTCCCTTACTGAGATGTCCCTTTGCTATCTTTAGGCTTTGGTTGTTTTCAATTGCTTTCCTCACTAGTTCACAGTTGAATTTCCTTACGTCTTCAGTGATAATTTTTCTTACTGTCTTGCATAGCTCTATATATTCCACTTTGGAAGTCACATCTTCTTTAGTTGTCCTCATCTCTCTTCTTTTTGCATCAACATTTTGGTTTTTCCTGATAATTTGTTCACATGCAACTTGTTCTTAGACCCAGCTAATTTTGTTGCTGTTTCCATAAGAGCTTTGGTTACTTTTCTGTTAACTTCAGAGATGTCCACTTCTTCCGATGTTAGGCCTTTTAAAGCAGAGAACCTGTTCTTCAGTTCTAACTTGAAGGTATTATGGTGTTTTTTTAAGGTTGGTTATGTCAATAGATTTTGTTTGTCTTATGAGCTTGCCACGTTCAAGTTTAGTGTTGAGGTGCATCTTACATCTCACCAATCTATGGTCACTACCTGTGTTGAACTTGTTTAGCACACTGCAGTCTTCTATGACGAATTTTTTGTTACACATAATAAAATCAATTTCACTTGTCGTCCCATTTGGATGTCTCCATGTCCATTTCCTGTGTGGCTTTTTCTTGAAGAAGGAGTTCAAGATGAAAAACCCTTCTGCCTCTGCAAACTCAACGAGAGTATTTCCACGCTGGTTTCTGTTGCCATGACCGAATTTACCTACTGAAGTTTCATTCTGTTGCCGTTGCCCTATTTTTGCATTGAAATCTCCCATAATTATTTTCAAGTGCTGCTTACCTTTATTATTTAGATGACAAATTTCCTCATAAAATTCTTCAATTTCTTCTTCAGGATGACTTGTGGTGGGTGCATAAGTTTGAATAATCTGAGCCTGGTATCTTTTCGAGAGTTGGATAACAAGTCGTGCAGCTCTGTCAGAGGAACTTTCAACTTCTACAACTTTATCCTTCAGTTTCTTGTTTATTATAAATCCAACACCACTAGTTCTGCCAGTATCTGTCCCACGATAGTAGAAGAGATGTCCACTTTTCAGTTCGATGAGATCTTCTCCTTTTCTCCTTACCTCACTTAGCCCCACGATGTCCCACTTGATCCTTTGTAGTTCCTCTTCCAATTCAAGAAGCCTTGAATCAGAAGATAGGGAGCGTTCATACATAGATAAAAAGTTCTGCCGTGCTTAGCTTTCAGATTTATCATGCCGGCGATGAAATGAAGCGTCTCTCCTTTTCAGATGTTGTTTGTAGAGGGTTACTGCAAATGACCTGACGCTCCAGACCTTTTGCGCACTTTGTCTGATCAACATCCCACAAATTTATTGCTCCTCGTAAAAATATCCTTAAGTATAAACTTGCCGCCCCGGTGGCGCAGTGGTATAAGCGATGGCTTATGAATATGATCATTCGTCCAAATTGGGTCCGGATTCGAATCCCGGTGAGGCATGGATGTTGTGTTTGTCTTACGGCGCTGGCTCTCTCCCTTCCCTGGAACCAGTGGCCCCAAATTAGGGACGGGCGACTGCTTATAGCCCACTGAGTTGCTCTCACGGTGGTCCTTAAAAATCCAACAAAAAAAAAAAAAAAAAAAAAAGTATAAACTTGCCATTCGCCGCAGGATGAAAAATGATGTTGACAAAAAAGTGTTAGGAAGATTTTATATGCGCACACAAAATCTTCGATTATTTTTTGTGAAGGTAATATACTTTTTCTGTAGCGTGGAAACTAAATATGACCCGCGAGAAAATTTAATGTTCATGTCACCGATGTAAACCAATCAGTTCTAAACTTTCAGCTTTTGGAAGTTTATGAATTGTAGCCTCTTAAATAAAAAAGCAAAATGGCATTCCACATGGCTGTTAGTTTTTGTACTTATGGGAGGTAAATGAGGGGGGGGGAGTCCTCTGAACGAATTTCTAATCTAAGAGAGCAGCAGAAACACGTGTTTTGGAATTATAGTTGAAAACGATCAGAGAGAGAGATTCCTTGTCAGGTTACAAACTGTATTTCATAAATAGCCGAGCGAGAGAGAGAGAGAGAGAGAGAGAGAGAGAGAGAGAGAGAGAGAGAGAGAGAGAGAGAGAGAGAGAGAGAGAGAGTAACTGCGAATAGTAACTTGCCATAGAGATTCGTATCCATGGTTCCCATGCTAAATACGTTGAATAAATACTACATACAGTATTCACTTGAAAACTTTTTTTGACTAGGGATAACATTATCAGCGTCGAGAAAGTGCACATGAACGAAATTTTTTGCCAAAATTTCTGCCAAACACTTCATAGTGTGTGCCTCCTCTCTCATCACGTTTAGCCCCCTCCCCTTCCTTAATGACCCACCCAGTTTTGAGCAGCTAGCGTCGCCACTGCCCTGCGTTTGTTAACTTATTTGCCATTATGGTATGACGTTTTCTGTTCGCCACAGATGTAGAACTGTTTATTTTTCTTAGAGACGATTTATTATTTTTATCTGTGCTATGGCCGACACTCTTGCTTCTAGTTATGTTTTGTTTCTCTCTCTCTCTCTCTCTTTTAAAGACAGGATAGCCCGAGACCTCGAATACCACAGATCCTAATTTACGACCTCTGGCAAACAGAGAACGAATTTCTAAGAGTGAGCACCGCAAGTGGAAAAGCTCCGTAGTGTATTTTCTCAGATCTCTTTTATGCTCTTTTGATTTGAAAGTTGCTGCCTAGTTTTTCAGCGTCTTTGTGCATTGTTATTGTGGCGTAATGCGTTAAAAAAAAAAAAACTAATTCTTAATTTAAGAGACAGTTAAAGTAACTTGTCAATATGAGGACGATAACTACGTTGCTACTGATAGAGAAACAGAAGCTCATAAAACAGAGCGGACAAATTACGATCGCTAAATAGTAACACGAGTTCCATACTTGTTTTTCATAAATTCGTAATCAATAATTGCAATACATTGGGTATTACATTAACAAAAACGTATTCATACGTTCTGTTAATGTTTCCCATTATATCTAAATT
Organism: Macrothele yani; assembly: GCA_039090855.1. NCBI lineage: Eukaryota > Metazoa > Arthropoda > Arachnida > Araneae > Macrothelidae > Macrothele > Macrothele yani. The sequence continues at coordinate 33,605,613 of CM077021.1, forward strand.
TATTGGCATGATTAATAAAAATAATAATAACAATAACGGAAATAAATCCAATTGCTACCACTCCGACACCGGGATGTAATTATAGGAGGCATAACATTTTTCGTTGAGTGTAACCGTCAAACTGTATTTTCCTATTTTTGGGCTACACCACGAACAGTTAAACTGTGATTTTCTTATTTTAGGGTGCTGTGGTACGTTTTGTTTCATATGAGCTTTTGAGAGCTTCGTGCGCTCCCACCTGAAGCGTAATCTTTAAATAAGCAACTGAAATAAAATATAAATAAAAAACAGGCAAGATGACAACTGCGAAATATACTCGTTCATTTAAATACCAGATCTACCAGAAAATAATCGATAACATTTTTCTAACCCGACGCTGAGCCTTGCTAACGTCATCATCTGTGATCATCAAGTCATCATCATCATCATTGTCAACCATTATCAATCCACTGCTGGACGAAGGTCTCCCCAAGTTTCCTCCACAACGGTCTGTCTTGTGCCAGTCTCCTCCATGTCACCCCTGCATACTTTCGAATTTCATCCACCCATCTCCCATGTGGTCTTCTTCTGGGTCTTTTCCTGTCCCTTGGAATCCAATCTAAAATTTCGGCTGTCCATCGATGATCTGTCATTCTGGCAGTATGTCCAGCCCATTGCCATTTCAGGGATTTAACTCTGATCGTGATGTCTTCCACTCTTGTCATTTTTCGGATCCACGAGTTCCTCTTCTTATCTCTCCTGGTTACACCAAGTATGCACCTCTCCATGCTTCTTTGAGTTGTCTGCAGCCTTTGTATGTCTCTTTTAGTTAAGGTCCACGTCTCTGCACCATACGTAAGCACTGGAAGGATGCATTGATCAAACACTTTTCTTTTAAGACATAATGGCATATTGCTCTTGAAAATTATGCTGTTTCTTCCAAAAGCTCTCCAGGCAAGTTTTGTACGCCGATTAATTTCTTTATCAATGTGACCCTCACTTGATATCTGCTGTCCAAGATAAACGTACGTGTCTGTTATCTCCAGCTTTTCTCCATCAATCTATAAATCTTCATTTCTTGTTAAAGCATTGAACATCACTTTTGTCTTCTGAAAGTTCATTTTTAATCCCACTTCTTTACTCTTGTCAGCAAGTTCCTGGATCATACTCTGCAGCTCTGATGGGGTAGTTGCAAAAATGATTATGTCATCAGCAAAACAAAGGTGGGTTAGATAATCCCCATTAATCTTGATCCCCTTGTTTTCCCAGCTCAGCGACTGAAAAACACCCTCCAAAGTGGCATTAAAGAGCTTCGGAGATATGGTGTCACCTTGTCTCACTCCCTTTCCAATTTTTACGTGTGTTGTATTTTCAAACAGCCTAATCTTTGCACTTGCATTTTCATAGATGTTATTAATAATATTAATGTATGCATCTTCAATACCGCAGGTTTTCAGAGCCATTGTAACTGCTGATGGTTTCACCGAATCAAAGGCTTTTTCATAATCGATAAAAGCCATGCACAATGGAAGTTCATATTCCCTCGCTCTTTCAATTAGTTCTCTCAGCACGTGGATATGATCTATTGTGCTGTAGCCACTCCTGAATCCAGCTTGTTCTCTCGGTTGAGCCATGTCCAGTGTTACCTTCAAGCGGTGTGAAAGAACTTTAGTGAAGATTTTATAAACTACTGATAGGAGGCTGATAGGTCTGTAGTTTCCAAGATCCTCAATGTCACCTTTCTTATGTAGCAGGATCATTGTAGCGGTGTTCCAATCCTCAGGAATCTTTCCTTCATTAAGGCATCGAGTGAAAATTTGGGCGAGTACTGTTTCGATTTCTCCACTTGCTTCTTGTATGATGTCTACAGTAATTCCATCTTCTCCTGGAGCTTTTCCCTGCTTCATGTTCTTGATTGCATGTGCAACTTCTGCTGGAAGGACTGGAGGAACTCTGGTACTGGTATCTTTCATGATGTCTGGAGTGCATGTATCATCCCTTTCATATAATTTGGAGTAGAAATCTTTCACTCTTGTCAAAATTTCGCCTCTATTTCTTGTTACAGAACCATCTTCTTTTCTCAGTGCCATAATCTGTTTTCTTCCCTTACTGAGATGTCCCTTTGCTATGTTTAGGCTTTGGTTGTTTTCAATTGCTTTCCTTACTTGTTCACAGTTGAATTTTCTTACATCTTCAGTGATACTTTTTCTTACTGTCTTGCATAGCTCTATATATTCCACTTTGGAAGTCGCATCTTCTTTAGTTGTCCTCATCTCTCTTCTTTTTTGCATCAACATTTTCATTTTTCCTGATAATTTATTTACATGCAACTTGTTCTTAGACCCAGCTAATTTTGTTGCTGTTTCCATAACAGCTTTGGTTACTTTTCTGTTAACTTCAGAGATGTCCACTTCTTCCGATGTTAGGCCTTCTAAAGCAGAGAACCTGTTCTTCAGTTCCAACTTGAAGGTATTATGGTGTTTTTTAAGGTTGGTTATGTCAATAGATTTTGTTTGTCTTATGAGCTTGCCACGTTCAAGTTTAGTGTTGAGGTGCATCTTACATCTCACCAATCTATGGTCACTACCTGTGTTGAACTTGTTTAGCACACTGCAGTCTTCTATGACGAATTTTTTGTTACACATAATAAAATCAATTTCACTTGTCGTCCCATTTGGATGTCTCCATGTCCATTTCCTGTGTGGCTTTTTCTTGAAGAAGGAGTTCAAGATGAAAAACCCTTCTGCCTCTGCAAACTCAACGAGAGTATTTCCACGCTGGTTTCTGTTGCCGTGACCAAATTTACCTACTGAAGTTTCATTCTGTTGACGTTGCCCTATTTTTGCATTGAAATCTCCCATAATTATTTTCAAGTGCTGCTTACCTTTATTATTTAGATGACAAATTTCCTCATAAAATTCTTCAATTTCTTCTTCAGGATGACTTGTGGTGGGTGCATAAGTTTGAATAATCTGAGCCTGGTATCTTTTCGAGAGTTGGATAACAAGTCGTGCAGCTCTGTCAGAGGAACTTTCAACTTCTACAACTTTATCCTTCAGTTTCTTGTTTATTATAAATCCAACACCACTAGTTCTGCCAGTATCTGTCCCACGATAGTAGAAGAGATGTCCACTTTTCAGTTCGATGAGATCTTCTCCTTTTCTCCTTACCTCACTTAGCCCCACGATGTCCCACTTGATCCTTTGTAGTTCCTCTTCCAATTCAAGAAGCCTTGAATCAGAAGATAGGGAGCGTCCATTGTACGTAGCCAAGGTCAGCATCAGATAGCAGCCTAGTCCGGTCCTCCGGGGATTCTTAGCACCCTCTGCCTTCATGTCGCACTGGGCGCTGCCTTGGCCAGGTACATTCCAGCTGCCGGAGACTGAGGGCCAAGATTTAAGTTGTGGAATCATTTTGGAGGGGTTTGGCCATAACTCACCACGCTGGCCAAGCGGGTTGGTGAGTGTGGGATAGAATTTCCTCTAATCCCGATGGTATAGTTATACCGCTATGGGCGGTCGTCAGAGCCCCTTTAGTGGGAACAGGATGCACCACGAGAAGGCGGGGTTGACATTTGTCAAGGAGAGGCTGTGATGTTACGCATCACCTGACCTTATCTGACGTTAACTAAAACACAGTATATATCTCCTCTACCTCGAAAGAATAGGCACCGAGATATATATCCCCGATTACTTTATTTCTCAAGCTGTCATTCCTTGATCATTTTCTCTTACGGCAGGCGTGGACAACTAGACAATTTATTAATTCCTGAAATAGAACTATTTCATGTCTAAAAATTCTGTCGGATATTGCGTGAGCTGTAGAAATCATTAATCAATATTCCAAAAACTGTTTTCAACGTCAATTGCATAATTTATAAGCGTCAGTACTGTATATCGTTAAGCTATACGGGGAGAAAAAGTTTATATTAGTTCTTCTCGTCTTTGATTGGTAAGAATACCAATATATTTCCGACGTCTGTAGCATAATTTTTATGCATTATTTGTGTGTAACCTTTTTCACGGTAAGCTCATATTGGTAAGCTGTACGGAGAAAATTGTTTATATTAGTTTTCCTCGTCGTTGAATGGCTAAGGAATGTGGTGCATAGCATCTGACGATTTGGTGTGAAATGACCCTTTAGTAATATTTTACAGTTATATTATTTGAAATGCCTTTAAACATAACATGAATTCACTATCCTTCCTCCTTCAAGCATCACATCAAATTATCGTGCGATCTGACCAACGCATGCAATAGTATCATCTTGATCTCCAGCCCGTCCGAAGGCAAACATCCACTCCCGCTGCCGTTGGCTGGCTGCCAACGCTATTCGCCGCGCGCCTTTTCACAGTGGCAAAATACGAGCCATGCACCATATTTAAAATTTCTTTTCTCAGCGCACGCGAAAGCCCAAGGTTTTTTTTTCTTCATTTGTTAGACTAAATTTTCTTTAAAAAGGAAAAACAATTGCGATCTTCTAAGTGCCGTACTACATTGCTTTTTTATGTTTTGAAGAAAGGCTCTCTCGTTGCGCGTAACTCAAAAACTAAAGAAGATAGAAATTCGTGCAATGCACCAATCGATTCCTTAGGGGGAAATTACGAAGTGGTGATTTTGGTACTTTTTTTATCCAAACAATGGAGATATTTGCGTTTTTACGCGATTATGGCCCGCCATGTACCAGAATTCGAACATTAATATCTTCTAATCTACGGGAAATAAAAAAATGAAACTTTCAGGATTTTCATACCTTGGGGTGATCTATTCATGAAAAAAAAAAAAAAATCGTAAGAATCGGAGATGCTGTGGTGGATAGCATCTGACGATTTGGCGTAGAATGACCCTTTTTTTTTTTGATTGGAGGTTTAACGACCACCGTGAGCAACTCAAATGGGCTATAAGCAGTCGCCCGTCCCTAATTTAGGGTCACTGGTTCCAGGGAAGGGAGAGAGCCAGTGCCGAAAGACAAACACAACACCCATGCCTCACCGGGATTCGAACCCGGACCCCTTCGGACGAATGATCAGAGGCCATCGCTTAGACCACTGCGCCACCGGGGCGGCGAATGACCCTTGGAGGAAAAGGAATAGGAAGAGACCCAGGATAGAAAGAATAAAGGTTGATAGGCTCCTTGAAGATCATCAGCGGTATTCTGACTTACTCAGAGAATGACTGAAGGATCTGAAGTCTGGTGAGAGGGATGTAGAAAAGAAGTGGGAATGTTTGAAGAACTGTGTTGTCACTGCTGCTAAAGAGGTCTGTGGCGCCACAATAGTAGGTAACAACAGAGGAGATGCTTGGTGGAATAGTAAGATTGAAGAGGCAGTAAAGAGAAAGAAGGAAGCCTATCTGGGGATGTTGCAAGGTAGAGTCTCTGTGGATGAATATCGCTGTAAGAAGCGTGAAGCTGCTAAGCTGGTTTGCCACAGTAAGGCAAAAGATAGGAAGGAGAAAGTGGAAAGGCATGAACTGGCTTTTTGGAAAGATAGGAAGTGATTCTGGAAGTACACGAGACTCAGGAAAAATAGGGGAAACAAAGTTGTAAGTTGTGTGAAGAATGAGATTGGGGAAATGATATGGGAGCCCAATGAGTTAAGTGACAGATGGGGTGAATACTTCTGAGTTATTTGATCAGGAAAGCAAAGATGATTCTGAGACAGACGCAGATGATGTCACAATGAGGGATGAAAGCACAGGAGGGATCTCAAGAGAAGAAGTGTGTAAAGCTCTAAAATCTCTTCAGAATGGTAAGGCTCTGGGAGTTGATGGCATAACTGCAGAGATGTTGAAATATGGTGGTGACTCTATAATTGACTGGTTAACTGAAATTTGCCAGTTGTGCTGGGAGTTAGGAATGGTCCCTCGGGATTGGAAGGATGCTATCATTGTTCCCTTGTATAAGGAAAAAGGTGATCAGACTGAATGCAAGAACTATCGTGGTATTAGCCTACTGAGTGTGCCAGGGAAAGTGTTTGGTAAGGTTGTTATTGAAAAAGTATGGGGTCTTACAACATTGAAAGTGTGAGATGTTCAGAGTGGTTTTATGCCTGGTAAAGGCTGCACTAACCAGATTTTTGCATTACGCACGATGATTGAAAAGTATCTGGCTGTTGGGAAGAAAGTTTTTACTGCCTTCATAGATTTAGAGAAAGATTACGACCGAGTGAATAGGACACTTTTGTGGAAGGTATTGAATGAATATGGTGTTACTGGGAATCTACTTAATAGTGTAAAAGCCATGTATGCTGGTAGTAGAGCTTGTGTACGAGTGAATGGTGTTTTATCAAAATGGTTTTCCATTGGTACAGGAGTTAGACAAGGTTGTGTAATGTCACCATGGCTGTTTAATATATTTATGGATGCATGCATGCGTGATGCCAAAATAGATAATAGTGGTTTATGTCTTGGTGATATCCGTGTGCGCAGATTGCTGTATGCTGGTGACACCGTCCTGTTGGCAGAGAGCAAAAGTGAGTTGCAGAGTATGTTGACTCGGATGCACGAAGTTTGCATGGAATTCAAACTGAGTATAAATAAGGGAAAACCCAAAGTTATGGTGTTTGAGAGAGAAACGGGTAGCACTGAATGTAATGTAAGTATAAATGGCACTGTGATTGACCAGGTGAGTGAGTTTGTGTATTTATGAAGCATGTTTGACAGAGAGAACAAGTTGGATGGTGAAATCAGTAGGCGAGTGAATTCTTCTTTGAAAGTCATAGCTGCTCTGGGAGGTTTTCACAGGAATGGTGGGTTCTCTAGAGAGTCCCGCATGGCTGTGTATGAAACAGTAATTGTTCCTACTCTGATGTATGGCAGTGAAACCTGGGTACTGCAGAAGAAACATAGGAGTCGTTTGTGTGCTGGAGAAATGCGTTGTTTACGTGGGGTTTGTGGCAAGACACGATATGATTTTGTGGGAAATGAAGATGTATTGCAGTTGTGTGATGTGAAGGAAAATGTTGTTAGCAAGGTGGAGACCAATATGCTTTGGTGGTTTGGCCATATTGAAAGAATGAGCGATGAAATGCTTACTAAGAAAATCTTTTCAGCCCAAGTGGCAGGAAGGAAAGGCAGAGGAAGGCCAATGAAGACATGGGTGGATCAGATTCAGGAGTGTCTGCATGAGAAAAAGATTATGAGTATGAAGTATAAAAGATCTTGTGTATGGCGTGTAATGGATATCAGTGAAGCACGAGTTTTATGTCAAGAGCGCTGCAAATGGAGAAGTTTGATACGACAACAATAAGTAAAAATATCTGGAAGTTTGTATTTCTTTTTGGAGCTAACCTCTGAATCTCAGAGAACAGCTTAGTGATATGTATGTATGTATGTATGTATGTATGTATGTATGACTAGTGAAAGTTTATTAACATTATACAAAAGAAACTTTAACATGTCCCGCTGTATTAGTCAATCATGGCAAATTTTGATTTCACCCCTGTAACTGTCACATTGTAATGATGAAAATATTACAAATATTTAGATATAACTCACCTTTTCATGACCTGAGAGATCAATTCTAACAATTTAATTTGAATGCAAATATTTAAAGAACATATAGAGTGGAAGAAATATTCTTCTCATAATACGTGGCAAATACGTCATAATAATTAACACAGCAATCAGACATCACTGAATTGACTGTAATTACTGTTTCACACGTTAATTCAATCACATCAGAAAACTTGAATTTTGCTAGTGATAAAAAGTGGTTCTAGCAAAAGTTGCTAGTGGAAAATTTTTGAATGTTTTAGAGTGAACTGTAACGCGCCACTGCATTGTGTGTGAAATTTTCATCGCCGTGGAGTGGCGATGAAATTTTAAAGTTTTCTGATGTGATTGAATTCACGGGTGAAACAGTAATTACAATCAATTCAGCAATGTCTGATTGCTGTGTTAATTATTTAAAGAACATTTTTTTATTCAACTTTATTCACAAAATTCAAGAACATTATTCAAAATCTTAAGTTATTTCTGCATGGTTTATGTTCTGGGTCTTTTCATCATACCACTTTAAAACAGCAGGCCTGGGGTCAACAAACTTGTCTTTGGACGGACCTTCAACCTCAATACTCATGACAGCTTTCAATGTTTGTAAGTTTAAACTGCCCCTCCAATCACCCTGGGTCTCTTCATGAAATTGAACCCAACCTCACATGCAGAAGTAGATAAGGAAAATATACTGGATATTTCTACTAGTGCCAAAATGTCTTTATGTTTGTACTTTTCAGGAAACATTTGTTTCCAGAAAGTTGTTCCTTTTTGTATGTGTCTAAAATATTCCACACACGCAATGCGGTGGCGCTTTACAGTTCACTCTAAAACATTCAAAATATTTCCACTAGTAACTTTTGCTAGAACCACTTTTTATCGCTAGCAAAATGCATTTACTTGCTAGCAATTTGCTACTAACTACTGGTCGAAATCAAGCCCTGGCCCTGACCCCCTCATTTCGCCCCCACACAAGAATTTTATTGCCCCAACTAATGTCTTCTCGGAATAGTTGCTTATATCAGCGCTATATTTCTCAGTTACTCTCACGGTTCACCAAAGAGAGAACTACTAAACAGAGCATCGGCGTTTGTTCAAAACCCTTCCCTTCAAGCTCCCTGGCCCAGTGGGGTATTGCTTATCTATACCTCTTCTTCTTTCTCGTCGCTAAGATGCTTTCTGTCTCCCTTCTTTTCTCTTTTCAAGAGCTTAGTTTATTGCCTTGGAATGCTGGCTGCATTTACCACCCATTACGCTGACATTTTTCTCTCCCTTAATGTTTCCTGGGCTATCAGCTAACACTTTGTTATGATTTTCAGAAATGTTCTAATAATTAATCCTCTTAATTAATTTACCTCAATTTACACACATCCAATTTATGTAATTAATTCACTCCTATCAACTTGGTCTATTTACACACCTGACCTGGAAGCTCTCCACCTTCACAACTAATTAATTGAACAACCTCCAAAATTATGCATCAATGTACAGGGTGTCTCAAAAATACACGGTAAAACTGTAGGAATGAGTTCCTCATAGGTAGATAAGAAAAAAGTTTATATCAACATAGGTCCGGAAATACTTGGTTTCCCAATTATGAAGGTCTGTCTATGACACTTAACTGTTCACATTACCTGACTCAGGTCTGCCTTGGTTTCCCATTTATTCACCGGAATGTTTTATCTCCCGCAGGTGAATTCCTTCATCACAAGGTACTGACAGAATCTGGTGGTTTTCCTTTCCGACCATGTACTCAAATCAGGAGCAAGCAGATATGCACTTTATGTACGGTTTGGCAGATGGCAATGCGCTGGAGGCTAGTCGTTTGTACCACAAAAGGTTCCCAGAACGAAGATGTCCAGACAGGAAAATGTTTGAAAGTATCCATCTCCGCCTTTGTGAACATGGGACCTTTACATCTCATGTTGCCGACAGAGGACAACCAAGATCTAAGACTCCAGAAGTAGAGGCAAAGATTCTGGATGTTGTGCATGTGACACCTGGAATCAGCACACACAGATTAGCAATGCAACTGCCTGCTCATCGTTCGACTATTTGGAGAGTGTTGCGAGAACAACACCTGTATCAGTACCACCTGCAACAGGGTACAGGCCTTGTCACCAGCAGATTATCCTGAGCAAGTAATGTTCTGCCAGTGGTCCTTGCAGCAGTGTGGTACAACTCCTAACTTTCCTACCTAAGTGATATTCACCGATGAAGCACAGTTCATACGCGACAGAATCCTAAACTTTCACAATCAGCAGGGTGCAAAATTTGCGGTCGCCCAGTCGCCAATGGCAACCAGAAATTTAGTGTTGCCGAGCAGTAAAAATAAATTGTTTTCCTGTTTGGCATTTGATGCTGTCGGGCAGTATCTTCACAAAAATATTTTTAGCTCAAACAGTATCTTCACAAAAATAATTTGAACTGTGATGGTGTCTTCACTTTCAGTAAAATGCTATCTTAAAAATATTTCAGTGTGAGAGGCATCTTGAATATTGCATTTAACTGTGCATTTTTTTTTCTTTTTTGTTGTCATGAAATGTTTTCAGTAAAACGGTCTCTGACAGAGGCTTATCAATCACTGCGTCATCACCAGCAGCCCAGTGAGCCAACGAGAGCCTCTTCCGCGGGCTGCATAGCGACAGTCAGGGGTCGCGCTGCCGATCGCCATTTTCGCATAATGCGAAAATAAAATCGTTTTAGCAAAGGAAAAAGAGCTTTGGCAATTACCTTTTTGTACTGTTATAACACTTTTGGCGATAAAAAACACTCACTCAAAGATGATCTGGGGAATCAGAACATTCAAGTGCCATATTGAGCAGCTATGGCATTATTCTCTCTTCAAAAATTGTTTTAGGTAATACATATTATATATACAGGGTGATTCAGCTAAGTGTGTACAAACTTCTGGGAGGGGTAGGTTGCATAAAGACAAATTGGAATCACATAGCAATGCAGGGTCGGAAACGCCATCTTCATGTGCTTGTGTACAGAAAGGATGAGAAATGAACGAGCAGCACGTAAGAGAACAAAATGCTTTTTATTACTCACAACACAAGACATTTGTGAAATACATTGAGGTTACGGAAGGCGTTCAACGTTGCGACCATGAGCTGTAACACATGCTCGACATCGTCGGCGCATGGAATCACGTACATTTTGGAAAATTCCTGGCGTGTCTCGGACTTCTGAAGCAGCTGCAGAGATGCGTGCTACAAGGTCCTCATTACTTTTAACGGAGGTGTCGTACACCAGTCCTTTGATGTAACCCCAGAAGAAAAAAAAAGGCACGTTAAGTCCGACAAGCCGCCCCCGGTGGCGCAGTGGTCTAAGCGATGGCCTCTGATCATTCGTCAGAACGAGGTCCGGGTTCGAATCCCGGTGAGGCATGGATGTTGTGTTTGTCTTACGGCACTGGCTCTCTCCCTTCCCTGGAACCAGTGACCCTAAATTAGGGACGGGCGACTGCTTATAGCCCACTGAGTTGCTCACGGTGGTCGTTAAACCTCCAATTAAAAAAAAAATTAAAAAAAATAAGTCCGACAATCTTGGAGGCCAACGAACAGTACCATCATGCCTGATCCACTGATGTCCAAATGTCATGTTTAAGTGATGTCATTGCTGAAATGGGTGGGGACAACATTCTGGAACCACATTGCGGCGACTGAGGGACCTGTTCTTCGTTCAATAGCTCTGGCAAGACGTCTTCCAGAAATATCCGGTAACTCCTTCCATCTAGACGAGGAGGCATGAGGCCAATTAAGTGGTCCCCGATAATGCCGGCCGAAACATTAACAGCAAAATGGTTTTGTGCTGCATGTGGTTATACAGCATGGGGGTTCTCCACCGCCCATACATGCGCATTATGTGCATTGAAGCAACCTTCGCGTGTAAATGACGGTATGCTGAAAGAATGTATGAGCAGTCTTGCGGCTGAACAACACCATCTACCGCATGAAGATGGCGTTCCCGACCCTGCATTGCTATGTGATTCTGATTTGTCTTTGTGCAACCTACCCCTCCCAGATATATACACAACCACCACGAGCAACTCAGTGGACTATAAGCAGCCGCCCGTCTCTAATTTTTGGCCACTGGCTCTAGGGAAGGTAGAGCGCCTGTGCCGTAAGACAAACACAACATTCATGCCATATCGGGATTTGAACCTGGACCCATCTCGGACGAATGGTCAGAAGCCATTGTGCTTAGACTACTGAGCCATGGGGGCGGCGTAATAGGCATCTTGAATATTGTGATGTTTTACTAAGGCACGTGTGTACTGTTTTTTTTTTTAGCATTCGCAATGTTTATTTTGCTGTGTAGAATTTTCTTTTTACATACCTAGCCAAGCACCTGAATTTCTTATTGACATGCCCAAACCAATCATTTTGATTATCCTTGCATCTGGCCAATGGCATTTAGCAAGTCCTGATCTGATAATGATGAACCTAATTTTATTAATCCACACTACTTTGAACCTTTGTGTACTTCTGAGGGTTTTTTGGACAACATTTTTGGCAAACTTGCTGCAAACACAAAAATATGCAAATTAAAAAAAAAAAAAAAAAAAGCAAAATTTCACAAAATTAGACAGAATTTTACAAAAATGGGCAATCATCTTTAAAAACCTGGGTTGACCCCTGGTTAAACTAGTTGGGATTTCAAGTTAGAGATACTCACCATCAGTAAAAAAAATAAAGAGCATGAACACAAAAAGAACTGATTAAAAACCCATGATCAGGAGTCTGCAACAGAGGACTAAAAGTTATGGGTGCCGCCCCGGTGGCGCAGTGGTCTAAGGCGCTGGCCTCTGATCATTCGTCCGTAAGGGGTCCGGGTTCGAATCCCGGTCAGGCATGGATGTTGTGTTTGTCTTACGGCACTGGCTCTCTCCCTTCCCTGGAACCAGTGACCCTAAATTAGGGACGGGCGACTGCTTATAGCCCATTGAGTTGCTCACGGTGGTCGTTAAACCTCCAATAAATAAAAAAAAAAAAAGTTATGGGAATATTATTTTTGTCTGCATAAAAAAAAAAAATGTACATCATCCCGATTCTGCTCTGGGGTACCTCAAAAAATTAAAATTCTTTCAGCTGATACAGGCATTTTTGTTAAAAAGACTTATGCTATATAATGATAATCCTGTTTATTTAGCAAAAATTACAAAGATAGGACTAAAAGTTATGGATTTTAGCTAAACTATAAGGGCCAGACTTACACAAAAATTCACATGATGGGGAAGAAGAACCAGGCAGAGAATTTTAGGAAAAAGTTATAACTTCATATGCTGCAAAGAAACCCTAAATTTGACTTATGCGAATGACAAAGTATAGTGGAATATAAATTCAATGGCTAACACTGTGCTGATGCAAATACTACGAAGTTCTGCTAAAGTAAACAACAGAAAAATGGATAACAACTGTGATGCATTGCTATATTAAGTACCATTTACCTGTTAATATCTTGTACTTTCAACTGTGTCTGTTTAATAATATATAAACTTTCTTCATTTGTACATTTATTAACTCTGGAGTAGTTTATTTCCTGTGTCTGCAAGAATACTTCAAATTTACATTTTGAAGTGCCTAACTCCCTTAACTCAACTGATTATCTTTGCCGAATACTCTGTACAAGAAATTAAAATAATGGTTAAATTATTTTTCTCTTAGATTTTGGTTTTTAAGGTGCATAAACCATCTGCATTTCTAATTTTTTTTATACTGTAGTTTTGCATGGATGATCCAGCTATCAAGTTTGTCAAATTTTTCAATTTATGTATTAAATCAATTTATTTTTGAATCCCAAGCAAGTTACTTCCCTTTAGATATGTATGTCTATTAGCAGAAAAAATGATGCAATTGAATAATTAAAATTTTTAGTGCAATTATTGACGTATTTTATCTGCCTTCCCCTTTTCTTTGAACCCTACGGTAAAAATGTGTTCAGGAAGAATTATTGACAGTCGCTTGGATGGACTAGAATTATATATTCAATCACCGCTTTCGTTTCGTCATTGCATTGGTTTCTCCATAATTACCCAAATAACGATTGCTACCTTTTGTTACAATTTCGCGTTTCCTTTATTCCAAACATTTGACGTATCACTGCAACACATTGAAAACATACTTTTAAATTAGATGGAAGGATTTATGCAATTGCAATACATTTAAGCAAGTAGAATGAACAGCTTACACGAGATAAATAAATAAACACGTATAACGTAAACAAAATATATATATAATTAGCAATACCAATTTGAAAAATGCCTCTCCTCTATTCCTAACCATCCAAAACATTCAAGCAAAAAAATTCAAATTTCCACTATTATTTATACAATGCGAAATACTTATTTACATTACATCCACAGAAATCTAAAATGTCCTACCTAATTTCTTTCAGACACTCCAACTTTCCCATTACCGAACTATCTTCGTCCATTTTCATGTCAGTAGACAACTTCCATGTATAAACAAACCTACCACACTAAAACAAGCTTCTGATCCTGATGCAGAGAAGCTCCATAACGAAAAAGTAAAATTCCCAACATCAAACGAGAAAACTCCCTAGTTCTTACTAAAATTCCCAAAGACTTTGGAGGAGAACACACTAGCAAATACCTAGCTACTTCCGTCAGTGTTTGAAAACCGGATGTTCCGCCATTAGCGAGGACGAAAAGCTCTCCTTTTTTTTTTTTTTTTTGGTTGGAGGTTTAACTAACACCGTGAGCAACTCAATGGGCTATTAGCAGTCGCCCGTCCCTAATTTTGAGTCACTGGCCTCCAGGGAAGGGATAGAACCAGTGCCTTAAGACAAACACAACATCCATGCCTCAGCGGGATTCGAACCCGGACCCCTTTCGGAAGAATGATCAGAAGCCATCGCTTAGACCACTGCGCCACTGGGGTGGCGCATGCGTTTCGCAAATTGTATTTTAAGTACTTGCTATAAATAGTAAATATGGTCAGGTTTGGGTCAGGTACTGTGTTAGATATGGATGTAAAAGTAAGGCGAATGCGGCCGACATAAAGAACTCATATATTTTCATATGTAATTTAAGTGTTTTGCTCATTGTTGTTCACAAGGTCTTTGGCTGTAGTTCAAACAATCTTTATTGGTCTAAAAGCATTACAGATTCATACACGCTGTTAAAACATGAGAAATAACTTGAGAACAAACATGAATAATTACAAATTTGAATAATTACAAATGCCGGAGCAGGACCCCCATCCGTAAATAACCCAGAAAGTTAAAACAGATGAGAAACTATCACAGCGTGTACAATTGTACACATAGAAATCAAAACATTAAGCTAAAGGAATAAGAACACATAGCGTACCTCAAGGAGTAATTTGATAACAATATATGAGAATGACATACGTCGGAGCAAAATTAGCCTCCGGAAACAACATAAAGTTAAAAGATTTAAATGGCGATACATTGTCAACAATCTCTCATGAATAGACCAAAACATCGTGCAAATTTTATAGGAAAACATAGTGGTCGACATAGGTAACCAACTTATAAAAAACACAATGCAAAATCACAGGGAGGAAACACAACAAACTTATACACGATAAAAAAACGAAACACATGTGCAAATCTCAAAACATACCAGAAAAATAAAAAAAATGCCACATGCAAGGAGATATGCAAGTGATCAACAGATAAAACACGTGGGCACTAAGAAAACTCCTCTGCTATACAATGCACTGAAAGTATGCACATTACGCAACATAATCAAAAAACAAAAACGACGGCTAAACAGTACATGAAAAACAATATAATGATAACACTAAGGAAATAAGCAAAATGTAACAATACGGTAGATGCAAACAACAAGACAGAAGTACTAGGAAATGCGCAAAAAAATTCTCATAACAAACCCTGTGTTATGTCATAGTGAAAAACGTATGAGTCAGCCGATTTCCATGGCACCAAACAACTCATCCAGAAAATGCACAATTTATAAACAATAATCATATATACATAACAATTCCTCCATTAGCACATGGTGCAATAGAACATAGTAATACTGAGGCAAGTCAATGGTTCAGCACAGTACCAAGATACAATACAAATTGCTCGAGATTACAGCTCCATCACAAATATACTACAGAACACATACACAGAACAGCAACGAAAAGGTTAGAACACGTCGTTGAACACATTCGAAAAACAAGAGTCCTCAAACTCATGAGGACACCACCATAATAGAACAACACATGGCGGATAACCTGTGTCAGGAGGAAAGATACAGAGGCACAGTAGTCAAGCTCCAAATTAATTATCCTCATAATGCAATTTAAATGTAGCACAATAATCACGACAATGCGAGGAAGAAACAACAAACAAACGGCTACAGAACAAAGAAAACTCTTCACGGTCCAACTTGCAAGGAGCACTGAGTGGTTCAAACGATAGACTAATGGCGATACCATCAATCCGGAACCAACCGGCATCTTGCGCCCAGACCTGACGAAACCGAGCTAAAGAATTAGTTGATTGTGCTTTTGCATATTCGAGGCGGAGGCCAGTTGTTAAACGGCTGCGAAAATAGGTGAGGATTTTGTCACTCGCAATAAGTGGTTTAGCAGAGTCTGTGGCATTCCGGAGATAAAGATGATATATATATATATATATATATATATATATATATATATATATATATTGCTTGTTTCACCAAAACAAAGAGAAAGGCGCAAACGTCCGGTAAACGAGATGGAGGGTGCTTCGTTAAAAGCAACCAGGAATAGGCGAGAAAAGGTAGATTGCGAGAAGTGATATGGTTCACGAAACGAAATACACAATGCAAAACAGGAATCAGGATGGGACAATGCCAATACATATGGTCGATATCTCCTATGGACTCACAAAATGGTCAAATGAAAGAAGAAGGGAGAAACATACGGGATAGAAGAAGAGGGACAGGAAGCCGGCGGTGAAGATATCGCCAGTGAATGTTAAACTCCAACGGCGCAGAAAGAGGAGAAGAAGAGGCAGACCAGATGGCCTGAGAGAGGGGAGAAGGAACATCAGAAATTGGGTGCGGAGCTGCGGTAGGTGTACGAAAGAAACGATAAAAGGAAACAGTGGAAACTGACAGAATAGGGACAGAAACACCTCTAATAGAGAGAAAAAAAGGAATAGGGAGACTGGGACCAAGGACAGAGACGAGGCCATGGGAATTGACGAGAGATGGATAAAGAAAACCTAGGGAAGAGCGAAGAAGAGCATAATCAGTAGCATGGGAAGGTGAAGGATCGGAAAATAAGGAGGTAAGGGGTTTCCAGGTCAAATCGGGATTAACGAGTGTGCGAACAGTTAGTATACCGGAGCGGATCCAGGAAGGCAAAAGAAAAAAATGCTGTCGGGAGGAATGGACGAGGGTTGAAAAGAAAAGAGGTTCATCCAAGAGATCAAGGGTGGTGGTCGGAGGGGCCCGGGAAAGAGGAAGAGCGCGGAGGAACGTCAGAGCTTCAGAAAGAACAGGAGGAAAATTAATGGAAAAAGAAGAGAAGGAATCCATCTTGAGATAAAGGGGAAAGGAGAAAGATGGATCGTGAAAAGAGAGAAAAACATCAAGCGTAGAAGAAAGGGACGGAGTGGGAGCAACCAAGATCCGAAGAAAGGAAACAAGTCGGTGCCACGATAATATATGTGCACATCCGGTAAATTGATACCTCCGTGTTCCTGTGAAAGGTTGAGCGTCGCCGCCGCGACCCAGTGTTTTGTGGTCCAAATCATCGATGTACACAGACTTTTGATATGATCAAGACGATACGTAGGCAGTACAGTAGAAGACCAGGTAAAGAAACAAAGTGGCAAGAGGTAACGATGTACAATGGCAGCACGCTGATGGCAAGAGGTAACGATGTACAATGGCAGCACGCTGATGGCAAGAGGTAACGATGTACAATGGCAGCACGCTGATGGTATGAAGTGTACGAGTGCGTTGATTTCCAGAATCCCACGTACGGTGAAGACGTGGGCGTAAAGCCTCCCACGAAGCAGGTGCTGCCGTAAACGGATGCCCAATATAAGTACCAAGGATTTTCTGAGACGAAGAGGACCACACCGCACCCCATGGGGCATCAGTACGGCCCACCCACGATCCACACCATAAGCCGGTGCTTTTTGCAGCATTAAGAGTAGCACCAGATAAGTCCGCATAGGATCGATAAACTTGATATAAAACATCAAAGAGATGGTCGTAACGCAAGCAGAACGTAGCATCATCGGCATACGCAGTATGTACACAGCAGTGGTGCCTAGTGCTAGCGACTGTAGATGGCATAGCAGAGAGAAGGGATCGTTTCGCTGCAAGAAGAAAGGGCTCAAAGGCCAAGGCAAAGAGTTGTCCCGAAAGGGGACAACCCTGCCGGATCCCACGTTGGAAAGGCACAGCCGCCGTCAAAAAGAAGGCCGTCCGAACATGAAGACGGGCACCCCGGTAGAGACTGAGAATGATAGAAACGAAAGAAGGAGGGAAACCAAAAGAAGCAAGAACAGTACAGAGATAATCGTGAGAAACGTTATCAAAGGCAGATTTTTGATCGATATTAAGGAGTGCCAAAGGTTCAGAAAATATACGAGCAAGGAAGGTAAGAAGAATTAGAAAATTGGTATTATTATTAATGGACTGACCAGGCACAGTGTATGACTTGTCGGGAGAAACAAGAAAAGGAAATACAGTGTTTAGTCGGCGAGAAAGTAATTTAGTGTAGAATTTATAATCTAAGTTGAGAATTGAAATGGGGCACCAATTCGTTCAAGTCCAAAAGGTCTTCCTTTTTAGGCAGGAGAGTAATATGTGCTACAGTGAAGTCCGGCGGTAACGCAGAAGAAGAAAGAGCACAAGAGAAATATGCGGAGAGAAAGGGTAGTAAGGACGGAAAGAAAGCACGGTAAAAGGAAAGTGGAAGACCGTCAGGTTCTGGAGAAGCATGCGTTTTAAGAGACGCGAACGCCTCTCGGAGTTCAGAAGGGGAAAATCCGATTGTAAGAAAGAGCAAAGGTGAGCTGGGACCTGAGGGAGATTAGAAAGAAGCGAGGAAGAAGAAATATCAGTAGTCTGCGGTACCGCTCTGTACTTGTCCGCAAAGGCATTCCGAACATGGGAACACACGACGGATTGATCATCGGTAACGGTACTATCAGCGAGGCAGAGATGTCGTATGGAGGATGAGGCTCGCTTCTTAGACTCCATTTTAGCAAAGTATTCATACGACTGCACAGACGAGGAGATATGACGCCAGCGCATCCGCCGGACAGCTTGCCGTGCCAATGGTTTAAGAAGTGCAGAGAGATCACTTTGATACATGGTGTACTGAGGGTCTGCCGGAGTCAGAATTGACAGATGACCTCGTAGATTGGCAATCTTCTGAAAACGTTCGGTGCAAACAGTAAAGGAGTAATTGCGAACAAAGAACTGCAGATCACTCTCAACCTTCAACCAAAGATGCAGAGCACTCGGTGTGGAGTCTAAAAGACATCGCCTATCGGCCAGAAATTGGTTTACTGCGGCACAAAATCCAGAGTCCGTGAGAAGCTCATCATCAAAAGTCCACGTGCGACGTGTACGAGAAGGTGTAGAAGTTTCACAGACAGTGAGACATACTGCACAGTGGTCAGAGGAAACCGTAGGAAGGTGCACCACGTCTGTAATGGACGGAGTCATCGTCGTCGAGACATACACACGATCAAGTCGTGCCAATGGAGAGCCAAGTGTCACCGGACCATGCTACGTGTAGGAAATTTCAGTTGGTCGTAAATGCCGAAAAGCGTCAACAAGATGAAAGTCATGAATGATAGGTGAAAGCAAAGATGTGAGATTACGACGGTATTCACCTCTGGATGAACACCTATCGAGGGAAGGCTCGAGAGTACAGTTGAAATCCCCACCCAGGAAAACAAAATCCTGAGAGGGGAGAGCAGCAAGGGCGTCTCGAAGACAATCACAAAAAGTTGTCACCAGAGATTCATTCTGCGGGAAATGTGCGTTCAGCACATGATAGGTAACATTATCAATAGTAAACGAAAAACATTGTAGGCGACCCGGAGATATAGATTGAACTGCATAAGACGAGAAGCGATGCAACAGACGGTGATGGACACCAACTGCTACACCGCCCCGTCTCCCAATACGATGGTCATGGGAAAAGGTATATGGCCATGTACGCCATAAATGGTACTGGGTATGTGCATCGCAGTTAGTCTCCTGTAGTAGTAGAAGATCTGCCTGGGCAGAAACTAAATCCTCGTACACAAGAGAGTTAATCTCCGGGGTAGCAAAACCCCTACAATTAAACGTCGTGATCTGGAATAGTCAAATCCACTGTCGGCTGATGTATTGTGGAAGTAACAGTCTTAAACTTCTCTACTTGGCAGAGAATCGTTACAACAAGTTCGCCATAATCACCAGAAGCTTCGTCCACACTCTGAATAGCCGCTGCCACATGGGTGAGCTGTTGAAGAACAGACGGTATGAGCGCACCCGCTTCAAGAACAAGAGCTTTTATTGCAGGCCTTTTCACATCAAAGCAGAGCAAATTATAAATTTGCTTATGAGATAAAGGTTGCTCTAATATTTTGTAATGCCGCAGCTGTTGTGCAAAATCATCAAAGGGAGGAACACCCGAGGACACCTCAATGTCCATAGACATTTCATAACCTTTGAACGCAGCTCGAGAAGTACGCTTCCTACTTGAAGCACGAGGAGAGTGACCAGGAGGCTTTCCGCGTTTAGCCTTCGCGCAGCGACCGCGGGAAGCCAGTCGCTTCTCATTTCGAGATCTGGAGTCTGCCACAGATCCATCACTGGGAGCAGGTTCACCAGTACTACAATAGGTATCCTCTGAATCTGCGATTGAAGCCTCAGCATCCGAAACACCGCTGCCATCATCTGAATGTCCAGGAACATCCGGGGTACGGAAAGGTGCAGTCGATGGAAGATCAGGGTAGTGAGCAACAGTGACAGGTGGTGGTTGGGGTACTGCCGACTCAGCATCCAACGTTGTGGAAGATGCTGCAGAAGGACGTGCAGAGACAGTTGCTTCTGCGTTCCGAGAAGGAGGTAAACGATCCAGAGTAGTAAGCGGTCGAGAGGAGACGTATCTACACTCTGTCTGATTATGTCCAAATTCCTTGCACTTCCCACAGTGAAATTGAGTAAGCACGTCAATACGTCTCACATGATTACCACATTTAACATTGTACTGAGTGGGACAGGCTTCAATGGAATCTTGTGTAGGGAATACAATCCGCCGCCCCGGTGGCGCGGTGGTCTAGGCGATGGCCTCTGATCATTCGTCCGAACGGGGTCCGGGTTCGAATCCCGGTGAGGCATGGATGTTGTGTTTGTCTTACGGCACTGGCTCTCTCCCTTCCCTGGAACCAGTGACCCTAAATTAGGGACGGGCGACTGCTTATAGCCCATTGAGTTGCTCACGGTGGTCGTTAAACCTCCAACAAAAAAAAAAAAAAAAAAAAAAAAAAGAATACAATCCGTGCAACTCGTCGAGCTCCCTGGATAGAAGGGGTGACCGCTCGGCCATCCCGCTTAGCGGGCGCTGCGGAATGGGTGTGTATCGGGCCTACAACACGACCCAAACTAGAAGCAACAACATATAACATGGAATCTGACACTTCTGGTGACACTGGATAGAATGATACACTCACAGGATGATGTGCAACGGTATCAGGGTACAAATACTGATGTCGAATAGCGAGACCCTTCAAAATAACGTCGTGAGCATATTCAGCTTTTGTAAAATAAACAATTACAATAGTAGGACGACGCGCCATAAATTGAATACAATCAGATGGAAACATACCTTTTAGGGCGTCTTCATACACATAGAGAGGTGTATTCGGCAAGGCGACAAAACAAACTCCTCGATCCAGGATTGTAGTGAAGGCTTGTCCTTCTGGAGAAGCTACTGGTATGTCCAATTGGAAAGAGTTCCCAACACGGTGAAGGTGAGATTTCAAACTAGGTGCATCAGTGTACATCTCAGCAACAGCAGGACGAGATTTTGTGGTCACAGCTGAATAGGAAGGTGGAGCCGCTTGGCACGACGCTATAGGCCCAGGGGATGCAGCAGGAATAGTGTCCATGTTAACAGGATCCTTGAGGAGCGCTGACGAAGTCGAGCTGATCGGTGACATCACAGCAGGAGGGTAGCGAGAAGAAGCATCATCGGAAGGCAGCTGAACTCCGCCGAAAGGGGAAGACGGCGTAGGGAAGCCAGGCATCGAAGAAGAAGAACGAGTACCATCGGAAGTGAGGTCGGGAAACTTGTCCTCACCTCCGGAAGTCGTCATCTTTAATGGCGGCGCCCAGACAGGGCCAACTGGCCCGGTCAAAACGTAAACAAACGAAGAAACAACACAAAAATAAGCACTCACCAGCTCGGGAAGTAAACCAAAACGAAGCCCCTGACCTTTAACTGAAGGCTGGGACAAAAGTAACCACTCAAAACACGAAAACACTCACTCACGAAGTCAAATTACGAGAGCTCGAAACTGGCTGTAATTGCAGAGATGATGCTTTCTACCAGTATGAAGAAATATAAAATCTTGAGACATTGTAATTTGGGTGAATATTTTATGACTAATATCACACTATTATGATTTTTCATCAGTGTTGAGCTTTACATGACTTAAAAGATATCTTTTTTGTGTGAATTTCTTGATACACACATCACACTGAAGCGATTTTTCATTTCTATATAGTGGCAAATGCCTTTCAATACTGTAATCTTCTCTGAATTTTTGGAAGCGTTTTTCGCACAAGGTATTTCCCCCAGCAATCTTTACTTGCATTTGAAATAATGTATGGTAGTGAATTAGCTGCTTCTTTCACTTCCTTAGAATTTCATTCTTCAGTGACTTTCCCTAAAGAATATTTCAGCAAATATTCTATGTTCTTAAACTTACAATTTTCATTTATTCAGAAGACTTCCACTATAAATTTTTTTTTGAGGTTTAACGACCACCGTGAGCAACTCAAGCAGTCGCCCGGCCCTAATTTAGGGTCACTGGTTGCAGGGAAGGGAGAGAGCCAGTGCCGTAAGACAAACACAACATCCATGCCTCACCGGGATTCGAACCCGGACCCCGTTCGGACGAATGATCAGAGGCCATCGCTTAGACCACTGCGCCACCGGGGCGGCCTATAAAAATTGATTTCCCTCACTTTCTTTGCATCATTCCTGCTAGAAAAAAAACATGAAGCTTCTTGGAACATACACACAAAAGATATTTTTAACCTGATCTGCAAGAATTTCTTGAAAAGTAAGTTAATAGGGTGGGCTGAAAAAACTTCTTTTTTTAATTTGCATATCGCCTAGTGCGGAAAGGTTGCCATTTGGGTCAACAAGAATAAAAAAATAATTTTTTTGAAATCGACCAATACCTTACGTCTCCGCATGGCACTCTAAGGTCACGTTTTTCCGACCGCATTGGGCCGTAAGCAAAAACGGATGGAATTTTTTTGTAATTGAAATTGAGTAACTCCTAGTGCGGAAAAGTGTCCTTTATGTTCCCAATAACAGTGAAAAAAAGTTTTGAAGTTGATCAATATGCTATGTCTCCGCACTGCACGGGAAGTTCACCATTTTCTTCCCACATTTGGCTCGTAGGCCTAGGCTAGGTAGAGGCATGTAGGGCATCCGAAAAATCCGTAGAAAATTGCACTATTCTGAGTGCACCATGCGTGTGCATGTGCAGTACACTCAGTTTGCTTTGCAATGTGTAGCGTGTAGATCTTTGCGTGCTTCCAGTGTCACATATGGAAACAACCCAGAACTCACCACGAGGAGGTGGCTTCACTTCGAGTTCTGCTCAACTTCCTTCCAGCTCCGAATTTTATTTCTACGTGGTATATCTTATTCGGTAATCCGCTTTTTTTTTTTTTTTTTTTTTTTTTTGATTGGAGGTTTAACGACCACCGTGAGCAACTCAATGGGCTATAAGCAGTCGCCCGTCCCTAATTTAGGGTCACTGGTTCCAGGGAAGGGAGAGAGCCAGTGCCGTAAGACAAACACAACATCCATGCCTCACCGGGATTCGAACCCGGACCCCTTCGGACGAATGATCAGAGGCCAACGCCTTAGACCACTGCGCCACCGGGGCGGCTAATCCGCTTTACTCGAAAAATGTGGCATTAATTGCCGTGATGCAATTGTTACTCTTATGAACGAATCTCTAACTTCAAATCCACACACTGAGGCAGCTGCTTCGGTCACCAGCTTCACGCAACGTTCCACAGCTTGCGTGTGGCAGGTAAACTTGGTTATTTCTTTGCCAGCTGCCGCAGAAGTTGCGTTTTGTGGATCCAGATCTTCGTCTGAGATGTGTTTTGCAGGGGTGGTTTGGTAAGACGCGTTTTAGTCCAAACGATCATCTCATAATATTCATTAGCATCCAAATTTAATTGCGGCCCTTCGAATTCTCTTACGACATCATTCACTTGTTGTTGTCTAGCTTTCTTTATTCTTCTGCATCCAAGAGCTCTAACGTGGGTGCGTTCATCCGCAATCATACTGAGCAATATATTCTCTGGGCTGGATTACTAATTAGAGTTGTAGGTCATTGGGGCAGCTCTCGACGGCTGTGAAAACCTTCCAGTAGTTGACTTTGCACCTATTCATGTAGAATTTTTTTTTTTTTTTTTTTTATTTATTGGAGGTTTAACGACCACCGTGAGCAACTCAATGGGCTATAAGCAGTCGCCCGTCCCTAATTTAGGGTCACTGGTTCCAGGGAAGGGAGAGAGCCAGTGCCGTAAGACAAACACAACATCCATGCCTCACCGGGATTCGAACCCGGACCCCTTACGGACGAATGATCATAGGCCAGCGCCTTAGACCACTGCGCCACCGGGGCGGCTCATGTAGAATGGACAGAACACATGAGAATTGCAGGATACACGTGAACTGACTACCGACCAGCAGTATTTACTGGAAATCTGTTTCGCCGTGTCACAGGGAGACTGTGATGTCAGCCTTTCTACAAAAAATCCAGAACCACTGTCACATTCGCGGTGGCTGACGACAGCTAACAGAGTCACGAACCTTTATGTCGCCACTCAAAACCCATCGCAAACTTTGATCTGGGTTACCAACTACATAATGTAGGCATGTGCCCCCGTCTGGTTTTCCATGAAGAAGAAGCCTTGTGCAGAGCAAGGGCCAAACACTTTTGGAAACTGATCAACTTATCGCACTTCATGGATTTGAAGTGCAAAGTAATAATTGATGCAGTGATCAAGAGAAACGCGTTCTTCAGTCACTCACAGAATATATTGCTAAGTATGATTGCGGACGAACATACCCACGTTAGAGCTCTTGGATGGGGAAGAATAAGGAAAGCTAGACAACAACAAATGAAGCATGTCATAAGAGAATTCGAAGTGCCGCAATTAAATTTGGATGCTAATCTAATGAATATTATGAGATGATCGAGTGGACTAAAACGCTTCTTACCAAACCACACCTGCAAAACACATCTCAAACGAAGATCTGGATCGACTAATCGCAACTTCTGTTGCAGCTGGCGAAGAAATAACCAAATTTCCCTGCCACACGCAAGCTGTGGAACATTGCCTGAAACTGGTGGCCGAAGCAGCTGCCTCAGTGTGTGTGGATTTGAAGCTAGATATTCGTTCATCAGAGCAACAATTGCATCACGGCAATTAATGCCACATTTTTTTAGTAAAGCGGATTAAGCCGCCCCGGTGGCGCAGTGGTCTAAGGCGTTGGCCTCTGATCATTCGTCCGAAGGGGTCCGGGTTCGAATCCCGGTGAGGCATTGATGTCGTGTTTGTCTTACGGCACTGGCTCTCTCCCTTCCCTGGAACCAGTGACCCTAAATTAGGGACGGACGACTGCCCAGCAAAAACACAAGTGCTGGGAAACTGCTGGCCACCAGCTGGCAGTTATGGGTCACTGCTGGCTGAAATCTGCCGCTCACGGCCTGGTAGTGGTCCGTTGGTGGCAGCGCTATCAGTTGGCGAGCCATTGATGGCCCTGCAGCATCGCCGTGAATTGTGGGCCTCCAAGCAAGTGCCACTAGTGACCCGTTGCTGGCAACCAATGCAACCCCCAACAGCAGGTGGAAGCATCGGGACTGCGCATGCGCGGAAGCAACACTTGCTGTGTCTCTCATGGTACCAGTTAGTTGAAGACGACGCTATCGCCATCGTGTTATTTTAGTGGATGTTAAGAAAAAAATCCATATGTGGAGAGGCGAATTAATTTCCTAATGAAATTTTACGTCGACGAAGATATCAGATTAAGCCGTGAAATACTAGATTACAGCCATGAAATACCCCCACTCCATTCCCATGAATAACAATTCATGGAATGGAGTGGATAAATAACAAGAAAAAATTTGAAGCCGCTTGAAACACATATCCTGGAAAACCATTAAAATAGCGTTTGTTGGAAAAAAAAAAAGAATTATACGCGTACAAAATTTATTAATTATTTGAAAGAAAAAAAAAAAGCAACGGTATGTGGTGTACTCATCCATGGGTTGAATACACAAGACTGGGAGGAATTCGCTTGTAAAAATAACGAGAAGTAAAATAAAATATCTTTTACACTTTAAAACAAATGTAGCTTCGGACAACGGAAAGGAAAGACACAACGTTAAAAATGTAACAGAATGTGACATGAACCCGGGTAAATATATATTTATTCAACAATCTTTTTTCAAGACGGCAAGGACAGTACAAAGCATTGGAATGCGACTCTAAGTATGTACACGCCTTGAAAATGAGTGAAGTCCCGTTAAGGTAAAAAAAAAAAACTATCGTTACGTTGAAAAAATTAATTTATCAATTATATGAAACTGACTTTTATGAAAAATACCTCGCAATATTATAAAATGAAAGAGGGAAGCATTCGATTACAATATGGATACCAAACACATAGCTTCCAGCACGTACCTGTGCGTCGTGAATTAGTCCGGTCAGTAGCGAGCGCGGCTTCCACGTAGACGGCCCAGGATCGAATCTAGTCATAATGCAAACGTCGTTTTTCCGGTCTGTCGAGAAAAGTTCCCCAGCGCAGTGCGTTAATTCACAAGCTTTGTAAGGGTAGAAAAAAAAATTGTAGCTTTAGGAAACTGCGGTTATCCTTGCTTTTTTTTTTTATTATTACTATTACTGGGAAATTGGCGTACAAGATTCGGCAAGCCACCAGTTACGTCACGTGGTTGCTGGCTGCCACTAACGGCCCACTAGCGGACCACATTAGGATAGCCATCATTTCTGGCAAGTACTTGCAGGGCCACTAAAGGGCCACTTGTGGCACCTACTGCCTGTGATGGACCACTGATGGCCCTGTTGTGGCATATGACAACTGATGGGGTGCCAACTGTTGGCCAGCTGTTGGCCTGAACTGCTGGCCCTTCTGTTGGCCGCCCGGACATTTTATTGACGGTTCGGCAGCGGCAACATAGTGCTGGGCCATTGCTGGCAGTGCTGGCTGCCAGCAATGGCCCACTGTTGGCCCAGCAATACTGTTTTTGCTGGGTGCTTATAGCCCATTGAGTTGCTCACGGTGGTCGTTAAACCTCCAATCAAAAAAAAAGCGGATTAACGAACAAGATATATCACGTAGAAATAAAATTCTGAGCTGGAGGAAGGGTGGGCGGAACTCGAAGTGTAGCCACCTCCTCGTGGTGAATTCTTGGTTGTTTCCATATGTGACATTGGAAACAAGCTAAGAGCTACACGCTATACATTGCAAAGCAAACTGCAGCCCCGGTGGCGCAGTGGTCTAAGGCGCTAGCCTCTGATCATTCGTCCGTAAGGGGTCCGGGTTCGAATCCCGGTGAGGCATGGATGTTGTGTTTGTCTTACGGCACTGGCTCTCTCCCTTCCCTGGAACCAGTGACCCTAAATTAGGGACGGGCGACTGCTTATAGCCCATTGAGTTGCTCACGGTGGTCGTTAAACCTCCAATCAAAAAAAAAAAAAAAAAAGCAAACTGAGTGTACTACACATGCACACGCATGGTGCACTCAGAACAATGCAATTTCCTACGGATTTTTCCGATGACCTACATGACAGTATGCCTCTACCTAGCGTAGGCCTACGAGCCCAATGCAGGAAGAAAATGGTGAACTTCGCGTGCAGTGCAGAGACATAGCATATTGATCAGCTTCAAAAACTTTTTTATCACTGTTATTGGGAACACTACAGGACACTTTTCCGCGCAAGGGGTTACTAGATTTCAATTAAAAAAATTCCATCCGTTTTTGCTTACGGCCCAATGCGGTCGGAAAAACACGAACTTAGTGTGCCATGCGGAGACGTAAGATATTGGTAGATTTCAAAAAAATTCTTTTGTTATTCTTGTTGACCCAAATGTAAGGTGACCAGATATCGGAACAGTGATTTGAGGACAAAAGGGCGTGGCATCGCCAAATCGGCAGTTCATTTAAGGACATGTACGTACTCAAAATAAATATGCAAATCTTTTTGTTACAAAATTGCATTGCTTCAATAAGTGTGATATTACATATGAAAATTTATGTCTTAAAAGGATATATCTTGTAGAATGTTGGTAATTTGTATTGACAAAGTAGAATTATGATGGCCAGAACCTATTAGCAAAAGTGAAATGCTTTATCTTGCATATGTGCCGAATTAAAATCCAGCTGCACACCAAACTAATTGCATGGCGAATTTTTCATTTTGCCAAAGTTTTTGGAGAAATTTTGATTAAGTACAGTCGAAATTTGATCGCACCAGTAGTTCAGTGTCCTAGTGCTGGCCACTGACAATTCGTACAAATGGGTACGGGTTCGAGTCCCAACTGAGACATGGATGGTGTTTTTGTCCAACAGCACTTGCTCTCTCTGTTCCCTAGAACGAATGTCTCCAAATTAGAGACAGGTGACTGCTTATAGTCCTTAGCGTTGCTCTCGGTGGTCGTTAAACTCGGAAAGAAGAAGAAAAGAAGTCAAAATGTGTTTTCACAAGAAGCATGTCGGAAAATTAGTACAACGGAAATTACTTTTAAGAACATTTTTCATTAGAAATCTAACGAGCTAATGAGGAAGTGTAAATTCGAGGACATTTGAGGACAAACATAAAAATTTGAGGACAATTTGCGTCCCCAAAGGCATCATACGTTTTTGGGGACAGTAAACAAAATTCGAGGACTGTCGTCAAGATTTGGGGACTTCTGGTCAGGCAACGTTTCCGCACTAGGCGATATGTAAATTAAAAAAAAACGTTTTTTTTCGGCCCACCCTATAGGTTAATTCACTTCAGAAAAATTTGTATTGCGATAACAGTTATGAAATTGCTAGATATTACTTATGTTCAGTTTATATTGAAGAAAGCGGCTGTGTTATATTTCATTATATCAGGTAAAATGTTAAGTTATATTTCATTCAAAATCAAAACAAACAAAAAAACACTGCTTACAATGACTGTAGATGCAGTATGTTTCAAATTACATACCATCCTCTGCTATCTGCTTTGAAACTGATTTTACAAAAATGATACAGCAAGTTTTTTAATGAGAGTAAGATATTTGTAACCATCCCATCAGATAGTGTTTATGCGATCATCAAGACAGTGGAAAAGACTTTTAATAAATCCTAAAGGCAATGTAACCCACAAGAGCAGAAAGTAAAAACAAAACTCCTTGAAGCAGTAGATGAACTTCCACACAAAAACTTGTTTCTAAATTTCTAACAACATTATGATGAGTATTTAAGCTATTATACAAATTTACTGAAAGTGGCAAAGCTTTAATATTTTAGAATAAGAGAATTTCATCATTGAAAGAATAAAACAGAAAAAAATCAGAAAAGGGATATCAAGGCAACGTGTTTCTGCAGCAGTGGAGCTGTTGTTTATGATAATGGTTATTGCCAATCAAGTAGCTGGAAACAATTTTACAATTTTTTTTACCTTATTAAACTACATTTACAAGAAGAAAGAAAAAAGCTTCGTTTCTACAATGTTGATCCTACTGCACTGAACTCAGTATGTTGACATTCAGTTCATATTAAAGCTAGCATTTGACCAAAACATAATTGCAGGAAAAAAAAACAAATGCTGTTCACCACTATTTCAATGACTATCCTGTGCTATTGTTCTCCTTTTTGATCTTTTACAAGATAATTTGAAAAAATGTTTATATAGTCATCTTATCTAACAAAGAAACAACAACGAAAAAACAAACAGTTTACACAGATCTGTAGTCAAAGAAAAAAATAAGGTAAGAAAAGGATTATTGTATGCATGTATCAGTTAGAGGGAGTGATGTATTAATTGTTCATTTGCTTCATAAGACCATACAGTGTTTACTGAGGCATAGAAGTGCTTGGTTAGAAAATTAGATGAGGCAAAGTGCTGTCTTACTCTTTCAAATTATATGTAGGAGTAGCTTTTAAAATTAGTTTATTGATTATGAACACGGCACTGAAATTAATAATAGATATAAAGAGCTCTGCATGTCTGAGAGACACCCGTGATAGTTTTGACAACATGATATCTGTAGACCCGATTTTTATTTTATGCAATATTAATTTTTTATCAGCTCATGGGGTAAAAATATTTTTCAATAAAACAATTTGAGGAACAAAATCGGGTCATAAAGGATGATATGAAAGAACGATAAGGCGGTATATTAAAATTTGCATTGCTGCAACTTCATGTATCAGGTGTGCGTTGTACGTAGCGGCGTATTTTCTATTTCATAGCTGATTTTTATTGAAATTGAGAACCTGCTAATTAAATTTTGATCTAGAAATTTGTTCCTTTACATTTTCAATTCAATTCAATTCCATTCATTTATTTTGCTGAGCTAAGAACTAGTGTTACATAAATATCTATTGAAACAGTGCACAGCAAGGGAGCAGGGGAAAAGGCCAGCTAGGCCTGACAAAGTCCCATGCTCCCTAGGCTAGTTTTACATTGAGGTCGGTAGTTGTAGTAACAAAAAAAACAACAACAACAAGGTAATGATATATGAGAAGATAATAAACATTACAGATAATACCATTGAAAAAGCAATTTACATCACGGCATACAAGTCATAGTATTTGTCATAGTTTCCATCCACCTGAGGAGCTGAAATTCATTATGAAGTTTCTTAGTTTTTTTTAGAGGTTAAAATTATTTAAACAAATCAGTTCCGTCGGTAATGAGTTCCAGTCGTGTGGGCCAATGTAATTTATACTTTGCTCCATAGTCTCTGTTTTCGGATGAATAGGCCGAATATGTGATTTAGTTAAGGTGAACAGATATTGGAACACTGATTTGAGGACAACGTGGCGTCCCAAAATCGGCAGTTCATTTGGAGGCACATACGTATTCAATATAAATATGCAAATCTTTTTGTCACAAAACTGCGTTGCTTCAGTAAGTGTGATTTGCATATGAAAATTTGTGTCTTAAAAGGATATATCTTGTAGAATGTTTTTATTGACAAAGTAGAACTATAAGTAGAACATTTTACTTTTGCTAATGTGTTCTCGACTGCACAACTCAAAACAAGTGCAGTCGAGAACATATTAGCAAAAGTAAAATGCTTTACCTTAGGTATATGTGCCAAATTAAAATCAAGCTGCACACCTAAGTAATTGCATGGCGAATTTTTCATTTTGCCAAAGTTCTTCGAAGAACTCAAAAACAAGTGCAGTCGAAAATTGACCGTGCCAATGGTGTAGTGTCTTAGTGCTGGTCACTGACGATGATTCGTACAAGTTGGCACGGTTTCGAGTCTCGAATGAGGCATAGGTGGTGTGTTTGTCTTACAGCACTAGCTCTCTCCCTTCACTAGAACGAATGTCTCTAAATTAGAGACCGGTGACTGCTTATAGTCCTCTGAGTTGCTCGCCGTAGTCGTTAAACTCGGAAAGAAGAAAAACAAAAATAGGCAAAAAATTTTCTCAGAAGAAGCATGTAGGAAAACTAGTACAACAAAAACTCCTTTTAAGAACATTTTTCATTATAAATCTAACGAGCTAATGAGGAAGTTCGAGGACACTTGAGGACAAACATCAAAATTTGAGGACAATTTGCGCCCCCAAAAGCATCAGGCATTTTTGGGGACAGTAAACTAAATTCGAGGACTGTCCTCAAGAATTGGGTACTTCTGGTCAGCTTAGATTTAGTGCATGTGTTATGTGTGTGTATCTGGGGTATAATTTGTATGATGTCGGCGTGTAAATTATTCTTAATGCGTCTGAACATAATTTTCTCGATATTGCAGTAACATAATTGGTTAATCGTAAGAATGTTGCATTTGTTTGGGAAAACTCTCGTGTTACTATATAGTGTTAGTTGTGTATTTCTATAAATATTTAGATCTGTTAATCTTATATATTTGTTCTGTAGAATTTGAAGTTTTTGAAATTATATTTAGTCGTCTGTCCTCACGATAAGATAGCATAATTAATATGAATCTGAAACAAGGTATAGTATAAATGAATTAGTGTTTTATAGGTAAGGTTTGTGAATACCAAGCTGATAACTCCAATGTTTTTGGAGAGTTTGAGAAGAAGAGAGTTTTTTTTTTGATTGGAGGTTTAAGGACCACCGTGAGCAACTCAATGGGCTGTAAGCAGTCGCCTGTCCCTAATTTAGGGTCACTGGTTCTAGAGAAGGGCGAGAGCCAGTGCCGTAAGACAAACACAACATCCATGCCTCACCGGGATTCGAACCCGGACCCCGTTCGGAAGAATGATCAGAGGCCATCGCCTTAGACCACTGCGCCACCGGGGCGGCTCTGGAGGATTCATGGCATTCGTTCCAAACCGTAATTCTCCCTTTCTCGAACTCATTCAACATCTTTCCTCAACCCCTGCAGCCGACGTTCAGCATGAGAGCTGCTCATGCTAATTCTGGGTCATTGGTTCCAGAGAAGGGAGAGAGCCAGTGCCGTAAGACAAACACAACATACATGCCTCACGGGATTCGAACCCGGGCCCCTTTCGGACGAATGATCAGAGGCCATCGCTTAGACCACTGGGCCACCGGGGCGGCAAGATTTTCTTTTTTTTTTTTTTTTTTTTTGATTGGAGGTTTAACGACCACCGTGAGCAACTCAATGGGCTATAAGCAGTCGCCCGTCCCTAATTTAGGGTCACTGGTTCCAGGGAAGGGAGAGAGCCAGTGCCGTAAGACAAACACAACATCCATGCCTGACCGGGATTCAAACCCGGACCCCTTACGGACGAATGATCAGAGGCCAGCGCCTTAGACCACTGCGCCACTGGGGCGGCGGCAAGATTTTCAAAGAAGCAACTAATTACTAGTCAGAGATATTTGAAAAAGTGACCACAGATGAATACTTACATTTTTAGAATACAAAAAGACCGAAATCAGTACTTTTTTTTTTTTTTTTATTTTTGATTGGAGGTTTAACGACCACCGTGAGCAACTCAATGGGCTATAAGCAGTTGCCCGTCCCTAATTTAGGGTCACTGGTTTCAGGGAAGGGAGAGAGCCAGTGCCGTAAGACAAACACAACATCCATGCCTCACCGGGATTCAAACCCGGACCCCTTACGGACGAATGATCAGAGGCCAGTGCCTTAGACCACTGCGCCACTGGGGCGGAAGTACTTTGTGTGGACACCTTTGTTTTTTACAATGGACAGAATGCGATGTGGCATGCTCTCAATGAGGGATTTGCAGTAGTCACTTGAAATGTCTTTGCACCATGCGTACGTTATCGTGTCAATCAAAGCCTGGTAATTTGATGGCTGTTTTTCTGCTACCTTGTCTTTTAAAGTGGACCACAAATTTTCGAAGGGGTTAAGGTTTGGGACGATTACCGGGCCAGTCAAGCACAGTTATGTTTTTCCTTTTTAGGTAGTCTTTTACTGTCTTTGATCTGTCGCATGGAGGAGCACCATCATGCATAAATATTGTGCAGCTGTGCCCTTGCATATGAGTTAACAGCTTTGCACGTAACATTTCCACATAAAAAGGACCAGTCATGGTAGTGCCTGTCGGCAAAAAGGATAATGAAGCAGTACCGGATGCTGACATATCCAGTACTGAAGTCGTAAAATCAGCAGAGGGTATACTACGTGCAAATCCTAAAAAATCAGAGGCTATATATTACATGGATTAAAAAAAAAAGGCACGGTACCCTAGTGGGGGTACCGTGCCTTTTTAACAATTATGACTATGAGCTCACTTACCGATATGAAAAAAGTATCTTCTCCTCTCTTCTGTCAATTAAGACATGTTGAACAGCATGCACAAGATTATTTCAATTTTTATTGAAATATATCCCATAAATCCTGAACCGCCCCCGGTGGCGCAGTGGTCTAAGTGATAGCCTCTGATCATTCGTACGAAAGGGGTCCAGGTCCGAATCCCGGTGAGGCATGGATGTTGTGTTTACAGTTGTCTTACGGCATTCGGCACTAGCTCTCTCCCTTCCCTGCTGGAACCAGTGACCCTGAATTAGGGACGGGCGACTGCTTATAGCCCATTGAGTTGCTCACGCTGGTCGTTAAATCTCCAATCAAAAAAAAAAAAAACCTCCAACCAAAAAAAAAAAAAAAAAAAAAGAAGCCTGACGAGATAAGTCCTTACAGCACTGTTCTTCTCTAGAAGAAACTCTTGATCTACTATCACTCTATCAGTTGCTGAACGATGATTCATCAACCAAGATCTTACAGATTTTTTTGTGGATTAAATGCTGCGGTCCATTTGAATTTATGAACATCAGGTTAGTTACACTGGAGATTAACAAAGATGCTCTGAGATCGGTTGTAATGTTGATCATTAAACTGAACCCTCGTTCGCATTCAGCTGTTGAACAAGGCAGAGTTGAAATCGTTCTTAAGAGGGGTTTTAAGTTTTCTGGTACGACTTGGACGTTTTCAGTATATTCTCTCAGTCTCTGAATAGTTTGCATTTCATCAACATTAAAATGTCTACAGATTCGCCTTGTTTCTATAGTTCTCCATAGCACACGTCGTCTGTTTTAATATTTACTCGCTACAATGAAGAAATATCTTTAAGAAGTTGTACATTTTCACTGTTTGAATCTGAACACAGTCTTGATTTCATCCTGTTACCGTGTTTTGATAAACTGCGTGGTTAATAGATACAATTTTGTTGCTATGAATCAACCTCAACGGGATATTTTTAAATAATAATTCCTCGTTCGCTGCTAATGCTAAATGAGTTTTTTCCCCCAGGATTTTCTCCGAAGCTCTTTACAATTCTTATGGTGCTTTTTATTACATGTTCAGCTCTTGGCAGCGATGTTGTTCGAGATTGAAGTTTTGTTGATAATATGGACACTGAAAGGTATACTCTATTCTGTCAAAAAAAAAGCATGTACGGCGGTATACGCCGTATACTCTCCACTACAGCCCTGGACATACCACCTCATATCATCGGACATGACTGACGTCTCACGGTGCTAACATAGTATTTTTCATCAACCCTTTTTTCGCCTTTTGTTGTCAAACATGTGCTTCACGTGATTCAAATTCACGCACAGTTGATTCATCGAAAAAAAAGCACTTGGCTCCAATTTTCAGCAGTCCACGGTTGATGACGCTTCGCAAACTGGAGTCTCTTCTTTTTTATGACAGAGGCTTATGTCTAGGTTTATGTGCAGGTTTATAAGACTTGAATATAAAATCTTCGCTAAGACGTCGGGAAACAGTGCTGATACAAATATCAGACCCTTTAAAATGGAGAGAGTCCTTAAGCTTCTTGCACCAAATCCTCGGCAAACGCGTAGCTATTCTATAACTACTATTTACAGTAGCAAAATACTGTTCTCCACGTGTTTATACTAGCAATTTTAAGCAGAAGTCAAAAGGTTCCTGGTAATATTAACAAAAAGCAAACTACAAGCAACACAATCAAAAAGACTTACCACAACTTTGAATAGTAGGCCTACATCCATTGTCGTCCGGCTTCCTTTGCTAGTGAACGAATAACTGCGGTCGATAAGACATATATCACAACGAACAGTAAAAACGACCAATTGAGTAAAACGTGAATGAAATGGTACAAAACCAAGTATAAAATGATGAAATTCGAATGAAATGAGAACATTAAAATCAATTTAGAAGTAAAACCAACAAAGTTAAAAGTTGAAAATGACAAAATCACGGAACCTATCTACATTCTACCCATACCACCAGCACCCATACATGTTTCGGCAAATATTATGCCTTTATCAGTGGTTTTATTAAAATAAAACCACTGATGAAGGCATAATATATTATGCTTTCATCATACTTTTAACTTTGTTGGTTTTACTTCTCAATCGATTTTAATGTCCTCATTTCATTCGAATTTCACCATTTTATACTTGGTTTTGTACCGTTTCATTCACGTTTTACTCAATTGGTCGTTTTTACCGTTTGTTGTGATATATGTCTTATCGACCGCAGTTATTCGTTCACTAGCAAAGGAAGCCGGACGACAATGGAT
Source organism: Macrothele yani (assembly GCA_039090855.1). Taxonomy (NCBI): domain Eukaryota; kingdom Metazoa; phylum Arthropoda; class Arachnida; order Araneae; family Macrothelidae; genus Macrothele; species Macrothele yani. The sequence continues at coordinate 33,641,537 of CM077021.1, forward strand.
GTAGGCCTACTTTTCAAAGTTGGGGTAAGTCCTTTTGATTGTGCTGCTTGTAGTTTGCTTTTTGTTAATATTACCAGGAACCTGTTGACTTCTGCTTAAAATTGCCAGTATAAACACGTGAAGAACAGTGTTTTGCGTATATAAGGATACTAAAAAGTACCCTTTTAAAGGTCCTTTCTATTACCCTTAAAAGGACCTTTAACAATGAAAAGTATGTCTCCACACCGAAATATTTATTCTGACGATCAAGTTTTTTTTTCTCACGAATGTGAAGAGGTCTAGCTAGAAAAAAAGAAATCAAATAGAGTGATTTTGTATTGGCAATGAACTGCCTAATGACACGAAGTAAGACCTCAAGAGAGTGTTCTGTTGAAATAAGACAGTTCCGTTGGAATAAATACTCCAGAATGTTGTTTGCCATATATTGTGTCTGATAAAATAGTAAGTGATCTGTCATATACATATTTTTCTAATATTTAGGAAATTAGTCATATTTTTGTCCCTCCAAACTTCATCAAAAATGCCTTCCGTTGGAATAAATACTCCAGAATGTCGTTTGCCATATATTGTGTCTGATAAAATAGTAAGTGATCTGTCATATACATATTTTTCTAATATTTAGGAAATTAGTCATATTTTTGTCCCTCCAAACTTCATCAAAAATGCCTTCAATTCCACATTTCAAACCCCCTTCTCCCCGAAAATAAAAAGAAACTTTAAACAAGTCGTGGGTTCTCCATACAAAACACATCGGTACTAAACCTGAGCTGCCGCCCCGGTGGCGCAGTGGTCTAAGCGATGGCCTCTGATCATTCGTCCGAAAGGGGTCCGGGTTCAAATCCCGGTGAGGCATGGATGTTGTGTTTGTCTTACGGCACTGGCTCTCTCCCTTCCCCGGAACCAGTGACCCTAAATTAAGGATGGCGACTGCTTATAGCCCATTGAGTTGCTCACGGTGGTCGTTAAACCTCCAATCAAAAAAAAAAAAAAAAAAAAAAGGAGGGGTGAGCGCTGACATCTTTTGGCTCTGTGAACTAACTATATAGAGAAAAGGTACTTCAGAAGATACGTCACAAGTTCATGTAAAAACTCAAAACTTCCCTACCAGTAAAGTACACTCTCTATTTACGCCCTGTCGCATTCCGACTGAACGGTAAAACAACTGAAGGTAACCATTGTGGCAAAGAAAACACCCGAACATTAAAATGGCTTATGGTCGAGTGCAGCAAAGCCTACATATATCCGTCACATGACTCTCCTCATAGGCCCCGCCTACTTGCAATCTCCAAAGTAGTTCTGAACCAATCGCTTGGCGGAAATGGCCTTAATCGCAATTCCGTACATTCACTTGTGTAACACCGGGATGATAGCAGGTGGCGTGATATCGATCTTGGTGAGCGTATCCCAAACTAAGCTCTAGTTTCTTTAAGGTGTTTTTCAAGAAGTAGGCTTTTCAGCAGCTTAGTATCCCTTACCTTTTTTGCAATCGCGATTTTCCGATTCTGAGCCCACTGAGTTTTCTCTTTTTTTGCACTCATCACTCACGGAGATTTCAGCACAGCACTCCACGCACACTACAACAAGCTTGTTCAAACTTCCTAGTAAAACTCTAAAAAAGTACAACTCACCGCAGAAACTGCCGCAAACGCTATGTTAATTACGATTATGACACTTTGGTACTCTGAGCTCTGACCAATTCCAGTTCCCTGAGCTTTGTCTTTGTGAGCCCATTTTCATCTGGTTGGAGATTGGGGGTACATACACCGTACACGCACGCCCAGCCAGTCAGATGAAAGCAATTTAAAAGCGTTTGTCTTCGACCACATATTGTACGGTAAACGGGTTTCACGCGGTCACACCCATGCCTCCTCCCATGAGACTCCCTGGGAATGAAGTATGTCTTGTCCCTTTACTTTGCTATTTTTTTCTTTATTCGTTTTTTGTTGTGTCGTGGTCACCATCAGGGGAGGGAGGGGACGGGACAGACGTCTCGTGCCCAGTGTCCCTCCCCCGAATACTTCGCTTTCCTTTTTCTCCTCAACCTGTTCGGGTTTCGGTCGGAATGATCAGGATGAATCATTTCCGGCCATGCCTCGTCCGTTGCAGCAGTAGTTCCATCCAAGAATATGAGCCGGGACTCACTCAGACAAAGAAAACTCCCTCCCCTTCCCAAACAGGAGGTTCTGGTGCGGTGGTGCCCCAAGGGCACTGGCAATGTTGTTGCCTGACACACCCACCCAAAATAAATTTTAGGGAACGTACAAACATGACTCCGCTTAGCATTGTTCCCAGTCCCACCACAATTTTACACCCTCACTGAAATTTTTGCGTTCCTCATGGAGCTGCGCCCATAGGCACGTGCCCACCGTGCCTAATTGGAAATCCGCCACTGGGTGACGCAATCAGCAGAAATCTCCCTATACCAACAGGTGGTCTTAGACTTTTGCAAATAACTGTATATATAAACTGGAATGATTTATGATTTGCATACTTTAGCAGTTCTGCGCGCTTAGGATTAACATGCAGTGTTGCTATCCTGCGGCACATAAATCACGGTTCTCACATTTTAGCTAAAGGTGGTCATATGATTTTGCAACACAGCATTTCTAAAAAAAAATGAAGCTACAGTTAGGACTTTTTGAAACATTTTTATATCATTTATTCCCTATCACATGCAGAACACTATGGGTGATTTTCGTGTTTCGAAACTAACGTGGTTTTTGCAGTGTTTTTTTTTTCAAAATAGTGGGTTGTCATATCATTACAAAACGCAGTGTAGACTGGTGCTCAAAACTAAAGAATAATTTATGAATTCGTACATAACTCGAAGTATTTATGAGGAAAATCAATGAAATTTGGTGAAGCGTTTTATTTTATTATATTAGATATGTGACTCAGGCAGAAAAAAATATTATATTCTTAAAATTTGCATGTGGGAATATCAAAATCTTGTAATTTTCATGTAGGAGCAGCCAATGAAACGATATATAAAATCTTTTGCTTAAGGCACATTGTATTTTAATATGGAGTATGACACCACTGATAGCCATGTAGCTGAAGCAGCCACTCCTTATACTGTTTATGACGGTATAGGTCAGGTCTCGAGGGAGTAATGACCACTCCTCAACAAAAGCTGTTCTGAGTTCTTGAAGTGTTCTTGCAGCGTGTTGGAGGGCTCCGATGTGTCTTCTTAGAGCATCGTCAATGGTACTGTGATCAGAGTATCAGGGTGGCCATTCCATTTGGAGAACATCTTCCTCTTCGAGAAAAGCGTCGACCTCGAAGTGGTTGGGAATTATCGTCCATAAAAGTGAAATCTTGACACACCGCTCCCTTGAATGGCCTTGACATATGGGTTAAGGATCTCGTCTTTGCACTTCAAGGCAGTAACAGAGCAACCTGAAAAGTGTGTAGGTCTGTTCGTCAGCTCGTCAGGATTCCTGTTCTGACAATCACTCCACCGCTACAACAATAGTCCTTTTCTCTGATGTTAGAAGGACTGTTGCAGGTCGCTGGTTCTCGGCAGATGAGAATACGTCGCAAATCAGCACTCAAGTTGAATCGCGACTCACTGCGAAAAGAACATTCACTCACTGATCTGCACTCCAAGAGCGATATTGGCGACGCAACGTTAAAAGAGCTCATCGGACAGCGGAAGCTACAGGGACGCAAAAAAAAAACAAACTAACGGGTCTTCTTGCATAAAGACATTACTCACGAAGTCTTCTACAAATCGTATGCCATGAAACCCTCTCTCCTGTAGCTTCCGTAAGCTCTAAAGAAAGTTGCCTAACGGACAATCTCTGTTCCTCAGGAAGTCAAACTCATATAGTGATCGTTTCCAGTGGTTGTGGCTTTGGAAAGGCCTTTTGCTGGTCGATGACCAACATCTTCTGCTGTTTGAAACTGTCTGCTGGGAATTGACAAGACATCTTGTGGAACGTTCAATGCCCTGGAAACTTCCATTTGCACTGGCTTGCTTCCATTCTAACGATAGCTGCCCAGCTTTCAAAATCATCCATGCGATGTCGTCGTGACACAATCAGCTCGGTGTGCCCAGGGACGACTTAGGCAGTTGGCGAATCTGGGCGCGAGGCTTTAAGGGGCCACACGGCATCCCGTGTTACGTACATGCCTGACAGATTAAGACATTGATTTGCCAAAAATATGGTGTCCTATTTATTTGTGAAAATTCTATTTGTCATTTTCATGAGTTTCAACGTGCAATTCTGACATTATTTCTTAAATCTTCTTCCGATGGATGAACCTTGCGAATAAGTTTGATGCAAGGCAAGTAATATATAACTATATTTTGGGGTCACCTTCAAAGGTCGGTCGCTGTGCACGTGCCCCTAATGCTCTTTCGTAAATAAGGGCCTAGACGTGCTACTGAAGTGAACTAAGACTGGCCTAGAAAATCTACAAGATACGAGTAGATCGCGAGTCTCTTTAACGCAATCCTAATTTGCATATTTCGGCTTTCATGTGGTGAAGGTAAATGTGGGATGGTCTTACGCGTAGCGAAATTTGCATGTCCGCCAATTTTCAGTTTGCTATTTTACATCTCTACATGTTTTTGTAGGTCATCCTTTAATTTTGAGCACCAGTGTAGATGAAAAAGAGTTGTTCAGTTCCTTTATCCCTATTTTCGTCATTAGATCTTAGCTTCACTAAAACGCTATGTGGTTGGATAGGGTTCAATGCAAATATGCAGTTCCGCTCATTACAGAAAAGGAGAAAAATGTTTCGGAAGCATTGTTTCCTTACACATGAAATATTTTTCTTATTCACGTGATTGTCACGCTGGATTCGTATCATTAACGTAACGTCATATCCACAATGTCTTTGCAATTCTCACGCTTTGCCAAGCAGTCGCGTGATCGTCTCATTTCACATTTCTGCATGTGTCATTTTGAATTTATTGCTACTGGTCAAGAAGGTTAGTTCAAAGTGAAATATTTGTGGCCAGTGTTTTAGCTATTGTAGCGTTTCAGAGACAAGGCAAAGGTCTAATTTAAGATGGATCATCGCCCAGTGTTTTCCGTGGAAGATTGGTCTGAGCTTGACCAAATGAGAAGCGACCGGTCCGGCACCGACTCATATCTTCAGCATGTGACATCGAATGAAGAAGAGAAACTCACCCAGGTGATGACCGACGTACCCGAATGCACCCAGCAGCGAACCACCAGAGAAATTGCGTTGATAACTAAGCAGTCATCGTACTGGAAAAACGTACTCGAACGAACCACAGAAACGATGTGTGAGGAGATAGTGCAGTTAACTCTTACGAGAAAAACGATTGAAGTAATTATATCGGTCTGCGAGGCGGCTATGAACATTACGAAGCAGTGCCTTCATGTACGGAGCCAAAGAGTTAGCACCGATGTGGGAGATGACTACGTCCAATCAGCTCTCTTGAATGAAATGGATCTGCTCCAGAGATGTCATATTCTTTACCATCAAGCATTGTCTGATGCCGTACGGCAGTTAGAGAAGAACGAAACGGCTAAACCTGACCTTGAGAACGACTGGATGGACAAGTGGGAAGCAAATATTATTGATACCACATGTAAAAATATGACAGATACGTCAAAGGAAAAGACTGATTTACCTACTGACCTACAGTTGGATCCTCTGAAATACTCATCTCCGGAAGAGTGGCTCTTGCACACGAAAATAGATATTCTGTACTCGGATATGCGAAGTCGGGAATCTGAAAAACTGCGCTTTGACATTGACGCTGTCATCAAGGAGTGTGCGAGAAAAATTGCAGGACAATCAGAATTCATTTCGCTGGAGCTGGCACGAAACGTGGAAGAGCTTGAAATGCGCCTGCGAACTCTCAGAAAATATCTGATGTTGACAATTACAGCGGCTGACGATGCAGTGACATCTCGTAATGACTTGCGCGATGAAATCATTGTCAAAAGGGAACCTTCGAAATTAGCACAGACCAGCCTTCACATGTGGAATATGCGGCCGAATATGGAGCAATGCATGGATGATGTTCACTTGACCCTGAAAGATGAAGAAGTCATATTGACTGACTCTACCCGTTTGTCTAATGTGCAGATAATGAGAACGGAGGGCAGCGTGGACAGACTCAAGGAGAATAGACATATTATTGAAAAGGAAATCGCTACCACAGAGCACAGTCTTGATATTGATAAAGTGCGTTGTGCACTGCTTCGGCAAAAATTTCCACCGGAACATCACTTCCTGGGAAACGTTTTTTGAAATTTCACAAATTGTGTCACTTTGTGTGAGAAATTATTTTTTATAAAGCGCTCTTTACCAATAGCTTTCAGTATTTGGGTAATTCTTCTTTGTGAAATATTGATTCTTGGCCATGTAACCAGTAACAAAAATTTTCGTCATGTGATTGTCTTAATTAAATTGAAAGATGCATGTAAAAATTAAAATAAAAGTGAAATTAATGAACTAAATATGAATTTTTAATTTTAACATTTGTTTCATTTTTTAAATGAGTTTTGATGCCATTGTAAATAACGCAATTTGAAATGTCAGAGTTTTCAGCATTTCCGTAAATAAGATTTTGCATGCAAGATCTATGCAGCGAAGTACATTTAATTGTTTAGAATATGTACTCAGTTATAGTTGGCAGAATATTTCATACAACTTGAAAAATATTTGATTTGTTACCTGGATGCCGTCTGACAAAATGTTTTGTCCTACAACGTGAGTAACGTATGTACCGGGTTTTATTCCCCCTCTAGCATTAAACAGTTAAACGGCGAATCTTCAATCTGTAGGCGAAAAAGTGCACAATTGTTGCACTTCGGTATATTTTTTACAAGATATGATAACTTCATCAATGTTTCATCACTATCGGAAATAATTTTACACTAAGTGTTTTGTGTCAGATGAAACCTTATTGCCACATGAAGTCATTAATGGCATATTGGCTGCTTTTTGTACTGAGATGGGTTTCATGTTTTCGGAAATCTTTATTTTCGATGGAGCAGGTATCTTACTAAGAGATAGTTGTTACATCATTTTAAAATTAAATAAAATTCAATTTTGAACCATTGAAAGATCTCAAGACATCCTACTTTGTATTGGACAAAAAACTTGGAGTAGTTAATGACAATTTTTGGGGGAATTATTGGTTTGTCGGAAAAGTCATGACGTATTTTGTCACCCGATGGCGGTTGGGCAGTTTTGGAAGTACTAGATGCATGCGCAGCTCTGTTATCGCTATGGCATTCGACAGGTGCCAGTTCTAGCTGCAGTCTAAAAGGAATAGTGAGCGATTTGGTTGATTTGCGGAGATTTGACATCAAGTTGAAGATGGAAGACCAAACTGTGCATTTTCGCCATATTTTACTGTTTTGCTTCCGTAAAGAAAATAACGCACGTCAAGCTTGTGAAAAGTTGCGTAAAGTGTACGGTGATAATGCTCTACAAGAACGTCAGTGCCAGCGGTGGTTCGCAAAATTCCGTGCTGGTGATTTTGACCTCAACGATGCTCCTCGGTCCGGGAGGCCAACCAAAGTTGATGACGACCAAATCAAGGCATTGATCGAGTCAAACCCACGTTACACGACACGAAAGATTGCAGACACATTGCACATCCACCATTCAAGCGTTCACGACCATCTGAAGAAACTGGGATATGTAAGCAAGCTCGATATGTGTGTTCCTCACGAACTCAAAGAAGCTCAATTGACGGCGCGTATAAACATCTGCGATATGCTCATTAAACGTGAGGAAAACGATCCTTTTTTGAAGCGACTGATAGATGATGACAAAAAGTGGATTGTGTACAACAATGTGCTGCGCAAATGGTCTTGGTCCCTACGTGCTGCTTTGCCTCAAACGACATAAAAAGCAGATATTAATCAGCGGAAGGTTCTGGTCTCAGTGTGGTGGGATTTTAAAGGTGTCGTGTTTTTCGAGCTCCTACCACGGAACCAAACAATCAATTCGAATGTGTACTGTCGGCAATTGGACAGTTTGAATGAATCCATCATCCAGAAACGTCCAGAGCTCGTTCATCGTACAGGGGTTGTGTTCCATCACGGCAACGCGAGACCACACACAAGGTTGATCACCCGCAAAAAATTACTCGAGCTTGGGTGGAATGTGTTACTACACCCAGCATACTTACCTGACCTTGCGCCGTCAGACTTCCACTTGTTTCGCTCTCTTCAACAGACCTTGCGTGGTATAACGTTCAATTCAGATGAGGCTGTAAATCAGCACCTTGTACAGTTTTTCGCTCGGCAGACAGGTTCTTCTATGAACAAGGCATTCTGCAGCTCACTGACAGATGGCAAAAGGTTATCGAACAAAAACGGGCATTATATCATTGATTGATCTTTGTTCTTTCTATGAATAAATGACCTTTGCAAAACATGGCTAAAATACGTCATGACTTTTCCGACAACCCAATAGTTTGCATTATCGCTGTATTTTCACAATTTTTTCCTGGTTTTGGGAACAGATTTATGGGGTAGTCCATGCACTTGCCTCCAAGATGCTGTAGGGTCCCCAAAATAGAGATTTTATATTTTCTTAATTTTGCTTCCGAAAAATAGAAAAACAAAAAGTTATATCATCATCATCATCATCATTGTCAACCATTATCAATCCACTGCTGGACGAAGGTCTCCCCAAGTTTCCTCCACAACTGTCTGTCTTGTGTCAGTCTCCTCCATGTCACTCCCGCAAGTTATATAGTAACGGATAATATCCTCGTCCTTGGTGGTATGGTTTTATACTTATTCGGCTTATAAGTAGATTTATTGTGTTAGTCGAAAGGGTTAAATCCCTCACCTTCATTTACAGATAAGTCGATCCTGACTGTAAGACGAGGCTAGAACAAATACAGTTAGTGTTCTGAAGTTGATATGGTGAAGTAAACTTCTTCATCATTTTTATTCCAGGGGGCAGGATTCGAACCATCATTTTTATGCCAGGGGCAGGATTTTGAACCTCGGCTGCGGAGCTCTGAGTGTTATCACGTGCTCTCACTGCTATCTGCCTTTATATCATGTGCCTCCTGCGGTGCAGTCACGTCACATCTCCCTTCGCAAAGAGGGCCGGGGGCATGTGTCGCTGTATGCAGTCATCCGATGAAAAACGTGCATTTGAAAAATCCCAGGCAATTTGGTGTGTGGAACGTAACATCACACTGATTTTTATTTTTTTCGAAGCACTCAAGAAGGGATTCTCATTTTTCCTATCTCGCGGTGTGGAAAGAACATCACACCACTGCGACAAACTTAACGGCCAGGTCATCCTTGAAGTTCGGGCGCCAATGTGAAAACACAGGTTTGTCCACGCCGGGCACTGAATCCGGGTCCACGATGGGCATTGAATCCGGATCCCCTCATTCCGGAGTAAGTCGCTCTCCCAACTGAGCTACGTGGACATGTGCCCTAATTGCTATCTGCCTCTATCTCATGTGCGTCCAGCGATTCAGGCACGTCACACACTTCAGTGCATGTATGTATTTTTCTCCACGCGTACTGATATGCATTTTAAACTGTTGTATGCCGCCCAGGTGGCGCAGTGGTCTAAGGCGCTGGCCTTTGATCATTCGTCCGTAAGGGGTCCGGGTTCGAATCCCGGTTAGGCATGGATGTTGTGTTTGTCTTACGGCACTGGCTCTCTCTCCCTTCCCTGGAACCAGTGACCCTAAGTTAGGGACGGGCGACTGCTTATAACCCATTGAGTTGCTCACGTGGTCGTTAAACCTCCAATCAAAAAAAAAAAAAACTGTTGTATTATTATTATTATTATTCACGTTACACAGTGGGGGGCATTATTATTAAAATTCCTTAACGCTATGGTAGGATGATATTCAATTGCGAAGGAGGAATTGCACTTCCACACGCTCAGTCTTCTTTGGGGCATTATACCCTACCATGTGCAACTCGTAGGGTTGGAAGCAGTCGTCCGTCTCGAATCCGGGGCCGCTGGTTCAGGAAGGAAACAGTTTTCTATCGGACAAACATGCCACTATTGCCTGAACCGGGGTCCACCTCGAACGAATGGTAAGAGCCCAGTGCAACATACTACTGCCGCCCCGGTGGCGCAGTGGTCTAAGCGATGGCCTCTGATCATTCGTCCGAGTTCAAATCCCGGTGAGGCATGAATATTGTGTCTGTCTTACGGCACTGGCTCTCTCCCTTCCCTGGAACCAGTGACCGTAAATTAGGGACGGGTGACTGCTTATAGCCCATTGAGTTGCTCACGGTGGTCGTTAAACCTCCAATAAAAAACAACAACAACAACATACTACTCGGCTACTGGAGCGGGTATGACCAGTTGCCTGTACCAGAATTCGTCACCGAAAATGTTTTGAGTGTAACTCTCATTTTTTTTTTTTTTTTTTTTTTTTTTGGATTGGAGGTTTAACGACCACCGTGAGCAACTCAATGGGCTATAAGCAGCCGCCATCCCTAATTCAGGGCCACGGGCTCCAGCGAAGGGAGAGAGCCAGTGGCGTAAGATAAATATATATAACATCCATGCCTCACCGGGATTCAAACTCGGACCCGTCTCGGACGAATGATCAGAAGCTGTCGCTTAGACCACTGCGCCACCGGGGCCTATCATTTTGGGCCAACGCTTAATCGTAAAACAGCCCCCATTTCTTTGAAAATACTGATTCCAATGGCTTCACTGAAATACACGTGATTGATGGGAAAAGTCTTTCAGAAGTTTTATCACGAAAAGAAATGACTGAGAGGATAAGATTTAGATAAGATTCTTTATTAAACATATAATGTGGCAAATTTAAGTGATGATAACATTCACATATATGAATTTTTTGAGTACTTCGGTGAAATAAGGAATAAAATTAGATACAACAGTTATGCATTTGAACAGATACACACATACATAGCATGTTCCAAAACAACTGAGAATGTTTTTATAAAAAATGTGTTCGACCTTAGCACGAGTCTCGAAAAAACGGTACTCGTTCTAGTAACCACAGCAACCGGCCACATCTGTTTATCACTCATGCGTCGTTGGTAGTGCGCAATTAATAAGCGTTGTTTCATGAAAAGAGTTTTCGTGCTGCGTTTTTTTCGAAAAAAATTATGGTGAAAAAGGAACAAAGATGCGCCGTTAAATTTTGCTGTTGACTTAAGAAGTCTGTCGGAGAGACTTTCCATCTTATGCAAGAGGCTTATAAAGATGAATGCCTATGAAGATCAACAATTTACAGATGGCATAAAGAATTCATGGATGGTCGTGAGTCGGGGGCTTTAATCGCGCATGGAGGAAGACCTTCAACGAGTGTTACAGAGCTAAACGTCAGTACAATAGGTGTTATTATACGGGAAGACAGACATCTACCAATGAGAGATATCGAAGATATGGTTCACATTTCAAAATCATCAATTCACAGGATTTTAACCGAGCATTCGGGCACGAAACGAGTTTGTTCAACTTGAGTTCCCCACTTCTTTTCATGTTCGGCCCAGTGCAAAGCCGGATGCGGCCAGTTCTGTCGTTTCTTATTTGAAGAAAATGAATATTAAGTAGATGCCTCAAACTGCATGTAGTCCAGACTTGTCACCATGTGATTTCTGGTTGTTCCCCATTAAAAAAACAAGTTAGTAAAATCATGCAATGCATTGATTATGATACGCTTTCCAACATACCAGAAATCATTACTCAAGTTATGAGGATAATGGATGTGGAATAAATCTCGCTCCTGTGTCCTGACCTTTGACCCCGTTTCGATGATATTCAACAGAACCGGTTCAGTATACCTCAGGAATAACATAGTAAAGTTTTGTCGCAATAGAAGCAGTTTTACGGAAGTTATCAGAATAATGTCTGTGGAATAAATCTTGCTTTTGTGCAATGACCTTTCACTCCATTTCGTTGATATTCAACAGAACCGGTTCACTATACCTCCGGAACAACATGGTAACGTTTTGTCGCAATCAAAACTTTTTTAGGTAAGTTATGATGCACAAGGGCAATGGAATGGATCCCACTCCAGTGTCCTGACCTTTGACCCCATTTCGCCCATTTTCAATAGAGTTCGTGCCCAGGTGGTTCCCTACCACATACTAAAATTTCATCGAAATCGAAGCATCTTTACGCATGTTATGACGCATAAAGGCAATGGAATGGATCCCGCTTTTATGCCCTGACCTTTGACCCCATTTCGCCCATTTTCAATAGGGTTTGTCCCGAGTGGCTCCTCTACCACATACTAAAATTTCATCAAAATCGAACCATATTTACGCATGTTATGACGCATAAAGGCAATGGAATGGATTCCACTTTTATGCCCTGACCTTAGACCCCATTCCGCCCATTTTCAATAGGGTTCGTCCCCAAGTAGTTCCTTACCAAATACTAAAATTTCATCGAAATCGAATCATTTTTACGCAAGTTATGACGCATAAGGGCAACGGAACAAATCCCGCTCTCATGTCCTGTCTGACCTTTGACCCCATTTCGTCCATTTTCAATAGGGTTCGTACCCAGGTCGTTCCCTACCACATACTAAAATTTCATCGAAATCGAACCATATTTACGCATGTTATGACGCATAAAGGCAATGAAATGAATCCCGCTTTTATGTTCTGACCTTTGACCCATTTCGCCCATTTTCAATAGGTTTCGTTCCTAGGTAGTTCCTTACCACATACCAAAATTTCATCGAAATCGAACCATTTTTAAGCAAGTTATGACGCATAAAGGCAATGGAATGGATCCCGCTCCTATATCCTGACCTTTGACCCCATTTCATTTATTTTCAATAGGGATCGTCCCCAGGTGGTTCCCTACCACATACTAAAATTCCATCGAAATCGAACCATTTCACGCAAGTTATGACGCATAAGAGCAATGGAATGGATCCCGCTCCTATGTCCTCACCTTTGACCCTGTTTTGCCCATTTTCAATAGGGTTCGTCCCCAGGTGGTCTTCTACCACATACTAAAATTTCGTCGAAATCGAACCTCTTTCACGTGAGTTATAGTGCGGACAGACGGACGAACGGACGGACAAAGCTGGAGCATATACGCTTCTTCAACCTACGGTTGGAAAGCTTAAAAAAGACATTATGGGTACGGCAATTTGAGACTAATAAGCAACTTATTAGAGCTGCACAGGGGTGCGTGCTTCAACAGCATTTTGTAATATTCAAGCAAAGCAAACTGAGTTTGCTTGTACATTTACTGGTCATCCATGTAACACTCCTCAGAAAACTTGAAAATTTCCCCGTCCTGGAACGGGAAATTTCCCCGTCATGGAACCGGAAGCATAGTCATCGGGAGATGAAGGATTCAATTCCCGCTTCAGGACGGTGGAATTTTCAAGTTTTCTGAGAAGTGTTACATGGATGACCAGTAAGAGGTACAAGCAAATTCAGTTTGCATTGCTTGGATATTCTGTGAACTTTCAATGTATTATGAAGAATATTTCTTCCTTCATTAATTTATCTGTGGTACTGGTGACCTCCAACCTACATCCGTCCGGATGGGAATTGGGCCAAGGCGCTATGAGGAAGCATGGATGCTTCGACTAGCGAAAATCTGAGGACTTTCAGATTCCTATGTCTCAGTTGCAGTTGGTACAAGCAAATTCGGTTTGCCTTGCGTGAATATTCTGCGAATGTTCTATGTATTATGAAGAATATTTCTTCCTTCATTGATTTATCTGTGGTACTGGTGACCTCCAACCTACATCCGTCCGGATGGGAATTGGGCCAAGGCGCTATGAAGAAGCATGGATGCTTCGACTAGCGAAAATCTGAGGACTTTCAGATTCCTATGTCGCAGTTGGTACAGGCAAATTCGGTTTGCCTTGCTTGAATATTCTGTGAATGTTCTATGTATTATGAAGAATATTTCTTTCTTCATTGATTTATCTGTGGTACTGGTGACCTCCAACCTACATCCGTCCGGATGGGAATTGGGCCAAGGCGCTATGAGGAAGCATGGATGCTTCGACTAGCGAAAATCTGAGGACTTTCAGATTCCTATGTCTCAGTTGCAGTTGGTACAAGCAAATTCGGTTTGCCTTGCTTGAATATTCTGTGAATGTTCTATGTATTATGAAGAATATTTCTTCCTTCATTAATTTATCTGTGGTACTGGTGACCTCCAACCTACATCCGTCCGGATGGGAATTGGGCCAAGGCGCTATGAGGAAGCATGGATGCTTCGACTAGCGAAAATCTGAGGACTTTCAGATTCCTATGTCTCAGTTGCAGTTGGTACAAGCAAATTCGGTTTGCCTTGCTTGAATATTCTGTGAATGTTCTATGTATTATGAAGAATATTTCTTTCTTCATTGATTTATCTGTGGTACTGGTGACCTCCAACCTACATCCGTCCGGATGGGAATTGGGCCAAGGCGCTATGAGGAAGCATGGATGCTTCGACTAGCGAAAATCTGAGGACTTTCAGATTCCTATGTCTCAGTTGCAGTTGGTACAAGCAAATTCGGTTTGCCTTGCTTGAATATTCTGTGAATGTTCTATGTATTATGAAGAATATTTCTTTCTTCATTGATTTATCTGTGGTACTGGTGACCTCCAACCTACATCCGTCCGGATGGGAATTGGGCCAAGGCGCTATGAGGAAGCATGGATGCTTCGACTAGCGAAAATCTGAGGACTTTCAAATTCCTATGTCTCAGTTGCAGTTGGTACAAGCAAATTCGGTTTGCCTTGCGTGAATATTCTGCGAATGTTCTATGTATTATGAAGAATATTTCTTCCTTCATTGATTTATCTGTGGTACTGGTGACCTCCAACCTACATCCGTCCGGATGGGAATTGGGCCAAGGCGCTATGAGGAAGCATTAATGCTTCGACTAGCGAAAATCTGAGGACTTTCAGATTCCTATGTCGCAGTTGGTACAGGCAAATTCGGTTTGCCTTGCTTGAATATTCTGTGAATGTTCTATGTATTATGAAGAATATTTCTTCCTTCATTGATTTATCTGTGGCACTGGTGACCTCCAACCTGCACCGTCCGGATGGGAATTGGGCCAAGGCGCTATGAGGAAGCATGGATGCTTCGACTAGCGAAAATCTGAGGACTTTCAAATTCCTATGTCTCAGTTGCAGTTGGTACAAGCAAATTCGGTTTGCCTTGCGTGAATATTCTGCGAATGTTCTATGTATTATGAAGAATATTTCTTCCTTCATTGATTTATCTGTGGTACTGGTGACCTCCAACCTACATCCTTCCGGATGGGAATTGGGCCAAGGCGCTATGAGGAAGCATGGATGCTTCGACTAGCGAAAATCTGAGGACTTTCAGATTCCTATGTCTCAGTTGCAGTTGGTACAAGCAATTTCGGTTTGCCTTGCGTGAATATTCTGCGAATGTTCTATGTATTATGAAGAATATTTCTTCCTTCATTGATTTATCTGTGGTACTGGTGACCTCCAACCTACACCGTCCGGATGGGAATTGGGCCAAGGCACTATGAGGAAGCATGGATGCTTCGACTAGCGAAAATCTGAGGACTTTCAGATTCCTATGTCCAGTTGGTACAAGCAAATTCGGGTTTGTCTTGCGTGAATATTCTGTGAATGTTCTATGTATTATGAAGAATATTTTTTCCTTCGTTGATTTAGCATTTCAGAAGACATTCGAAAAGTGGGAGGAACGTTGGGACATCTGTATTCGATGCAATAGATAGTATTTCGAAAATGATGACCACTTCCTTGATAAAGGTACTAATATCTTTTTAATAAAAAAACATTCTCGGTTGTTTTCGGACAACCCTTGTACATAAACAATTACAAGATATACTTTGAAAACATGAAAAAAGTTATGTTTTCAGGGAAACACTTAGAGAATAAGGGTATGTGTGATGGGGTAGCTGGAACAGTGGAACAACTAGCTGCTCATGCTAGCGTAAAATGATAATATGATTTTCAGTGAGTAACTCCTTTCCTTTGATCGCTGCGGAGAAAACATAACGAGCAATTCTTAGTTCGTAGCATCTCTTCAGTATAAAAAAAGTAGGAAGCCTCGTTTTCTGAACGATTTAGCAAAGCCATATAACTTCTCAGCATATCACTTTTATTTTCTACATTTCAGGAAGAGTAGATACAAAAATGTAATCTAATTCTGACACACATAAATTAGAATACATGACAGTGCTATAGGAGAAATTATTTTATTGACATCACAGGATTTTCCCCACATGATTATGATAGTAGATGAGGGTGACGGGCGATATGTGCACCTTCTTTTACTAGTTCATGATGTTGTGTTAAAACAGAATTACGATTAAATCCTATTTTATGGGACTTTAGGCCCCTGATCCAATTAAAAAAAAAGTAACTCATTAGTCTCTTTTTCATAGGCTCCACCTTGACCTGACTTAAGAGCTTTGGCTTTAAGGATAGAAAGTTTAAGTTTTGTCTTTAGACATGGTATAGAAGCTAAAAAAAAGGTGAAATTTAGCACGGATTGTCGATAAATAAGTTCCTCTAAGAAGGAAGAGGGCCCCCAAAGGGTAAAGGTTTCTCTCACAGATTTAGGGTTTAGAATATTAGGGTATCTAATTCTAGTTTTTTACCTAAGTTAGAGTTTTGCATGGAATGCTTTCGTAAAGATATAATGATTTCACTGTTTTATATCTTCCGCAAAACAGATATAACAAAAAAACTTTGGTTATTAAAAAGTCTTTTTGTATAACAGCAGTGACTGGCACAAGATTGACTAGACTAAATTGCAACTTGGTTCTATAAAAGAGAACAAGTATCTCAAAGTCTTAAATAACAGGTTAGTAAAATCATGCAATGCACTGATTAGCCGCCCCGGTGGCGCAGTGGTCTAAGGCGTGGCCTCTGATCATTCGTCCGTAAGGGGTTCGAATCCCGGTCAGGCATGGATGTTGTGTTTGTCTTACGGCACTGGCTCTCTCCCTTCCCTGGAACCAGTGACCCTAAACTAGGGACGGGCGACTGCTTATAGCCCATTGAGTTGCTCACGGTGGTCGTTAAACCTCCAATATAAAAAAAATGCACTGATTATGATACGCTTTCCAGCATACCAGACATCACGCGCAGACAAACCCTCCTCGATATGCTGACCGTTGATTCATTTAGTATACCTCCGGAACAACATACCAAAATTCTGTCGCAATAGAAGGATTTTTACTCAAGTTATGAGGATAATGGCTGTATAATAAATCTCGCTGCTGTGCCCTGACCTTTGATCCCATTTCGATGATATTCAACAGAACCGGTTCAGTATACCTCCGGAACAACATGATAAAATTTTGTCGCAATCGAAGCATTTTTACGTAAGTTATGACGCATAAGGGCGATGGAGTGGATCCCGCTCCTATGTCCCCAATTTCGTCCCCAAATTGTCCCCTACCACATACTAAAATTTCATCGAAATCGAACCATTTTTACGCGAGTTATCGTGCGGACAGACAGACAGACGGACAAAGCTGGAGCATATACGCTTCTTCAACCTACGGTTGGAAAGCGTAAAAAATGATCATCGATTCCCCTTCAATTTAATCTAGAGCTATCCTATACTGTGACGTGATTTTATCTATCAGATTACCCATTTCCTCAGGCTTTTTTTTTTTTTCTGGCCAGGGAATAGATGGTTTCCCATCATTTCAGGACTCAAAATCTTGCGTGACTCACTTTGTTGAATGGGAAATTTCTTTTTTTCTTCTCATTATAGCAAATTTTTTTCAAGTTTTGAGGGAGGGTTTTATATGAATGAAAAAGAGGTGGGGAGGTATTTAAAATAGCTTGCCGGGCATCGAAATCTATATTCAGTAATAGCACTATTTCCGATTGTCCTTCTCCCCCGACGATCGACGAAGGGGGTGAGACAATCGGAGGGTAAGAGTGATATGGTTAACAAAAGGAGTGATTGAGGTCGGTGACAGCAATCCGATTGACTGTCCACAACTCTATATATGGGGATTGACTTTCCACAGCTATATATATATACTGAATATGTGTTAAATTCGAATAAGTTCGTGTAATAAGGAAAAAACATCCACATTAAAAAATGTGATATTACATTTCATAAACGTACCTTAAAAGGTAAGGTACCCTAAACAAATGTAATAATGAAATTTTATTTTCTCCCTGTTGCTAGAACCCAGACTTGAAGATTGCCATATTAGTATATCTGGGCAGTAGCTAGTAGGGGGATGGAGGGGCTCACCCCCACCCCTAAAGGCAAGCAAGTCCTTCCCTGGAAGATGGACGTCGTAAATTCTCTGAACTTTTATTTTCGGTGGTCTATGAATATTAAGTTTGGGTTTCATTATAAGCATAAATACTTTATTCGTGCATTTAACTTTTTTTAAAAAGCAAAATTAAAATGATACAGCCCGAACACGATGGATAACTCAAAAGAAATTACTTCTCGGGGTGAATCAGTACAAACAACTGCGCTCAGCCACACAGATGACGAGAGAAATGGTCCCTTTTTTTTTTTCGGAGAAACGTAAATTATGGAAAAACGTTACAAAAAAAAAAAAAAAAGAAAAAAAAAAGAAGAAAAGTAAAAACAGGGGCCCAGGTGGATGAGTAATTGCGCAGAAAATTAAAACACTGTTCGTCGCTTGGTAAATGATTATGAGATGTTAAATGCTGTTAAGAAACTGGCATGTAGTTAATTCTGTTAAAAACTTCCATGTAGTTAATGCTGTTAAGAAACTTCTATGTAAATAATGCTGTCAAGAAAGTACCGTCTAGTTAATTCTGTTAAGAAACTTCCATGCAGTTAATGCTGTTGAAAAACTGCCATGTAGTTAATTCTGTTCAGAAACTTTCATGGAGTTAATGCTGTTAAGAAACTTCTATGTAAATAATGCTGTCAAGAAAGTACCGTCTAGTTAATTCTGTTAAGAAACTTCCATGCAGTTAATGCTGTTGAAAAACTGCCATGTAGTTGATTATGTTCAGAAACTTTCATGGAGTTAATGCTGTTAAGAAATCTTCCATGTAGCTAATTCTGTAAAGAAACTTCCATGCAGTTAATGCTGTTGAAAAACTGCCATGTAGTTAATTCTGTTCAGAAACTTTCATGGAGTTAATGCTGTTAAGAAATCTTCTATGTAGCTAATTCTGTTAAGAAACTGCCATGTAGTTAATTTTGTTAAGAAACTTCCATGTAGTTAATGCTGTTAAGGAACTTCCATGCAGTTAATGCTGTTAAAAAATCTTCCATGTAGGTAATTATGTTAAGAAACTCTCACGTAGTTAATGCTCTTAAGAAACTGCCTTGTAGTTAATTCTGTTCAGAAGCTTTCATATATTTAATGTTGTTAAGAAATCTTCCATGAAGTTAATTCTGTTAAGAAACTTCCACGTAGTTAATTCTATTCAGAAACTTTCCATGTAGTTAATTCTGTTAAAAACTTCCATGTAGTTAATTCTGTTCAGAAACTTCCATGTAGTTCATGATGTTAAGGAACTGCCATGTAGTTAATTCTGTTCAGAAACTTTCCATGTAGTTAATGATGTTAAGAAATCTTCCATGTAGTTAATTCTGTTAAGAAACTTTCATGTAGTTAATGATGTTAAGAAATCTTCCATGTAGTTAATTCTGTTAAGAAACTTTCATGTAGTTAATGCTGTTAAGAAATCTTCCATGTAGTTAATTCTGTTAAGAAACTTTCATGTAGTTAATGCTGTTAAGAAATCTTCCATGTAGTTAATTCTGTTAAGAAACTTCTATGTAGTTAACTCTGTTAAAAAACTGCCATGCAGTTAATTCTGTTAAGAAACTTCCATGCAGTTAATGCTGTTAAGAAACTTCCATGTAGTTAACGCTGTTAAGAGACAACTAATCTCACATTTCATATTTCGGATCCTGAAACCTGTAGTTTTGCAATGCCTTCGATAGTCACTGCTTCTCTCAGGAACAACTTGTTGTGTGGGCTTTTTTATTCATCAATTTTTGTTTATTTTAAAGCATGTGACTTATCACGGAGTTGAAACAACGGTCAAAACGCCAAGAGGCGGCGATCAGCCTTCGTCGATGTAGTTGAAGCGGTAGAATATCTGACTTCCAGAGAAAGAAGATATGGGTTCGAATCTAACCTCCAGCAGAAAAAAAGCTTGCTTACGCTACATTGGCGCCTGAACGTAAAAATGAATCTCGTAGCCTTGAGGTTCGAGAACATTGTGTGTTTCTTCCACACATCGTCTGGAATTAATGAGAATTCCTTCTTCTACAGCGAGCTAAGTCGAGCATGATGTGCAGCATACCTGAAACCTGTGATCTCGTTCCTCCGCCTTTCTCAAGGGGAGAATACATGGTCCATGACCATGGACACCTTCCATAGCGCTCGACAATGAAGCAAATATTGAAAATTAGGGTTTTTTCTCTTATTTTCGGTATCCCAACGGAAAACTTGTCAATTTCATTGGCAACGAGCTTTATTGCAATGTATCACGTTAAGACGAACGTAATAATATGAAATATGCGACAGGTAAGACTGAAATCCCGATTATAAAACAGAACCTTTCCTTTATGCGCAGAATTGCGTATCTTTAGATCTTCTATTCGTAGACCAGCTGACATAAGGTGTATGTGACATATACAATTCACAAATTATCCCAAGTTTATTTTAGAAAATTTAATTTTCTTGTCTTCATGTCCTCGAAATCATTTTGTTGTTGTAATCCAAATTTTCACATAATATGTTCTATTGACAGTAAATGCCAAATTAGAAAACCTTTTGACGTAGGACTAGGTCTAACTCCGCGGATAGTATGGGGCGACTTACGGCCAACCGCCTGTGACAAAAATAAGCCCCAATTGAAACCATTATAGCGTTAAAAACATGTGCCGTACACTAATCGTGTTAGCATATTCGTAAACAGCATAGAGCCCAATTCGCGTACTGCGCAATACATCGTGCGCACGACGCTCCCCTCGCACTCTGTGGGCTGGGGAGATGATGAAATATTTCTGGGTGTGCGCCCGCGTTTGACTCAGTCTGTCTCGGCAACTGTGAGCGCAACACGACTGTGCGTGGTATCGTTTTAAAGCTATCGACGAGATCTATTCAAATATACGAAGAACATTTCGCAGTGGTTTGAACTGAACATTTTAAAAATTGTTTTCTTGTGAACCAGTGAACACTTTTGACAATATCGCGGTTTATCTGGACAACCGTGAGTGCAAAACGACTATGCGTGGCATCATTTTAAAGCTCTCGACAGGATCAAAGAACATATCGCAGTGGTTTAAACTAAAATTGTAAAAAAATGTTTTCGTGTGAACGGGTTAACATTTCTGACAATGCCTCGGAATTTGCAGAATGAACGCAAGCAAAAGTGGAGAACATGAAAACGAGAGGCAAGAGCAAGTGATGAGGAATGTAAGAAGCACAAGAAGACAGAGCACCACGTTGGGTAATTCGTGTATCGACCAATGTATCCAGCATTATTTGTAAAAATTATGTAAGCTACTTTTGGTATCATAGACCTGTGTTGGCTATAACAATTTAAATAAAAGCTCTGAAACCATACTCGACTAGCTCATTTCAACTCTCCGATCTGCAAGTCGTATTCCTACGTTTTAAACTGACGGCTCAATCAGAACTGATCCTACCTGTATTTTTTTTTTTTTTTGAGTCTCTGAAGTTCTAAGATAGTTTTTTTTATTAATTTCAATAAAGAGAAACTTTGCTCTGCTGAGGCAGTAGTAACTGGAATTGTCAATTAAATTCTTAAAGCAATAATGAAATTTGGAAATGAATCAGTACAAAAAATACATACGGAGATCCGTGTTACTGGAGTCAGGAAGTGTTCCGTCTAATCCAAGACAATTTGTTGGCTTAATTTAGGTGTATTCAGACTGTCTAATATACCAAACGATATATCTTATACAAATAAGGCAACATTCGCTTGGTTGTACAGGTCATTCATAATTATTATGTTTTATTCTGCATATTGTATTTTTATCTTAATTTTTTTTGTGCCTATGATGAGCGGGGCCATCTGAGGCGCGGGGCCCGGAGCAGGTGGCCCTCTTGCCCAAGTGTAAGTGCGATCCTGTGTGAACATTTCTGTTCATGGAGTGCAGTTAATTTTGGGCACCGTTTGGCTCTAGGAGCTAAAGTTCCAGTAACTTCAAGATGATGTTTCAGGACTTTATTGTAATGATCACAATGAAGGATGAGTACCACTATCACATTAAAAATAAATAAAATCAATAAATACTGCATTTAAATTTTTCCTAAATGAACTCATGTTCATTGGCATTTACACTCTGTCCCCATGAATATCCTTTTCTCTGGAAATGGAAATTGGTACTGATGACCTCTTTAGGAGCCTCTTTCTTGTTACAACTACTGTAGCAGCCAAAGCAACACAAAGGACAGCCAAAAGAATTGCAAGCCCAGCTACTCCCCATGTAGCAGATTGATGATTTTGTTTTGAAGTTAATGGTGAAATTCCACCAGTGGCATTGCCGACTCCTTGAAGATCTGGTACCAAGAGTGTCCAAAAGTCGACGGCTGCTTGTCTGTAGTTTTGTAGTGACTTTACGGTGCCACCATAACTGAGCTCCATGTAGTTGAAACTATCACGCAGATCGTAACGTTGCCACTGCAAATTTCTCGAAGTAGGAACTCTGCAGTGAAACAAAAAAATATATATAAAGTCAGTCAACAACTCTAGGAGATATACACTCAATGGACAAAACATTAGAGATATCTGATAGTCACATACAACGGCCATTCCATGAAAACTGAGAGTAAAATCACACAAAATGAATAAATATAGGCACAGCAAAATATATGTTATTCTTTCTCAAAGTATTGTTACGACCCACCCCCGCCATTAATTTAGTAATTAATGGGCGTGGTGGATGTATGAAATTAATTAAGTATTAATTATGTTCGAGGCTTGATTGGAGTTTAAAAGTGTAAACATCAGATAAAGTTTTATCTGCTGAATAGGACAGAAAAGAGGCGAAGAATTCTCCCTCTGGCTGGTTGGTCTCAGAATAGCGCTGTTAGGTCATAAATATCAGGGCGCAGCTGTCGGCTGGTCTAAACAGGGTACATTTCGAAGAGGGACCACTTGTAGAAATGAATGAAGATGGGAGACCAAAGGTTTAGCGAATAATCGTAAATTCGTCGATTGTTTGGGGCATTTTCGAGAACAATTGCTCTCTGTGTGGTCCGTGCAGAAAAATAAGATTTCGCACTTAGCGTGAAAATGAGGAAGAAAGTTTAGTTGTCTGGTACGCTCTCCGATGTGAAAGGCTGGATACCTTGGATCTGCTATATGAATTGGGAAAAAATGAAGCAGCGAACCTCCCCGCATTTGGTAAGAAACGGAGACGACAACTCGAGGCAGCTGGAGATGCCAGTTTGCCATAAAGACAGCGGAATGCCTAAATCCACGGGATAAAGTAGAAATTTCTAGGCTGGGAGCCTAATGGAAATTAGCGACTGGTTGGCCCAATGAAAGCAAAGTTACAGACGAATTAAGAAGTCTGCGAGTGGACAGTGGTCATTCCAATGAGAAGCGAAGCCAAGCAAAGTCGGGTTCGGATGCCAACCACTGCAGTGTGGAATCGTCACTCCCATTCATCCCCTACTGTGGAGGAAGTGAAGAGACGCGCTTATCTTACGAGGCGAAGCGATGCTCCCTCAACAAACGCCTGGATGTGTGTGTGTGTGTGTGTGTGTGTGTATGAGTACGGTAGCGCTAGGGGACGCAGCTTTTGCAATGAAACCTTCCATGTAAAAAGGGAGGTGTATATCTCTTTACTGGTGCAATCACAATTTGGATTTATTCTTAACAGCATCCATGTAAGTAGAAACATTTTGTTTTTGTTATAATTTCTGCTACGCAAGTTAGTTGAGGAACTGAACTGATATATTGCAAGAACGGAACTGAGAAATAGTAAGACTGAACTGTGGAATTTAAGTTCATTAAAACTATCTCGTGGGAATTGATTTAGGTCAAAGTTGACCCAGTACTCATGTTCAGAAGACAGCTAAATTTTATGCATATGTGTGCCATTGTTATGTTTTCATAGCCAATTAAATATTTGTTTAGGCAGTCAGCGCAGTCATAGAACACATTATTTATGTGTACGCATGTGATTGGTTCAAATTGTTTAAGTGTATGCCCATATAATACAGTTTTCGCGCCAAGAACTCCGTCGAAGAAGATCAGTGAAGAAATATACTTATACCGCTCGGCACGTTCAGATCAATTGGTGGTCAACGGTGGGATAACAACCCACGGTATTCTGATCAATTGGTGGCGAGCGGTGGGATGATTAACCCAGCTCGGCCCGGTATTCGTAACAGTATCTTCCCTCTGATGACATGCAACGGTCCCATCATTCAGTCTACTTTTCAAAGCATGTGGCGAAGGCATTTTGTGGAAGCTGCTTTAGCGACACATGTACAGTTTGAATAACGTCAACAACCGTGTTGAATATTGCGCCACGGAACTTCTTCATCGTTGAAAAAACCAGAAATTGCACGGGCCGAGATCACGACTGTAAGAAGGCTATGGCATGATTTCAATTCTGCATTTCGTAAGAAACTATTCAACACAGGCAGCCACATGTGGGCGGGCGTTATCATGGTGTAGAGTCCACTTGACCACCACTTCCGGTCGTTTAATCGATACGTGTCGTCGCAGACGCTTCAAGACTAAAATGTAATACTCAGCATTGACACCAATTTGTGGAGGAACGGCATGCTGGTAGACTACACCTTTATGATCAAAGAAAATTATCATCATCACCTTCAAAGTTGAGTTGGTTTGACGGACATTTTTCGGAGGAGGTGAGCCTGTGTGTTTCCAGAAACTTGTTGCGCACTTCGTGAGGGGAGTCGAAATTGTGGACCCATGTTTCATCTGCAGTTATTCTGTGTTTAGAAAGTTTGGATCCTTTGCAATCATTTGTTTCCACTCATGACACACATGAACTCTGGCTAGCAATTGTTCTATCGTCAGGTGATTAGGTACCCATCTGGAACACACACGATGCAGCAGTAATTTGTCGCGTAGAATGCGGGATGCTGAGGTTTTTGAAATATTAGTTGACGCCGCTATGTCTTCACACGTCATTCGTCGATCTCGCAAGATTGTCCAAACAGTGTTAACAATACCCTTTGTAATAACTCTTTCAGGTGAACCAGGCCTAGGAGCGAGTTCTGCCGACAAATGCCCTTTTTTGAAATCACGGTGCCATCTAAAAATAGTTGACTCGCCCAAACATTTACCTTTGTAAGATTTGTTCATTAAATCAACTGTTTCTAAAGCCGTTTTACCCAAACGATAACACAATTTTATCGCACAACGCATTTCACTTCTTAACTCTGAATCACTCATCTGTATAGCTGTACGGAGAAATGCAGACGTATCTTAAACAACTGCGCAGTAACAAAAAACATAATCATCTGTCACAGCTAATAACTGTTGCCATAGATACTTCCTTGATTCAGTTAGTCGTCTGCGTGGTTATTTTTCCCCTTCGCACTGTTTTTTTTTTGGATTGGAGGTTTAACGACCACCGTGAGCAACTCAATGGGCTATAAGCAGTCGCCCGTCCCTAATTTAGGGTCACTGGTTCCAGGGAAGGGAGAGAGCCAGTGCCGTAAGACAAACACAACATCCATGCCTCACCGGGATTCGAACATGGACCCCTTACGGGCGAATGATCAGAGGCCAGCGCCTTAGACCACTGCACCACCGGGGCGGCCTTCGCACTGTTGCAAACTCCAAAATATTACTCTCAGTTTTTATGGAACGGCCTTTGTAGATGTTACAGGCAGATAGATGCCATTTTAATCAAGCAAGTAGACATGCCTCAGAGAACTTGAAAATTACAACGTCCTGGAACGGGAATGTAATTTTAAAGTTTTCTGAGGCATGTCTACTAGCTTGATTAATTTGGCATCCATCTGCCTGAAACATCTACACAGTCGAGTCACATTATTGTGACCACCTCCTACTTTTGAGGTCAACAGCACGTAGCCAATGAAAGAAGGCATATGTCGTAAGCTGGCTTGGAGGGTATATAAGGTGTGCTGTAGGCAATCAGAAAACATATCACTCGTTGCTGTCATGGATAAAAGGAGCGATTTATAAGATTTGAAAAAAGGGATGATTATCGGCTTTCGTCCCCCACCACATACGAACCCTATTGAAAATGGGCGAAATATGGTCAAAGGTCATGATATAACAGCGCGATCCATTCCATTGCCCTTATGTCTCATAACTTGCGTAAAAATGGTTTGATTTGGACGAAATTTTAGTATAAGGCAGGGAACTACCTGGGGACAAAATCTGTTGAAAATGGGCGAAATGGGGTCAAAGGTCAGGACATAGCAGTGGGATCCATTCCATTGCTCTTATGCGTCATAACTTACGTAAAAATGCTTCGATTGCGACAAAACTTTATCATGTTGTTCCAGAGGTACACTGAACAGGTTCTGTTGAATATAATTGAATTGAAATGGGGTCAAAGGTCAGGACACAGGAGCAAGATTTATTCCATAGCTATTATCTTCATAACTTGACTAAAAATGCTTCTATTGTGACAAAACTTTAGTATCTTGTTCCGGAAATATACGGAACCGGTTCTGTTGAATATCATCGAAATGGGGTCAAAGGTCAGGACACAGGAGCGAAATTTATTCAACAGCCATTATCCTCATAACTTGAGTAAAAATGCTTCTATTGCCAGAAAACGTTAGTATGCTGTTCCGGAGGTATACTGAACCAATTCTGTTTAATATCACCGAAATGGGGTCAAAGGTCAGGGCACAGGAGTGAGATTTATTCCACAGCCATTATCCTCATAACTTGACTAAACATACTTTTCCTGCGACAAAACATTATCATGTTGTTCCGGAGGTATACTGAACTGGTTCTGTTTAATATCACCGAAATGGGGTCAAAGGTCAGGGCACAGGAGCGAGATTTATTCCACAGCCATTATCGTCATAACTTGAGTAATGTTTTCTGGTATGTTGGAAAGCGTATAATAATTAATCAATGCATTGCAGGGTTTTACGAACTTGTTTCTCACTAAGCGAAGTATCAGTTTTGTTGCATTTAAAAACGCCCGTTTTTCTACCACATCCTGTGCAACCGCAAACGTTTCAAAAATGGCAAATCTTCTTGGCTATGCAAGAACAACTGTGTTGATGGTACACAATGCGTGGTACACAAACAACAAAACAAATCAGCGGTCTTCCTATAGGTGGAAACGACTGGTCGATGCTCGAGGGCAATCGGAGTTAAAAAAGATTGTACGAGGTAACAAACGAGCTTCACTGCCCATATAACCGGGCAGTATAACAAATGTATCCAGGGGAGAATTTCAGCATACTCCGGCCCCATTGGCGCTAATGGATTATAACAGCAGACGTCCCGTTCGTGTAACACTCGTCTTTGCTGAAAACCGATAAGTTCTTCTACAGTGCACACGGGGGCACCTAAACTAGACCCTTGAGGACTAGAAAAACGTCCCTGGTCCGATGAACCACGTTTTCCCTTTAATACACCCCAAGCATTGGGTTCCCTAATACCTCTGGGACGGCATTTAGATACCACGCGGTATCTTAACATCACTGAGGATCAGGTATATTTGCATGATGTTACATGCTGGAGAGGGCTACTTCCAGCAGGGTAATGCGTCATGCCACAAGGCTGGAATCGTCACACCGTGGTTCCAGGAACAAGACATTGACTTCAAAGTGTTAAAATGTTCCCCACAGTCCCCAGATCTCAACCCAATTGAACACCGATGGAATATAATTTAGAAAGCCATTCGTAACAGCGATTCAGCGAAATTCGTCTGTTGTCGGACGTTATCACACCCGCTTGGCTGAACACACACTGAAGAGTCAAAACATTACGACCATCTGTTTAATATGATGCTGGTCCTCCACGTGCTGCCAAAACAACTCTTACCCGGCGAGGCATAGATGCTACAAGATTTCTAAAGATGTTTTGTGGTATCTGGAACCAACACGTTGTGAGAAGATCCTTTTGCTCTTGTACGTTACGTGGCTGAGCTGTCGCAGATTGGATTTACTGTTCCAACACAAACCACAAAAAAAAGTTTGATTGGATTGATATCTGGGGAATTTGGAATACCTGGAAGTCTTCCTGATGTTCCGCAAACCATTCTCGAACAATTCGGGCAGATCGGATTTGCTGTCTCAGCACAAACCACACATGCTCGATTGGATTGATGTCTGGGGAATTTGGAATACCTGGAAGTCTTCCTCATGTTCCACGAACCATTCTCGAACAATCCGGGCAGATCGGATTTGCTGTTGCAACACAAACCACGCATGATCGATTGGATTTATGCCTGGGGAATTTGGAATACCTGGAAGTCGTCCTCATGTTCCGTGAACCATTCTCGAACAATTCGGGCAGATCGGATTTGCTGTTCCAACACAAACCACGGATGCTCGATTCGATTGATCTCTGGGGAATTTGGTATACCTAGAATGGTTCATGTTCCACGAACCATTTTCGAACAATTCGGGCAGATCGGATTTGCTGTACCGACACAAACCACTGACGCTTGTTTGGATTGATGTCTTACCTGGAAGTAATACCTCATGTTAAACAAACCATTTGTAATACCTGGAAGTCTTCCTCATGTTAAACAAACCATTCGCGAACAATTCTGGCAGATCGAATTTGCTGTTCCAACACAAGCCACAGATACTGGATTGGATTGATGTCTGGGGAATTTGGAATACCTGGAAGTCTTCGTGTTCCGCGAGCCATTCTGGAACAGTCCGGGCAGTGCGCCATGGCGCTTTATCCTGCTTGAAGGAGACGCTACTAGAGGGAAGTCTCGTTGCCATAAAAGGATGTTCCTGGTTTGCGATGATATTTAGGTATGTAGCCGCCGTCATAGTTTCTTACATATCAATGACTGGTCCCAGGGTGACCCAGCAGAACATTGTCCAAAGTATTACATTTCTTACACCGGCTTGTTTTTGCCCCACGGTGCATCCTGGTGCCAAAAGTTCCCCAGGTGAATGACGCACACGTACCCTGTCGCTCACATAGTACAATAGGAAACTAGATTCATCGGAGCTGGCAACCTCCTTCCAAACATACAAGATCCAGATTTGATGCTTGCGTGACCTTTGTAGGCTCGACGGTGAATCGAAGTTGGCAAGCGGCTTGTGGCTACGCAGCCACATTTTCAGCAGGGTTTGATGCATTGTGTGTTGTGACACATTACACCTGTCCCCAGAATTCAAATTACCTGCGGGGATTTGCGCCAAAATATCCCTTCTGTTGGGTCGTACCATACGGGGTATCCTTCGCTTACCTCTAGCATCGATGAGCCGAGGTCTGCCTACACCTTGCCGGAGGTTCGTGGTATTTCCTCTCCTCGGACCGCTTGTTGAAGGTCATAACCACGGCTGACCTTGAGCACCCCACAAGCCTTGTCGTCTCGGAAACGCTCTTACCTAGTTGTCTGGCCATTGCAATTTGCTCTTGGACCACTTTCTGAAGGTACTAACCACAGCTGACTGTGAGCACCCCACAAGCCTTACCGTCTCGGAAATGCTCTGACCCAGACTTCAGGCCATTACAGTTTGCTCTTATACCATTTCCTGAAGGTACTAATCACAGCTGACCGTGAGCACCCCACAAGCCTTGCCGTCTCGGAAATGCTCTGACTCAGTTGTCTGGCCATTGCAATTTGCTCTTGGACCACTTTCTGAAGGTACTAACCACATCTGATCGTGAGCACCCCACAGGTCTTGCCGTGTCGGAAACGCTCTGACCCAGATGTCTGGCCATTATAATTTGTTCGCTGTCCGGCCATTACAATTACAATTTGTCCCAGATGTCTGGCCATTACAATTACAATTTGTCCCAGATGTCTGGCCATTACAATTACAATTTGTCCCAGATGTCTGGCCATTACAATTTCTTGTTCTTCGGATGCATTTCCCATCTGAAGAACAAGAAATACACTGATTAACGAGCTCGGTATCAGGTATTAATTATGCTACATAGGTCATTTCAAAAGTTTTTCACACTGCGCAAGCGCTGCCCGTAGAATGACGCTATCGTTCCAATCGTTGCTTCAGTTGTGAGTCAGACTTCAGCATACAAAGTTGTGTCTACGTTTGCTGGCAAATTTGTTCCGGAAAATTCTGCCTAGAAATGGAGGAAGAAAGTGAGTCAGGTCAGATCGCGCGTAGCTACCAGCGATCCTACATTAAAATTGAAACTGTGCGAGGAAAATCCTCTACCGAAATCCATAAAGCTTTGCGTGAAGTTTGTGGGGTTAGTGCAGTGGATCGCAGAACAGTGCCACGGTGGGTTTCTGTGTTTCCCCCAAGGTCGGGAAAGTATCGAAGACGACCCAAGAAGCGGCCGGCCATCAGATGCAATGAACGACACTTCTGTGGTTATCGTCAACAGCATTTATTTTATTTTATTTATTTATTTTATAAAATTTCTGCTGTAAAATATTATAGAAAAGTAATACAATACTCAGTAACAATACAATATGTGCCATAATCATAAACTAACTGTACAAATAAAGTAAACAAATTGACCAATGAAACTCACAAAATACGACAAATCACCAAAACTTTCACAATAAATACAAATTCCGCACAAAAACAAAACTCATTCCATTGAAAATTAATATAAATTGTCAATATGAATCAAATATTATATGTTAGTAATAATTAAATATACAGCAAGGGGCCAGGAAAAAAGGCTAAAATACTGCCTGACAAGCCCCTGATCCCCTCTAAATAAAAACAAAATATTCCAGTCCAGTCAAGACAAGGAAAGCAATTTTATAATACGTTTCTTTTACAAACCACAAAGCAATAAATTCCAATACTTAATTTCCCGTCAAAAAACTTCTTAGAACTCGCTGAAATACCGGTTAACGTGCCTCTGATCTTATAATCAACGGTAATCCATTCCACTCACGCAATCCCAACACATTAATATTATTAAACATTAAACCTGTACGAGCCCACTGAACAGAGAAACCCGACCCACCACGAGTATCATAGGAGTGAGTGGTACGCCGTAATGAAATCAAGTTGGAGTATCTTCCTGTAAAAATACGTTTATGGACCATCAGTAGCCATCTGTATTTATGTAGTTGCTCAATAGTTAGTAACTCAAAATGACGAATACGAACCTCCGATCCAACCGAATAATTTAACAATAGGACAAACTTCCTCTGCAACACAGATAAACGAGCTATGTTACGCCTTGTAGTCGCATTCCATATTAAAATGCAGTACGACAATACAGGAAAAATAAGAGAATAGTATGAAATTAACAGAATTCTAACTGATAAAAAAACAGAAATCCGCGAAATCATATTAATGCGAGATCTTAAACATAACGCAAGCATATCTACCTGAGAATCCCATCTGAGAGATTCATGCAGAACTACACCCAAAAATTTCACTGTGGTCTCGAACTGTAGTGTCGTATCATTTAAGTAAACATAACTCAATTCAAGGACGAGGCCTGATGTTGTAAAACAACACTCACCCCGTCTTAGTAACATTTAACGTTAAAAAATTACATGCAAACCAACGATGGTACTCCCCGATTTCGAGATTTACCCGAGGAATCAACTCACTCAGATTATTCCCCCTAAAAAATATTCTTCCTAAAACATTTAGGAAGAATTAAAACGGAAACATATGAAGAGATTTCATATGAAGCAAACCGCTTCGGTTTTCAGAACACCAGCTTCAAGTTTGTCTGGCGAAAGAAGGCCAGATATGCTAGAAACTGGTGTCGTCATTTTGCACGAAAACGCAAAGTCGCATGTTTCCCGTACAATAACAGCCATTCTGGAGAAGTACGGATGGTAATTGCTTCCTCATGCGCCATTCAGTCCTGACATGAGCCCAGCAGACTATGACTTGTTCCCAAAACTGAAGAAGCAACTCTGCGGGAAACGATTCAGTACGATTCAGGATGTTTCTAATGAGGTGACCATGTAATCCGACGCCTCAACAATGGAGGTGTCCTGACTGGAATACAAGACTTGCCCAATTGTTGGGCAGCTGTCATAAAAAAACCTGGAGATTACTTCGAAGGCCTGTAAAGATATGTTGTGAAATAAATTAGTTTTTTAAGATATAAGCCACAGTGTGCAAAACTTTTGAAATGACCCACGTATTTCATGACCTTCAACACGTGCTGTCGTTTACCTACAGTTGCTTCTATTTGAATAAAGACGTCCTGATCATAACGTTTTGTCTCTTTGGTGTAAGCAGTCGTCCATCCCTAATTTGGAATCACTGGTTCCTGGGAAGGCATAGAGCTAGGGCCATCGGATAGGTATACCACCCATGCCTCATTGGGGATTCGAACCAGGGACGGCCTACATTTTTATTTATTTTTTATTTATTTTTGTTGTTGCATACTTTTAAAAGAAAAGAAAAAGAGTGGAAAAAAAATTGACAATTCATAAATGATGAGCATAAACTGTAACACAAGGGAAGACAAGGGAAAAAGCCAAAATGGCCTGACATACTCCCACTATACTCCGCACTATAATTCCCGTATAAAAAACAAATGAAACAACAGATAGACTCATCAAATCAGACAATCAGAAGTTTTGCCAATCCTTTCCTTTTTTTTAATTATTGAAGAAGATAGAGTTTGAATTTTTTAAAATAAATTTAAATTATTTAAATTAGTCAGGGTACTAGGTAAAGAATTCCAGTATTGAGGGCCTCTGTAAGTTAAGTGAGTTTAATTGATTCCGTACTTGGAAAAATATTTTGTAATTGTAGTTTATTCCTTGTTTCATATGAATGTGTATTAATAAATATGAGATCTAAATATAAATTATATTTAATTCGTTTGAACATAATTTTACCAAGATTAAAACAGTATAGTTGAGTAATAGTAAGTATATTATATTTATTAGGATATACTTTTGTTCTAAAATTTATTGAAGGTCGAGTATTAGGATGTGATTTGAGATCAATTTGTCTTATAAATTTATTTTGAAGAATTTGTAATTTATTAATATTGTATTGTGTCGTCTGTCCCCATGATAGCATGCAGTAATTAATATGAGTTTGAAATAAAGTGTAATACAATGAGATCAATGTTTTAGTTGTTAGATCAGTCAGGATATTACTCACTATACCAATGTTTCTAGATAGTTTAATTAAAAGAAAATCGCTATGTTTATTCCATTTGAGGTTAAAATTTATTGTAGTTCCTAGGTAGTTGAACGAAGATACTATGTCAATTATTTTATTATTGAGGGATATTTGTGCATTTGGTGTAAAAGGAGATAACGTATTAGAAAAAATCATTGCTTTAGTTTTATTAATATTAATTATTAATTCATTAGAATTTAACCAGTCAGATATAGTTTGCAACTGTTTATTATATTGTGTTAGTATTTCACCTAAGTTTTTTCCTTTTATAAGAACAGCTGTATCATCAGCATACAGAAAAAGATCCATATGAGTTGACAGCGAAAATAAATCATTAGTATATATATTAAACAATAAAGGGCCAAGGACAGAACCATGAGGTACTCCCGATCTCATAATTTGAAATTAGGAGTGATAATGCTCAATTCGTGTATATTGTTGTCTGTTAGTCAAGTAATTTTTGAAAAGTGAATAAGTATTACCCCTGATTCCTATATTTTGTAATTTAGAAAGAAGAAAATTATGATTTAAAGAATCAAATGCCTTTGGTAAATCCAGAAATAAGGCTATTGTTGTATATTTCTACGTAAAATTATTTTGTATAGCATTTTGAAGATACAGCAGTGCTAATTCTGTAGATTTATCTGCTAAAAATCCAAATTGGTACTGACCAAGTATCTTATATTTTTGAAGGTAGGAAATTAGTCGAGCATAAATAAATTTTTCTAGGATCTTGGCAAAAAATTGAAAGATTTGCTATAGGACGATAATTATTAGCTTCACATTTTGAATCATTTTTAAATGTAGAAGTGATTTTGGTTACTTTTAAAGCATCTGGAAAAATTCCTGAATGAAGTATAGAGTTGTAAAGTGTTAGTAATGGCTCAACAATGACGTCTGCAACATACTTAATAACCCTGGGGTGAAAATCATCATAACCTGGTCCTGAGTTGATGTTAATTTGTTTAAGTATACGCAAAAGTTCAGTTCTTGTAATTTCCTGCATATAAAATGTATTAGATCTGTATGTACCGGATAAATATTGAGTAAAGTGAGTGCTAGACATTTCAAATTTTGTTTGATAACTTGTGGGATTGACATAAAATAATCATCGAAAATAGTGGCCATTAGATCTTTGTCTGTAATTTTTCATCTGAGTTTGTTAAATGTTCAGGCGTTATTGGAGTGTTATTTTTTCCGAGTAATACATTTAAGTGTTTCCACATTAATTTTGGTACATTAAGAGAGAAAATACACTGCTGGCCACCCAAAATGCAACACCAAGAAGGACACGAGATAGCAAAGCCAGATTTACTGGACACATAACAACAGATACAAAGATGAAACGATAGAGCTTACAGGCCCGTGCGACTTGCGGAACACGCAGACATCAATAGTTCGTGTGGCCCCATGGCTGGCAATAACGGCCGCTACACGCCACGGCATCGAACGAAAGAGGCTTTGGATGTGGGCTTGGGGTATGTCGGTCCATGCTGCTTCCACACGTTGCCACAGTTCATCAGGCGTAGCCGTGGGTGGTGCTTGCCGGGCCACTCGGTTGCAGATCAGCAACCAGACGTGCTCGATGGGTGACATATCGGGAGAACAGGAGGGCCACGACAGCAGTGATACCTGGTGGGCCGTGAAGAATTGTCGCACGATGCGTGACACGTGCGGGCGCGCATTGTCCTGTTGAAACGTGGCCGCTGGCAGGTCCTGCAGGTAAGGGAGGACTACAGGCTCCAAAACGTCGGAGATGTAGCGGTGGCTGTTGAGTGTACCGGCGATGCGTACCAGAGGGTTCTGTCCTTGGCCCTTTATTGTTTAATATATATACTAATGATTTATTTTCGCTGTCAACTCATATGGATCTTTTCCTGTATGCTGATGATACAGCTGTTATTTATTGTAAAGTGACCTAGCATTATTATGTAAAAGTTTTAATGAATTATCTGGGTTAGTAGATAAGATATGGTTAATTTGTTGAAGTGAATAAGAATTTGGTTGCATTGAGATGAAGAAAAAACACACACAAAAAAAAAAAGTCAGATTATGTAAATATATATCCTGTTGAAAGTCAGTTTCCCCTCTGTTACCCCTCTAAAATATTAAGTCACACACTACCCCCACTGTCCCTTTTAATTTAGTAAGTACGGTTTTCTTTTTTTTTCTTGTTTTTGCCACATTGTTGTTTCATAAGTTGTACTTATATTGTGCAAAACGGAATGTTACAAAATTATATTGAGTCAAACAGTGTGTTGAGCCTCAAAACCATATTCTATCGAATCTTCTAACATAATAACTTTTTTTAACGTCACGTTCATTTCGTCTGATAAACACATTCCCATTACTCACCCAGGTAAATTGAATTTTGCCCAGCTGAAGAAGCT
Source organism: Macrothele yani (assembly GCA_039090855.1). Taxonomy (NCBI): domain Eukaryota; kingdom Metazoa; phylum Arthropoda; class Arachnida; order Araneae; family Macrothelidae; genus Macrothele; species Macrothele yani. The sequence goes on from CM077021.1 coordinate 33,677,084, forward strand.
TCCTTGCCTGCCAAAATAACTGCTTGTAGGAAGGAATAAGGTTTTCATTCAGATATATTTTAGTACCAGGTAGATTAGAATCCAGATCTGAGTTGAGCACTGTAGAATTTTTCCTTGCCAACCAATTATCTCTTGTGGATCTGGATTTAAACTGTACAATCACAGTGGAATTCTGAGTGTTATACGGGTTAGATTTTAGTGGATGAACAACATCAATATCCAAGGGCTGAAAGTTGGGGATTTTTATCTTAGTTGCAAGTCTGTCTATTTGATTTCTCAGTTCAGTAGCATTGCTTACCATGAATCTCTAAATTTTTATTTCGGTAGTACTGATTTAATTTATTAATTTCACAGGTCAAGGACTGGATTTTTCTTTGCTTTGCTTAATGTCATCTTGTCTGATAACACTATCAAGAGTTTTTTGCAATGCAGCATTATCAAATTCAAGTTCTGTGGATTTTTTAAAAATTTCATCATATTTACCAGCAGCAAAGTCAATCGTTTGCTTACATTCAGACAGTTCCTGTTTTAAAGCAGGAATGGAGTCAAGTTTTGAGTTAATTTCATCTAGTGACTGCTTCATTTCCAACTGAATTCCAGAATGAGAATGCTGAATTTTCAAGTTAATGTCATTAAGAGATTTCATAAGATCCATATTAAAATTTGACACAACACTGGTAGACTGCGTCGCTACCCATGATTTACTATTGCTCGTGGTTCCTTTTCTGTTAGCCATGTAAGATAAATAACAGAATATCTGAAACTAATTTCGGATCACACTCACTAAGCAAACAAATAGTTTTTAGTAATTAATTAATGGAGTGGTCAGTAGATGGCAGCACAGTAGTTGCTAGACACCATTGAGTATATTACAACCCAGGTTAAAGTTCAGTTCAATTACCATATAATCAAAAAGAGTGAAGCAGTCAACAAAAGTACTCAGCAGCTTCATGCCAATATAATATTCAACGTAAAAATAATTTGTTTAGTACAAGTATAGAAACTCCACACTACATATCAATGCTCGTTCACCCACGTTCAAGGCTGGTGAAGTGTGCACCAAAAAGTTTAGTTTTTACTTCAGTTCGGCTAAAGCGAATATTATTGAATTAATTTACCTTTTCACAATGGTAATCCTATAATGGAGGCTCAACAAACCAAGGAAACAGGTACGGAATAACTAGTAAACAAGGAAATTTGACAGCGAGGAGCAGCATAAATAAAATGTCATGACTTGACTTATCACGGTCAGCAGCCAGTACCGCAGACTCCACTCCAATCGCGGTGGCCCACTGAAGTCACTGATTTTTTTCACGATCCCAAAACGAACACAACAGCAATGCCTCAGACTAATATCCTGTTCCTCAGTGGCGTAATTAAATTGTTCGAGGTAGAGTAGTAAACTGCCACCATGCCTGGGTATTAACGGGGGAGGATCGTCCTTTGACGAGGTCCTAATTATTTATTAGCTTTTAATATTCATATTTTTTTAACCGCGGTTTGACGATTTCTAAAAAGACGACTTCACTGTTTCGACCCTTTAACCGACTGGGACGATTCAACTTGGCATTAGCAAAATCGGCTGGCCACCCCGGTGGCGCAGTGGTGGCCTAAGCGCTGGCTTCTGACCATTCGTCTGAGAAGAGTTCCCAGTGCGGCATGGATATTGTGTTTGCATTAGAGCACTGGCTCTCCCCCTCCTTGGAACCAGTGGCACTAATTAGGAACGAGCGACTGCTTATGGCCCATCGAGTTGTATACTGTGGTCGTTAAACCCCGAAACCAAAAAAAGTGGGCTGAAATGAGCTCAAACGAATACACCGATGTGCCATTACATTATGACCGCTCCCAGCCTAGAGAAATGAGCGCGTCTGGAGACCGAACGGTGGCGCAGGTGAAGTTCACAGAGCAGTATATATACAATCCGGGGAATGGCTTTCGGTTAGTAGAGTGTTCGAATCAGAATGGGAAATGCTGCCGATTTAGCGGAGTTTGGAAAAGGACAAATTGTGATGCACAGATGGCCAAACGACAAACCGTTGTTCAGCCGTGTGTCGTCCGCAGCTCATTGATGCCAGAAGGGAGCGGAGACTGTTGCGCATTGTTCACAGCGACCGCAGGGCCACAGTGCATCAGCTACAACAGTGGTGATCAGGGCAATGTGTCACAGCACGTAGTTCACCGCAGCCTTCTGCGCATGGGCCTGCGTAGCCGAAGACCCCACCTGGTCCCCCATGCTCACTGCACGACATTGCCAACAACGCATGAAATGGGCCCAAGATAACCGAGATTGGACTTTGGATGAAAGTGGCTTTGTCTGGCGAATCACGGTTCCTGGTGCATCACGTAGACGGCCGAGCGTGGATACGGCGATTACCAACGGATGCTATGGCACCTGGATGCACTGTTGGGCGGAAACAGGCCGGCGGCGGCGCGGTTATGTTGTGGGCGATGCTTTCTTGGGACACTTTAGGCAACATTATCGCAATAGCATAATCCCTGACACCTATCAGGTATCTGAGCATCGCTGCGGACCAAATTCACCCATTCATGGCAACTGTGTTCCCTGCTGGTGATGGACATTACCAAGAGGATAATGCGCCATGCCACACTACCAGATTCGTCAAGGAGTGGTTCGAGGGACATGCTGGTGACTTTGTGTTAATGTCCTAGAATACGAATTCACCTGACATGAACCCAATCGAACATTTGTTGTTCGACTTAGAAAAGCGGGTTCGCGCTAAATCACCACCACCCCGAAATGTACGGGAACTGGAGGACCTGTTGTTGTCATTATGGTACCAGATGACCCAGGATACCTATCGCCACCTCATCGAATCGATGCCTCGCCGAGGGGCCGCTGTTTTGCGGGCTAAAGGGGTTCCTACAGCTTATTAGGTAGGTGGTCCTAATGTAATTGCTCATCGGTGTATATTCTCTGTCTAATATGTTGGCTGAACTCGGCTAGAACGAGTGAACTGGAGCATCAGAAAGCGTTGATTTCCCCTTAGCTTTTTTGTTCATAACAGTCATGTAGGGGGAATAATTTACACTAATCCTTTTTGATTGATTACCTGCTAAAAGGGCTAGAATAATGGCGAAAAACCTAAGATAGGTGTTTCTATCAATTGTTTCCAGTGATATGAGTTTTACATTCAATTCTGTATAACTTACTAATAATCAAGGTTAGTAGATGACAAGGTTATGCTCATCCAGCACTTCCGGTGATAGCTTTGTGACGTCATTGTCCAAATCGCCATCGTAAGACTATCGGGGGTCAGCGTCATTTCATTGTAGGACTTCCGTCCACAGGTAGTAGAGTTTAGGTCCCAGCCACCTACAGCGAGATCGCCTTTTGGGCAGGACACAGAAACGGAAGGAATGAGAGCAAGTCTAGCGACTTTTGACAGAACAGTTTGTAGTGAGATTAGAGTACAGTAGATGGCGCCACCGTACAAGTACGATATTGCACATAGAGGGGTGAGAGAATTTCAGGTGGGGTATAGGAAAGGATACCCATTTAACCAGTGGGTCCAGCCTGGGGGCCGTCACTTAACGTGCTCGTCCGATATTCAGCGATTGTTAGTAAATCACACCATCTCTGAAAGATCAGCCCAGGCTTGAACCTGGGGACCCAGCATCGATAGTCTGAAACACTAACCACTAAGCCATCCGCGGCTCATCGTAAGGCTATCTAATCGCCACGTTTCTTTGTATCTGCACCACAGAGAATGGAGAGACAGAGCGTGCACAAGCCAGAGTTATGGAAATTGGTGGGCGGGGAAAAAGAACGATAGCAGAGCACCGTCGGCGCTTTATGGAACTAAACCCCACGTGCTCTCTGACGTAACGTCCCTACTGTAACGCTCATGATTCGAAATTGGTTACTTTGCTTGTTATTACCACCCTTACCACTGTGTGATTCTGTGATTATAACAACGCTTTTTCGTTATTTCGTAGAAGTTATTTTCGGCGGATAATTATTTCATCTTTTATATGTAGGAAATCTTTGTTGCCGCCCCGGTGGCGCAGTGGTCTAAGGCGCTGGCCTATGATCATTCGTCCGTAAGGGGTCCGGGTTCGAAACCCGGTCAGGCATGGATGTTGTGTTTGTCTTACGGCACTGGCTCTCTCCCTTCCCTGGAACCAATGACCCTAAATTAGGGACGGGCGACTGCTTATAGCCCATTGAGTTGCTCACGGTGGTCGTTAAACCTCCAATCAAAAAAAAAAAAGAAATCTTTGTCTATTTTTTAACTGTTAAAAATCGATATAAGTAATATTTATATCAGAGTAGAGCCCTTACTGTATTTTGTTTTTCGTAATTCCATTTGATCCTTCGGGCAGATGTTTACAGATGTTTGATTCGTGATACAATTATGTCAGTTTGTTACTTTTTATTTGCCATTGCTTTGATATTTTTCCGTTGTTTATTTTCAAATTCCGGCAGTAGTATGTTTCTTTTTTCTTTTGATTGGAGGTTTAACGACCACCGTGAGCAACTCAATGGGCTATAAGCAGTCGCCCGTCCCTAATTTAGGGTCACTGGTTCCAGGGAAGGGAGAGAGCCAGTGCCGTAAGACAAACACAACATCCATGCCTCACCGGGATTGGAACCCGGACCCCGTTCGGACGAATGATCAGAGGCCATCGCTTAGACCACTGCGCCACCGGGGCGGCCAGTAGTATGTTGCGTTGACGAAGGTCTGCATTTTGAGAACGAAAGCTGCTACAGATTTATTAGTTTCTTTTAAGTCAGAGTTAGTACTTTATTTCTCAGTATAATTCCCGACTGCAAAGTGCTGTTCTTACGATTAAGAATATACGCCTAATTCCGTTACACCTACCGTAAAATTCCTCGGTCAATCACGCTACAGTGAACCTAACCAACTCGGGAAGTAAGGAAAATGGCGGCTCTCGCAGGGAAGGAAAGTCGAGAGAGACATTTGTAAACCAGTGGGAGGAGCGTAGTTGTGACGTCACTTTTAGTTCTCATTAACAGGCCGTGGGGCCGCCAACGTCTATGTGAGTTTAACATCATGCTGTTGCCATCGGACAAAGTGGAGAATTTCCTTTACGATCTTCTGGAGTGCACACTCTGTACCTCTCTTCTCTGTGATCTGCACTATAGCAGGGTGTTGGAATTATTAGTCGTAAACCAGCTGCAATATTCTCAAGAAATTCTACGAGATTTTTTAATGCATAATGTTTTCAATTTTTAATAAAAAAATTGGGGAATGTTGCCGAGATGCTTTTCCTATTCCACAGAAAGGAATTTTTAGCACGTCTTTTGTAAAAAAAGATCGTGCTTATGTTATCGGTTTGTCCGTCCCTCTGTAGACACCATATGTCTGCAACTATTAGTCCGAGTTGAAAAATTCTTTTTGCATTGGGAAGCTTGTAATATGCGAATGATGTTCCTTCATTTCGTTTTATTTTTTTTACGATGTACAATTTCGCCGCTAGAGCAGGGCCTGATTTCTGCCCGTGCACCGCGTGCACGTGCAGAGGGCAGGGCTTCAGAATTTGGAGGGTCCTCCAAACTACCTTAATAATAATATAATTTTTCAGAACCAAAATATATTTTTCATTATAGCACGAAATTACTATATGGTTCGGTTTCAAAATTTCTGATGAGGTTTTGGAAACCGAATTGTTACTATTTCATATAATAGAGCTCAAGCGTTGTACTGAGCTGTGATCAGCCAGTGTAACATCGTAATCTGACATTTATTTGTAACAATCAAAATGCAATGGGAACAGCCTAAATTTGGAGCAATATGGTATAGTATCCACGAAAAGTATTTCAGCAAACATGTATAATTTACTCAAAATATTTGAATTTTATTATTAATATTAGTCTTGTGAAAAAAAACTTGTGAATCAATATTCACAATTATGTAGGGTTTATTTTTATATAAATAAAAATGCAAAAAAAGTTTAATTGACACTACTTTATTTAAAGACTGTTGAAATAATCTACATAGAGTGTTGCAATAATTGCTTACAATGTATGTGGTCAGCTGTATGACTTCCTGAGGAATTGCTTCTTACAGCTTAAACTACCATGGGTCCATCGTTTCCATTAAATTTATGGTAAACTAGATGTTTTAAATTATATATCTGGGATGATAGTTATTTGTTTCCGTAAATGATACTATATATAAAAAAAAAAGAATTCCAGAGTAATTAATGATACAGCTGTAAGCTCTGCGGGTGCGAGGAATTACAGGCGGTGTGAATCCTCCGTCTGTTACATGACACACTGGCTGTAAAGTTGACGAGCATGTGGGATGTGTTTTACAGTTTTTACTGCTAGAAAAACTGCTTGCAAGAAAAATATTTACCAGTAAATATTATTTTCGACTGTTTGATTGAAAATTTTAATCAAGGGGGTCCCAGACATAGGGCGTGCATAGGGCCTCAACTGACCTAAGTCGGGCCCTGCGCTAGAGGGCGTAAATACAGATGTTGTCGAATTCAAAAATACGTTTTATTCCACATATTTGCTTCTAAACATCCGATTGAAAAAATTCTTTTATCTTCCGATTTCATTTATGTCGAAGAGTATTTTAGGTATAGTTACGTTTTCAAATTACGCATAGATTTTCCGCTAGGGGGCGTAAAAGTAAATTACGTTTCCCCCAATATCTCTTCTTCTAAAACTCCGAATTTAAAAATGTTTTCTTTAGCGGATACAGCTCCCGATGGAAAATTTTTTGCATATAATTTCTAATTTTTGGTAAAGAATACTTTGGCCACCAGGGGGCGTAAGTGTTAATTCTTGCTTCTGATGTATTTGCCGTAAAATCTGAGCTTCTTAAATCTTGATTGAAAAATTCGTTCGTGGACCGATGCCACTCACGTCAATAAACCTTTTCGGAATATTTTCTTCTTAAAATATTCCATGGTTTCTCCGCCAGGGGACCATGGAATATTTTAAGAAAATATTGATATAAGAAAAGTAGATATATATCTTATTTTTGTCAATATCTCTGCTTCTAATGGTCCGATTTGAAAAATTCTTTCTTTATTAGACAGTTTTCTGTGTGACATTCTTTTCATGTAATTTCAAAATTTTCAAGTAATTCATAGACTTTTAGCTAGGAAAAATTGCGTGTCCCCTATATCTCTGCTTCTAATTCTCCGATTTGAAAAATTCTTTCTGCACCGGATACAGCTCCTGATGGGAAATCCTTTGCACATAATTTCTACTTTTGGTAAAAAATAGTTTGGCCACTAGGGGGCGTAAACCTTAATTTCCACTTCTGATGTATTTGCAGCAAAATGAGCTTCTAAAATCTCGATTAAAAAAAATGTCGTTTGCGGACCGATACTACTCATGTCAACAAACCTTTTAGGAACATTTTCTTCTTAAAATAATGCATGGTTTCTACGCCAGGGGCGTATATGTATATCATATTTTTGTCAATATCTCTACTTCTAGGAGTCCGATTTGAAAAATCCCTTCTTTGTTGGATAGTGTTTCGATGCGAAATGTTTTTCATATAAATTCAAAATTTCCAAGTAAATCATAGACTTTCCGCTAGGGGGAGAAAAGTTAAATTGCGTTTTCTGTGTTATTTCTGCTCCTAAAACTCCGATTTAAAAAATTCTTCCTGTATCGTATACAAGGCCTGATGAAATTTTTTTTCCACGTAATTTCTAATGTTTGGTAAAGAATGGTTTGGCCACCAGGGGGGCATAAGTGTTAATTTCTGCTTCTGGTGTATTTGCAGCAAAATCTGGGATCCTGAAAACTCGACTAAAACTTTTTTTCCATGGACCGACAACGCTAATATCGAAAAACGCTTTTGAAAATACTTTCTTCCTAAAATAATGCATAGTTTTCCCACCAGGGGGGGAGGGGGTAAAGTCACATCTTATTTTTGATTTTTGTCGATATCTCTGTTTCTAAGAGTCCGATCTGAAAAATTCTTTCTGTGTTGGAGAGCGTTTCCGGTGCGAAATGTATCTCATATAAATTCATATGTTTCTTAACGTACAAGTCTGCAACCAGAGAGCGTAAGCTCACAATTCCGTTTACAGCAATATCTGAGGGATTAAAAACCCGATTGAAAAACTTCTTTCTTCCGTCAGATACTATTGTTTTCCATACCGGTTCCAATGACGTTGAATAGCTTTGATAAATTTAATTTCCGTCAAAACGGATTCAAAAGACGTGCTTATTACACCCGAAAATTCGGTGTCATCTTTCATGTTTATTATATGACAATAATACGTCCTGCTGTGCGTTTTCCTTTCTAAATTTATATAAAAGCAGCAAAAATTCCCCTTCTAATCAAATTAACATTTAAAAGTATAACCGTTTTCCCGCCCTTTACGTAACAAAATGTACTGGAGGTATTTTTGAAATCTCCGTTACTAAAATTTTCACATGACTGTGAATTTCTTCTGTATTTAATATAAATACACTGGTGTGCAAAAATTAAGGACGAAGAGCAGAAATTAGCATAACAGCGTAACGAGCAGGCGGAACGGACCGAAAGACCACTCAGGAGATAGACTAGGGTCCTGTACGGTAGGGGGTGCGCATATATGCAGCATGACGTAGAGGGGGGGGGATGTCGAAAGGGTATAAAGCACACGGGCTGTGTACGCTCAGCAATTCGGTGAATGCTATTGCACGGTGTACATCGGTTTGAACGACGTCGAGTTGCTGCCACCGTGTGATATGGCCAACAGGCAATTCAGTACACGACATCTGGATGACTTTACCCGAGGTCGCGTCATTGGGAAGTTGGAAGAAGGTCGAAGTGTGACTAGTGTGGCCGAGGAGCTCGGGATCGCTCACAACATCGTTTCACGAGCTTGGAGAGCATTTCAAACGACAGGAACAGCTATCCGAGAGTTTAGCAGTGGTCGTCCACGAGCAACCACGGCGGCGGACGACCGGTATATTGTCCTACAGGCGAGAAGAGACAGACGGTAGACAGCGGGAGAAATCGCAAGGCATATGCAACAGACAACTGGACGTCCGTTATCGCGTTTTACCGTGGCCAGGAGACTGCACAAAGGCGGTCTATTTGCACGACGACCAGTACGGAGTGTGCCATTAACGCCTGCTCATCGGAGATGGTTTCTGTGGTGCCAGGAACACAAGAACTGGACACATCAGCAATGGGGACGAGTTCTCTTTACGGATGAGAGCCGATTTAGTCTGACGAGCGATTCTGGACGTATACACATCTGGAGAGAGCAGGGAACACGCAATCACACCACCAACATCATCGAAAGGGACCAGTTTGGATGTGGCGGAGTTCTCGTTTGGGGCGGTATCATACTTGGTAGCCGTACTGACTTCAACATCTTCCAAGGAGGTTCAGTCACTGGTGTCCGCTATTGTACCGAGGTTCTCCTTCCTCACGTGCGTCTGTTTAGAGGTGCTGTGGGTCCTGAGTTCCTCTTCATGGACGACAACGCTATACCTCATCGTACAGTGGCTGTCGCAGAGCTGTTGGAGAGTGAAGATATTCAACGCATGGATTGGCTCGCAAGGTCCCCGGGCCTAAATCCGATCGAACACGTGTGGGAACTTCTCGGGAGACGCTTGGCAGCACGACACCAGCCGCCAGCAACGATTCCGCAGCTGCGATTGGCGCTACAAGAGCAATGGGCCGCGATGCCTCAACAGCTCCTTGACAACATCGTCCTCAGCATGGACAGACGTTGTAAATCCTGCAACGCAGTCAGGGGTGATCATATCTCCTACTAAAGACTAGATTTTTCTTGGGAGCCGCCTGTCACATGGACGTTTCTGTCTTCTGTCCAGTTGTGCTCGAAGCTACCTTTTCAATAAAGTGCCTTTGTATCCTTTGGATTCCTTGTTTGGACGGTTTTGCTCACTTGTCCCATATTCTTACATCTTGGGGATCTTATGGTATGATTTGAGTCGATGTGGAGCACTTCTGCACGACGTTACATTCGAAAAACCGTCTCGTTCTTAATTTTTGCACGCCAGTGTATGTTTTTGCATAAGCTTTTATTCTGTGTTTGAGTTATAAAAATTGTTGACAAGACATCTACCTCCATAGCTACAGTTCGGATCTATGATTCACATGTTCGGATGGTGATGTCACTCAGTGACGTCACGATTATTCGTCTGGGAGGAAGGCGGGATGAGCAACCTGACTGTCTATTAACCTTGACTTATGATAACGCAGTAAGTGCTTTTCGGACTTAAGTTTTGTTGGCCCTATCCAATAAGTTAGGAACTCATTAACAAATCCGATTCTTGTCGGGCCGCCCCGGTGGCGCAGTGGTCTTATGATCATTCGTCCGAAAGGGGTTCGGGTTCGAATCCCGGTGAGGCATGGATGTTGTGTTTGTTTTACGGCACTGGCTCTCTCCCTTCTCTGGAACCAGTGACCCTAAATTAGGGACGGGCGACTGCTTATAGCCCATTCAGTTTCTCACGGTGGTCATTAAACCTCCAATAAAAAAGAAAGAAAAATTCTTGTCGGAATTCCTCATTTGCTTGAGAATGCTATTTGCTGGTGAACAATTTTAATGTTAAATTAAACATACAGAAATCTTGCCCATAACTGAAAAGTTTGTGTGTAAATTTATTAAAATTGTTACCTGCGATATACTGCATGCGTACTTGTGTTTTTACCTTGTACTGTAAGCTCTCATTGCTTTTAGGTACTACGGGTTCAGAGTAGAGATGAGTTCGAGACTCAGTTTTAGGAGCCCGGGCCCAGCCCGCTTTCTTTTTTTTTTTTTTTTTTTTTTGATTGATTGGAGGTTTAACGACCACCATGAGCAACTCAATGGGCTATAAGCAGTCGCCCGTCCCTAATTTAGGGTCACTGGTTCCAGGGAAGAGAGAGAACCAGTGCCGTAAGACAAACACAACATCCATGCCTCACCGGGATTCGAACCCGGACCCCTTTTGGACGAATGATCAGAGGCCATCGCTTAGACCACTGCGCCACCGGGGCGGCCCCGCTTTCTTTGATTGCATGTGTTTGCTAAGCCCGGGCCCGGATTCTCAGAAAATTTTGATTAGCAAGTCTTGCATTATGCACAGGCCAAAGCTATTGCCCAATCAAGGATTAGTTTAAAAATCATAAGTTTAAAAAGTTTACTTCAGTTAATCCACTTCATAATATTAATTTGTTCTAGGAAACACTATGCATAAAAGCAAATGTTCTAAAATGTGGACTAAAAGATAAATAAATAATCGATGTACATGTCATACGACTATACCAGGGGAATCAGTAAAGCTGAAGATAAGAAAATCTTTTAGAAACATTTAATATTCCATTTGTTATTTCTTTTGGATTTCTAAATTTACTTTTATTTTGAATGAATTGCATTACAAAACATACAACTCTTTACAGACAGTCGCGCGTGTTTTAAATTTTGACTCTAGAATGCTAAACTTTGCAATATTATTTACATGTATGCTAACTGGTAAAGATAGTTTACAGTGATGTAGTAGAGTATGAAAAAAAGCATGTAAGAACATTTCCAAAAGAACGTATAAGCATTCCAGAGTAGATTATTCTGCATTTTGTAACATTAGCAAAGCTTTGCACATAATCGTGTAATAACCACGATATTATTCTATGTGTGTGCAGTTTCCAGCAAGTTCCTCATGAAAATTACTTACCGTTTAAGCCTCTCGAAACTCCTCAAAAAAGCGAATCGCATCTAATGCTTCAGCGCTTTAACCTTGATCTTCTGTCCTCTAAAACTTGACCTGCTGCACTAAACACTCTCTCGCTTGCAGAACTACTGTCTGGTATACATAGTACATGTCTCGCTAGCTTAGGAAATTGAGAATTCTTCCACCACGGTAACAAATCCACAGCTTCAAGGTGTGTTTCTCCCATGCGCAATTTCTCATACACTATATTGACAAAAGTCACCGGACACCCCTTCAAAAACAAATGAACGGATCCGCTGCGATGTTAAGATGCGCGGTACAGCTGCAAACGGTATAAAAACAAGCCTGCAGCTGACCGCGATCATATCGCACTGTGAGGTTGAGTGAAAATGTCGCGGTGGGAGAGAACTGACTTTGAGAAAGGAAAGATTGTTGGATGTTATATTAGTGGGTTGTCCATAAGAAAAACCAAGAGGCGTTTAAACATACCCAAGTCAACTGTTTTGGATGTACTGAATAAGTGGAAGACACAAGGCGTGCCTGAAGCAGCAAAACGTACCACAGACTAAACAAAATCAGTGATAGAGGACGTCGAAGCCTCAGGAGAGTCGTTACAGCTAATCGACGGAGTACTGCACAAGACCTCAGTGTACAGGTGAGTAAAAATGCTGAAATCTCGGTATGTACACGTACCATTCGCAGGAAACTTCATTCCATGGGTTACTGTGGCATTGCGGCTGCTCATAAGTCTTTCTTCTCCACTCGGAATGCTATTCGACGTTTAGCATGGTGTAAAAAACATTTATCGTGGACCGTAGATCAATGGAAACGGGTCCTATGGACTGATGAATCCAGATACACGATCCATCAGTCTGACGGCCGTGTGTGGGTATGACGGCGCCCGGGGGAACGCTATTTATCACAGTGTACTGTTCCTACGGTCAAGGTTGGAGCTGTCAGTGTACTCGTGTGGGGGTGTTTTTCGTGGTATGGTCCCGGCCCATAGGTTATCGTGGACAAACCTGTTAACCAGCACGTCTACTTCGATATTCTGGACAATTATGCCCTACCAACTCTGTGGCAATGTTAGGGAATCGAGCCTTGTTGGTACCAGCAGGATAATGCACCGGGCCATAAAGCAAGGACTGTTATGGTGTGGTTTGACGATAATTCCGTATCGTGTGTGGATTGGCCAGCACAGAGCCCTGATCTTAATCCCATAGAGAACCAATGGGATGAATTAGAGCCCTGCATAAGAAGTTTGGAACCAAGGCCTACTACTAAGCAACAGTTAGCGGCAGCATTATGTACTGAATGGAAGCGCATAGTGTTCCAAAACCTTGTTGAAAGCATGTCTCGAAGGGTCAGTGCATGCATTAAGGCCAAAGGTGGACCGACGCCGTACTAATGTATGTCAATATGCTACGTGTGTTTCTCTTCTAGGTGTCCGGTGACTTTTATCAATTAGTGTACTCCAAATTTCATCTGGATCAGGATCAGGAATTTGAAACGCATCTGCTGATTCTTTTCCGGAAGTCTATTGACTTGATTTCTTCAGAAATGTCTCAGTCTCTTCCTCTCTCTCTCGTGGGAAAGCTCATCATTTTGTTCCAGCACTGCTCGTACTTGCAAACGCACATCTTTTGTTTCATCCTCCGTTAGCATTCTCAGCCCACCAAAAAACAGTGTTGCCGGGCCAGTACTCAAGCCAGCAATGACAACCAGCAGTGACCCCGAACTATGTTGCCGCCGCCCAGTCGTCAATAAAATGTCCCGGCGGCCACCACATAGGCCAGCAGCTGGCCAACAGTTGGCACCCCATCAGTAGTCATATGCCAGAACAGGGTCATCAGTTATCCATCACAGGCGTTGCCACAAGTGGCCCTTCAGCGGCCCTGCAAGCACGTGCCATAAATGATAGCTAACCTAATGTGGTCCGCTAGTTTCCCGGAAGTAGCATCCGGCAATTACGTGATGTAACTGATGGCTTGCCGAATCTTGTCCGCCAATTTCCCAGTAATAGCCATAAAAAAAAAAAAATTTAACCGCAGTTTCCAAAGCTACAACTACGTTTTTCTTCCCCCTTACGAAACTTCGGCACCGCGATGAGAAAATTTTCTCAACAGGCGTCGAAAGACGCCCGTTCAGATGTAGCTGGAAACGAACCAAGGACAGTCTGCGTGCGAAGGGAACGCTCTGCTGACTACACGGCCTCGGCGCTGAAGCGTCCTCACTTGAAGCTGAGTCTCTTTCCGGTGCGATGTGAAACTAAGGGATCTCTTTTTTTTTTAATTTTACAATACTGCGAGGTATTTTTCATAAATGTCAGTTTCATATAATTCATAAATTTATTTTTTCAACGTAATGATTGTTTTTATTTACCTTAAGGGAACTTCACTCATTTTCAACGAGTGTACCAACTTAAAGGCGCTTTCCAAAGTTTTGTGCTGTCCTTGTGGTCTTGAAAGGCAATTGTTTAATTAATAAATTTACCCGTTCATGCCACATTCTGTTACATTTTTAACGTTGTATCTTTCCTTTCCGCGGTCCGAAGCAACATTTGTTTTAAAGAGGAAAGATATTTTATTTTACTTCTCGTTATTTTTAGCGGCGAATTCCTCCAGTCTTGTGTATTCAACCCATGAATGAGTACACTATATCCATATAGCGTTGCTCTTTTTTTCTTTTTCAAATAATTGGTCAATTTTGTACGCGTATAATTCTTATTTTTCTTTTGTGTGTGTATGTAAAAACGAAAGATTACACAGAAATTATTTCTTGTTATTCATGGGAATGGAGTGGGTACTTAATGGCTGTCTGTATTCTCGATTCTTTGTGTGTTAGTGCAGGAATTTTGCTACGAAATGAGCTTCTATAAATACACGAGAGTAATTGACTATTTCTTACAGTTCATTAATAATTATTTATGTATTTTTCTTCCGACGGTAATCTTCGTCGACGTGGCATTTCATTAGGAAATTAATTCGCCTCTCTACATGTGACTGCCTTTTTTTTCTTAACATTCACGAAAATAACACGATGGCGATAGCGTCTTCTTCAACTAACTGGTTCTACGAGAGACACAACACGTGTTGCTTCTGCGCATGCGCAGTCCCATTGCTTCCACCTCGCGTTGGGGTTGCATCGGTTGCCAGCTATAGACCACTAGTGGCACTTGCTTAGCGGCCCGCAACTTACGGCGATGCTGCAGGGCCATCAATGGCTGCCAACTGATGGCGCTGCCACCAACGGACCGCTACCGTGCCGCGAGCGGCAGATTTCAGCCAGCAGTGACCCATCACTGCCAGCTGGTGGCCAGCAGTTTCCCAACACTTGTGTTTTTGCTGGGAGTGACTTAAAGTTCGGGTGAAGAAACGTTGCAATTTTATGCAAATCACTGGCAACCAGTTTAGTTTTTAACCATTTTTGAGTTTTCGTTTTTAACATCCTTTCCACTTCTGAATCCGTTGGAGAAATGTTGCAGTGCTTCAAGAGGTAATGGCACCGTAAGAGCACCAAACGCAAAGTTGGACGAAATTCTCTCTCCAGTTGAATACTTGCCTCCTGAAACTTTTTCAAAAACGGTATTAAAACCACCGTCAACATGCCATCATTTATTCTTTCCATGCGATTGATTTCATTTTTTTCACCCAAAATGTCACTGATGTCATTTAATTTTTCATACACTGATTGTAACATCGCGCACAGGGTATTCCACCGAGTTTCCACTTCTTGGTAGACAGATTTTTTTAACGCTGTCACAGTATCTGATTTCTTTAAGTACGTAACTAACGATTTACAACTCTCCAAGTTGCTTTCATTTCAGGTAATTCCTCAGTCGTCTCCATAAAGCTGTGTTTTAAATCAGTGTTCAGTGCGTGGCGTGTACACGTCAACCGGCGTCAGCATCGTAACACTGAAATTATGTTGGCTCCTTCATTCATTACAAACACAATATTTTAATCCAGTACTGAACAATCAAACCCAACATTTTCCAGGGACTGCAAAATTTCAGTTTGTAAGTTTTCCCCAGTTTTGGAAACTTGCGGAAATGCCACTGTTGTTAATGCAATTCCTCGTAAAACGAAATCGCTATTCACGAAATGACAGGTGATGGCCATCCTAGCTTCGTTACGATAAGGGGCTGTCCATATACTTGTTGTAATTTCACCGCCATATTTCTCAATGACTGCGTTTACTTGTACAACTTATTCTACACGTGCAGATTCAGCTGAACTTTTAATACAGTATGTTTAGATACCCTACTGCGATGTGGGAGCACATGTTCAGCCATCACTTTGTCCACAGAAGCACCGACATCAATCAAACATTGAGCTAAATCAAGGGAGCCTTTACCTTCGACAATATCAAAAGGTCGAATGTCTTCAGCGCACAATTTAACACAGTCACACACACAGTATTTGTCATTTTCTTGTAGGACTTCCGTCCACAGTGAGTAGAGTTTAGGTCCCAGCCACCTACAGTGAGATCGCCTTTTGGGCAGGACACAGAAACGGAAGGAATGAGAGCAAGTCTAGCGACTTTGACAGAACAGTTTTAGCGAGATTAGAGTACAGTAGATGGCGCCACCGTACAAGTACGATGTTGCACATAGAGGGGTGAGAGAATTTCAGGGGAGGGGGCAAAGGAAAGGATACCTATTTAACCAGTGGGTCCAGCCTGGGGGCCGTCACTTAACGTGCTCGTCCGATGCACGGCGGATATTCAGCGATTGGTAGTAAATCACACCATCTCTGAAAGATCAACCCAGGTTCGAACCTGAGGACCTTGCATTGATAGTCTGACTCGCTAACCACTAAGCCATCCGTGGCTCTCAATTTAACACAGCTTTACTCCCCCTTCCTTTAAACAAGAATTTCTCGACCAAGCCTGAACTAGACTGTTTGCTGCATTTTGCTGGAAAAAATTATATTTGCTGAAAAACTGTAGAGTGAAGTCACTTTACAGTTTTTCTGCTTTGAAACCAGTCAACATAATATAAAAATGTATCCAGTGAAACCATTTTTACAGGAATTCGTTCTTTTTGATTGAGTCGTATTCTCAACTTTGATTGCCAGGGAGCTTATAATATGGCAAAGATGCTATGACAAGATTGTGTGCATTTGATAATCTTTAATTTCATAGGTTTTACTTTTATATCCTGCGTTTTTATCAAACTGTTATCTATCAAGCTACAGATCTAGAAGTGGCACCATCCGTGCACTTAACACTAGAAATTCTTTAATTTTTGGTAACCAGTTTATAACAATATCCAGGGAATTATTTTTGTAATTACAGTTTTTCGTGAAACTAACTTATTAACAATGAAATTGGATATATATAAGGAATTCAGTAATGAAATTCAACATGTGTAATGCCAAACCCGGGCCCGGATGTTTTGGCTCTTAATTAATCCTGAGCCCGCCCGACCCCGGACCCGAGCTCATCTCTAGTTCAGAGTACGAATCCGTACCCCGGAAATTGCCATCCAGTTGTCAGAAGCCCCCAAACCCCAAGTTACGTTACAATTAAGTGTTCTGAAGTGAAATTCATTTTCCCACTGGGGCCCCCGCAGTCTGGGACCCACTACAATATTAAATGCTACTGTAAAATTTTGAATACCTCCAAAAAGAGAAAAAAAGTGGGGTATCGTATTTTTAGATTACACTCAATACACATGTACAGTTCATTTTAAATATTTTATAACTTCATAGTTATGAGTTACCTTTCTGAAGCAAAGCTTTGCCAAACCTGGTTCATTGTTTCTTTAGTAGTTACTAATATATTATTTCCGGCATTTTGTTTCATCCAGTTTCCGAAGGAAGTGTTAAATATGTACATTACGTCATCCATATGGCTGATCCCTAAGAAAATAAAAGTCATGTTATAAAAAATCAAGGTACGTTATTTGAAATGCTGCAGAAAAAAAGAAGAGAACTGGTTTACATACCAAAGCGGTCATAAAAGACAAATTAACAAATAGGAACTGTACACCAACTGTACTCAAAATAGTATTACCATACTAATGATCCGAATTTCTTGGCGTAAAATAGAAATCACAATTTCCAAGCTTTCGTACATCAACCAGATGGCTTTTTCAAGGAAGGTAGACAGCAAACTGCTGTCTACCTTCCTTGCAAACTGGTGTCTACCTTCCTTGAAAAAGCCATCTAGTTGATGTGCGAAAGCTGGAAACTTTGATATCTGCTGTCTACCTTCATTGAAAAAGCCATCGGGTTGATGAGCGGAAACTTGGAAACTTTGATTTCCATTCTATGAAATTCGGATCATTAGTACACTATATTGACAAAAGTCACCGGACACCCCTTCAAAAGTCAATGAACGGATCCGCTGCGTTGTTAAGATGCGCGGTACTGCTCAAAACGGTATAAAAACAAGCCTGCAGGCGACCGCGATCATACCGCACTGTGAGGTTGAGGGAAAATCTCGCAGCTGGAGAGAACTGACTTTGAGACAGGAAAGATTCTTGGGTGTTATATTAGTGGGTTGTCCATAAAAGAAACCAAGAGGCGTTTAAACATACCCAAGTCAACTGTTTTGGATGTACTGAATAAGTGGAAGACACATGGCGTGCCTGAAGCAGCAAAACGTACCAGCAGACCAAAGAAAATTGGTGATAGAGGACGTCGAAGCGTCAGGAGAGTCGTTACAGCTAATCGACAGAGTACTGCCCAAGACCTCAGTGTACAAGTGAGTAAAAATGCTGGAACCTCTGTATGTACACGTACCATTTGCAGAGAACTTCATTCCATGGGTAACCGTGGTTGTGCGGCTGCTTATAAGCCTTTCATCTCCACTCGGAATGCTACTCGTCGTTTAGCATGGTGGAAAAAACATTTATCGTGGACCGTAGATAAAAGGAAACGGGTCCTATGGACTGATGAATCCAGATACACCTCAATCGGTCTAATGGCCGTGTGCGGGTATGGCGGCAGCCGATGGAAGGCAATTTACCACAGTGTACTGTTCTTACGGTCAAGTTTGGAGCTGACAGTGTACTCGTGTGGAGGTGTTTTACGTGGTATGGTCCCGGCCCATTGGTTATCGTGGACAAACCTGTTAATCAGCACGTCTACCTCGATATTCTGGACAATTATGCCCTACCAACTCTGTGGCAATACTATGGAACCGAGCCTTGTTGGTACCAGCAGGATAATGCACCGAGCCATAAAGCAAGGTCTGTTACTTCGTGGTTAGACGATAATTTCCTATCGTGTGTGGACTGGCCAGCACAGAGTCCTGATATTAATCCCGTAGAGCAGGTATGGGATGAATTAGAGCGCCGCATAAGAAGTTTGGAACCAAGGCCTACTACTAAGCAACAGTTAGCGGCAGCATTAGGTATTGAATGGAAGCGCATACCTATCGCTGCGTTCCAAAACCTTGTCGAAAGCATGTCTCGAAGTGTCAGTGCATGCATTAATGTCAAAGGTGGACCGACACCGTACTAATGTATGTCAATAAATGCTATGTTGTGTTTCTCTTCTGGGCGTCCGGTGACTTTTGTCAATATAGTGTATAGTTATATAATTTTGAACATAAGACAAAATTCAAAATTTCGTTTTTCTTTCTGGGTTCTTCGACTCCTACAAAAATTTGATAATATAGGCACGCGCAGATAGAGCTGTAGCTAGCAGGGAGCTAGAAGAGGTTCAGGCTCCTGCAAGGCAGGCAAGCCCCCCCCCCACGAAGATAGACTATTTTCGGTGGCGCATGAAAATTTCTTTTGTATTTCATTATAAGCATAAATACTTGTGACGTACCTGCCAGAAGGACGCACACGACATAAAGGCAGATAGCAATTAGAATCAATGTCCGCGTAGCTTAATTGGTAGAGCAACTTATTCCGGAATGAGTGGACCCGGGTTCGAACCCCGGCGCGGATAAAAATGACGGAGAAATTTACTTCGTTATATACTTTGTTCTCTGGAATGGCATGAATTCGGAAATGCCTAAATAGTTGAACTTATCAATTCAATTTATCCTCATACAGTTCACATGTGAGACAGAAAGTAATTGTTACTCACCAGTCCTTGATGTCCTTGTGTCACACTCTGAAGGACCCTTTAGTACAGCAGTTTATTGAAAACCATTTGCTGTTTCCTTACCCCCATATGCAAAATCAAATCACCAATGGAAACAAAAAATCTTTGCTTTCTACACATACGTAGTGTGCAATACATATATGCTCAACTGAGGATTCCTTAGAGAAAGAGCTTGATTTTCTTAAACGAATTGCAGTACACAGAGAATATAGCCCTTCCGTTGTAGACAAAGCTGTCCAAAACTTTAGAAAACCGAAGCCTGCCTGCTCGCTCACGCCAATAGACTTCCCAGTACGAGAAAATTGCGCGGTTATCCCATTCGTTCCTGAGATTTGCTTCGGAATTACAAAAATTCTCAAAAGTTTTAATTTCAAAGTTATTTTAAAGCCTGCCCGCCACGGATAAGGCCCTCATCCTTCCTAGAAATCTCGGCTCTAGAAACATTCAGGCTCATAACTTCTAAAGTTCCTCAAACATTTTAAACTTCCGCTAAAGGCCCACAGTGCTTCAATCCTAATATTTAATTTGCTAGAGCCCTCCTCCTACTCCGTGCCACTTTTTAAGTCGTCATAGCAACAACAGAGAAACAAATGTTTGTGACGTCACACTTTGCTTTTCGTGTTTTCGTGATGGTGACGTAATCACCTACACGCGCACAGTCCACGCGTATACCACTTTTTGTTGTCATAGCAACAAGAAACACAACTGCTGGTGTGACATCATCTAATACAAATCATTTTCACATGACGTCAGAGATGCGTTACGTCACACGGTCAACTCTAGAGATACGAAAACTTTTTTTTGGTTGGAGGTTTAACCCTTTAACGACCATGATCCCAAAATCTTGTATCACTCTAAACTTTGTTTAGCAACAACAATAGTAACTGAGGGTGACACTTGCTGATCCCTCACAGGTCACGCAAATTTGAAGAGCAGGTAAAGGTAGGAAATCTGACTCACTCTAGACAGGGCGGCTATGGTCATTTGTATGTACGGGCGTTTTGGGCGTTATGGTCGTTAAAGGGTTAACGCCCACCGTGAGCAACTCAGTGGGTTCTAAGCAGTCGCACGTTCCTAATTTAGGGTCACTGGTTCCAGGGAAGGGAGAGAGCCAGTGCTGTAAGACAAACACAACATCCATGCCTCACCGGGATTCGAACCCGGGCCCCTTTCGGACGAATGATCAGAGTCTATCCCTTAGACCACAGCGCCAACGGGGCGGCTACGAAAAACTTTAAATCAGAAATTTTGGTGTTTAGCTATCTGTATGTTTCAACATCAAGAATACGACGATCTGATGACGTCAAGATAAAAATAGTTCACGGAAAGGAACAGGGGAAATTGATACAGTCAGTGTATACGAAAAGGTGTACAAGGAAGTGTTGACGAAATAGGGACTAAAGGTTTTACAAAACACATAACAGACAGACAGCTCGTCGTGTTAAATTCCATAACCGACTGCTCGGGAAATTTTCAGACAGCTGTGAGCCAACGTCGCCATCTATTGACGTGGAACTCAAAAATTCAATAAATAAATATCAATAATTTCTGTATCATAAATTTTATTTCCCCCTTGTCGTCGCCGCCCCGGTGGCGCAGTGGTCTAAGGCAATGGCCTCTGATCATTCGTCCGAAAGGGGTCCGGGTTCGAATCCCGGTGAGGCATGGATGTTGTGTTTGTCTTACGGCACTGGATCTCTCCTTTCCCTGGAACCAGTGACCCTAAATTAGGGACGGGCGACTGCTTATAGCCCATTGAGTTGCTCACGGTGGTCGTTAAACCACCAAACCAAACCAAACCAAACCCCCTTGTCGTTATTGACGTGTTTTCATCTAGTCAGTGACATTACACTTAAATTACAGGGGATGGACAACGAAATTGAAACACATGGTTTTAGGAAACAACAATTTATTAGTACGGTGTAGAGCCTCCTTTGGATTCCGATACAGCTGCAATTCGTCCGGGAAGGACCGATACAAGTCCTGTACGGTGGCCAGAGGGATATGAAACTATTCCTTTTGCAGAGAAGTGTTTAGTTCACTACGTGATGCTGGTGGAAGAAAACGGTTCCTGACTCACCCCTCCGAAACACCCCAGAGGGGCTCTTTCATGCTCAGTAAACCACTCTTGCGCCAATTTGGCTCTGTGTATCGGCGCGTTACCATACTGATACACGGCACCACCGTCAGGATGCAATGTTTGAACCATTGGGTGCACCTGGCCCTCTAGAATTGTCCGATAGTCCTTGGCCGTGATGTGTTCCTCAAGAATAATCAGCAGGCTGACAGACTTCCACGATATTGCAGCCCAAACCATCACCAATTCGCCTCCGCGCTTCACTGTGGGCAATAAACAGTCCGGATGGTAAGCCTGTAATGGGTGTCTCCACACGTAAACTCTCCCGGTTGTGGGAAAAACAGTAAAGGACGATTCATCGGAGAAGAGTACACATTTCATGTTGTCCAACGTTCACGATTTGCGCTGCTGGCACCATTTCAACCGACGTTTGGCATTCCCACTGGTGATCCAGTGTTTAGCGATAGCAATACGACTGTGAATGTTGACCCGGTGAAGCTACCGACGAACAGTTTTGATGGAAACAGGTGAGTCGCGGTGCGTATTCAGCTCTGCGGTGAGTTAGGCAGCTGTGGTTTTATGTATTAGGTGCTTGAATTAATTCCCGCTGTTGCCCAATAGAGCGCAGCAGTTGTGCGCTCTGACCCTGGCCACACGTGACCTCCCTTGCACACGCACGTACCGTCCGTAGTCTGGGAGAAGCAGTGTGTGACACGCAATCGGAGGGCACAGAACACTAGTTTGTATCGCATTCACGATGTCGAGTTTTGTACCAAAAAAGGAGCATTTGCGGGAAGCATTACACTTCTGCTTTCATCTCAAGAAATCTGCAGCAGAAAGCCATCGTTTGCTAGTGCAAGCCTATGGGGAATATGCCCTATCGGAAACAACATGCAGAGAGTGGTTCCGACGCTTCAAAGCCAACGAATATGACGTGAAGGACAAAGAGCGCCCTGGGCAGCCAAAAAAGTTCGAAGATGGTGCATTGGAGGCCTTATTGGACAAGGATTAATGTCAGACGCTCTACGAGTTGTCTGAAACACTACGGGTCGATGAGTCAACGGATAGAAAACGTTAAAAGGCAATGGGAATGATCCAGATGCTCGGAAACGGGATCCAAGGTTATTCTTATCCTCCACATCGCTAGACCTCATGTCGCCAAATCCGTGAAGGAACTCTTGGAGGCACTTGGTTGGGACTTCTTACCCCACCCGCCTTATTACCCGGATATTGCTCCCTCGGACTTCGAGTTGTTCCGGTCGCTACAACATGGCCTGTCAGAGCAGCACTTCGTTTCTGTCGCTGATATCCAAAAATGGCTCGATGAATGGTTCGCCTCGAAAGAACCTGCATTTTTCTACCGCGGAATCCATTTGTTACCCCAACGGTGGGAAAGGGTCGTAGCTGCCAACGGACACTACTTTGAATAGACTATCCTGTACCGTTCTGTGGCAACACACAGGTGTTTGTGTGGCAAAAAACAGAGGGAATTAATTCAAGCATCTAATATTTCGGCTACCATCCGTGTTAGCACTCTGACGTCCCTGTCAAACAGCTTCCTTTTACCTCGACAGTTACTCCTATTGGATGCGATTCTTCCCTATTGCTGGTATGCCGACCTGACCATGGATACCGTGGTTCGAAATACACCCCAAAGACTTGCTGTCCTGGACACAGATGCGCCGACGAGACGTGCACCAACAATGTCTTCTTTGAAGCTCGGATATGTCTTCCATTCTGTTGTGTGGATCGCACTTTTTGACGTCCAGCTGTGTTACTGCTCTGCTAATGCAACCTTCACACTCCGCTCTCGTTGATAGACAGCAAAATAAATGCCGGTTAGCCACCAGGTAGCGCGTACCCTGTATGTTGCTTGTTTAAGTACGTTGGTGAACGTGGTGCAAACAATTAAGAGTTGTGTGGTTGCTTTTGAAGATGTGGAAGTTCGTAAAATGTGTTCGTACGTCACAGGATCAAAAAGGACAGTGCATAGAACAGTAAACCTGCCAGTACCAAAGTAAGATAACTGATATATAAAGATTCGATGTCCAAACCAAGCCCACAGCTTAGTTTTCAGGAGAAGCAAAAAAAAAAAAAAAAGAAAAGAAAATTACAACTACGACAAATCTGGCAAGTGAGCAGGCCAGGGAAGATGAGCCACTTGATGCGTACAGAGTACATCTTAGACAGTACGAGCAACATGGAGTATACAAACACCATATGCAAATTTCAGCTGTGCCTTTTTGTTATCTAACCGTTTTGGCTACACTCTCAACACATAAACTTAATTGGAAACCAGAAGACCAAAATCCACATAAAATACGTAGATGGATAAATGAAATTACGCAGCATATTAGGTCAGTCAGAAAATTTCTTTGTCATTCGTTTGATCCTTTTGGTCACTTGTGTTACATGCGCCACGAAACCTCGGAGATCACTCAATTGGTCATCAAGAATGAAAAAAGGCATTCAAGACAAATTTCTCGGAATATTTTCAAAAGATCTCAGAGAATAGCTACTGCAGAGGGTGATATACACTGTGTGACGTACTTGCCCCGCAGGACGCACATGAGATAAAAGCAGACAGCAGTGACAGCACTCGGCAGTGTTGTATAGTGGATAACACTCGGAGCTCCAGAGCCGAGAGTAGCAGGTTCAAATCCTGCCCCTGGCATAAAAATGACGAAGAAATTTACTTCGTCATAACTTCTGTTAATAGAAACTGCGTACAGAGTACATCTTAGACAATACGAGCAACATGGAGTCGGACACTGTCTTGTTGGAAGACGGTTCCCGGGATCGTCTGAAGGAAGGGTAGAACTTCAGCTTCCAACACTTCCGTGATGTAGCGTTGGCTGTTCAATATGCCAATCGTTAGACGAGTGCGTGAATGAAACGCGATAGCGCCCCAGATTATCACACACGGTGTGGGACCCGTATGGCGCTGCACAATGCAACCTTCCAGATGCCGTTCACCACGGTACCTGAGAACAAGGATTTTTCAGTTGTGATGCATTAGATTGAATCTGGACTCGTCCGTAAACACAATGTGATCCCATTCAGCACTCCAGTTTCGACGTTCGCGGCACCACTGCAATCGCTGGCGCCAATGGTTCAGAGTCAAAGGAAGTTGCAGCAATGGACGGCGAGCAACGAGGCCTCTCTGCAGCAATCGGTGACGAAGTGTGCTTGCAGACATCGGACGATGTGTAACCATCTTCCATTGCTGCACAAGTGTCGTGGATGGTGTTTGTGCGTGACGTCCCTGCCATACGGTGCAAGTGCCTGTCTTCCCGATCGGTTGCGCGTTTTCGAGCTGCAGACCCTGCATGACGATGCGTAGAACTTTCTGCTGTCCACTGACACCATGTATGTATAACGGTAGCTGCGTTACGCCTAACGCGTGCAGCAATATCACGGTATGATAAACCACCTTCTCTGAGTCCAACGATTCTACCTCTTTCAAACTCAGTCAAGTGTTCGTATGGTTGCCTCGTCCTCCTACGCAACATGTTTACATATTAACTGCGTACGGTTGTGTTTAGCGATAGCAAGTTTAAAAACCTACTGTCTGTACGCCTTTTTTATAACCCCTAGTGTGACGTTAACTCTCGTAAAAAATGGTTGGATTTCGATGAAATAAACCGCACGATAACTCGCGTAAAAATGGTTCGATTTTGATGAAATTTTAGTATGTAGTAGGGGACCACTGGGGACGAACCCTATTGAAAATGGGCGAAATGGGGTCAAAGGTCAGGAAATAGGAGCGGGATCCATTCCATTGCTCTTATGTGTCATAAGTTACGTAAAAATGTTCATCATGTGCTTCGATTGCGACAAAACTTTATCATGTTGTTCCGGAGATGTACTGAACCGGTTCTGTTTAATATAATCGAAATGAGGTTAAAGGTCAGGACACAGGAGTGATATTTATTCCACAGCCATTATCCTAATAACTTGATTAAAAATGCTTTTATTGCAACAAAACTTTAGTATATTGTTCTGGAAGTATACTGAATCGGTTCTGTTGAATATCATCGAAATGGGGTCAAACATCACGGCACAGGAGCGAGATTTATTCCACAGCCATTATGCTCATAACTTGACTAGAAATGCTTTTATTGCCACAAAACTTTAGTATGTTGTTCCGGAGATATACTGAACCAGTTCTGTTTAATATAATCGAAATGGGGTCAAAGGTCAGGACACAGGAGCGATATTTATTCCACAGGTATTATCCTCATAAGTTGAGTGATAACTTGAGTAATGATTTCTGGCATGTTGGAAAGCGTATCATAATCAATGCATTGCATGATTTTACTAACTTGTTAATTAAATTTATCTAGATGTGTGGAGTAAAAATGGTTAGAGGAAACACTGTAAAAGAATGTTTGAAATTCGCGATCCACTTTCCGTGATTTCTTTCGTGAAATAACGAAGCATATTTCTGATACTATCTTTTCCGTGAAAAGACGGGAAGAAACCTGAATTTCACGGATTTTTCGTACGCGAGGAGAATTCTGAATTACCAGAAACATTTGTGCAATTTCTTCCTTATATTGACGGTAAATTGCCGTTTTTAAGAGGTGTTAACGGAAAGTTCAAAATTCATAAACCTTTCTGCAATTCCTTTCATATATTAACGGAAAAACTCTGTCCTCGCTTTTTTCGTATCCACATAAAAAACAAGTTAGTAAAATCATTCAATGCATTGATTATGATACGCTTTGCAACATACCATAAATCATTACTCAACTTATTACTCAAGTTATGAGGATAATGGCTGTGAAATAAATCTCGCTCCTGTGCCCTGACCTTTGACCCCATTTTGCCCATTTTCAACAGGTTTTGTCCTCGGGTGGTCCCCTACCACATACTAAAATTTCATCGAAATTGAACCATTTTACGCAAGTTATGACGCCTAAGGGCAATGGAATGGATCCCGCTCCTATACCTTGACCTTTGACCCCATTTCGCCCATTTTCAATAGGGTTCGTCCCCAGGTGGTCCCCTACCACATACTAAAATTTCATCGAAATCGAACCATTTTTATGCGAGTTATCGTGCGGACAGGCAGATAAACAGACAAACTGACAAAGCTGAAGCATATACACTTCTTCAATCTACGGTTGGAAAGCGTAAAAGAAAGGACATACAGAGGCTGCAAACAACTGAAAGAAGTATGGAGAGGTGCATGTTTGTGATAACCAGGAAGGATAGGAAGAGGAACTCATGGACCTGGAAAATGACGGGAGTTGATGACACCATTGATCAAGGCAAATGCCTTAAGTGGTTTGGTTTTGCTCCCTATACTTCCAATGGAAAAAGAAAAGTTTCCACCCTGTTTCCTCAGCGAAGAAAGATTTCCCACACACCAAAATTACCCCACTGATAAAAAATATCCTAACTTAGATTGCACAATCGGTGGTTTTTGAAAATCTTTCCTGAACTACATTAAAAATCAATTACTTTACTTCGATGTAGTGGTAGCGAAGAGTGGCGCCACCTGTAAGCAAGTATTATAACTACATCGAAGCAAAGTTATTGATTTTTAATATAGTCCAGGAAAAGTTTTTGCAAAAAACGCCGATTGTACAATCTAAGTCAGAATATTTTTTAACAGTGTGCATATTTTAATGTATAGTAAATCTTTCTTCGTTTAGGAAATCGGGTTGACATTTTTTTTCC
Source organism: Macrothele yani (assembly GCA_039090855.1). Lineage (NCBI taxonomy): Eukaryota > Metazoa > Arthropoda > Arachnida > Araneae > Macrothelidae > Macrothele > Macrothele yani. The sequence goes on from CM077021.1 coordinate 33,704,550, forward strand.
ATTGGAAGTATAATATAAGCAGCAAAATCACTAGACATCCACCTTAATAATACAATTTGTGTTAAAATCATTGTTTACATCTTTTTTCATCCCAATGCCACATTGCTTATGTGATTTGATTCGTTCTTTTTAGATAATCTGATAAATTAAATATTATGCAAATGACTTAACATAGTATAAGCCTGCCGTAATTATGCGAGCTGGGCTTCCGCGGTGTCTGAAGGCCTACTTCAAGGGTTCCGCAGAGTAAAAAAAGTTTGGGAAACACTGCTCTGTAAGATGGAATCCAAAGAATTGGAACTATTATCAGTTTTATACAGGTGTATCTATGGAAGTCGTTGAAATATAAATATTTCAATTTTTATAACGCTAATAATAGGTTCTGCATAATTAGTGATTACTTAACAAAATGTATTGTTCGCAGTACCTTAAAGTAACTAAAAATCACAAACTTCCAGTTTTTAAAATACTTCAACACTGATTTCTGTACTGTAACAGTTACTATATGTCGCTCAGTGAGAGCACTTGCACTAACAAATACTCCTAGCTAAATGCTTGACACACACACACTTTCTTTTTCGTGCATTTTAGTAACTTAAACCTTTGTATCCGAATCAAGAACGCTGTTCTTTGGCGCCATGGCAAAAGGCAAAAGAACGAACGCCACTAACAACAAGCAAAAGCTGTGAATGATTATCTCAATGAATAAATGTGGAGAATTAAATCGGAGCGTTTCGTTGAAACCCGTACGAAACAGCTAGCTGCGAAGACTTTGGACTTTCAATTCAATTCATTTATTTTGCTGAGCTATAAACCAGTGTTACAAAAATATCAATTGAAACAATGCACAACAAGGAAGCAGGGGGAGGCCAGCCAGGCCTAATAGGGTCCCATGATCCCTATGCTAGTTTTACACTGAGGTCAGTAGTTGTAGTTACCAACAAAGCAGTGTTTCATTGTAACAAAATAAAAAAACAAAAATGTAATGATATATGTGAGAAGATAATAAACATTACAGATAATACCATTGAAAAAGCAATTTACATCGCGATATACAAGTCACAGTATTAATTATAGTTCCCCTCCACTGTAATAATTAATTTGAGGAGCTGCCGTTCATTGTGGAGTCCTTTAATATTAAAAAAAAAAGCTAAAATTATTTGAAGAAGTCAGTTCCGTCGGTAATGAGTTCCAGTAGTGTGGGCCAATGTAATTTATACTTTGCTTCATGGTCTCCGTCTTGGGTCTGGTACGATTAGTCCAACGACGATTGGTCCAATGCCGATTCGTCCAATGGACAATTGGTCCAAAGGTACGATTCGTCCAATGGACAATTGGTCAAAAGGTACGATTCGTCCAATGGTACGATTGGTCCAATGCCGATTCGTCCAATGGGACGATTGGTCCAATACCGATTCGTCCAATGGACGATTGGTGCAATTCCGTCCTATATGTCCAAAGTGCTACTCATGTTATAAAAATCTCAACTTTTCTGATTTTATCTCCGATGTTATACGAAAGTGCCGGTAGTACAAAGAATGTAAAATAATGTTACATTTCATGCGTAATATTGTGGTTACAGATTTTTTTTTTTTTTACTGTCCTTGCTGCCGTATGAAGTTACTGATGTACGAGCCGTTCAATTAACTTCAATGTTTCTCTTTTGCATGAAATAATATAAAATACTAGTTTTCCGTTTCTGTTTGTAGCATGCAGTGGGGTTCCGCCAACTGGCCAATGGAAACGTTCTGGTCGGGTTCGGACTGAGGCCTTTTCACAATTTTTATTCTAGCGATGTCATATCCATAACGTTTACATATCAAATCAAATTAATAATACTGCGCTTTTACTTAAGCACGAAATATTAATTCCTAAGGCCTAGGCCTAGGCTTTTTTAACAGTTTTTATTCTACCGATGTCATTAGCAATGTTTACATATTAAATCAAGTTAATAATATTGCGCTTTTACTTAAGCACAAAATATTAATTCATAGGCCCTAGGCCTTTTTAACAGTTTATATTCTACCGATGTCAGATTAATAATGTTTACATATCAAATCAAGTTAATAATATTGTGATTTTACTTAAACATGAAATATTAATTCATAGGCCCTAGGCCCAGACCTTTTTAAAAATTTTTATTCAACCGATGTCATATTCATAATGTTTGCCCATCAAAGCAAGTTAATATTGCGTTTTTACTTAAGCACTAAATATTAATTCACAGGCCCTAGACCTATGCCTTTTTGACAGTTTTTATCCTACCGATGTCAGATTCATAACGTTTACCTATCAAGAAAACTTACTAATGTTATGCTAGTATTTTTAACTTTACTTACACCTTAGAATATGACATCAGTAGAATAAAAAGTGTTAAAAGGCCTAGGCCTAGGTGCGTGTAAAGAGCTAAGAAATGATACGATGAGTGCCTTTTATTAGATTTTATAACATATTTACAAATACCAAATACCTAGGTTGTAACTTAAAGTCTTCCAAAAGGCCCACGGCCTAGGTGCCTGGTAGAGAGCTGAGAAATGATCCGTTGAATGCCTTTTATTAGGTTTTATCAAATGTTTACAAATACCAAATATCCAGGTCGTAACTTAAAATCTTCTAAAAAGGCCCGCGGCCTAGGCGCCTTGTATAAAGGCCTGATAAATGATACGATGAGTGCCTTTTATTAGGTTTTATAACATATTTACAAATACCAAATATCTAGGTTGTAACTTAAAAGCTTCTAAAAAGGCCCGCGGCCTAGGTGCCTTGTAAAGACTTGAGAAATTATACGATGAGTGCCTTTTATTAGGTTTTATAAAATGTTTACAAATACCAAATATTTATGTTGTAACTTAAGATCTTCTGAAAAGGCCTGAGGCCTAGGTGCCTTGTAAAGACATGAGAAATGATACGATGAGTGCCTTTTATAAGGTTTTATAAAAGGTTTACAAATACCAAATACCCAAGTTTTAACTTAAAATATTCAAAAAAGACCTGCGCCTAGGTGCTTTGCAAACAGCTGAGAAATGCTCCATTGAGTGCCTTTTACCAGGTTTATGTAAAATGTTTACAATTACCAAATATACGGAAATGATCTTTCAAAAGGATATAATGAGCAGAATAATTTAAATCCTTATTCCTTTCTGGAAAATAAAACAGTTTACAGTTGGTAAGATGATACCATTGGACGAATCGGCGTTGGACCAATCGTACCATTGGACCAATCGTACCATTGGACGAATCGGACATTGGACCAATCGGCATTGGACCAATTGTCCCTTTGGACGAATCGTCCGGGACCGCTCCGTCTTGGGTTGAATAGGCCGAATATGTGATTTAATGCGTGTGTCATGTGCGTGTATCTGAGGTATAATTTGTATGATGTCAGTGTGTAAATTATTCTTAATGCGTCTGAACATAATTTTCCCGATATTGAAATAATATAGTTGGTTAATTGTAAAAATGTTATATTTGTTTGGGAAAACTCCTGTGCTATTATATAGTGTTAGTTGTGTATTTCTATCAAATTTTAGGTCAATTAATCTTATATATTTGTTTTGAAGAATTTGAAGTTTTTGAAATTATATTCAGTCGCCTGTCCCCCCAATAAGATAGCATAATTAATATGAGTCTGAAACATGGTATAGTATAAATTAGTGTTTAACAGGTAAGGTTTGTGAATACCGAGCTGATAACTCCAATGTTTTTAGAGAGTTTGAGAAGAAGAGAGTCCGCATGTTGGTTCCATCTAAGGTCCCTATGTAAGGTAATCCCCAAATAAAGTAAGGAGTTAACCTCTTCTATATTTGTACCATTCATAAATAATGTGATGCAAGGGGGTTGTGAAATATTTTGTTTTGAGACAATTAAAGATTTTGCTTTGGTAGTATTTATTATTAATTCATTAGAATTTAGCCAATCTGAGATGTTACTAAGTTGAGTATTAATATTCAAAATATTGTCAGTCGTTAAATTAAATGAGATGAGGATGGTTATGTCGTCTGCATGGAGAAGAAGTTTAATATCACTTATTGAAGTAAAGCTATCGTTAATGTAAATACTGAAAAGTACAGGTCCCAAAATTGAACCCTGTGGAACACCAGTTGGTATGAATTGAAGAGGGGATTGATGTTGGTTAATTTGTGTATATTGTTGCCTTTCTGATAAATAGCTTTTAAAAAGAGAATGTTCATTGTTCCTTATTCCTATAGTGTGTAATTTTTGTAATAAGATATTATGATTTATGGTATCACAAGCTTTGGATAGGTCCTTGCTCTCCTTGCTGAATGCAAGTAGAGCAACGCTGGTCACATGATCCAAACCTGAGACACACCATGTGCTTAAAGAGAGGCGGAACAGTGGGTGCACTGAAGTGTGTGTTTGCCGCCCCGGTGGCGCAGTGGTCTAAGGCGCTGGCCTCTGATCATTCGTCCGTAAGGGGTCCGGGTTCGAATCCCGATCAGGCATGGATGTTGTGTTTGTCTTTCGGCACTGGCTCTCTCCCTTCCCTGGAACCAGTGACCCTAAATTAGGGACGGGCGACTGCTTATAGCCCATTGAGTTGCTCACGGTGGTCGTTAAACCTCCAATCAAAAAAAAAAAAAAAAAAGTGTGTGTTTCTGTAAATAACTCCAAAACAACCTCTCTCGCGCTCGCTCGCTCTGTTTAATTATGTTAACTTCAACCTCAAGCAAATTTGTTCCATGTGAGTTCATCATTGCATTTTGCCGCCCCGGTGGCGCAGTGGTCTAAGGCGCTGGCCTCTGATCATTCGTCCGTAAGGGGTCCGGGTTCGAATCCCGGTCAGGCATGGATGTTGTGTTTGTCTTACGGTACTGGCTCTCTCCCTTCCCTGGAACCAGTGACCCTAAATTAGGGACGGGCGACTGCTTATAGCCCATTGCGTTGCTCACGGTGGTCGTTAAACCTCAAAAAAAAAAAAAAAAAATCATTGCATTTTATCTTATAATGTTTTGTATTATTTTTTTTTATTGGAAGTTTAACGACCACCATGAGTAACCCAATGGGCTATAAGCAGTCGCCCGTCACTGGTTCCAGGAAGGGAGAGCCAGTGCCGTAAGACAAACACAACATCCATGCCTCACCGGGATTCGAACCCGGGCTCTTTCAGACGAATGATCAGAAGCCATCGCTTAGACCACTGCACCTTGCCGCCCCGGTGGCGCAGTGGTCTAAGCGATAGCCTCTGATCATTCGTCCAAACGGAGTCCGGGTTCGAATCCCGCTGAGGCATGGATGTTGTGTTTGTCTTACGGCACTGGCTCTCTCCCTTCCCTGGAACCAGTGGCCCTAAATTAAGGACGGGCGACTGCTTATAGCCCATTGAGTTGCTCACGGTGGTCGTTAAACCTCCAATCAAAAAAAAAAAAAAAAAAAAGACCACTGCACCACCGGGGGCGGCTAATGTTTTGTATTCATTTAAAATACTTGACGGTACGGAAACATCTTGGCCGCCCCGGTGGCGCAGTGGTCTAAGCAATGGCCTCTGATCATTCGTCCGAACGGGGTCCGGGTTCGAATCCCGGTGAGGCATGGATGTTGTGTTTGTCTTACGGCACTGGCTCTCTCCCTTCCCCGGAACCAGTGACCCTAAATTAGGGACGGGCGACTGCTTATAGCCCATTGAGTTGCTCACGGTGGTCGTTAAACCTCCAAAAAAAAAATAAACGGAAACATCTTGGAACTTTTCGTTGTTGCAAGGTTCATTTACACTAAGGCCTTTTCCGTTTTTGCGTTAGACAGGTTTCCGTTTCAGGTAAGCGCCGTCTCAAACAGCTTTTACTGTATTATCTTTAAGTAAGAAAAAAGTGATTTAATGTTTTTGTGCAGGTTTTCACTGTACCTGTTTTGTTTGTTTCATGGTTTAACGACCACTCTGGACAGCTCTGAGGAGTATATAGAGTCGCCCGTCCCTAATTTAGGGCCATTGATTCCAGGAAAGAAGACAGCGTTGGACCACAGCGCCACTGCGGTGGCGCTGTCTCTGCGTATGAGTTTAGGTTTGACATGCATCTTTGTATCTGTTCATTACATTTTCACCTATCTGTACGAAAGTCATATGTAACTGTGTTCAGATTAGAAAAAAGTTTGACAAAAGCAGTTACCACGATACGTTCCGATGTATTCCGCAGGCCCGAAGATATCTCCTATCGACGTTAGCCCAACAGTCATTTCGAATACGTACATGTAACAAGGCGAAGAGGGGCTGCTGTGATTCTTCATTGTTTGTTCTAACCCAGTCACATACAGGAAATCAGTCATCATCTGAAAAACGCAGAAATATTCTATAAATAGCAAAATCACTAGGAAATACGACAAAAGTGAGAAACGAAATTAAATGACATGTATTTTTGCTATACACCTATTCATAATTACCCGCGAGGAAGTAATCTGCTTCCATGTGTTCCTGCCTTATGTTTCCAATGGTAAAACTTCTTTACATATTTTCTTCGCAATTAAGAGTCCTCCATACCCCGTATTGTTTAAGTTCCGCCGAATGCGAAATTGAAACAAACATAGCATCATGCAGATGGAAAAATCAATATATCATATCACTCGTGTGTTTCCAAATTTTTATATTTCGAGAGAAGATATAAAACTATTTTTCTGCTTTCCAACCTTACAGATATCAAAATTAGAACTTTTTAAAAATAATTGTCAATCTGCCCATTATTTTACACTTTTGGAATAATAATTAAAATATCACTCCGCAAAGTGACGCTAATATAGAAACGCAGAAAGATGGTTCAATCATCATTCTACATGTGAAAAAAAAACCGGATTCCTAAATTGTTTTGTATATATGTAATTTCGTTCTGCAAATGCGTGTTTTGAGCTATTTTTCACGAGGTATGGAGGACCCTTAATGTATTCCCAAGGATGAAAATTTGCACATCGATAAAACTAACTTTAAGTTATAGCATGGGGTACTTGATATTTTCTAAAACATAACCATAACTAAGCAATCCAACATTTTTTTGTCTACTGACGTCATCAATGTACAGATCGCCCCATCTATTGACAGGTCTGAACATTACTCAAAGAAAAATGATTGATTTTTAATATAATTATGGTTATGTTTTAGCAAGTATTAAGTATCCCATGCTATAACTTAAAGTTAGTTTTATCGATGTGCAAATTTTCATCCTTGGTAATACATTAATTGCGAAGAAAATATATAAAGAAATTTTTACCATTGGAAACATAAGGCAGAGATTTTAAGTGGAACCACCTTAAATCCCCAGAAATTGCACTGCCAATTAGACGGTTGCTTAAACATTAAGTAGATTCAGTAACTGCTCTACACAAAAAATTTTCTTTACAAGATGTGATTGAATTCTTTTATAGGAATAGAGTCTGCAGGGGGGTCTGCTAGCCACCGCAACCGCCGCGTTGCTGGGGGCCCCACGGCTGAGAGGTATCTAACCTCAGGGAATATAGATTTTACAAAATTTTTTGCGGAAACTCCATATGAAGATGCTTAAGGAAATGGCCAAGAATATTTTACGGCAGCTTTGAATGAAGTATCAGAAAAAAAAGGAAATTTCGGTGTTTTTTCAATAAATGAGTGAAATGGAAATCATTTTCGCGGTTTTACTTATAAAACTGGATGGCGGATAAGCAGACGAATTGAAGCCCCTTTTCACAGCCAGTATATTAACAACAGAATGTGAAAGAGATATCCAGTACTTTTTTTCTAAAATAAAGTTTACCTGTACTCTCTCACCCCCTCCCCTTACGCAGCTTCTTTGTTTTCACCGGAACGTAATAATAACAATAACAATAATACCGACCAAGCCAATCCACATAAGGAGAGGCATCTTCCAGGGAGATTCACTTAGCCCACTATGGTTCTGTCTAGCACTCAACCCGCTGTCAACCATGTTCAACGAAAGCAAGTATGGGTTTACCATCAAGTGCAACAAAACCAACAAGTATAAACTCTTTCACCTCATGTACATGGGTGACATCAAGCTGTACGCATCGTCGCACAACCAACTCCAGCAACTAATCCGGATCACCGAGGGATTCAGCAATGACATCGGGATGGAATTCGGTCTACAGAAATGCAAGATACAAGGTACGAACCAGGGTTGGGAAAAATCGTAATTGAATTAATCGGTAATGCATTACAGCGTAATGGTAATGGGAACAAGAACTTAGCGTTACCATTACATGGTAATGGTGAACTGGTCATTAGAATTACATGGTAATTGTAATGACATGTAGCAGTTACCCATTATAATCGTAATGGTTAATGATTAACTACACTGACGGAAATAAAAAACCCAACACCACGAAAAAATAGTTGTAGACGAATGAAATGGCGGCAATACATTTGTATTGGTAACATATTTAATCGATTAAGGTTTCAAGATCACAGCTTATTGTAAGCGCGAGAAGAGCCATTTTAAATGTGAAATGCTGGTACATTAATAACCGGTGTAACAGCCAGAATGTTGAATGCAAGCACGCAAACGTTCATGCATTGTGTCGTACAGGTGCTGGATGTCAGTTTGTGGGATGGAGTTCCATGCCTGTTGCACTTGGTCGGTCAATACAGGGACGTTAACGCTGGTTGGGGGTGACGCTGGAGTTGTCGTCCAATGATGTCCCATACGTGCTCAATTGGTGAAAGATCTGGGGATCTAGTAGGCCACGGCAACATGTTGACACTCTGCAGAGCATGTTGGGTTACAACAGAGGTATGCGGGCGAGCGTTATCCTGTTGGAAAACACCCCCTGGAATGCTGTTCATGAATGGCAGCACAACAGGTTGAATCACCAGACCGACGTGCAACTGTGCCATCAGGGTGCGTGGGATAACCACGAGAGAGCTCCTGCTGTCATAGGAAATCGCTCCCCAGATATTAACTCCAATTTTAGGTCCAGTGTGTCTCGGCCGCAGACAGGTTGGTTGCAAGCGCTCACCTGGCCTCCTTCTAACCAACCCACGGCCATCACTGGTACCCAGGCAGAACCGGCTTTCATCGGAAAACACAACAGATCTCCACTCCGTCCTCCAATGAGCTCTAGCTTGACACCACTGACGTTGCAAACGGCAGTGGTTTGGAGTAAGTGGAATGCACGCTACAGGGCGTCTGGCTCGGAGCTGTTCTTTAAGTAACCGATTTGTAACAGGTCGTTGTGTCACTGTGGAGGCAACTGCAGCTCGAATTGCTGCCGCAGACGCGGTACGATGCGCCACGGCCATACGCCGTACACGGCGGTCTTCCCTCTCAGTAGTGCCACGTGGCCGGCCGGAACCCGGTCTTCTCGAAGCAGTACCTTCCCTTGACCACCGCTGCCAACAATCATGCACAGTGGCTACATTCCTGCCAAGTCGTTCTGCAATATTGCGGAAAGAACATCCACCTTCTCGTAGCCCTATTACACGACCTCGTTCAAACTCCGTGAGCTGTTGATAATGGCTACTTCGTCTTCTTAAAGGCATTCTTGACTAACATCAACACCCTATACGTCGAATCTCAACGATAACTAACGCTCACGAACGTTACAGCGCGTATTTACAGCAAACCTGCTTTGCATGTTCCGAGGGGCGCTACTAGCGCCACACGCATGCGCCGAGCGCGAAATTTGCATAGACGTCATCTTACAGATGTACTCTTACCGCCTACCAACTGTCGTTTATCTAACACAACCCCTTCTTGGTGTTGGGAATTTTTTTCCCTCAGTGTATATCTTGGTAATTAACCAATAACTTATGGGTAACAATACGACGTGAATAAACCAGCAACCAGTACACCCTTACACGTTGTGTAGGTTATTTGACAATTGTTCCACCTCTCGGACCTCAAATGCGTGTATGTAGGTATCGGAGATTGTACGTGTATGACATGAGTAGTTGCCCCGTCTTTGCCACGAGTAAAGTGATTTGAACGAAATAATACATATGAAGTAAGTACGAATGGGATGTTTATTTCGGTTAGAGAATAGTACAAAAATGAAAGAAAGATCAATGACGTTGCATGTGATCTTAGTCTTCAACAAAGAACAATTCACTGAAGCACACACACACAAAAATATAGTCAGGAAATAACAAATTGTGCATTAAACGCCAATGGAAACCACTCTGAGACACTACATCACTTGAAATGGAAGGAATGAAAGGTCTGATTGCTACAAAATATGGCAACCAAGTGAACTACGAGTACAACAGAAAGAATCAGCAACTAGATAATCACAAAGTAAAGAAATGACAAATCCTCATTGTAAAGTAGAATATCTAGGTGGCTTGTCGCAAAACAAGGTAGGAGTTTCCTATTCTCTAATCCCTAGTTTAAATTGTGCAATTTCATTACCAAATAATTCCATTGCGTTGGAATGGCGTTATTAAATAATTGAATTATAATTCATTGTAATGCATTATTGATTAATTCCATTATCTTGTGAAAACCATACGTGGGATTACCTTGTAATGTATTGCATTACCTCGTAATGCATTACACGTTAATTGTAATCTGTACTTCCATTACTTTGTAATGCATTCCTGCCCAGCTCTGGTATGAACCAAGGAAAGCATGATGCACGTAGCTACCAATTGAAGACCGGAGAACAGATCGCAGCTATGGAGGAACGAGAAGTCTATAAGTACCTTAGTATACTTAAAGAACAACGCCTAGAACACAAATAAATCAAAAACAATCTAGCCGCCAAATACAACCAAAGGCTGAGGAGACAAATGAAGACCAAGCTCAACGCTCGCAAAATCACTCGGCTATCAACACATACGCAGTTCCAGTCCTCTCGTATTCCTTCTGAATCATCAAGTGGACCACAACAGAGGTTGAGGAAATAATGCGCAATACCAGACAACCTTCACTAAACATCGCCAGCGCCACCCGAAGTCAGCAATAGAAATGCTGACCATTGGACGGGCAGAAGGAGGACGGGGAATGATTGATTCCTGGAACACCGAGACAAAGAAATCAGCAGCCTCAGAAGATACTTCCATCAGAGCAAGGCACACTTTCACCAAGCGATAATTATAATAACAACAAATATGAGTACCTTATATCAAACCGAGACCTGGGCTATCTCACCCGTACCCTCCACAGCCCCCCCCCTTCCCTTTTTAAACTGAGAAGTTTATTTTTCAATTACTAAGTAATAGAAGCAATTTTTCTAAATTTTAGGTACATGCTATTGCCAACATAACACCAAATAATTATTAGGATTAGGATTTTAACACTTTATCTTTTGAATACTTCATTTGTACATGAACACCGTTCTTCTTTCCTTTTGTGTGAACTTCAGCGTTGCGTTTTCATAAAACGTTTCTTCCGAGTACTTTTTCATATTTTCATATTTAAAAAGAATGTTTTTCTCTATTGACAAAAAAGACAAGTTTCTCAAGTGTACATGTCCTTGTGTGCTCCAAGATATCTCTTAATTCTTTTTAATGCAGAAAATCTTCTTTCGGCAGTTGCACTTGTTGATGGAAACTTTAATACACTGGCGTGCAAAAATTAAGGACCAGACGGTTTTTCGAATGAAACGTCGTGCAGAAGTGCTCCACATCGACTCAAATCATACCATAAGATCCCCAAGATGTAAGAATATGGGACAAGTGAGCAAAACCGTCCAAACAAGGAATCCAAAGGATACAAAGGCACTTTATTGAAAAGGTAGCTTCGATCACAACTGGACAGAAGATAGAAACGTTCATGTGACAGGCGGCTGCCAAGAAAAATCCAGTCTTTAGTAGGGGATATGATCACCCCTGACTGCGTTGCAGGATTTACAACGTCTGTCCATGCTGAGGACGGTGTTGTCAAGGAACTGTTGAGGCATCTGGCCCATTCCTCTTGTAGCGCCAATCGCAGCTGCGAATCGTTGCTGGCGGCTGGTGGCGTGCTGCCAAGCGTCTCCCGAGAAGGTCCCACACGTGTTCGATTGGATTTAGGTCCGAGGACCTTACGGGCCAATCCAGGCGTTGAATATCTTCCCTCTCCAACAACTCTGCGAATGCCACTGTACGATGAAGTGTAGCGTTGTCGTCCATGAAGAGGAACTCAGGACCCACAGCACCTCTAAACAGACACACGTGAGGCAAGAGAACCTCGGTACAATAGCGGACACCAGTGACTGAACCTCCTTGGAAGATGTGGAGGTCAGTACGGCTACCAAGCATGATACCTCCCAAACGAGAACTCTGCCACCTCCAAACCGGTCCTTTTCGATGATGTTGGAGGTGTGATTACGTGCTCCCTGCTCTCTCCAAATGTGTATACGTTCAGAATCGCTCGTCAGACTAAATCGGCTCTCATCCGTAAAGAGAACTCGACCCCATTGTTGATGTGTCCAGTTCTTGTGTTCCTGGCACCAAAGAAACCGCCGTCTCCGATGAACAGGCGTTAATGGCACACACCGTACTGGTCATCGTGCAAATAGACCACCTTTGTGCAGCCTACTGGCCACGGTAAAACGCGATAACGGACGTCCAGTTGTCTGTTACATGTGACTTGCGATTTCTCCCGCCGTCTACATTCTGTCTCTTCTCGCCTGTAGGACAATATAACGGTCGTCCGCCGCAGTGGTTGCTCGTGAACGACCACTGCTAAACTCTCGGACAGCTGTTCCTGTCGTTTGAAATGCTCTCTAAGCTCGTGAAACGATGCTGTGAGCGATCCCGAACTCCTCGGCCACACTAGTCACACTTCGACCTTCTTCCAACTTCCCAATGACGCGACCTCCGGTAAAGTCATCCAGATGTCGTCTGCTGGATTGCCTGTTGGCCATATCACACGGTGGCAGCAACTCGACGTCGTTCAAACCGATTTACACCGTGCAATAGCTTTCACCAAATTGCTGAGCGTACACCGCCCGTGTGCTTTATACCCTTCCGACACTCCCCCTCCCCTTACGTCATGCTGCATACATGCGCATGCCCTACCGTACCGTACCCTAGTCTATCTCCTGAGTGGTCTTTCGGTCCGTTCTGCCTGCTCGTTCCGCTGTTATATTAATTTCTCCTCTTCGTCCTTAATTTTTGCACACCAGTGTATTAGGTCTGCTAATTTGTACACCTCACTAACCACAATATCCAATTTATTCAATTTCATGTAACAAGTAATGTCTCTTACTGATTTATTTTATTATTCATCAAGGGAATAAACACCTTCAGTTCATTTTTTTTTGTCGAGCTGTATCAAAATTTGAAGCTTAGAGTTCTAACAATAGATGCTCAGGAAAGCTTTCACAAAATTTATCAAAACTTTGGAATCCAACAAAGACACAAATTTAAGATATGATGTCAGTGATTTTTATTCGTTGACACTTCACACAACTGAAACAACTCTCGCGTAACACGTGCTGTTACGGGCGGGAGCATGGGAGTGACTAATGTAGTCCTAAGTCTAAGTCTTCTCTTTTCTGAGTGAACCGTTGCCCAAAGCAATGCCCATTCACCCTTCACCCGCTCCTTCATGTTGTCATGGAAACTCTAGGTGGCGATCGTATCAAAAGTCTTCGAATCTCACAACGAAGACTGGTAGATATGGTTGCGTTACCATGACACCATCTTTTTTGCTAGGAGCCCATTGGTCTTCTTTCGCCAGACTGATTTTCTTAGACAAAAGAAGCGAATCCGCACATGTCTTTTTTCGCACGGAAAGCATCGACATATCTTAATACCGTTGATAATAGACTTTTATTTGTGTATATCTAATTGACTTTTATTTGTGCATTCTCTGGGCTTCGCAGCTAGTCTAGAATACACGCCACTGCCATCAATGCATTTTACGTTGTTACTGCCATTTTCACATGTCTGTGCCTTGCTTTTAGTGTCAGTTGTTAGATGTCTACTTTTCAGGAACCAGGAATTTACGTAAAGCAAAGGTGAACTTACAGTTTTCAGGTATATTGATGCCCTTGTCAGTGTTATAATGAAATTCATTTGCGAGAAACCACGTTCATATTTGCTGGTAGAAATTTATATGCTGTTTAATACACTGGTGTGCAAAAATTAAGGACGAAGAGGAGAAATTAGCATAACAGCGGAACGAGCAGGCAGAACGGACCGAAATACCACTCAGGAGATAGACTAGGGTACGGTACGGTAGGGCATGCGCATGTATGCAGCATGACGTAGGGGAGGGGGTGTCAGAAGGGTATAAAGCACACGGGCGGTGTACGCTCAGCAATTTGGTGAAAGCTATTGCACGGTGTACATCGGTTTGAACGACGTCGAGTTGCTGCCACCGTGTAATATGGCCAACAGGCAATCCAGTAGAGGACATCTGGATGACTTTACCCCAGGTCGCGTCATTGGGAAGTTGGAGGAAAGTCCAAGTCTGACTCGTGTGGCCGAGGAGTTCGGGATCGCTCACAGCATCGTTTCACGAGCTTGGAGAGCATTTCAAAGGACAGGAACAGCTGTCCGAGAGTTTAGCAGTTGTCGTCCACGAGCAACCATGGCGGCGGACGACCGTTATATTGTCCTACAGGCGAGAAGAGACAGAATGTAGACAGCGGGAGAAATCGCAAGGAACATGCAACAGACAACTGGACTTCCGTTATCGCGTTTTACCGTGGCCAGGAGGCTGCACAAAGGTGGTCTATTTGCACGACGACAAGTACGGTGTGTGCCATTAACGCCTGCTCATCGGAGACGGCGGTTTCTGTGGTGCCAGGAACACAAGAACTGGACACATCAGCAATGGGGTCGAGTTCTCTTTACGGATGAGAGCCGATTTAGTCTGACGAGCGATTCTGAACGTATACACATTTGGAGAGAGCAGGGAGCACGTAATCACACCTCCAACATCATCGAAAGGGACCGGTTTGGAGGTGGCGGAGTTCTCGTTTGGGGCGGTATCATGCTTGGTAGCCGTACTGACCTCCATATCTTCTAAGGAGGTTCAGTCACTGGTGTCCACTATTGTACCGAGGTTCTCCTGCCTCACGTGCGTCTGTTTAGAGGTGCTGTGGGTCCTGAGTTCCTCTTCATGAACGACAACGCTACACCTCATCGTACAGTGGCTGTCGCAGAGCTGTTGGAGAGTGAAGATATTTCAACGCATGGATTATCCCGCAAGGTCCCCGGACCTAAATCCAATCGAACACGTGTAGGACCTTCTCGGGAGACGCTTGGCAGCACGTCACCAGCCGCCAGCAACGATTCCGCAGCTGCGATTGGCGCTACAAGAGGAATGGGTCGCGATGCCTCAACAGCTCCTTGACAACCTCGTCCTCAGCATGGACAGACGTTGTAAATCCTGCAACACAGTCAAGGGTGATCATATCCCCTACTAAATACTGGATTTTTCTTGGAAGCCGCCTGTCACATTTACGTTTCTGTCTTCTGTCCAGTTGTGCTCGAAGCTACCTTTTCAATAAAGTGCCTTTGTATCCTTTGGATTCCTTGTTTGGACGGTTTTGCTGACTTGTCCTTGGGGATCTTATGGTATGATTTGATTCGATGTGGAGCACTTCTGCACGACGTTACATTCGAAAAACCGTCTTGTCCTTAATTTTTGCACGCCAGTGTAATTGTAACAGCAAGAGAGATATGGGAAAATGCCACAAAAGTCCTGACAAGGCCCTGATCTCCCTATACAAATGTAGGCAAGTCAGAGTTACACTTGAAAGCATGGCGGACAACATTCAAAGAATAGTAGGAATTAGCGTAAGTAAAGTTGTTCCCGCTCTCCCTTTTCTCCACCCTCCTCCCAACTTTCCCCACTTCCCACTACTTCGCATTTTATGTACCCACCTACACGGGCCTTAATTCGAAAGCTTGCACAGGCCTTAATTTGGAAAGCCCGGCCCGGCCCGGGCCGGTATATTTCTCCTGTTTCCAAGGTCCGGGCCGGCTGATAAAATTTCAACAATTACTAAAACACGAATTTGACACCTGCTGCACTCGGTCATTCGACTCCTGAAAAGTTTTCGTTTTCTTAATTGCTACACGTATATTACAGTAAACGTTAATTCAGAATATTTCCGTGACTTTGTATAAGTCACGTGACGTCTGAGGAGGGGGGGGCTTGTATACTCAAAAATATTGCATGTAAACGACAATTTCCATGCCTTTCAAATTTTCTGGGTTTTCAAATGATCATTGCCTACCGCCGGACCCGGAATATCCTTGGGGACAAGGAGGGGGGGCTTAATTCGAAAAGTACGAAATATCCAGAATTATGAGTCCGATCGTTCTACTGGGAGAACATTTTATAGCTTTATAAACTGCACGTATCTCTGCTGGCATATCATACCCTTGGAACATAATATGTCTCTTGTGTGTGTGTGTGTGTGTGTGTGTGTGGGGGTTTAATCCCAGAAATATATAATTATTTCTAGTTCCATATGGAGCATATATTTAGTGTTCATAAACTGCAACTCAACGAATTCTCGGTAGCCATCTGCTACATCTGGAACTGGAACCTTGGGAGGGGGCTTAATCCTAAACTAATCCTAAAATATCGCTACACCTCCAGAAATTCTCTGCTGACTTCAGCTTGATTCGACTAGATATTCATTATATTTTTAGGATTAAGCCCCACTCCAAGCTACCAGTTGTAGCAAACGGCTGCCGAAAATTTGTTGAGTTCTACCTATAGCAGGAAAAAGTTTTTTTGGGAAGCCTGAACCCCAAACACATACAGGGTACCAGCAATAGCCGATGCCGGAAGAAAATTTCTTTAGTTGCACGTAGTTTATAAATCCATAAAATCTGCACCCGATCAGACATTTTTCTATTAAGCACCCCCCCCCTGCTAGGCCATGAGTACCAGCGGAAGGCGATGGTCATACAGCATTTCATGAGTTGGATTTTAAAAACCGTGAAAATATGGTCCCTAGATCACACAGAATTGTAGTTATTTAATCGTATATTTACAGTGGTATGGAATTAAACCCTTCCCCGCTTTTCTCGCATGTCATATGACCTCAAAATTTTTTAAAAATATTTCCAAATATTGCTTTCCCCCTTTACATTGTCTACAAGCACATACATATTCCCCGGAAGCGATTTTTTCGCAAAAATCTTTCGCTTTCTTAAACTCCATAATAAGTATGGAAAAGTATTTATCAACAGCACTACACTGAGCATATGCTAAGGGAAAACAACGACAGACTGCCCAGCTAACCAGTGTCACAGAAGTTTTGAAAACGGCTGGGCTGGGATACCTAAGGGTTCATTTGCCATCTGCTGACTCCCTGAGAGTACAAAAGGGAAAAATAAGGCACAGATTTATACACAGAAGTAAATTTCTCGCAGCCCTTTTTCCCCGTGCGATTTAAGACAACTTAAAAGCTTTTCACACATCTAGAGCAAAATGCCGCCGACCAGAACAATAAAAAAAAAATCGTCTGCGAGTGGGTGGCTCGGTTTATAAATGCTGCAGTTAATAGTCGGCCTTGAAGCATGAGAGGAGGGTGAAAGTTAGAGAGAGAGAAGGGACCACATTCACATTGAAAAACTAAGGGAGCTGACCCACCCCAATTGTTTTGTAAGAGGGAAGGATGTGGTAAAACTTCTATTTTTTCCAACAGCGGAAATTATTCAGTCTTGTCTGGCTGTTGTATGTTGTGAGATTTCCAAGCGAGAAAGGCACCGTACAGCGATTGTTTTGCTCATAAAAAAAAAAAAAAAAACCTTGCTCGGCCCGTGTCTGTTTTACATTAGTTATTGAAGGCCCGGGCCCGGCCTGTTTTCTCAACTTAGAAATGAGCAAAGGCCCGACCCGGCGAGGGCCCGTCCAGACCTCCATTCCCACCCACCATACAGCCCTTAGCTCAGTCCACCCGACTTTGATCTTTTCCCAAAGTCAAAAAATCGGCTCCGTGGCATCCGCTATGCGACAGCTGAACAAAGATGGCGTACTACGGGGCATCATATAAGTTTTTCAGTAAAGATTCCGTGCAGTTATGATTTCGAAACTTCAGGGAAATGTTCTGAAAGATCAGAAAGTTCGAAGCGTCAAGTCTTCCAAATGTTTTTATTCACTCTCTCCACCAAATCTTCTGGGACCAGAGAAGGCCTACCACTGCGCACTTCATCACGAACGCTCTGTCGTCCTTCATTAAACATTCGAACCCTTTTCCGCACCATTCCACCACTCATTCCATTTGGTCAGTAAATTTCGCAAATTTGTCGATGAATCTCGCTCGGTCTGACATTTCTCGCATTCAGAAACCTTTTCACAGACCGGACTTCGCAGTCGGCGGGCCGTTCTATTAACTTAAACATTATTAACGCGCCACACAAAATGGCGTTAGAGCGTATCTAATGCATGAGGCAACACAATTGCGCATGCGCGACTCTGAAGCGAATACTTGTGCTGGAGTGATGCCCGAATGGTACTTAATTTCAGGATGGCCTTAGTATTATTGTGGTGGTATGTTTCGTTTATGCCGAACTGCTTCCGGAAAAGAGGGAACTTAAACATTAGCAATGCACAGCACAAGCCTTTAACATAAGCACAACCTCACAAAATGGAGTCAAGTGGTGGCTAATGGATGAGGCAACACAACATGCTCGACTCTGAAGCGAATACGTGCGCGAACGATACATATATTAACGGCGGCAGCCGAAATTCATCGGCAGCTCGTCGAAGTTTATGGCGACAACGTGATGTCTCTACAAGACGTGGCGAAATGGTGTAGTTCGTTTCAATCCGGCAGGGACGATGTGGGGAAACGACAGCGCACAAAGAGTGGATGTCTAATTTCGTCGATGACAGAGATGAACATTGTACGTGTGGACAAACTGATTCAAGACGGCCGAAGGGTAACTTTGCGACATATTGCGTCCGAGCCGGGATCGAGTTATGGCGTTGTTCAGCATCTTGTGGTGGATGTTTTGCCGTACTCCAAGGTCCATCAAACAGAAGTCATTGCTCTTTCCACATTTATAAGTGAGTCACGGAAAAATTCTCATCACCCGCCACCGGGAATCGAACCCAGGTCTTCCAGTTACGCGCCGCACGTGCTACCACTGCACCACAGCGGCCTCGAATTCTCCAAACTCACATACGACTAATTGCCAAACCACTTGGCACGTTGATACCAGGGTCTTCCAGTTACGCGCCGGACATGTGGTAGCATGTACGGAGCGTAACTGGAAGACCCTGGGTTCGATTCCCGGTGGCGCCCGATGAGAATTTTTCCGTAACTCACTTATAAACGTCGAAAGAGCGATGACTTCTGTTTGATGTTCCTAGTTAACGTCAATTGTGCGTATTAACGTACTCCAAGGTTTATGCCAGATGGATGCCACCTTCATTATCCGTCGATCACAAAGCAGCACGAATGGTGGCATATTTGACGTTCCTGCAGAGTTACGCTGAAGACGGACAGAGCTTTCCTGACTGTATTGTGACTGGGGACAAGACGTGGCTCCTCCACTTGGCTCCCACCAGCAAGCGAGCTTTCATGCAATGGGAATACGCTGCTTCCCCCTCCCCCGGAAGTTTAAAGTCACACCTTCTGCTGAACAAATCATGGCATCAGTTTTCTGGGATTCCTCGGGTGTGCTTTTGGAGGACTTCCTAGACCTATATGTATTCAGGTATTCAGAGCACTACGTAACGCTACGGAAAGATTCAGGGCAAGATTTTTGAGCGTAACTCTCTTTACGAGACTCGAGACAATTAGTTGTTCAGGCATAGGTACGAGATGACACATCCCATTCCCGTGATTTTTTGCATGCGATTGGACATCGTCCATGGTTAGGTTTTGAGACCTTCCGATTCCCGAAATTCCGTGTCATTGAGGAATAATCGTCCAAAAACTTGCATTTTTAGGGGTTTTTCCGGGTTTTGAGAAGGGGTCGTTTGTTACCTATCTCCTCCAAAGATATTCAGCCGATCGCGGTGACACTTGCCTCAGAGAAAGGGAATGACATGATGAGTTACATGGGGTTGGTATCATGGGGATTTATCGTGTCGTATAAAAATAATGACCTTTTAAAAAACTGACCAATTTTAATAGTAATTAAAAAATCCCATCTCTATACGAAACTCGGGACAATTAATTGTTTGGGAATAGCTACGACATGGCACATCCGATCACTGTGATTTTTGGTATGCGATTGGACATCGTCAATGGTCAGATTTTGACGCTCCCGAAATTCCGTGTCATTGAGGAATTTCAATTAAAACTAGATGGCCTTTTACTTGAACCGTTTCACGAAAGTCGGCTCACTAACAGTAATAAAAAAAAATCGTTTGAATTGAAAAACGAAGAAATGGAAAGGCTGCGTCTGTTAGCACAACGCTTGCTTAATCTATAATAATAAAAGGAAGTTTTTTTTTTTTGTGTGTGTGTGTGTGTGTCTGTCTTTCGCAATACAAAATGAAAAACGTGGTTCCCCCATCCGAGTCTGTCTTTCCGCTATGCAACCTGAACACAACCAACGTGAAGGCGTGAAGGAAAGTAGTTCAGGATAACTTTTAGGTATTTCTTTTTCAGAACGTTTCGTACTTTTGTTCTGGAAGTCATAAATTTTACGCGTTAGTTTTTTAGAATTTGTTATAATGAGCTTAGATTTTGCGATAGCTTCGCTCAAAATTTGCCAACTGTACCCGAGTTCTCTGTTACTGTTGGCGGCTTGTCCAAGTCATATTTAAGTAATGCTAGGGTTTTGGTGAAACATCGCCATTTAACTAATATATTTAAAAACCAAACACACCAAAAGAACTTTGCAGCTTGCTATGAGATGTGTCCACTCATGGAGGCAAGGGTAGTCGTTGTTGTCTATCCCATAAGAGTACAGCAGCATTCTTATAAACTTAAACCTGAAATATCTTGAAAATACACCATTAATGCACGTTTATAAGAAAAAAGAAAATGCGTGGAAACATATACTCACCTCTATTACGGGAGGTGCGATTGCCAAGTATTCAGGAATTTCAAGTCCACGGAGATAATGATACTTGGCTGCTTTCACTACACTGTCAATGTTATCTGTGCCCCTGAGATACGGTTCAAGGAGATACCGAATAATTTTGTCAAGATTTTCTAATTTCTTCGCTTCAGCAAATTTGGCTACGAAATTAAGAAAATGAAAAAAAAAAAAAAAAAAAGAGTTATCTCTTGATGGGAAAAGACCGCTATTCAAAAACAAAACACTTACATAAGTATTGTCACTAGTAGAAGGTTATAAAGCAGAATAAATTTATTAACATAATTATTTTGAAGAGAAGCAGCAATAATTGTATTAAACCAGGGGTGAAGCATGTGAGTACCGGGTGAAATATTAATGCGATGAAAATTGCTTACGAAGTCGTTTTTCCGTACTGGCCGTCGAAGATTATCGTGCGCCAGTCTGCCTTGTGTATGTGCAGATAATAAACCCGTTAGCAAGATCAGCCATGTGTGGTACCACTTCCGATAGTGGTTACAAAATACACGCAGTCGACAGACATGCGCTCAGATTGTCTAACCCACAGAGCATATGCTACCGAACTATCGCTTGTTACCATTTCTCGACTTGGTTACACAGCGTCTTTTAGGTTGTGAATCACCCCTCCCCCTTGTTTTCAGTGCTTTTCTGGCGTTTGTTTTACGAACTACCTACTACATATGGACAATTGTTTTATTATAATTTAGCAGGTTATTTTTATTAATTTCTGTCGTCAAGGCGTGTTTGGCACAAATGTATGTCGTACCCTCCGAATATTACTGTCGTTAGTTAAAGTGCTTGTGCGGTTGTCTTTCGTACTTTTCTAGGAAAAACATAGTTTTAAAAACAGAAATATGGAGATTTGTGCTTAAAGATGCCGAAAGCCGCCCCGGTGGCGCAGTGGTCTAAGCGATGGCCTCTGATCATTCGTCGGAACGGGGCCCGGGTTCGAATCCCGGTGAGGCATGGATGTTGTGTTTGTCTTACGGCACTGGCTCTCTCCCTTTCCTGGAACCAGTGACCCTAAATTAGGGACGGGCGACTGCTTATAGCCCATTGAGTTGCTCACGGTGGTCGTTAAACCTCCAATCAAAAAAAAAAAAAAAAAAAAAAAAAAGATGCCGAAGGAAAAAACGTGCGAGAGCAGTTACATACAGTAAAAACATTCTGCAGGCGAAATAAAATCACAATTTTTTAGGCAAGAAAGATGACATCGAATTTTCAGTTGTAATGAGCACGTCTTTTGAACTCTTTTCGACGCGAATAAAATTTTTGAAAGTTATTCAAAGCAATGGAACCGGTTAGAGAGAAAAAAAATCAACCGGATTTCTACAATCGATAAAACATCCAGAAATAGAAACAGCTGCTTACTTCCACCAGCGGCTAAAAAGTATGTTATGTGACGTACCTGCCAGCAGCACGAACACGACATAAAGGTAGATAGCAGTCAGAACGAACGTCCGCGTAGCTCAATTAGTAGAGTGACTTATTCCGGAGTGAGGGGACCCGAATTCGAGCGCCGGCGTGGACTAAAAATGACGGAGAAATTTACTTCGTTATAATGGTGCCCGAACTTTCCGGATGACCCGGCCGTTCAAAATCTCGCAGTGGTGTGATGTTCTTTCCACACCGCGAGATAGGAAAAATAAGAGAGTCCCTTCTTCAACGCTTCGAAAAATAAATGTGTGTGCCGTTGCATTCCGCACACCAGATTGACTGGGAGTTCTCAAGTGCACGTTCTACAGCGGATGGCTGCCTGCAACGATTCATGGTCACGGCTTACCCGTGGACCATGCCCCCGGCCCTCTTTCGGGGGAGGGGGAGGATGTGACGTACCTGCCAGCAGGACGCACACGACATAAAGGCAAATAGCAGTCAGAACGAACGTCCGCGTAGCTCAATTGGTAGAGTGACTTATTCCGGAGTGAGGGGGACCCGGATTCGAGCGTGGACTAAAAATGACGGAGAAATTTACTTCGTTATAGTTACGAAAATTAACAAATGGTGCGCAAAACAATTATCATAGTAGAAGGGACGTATCAGAGACAAAGCGATTTTCAAATCCAACAGTTAAAAGAAGAAATATAGAAGGAAACATGATATAACTCTACTCCGAGAATTTTGCATAATGGAAAGTTAAAAATACGCGACAAATATTCTTTATGGCAAAAGCTATGCTAAGAAAAACGAACTTTTGAATTACGCCTCCCGGCAGCAGAGATAGCGACAGAATGTTTTGACCTTTACGCTTCCTAGCGGAAAGCTGTGCATTGCAACGGCCGTTCCATAAAAACGGAGAATAAAATCACACAAAATGAAGAAATATAGGTACAGCAAAATATAAAGAAATATAGGTACAGCAAAATATAAAGAAATATAGGTACAGCAAAATATATGTTATTCTTTCTCAAAGTATCTTCCCTCGGATGATATGCAACGGTCCCATTGTTCAGCCCACTTTTTAAAGCATGTGGAGAAGGCATTTTGTGGAAGCTGCTTTAGCGACCCCTTGAATAACGTCATCATCTGTGTTGAATGTTGCACCATGGAATTTCTCCTTCATTGTTGGAAACAACCTGAAATCGCACGGGGAGAGGTCGGCACTATAGACAGGGTCTGGCATGATTTCAATACTGCATTTCATAAGAAACTGTTGAAAACAAGCAGTCACGTGTGGGTGGGCGTAATCATGGTGTAGGGTTCACTTGCCCACCAGTTCCGGTCGCTTCATCGATATGTGTCGTCGCAGACGCTTCAAGACTGAAATCTAATACTCAGTATTGACAGTAATTTGTGGAGGAACGGCATGCTGGTAAACTACACCTTTATGATCAAATAAAATTATCATCATCATCATCTTCCCAGCTGATTTAGTTTGACGGAATTTTTTCGGAGGAGGCGAGCCTGTGTGTTTCCACACACCCGTTTCGCGCTTCGTGAGGGGGTCAAAATAGTGGACCCATGTTTCATCGGCAGTTATTACTGTGTTTAGAAAGCTTGGATCCTTTGCAATCATATTTCCACTCATGACCCACCTGAACTCTGTCTGGCTAACAATTGTTCTCTCGTCAGATGATGAGGTACCCATCTGGAACACACACGATGCAGCAGTGATTTGTCGCGTAGAATGCGGAATGCCGACGTTTTTGAAATATTAGTTGACGCCGATAAGTCTTCATACGTCATTCGTCAATCTTCTTGCAAGATTGCCCAAACAATGTTAACAATACGCTCCGTAAGAACACTTTCAGGTCGACTACGCCTGGAAGCGAGTTCTGCCGACAAACGCCCTTTATTGAAATCATGGTGTCATCTAAAAATCGTTGACTCACCCAAACATTCATCTTTGTAAGCTTTTTTCATTAAATCAACTGTTTCTGGAGCCGTTTTACCCAAACGATAGCAAAATTTTATCGCACAACGCATTTCACTTCTTAACTCTGAATCACTTACCTTCATAGCTGTATGGCGAAATGCAGACGTAACTGCGCAATAACAAAACCAGAATCGTCTGCCACGGCTAATAACTGTTGCCATAGATACTTCCATAAATCAGTTAGTCGTCTGCGTGGTTATTTTTCCCATTCGCACTGTTGCCAACTAAAAAAAAATTATTCTCAGTTTTTATGGAAGGGCCTTTGTATTAAACTGTTGCCAAAACAAAAACAAAAACAAAAACGTGTGAGTTACTTTTCGACCAACCCTCGTAATTACCCTCCAGTATTATGATCATTGCTTTGTTATTACAGGAATTATCGTCGGTTAATAGCGCTCACTTGCTTTCCAAATGACCAATGTATCCCGCTACAGATATTACGATGACCTCATCTGGATCTGAGCGGGGGAACAAACCGCTGGATTACAGGCTCGGCCCTGCTACCTGGGACTCACCATAGCCAACTACACTAAAGAAGAATTGAATTAGAGATACCTGTCTAGTAACGTGTAGCACCACCTTTCGCCCTGAAGACGGTGGCGATTCGTCTCGGCATGGACTCGACAAGACACCGGAAGCGTTGGATCCACGACCCCTGAACAAACTCCCACAGTTCACGAAGATTTGACGGAGGGGGTCAAAGGCTCAAACATCTCTCTCGATGGTATCCCAGATGTGCTCGATGGGATTGAGGTCAGGTGACCTAGCTGGCTAAGGAAGCGAGGTCACGTCGGTGG
Source organism: Macrothele yani (assembly GCA_039090855.1). Taxonomy (NCBI): domain Eukaryota; kingdom Metazoa; phylum Arthropoda; class Arachnida; order Araneae; family Macrothelidae; genus Macrothele; species Macrothele yani. The sequence goes on from CM077021.1 coordinate 33,729,610, forward strand.
AGTGTTCATCTAACCATTCGGATACAATTACGGGAGCGATGGCCCGGTGCATTATCTTGTGCAGGATGAGGTCTCCAGTGGGATGTTGAAGACGCACAAACGGGAGCAAATGGTCGTCCAGGATATCCCGGTAACGTTGACCTGTGAGGGACGATGCTACACGTACCAGGGGTCCCATTTCAGTCCACATAAACAGTCCCCAGACGAGAATGCCACCTCCACCAGCTTGAAGAGTACCCTGCTGGCAAGAAGGATCCATCGCTTCATGTGGTTTGCGCCGCACTCGTATCCTGCCATCCACATGTACTAACGAGGATCTCGACTCAACAGTCCAGGCAACATTTTCTCACATGTCTAGGGTCCAGTGGCGATGTTCCCGCTCCCATGTTAATCTTTGAACCCTGTGATGTGCGGTCAGCAGCGGTACCCTCGTGGGGCGATGGCTTCTGTACCCCATAGCGAGGAGATGGTTCTGGATGGTGTGGCTGCTTGCACGTTTTTGTGCACCAGCGTTAAATTGCCGAGTGATTTCTTGCACTGTGGCCCGTCTATCCGCTGTTACATTGCGAGCTAGCCGACGATGACCCCGCTCATCCACACGCTGTTGTCCACGGCATTTGGCCCTTGCAGGGATGGTTTTAGCTGATTCGATGTACTCACGGTGCACCCGTGACACAGTGGCTCGTGAAAATCCCAGTGCCTGCGTGACTTCCGAGATGGAGCGACCCATTCATCGGGCCCCGACAATTTGCCCACGATCAAATGCGCTTAGATCCTTCGTTTTACCCATACTGCGTCCGAATCTTACTGATTCCCGTCGCATCAATCCTTATATTGTGGGATCGCTGCATACGTCATGTCGTTTCCGTTTACAGGGCCGGCCACAGCGCAACATTTTCATAACGCCAGCTGTCTCTAATTCAATTGCTCTTCAATGTACAATAATTAATACTGGATGCTATTTATAGGCATTTTAATTTTACAGTGATGCTACACATACCGGCCACTGAATTAAAAACTTTTATTCAATCCCAGGTTGGACCTCCTTTCCCCAGAATCACAACACGTATGCGATTTGACATGGATTCCACAAGGTGTTGGAGTGCACCTACGTTTACAGCATACCAGGTGTTCACCAGACAGTCCTTTAACTGGCACAGATTTGACGGAATAGGACTTTGCTCCCGGATCTCTTTTTCTGACATGTCCAATACATTCCCAATGGGGTTCAGATCCGGACTTTGTGGTTGCCTCAGAAAATGGTACAAGTCGCTGTCGTGCTCGCTGAACCACTGCCAAACACATCTTGAACACACAGTAGCACTTGTCGTTCATGAAATAGCCGCCACCTGCTGGATAAAATGTGAACATTGCAGGATGGACTTGATCAGCAACAATGTTCAGATAACCCTTGAAGGATACCCAACCTTCTAGCAATATAAGGGGACCCGTTCTGTACCAACAGCATGGGACCCACATCATGACACCACCTCCAGAACCTTGAGTTGTATTTACAAAGCATGCTGGGTCCATTGCTTTCATAGGGCTCCCGCCAAACAATCTGCCTACTGTCGGTGCAGAACAAGGTGTACCGCACTTCGTCGGGCGACATAAATTTTTTCCATTGTCCAGTCACGGTGTTCCTGACACCACTGTAGACGAACTTTTCGATTCTTCGCACAAATCAGTGGTTTTCGTATAGGACTCGTCTGTCCACATGACTTTTTTTAGTGTCCAGACGCGGTGTTCCTGACACCACTGTAGAAAACTTTCCGTTTCTTCGCAGAAATCAGTGGTTTCCGTATAGGACTCGTCAGACCACATGACCTCTTTCCAGTGTCCACTCACGGTGTTCCTGACACCACTGTAGACGAGCTTTCCGGTTCTTCGCAGAAATCAGTGGTTTCCGTATAGGACTCGTTGGACCACATGTCTTTTTTCCAGTGTCCAGTCACTGTGTTCCTGACACCACTGTTGACGAGCTTTCCGGTTCTTCGTAGAAATCAGTGGTTTCCGTATAGGACTCGTTGGACCACATGTCTTTTTTCCAGTGTCCAGTCACAGTGTTCCTGACACCACTGTAGACGAGCTTTCCGGTTCTTCGCAGAAATCAGTGGTTTCCGTATAGGACTCGTTGGACCACATGTCTTTTTTCCAGGGTCCAGTCACTGTGTTCCTGACACCACTGTAGACGAACTTTCCGGTTCTTCGCAGAAATCAGTGGTTTACATATAGGACTCGTTGGACCACATGTCTTTTTTCCAGTGTCCACTCACGGTATTCCTGACACCACTGTAGACAAAATTTCTCGTTCATCGAAGAAATAGGGGCTTCCGTATAAGACTTGTTCAACCACATCCAGTGGTCACTGTGTTCCTGACACCACTGTAGACGACCTTACCGGTTCTTCGCAGAAATCAGTGGTTTCTGTATAGACATGTGACTGCCAACACCGATTCCCTACTCATAGTTCGCTGAGATATGGGTCGGGAACAAGCTTCATTGAATACTTCGGTCAATTGCTGCACACAAGAAGTCCCGTTTCTCCGTACAAGTCTTCTCAGACGACAGCGATCTCGTTCCTGGCAGATAATTTTTTCGCTGATTAAAAACCCGAGATATCTTGTGACGTATAATCTAAGTTTCACTTTTAGTTACTTTTTCTATGTAAATTTGAGTTCATTCCCTTTAACGTTTTTCGAACTTAACGCTATATCTTCTCTCTTGCAAGAGCATGGTTGGCAACACCTTGAGGTCGGAACGTATGACGTGTGTATGGTCCGATGAGAACTGGAAGAGATATAATGTTAGAGCAGCAGCAGTAAGTGGAGATGGTAGTATGTTGACTATAACGTAATGTCTTTTTCGTGAGAGATATTGTCGTTACGCTAAGTGTAAAACCATTAGATAAGAATACGACGCAATAGTTCCTAATTACACTTTTACGGCCAGACGAAACATAGACAGAAGTCAACTTACGGTAATTCTTTCTTTATTTCAACACTATTTTAATAGAACATCACAACATGGCTCTAGAGTTGTTGATTTCACATTTAACTTAACAATCGAACGTCTATACACATACACCCACACCAGAAACTGTTACCTCGTCCTTTTATCTATCGTTCTTATCTCATACATTCATACGTCACGTTCACTCTGACCTCAAATGTGTTGCCAACAGTATTCTCGTAAGAGAGAAGATGTCACGTTAAGTTTGCAAGTATAACGGAGAACCAACTCAAATTTACTAGGAGAAGGAACTAAAAATGAGTTATATTAGAATATACGTCACATGACGTAATAGTAGTTGCAGAAGTTGAGGCATTCGAAGTTGTGATTTCGCCGCCCCGGTGGCGCAGTAGTCTAAACCCGGGCTTGTGACCATTCGTCCATGAACGATCAGGGTTCGAATCCCGGTGAGGTATGGATGTTTTGTTTGTCTTACGGCGCTGGCTCTCCCTTCGATGGAACAGTGACCGTACATTAGGGATAGGCGACTGCTTATAGCCCAATGAGCTGCTCGCGGTTGTCGTTAAACCCCTAATTAAAAAAAAAGTTGTGATTTCTTGACGTCTACGTATTATCTTTAGTGTTGGTGTTTTGTTTTTCATTAACAACGTTCTCTCATCTTAATTAGATTACGCTAATAATATTGTTGAAGAGTGAGTTGCGCCAAAGGAGTTGTGGCTGAAGAAGGACTAACTGTAAGCAACTTCTCGGCGGTTTATTGAATGACTCTGGTTTCACTGTACGAGGATTGGGTAGGGGGTTCCACAATGACTTAAAATGGAATCTACATATAGAAATTTTATAAAAAAAATATCTGGAAATATAGGAATAATTAGTCCTATTCTAACAATCATATCTGTTAAAACATTAAAATTATTATATTATGCATTAATTAATCCACATTTTTATTACTGTTAACTATCCTGGTGGCAAACATCACTTACTGACATTAATCAATTACAAATTCTCCAAAATAAATATATTCGATTAATTGATCTTAAACATAACTAAAATAGAGGCAACTTACCAGGACAAAATACACTGACGGAAAAAAAAAAAAATCCCAACACCACGAAAAAATAGTTGTAGAGGAATGAAATGGCGGCAATACATTTGTATAGGTAACATATTTAATCGATTAAGGTTTCAAGATCACAGCTTAATGTAAGCGCGAGAAGAGCCATTTTAAATGTGAAATGCTGGTACATTAATAACCGGTGTAACCGCCAGAATATTGAATGCAAGCACGCAAACGTTCATGCATTGTGTCGTACAGGTGCTGGATGTCAGTTTGTGGAATGGAGTTCCATGCCTGTTGCACTTGGTCGGTCAATACAGGGATGGTTAATGCTGGTCGGGGGTGACGCTGGAGTTGTCGTCCAATGATGTCCCATACGTGCTCGATTGGTGACAGATCTGGTGATCTAGCAGGCCACAGCAACATGTCGACACTCTGTAGAGCATGTTGGGTTACAACAGCAGTATGCAGGCGAGCGTTATCCTGTTGGAAAACACACCCTGGAATGTTGTTCATGAATGGCAGCACAACAGGTTGAATCACCAGACCGACGTACAACTATGCCGTCAGGGTGCGTGGGAGAACCACGAGAGTGCTCCTGCTGTCATAGGAAATTGCTCCCCAGACCATAACTCCAGGTGTAGGTCCAGTGTGTCTCGGCCGCAAACAGGTTGGTTGCAGGCGCTCACCTGGCCTCCTTCTAACCAACACACGGCCATCAGTGGCACCCAGGCAGAACCGGCTTTCATCAGAAAACACAACAGATCTCCACCCCGTCCTCCAATGAGCTCTAGCTTGACTCCACTGACGTCGCAAACAACAGTGGTTTAGAGTAAGTGGAATGCATGCTACGGGGCGTCTGGCTCGGAGCTGTCCTTCAAGTAACCGATTTGTAACAATTCGTTGTGTCACTGTGGTGGCAACTGCAGCTCGAATTGCTGCGGCAGACGCAGTACGATGCGCCACTGCCATACGCCGTACACGGCGGTCTTCCCTCTCAGTAGTGCCACGTGGCCGGCCGGAACCCGGTCTTCTTGAGGCAATACCTTCCCTTGACCACCGCTGCCAACAATCATGCACAGTGGCTACATTCCTGCCAAGTCGTTCTGCAATATTGCGGAAAGAAAAATCCACCATCTCGTAGCCCTATTACACGACCTCGTTCAAACTCCGTGAGCTGTTGATAACGGCTTCTTCGTCTTCTTAAAGACATTCTTGACTAACATCAACACCCTACGTCGAATCTCAACGATAACTAACGCTCACGAACGTAACAGCGCGTATTTACAGCAAACCTGCTTTGCATGTTCCGAGGGGCGCTACTAGCGCCACACGTATGCGCCGAGCGCGAAATTTGCATAGATGTCATCTTACAGATGTACTCTCACCGCCTACCAACTGTCGTTTATCTAACACAACCCCTTCTTGGTGTTGGGATTTTTTTCCGTCAATGTATGTTTAGATATTCCAGAGCCAACCCGGACAAATATAATATTCTAACAATTCAGCAACTGTTTCACTTTAACTTAGGGAAAATTATGTACACTGCTGGCCAACCAAAATGCAACACCAAGAAGGATACGAGATAGCAAAGCCAGATCTACTGGACACATAACAGATACAAAGATGGAACGATTGAGCTTACAGGCCCGTGCGACTTGCGGAACACGCAGACATCAATAGTTCGCGTGGCCCCCATGGCTGGCGATAACGGCCGCTACACGCCGCGGCATCGAACGAAAGAGGTTTTGGATGTGGGCTTGGGGTATGTAGGTCCAGGCTGCTTCCACACGTTGCCACAGTTCATCACGGGTGGTGCTTGCCGGGCCACTCGGTTGCCGATCAGCGACCAGACGTGTTCGATGGGCAACATATCGGGAGAACAGGCGGGCCACGGCAGCAGTGACACCTGGTGAGCCGTGAAGAATTGTTGCACGATGCGTGCCACGTGCGGGCGCGCATTGTCCTGTAGAAAAGTGGCCGCTGGCAGGTCCCGCACGTAAGGGAGGACTACAGGCTCCAAAACGTCGGAGATGTAGCGGTGGCTGTTGAATGTACCGACGATGCGTACCAGAGGGGTGCGGGTGTCGTATCCAATTGCGCCCCAAACCATAACTCTAGGCGACGGACCGGTATGGCGATGCATAATGCAGGCGTCATACAGTCTCTCGCCATGGTGACGCCACACGCGGATCCGGCCATCGTGGTGCTGCAGGCAGAAGCGGGATTCATCGGAGAAGACAATGTCGTGCCATTCCGTATTCCAGGTGCGGCGTTAAACGGCCCACTGCCGCCGCACTCGTCAGTGGTGTAACGTCAATGGTAATAGGAGCAATGGTCACCGTGCGACAAGTCCTCACTCCTGCAGACTACGTCGAACGGTACGTGCTGACACAGGTTGTTGCACAACACACCCTAATTCCTGCGCTAACGTTCGTGATGTGGCGGTGCAAGCCGTCAATGCCCGCCGCACAACATGCTGGTCCTCTTGTTCGGTGGTGTGCCGCGGTTGCGGCAATCACTCACGTCGGTCCGTCCGTCCCTCCTGCACCCACCGAATCCATACTCGCCTCACTGTGGCTGGATGTCGTCCCACACGGGCGCCGATGTCTCGACACGATAAACCGCTGTCGCGATAAGCCACTATTAGTCCTCTGTGGAATTCCGGAACGTGCTGGAATGACTGCCGTATTCTGCGACGAGGCATCAGGAAGCTTCCCACGCACAGGTCCGACAGCACAACACACTTCCATTACTTACACCCCGCCTTCTGTGCACCCTTCTTATAGTGCTTTTCGGTGGCGTGCCGGGCGCACATGATTTGCATATGCCCTGAAATGCTAATCGTTTGCATGTCCTCTTGCGGCCGACGCATGCTGCGAATTTCAGGCCAATCGGATGCTTCCTTCTTGGTGTTGCATTTTGGGTGGCCAGCAGTGTATAAACAAATTAAAATGAACTTTGGACAGGAGCTCGAAGAAATTAATACTTCTACATACCGATACAATATTCGAAACCAAGCTTTGCTGATACTTACTACACCTGGAACACAAACTACTAAACAAAGCCTAGATTATTCTGGTCCAGAGTTCTGGAGCTCATTGCCTGCAGAATTAATATCTATTAATAATTTCAATTTGTTTAAAAACAAATTAAAACACTACCTACTTAACAACTAATACTCATTCAGAAATGCAAGGTGAGAAGTTGATTGATACAGGATTTATTCGACAGGGAGGGGTGGGGGCAGGGGGACTTACCAGGTGAGGATTTGGTGACCAGGGGAACTCTGAATTCAAATATTTCTACCACGAATATAGTGATGTAAAACTATTTTTCCATACTGTTATATTGACACTCATACTTACAGGTAATGAAAACCACTTTACAATACATGCTGGAATTGTCCACCATTCTGTTGAAGACACTATAACGAAGTAAATTTCTCCGTCATTTCTGTCCACGCCAGGATTCGAACCCGGATCCCCTCATTCCGGAATAAGTCACTCTACCAATTGAGCTATGTGGACGTTTGTTCTGACTACTATCTGCCTTTATGTCGTGTGCGTCCTGCTGGCAGGTACGTCACATCTCCCCCCCCCCCGAAAGAGGGCCGGGGGTATGGCCCACGGGTCAGCCGTGACCATGAATCGTTGCAGGCATCCATCCACTGTAGAACGCGCACTTGAAAACTTCCAGTCAATCTGGTGTGTGGAATGCAACATCACACATTTTTATTTTTCGAAGCGCTGGAGAAGGGATTCTCTTATTTTTCCTATCTCGCGGTGTGGAAAGAACATCACACCAATGCGAGATTTTTGAACGGTCGGGTCATCCGGATAGTTCGGGCGCCATTATAACGAAGTAAATTTCTCCGTCATTTCTGTCCACGCCAGGATTCGAACCCGGATCCCCTCATTCCGGAATAAGTCACTCTACCAATTGAGCTACGCGGACGTTTGTTCTGACTACTATCTGCCTTTATGTCGCGTGCGTTCTGCTGGCAGGTACGTCACAACACAAATTCACCCGACGACACATGTTGGCTGACATTCATTTCAGCGTGTTGGCTGGTATATCCCTCAGGGCTGTAATGATGTTGTTCCGAAGGTCCTGTACGGTCTTAGGGTTGTTGTGGTAAATAGTGTCTTTCAGATAGCCCCACAAATAAAAGTCTGGTGAGCGAGGCGACCAAAGTTTTTTCGAGATTAACCGATCGTGGAAGAACTCACGGAGCATCTCCATTGTGTCGTTTGGCACGTTGCTCCATCTTGCTGAAACCAACAGTAACGTTCGTGTTCTTTCAGCATCGCTAGAAATTGATGGATGCTGTCTGCATACACAGCGGAATTTACAGCTGTGGCGAAAAAAAAAATGGACCTACAATTCGCCGTCTAGACATGGCGCACCACACTCCAACTTTCTGACAGTGAAGTTCAACCTCATGCAATGCGTGTGGATTCTCAGCAGCCTATATGCGAGTGTTTTGGCTATTGACATATCCATTCAAAAGAAACCATGCCTCGTCACTAAAAAAGTGTTGTTAAGCTAGTTAGTCACATTGTTGCGCGTGAAACTCTTAAACCATTGGCAGTAGGCAACGCGCTTTTCCGAGTCTAAAAGACGTATCTCTAGCACTACTCGATTTCTGTACGGCCGTAGCTTTAGACATTTAGTAGCCCTCTGGCAGGCTGAATACGATGACCCTAACTCATGAGACAGCCGCCGAAGTGACTTCCGGGGAGAGCGCTGCAGGGAAACGCGAATTCTCACCAGAAATGTGGTCGTCACCACGGACGGGCGGCCACTTTTCGGCTTATCCTGAACACTGCCTGTCTCGCGAAACCGGTTCACAAGGTCACACAGAGTTGTTTTCCCTGGTACAGGACCATCAGGAAACTTCCTTTAAAAGAGCTGAATGTAACGTTGGCAAAATTTTTCCGCAAAATAAACTTCTAACAAAGCGACTCTCTGTTCTTGCGTGAGACTCAAGGCTGACTGAACGTTACTGCTTGCCAGCGCCCGCGTAAGCGTAATGTCACGTGCTGCTATCACGTGGCGCAGCTCGTTCCCCAAGGTCACACACAACAACCACAAGCACCAATACTTATATCTTTTATTGTTTTACAGCAAATACGTTTTAAAATATAGAGTTCGGGGACTTTCGAATCACCCTGTAGTTCCCTAGATCACGTGGTGATGCACGTGAACACGTATTTTGCATATGCGCTGCGCAAGTAACGTTTACGTATATCTGCATAAATGTTTCGAACTCAGTGGCCGGTGTGTGTATATACTTTCAAAACTATTTACACAGATGGATACCTTAAATTCTGTTTCCAACGGTCTTGAAGTTTTTCTGGCTGCACAGATTCTTCAACATGATTTGGTTTAAGGTTCACCTGACCGAGGAATGGAAATAAAATATTACCTAGTTACAGGTACTCTCTTGAAGAAAGGAATCAACGTTTGAGAATACATAGACCATTATACACTATAACGAAGTAAATTTCTCCGTCGTTTTTAGTCCACACCGGGGCTCGAACCCGGATCCCCTCATTCCGGAATAAGTCACTCTACCAATTGAGCTACGCGGACGTTCGTTCTGATTGCTATCTGCCTTTATGTCGTGTGCGTCCTGCTGGCAGGTACGTCAAATCTCCCCCCCCGAAAGAAGGCCGGGGGCATGGCCCACGGGTCAGCCGTGACCATGAATCGTTGCAGGCAGCCATCCGCTGTAGAACGTGCACTTGAGAACTCCCAGTCAATCTGGTGTGTGGAATGCAACGTCACACACATTTATTTTTCGAAGCGCTGGAGAAGGGATTCTCTTATTTTTCCTATCTCGCGGTGTGGAAATAACACCACACCATTGCAAGATTTTGAACGGCCGGGTCATCCGGAAAGTTCAGGCGCCATTATAACGAAGTAAATTTCTCCGTCATTTTTGTCCACGCCGGGGCTCAACCCCGGGTCCTATATCATTCCGGAATAAGTCGCTCTACCAATTGAGCTACGCGGACGTTCGTATTCGCTGCTATCTGCTTTTATATCGTGTGCGTCCTGCTGGGCAGGCACGTTACAACACTTATTGGACAAAACACTAGAGATACCAACAGGACTGTGTCATCAGCATACTACAATCTACACACAGTAGTATTACCAAGATATAAACCATTATTGTCTTTCTTTCTTTGATTGGAGGTTTAACGACCACCTCGAGCAACTCAATGGTCTTTAAGCAGTCGCCCGTCCCTAATTTAGGGTCACTGGCTCCAGGGAAGGAGAGAGCCAGTTCCGTAAGACAAGCATCTATGCCTCACCGGTATTCGAACCCAGATCCCTTTTGGACGAATGGACAGAGGCCATCGCTTAGACCACTGCGCCACCGGGGCGGCCACTATTGTCTATTTTGGCATTACACATCCACATATTCATAAATATACAATCAATGGACAGAACATTAGCGATATCTACCTAATAGCGTGTTGGACCTCTTCTAACACCAATAACAGCATGTACACGCCGAGGTATCGACTACATCAGATGCTGGAGGATTTTCCGAGGTAATGCCTGCCATACATGTTGCAGCATTTTCCGCAACTCTGCCCGTCCAGGATACACCGGATCTGATGTTCCGCTCCACGGATACCAGAGAGCTTCACACAGGGTTTAAATCCGGCGACCTTGGGGTCCACTGGATGGTTCCAAACTCAGATGAGTGTTCCTTGAGCCATGCCTGGGTGGTTGCGGCCCGGTGGGGCGGTGCATTGTCCCGCTGAAACAGACCATCGGCTGCAGGATGCGTGAAGACCATGAAAGCGTGTAGGTAATCAGCCAACACATGCTGGTAGCGCGTACCAGTTCAGGACCTCTTAAGACACACTACGGGACCTAATGTGTCTCACTAGAAGGCTCCACAACATTTAACCTGTATGTGATTTGTGCCCCCGTTGCCAAGCGATCGGTCTATACGAGCCTGGATAGCCTATATCGACCCCTGTCATCAATGGCATGTGAGCCTGGATAGCCTGTATCGGTCTATACGAGCCTGGATAACCTATATCGACCCCTGTCATCAATGGCATGTGAGCCTGGATAGCCTATATCGACCCCTGTCATCAATGGCATGTGAGCCTGGATAGCCTATATCGACCCCTGTCATCAATGGCATGTGAGCCTGGATAGCCTATATCGGTGTATACGAGCCTGGATAGCCTATATCGACCCCTGTCATCAATGGCATGTGAGCGTGGATAGCCTATATCGGTCTATACGATAGCCTATATCGACCCCTGTCATCAATGGCATGAGATCGGCCACCGTTTGCTCTTTGGGTGCTGGTACGACCGTCGATGGCATACTCGCGGTACACCCATGATCCCGTTGCCCTCGGGAACCCTGGGGTTCTTACCACCTGGACGATAGAATATCCCATTTGTCTTGCGCGGACAATAGGTCCGCAATCAAAATCGCTCAGATCACCACGTTCACCCATGTTCGCCGATTGAAATCTCACTTTTGGGAAGCCTGCTCTCCGCATATTTATCACCTGCGTTTGGTTTGGGTCTGTTCCACTCTGCGCGGGGAATGCCGATGTTAAGTACCCATCACCCCTATCCCTAAAGTTTTGTCTACTGAGTGTATATCCCTATACACCAATGAGCCATTATGACCACCCCCCAGCCTAGAGAAATGAGCGCGCCTGGAGACCGAACGGGGGCTCAGATGAAGTTCACAGAGCCGTATACATACAACCCGAGGATCGACCTTCGGTTAGTAGAGCGTTCGAAGTCAGAATGGGAAAAGCTGCCGATTTATAGGGGCTTGATAAAGGACAAATTGTGAAGGCACGTAGCCTCGGAACTACGATCTCGGAAACGGCACTGCTTGTAGGTTGTTCACGTGCCGCTGTAGTAGTGAGTACGTATAAAAAGTGGTGCACAGATGGCCAAACGATGAACAATCGTCCAGTCGTGTGTCGTCCGCAGTTCATTGATGCCAGAAGGGAACGGTGGCTGTCGCGCATTGTTCACAGTGACAGCAGGGCCACAGTGCGACAAATCACCCGCAGCTACAACAGTGGTGATCAGGGTAATGTGTAACAGCACACAGTTTATCGCAGCCTTCTGCTCATGGGCCTGCGTAGCCGAAGACCCAGCCGGGACCCCATGCTCACTGCACGTCATCGCCAACAACGCATGAAATAGGCCCAAGATCGTCGAGATTGGACCGTGGATGATTGAAAGAAAGTGGCCTGGTCTACGGAATCAAGATTCCTGGTGCATCACGTAGATGGCCGAGCGCAGATACGCCGATTAAAAACGGAGGCTATGGCACCTGGATGCACTGTTGGGCGGAAACAGGCCGGCGGCGGTGGTGATGTTCTGCCGTGGGCGATGTTTTCTTGGAATACTTTAGGCCCCATTATCCCAAAAGCACAATCTCTGACAGTTGTCAGGTATCTGAACATCGTTGCGGACCAAGTTCACTCATTCATGGCAACTGTGTTCTTTGCTGGTGATGGCCATTACCAACAGGATAATGCGCTATGCCACACTGCCAGAATCGTCAAGGAGTGGTTCGAGGAACATGTTGGTGACTTTTTGTTAATTCCAAATTCACCTGACATGAACCCAATCGAACGTTTGTGGTTCGATTTGGAAAAGCGAGTTCTCGCTAAATCACCACCACTCCGAAATGTACAGGAACTGGAGGACCTGCTGTTGACATTATGGTACCAGATTTCCTTGGATACCTATCGACACATCAATGAATCGATGCCTCGCCGAGTGGACGCTGTTTTACGGACTAAAGGGGGTCGTACAGCTTATTAGGTAGGTGGTCATAATGTAATGACTCATCGGCGTATGTATCACCGGCTCAGTAATCAAGGATTTCACTTCCTCACTTGTTGCGACATCTCAAGAAAAAGTAACAAAGTATCCTTCCGTTAGCAGGCGGTTCACGAGCTTTTTCGCTCCAGCGTAGAGTGATACTCTTCGTGAGAAGCTGCGGGGGAGAAACGACTTTCTCCAGAGCATTCAGCGAAATTAGCGTCGTTCAGTGGTAGATTCGACGGATGACAGCTTTCTCCCCTAATATTTAGGTTTTTAGACTTCACGGTACGTTCGTTTTGATCTTTCCATAAAATGTCCGTCTGACAGCATTCTCTCTCTCTCTCTCTTTCTCTCTCTGAGGTGCAACAGACAAAAAAACATTGCCTTCTTTACATTTCCGAGCATTCTTCTTACTAATTTCCTCCTTTATTTAGGACTGCCTCTCTTTTTACAGAACGTAAACACTGTTAGAAACACGTTTCACTCTTACAGGGCCACCCACACCAAGGAATATGTCTCCTGAAAAAGGCCTTTCCCTCTGAACACTAGAAAGGGTATCTAAAGCTTAATTTTGGTAACATTTGTGAAGGAAGTCCGCAACAGTATTTAAACATTGTCGCTGATCACGTTCGTCCAACTGGTTTTTTTTTTGATTGGAGGTTTAACGACTACCGTGAGCAACTCAATGGGCTATAAGCAGTCGCCCGTCCCTAATTTAGGATCACTGGTTCCAGGGAAGGGAGAGAGCCAGTGCCGTAAGACAAACACAACATCCATGCCTGACGGGATTCTAACCCGGACCCCTTACGGACGAATGATCAGAGGCCAACGCCTTAGACCACTGCGCCACCGGGGCGGCCCAACTGGTTGTTACGTACTCCCAGAAGGACAATACACCATGCCACAATACGCACATTGTTTCGGAGTGGTGTCAGGAACAGGTTGGTTGGTTGGTTGGTTGTTGGATTTTATTGGCGCAAGGGCCAGGTTTGGCCAAAGAGCGCCAGACAAAGAACTATCAGCCACAGATTTTTAAAAACGTGGAAAATGATTAAGAGCAGACAGGCTTGGTAAAAGTTGAAAAAGAGTATGATGAAAGCTGTGAAGACAAGGTAGTCAATTAGGTCTATATAAAAATTTATTAATTTACTATTATAATTATAATTTTTTTTTTTTTAAACACAACTACACAAAGGATGAGTCACTCTCCTCCCCCACACTACTCTGCAATGCTGGCAGAGGGCAGGGACAGAACTGTCACTCTCTTCCCCCCATGTTCCTCTGCAATGTTGTTTGAGGCTGGGGACGAACTGTCACTCTCCTCCCCCCTATGTTCCTCTATAATGTTGGTTGAGGGTGGGGACCTCGCAGAGGCCGAGACAGTTGGATGGACACTGCACACCTTTGCGGATTGAGGGCCGGGTCTTCCGCACGTGCAGGCTTTCTGCTGGAAACTGGAAGAGACGGTCGGCAGCAAAAGAGAAGGCCCAGAATCAGGTATTCGAAAAATTTCGAGCTCCGGGAAAAAACACCTGTGTCGCTTGGTCAGCTGTAGATCGCTTGGCAAGGGCGGCGAGAGCTACAGGGCGCGGAACAAAGGGCTGCACGGGTTGTGGCAGAGACTGAACTACTGCGACAAAAGTACGCTGTCGGGTGGTGGGTATACCCAACTTGGCCTTGGCAGCAGGGTACGAGAGGCCTTCCAGGGTCTTGAGGCGCTGGATCGCCATCTCGTCCTTCCATTTCATACAGTTGCGGGAGTAAGCTGCATGGGCCTCACCGCAGTTAACACAGCAGGCCGCAGAAGTGCAACCTTCCCCGTCATGTTCACTGGAGCCACAATTTGCGCAACAGGCGGAACTCTTACAGAAACGTTGGGAATGCCCGTACCTCTGGCACCTGAAACAGCGCAGAGGACTGGGAATGTACGGGCGAACTCCACAGACCAAGTAGCCAGCCTTGATTTCGGTCGGAACTTTCGGGGAGTTAAAAGTCAAGATGACATTTTTTGACTTAATCATGGAACCATCACGCCGGAACATCATACGACGTGCAGCAATAACACCTTGATCAGCAAGTTCAGTCACGAATTCGTCTTCACTGCATGGCAAGAGATCAAACTCCGAAATAACACCCCGAGAGGTGTTAAGAAACAGGTGAGGTGTCACTTTTACAGGAATGCCTTGAAGACTAGTGAGGTTCAGAAAAGTGTTACTCTGAGAAACACTGCAAGTTTGGACAAGCAGGTCCCCAGAGCGAAGCTTCCTCACAGACTTCAAGGGGCCAACCGCAGCGTCCAAAGCTTTAGAAATGAAAAAGGAGATCTGGTGGACAGTCTCTCATGCGGATCGATGGATTCTACAAGCAAGTGAGTAGCATGCGTAGTCACAGCAATCGAGGGGAGACGACGCTTCGGAGCGACTGGTACAGCTGCCGAAGAAGAGGTTCCACATTCTTGGTCCAGGTCAAGGTCTAAAGACCGTTTAAGGGTATGAGACTTGGTAGGTTGAGAAGACGAAGGACAGTCGTTGTCAACTATCATTTTGTCAGGTGACTTAAATTTGGAGTTTTTGTTCTTTTTACCCATGGAAAAAAAAGGAGGAAGATTCGTCTGCAGACTACTCCACCCACCACCGAGCCCTACAAGGGAGAACTGGAGGTCTGCAAGCCAAGAAAATGACGCTGGACACAGTTCTGGAGCTTATACGTTGCAGATATAGTCCGTTGGCTGTGATCACACGCACTCGGCGGACACTTCGGCCTCCGGGTACCGTCATGCCAACGCCTTTGGCATGATCCCACAGCCCCGGGCTCACCCTGCCGTGCTATACGACAAAAAAGCCGCTAAAGCCGTGTACACAACTTGGTACAAGACTTCTGACTAGAGGTGGGTTAGTCTCTAGCCTCCCGTTTACAGCGAAGCCGGGGTCGAAGAAGGAGTGTTGGTACACAGGAGGCACTTATCCGGTCTCCTGCGACCTCAGCCGCCAGACATCCCATTTCCGCCTCACGGGTCTCCGCACGCGGCAAACATGCAGGTAGGTCTAGCACCCAAACCAGCTAAAAGGAAAAAAAGAAATCCAAAGAAGACAAATCCTGGAAGGGAACCTAAACGGAATCTCAGCAACCTACGAACTGAGCGGTTAATATAATACAGTTAGTGGTGGAGGGTAACAAAACCACAAGACCGGGGTGTTAGTGCATAACGTGGTAGCGATTAGGTAGAGTATACAACACGGGCAACTAGCCAGTGGAGAAAATAAATAAAAACGAAAAAGCGAGACACAAGACCAGCTCGGGATCGTGGGGCCGCGACTCCCCAACAGCTGGATGAACAGCCGTCCCTGCAAACTCCAATAGCACCGAAATAAAAAACAAGCGGTGGCATGACCTCAGATGTTGACCAGTCACAAGGTCAGCTCGGGCCGTGGGGGCGCCGCTCCCCAAATAACTGGAAAACCAGTTATCCCCGTGCGGGGGTCAGGAACAGGAAGGATGTGACGTACTACGGAGGTAAAGCACGTGGCAAGACGGCAAATATGCAGGAGTACATTCCTTTCGTGTAGCATAGTTGGGAGAGCAACTTACTCCGCAGCGAGGGGGCGTGGTTTTGATCTATGTCACGGATAATTTTGTGTTGTCACAAGGAGACTTGCGGTGCTTCACTGGCCACCTGAGTCGCCAGATCTCAACCCCATTGGGCATTTGTGGAATAAAATCGAATGGGGCATTAGGCATATGGATCCACTACCGCCTAGTCTGCGTGAATTGAAAGATGCTATTCCACATAACTGAGCTAATATTTCAACGAAATATTACTAGAACTTCTTCGAATCAGTACCGAGGTTAGCTGCTGCTGTTCTCAATGCCAAAGGCGCAGGGCAACACACAGGCAGGTTGTCCTAATAAACTGACAGTGTATTTCCTAGAGCTATTTTATATACTCTATGTAGACAAAAGTATTCGGGAACTTAGGTCGAAGGTAAACAAAAGTATTTGTTAGCCGAAATGAGTTCATAGTCTTCCCACCTTTTGTCGTTAAGACTGAGCAACCCTTCTAGGCATTCTTTCCACGAGATACCGGCAAGTCTGTACTGGAGTTTCCCTCCATTCTTCCTGAAGAGCTGCTGCAGTAGAGAAGGTCATACCGGCCGAGATCGGATTCGACACTCCAGCTCATCTCACGCATGTTCTGTTAGATTTAGTTTTGGACTTTCAGGTGGCCAATTCAACACTTGGACATCCTACTCCTCATATCAGTCCTGGACAGTCCTTGGAGTGTGGCAAGGAGCTCAATCTTGGTGAAACAGGAAAGCATCTGCGCCAGAGTATTGCCACAGCATAAGCAGTGCCGAATTATTCAGAATGTCTTCGTACCTGGCGGCAGTGTGGCAAGGAGCTCAATCTTGCTGAAACAGGAAGGGATCTGTGCCAGAGTACTGCTACAGCATAGGTAGTGCCGAATTATTCAGAATGTCTTCGTACCTGGCGGCCGTTAGACTGGAGGGCGCCACAATCAAACAACCGAGTTCTTCCGAGTTGACACAGACCCGACACCATCACAGACTCTCCTCCAAACTTGACTGAAAGGACAATGGAGTCCGCTTGACAGCTTTCCCGGGGCAAACGCCCCATCCAAATACATCCGTCCAAACGAAAGAGTGAGTAGCATGATTCGTCACTTCACACGCCCCTCTTCCACTCTTCTATTGTCGACAAACGGTGAGCGACGCACCACTTCAGTTGTCGTCTGGAATTTCGTGGAGTGATGTAGGGCTTGACCTAGCATGGCAACCATTGGCATGCAGTTCCCAACAAACTGTTCTGGTGACAATACGGGTACCTATTCCAGTGGCGTGTGTGAAGTCGCTGGCCAGGTATGTGGGGGAGGACGTGCGGGCTTTCTTCAAACTTCGCAGTAAACTTCGTTTGGCACGATCACTGAGTTTGTACGGCCTCTCAGGGCGTGACCTCGATTTAGTAGCCCCATCTGTTTTCCATCGATGAGCATCAGCAACACTGGATTTGGGGAATACCAGAAGAGCGGCTGTACTTCGCAGTGATTTCTTACTCAGGCGGCATTCAACTACACTACCATGCCCCTTTCAAAGTCCACCAGTTTTGTTCCGCGCAGCATACTCGTTTCCATTGTGGTCTGACAGTTTTTCTAACAATGCACTTTATACACTGATTGACAATGGCTAAGGAACAACCGCATTTTAGAGGAAAGCAGCAAATGGGTGCAACTGTTGCGGTAAAAGTATAAACAGAAACAATACAGAGACCATGAATTTATTACTCACGCTGAAGAACAGACAATTAAATAAACGCAAATGTAACACATGCAAGATATGTACAATGTGAGCTTTCGA
The DNA here is from genome assembly GCA_039090855.1 of Macrothele yani. Lineage (NCBI taxonomy): Eukaryota > Metazoa > Arthropoda > Arachnida > Araneae > Macrothelidae > Macrothele > Macrothele yani. The sequence goes on from CM077021.1 coordinate 33,747,852, forward strand.
ATGGTTTGACTCGATGACTAAAACAAAAGCTTTGAACATTATTGACTATCAACAACGTATCGTCAGAGAGAGTATAACGAAGTAAATTTCTCCGTCATTTTTGGTCCACGCCGGGGATCGAACCCGAATCCTCTTATTCCGGAACAAGTCGCTCTACCAACTGAGCTACTTCGTTCTCACTGCTATCTGCCTTTATGTCGTGTGCGTCCTGCGGGGCAGGCACGTCACAGGGGATATGACCTCCTCGGATCGCAATACATATATTACACCTGTTGGGCATGCTTAGAATGAGAGTATTTAAAAGTTCTGTTGGGATTTTGTCCCACTCCACCTTCAAGGCCATCTTTAGCTCCTGGTGACTAGGAGGTGGAGATTATCGCCTAGCAACACTCTTTCGAAAGGTGTTTCATGCGTGTTCTATCGGATTTAGGTCGAGCGAGTAAGCAGGCCAGTCCATTCGGTAAATATCCTTGCTCTTCAGTACTTCAGATACCTGGGTCGTTCCGTGAGGTCTGGCATTATTATCCACGAAGATGAAGCTAGAACCCACTGCGCCACGAATAAAGCGAACATGGTATTCCAAGACTTCTCTGCAACGCCTGTCTCCTGTGATAGTCCATCAGTTGAGAACATGCAGAGACGTTCTTCCATTCATCATTTTGACGACCCCCACTGGGACTCCAGGGCCACCATAACTGAGCTGTTCGTGGATGTTATGAAGTTGATAGCGTGTTCCACGCTCTCTCCAGAGCCTCCGATGTCCTGAGTCATTCGATCAACTGAAACGACTCTCATCGGAGAACGTCACTGTGGACCACCTCTGACTTTCCCATTCTCTATGTGCTTTACACCACCTTAACCGGTCACCATGATGCTGGGACGGTAACGTGACACATTTTACAGGCTTTCGGGCATACAACAGGATCCTGTTCAATCGTCGACTGATTGTTCAACTCGACACCTGGGATCCAGTTGCAGCACGGAGGCCTGCAGCAAGCTGTGCTGGTGTAGCAGTCCTGTTTCGTTGGACCATGAGGGACGGTCGTCTTATGCTGTTGTTGCCCTTTTACGGCATCTACCATGCATCCGTAGTAATATTCCTCTGGTTTCCACAGTTTTTTAAAACCCGATATGACGTTCTTCGCTACATACATATCCCGAGCAACTGCTGTTACTTTTTGTCTCGCCTCGAGCCGTCCAACGCCGCTTCCACGGTCATAAGCACTTAAATGACAACGATGAGACATTTCGTATATAAAGAAACGAAATCATCCAGTCACCAAGACAACTCCGTTGCAAGAATAATAAGCTGTCGTCGTGACTTTTACGACGGTCCGACTTGGAGGGAGTGTTGGTTCTTAAATATCCAGCCGGCCAGTTCATTTAGTCTGCGGTTGGTTAGATACACTACGTAGCGCCATTTATTGGTTTTCCCCATATTTATAGAGTGCTCGATTGATGTTTCACTCTAAAATGACGTTGTTCCTTAACAATTGTCAACCAGTGTATAAACACTCAACAGATCCCGCGCGTGCGCGTTTGGCTCTGCATATTCACGTTTATTTGCATATGTGGAGGCGTCCAAGTACTTTTGTCTGCATAGTGTATTTTCAACACACAGCTGTGATCTTTTTATACGAGAATATTTGGAGGAGATAATGGCTGTCATTCCCTCCAAATAAGGGACTCTGTTAAAACCCTTAGCAAGGCCAATTAATTACCCTACGAGAAAGTTTTGAACGAGTCACTTACGTTAATTTGTATTTCCGGGTCAGTTCAGAATTAAAACAAAGAAACATCTCAGCAGATATGACCTTGTGTTTTTATTTTGTTTGTCAACGCACTGTTGAACGTGATAGTTCCTGAGGCTCATCGCACTATCTGGTAACCGACTGAACTTAACGCATGATAGGAGAACGGATCCGTTTCCTTTTTTAAAATAAACAAACAACGACGATATCTTTTCATTATAATTTCTGATAAGGATTTATTTAGTTTATCTTTGATTTATTTGAGTGGTGGAGCATTAAAGAGCTGTGGCTACTGGTAATCCGAGCTTATCTCAAAGTTTTGCTAAGCTAATATAACAGATCTCTTTTTCAGTTTATGATAATGCAAAATAGTTTAGTTGAAAGTTCAACGTAGAACTCAAAAGCTCCATTCTTCAACCAAGTTGTAGCTCCTGGATAAAACGTTTTGCAGTTCTACTTTCATAAAACGTACAAAAATGCAGAACCACTAGCACACATGGTTTTCCCTTTCAAGCAAAGCAATTCAGGATTAGCGAATAATGGCAACTGCACTGTTATAAAATTTGGGATAGGTTGCACCAAAAAGTGGTGCTACACAAGCTGCACCACTTTCTGAGAAAAGATGCACCATTATGTGCTGCAAACAAAACCCAACAATATGGTGCAACTGTACACCACTTTATGGGTAATGGTGCAACTGTACACCACTTTATGGGTAATGGTGCAACCTTACACCATCAAATGTAAGGATGAACCTTTTTATAGTGCAACCTTACTCCATAATATGGTGCAAAGTTGTCCCACTTGTTGGTGTAACTTTTCCAAAACGTGGTGCAGCTGGTGTAGTTCCATTTATTGGCGCAACATACCACCAAAATTAAATGGTCTTTTTACATCTGTGACGTACCTGCCAGCAGGACGCACACGACATAAAGGCAGATAGTAGTCAGAACAAACGTCCGCGTAGCTCAATTGGTAGAGTGACTTATTCCGGAATGAGGGGACATGGGTTCGAATCCTGGCGTGGACAGAAATGACGGAGAAATTTACTTCGTTATACATCACTGCTTTAAGGATAAAATATTTTGAAAACAGGGTTTCTGTGTACAGTTCCAAAAAGGTTGTGTTTACTTCATCAATTTGGGAATAAAAGGGTCCTTTTTTTTTCTTTTTAAATTCTTTTTTCGCATATTCGGGAGATTTTAATCTTCATTGCTTACGTTAGCACATACAGTCTCAATTTCAAGATCAATACACTGGGCCAATTAATGCCACAATTTGAGCTTGCTATACTACATTAGAAGCTACTTCCGTGTGAACAACCTCCTCAGAAAACTGAAATTGTATTGTACTACATGTGACTAGGCACATATATAACATCAGAAAGTTCAACGTCAAGATAATTAACACCAGATGTGCTACAAAAATTAATTATTTTCATCACTTACCTTATTAACTTGAATGGACACTTCTTTAAAATTTTCCAAACTCCCACTGACTGTGACGACAAAACAAACATGGCGGCACAAAACCACACCGTTCTGGCTGCATTTGGTAATTTGCACGAAAACTTGGTGCAAGTCAAACGTTTTCATGCACCACTTTATGGTGCAAGGGTGAAAATCGCACCCGATCATGTTGTAAGTGTTAGATGCTACACGATTTTGTGGTGCAAACGTTGAACTGAAATTTTTAACAGTGTGCGATGTGGATCCGAATTCGGTTTCTACTTTTGCAGGAGGACCTGCACACGTGATTCCTAACTGTTTGGTTAGCTTTTATGCTACCCAGTGATGTAAATTGTTTAGCTCCATTGTGAACAAGTAGAATTTTTCATAACGAGGAGTCTCAACCCCGAGACCAACGGCATAACGTGACTTTCGAAACACGACTGGTGTCTGGAGGCTGCTGGGCACGATTAGCCCAAGGTATTTTATAGCTAGGATTTTTGTGACGTAGGACTACGTCTGACTCTGCGCATAGTATGGGGAGACTTACGGCCGACCGCCTGTGACAAAAATAGGTACCAATTGAAATCATTATAGCGTTAAAAATACTTGACGCACACTAATCGTGTTATCATAATCGTAAACACCATGGAGTCCAATTCGCGTACTGCGCAATACATCGTGCGCGCGGCGCTGTCCTCACTCCCTGTGCGCGGGGGAGAAGATGTAATATTTCTGGGTGTGCCACCGCGTTTGATTCAGTCTATCTCGGCAACAGTGAGGGCAACACGACTGTGTGTGGTACCGTTTTAAAGCTCTCGACGAGATCTATTCAAATATGCGAAGAACATTTCGCACTGGTTTGAACTGAACATTTAAAAAATTGTTTTCTTGTGAAAACTTTTGACAATATCGCGGTTTATCTGGACAACCGTGAGTGCAAAACGACTGTGCCGCCCCGATGGCGCAGTGGTCTAAGCGATGGCTTCTGATCATTCGTCCGTAAGGGGTCCGGGTTCGAATTCCGGTGAGGCATGGATGTTGTGTTTGTCTTACGGCACTGACTCTCTTCCTTCCCCGGAACCAGTGGCCCTAAATTAGGGACGGGCGGCTCCTTATAGCCCATTGAGTTGCTCAGGGTAGTCGTTAAATCTCCAATTAAAACAAACAAACATACAAAAAATCGACTGTGCGTGGTATCGTTTCAAAGTTCTCGATGAGATCTATTCAAATATATAAAGAACATATCTCACTGGTTTAAACTAAAATTAAAAAAAAATGTTTTCGTGTGAACGGGTTAATATTTTCGACGATGCCGCGGAATTCACAAAATGAACGCAAGCAAAAGTGGAGAAAATCAAAACGAGAGGCTAGAGCAAGTGATGAGGAATGTAAGAAGCCCAAGAAAAGAGAGCACCACGTCGGGTACTTCGTGTATCGATCTGCTTTGTAGTCGCAATGTATCCAGCATTATTTGTCAAAATTATGTAAGCTACTTTTGATATCACAGACCTGTGTTGGCTATAACAAATTAAATAAATGCTTTGAAACCGTACTCGCCTAGCTGATTTCAACTCTCCGATCTGCAAGTCGCAGTATAAAGAAGTAAATTTCTCCGTCATTTTTATCCACGCCAGGATTCGAACCCGGATCCCCTCATTCCGGAATAAGTCACTCTACCAATTGAGCTACGCGAACGCTTTATTCTGATTCCTATCTGCCTTTATGTCGTGTGCATCCTTCTGGCAGGTACGTCACATCTCCTGGTACGTTACAGTAGTCCCAAACTGACGGCTAAATCAGAACTGGCCGCCCCGGTGGCGCAGTGGTCTAAGGCGTTGGCCTCTGATCATTCGTCCGTAAGGGGTCCGGGTTCGAATCCCGGTCTGGCATGGATGTTGTGTTTGTCTTACGGCACTGGCTCTCTCCCTTCCCTGGAACCAGTGACCCTAAATTAGGGACGGGCGACTGCTTATAGCCCATTGAGTTGCTCACGGTGGTCGTTAAACCTCCAATCAAAAAAAAAAAAATCAGAACTGAGCCTACATGTATTTTTTTCTCTTCTAGCAACTTGACTATTCTTTCGGCAGAAGCTGTAGCAATATGCTATTCGAATTAGCAAACTTTACGATTGTGTTTTTGCTTATGAAAATACTACTGCTTTGGCTGATTCACTTTGTCTTTATTTATAGCACGACTCAAGGGTTAAAACAAACATATTTTGAAATGTCTGACTTTAATCAAAATAAATAAATGCTTACACTTGCTTTTAAAAGTGCGCTTTGTGTGAATTTTTCTTGTAAACCCATATATGAAATTCTTTCAAATTTTGTTGTTGCTAGTGGTGATAGGCTCTTTTTAAAGTCAAAATATTTCCCATTTGTTTTTACTATGATTTCTTGCATTTTAGTTCCTGTACTTTTGCACGTGAAAACATATACACTGAATAGCATAAACAAAGAGATCGCTCTTTCCACGTTTTAGAAACACACAGCAACCGAAAAATTGTTATTCGGTCACCGCTGGGGAATCGAATCCCAGATCTGTCGATATCCAGCCGAGGCCAACAATCCACTGCGTTATGTATGTTTTTCTGTCTGCTTCTGACATCATAAATCCGTAAGATGGGCTCAGCTACTGAGACGTCTCCATCTGGTGGGCATTAACGACACTGGCTATATATTAATTATAGCAGATAAATCCAAAGGGCGAGATCCAAAGTGAAAATCCTCCAAATACGTGTATTTGAAGGATTTTCACGAAAAATTGTTAATCGGACAGGTGGCCGAAGAACAATTTTTTCGGTTGCTGTGTGTTGGTAAAACGTGGAAAGAGCGATGTCTTTGTTTATTCACTGACGCCACGTATTTAGAGGATTTTCATTATTGTTCTCGGCCTTTGGATTTATTTGCTATAATTAATATATGGCTTGTGCCGTTAATGCCCACCAGATGGAGACGTCTTAGTGGCTGAGCCCATCTTACGGATATATGATGTCAGAAGCTGACAGATAAACTCACATAGCGCCCTGGATTGTTGACCACCGTGGTGTAAGGCTAACGCGCTCAGCTGGATATCGAGACATCTAGGATTCGGATCCCCATCGGTGACCGAATAACAATTTTTCGGTTGCTGTGTGTAGGTAAAACGTGGAGAGAGCGATGTCTTTGTTTACTTACTGACGCCGCGTATTTGAAGGATTTTCACTTTGGATTTAACTGCTGTAATTAATATATAGCCAGTGCCGTTAATTCCCACCAGATGGAGACGTCTCAGTAGCTGAGCCCATCTCACGGATTTATGATGTCAGAAGCTGATTGAAAAACACATGTAGCACCGTGGATAGTTGGCCACCGCAGTGTAAGGCTAACGCGCTCGGCTAGATATCGAGAGATCTGGGATTCGGATCCTCAGCGGTGACCGAATAACAATTTTTCGTTTGCTGTGGGTTGCTAAAACGTGGAAAGAGCGATGTCTTTGTTTATTTATTGACGCCACGTATTTGGAGGATTTTCACTTTGCAAATGCAATCAGTTATGTACTGTAACATGAGGAATCTGTGATATGAATTTTATTTGAATAGTACGATTCTTTCTTGGTATTGCAATTTTCACAAATAGTAGTGTATCTCACGAAGTAAATAAGTCCATGCAGATATCGATTCGTTTCCAGATTTTAATATATCAGTTCTTACCGTAGAATTCTATCGATGCTTCATTCGTAGTAACTCCAGCAAGATATGGCACTTTATGGTAACGTCCTTGAGCATATAACCGACTTGGAAAATCACTTATAAATGGGTCTTCACTAGACTTGTCTACTGTTGGTCTAAAGGTGACCTAGAAATATTTATGAAATATTATTAGTATCAAGTTTTTTTTTCTGGTACAATTTTCTAAAAATCAGACATTCAGGGTTTTAATTCAGTGTTTAATAATTTGTCGTCTATTGCCTCCATGGATTATGGATTAAAGCATTTCTGATTCAATAGAAATTATATGGGGCTCATACAGTATAACAATAATACATCCTCATTGTCAACTATTATCAATCCACTTCTGGATGAAGGCCTCCCCAAGTTTTTTCCACAACTGTCTGTCTTCAGCCTGTCTCCTCCATGTTACTCCGGCATGCTTTCAAATCCATCCATCTCCCATGTGGTCTTCTTCTGTTTTTTTTCTGTCCCTTGGAATCCAGTCTAAAATTTCATTTGTCCATCGGTGGCCCGTTCTTCTGGCCACATGTCCAGCCCATTGCATGTCATGTCTTCCACTCTTGTCATTTTCCTTATCCACGAGCTCCTCATCTTATCTTTCCTGGTTACACCAAGCATGCATGTCTCCATGCTTCTTTCAGTTCTCTGCAGCCTTTGTATGTCTTTTTTAGTTAAGGTCTATGTCTATGCTCCATATGCAAGAACTGGAAGGATGAATTGATTAAACACTTTTTTAAAGACAAACGACATATTGCTCTTGAAAATTGCACCGTTTCTTCCAAAAACACTCCAGCCAAGTTTTATACGCCGATTAATTTCCTCATCAATGTGACCCTTGCTGGATATCTGTTGTCCGAGGTAACTGTAGGTATCGGTTTGCTCAAGCTTTTCCCCATCAATCTCAAAATCTCCATTTCTTGCAAAATACATTGTACATCAGTTTTGTCTTCTGAAAGTTCATTTTTAATCCCACTTCTTTACTCTTGTCAGCAAGCATAAAATACATATGCACAGGGAAACCAGTCTAAGAAGGAATCCAAGGTAGTGGAACTATTTTCCATTTTAGACAGATTTCCGTCTTATACAGGTGCATCCATGAAAACCATTAAATGTAAACATTTGAATTTTTATCATGATAATAACAGATTCTATTACACATAATATAATTAGTGAATACTTAAAAGAATGTATTATTCGTGGTACCTTAATTAGCTAAATATCACAAGCTTCTATTTTTTTAAATAATCAAATATTTATTTCTGTACAGTAACACTTACAATACGGCGCCCCGTTGAAGCATGTGCACTGCTCATTAACTGAAATATGGTAATTCAGAGTCACCTCAGAGAAATGCAAAACCTCGAGTAATTTGAATATTTTGCAATGCTTGATGTTAAGGTGGTTCCACTTAAAATCTTTGCCTTATGTTTCCAATGGTAAAATTTCTTTACAAATTTTCTTCGCAATTAATGTATTCCCAAGAATGAAAATTTCCACATCGATAAAACTAACTTTAAGTTATAGCATGGGATATACTTAATATTTGCTAAAACATAACCATAATTAAGCAATCCAACATTTGTTTATCTACTGACGCCATCAATGCACAGGTCGCGCCATCTATTAACAGGTCTGAACATTACTCAAAGAAAAATGATTGATTTTTAATATAATTATGATTATGTTTCAGCAAGTATTAAGTATCCCATGCTATAACTTAAAGTTAGTTTTACCGATGTGCAAATTTTCATCCTTAGGAATACATTAATTACGAAGAAAATATGTAAAAGAAGTTTTACCATTGGAAGCATAAGGCAGAGATTTTAGGCGGAACCACATTAATAATTTTTCGTATCCAATTCGGAACTTTTTTCTTTCACGTCTGCCTCCTCCTCCACAAATTTCCTTTAAAAGAAATGTTGTAGCTCTTTCGAAAACTCTCTAACCGAGCTTGCCTTTGAAGTATGGAACCATTTTCCAAGTTTCTTTTGTCTACATTTCTTGTTTGCGCTTGCAGCATAGGGCCTCAAATTGGCAAATTTCTTGCGCTTGCACTAATAAATCGTTCGCAGACAATCTTACTCACTTGACTATCCCGGCCTCTTCATTTCCAGCTTTCTGCATTTTTCTCTTCGCTGAACTTATTACCTTTACGTCACTACTCTGTTATCTCGTCTTTTCGCCTTAAAATGTCATAAATTTATACACTATCTACCAACTAGTAATTGGACACCTATGATAGCAAAGGAAAACGAAGTTTATTCACCTTCAATAGTTGGTGGAGCCTCCACGAGCGGCGATTACAGCTGCGACCCTCCGGGGCATACTCTCAACTAGGTGTTGTACGACGGCTAGCGGTATTTTCTTCCACTCGGCTTGGAGAAGGCAGGTCAGTTCCTTCACCGATTTCGGACGGTGGGGGCACCGCTTAAGTCGACGCTCCAACTCGTCCCTGAGGTGCTCGATAGGGTTAAGGTCCGGGCTCTGCACAGACCAGTCCCTTCGATTAACCCCATTGTCACCATACCAAGCCATGGTGGACCTCGCAACATGACAGGTGGCATTGTCATCCTGAAAGTAACATGGGTCCAACCAGTAAAACTACCACAATGTAGGAAGCGCATGGTCATCCAAAATGGTGCAGTAGGTCTCGGCGTTGAGTCTACCAGGAATTGCAACCAAGGGTCCCGTGCCATACCAGGACAAACGCCCCCATAGCATAATTCCACCGCCGCCGAACTTCACAGTTGGCACAATACATTCCGGCAGGAGGCGTTCTTCAGGCAGACGCCAAACCCAGACCCTGCCATCCGAAAGGTAGAGGGTGAACCTTGATTCGTCGCTCCAGAGAACCTGTTTCCATTGTTCAACGGTTCACTGTTGACGTTCTTTGCACCGCGTTAGCCAAGCAGCGCTATTGGACTTGGTGATCAAAGGCTTGTGGGCGGCAGCACGTCTATGATAACTGAGCAGATGGGCTTCCTTACGGATGGTATTCATCGAAAGAACACTGCCGGATGCCTGTTGAAACTCCTCGCGGATGTGGCCCATCGATTTGGTGAGGTTCTTCCGAATTTTTCTGGCCAGCACCCATCGGTTTCTAACTCCCAGTTTTGTGTGTCTGCCGGGTCGGGGCACATTCCGACAGTCACCTCTCATCTTCCACTTGCCAATCACGTAGGCCAGTATCGATTTTGGGTACTTCAACTCGCTGGATATGCACGTATGGATCGGCCATTTCTGTGATACCCGATTGATTTTTTTTTTTTTTGATTGAAGGTTTAACGACCACCGTGAGCAACTCAATGGGCTATAAGCAGTCGCCCGTCCCTAATTTAGGGTCACTGGTTCCAGGGAAGGGAGAGAGCCAGTGCCGTAAGACAAACACAACATCCATGCCTGACGGGATTCGAACCCGGACCCCTTACGGACGAATGATCAGAGGCCAACGCCTTAGACCACTGCGCCACCGGGGCGGCTGTGATACCCGACGATTACACCTTTCTCGAAATCAGAGAGCTCCGAACTGCGTAGCATCTTGCATGCGACTGGTTGCGTTGTTGTTTCCCACACGATATTTAACGGCGGCGGCCGTGACGTGTATCAGGACCGCAGATATAGTCGATTGCAGGGGTGTCCAATTACTTGTTGGTAGATAGTGTATTTTTCGGCATTGAAATTCTCTTCCCATTGCCTGATACTCACAGTTTCTTTTTCGTGTATTTCAGTGACTTTGTATCCAAATCGAGAACGTTATTCTTTAGTACCATGGTAAGACGAAAGCAACTCACAAGTAAAGGTGGTGAGTGATCATCTCAATGATTGAACGTCAAAAGAATGAAATCGGAGAGTCCAAAATTCCTTTCGAAACCGCCAGCTGTGAGGTCTTCGGTCTTTGCATCCAGCAAAGAGAGCAACGCTGGTTGTATAAACTACACCTGAGTAGCGGCACGTGCTTAAGTAGCTTCCACCAAAAATTTCTGCCATATGTTTCCAATGGTAAAACTTCTTTACATATTTTCTTCCCAATTAAGGTGGATCCACTTAAAATCTTTGCTTTGCATTTCCAAAGGGCAAACTTCTGTAGCCATTTTCTTCACAATTAATACGTTTACAAGGATGAAAATTTGAACATCGATAAAAATGACGACATCATATTATAGCCTAGTATACTTAATATTTTCTAAAACGTAACCATAATTATATAAAAATCAATAAATTTTCCTTTGGTGGTATTGAGACCAGAAAATAGATGGCGCGACCTATACATTGATAACGTCAGTAGACAAACAAATGTTGGATTGCTTAATTATGGTTAAATTTTAAAACATTTTAAGTATACTAAGCTATAATATGGAGTTATTCGTATCGATGTTCAAGTTTCCATCCTTGGGAACGCATTAATTGAGAAGAAAATTACTGCAGAAGTATGCCCATTGAAAATACAAGGCAAAGATTTTAGGTGGACCCACCTTAATGTATTCCCAAGGATGAAAATTTTCACATCGATAAAACTAACTTTAAGTTATAGCATGGGATACTTAATGCTTGCTGAAACATAACCATAATTAAGCAATACAACATTTGTTTGACTACTGACGTCATCAACGTACAGGTCGCGCCATCTATTAGCAGGTCTGAACATTACTCAAAGAAAAAATGATTGATTTTTAACATATTCGTGTTTATGTTTTAGCAAATATTAAGTATCCCATGCTATAACTTAAAGTTAGTTTTATCGATGTGGAAATTTTCATCCTTGGGAATACATTAATTGCGAAGAAAATATGTAAAGAAGTTTTACCATTGGAAACATAAGGCAGAGATTTTAGGCGGATCCACCTTAGGAAGAAGCCAAGTAGTGGATGTGCTGCAGTTTGAGTTTGTGTAAACAACTCAAAAGCAATCTTTCCCTGTTTTATTATGTCATATACAGGGTTGTGCAATTACGTGTAAAAAAAGGTTTTCTACGTGACACGTAAATTACGCGTAAAATGCGTAGAAAACGTAAAATACGTAAAAAACGCGTAAAATACGTAAAAAAAAAACAAATAAAATCCCATGACTTTTTGCTGTTATTTAACTTGCTGTGTACGAATAGCACAAAAAACGGAGATCCTTTAAAAACCAACGTACCCTTCAGTATTTTTATATGATCTTGTTGGAACAGTGCAAACTGCCACGCCATGTATTTGAAGGATTTTCACCTTAAAATATTATGTTTGGCAAAGGAAGTCAGAAGCCATGCCGCGGTGTAGTTTAAAGTGAAACAAGACGATAGGAACAATCAAAATGAGACGTTTCCTCGCGACTCGCCTTTGATATCCATGCGCGTGCTACCGGCGGGCAGTTCCTGTCTCTACAGTGATTCACTGCTAGGCAGACGCAGAAATTCAACAGCGTCGATAAGTTCTCGTTGACTCGGCGGTAAAACTATAGCTATGCGAATCACACATGTTTTCTGTTATTTAAATGCTGGAGGTTTTAGTGTTGGCTTCAGTTCAAAGCTGAGAGTGTTCTTAATAAACACCGTTTTTTTCCATCCTCACTAGTCGTTGAAGGAGGCTCAACATTCTAATTGAAGACTCTTCCTACTATGAATCGCGGCGGTCGACCTCTTCATAATGTGTACGAGGAACTCGGATTTATTCCACTTAAAGTGGAACACAAGAACTGTGCCAAGTGTTGTGAATGTGGATTAACTGTCAAGAATACAGCAAGGGAGCGTCTGAAAGCCCACAAGAAGGTCTGCGCCCGGACTTCTGCCAAAGCTCCTGAACAGCTGCCACTGCCACCACCACCACCGGCTGGTTCCAGTTCTACCCTCCATCGATCTAACTCGGAAATGTCTATAGACATTGACGATCCTATGGTTCCAGTTGCAAGCCCAGCCCCAGTTCCTGCTCAACCGTGTCGGTGGTGACGCGTGTACCCTCTTCATCTCATGAAGAGGAAGACAGTTTCTACCTTGAATCACCCATCACTGTAAGTTCTAAACCTTCCACGGTTAAACGACAGATAACCGATGTTTTGGACAGGATGAATGCCTCCACAAAGCAGGAAATAGATCTTGCTATTGCCGAGGTTTTCTATGGTTGCAATATCCCATTTAGTGTGGTAAAATCGGTGCATTTTAAACAGTTCTGTCAAAAATTGCGGCCTGCCTATAAACCACCAACAAGAAAAGCCCTTTCTGATAAACTTCTGGACAGTGTATGATGATGTTATTAAGATCACCATCAGTACTGCAGACACAGACTCCATTTTGCTCATAGACTGTCGGAAAAATGAATCGAACAACACGAAAAATGTTGTAACACTTCTTCACAAACCCTGTGGAATTAATGGCAAAGCTGAAAGTGTTTTTCGTTATGCTTTCGACATGTCTGGTTCGCCAGGAACAGGCGAAGCACTTTGTGATGTGGTCAGTGAATCGAAAAAGCTAGCTAAAGAACGATACAATGTGAATATTTATTGTACAGTTTCCGACAACGCCAGTAACATGGTTAAAATGTGTAAAAATCACGGCCTGTGGCATTCTGCCTGCAATGCTCATACTGCAAATCTTGTAGCTAAAGATCTTCTCTCGAAAAACATTGTATCTCGTGTGAACATGGTGTTGAGGACTTTCAAGCACCCTGATCGAGAACATGAACTGACAGAAAATGGTGGCTCTAAAGTATGCCTCGCTGCAGACACTTGCTGGTGTTCTCAGAGAGATGCCTGTTTGTCCTTGACTAACAATCTAAGTGCAACGAGGAAAGTTGCTGCCACTGATAAAGCTGGGAAATTGTCTTCTCAAATTAAGTCCCTCCTCTATGATAGTGCCTTTCTCAAAGAAGTTGCCGATTCAATCGCAGTGCTTAATACAGTAAGTCAGCTAATAAATATATGTCAGAAAAAAGAAGCAACTGCTGCAGATGCAGTTGAATTGTGGATGGACTTACGTCTACCCGAGAACCATAAGGACCTCATGCTACATGTAGAAAAAAGGAGAAACCAATCGCTAAATCTATACAGCCTTGCAGCGAATGTTCTCCATCCTGTGTACCAGGGGCAGAAACTGAATGAGAAACATCATGAACAAGTAGAGGAGTTCCTTTTAGAGAAATTCGACCCCCTCGAGGATAACCAGTTTTCAACAGTATCAAGAAAAATCTGAAAAGTTTGGAGCGCTTATGAAGAAGGGTGTTAAATCACCACGGATATTCTGGTACCTCGCCCGTCGGCACCATAAGGAGTTGTCAGCAGTTGCTTTGAATTTAATCAACATCCCAGCATCTTCAGCACAACTTGAAAGACTTTTCTCTAATTGGTCTTTTGTCCATAATACTACAAGAAACCGACTCAGCTTCGAGCGTTCGAAGAATTTGGTTCAAATATATTATACTCTTAAGTTACAAGATCATAACAGTGAGGATTATTAGTGTGATTAAGGGGGTGTGAGAACTGAGAGTGACAATTATAAACATTTAAAGAGTTACATTTAAAACAAATTGTTTAATGTTTTGTCAAATCTACAGTTTTTTTTCCTTTAAGGGTATAAGTACAGCACAATCAATATGAAAAACGTTTAGAGCTTTAAAAGGGTAAAATTATGATTTTGAAGTGCTCACCTGGATAACATGTCAAACACAAATATTATTAAATGAAAATGTACAACACTTTGCATTATAGACATGCCATAGACATTCATGTCAAAATATTATCTTTGGTGAACAAACTGAACATGAAATTGTTTATTTTATAGAACTACATAAATATGAAAATACACTCGACGAATTTGAAGCTGTTAATAAAATCTTGAATTCCATTCAGTATCTATTGTGATTTTTATCGATGCTAGCGCAAGAAGCAGATTATTTTCTCCATTTTTAATATATAAGAAAGAGCAGATACATTATAATTTCTAAAAAGAAGTCTGTTAATAGGTGGCTGAGCTGTATGAACAGAGAATAATGATTTCGTAGTGAAATATACAAGACATTTTAAGTTAAAATGTAATATAATGAAAGTGGCTTATATATTATATTATTTATACACACACTTGAAAGAAAATTAGTTTTTTACGTCTTCGTAAAAAACTGGTTTTCTACGCCAAGTAAATTACCTGTATATTACGTGTTATTTACGTAAAATACGTAAGGAGTAAATTACCTTGCCAACCCTGGTCATATACAATTTGAAGCATATTTGCTCTCTGTTAATTCATCGTTACACTTTATTGTGTAATGCTTTGTGTTTAATTAAAATACTTGACGGCACGAGAACATCTGAGAACTTTCCATTGTAACCAGGCTCATGTTCTCTTATGCCATTTTGGTTTCCGTGTCAGGCAGGTTCCGTTTTATACAGGTTAAATACACTACTTTTTATGAAAATCGCAACACCGTGAAGGACTGATTATAATGGCTTGGAACTAACAAGTTACGTACAAGCCGCGGATGGCTTAGTGGTCAGCCAGTCAGACTATCGATGCTAGGTCCTCAGTTTCGAACCTGGGCTGATCTTTCAGAGATGGTGTGATTTACTAACAATCGCTGAATATCCACCATGCATCGGACGAGCACGTTAAGTGACGGCCCCAGGCTGGACCCACTGGTTAAATGGGTATCCTTTCCTATTCCCTTCCTTAAATTCTCTTACCCCTCTGTGTGCAACATCATACTTGTGCGGTGGCGCCATCTACTGTACTCTAATCTCACTACAAACTGTTCTGTCAAAGTCGCTAGACTTGCTCTCATTCCTTCCGTTTCTGTGGCTTGGACCTAAAACTCTACTAACTGTGGACGGAAGTCCTACAAGAAAATGACAAATACACAAGAAGTTACGTACAAAACATGTTGGGACATGCAAATGATCACCATTTTAGTGAAGATGTGCATGCGGTTTCAGAGAAGCGCCCTGTGAACTGTCCGGTCTTGGGCATAAAGAGCTGGCTCAAACGAAATGTTGAAATCAGTGAAGAGCCGACACTGAGTCGAAAAGGTGTTTTCTGTGTCTCACTATACCCCGTCGCCGAAGAAGGCCGCATTCTGTACACGTGATGGACTTTGAGCCCTTGATACCGTTTTTCGGATCCAATTGGACAAAATTTCCTATCACGAAACTGCCATTCGTACGGGACGAAATGCAGGTACAGTAATGCAAAGGTGCCGTTAGTGGACCTGTGAGGGTCAGACGCAAAGAAATCCGGGAAATGGATCGTAAAAGCTCACGGCTGCACGAGATGACAGACTCCTCTACCGCATGGCAGTGACGGACTGCACAGCGACATCCACGGTGTTAGCGCAGCAGTGGAGAACCATCACAGGTCAGGCTTTGTCCTCCTGCATAGTTCGACGTCGTCTGCTTAATAGAGGATTGCTCGCCAGCAGTTCATTTCTGCGCATTCCTTTGACCTTCAACCACAGACGCCTCAGGCTGTGGTTGAAGGTCAAAGTGGGGTCTCGAACACAGACATTGGCACGCCCATTGGCAACAGGTCGTGTTTTCTAACGAGTCACGATTCAACGTGATGCACCATGATGGTCGCATACATGTTTGAAGACATTGTGGTGAACTGCAGCTTGCATTTCTCCAAGCGTCATGGTTTAGAGCGCCACTGGGTTCATTTCACGATATTGCCTGATACGAATTGAGGGAATAATCAACAGCCAGAGATACATCAGGGTGTTTTAGAGGTAGAGGTAACAATCTTCCTTCAGAGGTGTCCTGGCGCTATATTTCAGCACGACAATGCTCGGTGACATGTGGCCTTTAATGTCCAAGACGTTTTCTCTGCACGGCAGGTACCGCTTCTTTCTTGGCCTGTGCGTTCGCCGGATATGTCCCCGATCGAACATGTCTGGGACATGGTAGCTAAGCGACTGGCCCGTCAAGCGCCTCCGCCAGTCACCACAAATGAACTCTGGTCTCGCATAGAAGCAGACTATTCCCCAATACGATATCAAGAACCTCTTCTATTCAATGCCACTTCGTGTAGGGGCTGTAACGTTGCTCGAGGTGGCTTCACACGATACTGAGTTTTGAAGGGAAAAAATCCTGCATATCTATTCAACATATCTGGAACATGGTAGCTAAGTGACTGGCACATCAAGCTCCTCCGCCAGTCACCACAAATGAATTCTGGTCTCGCATAGAGGCATCCTGCAGGCTATTCCCCAAGACGATATCAAGAACCTCTTCCACTCAATGCCTCGTCGTGTAGAGGCTGTTATTGTTGCTCGAGGTGGCTTCACACGATACTGAGTTTTGAAGCGAAAAAATCCTGCATATCTATTCAACATATCTGAGACATGGTAGCTAAGCGACTGGCCCGTCAAGCTCCTCCGCCAGTCACCACAAATGAACTCTGGTCTCGCATAGAAGCAGGCTATTCCCCAAGACGATATCAAGAACCACTTCCATTCAATACCACGCCGTGTCGAGGCTGTTATTGTTGCTCGAGGTGGCTTCACACGGTACTGAGTTTTGAAGGAAAAAAATCTTGTCTAGCTTTACAAATGTAATCAATTATATCCTGCAGCATCAGGAATCTGTGATTAATACTGCATTTGAATCGCGCAATTCTTTCTTGACGTTGCAATTTTCGCAAAGAGTAGTGTATTTTATTTTTTCAGTAACGTATTAGGTTGTTTTTTTATTGTAGGTTTAACGATCAACGTGAGCAACTTAGTTGCCCGTCCCTAATTTAGGCCATTGACTCCAGGGAAGGGAGAGAGCCAGTGCAGTAAGACAAACACAACATTCATGCCTCACCAGGATTCGAACCCGTACCGTTCTAGGAAGAATGGTCATAAGCCAGCGCTTAGACCACTGCGCCCCGGGGCGGCTTTTTGTTTGTAGATTTAACGACCACCGTGAGCAACTCGATGGGCTATAAACCGCCGCCCGTCCCTGATTTCGGGACACTGACTCCAGGGTAGGTAGAGAGTCAGTGCCGTAAGACGAACACAACATCAATGCCTAACCGAGATTCTAACTCGGATCCATCTTGGACAAATGGTCATAAGCCAGCGCTTAGACCACTGCGCCACCGGGGCCGGCTTAGGTTGTTTCTGACGAAATATGGATTTTGCAGACTCGTGCACGCTATTTAAGAATTGTCACATCCCGCGATGTGACTTATGATATGTAAAATTAAAACATCAAGCCTGCTGCCTGTAAAGTACTGGTCGTTTCGTCATTGGCATCAATTCTGAGGGGACTGGGCTACAGTGAAGATGAAAATGGAACAGAGACAAACCCGTGTCATTCTTACACGCGTTTAGACACGGACACCGAGCTTCCGAGACATCAATACGGCATTTGCGAAAAGCACTGTTAGTGAACTTAGGACACAACGTTGGTTTGCACAATTCTGGTCTGAAGATATGAGCCTCGAAAGTGAACCATGCGGTAAACCAGAAGGAACTATCGATGATGCAGAGCTGGAGGCCTTAAATCAATCCGATCCACGTCAAACGGTATGATAACTTGGCGAGAAACTAGGAGTACATTATGCAATCATTTCCCGACATTTAACGTCCATAGGCAAAGTGAAGATGGCCGCCCCGGTGGCGCAGTGGTCTAAGCGATGGCTTATGATAATTCTTCCGAGACAGGTCCGGGTTCGAATCCCGGTGAGGCATGGATGTTGTGTTTGTCTTACGGTACTGGCTCTCTCCCTTCCCTGGAACCAGTGACCTAAATTAGGGACAGGCGACTGCTTATAGCCCGATGAATTGCTCACGGTGGTCGTTAACCCTCCAATAAAAAAAGTGACGATGGACAAACAGGTCTCACGTAAGTGGACGGAGCAGCACAAAAAACGGCAGTTAGGTATCTGAACTTCTACGCTTATCCGCAAACAAACGAACTCCATTTGAGGCACCTCTTTAAGTGTAATGAAAAATCGATGCTGTATGACAATTGCAGACTTTCGGGGCAATGACTCGATCGCGGTGAAGCCCTGAAACACACCCAATACTCCATCCCAGGAAGACGATGGTCTGTGATTGGCGGCCTACAACTGATGTGAGGGGTGTCCTCTTCTTTCTTACATCGGAGCCAAATTACGGCGGACAGATATCGTTAAGAACTTGACCTTAATCATGTTTACCAAACATCTGGTATTAGTCAATCGCCATGGGCCCATATTTTCCCCTGATGACGTGAGACCCTATGTTGCACGCCAGACGATCCAGAAGCTGCACCATTTGAATACGAAACCTTACCTCATCTGCCTTATTCACCTGATCTGTCCCTTACGGATGATCACTTCTTTAAACACGTGGACACCTTTCTGCAGGGTAAAATATTTTCCAATTATAGCGTAAAAGTTATTTGCCCGTGGCGAAATCGAATCCTTCTGCTCCGAAGCCGAATGCTTTCCTAGTTAAGCTACACCGACGAAGTTTGTCGCTGCAACTTTGCCGTCTTCACATGTGCGTCACCTCTGAGGTAGGTACGTCACATGCACCAATGAACCATTGCATTATGACCACCCCCAACCCAGAGAAATGAGCGCGCTTGAAGACCAAACGCTGAGCAGGTGAAATTCACAGAGCAGTATATATACAACCCGAGGACCGGCTTTCGGTTAGTAAAGTGTTCGGAGTCAGAATGGGGAACGGTGCCGATTTATCGGAGTTTGATAATGGACAAATTGTGATGGCACGGTGCATCGGAACTACGATCCCCGAAACGGCACGCATTGTGGGTTGTTCACGTGCCGCTGTAGTGAGTACGTATCAAAAGTGGTGCACAGAGGGCCAAACGACCAACCGTCGTCCAGCCGTGTGTTGTCCGCAGCTCATTGATGCCAGAGGGGAGTGGAGATTGTCGCGCATTGTTCACAGCGACCGCAGGGTCACAGTGCGACAAATTCCACTCATCTACAACAGCGGTGATCAGGGTAATGTGTCACAGTACACAGTTCATCGCAGCCTTCTGCGCATGGGCCTGCGTAGCCGAAGACCCAGCCAGGTCTCCATGTTCACTGCACGCCATCGCTAACAACGCATGAAATGGACCCAAGATAATCGAGATTGGACCGTGGATGATTGGAAGGAAGTGGCCTGGCCTTAACAACCAAAATTCCTGGTAAATCACGTAGACGGCCGATCGCGGAAACGCCGTTTACCAACGGAGGCTAATGCACCTGGATGCACTGTTGGGCTAAAACAGGCCGGCGACGGCGGTGTTATGCTGTGGGTGATGTTTTCTTTGGAAACTGTAGTCCCCATTATCCCAATAGCACAATCCCAGGTATCTGAACATCGTTGTGAACCAAGTACACCCATTCATGGCAACTGTTTTTCTTCCTGGTTATGGCCACTACCAACAGGATAATGCGCCGTGCCACAATGCTAGATTCGTCAAGGAGTGGTTCGAGGGACATGCTGGTGACTTTGTGTTAATGTCCTGGCCTACGAATTCACCTGACATGAACCCAATCGAACATTTGTTGTTCGACTTAGAAAAGCGGGTTCGCGCTAAATCACCACCAACCCGAAATGTACGGGAACTGGAGGACCTGCTGTTGACATTATGGTTCCAGATATCCCAGGATACCTATCGCCACCTCATCAAATCGATGTCTCGCCGAGTGGCCATGTTTTGTGGGCTAAAGGGGGTCCTACAGCTTATTAGGGTAGGTGGACATAATGTAACGGCTCATCGTAGTACATGAAAATAATTTTAAAGTGAGAACTGTATTTAAAAACACTGTTTTCGGGAGCTGCTCAATGTCTCAATAATTGTTTCAATTCGTCCATGTACTCGAAAGGTGCCAAAGTACATAGCTGCCTGTTCCATTACAAATAGGCGCATTGTGTACAACGCAGTGAATGCTTCTGATAATAATGCCAGGGCCTTTCGCGTCATTGTCTTCATCAGTATCAGATAACTTCAGTATGTCCAGTTTCCTACTGATAATGACATCGTCCACTGTTTCGACATCTGTCGAAATGTCTGAAGTCACGACACTGTCATCCCAAACTTCCCTTTATTTAATGAGGAGGGAATCTAGCCTATCAGATGAGAGGGATTGGAAGAAGAGCAGGTTAACCTTCTCTGCCCAGAGCTACACCTTTCCTGAAATTCCTTATACCTTGTTGAAGTAGAAGAATCGACCAAGGCCACTTCCACCCAGTGAATACCCTCCTTCGCAGTCTCGTCCACTGACTCCTTTCCATCCTCACACAGTGGGAAAAAGTGTCAGTGGGCTTCACAATAAACGGGAGCAAGCAGTAGCATTAACAAGTAAACACAAAGTTGCTGGTTTGCGCTAAGGGAACGCATTTTGTTTCTACGCTGATGAAATATTAGATGGTCTAAACGTTAAGTGTGCTCATGTCGAAAGAATAAGAAACAGTGAACACGTACGGAAACTGTCAAGAGATTAAGAAAGAAGTTTGCAGTGGAAGTAATTTGCTTTTAGCGTGCTCGTGTTACTGAGGTTCAACTATACCTGTCTTTTTGGCAGCCCAACAAGCTACATACACCCAGACAGATGAGTCGTTCATCACACAAATGTATTCCGGTACTCTACTAAAGAGGCCTTTAAAATGTGCGGGAAAAATACAATTTTAAGTTTGTACGGATGAAATTATACCACTTACGTTAAATAATCTTTTCTCTGTCTCCATGATTTCTTCCAAGGTTTTTCCTTTCAGGCAGTTCACTAGATTTTGGCTGGAGCTCTCAGGACAACGAATTTCTTTGGCCACACGAAGAGAGTTGGAACGAGGGTCAGAGGTCAATGCCCAAGGATCGAGGGCGGTCCCACTACCAGAAATTGCAGCTGAAAAATATGCTGAAAAAGAAAGAGTAGTCATGTTTTTTTTTGTTCGTGGGAATATATGGGAAATTTCTTTTACACCGGATCATGAATATTATTTTGTTAGAGTTTAGGGGGAAGACAAATTGTGTCACAAAAACAGTAAAGGACATGTTATAGTTTTTTTTAATAAGTTAACCCTTTAAGGTGGACGTCAAGTAATTTTGCTTCCTATACTTCCAATGGAAAAACTTCTGTACACATTTTCTTCACAATTAATGCGTTCCCAAGGATAAAAATTTGAACATCGATTAAAATAGCTTCATTTTATAACTTGGAATACTTAATATTTTCTAAAACATAACCATAATTATACAATCCAACATTTGTTTGTCTACTGACGTCATCAAAGTACAGGTCGCGCCATCTTTTTTCTGGTTTCAACACCACCAAAGGAAAAGTTATTGATTTTTAATATAATTATGGTTATGTTTTAGAAAATATTAAGTATTCCAAGTTATAATATGAAGTTATTTTAATCGATGTTCAAATTTTCATTCTTGAGAACACACTAATTGTGAAGGAAATGTGTACAAAATTTTTCGGTTGGAAGTATAGGAAGCAAAATTACTTGACGTCCACCTTAAGTGGCTGATGTACCTAATAGAGATGAGAATGGACTCGGGCTATGTCAAAAAGCCCGGAAACGGACCCTCGCCAAATCTTTGACTAAAACCCGGGCCTCAACGGACCCGGACTCAAGTCAATTTTCCCTTTCACTATATACAACGGCCGTTCCATAAAAACAAAAAGTGAAATCACACAAAATGAAGAAATATAGGTGCAGCAAAATATATGTTATTCTTTCTCAAGGTATCTTCCCTCGGATGATATGCAACGGTCCCATCGTTCAATCCACTTTTCAAAGCAGGTGGCGAAGGCATTTTGTGGAAGCTGCTTTAGCTACCGCTGTACAGTTTGAATAACGTAAGCATCTGTGCTGAATGTTGCACCACGGAACTTCTTCATTGTTGGGAAACAACCAGAAATCGCACGGGGCGAGGTCAGGATTGTAGGCAGGCTGTGACATGATATCAATTCTGCCTTTCGTAAGAACATGTTGAACACAAGCGCTACATGTGGGCGGGCGTTATCATAGGTTAAGGTCCACTTGCCCACCAGTTCCGGTCGCTTAATCGATATGCGTTGTCGCAGACGCTTCAAGACTGAAACGTAATACTCAGCATTGACAGTAATTTGTGGAGGAACGGCATGCTGGTAGACTACACCTTTATGATAAAAGAAAATTATCATCATCACCTTCAAAGTTGAGTTGGTTTGGCGGACTTTTTTCGGAGGAGGCTAGCCTGTTGTGTTTCCGGACACTCGTTGAGCGCTTCGTGAGGTGGTCGAAATAGTGGGCCCATGTTTCATCGGCAGTTATTACTGTGTTTAGAAAGTTAGGATCCTTTGCAAACATTTGTTTCCACTCATGATACACCTGAACTCTGGCTAATAATTGTTTTCTCGTTAGGTGATGAGGTATCCACCTGGAACACACAATGCAGCAGTAGTTTGTCGCGGAGAAAGCAGAATGCCGACGTTTTTGAAATATTAGTTGACACCGCTATGTCTTCACACGTCATTCGTCGATCTTCTTGCAGGATTGCCCAAACAGTATTAGCAATACGCTCCGTAACAACATTTTCAATTCGACTACGCCTAGGAGCGAGTTCTGAAGACAAACGCCCTTTTTTGAAATCATGATGCCATCTAAAAGTCGTTGATTTACCCAAACACTTATCTTCGTAAAGTGTTTTCATTAAATCAACTGTTTCTGGAGCCGTTTTACCCAAACGCTAGCAAACGTTTATAGCACAACGTATTTCACTTTTTAAGTCTGAATCACTCACCTCCATAGCTGTATGGCGAAATGCAGACGTAACTGCGCAATAACAAAAGCAGAATCGTCTGCCACGGCTAATAACTGTTGCCATAGATACTTCCTTAATTCAGTTAGTCGTCTGCGTGGTTATTTTCCCCCTTCACACTGTTGCCAACTCAAAAAAAAAAACCCTCTCAATTTTTATGGAACGGCCTTCGTACATCTGACATCGAGGAAACAAGGATATCCAGAATTATATATACATAGCACTAACAACTGTAAATTGCATTGTAAATCATTCAATATTATACTTGTATTTTTACATAATCTATTTATCCACAGCAGCACAGAGCGAAACCACTACATCACTTATAACGAAGTAATATTCTCCGTCATTTTTATCCGCCTAGGATTCGAACCCGGGTCCCCTCATTCCGGAATAAGTTGCTCTACCAATTGAGCTACGCGGACGTTTTATTCTGATTCCTATCTGCCTTTATGTCGTGTGCGTCCTTCTGGCAGGTACGTCACATCTCCTGGTACATTACATCATCTCCCCCTTATTGTTTTTTTTTTCGAAGTGCTGGAGAAGGGATTCTCTTATTTTTCCTATCTCGCGGTGTGGAAATAACATCACAATATTGCGAGATTTTGAACTGTCGGGTCATCCGGATAGTTCGGGCGCCATTATAACGAAGTAAATTTCTCCGTCATTTCTGTCCACGCCAGGATTCGAACCCGGATCCCCTCATTCCGGAATTAGTCACTCTACCAATTGAGCTACGCGGACGTTTTATTCTGATTCCTATCTGCCTTAATGTCGTGTGCGTCCTTCTGGCAGGTACGTGACATCTCCTGGTACGTTACATCACATTATAACGAAGTAATATTCTCCGTCATTTTTATACGCGCCAGGATTCGAACCCGGGTCCCCTCATTCCGGAATAAGTCACTCTACCAATTGAGCTACGCGGACGTTTTATTCTGATTCCTATCTGCCTTTATGTCGTGTGCGTCCTTCTGGCAGGTACGTGACATCTCCTGGTACGTTACATCACATTATAACGAAGTAATATTCTCCGTCATTTTTATCCGCGCCAGGATTCGAACCCGGGTCCCCTCATTCCGGAATAAGTCACTCTACCAATTGAGCTACGCGGACGTTTTATTCTGATTCCTATCTGCCTTTATGTCGTGTGCGTCCTTCTGGCAGGTACGTCACATCTCCTGGTACGTTACACATTAAGTTCCATGCTGTATTACATGCATTTTTACAGCTTTTAAATAGCCTAAAACAGTCAATTTTTTTTATTTGCTACTAAAGGTTACTATACTTATAAATAAGAGTACATGTGACAGTTTCACCAAATAATAAATAAAATAAATGCCAAAACCAGCTTTGTCCCAGTAGAGCTAATAATATAAATTTCCGTGTATTAAAAAGCACTACGACCTACATATGCACATTTACTCAGTACTTAATCGGACCTAATCCATCAGCAAAACATTAATACGCAATTCTCATGTCATGCAGAAATGACACAGATTTTATAAAAATTTTGTAATGAAATTTAAGAGTTCAAAATCCTTACTCAAATTTGAATGAAAAAATTAGATTCAGGTAATTAGGTAAAAGAATTAATGTGATACACTTGGGAAACAAAATGAAGGATATTTTTTTACCTGAACATGACGCTCATAATAATAACATTTTCCTCTTTTTTTGGGGGGGGGTCGGCATTAACAGGAAGCACTGACATTCTTATCTGATAATGAAAATTTACACCGATTAGCCTTTACACAATGGCTACCACCAGCATAGAGAAATGAGCACGCCTGGAGACCGAACAGTGGCTCAGATGAAGTTCACAGAGCAGTATGTATACAACCCGAGGACAGGCTTTTGGTTAGTAGAGTGTTCGGAGTCAGAATGGGAAAAGCTGCCGATTTATAGGAGTTTGATAACGGACAAATTGTGATGGCACGGCGCATCGGAACTACGATCTCGCAAACGGCGCGTCTTGTGCGTTGTTCACGTGCCGCTGTAGTGAGTACGTATCAAAAGTGGTGCACAGATGACCAAACGACCAACCGTCGTCCGCAGCTCATTGATGCCAGAGAGGAGCGGAGGCTGTAACGTATTGTTCAGAGCTGCCGCAGGTCCGCAGTGCGACAAATCACCCGCAACTACAACAGTGGTGATCAGGGCAATGTGTCACAGCACACAGTTCATCGCAGCCTTCTGCGCATGGGCCTGCGAAGCCGAAGACCCAGCCAGGTCTCCATGTTCACTGCACGTCATCGCTAACAACGCATGAGATGGGCCCAAAATCATTGAGATTGGACCGTGGATGATTGGAAGAAAGTGGCCTGGCCTTAACAACCAAACTTCCTGGTAAATCACGTAGACGGCCGAGCGCGGATACGCCGTTTACCAACGGAGACTATGTCACCTGGATGCACTGTTGGGCGGAAACAGGCCGGCGGCGGTGGTGTTATGCTGTGGGCGATGTTTCCCTGAAACAATTTAGACCCCATTATTCCAATAGCACAATCCCAGGTATCTGAACATCGTTGCGGACCAAGTTCACCTATTCATGGCAACTATGTTCCTTGCTGGTGATGGCCATCGCCAACAGGATAATGCGCCGTGCCACACTGCCAGAATCGTCAAGGAGTGGTTCGAGGAACATGCCGGTGACTTTCTGTAGCCTTTAAATTCACCTGACATGAACCCAATGGAACATTTATGGTTCGACTTGGAAAGGTGGGTTCGCGCTAAATCATCACCACCCCGAAATGTACGGAAACTGGAAGACCTGCTGTTGATATTATGGCACCAGATACCCCAGGATACCTATCGCCACCTCATCGAATTGATGCCTTGCCGAGTGGCCGCTGTTTTGCAGGCTAAAGCGGGTCCTACAGCTATGGTGGTCATAAGGTAATGACTCGTCGGTGTAAATAGGAGTAAAACAATATGCTTCATATTTTTCTTATTCACTTTGGTTCAACCCCAATTGGTTCGAACCTCAATGCCTAAGAGGGCCTTGAAAAAGTAGCCCGTGCTCATCTCAAGTACCTAAACCAAATGGTGCCAAAAAACTTTTAGCGCTTACCAAACAGAATGTTTGCATGACGGCCGTGTTTTAAGAAAGCTACAGCAAAACAATTCCTTTCCTCATCTCATCTCTCCAGTACCGACCATAAACCTGCCACAAGCGATAAGCGTTTTCTTCTAGTCCTTAATTCTTTGCTTCATGATGATGCGGAAGGGTAGTTTCCCTGTTACAGACATCATGACACTAGGTAGATCGCTTCCTCGTGACCCGTGAGCAGCAGATTCAATAGAAGCCAAGGTTGTGCTGAACCTACACTTCCAGCGGCCCATTCTTCAGCAAAAGTTCGAATTTTTTTCTCACACTTAATTGTGATCGGTGAACAGTAAATTCAATAGAAGACAAGGTTGTGCTGAACCTGCTCTTCCTGTCGCTACTCGAGTAAAAACTCCAATTTTTTTGTCACACGTCTTCGTCATTCGGAATAGCAAAGTCAATAGAAGACAAGGTTGTGCTCAGCTTGCACTTCTGGAGCCACTTCTCCAGTAAAATTTTAATTATTTTTTTTTGTAATAATTCCTGGTAATTGGTGGTGAAGTCAGTCGATTGTAGAGCAGCACACCGCCACTTCGAATGATGTTATGGGTGGAGAACAATCTACCACAGCCAGACGTCCCTAGTCGTAGAAACAGGGACCTTAAGAGCACAGCGATACGTTCAAGAGATCATGAGACTCGTCGTCTTGCCTTTCATGTAACGTCCGCCCGGGGCCATTTACCAGAAGCATAATGCCCGGACGTACAAGGCGTGCCAGTCATGAGAGTGCCTTTGTACCGTTGCAACCCTCTCTTGTCCAGCCAGGTCCCCGGGTCTTTCTCCTATCGAGCATGTCTGGGACATCAGTTGCAGCCATTACGAAATATCGGGGGATTTGTGCAGCAATTACAGGAATCTTGGCATAATGCATTACAGCACAGCATCAAGGTTTTGTTTGACTCCGAATGCCAGCATGCATCGCAGCTAGAGATGTCTTTACGAGGCACAGTTATGCTACGACTTTTCTTCACCGTTACACGTAATCACTTCTTTATCTCTTCCTCCACAATGCAATTGCTGTTTCATTGCGATGGGATGCTTGCTTTGAGGTGCGTCTGTTTTTTTGCTTAAGAATATAGTTATCTTTAATTTATGTCAAAAGCTCAAAGGAAGAGTATAGAGATCTAGAAAATTAAATAATTTTGTACTCTAAACCATCTATACACAGACATGATATAACTAAACAGACACCTGTCGTAAAATATTTTTTGCTATGTAGTAGAGTCTACACTGCTGGCCACCCAAAATGCAAAACCAAGAAGGAAGCATCCGATTGGCCTGAAATTCGCAGCATGCGTCGCCCGCGAGAGGACATGCAAACGATTTACATTGCAGGGCACATGCAAATCATGTGCGCCCGGCACGCCACCGAGAAGCACTCTAAGAAGGGTGCACAGAAGGCGGGGTGTAAGTAGTGGAAGTGTGTTGTGCTGCCGGACCTGTGCGTGGGAAGCTTCCTGATGCCTCGTCGCAGAATACGGCAGTCATTCCAGCACGTTCCGGAATTCCACAGAGGACTAATAGTGGCTTATCGCGACAGCGGTTTATCGTACCGAGAAATCGGCGCCCGTGTGGGACGACATCCAGCCACAGTGAGGCGAGTATGGCATCCGTGGGTGCAGGAGAGACGGGCGGACCGACGTGACCGATTGCCGCAGCCGCGGCACACCACCGAAAAAGAGGACTGGCATGTTGTGTGGCTGGCATTGACGGCTCGCACCGCCACATCACGAACGTTAGCGCAGGAATTAGGGTGTGTTGCGCAACAACCTGTGACAGCACGTACCGTTCGACGTCGTCTGCAGGAGCGGGGACTTGTCGCACGGTGCCCATTGCTCCGATTACCATTGACGTTACACCACCAGCGAGTGCGGCGGCAGTGGGCCGTTGATCACCGCACCTGGACTACCGAATGGCATGACATTGTCTTCTCCGACGAATCCCGCTTCTGCCTGCAACACCACGATGGTCGGATCCGCGTGTGGCGGCACCGCGGCGAGAGACTATATGACGCCTGCATTATGCATCGCCATACCGGTCCGTCGCCTGGCGTTATAGTTTGGGGTGCAATTGGATATCGCACCCGCACCCCTCTGGTACGCATCGCCGATACACTCAACAGCCATCGCTACATCTCCGACATTTTGGAGCCTGTAGTCCTCCCTTACCTGCAGGACCTACCAGCGGCCACGTTTCAACAGGACAATGCGCGCCCGCACGTGGCACGCATCGTGCAACAATTCTTCACGGCCCACCAGGTGTCACTGCTGCTGTGGCCCACTTGTTCTCCCGATATGTCGCGCATCGAACATGTCTGGTCGCTGATCGGCAACCCAGTGGCCCGGTAAGCACCACCCGCGGCTACGCCTGATGAACTGTGGCAACATGTGGAAGCAGCCTGGACCGACATACCCCAAGCCCACATCCAAAGCCTCTTTCGTTCGATGTCGCGGCGTGTAGTGGCCGTTATTGCCAGCCATGGGGGCCACACGAAATATTGATGCCTGCGTGTTCCGCAAGTCGCACGGGCATGTAAGCTCAATCGTTTCATCTTTGTATCTGTTGTTATGTGCCCAGTAAATCTGGCTTTGCTATCTCGTGTCCTTCTTGGTGTTGTATTTTAGGTGGCCAGTAGTGTATATTGCATAGCTTGATCGAATTCCCTTTAATATACACTATATTGCCAAAAGTAACCAGACACCCCTTCAAAAGCAAATGAACGGATCCGCTGCGTTGTTAAGATGCGCGGTACAGCTCAAAACGGTATGAAAACAAGACTGCAGTTGGCCGCGATCCTATTGCACCGTGAGGTCGAGTGAAAATGTCGCGGAGGAAGAGAACTGACTTTGAGAAAGAAAAGATTCTTGGGTGTTATATTAGTGGGTTGTCCATAAGAGAAACCAAGAGGCGTTGAAACATACCCAAGTCAACTGTTTTGGATGTACTGAATAAGTGGAACACACATGGCGGGCCTGAACATGCAAAATGTACCGGCAGACCAAAGAAAATCAGTGATAGAGGACGTCGAAGCCTCAGGAGAGTCGTTACAGCTAATCGACGAAGTATTGCACAAGACCTCAGTGTACAGGTGAGTAAAAATGCTGGAACCTTTTTATGTACACGTACCATTCTCAGAGAACTTCATTCCATGAGTTACCGTTGACGTGCGGCTGCTCATAAGCCTTTTATCTCCACTCGGAATGCTACTCGTCATTTAGCATGGTGTAAAAAACATTTATCGTGGACAGTAGATCAATGGAAACGGGTCTTATGGACTGATGAATCCAGATACACGATCCATCAGCCTAATGGCCGTGTGTGGGTATGGCGGCAGCCGTGGGAAGGCTATTTACCACAGTGTACTGTTCCTACGGTCAAGTTTGGAGCTGGAAGTGTACTCGTGTGGGGTTTTTTTTTCGTGGTATGGTCCCGGCCCATTGGTTATCGTGGACAAACCTGTTAACCAGCACATCTATCTCGATATTCTGGAAAATTATGTCCTACCAACTCTGTGGCAATACTATGGAACTGAGCCTTGTTGGTACCAGCAGGATAATGAACCGAGCCATAATGCAAGGTTTCAAAATCGCTTTATTCTAATTTATCATAAGAAAACATAAGAGGGAGACGTACAGTATTGGGCATCTCACTGGGAAATAATACAAAACTGTTAAAAACATGATGGTATATACATTGCAATGACAATGGGGATGAATAACAAAATGCTGCAAGCAAAGCTTATTGAATAAAAAATTGCAGAAGTGACAAAGAGAAACACATCGTGTCACATGACATTGGCTGGGCATGATTTACAGGATAACACAGGCGAAACAATAGTACACAATTAGAAAAAGAACAGCACAAACACCGCCGTGAAGGTAAAACATTACATACATGAGATAAAAACACAGCGTGCACAATTGTGCAAGTTATTTAACGAGGGCACCAAAGCAACATAATACAGGCGGGGTGAAAGTAAGTAATGTACACGAGTAAGCATGAAAATACACTGAGATGGCATTAGCATTCACAATTCAACGGTAGTGTGGATTGCACGAGTCGTAGAGTGGAGGAGGGCCACCAGGGTGCCACGGAACTCAGCAAAGGAGGTGTAGAATGTCCTAGGGTTCTGATAGGTGTAGCAGTCCAGAATCAATCGCAAACCATGGAGCGGCCGGCGCCCAGGTAGCATAGAAGGTGGCTTCTCGACGACTGGAAGAAGCCGACTGGTACTCCAGGCGGAGTCGAGAAAGCAATCGATCTTGAAAATGGCACAAAAGTGCTGCGCTGGCCTGGTGTAAAGAGACCGGCGAGGAAATGCTGCGGAGTTGTTGAAGGTATACGTAAATAACGTGTTTAACCAGCACGAAAAGATAGGCACATACTGAAGGAAGAGTTGTAGGTGGATGAGCCTCGCAGAAGAAGATGTCTGTAGGCAGTGAACGGAAGATCTTGAGAACAAGAGCGACTGGCAATCCGGAAAGCCTGGTGGAGGAGAGGCATCAGGATGGGACAGTAAAGGTAGACGTGAGAAACGTCTGCCTCCTGTGTGCCGAAGGAGCAAAGAGGGAGGAGAGAAGAGACATGCGAAAGAGAAAATACGGAACAGGGAGGCGATTATGCAAAAAGAGCCAGTGGGTATTAATTTCAAGAGGGGCAGATAAGGGTGAGCGGGCAGCGGCCCAGACAAGAGGAAGAGAAGCAGGGGGAACCTCCAGAATAGAAAGCGGTGAAGGGGTGGCAAGGTGCACTAGAAAACGATAAAGAGATTTAGAGGAGAGAGAGAGGAGAGAGGAAGAACCGAGTTTGTGAGTCGGAGGAAAAACGGCAGCGGAAGAGGGGCAGAAAAGACAGAGACGAGACCGGTGGGGGAGACAAGATCAGGGAAAAGCGAAAGAAGTGCAGTTAGCAGAGAGTCATAGACCAAATGGGCGGATGGGGACGAGAGAATAGCAGGGGGAGGCCAGAGAGAGGGCGCCAGGATAGATCCGAGTTAGTGAGGTCTTGTACAGTTACTACACCTGCTCGGAGCCAAGAGGGGAATGAAAAACAGGGGAGATGGGGGGGATGAACAAGGGAGTTGAAGAAGAGGGGTTCAGAAAGAAGCTCTAGAGTTGAAGAGGGAGGGGAGCGAATGAGGGGGAGAGAGCGAAGGTGAGTGAGGGCTTCAGAATATGCAGGTGGGAGTTTGGAGGGGGGGAAAGGACAGCAATCCATGAGAACTAAAGAAAGAAAAGAAAAATGTGGGTTACGCAAGGAGGCAAGAACGTCACGTACCTGAACTGCGGAAGCCACTGGAGCCGTGAAAAGGTGAATGAAGTTGATCACTCGGCTTGCTTTGTAGCACAGCGGGACATCAGGTAGGCCAGCACCACCATAGGAGGGAGGAGCACAGAGCTTGTGGACGTTAATCCAGTGATGACCCGCCCACATTACTCGAGTAAGGCAGCGTGTAACCTCCTGGAGACAGAAAAGCGGGTCGTAGATGCAATCCAAGAATGCTTGCAGATGGACAGAAGGTATGTCCTGGTGAGATTTGCACGCTGGTAGTAGGACGTACAGAACTGCGCACGACACCAGAATGCAGCTGTGCGGAGGAGGCGAGGATGGAGTTCCGAGCGAGTTGCACTGGATGTAGCTTGTGGTGCGCCTAAGTGCACACCCAGGAAGCGTTGGGTAGTGGATGACCATGTGGCCCCCCATGGAGCATCCAAGCGATTGGACCACGACCCGCACCACAATCCAGTGCTCTTAGAAGTATTCAGTTCAGCTGCAGAACATGAAGCATATGCGGAGAACAAACGACGAAGCAGTTGGAACTGTGAGTCGCTACGAATGCAGACGGTGATGTCATCTGCATAAGCAGAGTAAATGACTGAGTGATGCCGTGAGCTGGCAACTGGTGGTGGAAGTTGTGCTAGAAGAGATGTTTGCAGAGAGCGTAGAAAAGGCTCGACGGCAATCGCAAACAGTTGACCAGAAAGCGGGCAGCCCTGACGAACTCCCCGCTTGAAGGGAACATGCTGTGAGAAAAGATGCCGTCTTGACATGGAAAACGGCGTCCCGGTAGAGGGAGAGAAGAACGGAGACAAATTGTGGAGGAAAGCCAAAGTGTAGCAGGGTTTGTGTTAAATAGGCGTGTGAGATATTATCGAAAGCGGAACGGAGGTCTAAGGAAAGGAGAGCAAGAGGTTCAGAATGAGTCTTGGCAAGATGAATGAGATCGCGAAGAAGTTGAACATTGGAGGAAAGAGAACGGCCAGGAACAGTATAGGTTTGAGAGTCAGCAAGGATGTGAGGGAGGATAGAGTTTAGTCGACGGGAAAGAAGCTTAGTATAGAGTTTATAATCTTGATTGAGAAGAGAAATGGGCGCCAATTTCCCAAGTCAAGAGGGTCACCCTTCTTGGGAAATAGGACCACATGTGCGTCCGTGAAACTCCTCGGGAGGGGGGAGCAGTTAAATGCAGCAGAAAAAGCGGAGAGGAGAAAAGGCAACAAAAGAGGCAAGAACGCACGGTAAAAAGGAAAAGAGAGGCCGTCCGGACCCGGAGCGGCATGGGGGTTAAGGGAAGAGAAGGTGTCTGACACCTCCGTGGATGTGGGTGCAAGAGACAGGGTGTGAGCAAGATGAGACGGAACTTGTGGTAGGTTATTGAGAAGATGGGGGAGAGCAGAGGGAGAAGGGGGAGGAGTTTCACTGAACTTGGTGGTATAGAACTGACGAACGTGAGAGCAAATCGCTGCCGAATCGGATGTGATTTCGCCAGAGGGGAGGCGAAGATGACGAAGCGAGGTAGAAGACTTACGTGCAGATTCCATTGATGTTAGAAAATCATAGGTGCATTCCTCCGGATTGAGATGTTTAATGCGCAGACGTAAAAGTGCTTGCTGCGCAAGAGGTTTCAGCAAAGCCTGGAGCTCCGCCTGATATGCTGGAAAAAGCGGATCTGATAACCCAATCAGTGTGAGCATCTGCCTGGCGTGATCGAGGCGCATCTGACTAGAAGTCTTCATGGTGAAGGAAAGTTGCTTGATATGTAAGAGGAGCTGATGCTTGACACGAAGCCAATACGTCAAGGTACAGGGTGCGGAATGCAACCCTGCGCGACGAGCAGCGAGAAAAGAACGGACAGAGGCACAAAATTCAGGATCAGTGAGGAGATTGAGTCAAATGTCCACGGACGAACAGTCCGAGGGAGTGACGCCGCAACAAACACTGTGAGGGTGACCGTGCAGTGGTCTGAGGAAGCAGTAGGTTGATGTTGCAACTCGGTAATAGACGCAAGAAGCGGTGTGGAAACGTAAACCCGATCCAAGCGTGCAGTTGATGGAAGCTGACTCCCAGACGAGCGCCACGTGCGTGAGGTCTCTTGTGGATGAAGGCGCCTATAAGCATCGGTGAAGGAGAAATCAGCAACAAGGTCATGGAGTAGTGCGACGAGATCCGTCCGACGCTCTCGTGACGAAGGAGAGCGATCCAGAGCCGGGTCAAGGGTGCAATTGAAGTCTCCACCCAAGAGCACACGATCCGGAAGGTGAGACTTTCGAGAGAGCTTTACGGAGTTTGGTGAACAAGATGGATAAATGAATAGAGGTGCATGGAATATACACATTAAAGATGTGAAATCGAGCTCCGCCAACTGTGAAGGAGACTTGCTGGAGTAAATCTCGGCATAAGTTCTGCACTGAGAGTGCAGTGAGGGTGGATCGGAAATGTTGATGTATTCCGATAGCAAGTCCACCATGAGATGAGTAGCGGAAAGCATGATGGAACACATAATCGCTAGCACGCCAGCGAGTAAACAGAGTGGAGGAATGGCAGTTTGTTTCTTGTAGTAGTAACAGATCGGCCCCGAGGGGCGAGAGGTCTTCCATAACAAGAGCATCTGCTAGGGGCTAGCGAACCCTCTGCAATTAAGGGTCGTGACCTTGAATGGACTGGTCAGTCGTTGGTTGGAGGAGTCGCGGAGCAACTTTCAGGAGTTGTTGTAATCGGTTTACGCAGCCAAGGGTCCATGAGTGGTGCATGGGGTCATGAACAAACCCACGAAGGTACTTAGCAATGCATCCGCTTGCAGGAGCAGCGCGGGAAGAATGTCTTCGCGCTCTCGGAGGTAGTCATACGTCGACTCCAGGTTCGTGGTGTGGGTGCAAAACTGATAGTAATCTCCAAGATTGAGAGGTTCTGAAGGAGCACCACATTTGGAGAGAACACTTGAAAAGACCTCAAACGAAGGTGGAGACCCATCATCATCAGTGTCCCTTTCAATTTCTGTTGGCGCAGGAGAGGGAGAGATATCTCCAGAAGATTTGGTAGTACGGAACGGTTGCCCATCCGCAGAGGAAGATTTCTTCTTCTTCCTCTTACGTCGGGTACCTGTACGAGTGCCAGAAATTCGTTTTCCAGGGAGCGACGATGCTCGGGAAGCTGACGCAGAGTCAGAGGAGTTATCGGCACCGCCGTCACACTCGGAGACACCAACAGTGAAGACTGGTGGGAAACCAGCGGCGAAGTCTCCCGATGTTGCCACGGGATGAGGAGTAATAGGTGAGGTGAGCACTGGAAATTGAAGGTGGGAGGTGAGATCAGCATCAAAAGACGCTCGTGGACGAGAGGCTGTAGATATACTTTTTGTGTAACTCGGCCCTGGGGCAGTTGGCACATTTGAAGACGGTGCAGGTCGAGAGCGAGATGTAGCAGGATGCTGCTTAGAGGCGGTAGGCACTGTAGAAGCCGTGGGAGCTGGATACTGGTTGTTGGGGCATCGAGCACGCTGATGCCCAAGTTCTTTGCAATTAGCACAGTGTTCTGATGTTAGCATGTCAATTCTGTAGGAGAGCTGCCCACATCGGACGTTTAGAATCCGTGAGAACTTACGGAGATGCTCCTCTGATGGAAAGATGAGTCGAACACTCCGGCGAAAACTACGAACATTCTTATTTGCAGGATCCTTGGGCGCAGCTGAATGTGTGATAACAGGACCAACAATCTTACCACACTTACTAAGTGCAGTACATATAATCGCATCCGAGATTTCGGGGGGCACCGGATGCAAGGAGACCTGAACAGGGCGCCTGGAAATCGGTTCAGCTTCCAGGTGGTGGTCTCCCAGGTCAAGACCAAAGTTTAGAAGCGTGTCTGCATGCTCTTTGGATGTGAAATAAACAATCACCGTCCGCGGCCGGCGGGTGAGGTGAGTAATGGCTCCGGCTGGAAGAAAAGCAAGGAGCGTATCACAATAGACTTTCAGCGGTGTATTCGGAAGAGCATCCAGGCACACTCCCAACTCGCGGGTGGAGGAAGTTCCTGCGCAGCGGGTGAGAAGTGCGGAACGTCCAATTGAAGTGAGTCACCATGTATCTGGACATGGGCATCTGCAAGGGGAAGGCGAGTCGATTGCGTCGGTAGGGACGCACCTGAGGTAACGCTAGAATAAGAGCGGGAAGGCAATCCTCCATTGGAAGGCAGAGGTGCAGCGCTGGATGAAGGAGCTGACACAACGCTGGGCAAGGCTACCGAGGGCAGAGAAGCAACGCCCCCAGAGATATCCATTACGTCATCGGTAGCATCAGGAACGAACGTCATAGCCTCACCACCAGGAGGGGTGGTGGAGTCAGAGAGTTGAAGCGTAGAAGAAGAAGAGCAATAGGCATCAGGAGGAGGACGATATTCCCTATCATCAAGTACGGACGCTGATTGGTTTGCTCCGTCAGAGATAAGGATCGACGTAGTAGGAGAAGCTGTGACGAGAGCGGGAATTCTGCTCTTATCAGCAGTCGCCATCGCCGATGGCGAGGCCTAATTTAGTAAAAACGACCAACTGGTCGAGAAAATAAAGTGCTGATAGCTAATTGAAAATAGTACTCACCGACTCGGGAGATGTCTTAAATGAAAGATACAACCTTCGTCTTGAAGGCACGCACAAAAATTAAACGACAGAGCACACAAAACACACTCAGTAGACGGCGAAACACGGAGCTCAAAACAGACACGACTTACGTCCCATAATGCAAGGACTGTTACGGCGTGGTTTGGCGATAATTCCGTATTGTGTGTGGACTGGCCAGCACAGAGCCCTGATCTTAATCCCATAGAGCAGCTATGGGATGAATTAGAGCTCCGCATGAGAAGTTTGGAACCAAGGCCTACTACTAAGCGACAGTTAGCGGCAGCATTATGTACTGATTGGAAGCGCGTACCTATCGCTGTGTTCCAAAACCTTATCGAAAGCATATCTCGAAGGGTCAGTGCATGCATTAAGGCCAAATGTGGACAGACACCGTACTAATGTACGCCAATACATGATATGTTGTGTTTCTCTTCTAGGTGTACGGTGACTTTTGTCAGTATAGTGTATGTAGTAGTACTGTTATTTTAAATCGTACTTGTTCTTCTGATAATGTGGATTCCACGTTTCCTTTGATTTATTCCAAAAATGTACTCTTTTTATGGCTTCAGCGAATGGGAAAGCCTGTTCTTTATTTCTAACATTTAGTTCAAGAACTTAATTCCTACACAGCGGATTTCTATTAATGAAGATGCACTTAAGTTCAATAACTTGTAATCGCCAAATAAAACATTTTAAGGAGCATGGCATTGAACTCTGACCTTGCTTTTAGTATCTGGGAAATGACCTCAATTCAGCACACCTGACCTCTGAGATGCGAGATTGTAGGAGACTTAGTGCTTGACTATACCAACCCCCGTCCCTTACGAAAGCTCTTATTTATTTATCGCAATATATAAATAAATATTCGCTTCACACGATATTTTTATCTCAGCGGGCGATGGTTTAAAATAAAGCTAGAGAAGTAAAACCCTCCTGCTGAAAGTTTTTGTTTCTAAAGATATGGGATTCTTTGATCTTCTATTAAAAGCATGTTAAAACAAAACACGGTACACTAGTTTCCGTAAATTTAGAGGGGGGGGGTGAGAGAAAAATCGCGATAACTCAAAAAATACATAATGAAATGTTATGAAATTAAGTGAAAACTTGTATCATGTCGTACGATACAGAGAGACCACAAAACATTTCGTAAGAAACATTTCATTCAAAGTGAAAATCCTCCAAATGCGTGGCGAGCTAGATATAGAGAAATCTGGGATTCTTTTACCCAGCGTTGACCGAATAACAATTTTTAGGTTGCTGTGTGTTGCTAAAACGTGGAAAGAGCGATGTCTTTGTTTATTCACTGACACCACGTGTTTGGAGGATTTTCACTTTGGATCTCGCCCTTTGGATTTTTTTTTATTGGAGG
The DNA here is from genome assembly GCA_039090855.1 of Macrothele yani. Classification (NCBI taxonomy): domain Eukaryota; kingdom Metazoa; phylum Arthropoda; class Arachnida; order Araneae; family Macrothelidae; genus Macrothele; species Macrothele yani. The sequence continues at coordinate 33,785,831 of CM077021.1, forward strand.
TTTAACGACCACCGTGAGCAACTCAATGGGCTATAAGCAGTCGCCCGTCCCAAATTTAGGGTCACTGGTTCCAGGGAAGGGAGAGAGCCAGTGCCGTAAGACAAACACAACATCAATGCCTGACCGGGATTCGAACCCGGACCCCTTACGGACGAATGATCAGAGGCCAGCGCCTTAGACCACTGCGCCACCGGGGCGGCGCCCTTTGGATTTAACTGCTATAATTAATATATATCGCCAGTGCAGTTAATGCCCACCAGATGGAGACGTCTCAGTAGCTGAGCCCATCTTACGGATTTATAATGTCAGATGCTGACAGAAAAACGCACATAGCGCCGTGGATTGTTGGCCCCCGTGGTGTAAGGCTAACGCGCTCGGCTAGGTAACGAGAGATCTGGTGTTCGGATCACCAGCGGTGACCGGATAGCAATTTTTCGGTTGCTATGTGCTGACAAAACGTGGAAAGAGCGATATCTTTGTTTATTCAAAATTTCATTCTCTGATAAAAAAAATTACCACATACAGAACCAAGTGTCAAAATGAAATAGCCTGTTTCGAATTTTTATTTCGCTAGTACAAAGTTCTATACTTTGTATATACATCCAGTTAGGAAATCTTACCTTTTTCGACGAGTCATTCCGACGAAAGAAAGTGGCAACGAGGATGGGATTTCTAGGTGCATTAACATTTATTACACCATTATACACGAAGAAATACATATTAAATACGAATACACCGCTTGCATAAACTTTGAATACGATAAGGCGGCGCAGTGGTCTAAGCGATGGCCTCTGATTATTCGTCCGAAAGGGGTGCCAGTTCGAATCCCATGTAGCATGGATGTTGTGTTTTTCTTACGGCACTGGCTCTCTCCCTTCCCTGGAACCAGTGGCCCTAAATTAGGGACAGGCGTCTACTTATAGCCCATTAAGTTGCTCACGGTGGTCGTTAACCCCCCCACCCCACCCCAAAAAACCCGATAAATTCTCGTAATACTCATTATTAATTTTAAAACAAGAAAGATGACACCGAGTTTTTAGTGTAATAAGCACGTCTTTTGAATCCGTTCTGACGCAAATTAAATTTATCAAAGCTATTCAAAGTCAATGGAACCGGTATGGAAAACAATAGCATCTGACGGAAGAAACAAGTTTTTCAAGCGGGTTTTTAATCCCTCAGATGCCGCCCCGGTGGCGCAGTGGTCTAAGCGATGGCCTCTGATCATTCGTCCAGAAGGGGTCCGGGTTCGAATCCCGGTGAGGCATGGATGTTGTGTTTGTCTTACGGCACTGGTTCTCTCCCTTCCCTGGAACCAGTGACCCTAAATTAGGGACGGGCGACTGCTTATAGCCTATTGAGTTGCGCACGGTGGTCGTTAAACCTCCAATAAAAAAAAAAAATCCCTCAGATATTGCTGTAAACCGAATCGTGAGCTTACGCCCTTTGGTTGCAGACTTGTGCGTTAAGAAAAACATGAATTTATATGAGAAACATTTCGCCCCGGAAACGCTCTCTAACACAAAGAATTTTTCAAATGGGACTTTTAGAAACAGAGATATCGACAAAAATAAAGTGTGACTTTACGCCCCCTGGTGGGAAAACCATAAATTATTATTATTTTTTTTTTGGAGGTTTAACGACCACCGTGAGCAACTCAATGGGATATAAGCAGTCGCCCGTCCCTAATTTAGGGTCACTGGTTCCAGGGAAGGGAGAGAGCCAGTGCCGTAAGACAAACACAACATCCATGCCTGGCCGGGATTCGAACCCGGACCCCTTACGGACGAATGATCAGAGGCCAGCGCCTTAGACCACTGCGCCACCGGGGCGGCAAATTATTTTAGGAATAAAGTATTATCAAAAGGTTTCACAATATGAGCGGTATCGGTCCAAGAAAAAAAACATTTAGTCGAGTTTTCAGGATCCCAGATTTTGCTGCAAATACATCAGAAGCAGAAGTTAAAACTTATGCCCCCTGGTGGCCAAACCATTCTTTACCAAAGATTAGAAATTATATGAAAATTATTTTTCATCAGGTGTTGAATGCGATACGGGAAGATGTTTTCAAATCGGGGTTTTAGAAGCAGAAACAACGCAGAAAACGCAATTTACCTTTGCGCCCCCTAGCGGAAAGTCTATGATTTACTTGAAAATTTAGGATTTATATGAAAAACATTTCGCATCGAGAACACTATCCAACAAAGAAGGAATTTTTCAAATCGGGTAAGAAGAAAATGCTACTAAAGGTTTTGTCGACTTGAGTAGTATCGGTCTACAAACGACTTTTTTTTTCAATCGAGAATTTAGGAGCTCATACATTGACAGAAAAAAAAATCCCAACACCACGAAAAAATAGTTGTAGAGGAATGAAATGGCGGCAATACATTTGTATAGGTAACATATTTAATCGATTAAGGTTTCAAGATCACAGCTTAATGTAAGCGCGAGGAGAGCCATTTTAAATGTGAAATACTGGTTACATTAATAACCGGTGTAACCGCCAGAATGTTGAATGCAAGCACGCAAACGTTCATGCATTGTGTCGTACAGGTGCTGGATGTCAGTTTGTGGGATGGAGTTCCATGCCTGTTGCACTTGGTCGGTCAATACAGGGACGGTTAATGCTGGTTGGGGGTAACGCTGGAGTTGTCGTCCAATGGTGTCCCATACGTGCTCGATTGGTGAAAGATCTGGTGATCTAGCAGGCCACGGCAACATGTCGACACTCTATAGAGCATGTTGGGTTACAACAGCGGTATGCGGGCGAGCGTTATCCTGTTGGAAAACTCCCCTGGAATGCTGTTCATGAATGGCAGCACAACAGGTTGAATCACCAGACCGACGTACAACTGTGCCGTCAGGGTGCGTGGAATAACCACGAGAGTGCTCCTGCTGTCATAGGAAATTGCTGCCCAGACCATAACTCCAGGTGTAGGTCCAGTGTGTCTCGGCCGCAGACAGGTTGGTTGCAGGCACTCTCCTGGCCTCCTTCTAACCAACACACGGCCATCACTGGCACCCAGGCAGAACCGGCTTTCATCAGAAAACACAACAGATCTCACTCCGTCCTCCAATGAGCTCTAGCTTGACACCACTGACGTCGCAAACGGCAGTGGTTTGGAGTAAGTGGAATGCACGCTACAGGGCGTCTGGCTCGGAGCTGTCCTTCAAGTAACCGATTTGTAACAGTTCGTTGTGTCACTGTGGTGGCAACTGCAGCTCGAATTACTGCCGCAAACGCGGTACGATGCGCCACGGCCATACGCCGTACACGGAGGTCTTCCCTCTCAGTAGTGCCACGTGGACGGCAGGAACCCGGTCTTCTTGAAGCAGTACCTTCCCTTGACCACCGCTGCCAATAATCATGCACAGTGGCTACATTCCTGCCAAGTCGTTCTGCAATATTGCGGAAAGAAAATCCGCCTTCTCGTAGCCCTATTACACGACCTCGTTCAAACTACGTGAGCTGTTGATAATGGCTTCTTCGTCTTCTTAAAGGCATTCTTGACTAACATCAACACCCTACGTCGAATCTCGACGATAACTAACGCTCACGAACGTTACAGCGCGTATTTGCAGCAAACCTGCTTTGCATGTTCCGAGGGGCGCTACTAGCGCCACACGTATGCGCCGAGCGCGAAATTTGCATAGACGTCATCTTACAGATGTACTTTCACCGCCTACCAACTGTCGTTTGTCTAACACAACCCCTTTTTGGTGTTGGGATTTTTTTTTCCGTCAGTGTATTTTGCTGTAAATACATCAGCAGCGGAAATTAAGGCTTACGGCACCTGGTGGCCAAACCATTTTTTAAAAAGTATAGAAATTATGTGAAAAGAATTTCCCATCAAAAGCTGTATGCAGTGCAGAAAGAATTTTTCAAATCGGAGATTTAGAATCAGAGATATAGAGGGAAACGCAATTTACCTATACGCCCCTAGCGGAAAGTCTATGAATTACCTGAAAATTTTGAAATTACATGAAAAAGCATGTCAGACTGAAAACACTATCCAACAAAGAAGGAATTTTTCAAATCGGAATCCTAGAAGTAGAGATATTAAGAAAAAGAAAATATACATCTACGCCCCCTGGCGGAGAAACCATGGAATATTTTAAGAAGAAAATATTCCAAAAAGGTTTATCGACGTAAGTGGCATCGGTCCACGAAATAAGTTTTTCAATCGAGATTTTAAAAGCTGAGATTTTATGGCAAATGCATTAGTGCATCAGGAGCAAAAATTAACACTTACGCCACCTGGTGGACAAAGTAGTTTTTACCAAAAATTGGAAATTATATGTGGTAAAGTGGAATGCAACCCGTGTCTAAAAAGTGAGTGGAGAGTGAGTTTCAGAAAAGACAGGGGTGAGACGTCATGTTGCAAAATACTGTGGAGGAGGCAAGAGAGAGAGAGAGAGAGAGAGAGAGAGAGAGAGAGAGAGAGAGAGGCGTGTCCAAGAAGCATCCTTCTTGCCTGGGTACGGGACGTCCTGAACGAGGGGACAGCTTCGGTGAATTATGAGACTGCCGAAGTTTGCATCTTGCAGAAAATGCACTGACGGGATTGGCTGATGGCGAGGGAGCTGGGTCACTTCGCATCTCAGATCAGGGGCCCAGGGTTTTTGGCAGGCATTCTCTGGTTTTTCCTCCAAGCTGAAAGATGTGTAAGATTTTCCCCTGATGGCTGCGGTCATCAGGCTATAGAGAATTCTTAGAGTGGCTGAGGTCATTCTTTTTTAAATCGTCGTACATAGTAGAGGTAACTCTGCACTGCGGTACAGATCAAATTGCTAGACAATTGGTTCGTGGATAGAATTCAACGGCACCTGGCACATTCTTGCTCTACACCTGTATGAAGAGGAGCGGTACCTCGTCCTATGAACTCGATGACCTATATGAAGAGGAGCGGTACCTCGTCCTATGAACTCGATGACCTATATGAAGAGGAGCGGTACCTCGTCCTATGAACTCGATGACCTATATGAAGAGGAGCGGTACCTCGTCCTATGAACTCGATTACCTATATGAAGAGGAGCGGTACCTCGTCCTATGAACTGGATGACCTATATGAAGAGGAGCGGTACCTCGTCCTATGAACTCGATGACCTATATGAAGAGGAGCGGTACCTCCTCCTATGAACTCGATGACCTACATGAAGAGGAGCGGTACCTCGTCCTATGAACTCGATGACCTATATGAAGAGGAGCGGTACCTCGTCCTATGAACTCGATGACCTATATGAAGAGGAGCGGTACCTCGTCCTATGAACTCGATGCTGAACTGTGCATCCATTTGACTCTCACGGATTCCCTCAGTAGTGATAGTGAATGACTCATACGATTCCTGTAGAACTACCGAAGTGAAGTGGATGAGTGGATGTGTATAAATAGTCTACACACCCCTTTGGAAATAGAGGTGGAGGATGTAAATAAAAAGATGTACATAGAGCCCGTGAGTCTGCTTTCGTGGATCTAACCTAGATAACTAAAAAGTAAGCGAAAAGGTTAAGAGCTATCAGACCAAGAAAGGTTTGGCTGGTGGCAGCAACTACTAGTAAAAGAAATCTGAAATTCCAGTAATTGCCTGACGGCAACGCTGCGCACCAAGGCGATATCAGAATAAATAACTACAACACCACAACATTATATGCAAAAGATTTTCCACCAGGAGCTGTATCCGCTAAAGAAAACATTTTTCAAATCGGACTTTTAGAAGAAGAGATATCGCGGAAAACGCAATTAACTTTTACGCCCCCTAGCGGAAAATCTGTGGGTAACTTGAAAAAGAAACTATACCTAAAATACTCTTCGACATAAATGGAGTCGTTAGATAAAATAATTTTTTCAATCGGATATTTAGAAGCAAATATGTGGGCTAAGTGAGGTAAGGAGAAAAGGAGAAGATCTCATTGAACTGAAAAGTGGCCGCCCCGGTGGCGCAGTGGTCTAAGGCGCTGGCCTCGGATCATTCGTCCGTAAGGGGTCCGGGTTCAAATCCCGGTCAGGCATGGATGTTGTGTTTGTCTTACGGCACTGGCTCTCTCCCTTCCCTGGAACCAGTGACCCTAAATTAGGGACGGGCGACTGCTTATAGCTAATTGAGTTGCTCACGGTGGTCGTTAAACCTCCAACCAGAAAAAAAAAACTGAAAAGTGGACATCTCTTCTACTATCGTGGGACTGATACTGGCAGAACTAGTGGTGTTGCATTTATAATAAACAAGAAACTGAAAGATAAAGCTGTAGAAGTTGAAAGTTCCTCTGACAGAGGTGCACGACTCGTTATCCAACTCTCGAGAAGATACCAGGCTCAGATTATTCAAATTTATGCACCCACCACAAGTCATGCTGAAGAAGAAATTGAAGAGTTCTATGAGGAAATTCGTCATCTAAATAATAAAGGTAAGCAGCACTTGAAGATAATTATGGGAGATTTCAATGCAAAAATAGGGCAACGGCAACAGAATGAAACTTCAGTAGGTAAATTCGGTCACGGCAACAGAAACCAGCGTGGAAATACTTTCGTTGAGTTTGCAGAGGCAGAAGGGTTTTTCATCTTGAACTCCTTTTTCAAGAAAAAGCCACACAGGAAATGGACATGGAGACATCGAAATGGGACGACAAGTGAAATTGATATTATTATGTGTAACAAAATATTCGTCATAAAAGACTGCAATGTACTAAACAAGTTCAACACAGGTAGTGACCATAGATTAGTGAGATGTAAGATGCACCTCAACACTAAACTCGAACGTGGCAAGCTCATAAGACAAACAAAATGTATTGACATAACCAACCTTAAAAAACACCATAATACCTTCAAGTTGGAACTGAAGAACAGATTCTCTGCTTTAGAAGGCCTAACATCGGAAGAAGTGAATATTTCTGAAGTTAACAGAAAAGTAACCAAAGCTCTTATGGAAACAGCAACAAAATTAGCTGGGTCTAAGAACAAGTTGCATGTGAACAAATTATCAGGAAAACCAAAATGTTGATGCAAAAAAGAAGAGAGATGAGGACAACTAAAGAAGATGTGACTTCCAAAGAGGAATATATAGAGCTATGCAAGACAGTACGAAAAAGTATCACTGAAGACGTAAGGAAATTCAACTGTGAACTAGTGAGGAAAGCAATTGAAAACAACCAAAGCCTAAAGATAGCAAAGGGACATCTCAGTAAGGGAAGAAAACAGATTATGGCACTGAGAAAAGAAGATGGTTCTGTAACAAGAAATAGAGGCGAAATTTTGACAAGAGTGAAAGATTTCTACTCCAAATTATATGAAAGGGATGATACATGTACTCCAGACATCATGAAAGGTACCAGAGTTCTTCCAGTCCTCCCAGCAGAAGTTGCTCATGCAATCAAGAACATGAAGCGGGGGAAAGCTCCAGGAGGAGATGGAATTACTGTAGACATCATACAAGAAGCAAGTGGAGAAATTGAAACAGTACTCGCTCAAATTTTCACTCGATGCCTTAATGAAGGGAAGATTCCTGAGGATTGGAACAATGCTACAATGATCTTGCTACATAAAAAAGGGGACATTGAGGATCTGAAGAACTACAGACCTATCAGCGTCCTCTCAGTGGTTTATAAAATCTTCACTAAAGTTCTTTCACACCGCTTGAAGGTAACACTGGACATGGCTCAACCGAGAGAACAAGCTGGATTCAGGAGTGGCTACAACACAATAGATCATATCCATGTGCTGAGAGAACTAATTGAAAGAGCGAGGGAATATGAACTTCCATTGTGCATGGCTTTTATCGATTATGAAAAAGCCTTTGATTCGGTGAAACCATCAGCAGTTACAATGGCTCTGAAATCCTGCGGTATTGAAGATGCATACATTAATATTATTAATATCATCTATGAAAATGCAAGTGCAAAGATTCGGCTGTTTGAAAATGCAACACACATAAAAATTGGAAAGGGAGTGAGACACGGTGACACCATATCTCCGAAGCTCTTTAATGCCACATTGGAAAATGTCTTTCAATCACTGAACTGGGAAAACAAAGGGATAAAGATTAATGGAGATTATCTAACACACCTTCGTTTTGCTGATGACGTAGTCATTTTTGCAACTACCCCATCAGAGCAGCAGAGTATGATCCAGGAACTTGCGGACAAGAGTAAAGAAGTGGGATTAAAAATGAACTTTCAGAAGACAAAAGTGATGTTCAATGCTTTTACAAGAAATGAAGATTTATCGATTGATGGAGAAAAGCTGGAGATAACAGACACGTGCGTTTATCTTGGACAGCAGATATCAAGTGAGGGTCACATTGACGAGGAAATTAATCGGCGTACAAAACTTGCCTGGAGAGCTTTTGGAAGAAACAGCATAATTTTCAAGAGCAATATGCCATTATGTCTTAAAAGAAAAGTGTTTGATCAATGCATCCTTCTAGTGCTTACGTATGGTGCAGAGACGTGGACCTTAACTAAAAGAGACATACAAAGGCTGCAGACAACTCAAAGCAGCATGGAGAGGTGCATGCTTGGTGTAACCATTAGAGATAAGAAGAGGAGTTCGTGGATCCGAAAAATGACAAGAGTGGAAGACATCAGGATCAGAGTTAAATTCCTGAAATGGCAACGGGCTGGACATACTGCCAGAAGAACAGACCATCGATGGACAGCCGAAATTTTAGATGGGATTCCAAGGGACAGGAAAAGACCCAGAAGAAGACCACATGGGAGATGGGTGGATGAAATTTGAAAGTATGCGGGTGTGACATGGAGGAGACTGGCACAAGGCAGACCGTTGTGGAGGAAATTTGGGGAGACCTTCGTCCAGCAGTGGATTGATAATAGTTGACAATGATGATGGTGATGATGATGTGGAATAAAACGCATTTCTGAATGCGTCGTCATCTGCATTTACGCCCTCTAGCGGCGAAATTGTACATCTTAAAACAAACCGAAATGAAGGATCATCATTCGCATATTTCAAGCTTCCCAATGCAAAAAGAATTTTTCAAATCGGACTAATAGTTACAGAGATATCGTGTCTACAGTCGGACGGACAAACCGATAACATAAGCACGATCTTTTTTTACAAAAGACGTACTAAAAAGTCAAAGGGGCACAGTAGGAACTGTGCCGGAACCTATAACATATAACTACGTCAACTGTCACTATTTCATGCCACTAGTTCTACGTCCTTAAAGTATTCAGCGAAGGACAGTTGATGTAGCCCTACGTTGTAGATTAATTTTTCTATTTTAATCAGATATAAAATTTTGAAGAAATAAAACGAAAGAAAGGTTTTACTTTATTTACTTAAAAAAGCAACTTATGCTATGTATAATTCGTAGCAACTTATGCGGATTGTAAATTTATGTTAGTAGAAGTCGAAGGCGTAGTATCATCGTTGTCAGTAGTTACTGCTGAAAATCGTTCTTCAGAAACAATTTTCGAAACTCCTTAATTTTTTTGATTGGAGGTTTAGCGACCACCGTGAGCAACTCAATGGGTCACCCGTCCCTAATTTGGCGTCACTGGTTCCAGGGAACGGAGAGAGCCAGTGCCGTAAGAAAAACGTAACATCCATGCCGCACCGGGATTCGAACCCTGACCCCTTTCGGACGAATGATCAGAGGCCATCGCTTAGACCACTTCGCCACCGGGGCGGCTCAAACTCCTTAGTTGCCTTGTTATAAATTTGGCGATACGTCTCTGGCCTAATGTACTCTTCTCGTTGTTGCTGTTGTTTTTGTCCAGATTCAGAATGCATCGTCGGTTTGAGGCGTAACGCATTCATTATCCAGCGAAGTTGTGAAGACTGGCGTTGTGCATTGGTATTCCAGGCTCGTTGTGAAAATTTGGATCGATAGTATCAATCTCCTTCTGTTCTTGCTGTTCAGGTTCAATTTGTGGAGCTGAAGTGGAAGGTTGTGGCTCTAGAGTCGAATTCGGGTGAAACGCATCCTGGCGCACGGACTTTTGACGCTCCCTACATTCCCGTGACCTTTCGGTTGATGACTTAGCGGGCCTTTTCGGATTCATCTCGTTCTCCTCTAGTTGCTTCTTCAACTTTGGTCGGTTCTTATAGTAATTTTCCCTGGATTTTCGCGGCATTTCTAAATTTTGGTCACCAAATTTTGTTATCTAAAAAATAAATAAATTTTAAATCCACTGTTTATCACATTCGTCCGTTAGCTCTGACCGTCAGCTACGGACTGCGGGGCTGAGGTCATCGCTATTGTTATCTATTCACTAGTTATCAACCTTAAAACGGCGTGCGGCGAAGCAAGCTTAACTTTCTGACGCTACTGTACCGAAGAGTTACCCCGCACGGGGATAACTGGTTTACCAGTTATTTGGGGAGCGGCGCCCCCACGGCCCGAGCTGACCTTGTGACTGGTCAACATCTGATGTCATGCCACAGCTTGTTTTTTTTTTTTTTTTGGTGCTGTTGGTGTTTGCAGGGACGGCTGTTCATCCAGCTGTTGGGGAGTCGCGGCCCCACGATCCCGAGCTGGTCTTGTGTCTCGCTTTTTCGTTTTTTATTTATTTTCTCCACTGGCTAGTTGCCCGTGTTGTGTTCTCTACCTAATCTCTACCACGTTATGTACTAACACCCCGGTCTTGTGGTTTTGTTACCCTCCACCACTAACTGATTTATATTAACCGCTCAGTTCGTAGGTTGCTGAGATTCCGTTTAGGTTCCCTGCCAGGATTTGTCTTCTTTGGATTTCTTTTTTTCCTTTTAGCTGGTTTGGGTGCTAGACCTACCTGCATGTTTGCCGCGTGCGGAGACCCGTGAGGCGGAAATGGGATGTCTGGCGGCTGAGGTCGCAGGAGACCGGTTAAGTGCCTCCTGTGTACCAACACTCCTCTTCGACCCCGGCTTCGCTGTAAACGGGAGGCTAGAGCCTAACCCACCTCTGGTCAGAAGTCTTGTACCAAGTTGTGTGCAGGGCTTTAGCGGCTTTTTGTCGTATTGCACGGCAGGGTGAGCCCGGGGGCTGTGGGATCATGCCAAAGGCGTTGGCATGACGGTACCCGGAGGCCGAAGTGTCCGCCGAGTGCGTGTGATCACAGCCAACGGACTATATTTGCAACTAAGCTCTAGAACTGTGTCTTGCGTCATATGTTTGGCTTGCGGACCTCCAGTTCTCCCCTGTTGGGCTCGATTGTGGGCGGAGTACGTTGCAGATGAATTCTTTCTTACTCCCATGGGGAAACATAAACCCTCCTCAAAATTTAAAAAGCAACAGGATATGGTGATTGATCAGGCGCCAAATTTGCCTCAACCACCTCCCACACATAACACACTGAAGAGAACTTTCGTTGAAAAACGACATCACCTCGACGTATCTTTAGATCCAGGTGTTGAGCCGTCAGCTCAGAAACGTCGCATTACACTTGCAGATTCGATGCCTCAAGCTACTTTTCTCGTCATTTCTTCTACTGACCAGATGTTGAAACTTTCCTCAAAGTCTCCTTTTTTCATCTCGAAGGCACTTGCGGGTGTTGCTGGCTCTTTGAAGTCAGTGAAGAAGCTACGCTCTGGAGACCTGCTTGTGGAAACTTGCACTCTCTCTCAGAGCAAATCTCTTCTGCAGTTGACCAGACTTCAGGATATTCCAGTTCAAGTGACGGCACATCCGTATCTCAACACCTCCAAGGGAGTCATTTCTGGAGCCCGACTTGTTGGTCTGCGATGAAGATGAACTTGTGTGTGAACTTGCTGATCAGGGTGTCATAGCTGCCAGACGCATGACTTTCAGGCGCGATGGCGCGCTGATCAAATCACGAAATGTTATTTTGACTTTTAACAGCCCGAAGGTACCTACTGAAATCAAGGCTGGTTACTTGTTATGTGCAGTTCGTCCTTATATACCAAATCCTCTACGCTGTTTTAAGTGCCAGAGGTATGGACATTCCCAGCGGTCCTGTAACAGTGTTGCGAGGTGCGCCAATTGTGGTTCCCGCGACCACGAAGGGACTGGATGCACTTCAGAGCCCTGCTGTGTAAACTGTGGTGACTCCCACGCTGCTTATGCCAGGTCCTGTTCGAAGTGGAACGACGAGAAGGCGATCCAGCGCCTCAAGACCCTGAGGGCCTCTCGTACCCTGCTGCCAAGGCCAAGTTGGGTATTCCCAACAACCGACAGCGTACTTTTGCCGCAGTTGTTCAGTCTCAGCCACAACCCGTGCAGCCTTTTGTTCCGCGCCCTGTAGCTCTCGCCGCACTTGCCAAGCGATCTACAGCTGAACAAGCGACACAGGTGGATTTCACCGAGCTCCAGCTTATTCGACCAGCTGCGTCTTCGCCTTCTCTTTTGAAGACGCCCGCCTCTTCCGGTTCCCAGTAGACAGCCTGCACGTGCGGAAGACCTGGCCCTCAATCCGCAAAGGTGTGTGGTGTCCATCAAACTGTCTCGGCCTCAGTGAGGTCCCCACCCTCACCCAACATTATAGAAGAACACGGGGGGAGGAGAGTGACAGTTCGTCCCCAGCCTCTACCAGCATTGCAGAGGAACATGGGGGGGAGGAGAGTGACAGTCTGTCCCCGCCCTCTGCCAGCATTGCAGAGGAGTGTGGGGGAGAGGAGAGTGACGGTTCGTCCTTTTCCATTAGTAAATATGTTACTTTTAATAAATTTCATTAACTACCTTTTCTTCACTGCTTTCTTCATACTCTTTTTCAACTTTTACCAAGCCTGTCTGATCTTAATCATTATTCACGTTTTTAAAAATCTGTGGCTGATCGTTCTTTGTCTGGCGCTCTTTGGCCAAACCTGGCCCTTGCGCCAATAAAATCTAACAACCAACCAACCAACCGAAGAGTTAAGGCGTGGAGGGTTGAAACTTGCTTTGTTTTAAATGGGACTCTATAAACTATCTAACGATGTATTATTTATTACTCTACGATTATTAGTTTCGAAGATATAAGAATTCAAAATGTGCCATGTGTTCGTTGAATCCGGGCTCTCAGTGTTATCCCCTACCAAACGCGGAGAAAGACATAGTTTTACGTCAAAAAAACAATGGACCTTATTCATGTGACGTCAGAAGCGGATTTCTGCGGACCAACATGGCTGCTGCTTCAATGTTGTCGCTATTTGATTCAGAGCCGTAGCCAGGGTAGAGCCAGGCCGGGCGGCGACCGACCTGTGTTTCCTTTTGCCCGTCCTAGCGACTTACACAACACTATAATGCTCGACCTCTTTTACATCTTTAGCCCGATCTCAATCATCAGCCGCCTCTCTTAACTTGCTTGTACGGGCCTGATTTGGTTACTCCTTACTGTTAGTCAGTTTTTACGATCTTAACGTCATGGAATATGCCAACAAATTAATAAAGCTACAGGGCGAAGAAGAAGAAATTAATTTCTCAGGATAACTACTCAGGATATTTTTTTATTGTTATTGGAGGTTTAACGGCCACCGTGAGCAACTCAATGGGATATAAGCAGTCGCCCGTCCCTAATTTAGGGCCACTGGCTACAGGGAAGGGAGAGAGCCAGTGCCGTAAGACAAACACAACATCCATGCCTCAACGGGATTCGAACCCGGAACCCATCTCGGACGAATGATCAGTGGCCATCGCTTAGACCACTGCGCCACCGGGGGCGGCAACTGAGGATTGCAAAAATATACCAAGACAATTTTGTGTTCAATGTTTATTTCACCTGATACAGGAGAACATAGCCATTAGTCCCTCAAGATGAACTTTTTAATGAATCATTTCTCGAACACGGTGTACTAAATTTCATGTTCTTATTGTCATACATTGGCGAACCATCTGAAACATAAACTTCTTTAGGCCGCTCCGGTGGCGCAGTGGTCTAAGCGATGGCCTCTGACCATTCGTCCGTAAGGGGTCCGGGTTCGAATCCCGGTGAGGCATGGATATTGTGTTTGTCTTACGGCACTCGCTCTCTCGCTTCCCTGGAACCAGTGGCTCTAAATTAGCAACGGGCGACTGCTTATAGTCTATTGAGTTGCTCACAGTGGTCGTTAAACCTCCGGCCGCCCCGGTGGCGCAGTGGTCTAAGTGATGGCCTCTGACCATTCATCCGTAAGGGGTCCGGGTTCGAATCCCGGTGAGGCATGGATATTGTGTTTGTCTTACGGCACTCGCTCTCTCGCTTCCCTGGAACCAGTGGCTCTAAATTAGCAACGGGCGACTGCTTATAGTCTATTGAGTTGCTCACAGTGGTCGTTAAACCTCCGGCCGCCCCGGTGGCGCAGTGGTCTAAGTGATGGCCTCTGACCATTCGTCCGTAAGGGGTCCGGGTTCGAATCCCGGTGAGGCATGGATATTGTGTTTGTCTTACGGCACTCGCTCTCTCGCTTCCCTGGAACCAGTGGCTCTAAATTAGCAACGGGTGACTGCTTATAGTCTATTGAGTTGCTCACAGTGGTCGTTAAACCTCCGGCCGCCCCGGTGGCGCAGTGGTCTAAGTGATGGCCTCTGACCATTCGTCCGTAAAGGGTTCGGGTTCGAATCCCGGTGAGGCATGGATATTGTGTTTGTCTTACGGCACTCGCTCTCTCGCTTCCCTGAAACCAGTGGCCCTAAATCCGTAACGGGCGACTGCTTATAGTCTATTGAGTTGCTCACGGTGGTCGTTAAACCTCCGGCCGCCACGGTGGCACAGTGGTCTAAGCGATGGCCTCTGACCATTCGTCCGTAAGGGGTCCGGGTTCGGATCCCGGTGAGGCATGGATATTGTGTTTGTCTTACGGCACTCGCTCTCTCGCTTCCCTGGAACCAGTGGCCCTAAATTAGTAACGGGCGACTGCTTATAGTCTATTGAGTTGCTCACGGTGGTCGTTAAACCTCCGGCCGCCCCGGTGGCGCAGTGGTATAAGCGATGGCCTCTGACCATTTGTCCTTAAGGGGTCCGGGTTCGAATCCCGTGAGGCATGGATATTGTGTTTGTCTTACGGCACTGGCGCTTTCCCTTCCCTGGAACCAGTGACCCTAAATTAGGGACGGGCGACTGCTTATATCCCATTGAGTTGCTAACGGTGGTCGTTAAACCTACAATAAAAAAAACTAAAAAGAAAACCTCCAATCAAAAAAAGAATAAAAACAACAACTTGGGAACCTCTTTTTGAAAGCAAAGCGTTTAGAAACTCAGACAAATACGCAATATAGAAACAAACTAGGGTTAGAACAACAACAACAACTAAAAATTTTGCTCAATCGCACTCTAGGGAATCTGCTTAAAAATTAAATGGATGCGCAACATTAAATAAAAGAAACATTATAGATATGTTTGTTTCGCTCATTGGGGAAAGCCATTAGTTTTCTCCTTCTACTTATTTTTTCCTTTTTGAAATTGCAGTTCGATGGAATACTATGAGGTTTTAATTGCTTTTGATTCATAATGTCGTAATATCCAAAATCTTCTTCATTAAAGTGAACAGAACACATTCGAGGATGCACATTGGGGCGGAAATCATTGCGTTTCATTTTACCCAACCATTCCTCTAACAATTTCGGCCTTTTCAGAGGAAAATTGTAGAAAGTAATTCCTTCCTCCACGCATTTTAGGTGGCGGGATTTATTAGCACAATAATACGATTAGCAAAAGTCAGGCATGCCGTTAATAAGTTTGGGAAAATCGCGATTTTCTTGAACCCCTGAAACGTAACGCCTTGTTAAGCAACGAGAAAACGCATATAAACAAACCATTGTTGGTCCGCCAATGGAAAAGTTTTCCCATGATGCAATGCGAGCAGAATAAGGCCCATTGCCAGCATTCTGCGGTTGCGGTTCTGACGTCACGTACGTTAAACAAATAATCGCTGGCCTGCTGGGTTTGCGACTAAGTCCAAGTTGCAACATAGCCAAAGTACCTAAGAGAAGTGTGGTCACCCCTCACTGCAACGCAGGACTCACAGCGATGTATCACGTAGTCGCTGATGGTGTCTAGGAGCTCAGCAGGTAGCAACGGCCATTATTAGTGCAAAGCTTGTCTAAACCACTCCAGGTCTTGCAAAGGGGAATTGAAGGCAGTAACGTCTTCCTAGAAAATTTTAGACATGCTCGATCGGATTAAGGTCGGGAGACCTTGCTGACCAATCCATATGGACAGTGGCACCGTCTTGAAGATATTGTTCTAACATCCTCGCTCGGTGAGGATGAGCGTTATCGTCTTGTAGGAGAAATATATCTTTCATGGCACCTGAATAAGGACAAACATAGGGGTCCAGGACATCATCCCCATAGCGTCCAACATTCATGGTTCCTCTTGGAAGCTCATACAGGTCTGTGCGTTCACCTAACGAGGTGCCACCCCAAACCAGCACGCTACCACCAGTGAGTATCTCTTTCACGTGTCATAGAGAGATGATAGTATGTCAGGCGTCCTCTCTAGATCAGAGCATGCCTGGAATCGCGATGCAAAGGAAATCTGGACTACAAACGTTACGGGAGTCAAGAGGCACGCAGATTGCTGGTAGCCTTGCAAGAAGACCTCCTCGTGAAGCCTTCTGCGCACAGTGGAAGCCGATACCACCGTTCTTGTACCCGCGGCAAATGCAGATAGCAGCTGTTTCGCGGTAAATGCAGAGAGCATCCGCCATGTTTCTCCGCGCATTTCATCGGAGATATCGGTCATCCACGGATGTTGCAACACAAGGCTTTCCTTCGCTGTATACCTTCGGGAAGCAGATTGCGTATTTTGGTTCCACAGTCCATGGATCACAGAAGGACTCACGTGCAGCCATCTTGCAACTGACTTTGGCTTGCCTCTAGTCTTCCGATCGCTCTCCACCTCAGTTCATCTGCTAAACGATGTTCTATCGTATATTATACACTGACGAAAAAAAAATCCCAACACCAAGAAGGGGTTGTGTTAGATAAACGACAGTTGGTAGGCGGTGAGAGTACATCTGTAAGATGACGTCTATGCAAATTTCGCGCTCGGCGCATACGTGTGGCGCTAGTAGCGCCCCTCGGAACATGCAAAGCAGGTTTGCTGTAAATACGCGCTGTAACGTTCGTGAACGTTAGTTATCGTCGAGATTCGACGTAGGGTGTTGATGTTAGTCAAGAATGCCTTTAAGAAGACGAAGAAGCCATTATCAACAGCTCACGGAGTTTGAACGAGGTCGTGTAATAGGGCTACGAGAAGGTGGATTTTCGTTCCGCAATATTGCAGAACGACTTGGCAGGAATGTAGCCATTGTGCATGATTGTTGGCAGCGGTGGTCAAGGGAAGGTACTGCCTCAAGAAGACCGGGTTCCGGCCGGCCACGTGGCACTACTGAGAGGGAAGACCGCCGTGTACAGCGTATGGCCGTGGCGCATCGTACTGCGTCTGCGGCAGCAATTTGAGCTGCAGTTGCCACCACATTAACACAACGAACTGTTACAAATCGGTTACTTGAAGGACAGCTCCGAGCCAGACGCCCTGTAGCGTGCATTCCACTTACTCCAAACCACTGCCGTTTGCGACGTCAGTGGTGTCAAGCTAGAGATCATTGGAGGGCGGAGTGTAAATCTGTTGTGTTTTCTGATGAAAGCCGGTTCTGCCTGGGTGCCAGTGATGGCCGTGTGTTGGTTAGGGGGAAGCCAGGTGAGCGCCTGCAACCAACCTGTCTGCGGCCGAGACACACTGGACCTACACCTGGAGTTCTGGTCTGGGGAGCAATTTCCTATGACAGCAGGAGCACTCTCGTGGTTATTCCACGCACCCTGACGGCACAGTTGTACGTTGGTCTGGTGATTCAACCTGTTGTGCTGCCATTCATGAACAGCATTCCAGGGGGAGTTTTCCAACAGGATAACGCTCGCCCGCATACCGCTGTTGTAACCTAACATGCTCTACAGAGTGTCGACATGTTGCTGTGGCCTGCTAGATCACCAGATCTTTCACCAATCGAGCACGTATGGGACACCATTGGACGACAACTCCAGCGTCACCCCCAACCACCATTAACCGTCCCTGTATTGACCGACCAAGTGCAACAGGCATGGAACTCCATCCCACAAACTGACATCCAGCACCTGTACGACACAATGCATGAACGTTTGCGTGCTTGCATTCAACATTCGGCGGTTACACCGGTTATTAATGTACCAGCATTTCACATTTAAAATGTCTCTTCTCGCGCTTACAATAAGCTGTGATCTTGAAACCTTAATCGATTAAATATGTTACCTATACAAATGTATTGCCGCCATTTCATTCCTCTACAACTATTTTTTCGTGGTGTTGGGATTTTTTTTTTTCCGTCAGTGTATTTTAACTTTCCTTTTGAGTTTCTTTTTCTCTGTAAATTTGAGTTCGTTCTCCTAGACATTTCAAACCTTAAAGTTATATCTTTTCCCTCAAACGAGATTAATGTTGGCAACACACTGAGCTCGGAACAGGAGTGACGTATGTGTGGCCGGATAATAACGATAGACAAAAAGTCAATGCAGCGGATTGATGTTGTTGATCATAGACGTGCTGTTATACTGCTTTTGGATGTTAAATCACTGATACTGTATTGAGTACGCCAATAAACCTGACGTGAGTGTGGAGTACAAATCATGCAAGCAAAATAAACGTATCTGTAAGTACTACAATTGACCTCTTTCTTGTAATGCGTACGGATCATCATCATCATCGTTGTCAACCATTATCAATCCACTGCTGGACGAAGGTCTCCCCAAGTTTCCTCCACAACGGTCTGTCTTGTGCCAGTCTCCTTCATGTCACTCCCGCATACTTTCGAATTTCATCCACCCATCTTCCATGTGGTCTTCTTCTGGGTCTTTTCCTGTCCCTTGGAATCCAATCTAAAATTTCAGCTGTCCATCGATGGTCTGTTCTTCTGGTAGTATGTCCAGCCCATTGCCATTTCAGGAATTTAACTCATCATGATGTCTTCCACTGTCATTTTTCGGATCCACGTGTTCCTCTTCTTATCTCTCCTGGTTACACCAAGCATGCTCCGTACGGATACCTTCTAATATTACAATTACTTTAGCATACATAACGTAATTACTGATGTAAAGAATAAGTGACATCGGAAAGAGAAATTATGCCGCCCCGGTGGCGCAGTGGTCTAAGGCGTTGGCCTCTGATCATTCGTCCGTAAAGGGTCCGGGTTCGAATCAGTGACCCTAAATTAGGGAAGGGAGACTGTTTATAGTCCATTGAGTTGCTCACGGCGGTCTTTAAACCTCCATTAAAAAAAGAAGACAAATTACGTTATAATGTTGTTGTTGTTGTTGGAGGTTTAACGACCACCGTGAGCAACTCAATGGGCTATAAGCAGTCGCCCGTCCCTAATTTAGTGTCACTGGTTCCAGGGAAGGGAAAGAGCCAGTGCCGTAAGACAAACACAACATCCATGCCTCACCGGGATTCGAACCTGGACCCCTTTCGGACGAATGATCAGAGGCCATCGCTTAGACCACTGCGCCACCGGGGCGGCATACGTTATAATGTCTCTCAGTCATTACAACAAATCTGCTATCTCAGAATCCTTTCTTTACACTCCGCAAACGATGCAATGCGCACTTCCGCAACAGTTCTTATTATGCTGCGGCTCATTTACATATACCGATGCCATCGCGACTCATTTCCATTCGTTACCCAGGCATTACATTTCACGTCATATACCCAAGTTTCGGGGCCGCCCCGGTGGCGCAGTGGTCAAAGTCTTGGCATCTGATCATTCGTCCGAAAGGGGTCCGGGTTCGATTCCCGGGGAGGCATGGATGTTGTGTTTGACTTACAGCACTGGTTCTCTCCCTTCCCTGGAACCAGTGACCCTAAATTAGGTACGGGCGACTGCTTATAGCCCATTGAGTCGCTCACGGTGGTCGTTAAACCTTCAATCAAAAAAAAAAAAAGTTTCGGGCATTTCCTTAATTTATCGAAACCAGTGTATTTTGCTGAGTTAATTTGTCGGATCTATGAAATAAATATTAAATACACTGCTGGACAATTGCTAAGGACGGATCATAAACGGCTATATAGCGCATAAAAAAGTAAGTGTGGTTGGATGCCAAGTGAAATAAAATAATGTCAGAATGCCAGGACATTACAAGAAAGACAATTTATGGTGCTCTGAAATCCATAAGGCTTTGGAACGTGTTCAAGGGACAAACAGGCCATTTTGTGCAGAATACATAAACGTGAAAAAATGCAATTACCGTCCGCAGGCGTTCCGGCGTAAGATGTCAATACGGGATATGGCCACCATGGAGGGCGATGCAAGATTCCACACGTTGTGTCATGCTTTGCACAACATTATCAAGCAGCTGTTGGGGTAATTTATCCCATTCCTCTGTCAGTTCACGGATGGGGGTGTCCTTGTTTATTGGAGGGCATTGGCGACCAGCAAGACTCCTCCCCAAAGCATCCCACACATTTTCAATGGGATTCAGATCTGGAGAACGTGCTGGCCATACGAGGCGTTGAATATCCTCGCTCTCAAGACACTCCTGGACAGCGACTGTTCGATGACATGTTGCGTTGTCGTCCATGAAAATGAATCTATCACCGAAAGCACCACGGAACATGCGAACATGAGGTAGCAGAACATCATTAATGCATCGTTGGCCAGTCATAGTCCCAGTTGGAAGCACATAGAGGGACGTACGGCCATTGATCATGATGCCAGCCCATACCATGACACTACATGTCGGATATCGGTCCCTTTCCTGTATGTTTGCTGGACAATATGCAGTACCACTATCACGCCAGATCAGTTGTTGTCGACAATCAGACGATAGACTGTATCTACTCTCATCTGAGAAGAGGACAGCAGACCAGTCGTTATCAGTCCAATTGCGATGTTGATGGCACCATTGCAAACGGGCGGTACGGTGACGTCTGGACAATGGGATGCACACAACAGGACGGCGGGCGTATAGTCCTCCTTCATGCAAACGTCTGGCGACAGTTTTTCGGGAGATCCGCTTGCCAGTAGCAGCCGTAAACTGAATCGCTACCTCACTAGCTGTGCTGCGCCGGTGTCTTTTTGTTGATAGCACTATGTACCGATCTTCTGCAGGTGTCGTACTGCGAACACGACCTCCCCCGTGACGTTTGCTACACTCTCCATTTGTTTGAAATGATTTCCAAAGCCTTGAAACAACACTGTGGCTGACGTCGAACTCCCAGGCAACATCTGTTATTTTTCGCCCTTCTTCAATCTTGCCAATAATACGGCCACGCGTAAAATCATCTAGGTGATGTCGGGAAGACATACTGAAAATTGCAAGTTCGTCAATTGATTCTTTCCCTTTCAACTTTGCGTTTGAACAACAACGGTCAATACGCGTCAAATCCTTTTTATCTCTTATCAGCGCTATGACGTTACGAACAAGTTCGGCAATCCAAAATTTGCATACGCACAACACGTCTTACTGTATCCAGCACTTATGCTAATTTCCACATTTTCCTGCCTTCCATTTTATGGTTGCTATCGTTGCTATTGTCATCCGTCCTTAGCAATTGTCCGGCAGTGTATATCAGATAACTGATTTTCGAACGCCATATTCGAAGTTTCCACTATATAAAGCAGCGTTCTATAAGACTAACACACCTAAACTACACTGCCCTAACAATAATATCAGGACACCCCTCAATTGATAGTGAATTAGGTCCTAACCCTCTGATTACTGCAATACTAAACTTCAGTTAACCGACAAACAACCAACTGACAGGTTTTGCACGCAGCGGTCTTTGGCTCCACACAATAGTTTGAGTCTCAAAAGGTCCCGAAAATTAACGAACTAACCAGAAAACACAGCAGATTGCATTGCACTATAATTCACTTTGAGAAACAGTTTCAAGGAATTACTCACCATGGGACGAAGGAGACAGGATGTGTAGTCCAACGGAAACACCACCGGCATCGTGTCCAGCGATTGTCACTTGACTCACGTTACCACCGAAGTTACCAATGCTACCCTGAATCCACTTCAAAGCTAGTCTTTGGTCAAAAAGACCTAAATTTCCTGGAAGAATCTTATCTCCGGTGCTCAGGAAACCTGCAAATGAAAATTTTTCAATATCAAAATGCAGCGGCGCAAGTTTCATGAAAAAACATAGGGTTTAAGCAATGTGTGTTCCAAAAATACTTTGATCCTTCGGTCTCACTAGGTGAATTTAAACCGAGTGATCATTGAATGATCACCCCTATCAAAAGTGGGTACGGCCCTTTGGTCACCTGATATCTGAGAGAGCGCGATTAGTCGGCCGACGTAAAATATACACTATATTGACAAAATTCACCGTACACCTAGAAGAGAAACACAAAATAGCATTTATTGACATACATTAGTTCGGTGTTGGTCCACCTTTGGCCTTAATGCATGCACTGACCCTTTGAGACATGCTTTCGACAAGGTTTTGGAACACAGCGATAGGTATGCGCTTCCATTCAGTACATAATGCTGCCGCTACCTGTTGCTTAGTAGTAGGCCTTGGTTCCAAACTTCTTATGCGGCACTAAAATTCATCCCATAGGTGCTCTACGGGATTAAAATCAGGGTCGTCAAACCACGCCGTAACAGTCCATGCTTTATGGCTCAGTGCATTATCCTGCTGGTACCAACAAGGCTCGGCTCCATAGTATTGCCACAGAGTTGGTAAGTCATGATTGTCCAGAATATCGAGGTAGAGGTGCTGGTTAACAGGTTTGTCCACGATAACCAATGGGCCGGGACCATACCACGAAAAACACCTCCACGCGAGTACACTGCCAGCTCCGAACTTGATTGTAGGAACAGTCATCATCATCATCATCATTGTCAACCATTATCAATCCACTGCTGGACGAAGGTCTCCCCAAGTTTCCTCCACAACGGTCTGTCTTGTGCCAGTCTCCTCCATGTCACCCCTGCATACTTTCGAATTTCATCCACCCATCTCCCATGTGGTCTTCTTCTGGGTCTTTTCCTGTCCCTTGGAATCCAATCTAAAATTTCGGCTGTCCATCGATGATCTGTCCTTCTGGCAGTATGTCCAGCCCATTGCCATTTCAGGGATTTAACTCTGATCATGATGTCTTCCACTCTTGTCATTTTTCGGATCCACGAGTTCCTCTTCTTATCTCTCCTGGTTACACCAAGCATGCACCTCTCCATGCTTCTTTGAGTTGTCTGCAGCCTTTGTATGTCTCTTTTAGTTAAGGTCCACGTCTCTGCACCATACGTAAGCACTGGAAGGATGCATTGATCAAACACTTTTCTTTTAAGACATAATGGCATATTGCTCTTGAAAATTATGCTGTTTCTTCCAAAAGCTCTCCAGGCAAGTTTTGTACGCCGATTAATTTCTTCATCAATGTGACCCTCACTTGATATCTGTTGTCCAAGATAAACGTATGTGTCTGTTATCTCCAGCTTTTCTCCATCAATCGATAAATCTTCATTTCTTGTAAAAGCATTGAACATCACTTTTGTCTTCTGAAAGTTCATTTTTAATCCCACTTCTTTACTCTTGTCAGCAAGTTCCTGGATCATACTCTGCAGCTCTGATGGGGTAGTTGCAAAAATGACTACGTCATCAGCAAAACGAAGGTGGGTTAGATAATCTCCATTAATCTTTATCCCCTTGTTTTCCCAGCTCAGCGACTGAAAAACACCCTCCAATGTGGCATTAAAGAGCTTCGGAGATATGGTGTCACCTTGTCTCACTCCCTTTCCAATTTTTACGTGTGTTGTATTTTCAAACAGCCTAATCTTTGCACTTGCATTTTCATAGATGTTATTAATAATATTAATGTATGCATCTTCAATACCGCAGGTTTTCAGAGCCATTGTAACTGCTGACGGTTTCACCGAATCAAAGGCTTTTTCATAATCGATAAAAGCCATGCACAATGGAAGTTCATATTCCCTCGCTCTTTCAATTAGTTCTCTCAGCACGTGGATATGATCTATTGTGCTGTAGCCACTCCTGAATCCAGCTTGTTCTCTCGGTTGAGCCATGTCTAGTGCTACCTTCAAGCGGTGTGAAAGAACTTTAGTGAAGATTTTATAAACTACTGATAGGAGGCTGATAGGTCTGTAGTTTCCGAGATCCTCAATGTCACCTTTCTTATGTAGCAGGATCATTGTAGCGGTGTTCCAATCCTCAGGAATCTTTCCTTCATTAAGGCATCGAGTGAAAATTTGGGCGAGTACTGTTTCGATTTCTCCACTTGCTTCTTGTATGATGTCTACAGTAATTCCATCTTCTCCTGGAGCTTTTCCCCGCTTCATGTTCTTGATTGCATGTGCAACTTCTGCTGGAAGGACTGGAGGAACTCTGGTACTGGTATCTTTCATGATGTCTGGAGTGCATATATCATCCCTTTCATATAATTTGGAGTAGAAATCTTTCACTCTTGTCAAGATTTCGCCTCTATTTCTTGTTACAGAACCATCTTCTTTTCTCAGTGCCATAATCTGTTTTCTTCCCTTACTGAGATGTCCCTTTGCTATCTTTAGGCTTTGGTTGTTTTCAATTGCTTTCCTCACTAGTTCACAGTTGAATTTCCTTACGTCTTCAGTGATACTTTTTCTTACTGTCTTGCATAGCTCTATATATTCCACTTTGGAAGTCACATCTTCTTTATTTGTCCTCATCTCTCTTCTTTTTTGCATCAACATTTTGGTTTTTCCTGATAATTTGTTCACATGCAACTTGTTCTTAGACCCAGCTAATTTTGTTGCTGTTTCCATAAGAGCTTTGGTTATTTTTCTGTTAACTTCAGAGATGTCCACTTCTTCCGATGTTAGGCCTTCTAAAGCAGAGAACCTGTTCTTCAGTTCTAACTTGAAGGTATTATGGTGTTTTTTAAGGTTGGTTATGTCAATAGATTTTGTTTGTCTTATGAGCTTGCCACGTTCAAGTTTGGTGTTGAGGTGCATCTTACATCTCACCAATCTATGGTCACTACCTGTGTTGAACTTGTTTAGCACACTGCAGTCTTCTATGACGAATTTTTTGTTACACATAATAAAATCAATTTCACTTGTCGTCCCATTTGGATGTCTCCATGTCCATTTCCTGTGTGGCTTTTTCTTGAAGAAGGAGTTCAAGATGAAAAACCCTTCTGCCTCTGCAAACTCTACGAGAGTATTTCCACGCTGGTTTCTGTTGCCGTGACCGAATTTACCTACTGAAGTTTCATTCTGTTGCCGTTGCCCTATTTTTGCATTGAAATCTCCCATAATTATTTTCAAGTGCTGCTTACCTTTATTATTTAGATGACAAATTTCCTCATAAAATTCTTCAATTTCTTCTTCAGGATGACTTGTGGTGGGTGCATAAGTTTGAATAATCTGAGCCTGGTATCTTTTCGAGAGTTGGATAACAAGTCGTGCAGCTCTGTCAGAGGAACTTTCAACTTCTACAACTTTATCCTTCAGTTTCTTGTTTATTATAAATCCAACACCACTAGTTCTGCCAGTATCTGTCCCACGATAGTAGAAGAGATGTCCACTTTTCAGTTCGATGAGATCTTCTCCTTTTCTCCTTACCTCACTTAGCCCCACGATGTCCCACTTGATCCTTTGTAGTTCCTCTTCCAATTCAAGAAGCCTTGAATCAGAAGATAGGGAGCGTCCATTGTAAGTAGCCAAGGTCAGCATCAGATGGCAGCCTAGTCCGGTCCTCCGGGGATTCTTAGCACCCTCTGCCTTCATGTCGCACTGGCCGCTGCCTTGGCCAGGTACATTCCAGCTGCCGGAGACTGAGGGCCAAGATTTAAGTTGTGGAATCATTTTGGAGGGGTTTGGCCATAACTCACCACGCTGGCCAAGCGGGTTGGTGAGTGTGGGATAGAATTTCCTCTGACACTGATTTTCTTTGGTCTGCCGGTATGTTTTGCTGTTTTAGACAAGCCATGTGTTTTCCACTTATTCAGTACATCCAAAACAGCTGGCTTGGGTATGTTCAAACGCCTGTCGGTTTTTCTTATGGACAATCCACTAATATAACACCCAGCAATATTTCCTTTCTCAAAGTCACAGGCTTGTCTTTATACCGTTTGCAGCTGTACCGCGCATCTTAACAACGCAGACTGTTCATTTGCTTTTGAAGGGGTGTCCGGTGACTTTTGTCAATATAGTGCATAACGTGTGAGTGGAGCAGTAGGCAATAAAATTTGGAGCGTGATGGGTAAACGGAAGAATTTATCGGACGTTGAGAAAGGACAGATTGTGAGAGCTCGGGGGGGGGGCCTTGATTTTCAAAACGGCTGATTTGTTTGCGAGCCGCCGTAGTTTAAGTGTATCAGGAGTGGCATGAAAATGGTCAAACCACGACCCGGATGCAAAACTGCAGAAGACAGCGTGTAACGTATACTCTATGTTCACTTTCCTTTTGATTTTACTATCTCTGGTTATTTTATTTTACTATGTAAATTATCTTCTTACTGAACGAAATATTATTTCACCCGCTGAATGAGATCTGGCAATGAGTGTAAGTCATGACGTGGTGGTAGCCAGTATATATAGGCGCGTTCAACGATACTTAAGGAGAGCTTTTGTTGTTATAGGGAGAGCGTTTGTTGTTATACTAGGGGAGCGTTGTTGTTGTGAAGGAGAGAGTTTGTTGTTGTTGTTGTATTGAGAGCTTCGTTCTATGTGATTAGTTTGATTCTTCATTATTGTGAAACGAGTTGTGTGTGTGTGCTTTGGATGATCAAGAGTTACATAATAAAAGAGCTTTGTCGTAAGTACGTCTTTCTCAATTCATAGTTTTTGTCAGACCTCTGTCTGGCTGTTAGGTTTATGTCATTAGTTTATTACTATTAACAACCAGCGTTAAGACTTTATTCATTCTAATTACTGCTACAACATTACTAGCAGGAGACTTTATTCATGTTCTTAATTAACTAGTAACAACAACCATTTGAATTCACTATTTGAAGCTTAGTACAAGCATATCATTCAGTAGCAGAAGCATTATACTTAGCTCAGTAGAAAGAGCTTATTCATTATAAGCGAAAGGTTGATGTGAGAGGTGTGACTCGTTCAGGCCAACAGATGTAGCACTGCGCAACAGTTGACAACCCAATACAACAGAGGTCAACCCGGAACAGTATCTGTCATGAACATGCGTCGCACGCTGTCACGTATGGGCTATAACGGCAGACAACCCCGACGACATCCTTTCCTAACCACGGTTCATCGGCGCAAAGTCTCGCCTGGTGCAAAGATCATGCAAGTTGGACGTCGCATGACTGGAAAAAAGTGTGCTGGTCCGACGAGTCCCGATTTTCCCTCCACTCCCTGGATGGTCGTGTACAGGCGGTTGTATGTTGTGGGGCATGTTTACCTGGCAGGAACTTGGACCTCTGGTGTATATGGCACAGAGTATGACTGGTGCCCACTATCGTGAATTGCTTGCTGACTCTGTACACCCAGCAATGTTGCACTTTTTTCCAAATGGTGACGGTGTCTTCCAAGATGACAATGAGTCAAGCCACAGGTTCAATATTTTGCAGAAATGGTTTCAGGAACACAGTTCAGACTTCCAGCATATCGATTGGTATCCGAACCTCCTTGGATATCAATCTTATAGAACACTTCCCGAATGGTGACGGTGTCGTCCAAGATGACAATGCGTCAAACCACAGGTCCAATATTTTGCAGAAATGGTTTGAGGAACACAGTTCAGACTTCCAGCATACCGATTGGTATCCGAAACTCCTTGGATATCAATCCCATAGAGCACTTCGCGAATGGTGACGGTGTCTTCCAAGATGACAATATGTCAAGCCACAGGTGCAATATTTTACAGGAATGGTTTGAGGAACACAGTTCAGATTTCCAGCATATCAATTGGCCTCCAAACTCTCCCGATATCAGTCTCATAGTGCACTTGTGGAAAACTATGGAACAGCATATCTGGCGTCTGGGTACACCAATCATCTCCATACCTGCATTATCCACAGCTTGGTTGGCCATACCTCCAAACTGCTTCCGTCATCTCATTCAATCGATGCCTCATCTCGATAGATACTGTACTGAAGGCGAAAGGAGGACCTACGAAGTATTACGTAAGTGGTCATAATTCAGTGGTTACTCAGTGTATGGTGAATCGATGCTACGTCGGATAGTTGCTGTACTGAGGGCGAAAGAAGGACCTACGGAGTATTAGATAGGTGGTCATAATTCAGTGATCACTCAGTGTATGTTGAAAAGATGCCACGTCGGATAGCTGCTGCACTGAGGGTGAAAGGAGGAACTAAGAAGCATTAGGTAGGTGGTCATAATTCAGTGATCACTCATTGTATGTTGAAAAGATGCCACGTCGGATAGCTGCTGTACTGAGAGCGAAAGGAGGACCTACGAAGTATTAGGTAGGTGGTCATAATTCAGTGATCACTCAGTGTATGTTGAAAAGATGCCACGTCGGATAGCGGCTGTACTGAGAGCGAAAGGAGGACCTACGAAGTATTAGATAGGTGGTCATAATTCAGTGATCCCTCAGTGTATGTTGAAAAGATGCCACGTCGGATAGCTGCTGTACTGAGCGCAAAAGGAGGACCTACCAAGTATTAGGCAGGTGGCCATAATACAGTGATCATTCAGTGTACGTTGAATCGATGCCACATATGATAGCTGCTGTACTAAGACCGAAAAGAGGACCTACGAAGTATTAGGTACGTGGTCATAATTCAGTGATCACTCAGTGTATGTTGAAAAGATGCCACGTCGGATAGCTGCTGTACTGACAGCGAACGGAGGACCTACGAAGTAGTAGGTAGGTGGTCATAATTCAGTGATCCCTCAGTGTATGTTGAATCGATGCCACGTCGGATAGCTGCTGTACTGAGAGCGAAAGGAGGACCTACGAAGTATTAGATAGGTGGTCATAATTCAGTGATCACTCAGTGTATGTTGAATCGATGCCACGTCGGATAGCTGCTGTACTGAGAGCAAAAGGAGGACCTACGAAGTATTAGGTAGGTGGTCATAATTTAGTGATTCCTCAGTGTATGTTGAATCGATACAACGTCGGATAGCTGCTGTACTGAGAGCGAAAGGAGGACCTACGAAGTATTAGATAGGTGGTCATAATTCAGTGATCACTCAGTGTATGTTGAATCGATGCCACGTCGGATAGCTGCTGTACTGAGAGCAAAAGGAGGACCTACGAAGTATTAGGTAGGTGGTCATAATTTAGTGATTCCTCAGTGTATGTTGAATCGATGCCACGTCGGATAGCTGCTGTACTGAGAGCGAAAGGAGGACCTACAAAGTATTAGATAGGTGGTCATAATTCAGTGATCACTCTGTGTATGTTGAATCGATGCCACATCGGATAGCTGCTGTACTGAGACCGAAAGGAGGACCTACGAAGTATTAGATAGGTGGTCATATATCAGTGATCACTCAGTGTATGTTGAATCGATGCCACATCGGATAGCTGCTGTACTGAGGGCGAAAGGAGGACCTACAAAGTATTAGGTAAATGGTCATAATTCAGTGATCACTCAGTGTATGTTGAATCGATGCCACATCGGATAGCTGCTGTACTGAGGGCGAAAGGAGGACCTACAAAGTATTAGGTAGGTGGTCATAATTCAGTGATCACTCAGTGTATGTTGAATCGATGCCACATCGGATAGCTGCTGTACTGAGGGCGAAAGGAGGACCTACAAAGTATTAGGTAGGTGGTCATAATTCAGTGATCACTCAGTGTATGTTGAATCGATGCCACATCGGATAGCTGCTGTACTGAGGGCGAAAGGAGGACCTACGAAGTATTAGGTAGGTGGTCATAATTCAGTGATCACTCAGTGCTTGTTGAATCGATGCCATGTCGGATAGCTGCTGTACTGAGGGCGAAAGGAGGACCTACAAAGTATTAGGTAGGTGGTCATAATTCAGTGATTACTCAGTGTATGTTGAATCGATGTCACGTCGGATAGCTGCTGTACTGAGGACGAAAGGAGGACCTACGAAGTATTAAGCAGGTGGTCATAACTCAGTGATCACTCAGTGTATGTTGAATCGATGTCACGTCGGATAGCTGCTGTACTGAGGGCGAAAGGAGGATCTACAAAGTATTAGGTAGGTGGTCATAATTCAGTGATTACTCAGTGTATGTTGAATCGATGTCACGTCGGATAGCTGCTGTACTGAGGGCGAAAGGAGGACCTACGAAGTATTAAGCAGGTGGTCATAACTCAGTGATTACTCAGTGTATGTTGAATCGATGTCACGTCGGATAGCTGCTGTACTGAGGGCGAAAGGAGGACCTACGAAGTATTAGGTAGGTGGTCATAATTCAGTGATCACTCAGTGTATGTTGAATCGATGTCACGTCGGATAGCTGCTGTACTGAGGGCGAAAGGAGGACCTACGAAGTATTAGGTAGGTGGTCATAATTCAGTGATCACTCAGTGTATGATGAATCGATGTCACGTCGGATAGCTGCTGTACTGAGGGCGAAAGGAGGATCTACAAAGTATTAGGTAGGTGGTCATAATTCAGTGATTACTCAGTGTATGTTGAATCGATGTCACGTCGGATAGCTGCTGTACTGAGGGCGAAAGGAGGACCTACGAAGTATTAAGCAGGTGGTCATAACTCAGTGATTACTCAGTGTATGTTGAATCGATGTCACGTCGGATAGCTGCTGTACTGAGGGCGAAAGGAGGACCTACGAAATATTAGGTAGGTGGTCATAATTCAGTGATCACTGAGTGTATGTTGAATCGATGCCACATCGGATAGCTGCTGTACTGAGGGCGAAAGGAGGACCTACGAAGTATTAGGTAGGTGGTCATAATTCAGTGATTACTCAGTGTATGTTGAATCGATGTCACGTCGGATAGCTGCTGTACTGAGGGCGAAAGGAGGATCTACAAAGTATTAGGTAGGTGGTCATAATTCAGTGATTACTCAGTGTATGTTGAATCGATGTCACGTCGGATAGCTGCTGTACTGAGGGCGAAAGGAGGACCTACGAAGTATTAAGCAGGTGGTCATAACTCAGTGATTACTCAGTGTATGTTGAATCGATGTCACGTCGGATAGCTGCTGTACTGAGGGCGAAAGGAGGACCTACGAAGTATTAAGCAGGTGGTCATAACTCAGTGATTACTCAGTGTATGTTGAATCGATGTCACGTCGGATAGCTGCTGTACTGAGGGCGAAAGGAGGACCTACGAAGTATTAGGTAGGTGGTCATAATTCAGCGATCACTCAGTGCTTGTTGAATCGATGCCATGTCGGATAGCTGCTGTACTGAGGGCGAAAGGAGGACCTACAAAGTATTAGGTAGGTGGTCATAATTCAGTGATTACTCAGTGTATGTTGAATCGATGTCACGTCGGATAGCTGCTGTACTGAGGACGAAAGGAGGACCTACGAAGTATTAAGCAGGTGGTCATAACTCAGTGATCACTCAGTGTATGTTGAATCGATGTCACGTCGGATAGCTGCTGTACTGAGGGCGAAAGGAGGATCTACAAAGTATTAGGTAGGTGGTCATAATTCAGTGATTACTCAGTGTATGTTGAATCGATGTCACGTCGGATAGCTGCTGTACTGAGGGCGAAAGGAGGATCTACAAAGTATTAGGTAGGTGGTCATAATTCAGTGATTACTCAGTGTATGTTGAATCGATGTCACGTCGGATAGCTGCTGTACTGAGGGCGAAAGGAGGACCTACGAAGTATTAAGCAGGTGGTCATAACTCAGTGATTACTCAGTGTATGTTGAATCGATGTCACGTCGGATAGCTGCTGTACTGAGGGCGAAAGGAGGACCTACGAAGTATTAGGTAGGTGGTCATAATTCAGTGATCACTCAGTGTATGTTGAATCGATGTCACGTCGGATAGCTGCTGTACTGAGGGCGAAAGGAGGACCTACGAAGTATTAGGTAGGTGGTCATAATTCAGTGATCACTCAGTGTATGTTGAATCGATGTCACGTCGGATAGCTGCTGTACTGAGGGCGAAAGGAGGATCTACAAAGTATTAGGTAGGTGGTCATAATTCAGTGATTACTCAGTGTATGTTGAATCGATGTCACGTCGGATAGCTGCTGTACTGAGGGCGAAAGGAGGACCTACGAAGTATTAAGCAGGTGGTCATAACTCAGTGATTACTCAGTGTATGTTGAATCGATGTTACGTCGGATAGCTGCTGTACTGAGGGCGAAAGGAGGACCTACGAAATATTAGGTAGGTGGTCATAATTCAGTGATCACTGAGTGTATGTTGAATCGATGCCACATCGGATAGCTGCTGTACTGAGGGCGAAAGGAGGATCTACAAAGTATTAGGTAGGTGGTCATAATTCAGTGATTACTCAGTGTATGTTGAATCGATGTCACGTCGGATAGCTGCTGTACTGAGGGCGAAAGGAGGACCTACGAAGTATTAAGCAGGTGGTCATAACTCAGTGATTACTCAGTGTATGTTGAATCGATGTCACGTCGGATAGCTGCTGTACTGAAGGCGAAAGGAGGACCTACGAAGTATTAAGCAGGTGGTCATAACTCAGTGATGACTCAGTGTATGTTGAATCGATGTCACGTCGGATAGCTGCTGTACTGAGGGCGAAAGGAGGACCTACGAAGTATTAGGTAGGTGGTCATAATTCAGTGATCACTCAGTGTATGTTGAATCGATGTCACGTCGGATAGCTGCTGTACTGAGGGCGAAAGGAGGATCTACAAAGTATTAGGTAGGTGGTCATAATTCAGTGATTACTCAGTGTATGTTGAATCGATGTCACGTCGGATAGCTGCTGTACTGAGGGCGAAAGGAGGACCTACGAAGTATTAAGCAGGTGGTCATAACTCAGTGATTACTCAGTGTATGTTGAATCGATGTCACGTCGGATAGCTGCTGTACTGAGGGCGAAAGGAGGACCTACGAAATATTAGGTAGGTGGTCATAATTCAGTGATCACTGAGTGTATGTTGAATCGATGCCACATCGGATAGCTGCTGTACTGAGGGCGAAAGGAGGACCTACGAAGTATTAGGTAGGTGGTCATAATTCAGTGATCACTCAGTGTATGTTGAATCGATGTCACGTCGGATAGCTGCTGTACTGAGGGCGAAAGGAGGACCTACGAAGTATTAAGCAGGTGGTCATAACTCAGTGATTACTCAGTGTATGTTGAATCGATGTCACGTCGGATAGCTGCTGTACTGAGGGCGAAAGGAGGACCTACGAAATATTAGGTAGGTGGTCATAATTCAGTGATCACTGAGTTTATGTTGAATCGATGCCACATCGGATAGCTGCTGTACTGAGGGCGAAAGGAGGACCTACGAAGTATTAGGTAGGTGGTCATAATTCAGTGATCACTCAGTGTATGTTGAATCGATGTCACGTCGGATAGCTGCTGTACTGAGGGCGAAAGGAGGACCTACGAAGTATTAAGCAGGTGGTCATAACTCAGTGATTACTCAGTGTATGTTGAATCGATGCCATGTCGGATAGCTGCTGTACTGAGGGCGAAAGGAGGACCTACAAAGTATTAGGTAGGTTATCATAATTCAGTGATTACTCAGTGTATGTTGAATCGATGTCACGTCGGATAGCTGCTGTACTGAGGACGAAAGGAGGACCTACGAAGTATTAAGCAGGTGGTCATAACTCAGTGATCACTCAGTGTATGTTGAATCGATGTCACGTCGGATAGCTGCTGTACTGAGGGCGAAAGGAGGATCTACAAAGTATTAGGTAGGTGGTCATAATTCAGTGATTACTCAGTGTATGTTGAATCGATGTCACGTCGGATAGCTGCTGTACTGAGGGCGAAAGGAGGATCTACAAAGTATTAGGTAGGTGGTCATAATTCAGTGATTACTCAGTGTATATTGGGATGCTGCAGATGAAATGTTAGAGTATTGATGGAAACTTCAAACACACAAAATACGGTGCAAAATAATCTTTATTGACCAAAATAATCCCCGACAGCAGCAGCACTTTTGCCGACGAGATACAACACTGTAAAAATAAAGTGTTGTAAATTCACGATTTTTTTTTTAAATAACGTGCCGCAAACCTACCGCTATGTGTCAGTCTTTTAACGCAATTTTCTTTTCTTCTAACTTCGGCATTTTAAAAGATTTACCGTAGTCAGTAATCCCGCTTATTTCAGGAAAGTTTGTTTTGGGTTTTCCGTGTTTATACAGAAATTTCGCTAAACCTTCGTTTTTGAGACTTTTACAGCTCTCACGAGCGAGATTCTTTTTCCCGGTTCAATACGTTAACCCCTTTCCTTCCGTCCCTAACGGGCTTCTAACCAGCGACCTTGGCAACGATAGCTGATCGATCACGCGCTACCGTTGAACCAGAAAACCACATAACGAGAAATCCCTATAAGGTAGAACACTATTTTTTCGATGCTGAAATGTTTTTTGTGTGCTTCCTCTTTTCTTTAATCATATTATTTTCTGTTGGAGCTAATCATTTTTCTGGTTGCGTTGGTAATAGTTTTATTTTTGCTGTAGAAGGATTTATTAAAAACTACGAATTGTTTTCATTGTGATTTTTTGAAGATATCTTTTTAAACTGACAATGACTTAAGAAAAGGTGAAATGCAGCTTTATACACTGTCGAGTCGCATTCTTGTGACCACCTCCTACTTTTGACGTCAACAGCGGGTAGCCAATGAAAGAAAGCACGTGCCGTGAGCTGACTTGGAGGGTATATAAAACGTGCTGTAGGCATTCTGAAAACATATCACTCGTTGCTGTCATGGACAAAAAGAGCGATTTATCAGATTTGCAAAAAGAGATGATGATCAGCTGTCGGACCAAGGGTGGCAATATTTTTGAAACAGCGCAGTTTGTGAACTGTTCGTGTGCAGCTGTGGTTAAAGTGTATCGTGATTGGAGAAATGGCACCATTGCGAATAAGCGACGCGGAAACTGCGGAGCACCAAGTGCCACTGATGTGAGTGGCGAACGTCGGCTGCGAAGGTGCGTGAGGGCCGATCAACACGCTACAGTGGAGCAACTCACGGGCCGAATGAACCAGGGGGTTACCGGAAGTGTCTCTAAAACGACAGTTCAGTGAACGTGTGGGCTCCGATGCAGACGGATGGTCACTGCAAGTATGCAAACGAAAGTGCATCGGCAGAAAAGGCTTACATTTGCACGGTACTATCGTAATTGGACCTCCGCAGATTGGCAAAGGATTGCCTTCTCCGATGAGTCACGTTTTCTGCTTTATCGAACGGACGGACGTTGGTGTGTAAGGCGAGAAACATCGGATAACAAACACTCTTCAGCCATTGTTGAAAGAATACAAGCTGGTGGGGGCAGCGTTATGGTCTGGAGAATGTTTTCGTGGCATTATCTGGGTCCAATCATACCTGTGAAAGGCACTATGAACCGAATTCGTTATGAATCCATCCTTGCAGACCACGTACACCCATACATGCTGATTGTGTTCCCTGGGGCGGATGGGATCTTCCAGAACGACAATGCGACATGCCGCACAGCCAGAAATGTCCGAGAGTGGTTGAAAGAGCACGATGAAGACTTCAAAGTACTTCACTGGCCCCCTAATTACCCAGACTTAAACCCAATTGAGCATCTGTGGGACTACCTCGCTCGTGCTGTTCGCTCTATGGATCCTCCACAACGCATCATCCAACAGCTGTCAGATGTACTGCAGTCAGCATGGCTCCACATACCTGTGAACACCTTCCAGCACCTTATTGAGTCACTCCCAGCCCGTCTAGCTGCTGTCCGCGTTGCACACGGCAGTTACTCTGGATATTAGCTGGTGGTCACAATAATGTGACTCAATCGTGAAGTTCCATTTCACAAAACCCCTAAATATAAAATTTACTCTTGATGGCTATAGTGAAAATCTTCCAAATACGTGGAGACTTGTAAATTGACAAAGTCGTTGCTCTTTCCACGTTTTTCTTTAATTAACACACATAAACCACAAAAATACATATTTCGGTTGCTGTGTGTTAATTAAAGAAAAACGTGGAAAGAGCGATGACTTTGTCTATTTACATTGTCTCCACATATTTGGAAGATTTTCACCATTTCTCTCGCCCTCTGAATTTCTTAGCTATAATTAAATAGCTTGTACCGTTAAGCCCCACCAGATGGAGACGTCTCAGTTGCTAAGCCCATCCCTGCGGATTTGTGAAGTCAGATGCTGACAGATAAACACACATAGCGCCGTGGATTGTTAGCCACCGTAGCGTAAGGCGAACGCACTCGGCTAGTTATCGAGATCTGGGATTCAATTCCAGTGGTGTCGGATATACAATTTTTCAGTTGCTGTGTGTTAATTAAAGTAAAACGTGGAAAGAGCGATGACTTTGTCTATTTGATGGCTATAATAGCTTTTGACTTAATGGGCCTACAAACTGATACGTTGGCATCATACAGTCACATGTACAATCATTTAAGTACACTGTTTTTTTAAGGTAACACAACATACAACAGCTGGGGTACAAAATGGGGGAGAGGGGAAGGAATAACTTGAGCCAAAATATCCAAAATTTCATGCGATATTCACAATATCCGATTTCGCTACAGAACTTCAAAATCAGGTCCTCCGATAGACGACTGAAATTTAATAGATAATCAATCCTCAGGTACTCCCGGGAATCGCACCCATTATCGGAAATTTTTGGTCATACAGCTACGGAAAAAGTAAGAACAGAATTTTTCTGTTAACATACGAAATGAGTAGTGGAAAGGTTTTTGAAAATTCAAAATTTTCCGATAGCACCTCTTAAAGAAGGACAATTTACTGTTAACATACGATAGACAAATAAGGAAGATGTCACTTCCAAAGTGGAATATATAGAGCTATGCAAGACAGTACGAAAGAGTATCGCAGAAGACGTAAGAAAATTCAACTGTGTTCTAGTGAGAATACGTTAGCCATTATGTCTTAAAAGAAAAGTGTTTGATCAATGCATCCTTCCAGTGTTTATGTATGGTGCGGAAACGTGGACCTTAACTAGAAGAGACATACGAAGACTGCAGACAACTCAAAGGAGCATGGATAGGTGTATGCTTGGTGTAACCAGAAGAGATAAGAAGAGGAACTCGTGGATCAGAAGAACGACAAGAGTGGAAGACATCGTGATCAGAGCAAAATCCCTGAAATGGCAATGGGCTGGACATCTTGCCAACGAACCACCGATGGAAAACCGAAATTCTAGACTGGATTCCAAAGAACAGGAAAAGATCCGGAAGAAGACCCCATGGGAGATGGGTGGATGAAATTCTAAAACATGCGGCAATGGGCTGGACATATTACCAGAAGGACAGACCATCGATTGACAGCCAAAATTTTAGACTGGATTCCAAGGGACAGGAAAATACCCAGAAGAAGACTTCATGGGAGATGGGTGGGTGAAATTCGAAAGCTTGCGGGAGTAACATGGAGGAGACTGGCACAAGACAGACCGCTGTGGAAGAAACTTGGGGAGACCTTCATCCAGCAGTGGATTGGTAATGTTTGACAATGATGATGACTGGTGAGGAAAGCAAATGAAAACAACCAAAGCCTGAAGAGAGCAAAGGGGCGTCTCAGTAAGGGAAGAAAACAGATAATGGCACTGAGAAAAGAAGATGATTCTGTACCAAAAAATAGAGGCGAAATTTTGACAAAAGTGAAAGATATCTACTCAAAACTATAGGAAAGGGATGATACATGTACTCCAGACATTACGAAAGGTTCCAGCACCAGAGTTCTTCCAGTCCTTCCAGCAGAAGTTACACATGCGATCAAGGACATGAAACGGGGAGAAGCTCTAGGAGAAGATGAAATTACCGTGGACATCATTAAACAAGAAGCAACTGGGGGAATAAAAACTGCACTCGCCCAACATTTCACTTGATGTCTCAACGAAGGAAAGATTTCTGAGGATTGGAACAATGCTACAATGACCCTGCTACACAAAACAGGTGACATCGAGGATCTGAGGAACTAAAGGCCCATCAGCCTCTTATCAGTGGAAACGAAGAACTAAAACCGTCTATACACGTTACTTATTAGTAAAAGAGCAAAAGATTTACTAGTATTGCAATTATAAAACACTATACACAATTAAAAACTCAAGTGTGAGATCTTTCGGGGACACTACGTCCCCATCTTCACACAAACCGAAAATTCCTCAACCAGGTATACACAGTGCGTCAAAGAATTTTTAAGACTGGGTCTGTAAAATGAAATACAAACAAGAAATTATAATTTGTTTTGGTTTGTTATTCAAAATAAGTCCCTCCGGCTTCAATACACTTGTTACAGCGATTTGATAATGATTCGAATGCCTGTTCCAGTTCACTTTGCGGATTTGCCTCCAAAGCACGCGTCGAAGCTGCTTGTATGGTCGAAATATCATCAAAATAACACCCTTTTAACGTCATTTTAAGTTTTGGGAACAAAGAAAAGTCGCAGGGTGATAAATCAGACGAACACGGTGGATGATTCAACACACAGACGTTATTTTTCGCCAAAAATCTACGAAGAAGAAGTGAGGTGTGACTGGGTGCATTATCGTGCAACAAACACTAACTGTTTTCATCTCGATATTCTGGCCGAATGCGACGAATTCTGCCCATGAAACGCCTCAAAACATTTAAATAAAACTCACCAGTAATTGTTTGTCCACTTGGAACAAATTCTTTGTGGATAATACCCTTACTATCGAAGAATGTAATGAGCATTGTTTTGATTTTCGATAGAACTTTTCTTGTTTTTTTGGCTTGTGGTGAGTTTTTTACTTCCATTCCGCACTTTGTCGCTTTGTTTTAGGATCATATTGAAAACACCATGTTTCATCACCTGTAAGAATCGATTTTAAGAAGTTTGGATCATTTTCAGCGGCTGAAATGATGTCTCTGCAATGTGCACTTCTCCTTGATTTTTGTTCATTGGTTAACGTGTGTGGAACAAATTTAGCACAGACTTTTGTTTTGCCCAAATCTTTATGCAGGATGGTTCGAATCGTTTCTTTGTTGATGTTTAAAGACTCTTCCATCATTCTTAGTGACGCACATCGATTGTTTGCCACAAAATCACGGACTTTTCCAATAATCTCAGGTGTCCTAGATGAACTTGGTCTTCCGGTATGCTTATCAACTTCTAGCGTCTCTCTTCCGTCCAAAAAACGTTTGTGCCAGAGGAAAACATTTGATCTACTTAAACAAAACTCACCGTAAACTTGTTTCATCATTTGGTACGTTTCCGAGGCACTTTTACCAAGCTTTGCGTTAAATTTAATAACAGTCCTTTGTTCCATCTTAATAATTCAACATGGAAAAAATTTTACTTCTCTAATGAACGCCCGTTTCGTTTGAGTTACTTTAACAACTGCGCAGTACTTTTGACAGAAAGCAAGCAGATGGTCACTGGTGGCGCCACCGTAGGCTGAAATCTAGCGCCAGTATTAAAAATTCTTTGACGCACTGTGTATACTGTATGTACAAGACATATGACGAAGGCTGACCGGAAGAGTGCAATGGAACATGCGCAGGCAGGTGAACAACAAATGACAAGCCTCCAAGGCACCAAATAACAACCCTCCCCACACACACACACTGTGCCCACAATGTCAAAAGATATACAAGTAAGTGTGCTAAAATGAATGACATACATGAAAGGCACTAAGTTGAAACACTGGAAAAAAAACCCCACAATAACAATTAACTGGTAAAAAAGGAGGGTGTCACAAAATCTCGGTATTCTGTATAATAGATTCCGCAAATGGTGGGGGATTTCATATGGTGTAGAATCGTTACACCACACCTCCCTTGACGCATAAATGTATAAGCAGTCCGCCAGAAGCAAAGAGGAATCACGAGGGGTACAATACGGGCTTGGTCCCAATTCGGGAAATGAGTTCCGCCAAGTGTCTTTCTTGACAGCGCTGTATTGGCAGAGCACATTCGCACGTTATATTGATGTTCAGGCACACGAATCCGAAGCGACAGCTTCGTAGAGCCGATGTAAAGAGTAGGTGAGAAGTCGGCGTCCGCAGGTTGTAAGGGAATGCAGCAGACACCATGACGTTCTTGTTGATGAATGGTGTGACGATCATTCTTAATAAGTGAAAGTATATTAGAAGTCTTGACGCCAAAGTCTATACCATGACGCTTACGAATGTTCTTGAGAACAGAAATAGGTAATCAATTGAACTCACATATTTCAGATTGGAGTCCGGGCTCATCAATGTGGTGTAAGAACGAGTCAGAATGTTCCCCAGCAATCGGTCGACTATCCCGTCGTCACATCCATGGGAGGACACAATATATTTGATGTTATTAATTTCCATTTTCCAGAGTCTGGAGTTAGAAGAATCAGAAATAGTCCGATTAACCAAAAACCTGACTACAGCCGATTGTTTGTATTGTATAGGATAAAAAGAACCCATAGGAATAATGGAAGGGTTCAAAAAAGGTTTTCTGTACACTGAATGTTGTAAAGTATGACTAACTGGATCACGTACCAAAAGGATATCAAGAAAAGGAAGAGAAAAATAGATTTCAATTTCCGCCGAAATAGTTAAAGATGGGTACTGGCTAGATAGAACATCAGTGAAAAAATTAAGTTCAGCAAGACAATATTGCCAAAAACCCAAAAAATCGTCCACGTATCTGATGAATAGTGAAGGCCTGAAGGGACAGGAAGAGAGAACCAAGTCCTCCAAATGCTGTAATAAAATCTCGGCAATGACTGGAGAAAGGGGGAGCACATGGGGGCTCCACCCTCCTGCTTGTATGTGACACCGTTGTATCTAAAGAAAGAACGCTGTTGTACACTGAAGAGCAATTGAATTATTAGAGACAACTGGCGTTATGCAAATGAACGCTGTGGGCGGCCCTGTAAACGGAAACGACATGACGTATGCAGCGATCCGACAATATAAGGAGTGATGCGACGGGAATCAGTAAGAGTCGGACGCAGGATCTAAGCGCATTCGATCGTGGGAAAATTGTCGGGGCCCGACGAATGGGTCACTCCATCTCGGAAGTCGTACAGGCACTGGGATTTTTACGAGCCACCACTGTGTCATGTGTGCACCGTGAGTACATCGAATCCGGTAAAACCATCCCTGCAAGGGCCAACTGCCGTGGACAAGAGCGTGTGGATGAGCGGGGTCTTCGTCGGCTAGCTCGCATTGTAACAGCTGATGGACGGGCCACAGTGCAAGAAATCACTCGGCAATTTAACGCTGGTGAACAAAAACGTGTAAGGAGCCACACCATCCCGAACCATCTCCTCGCTATGGGGTACAGAAGCCATCGTCCCACGAGGGTACCGCTGCTGACCACACATCACAGAGTGCGAAGATTATCATGGGTGCGGGAACATCGCCACTGGACCCTAGACATGTGGGAAAATGTTGCCTGGACTGATGAGTCGAGATTCACGTTGGTACATGCGGATGGCAGGATACGAGTTCGGCGCAAACCACATGAAGCGATGGATCCTTCTTGCCAGCTGGGTACTCTTAAAGCTGGTGGGGTGGCATTCT
The DNA here is from genome assembly GCA_039090855.1 of Macrothele yani. NCBI lineage: Eukaryota > Metazoa > Arthropoda > Arachnida > Araneae > Macrothelidae > Macrothele > Macrothele yani. The sequence goes on from CM077021.1 coordinate 33,827,246, forward strand.
CGTCTGGGGACTGTTTACGTGGACTGAAATGGGTCCCCTGGTACGTGTGACATCGTCCCTCACAGGTCAACGTTACCGGGATATCCTGGGCGACCATTTGCTCCCATTTGTGCGTCGTCTTCAACATCCCATTGGGGACCTCATCCTGCAACAAGAAAATGCACCGTGCCATCGCTCCCGAATTGTATCCGAATGGTTGGATGAACACTCCACCGACGTGACCTCGCTTCCTTGGCCAGCTAGGTCACCTGACCTCAATCCCATCGAGCACATCTGGGATGCCATCGAGAGAGATGTTCAAGGCTCTGACCCCCCTCCATCAAAGTTTCGTGAACTATGGGAGCTTGTTCAGGGGCCGTGGATCCGTATGGCTTCCCAACGCTTCCGGTGTCTTGTCGAGTCTATGCCGAGACGAATCGCCGCCGTTATCAGGAAGAAAGGTATTGCTACACGTTACTAGACAGGTATCTCTAATTCAATTGCTCTTCAGTGTATAACCCTTAGGGCATTCAAAACGGTTTTGACGTCTGTCTCCAGTCATTGCCGAGATTTTATTCCAGCATTTGGAGGATTCGGTTCTCTCTTCCTGCCCCTTCAGAACTTCACTATTCATCTAATACGTCGACAATGTTTTGTTTTTTGGCAATATTCTCTAGCTGAACTTATTTTTTTACTGATATTCCTTCATCTTTAACTTTGTCGGTGGAAATTGAAATCGATTTTTCTCTTCCTTTTTTTGATATCTTTTTGGTACGTGATCCAGTTAGTCATACTTTACAACATTCAGTGTACAGAAAACCTTTACTGAACCCTTCCATTATTCCTATGGGTTCTTTTCATCCTATGCAATATAAACCATCGGCTATCAGGTTTCTGGTTAATCGAGCTGTTTCTGATTCTTCTAACTCGAGACTCCGGAAAATGGAAATTAATAAGACCAAAGACATTGTGTCCTCCCATGGATATGACGACGGGATAGGCGACCGATTGCTGGGGAACATTCTGACGCGTTCTTCCACCACCTTGCTGAGCCTGGACTCGGATCTGAAATATGTGGTTTCAATTGATTACCACCCGGCACCTATTGATGTTCTCAAGAATATTTGTAAATGTCATGGTATAAACTTTGACGTTAAGACTTCTAATATACTTTCACTTATTAAGAATGATCGTCACAACATTCATCAACAAGAACGACATGGTGTCTGCTGCATTCGCTTACAACCTGTGGACGCCGACTTCTCACCTACTCTTTACATTGGCTCTACGAAGCTTTCGCTTCGGACTTGTGTGCCTGAACATCAATATAACGTGCGAATGTGCTCTGCCAATACAGCGCTGGCAAGAAAGACACTTAGTGGAACCCATTTCCCGAATTGGGACCAAACCCGTATTCTGTGTACTCCTCGTTTTTCCTCTTTGCTTCTGGCGGAAAGCTTATTACATTCATGCGTCAAGGGAGGTGTGTTGTAACGATTCTACACCATATGAAATCCCCACCCTTGGTGAAATCTATTATACAGAATATCCAGTATTTTGTGACACCCTCCTTTTTTACCAGTTAATTGTTATTGTGTGTGTGTGTGTTTCCAGTGTTTTAACTTATTGCCTTTCATGTATGTCATTCATTTTAGCTCACGTACCTGTATACCTTTTGACATAGTGGGCACAGTGTGTGTGTGTGGGGGGGGGGGCGGTTGTTAACTGCCTTGTAGGTTGTCATTTATTCACCTGCCTGCACATGCTCCATTGCGCTCTTCCGGTCAGGCTTCATCATGTGTCTTGTACATATATACCTGGTTGAGGAATTTTCGGTTTGTCTGAAGATGGAGACATAGAGTCCCCGAAATATCTCACACTTGAGTTTTTAATTGTACGTAATGTTTTACAATTGCACTGCTAGTAAATCGTTTGCTTTTTTACTAGTCATTAACGTGTATAGACGTTTTTAGTTCTTTGTTTCAACTCACTGCACGTATGATTATTATCATGCATCTCCCATCAATCGTTTATGAAACCTTCATTAAGGTTCTTTCAGATCGCTTGAAGATAACACTGGACATGGCTCAACCGAGAGAACTATTGGGTTGTCGGAAAAGTCATGACGTATTTTGGCATCCGATGGCGGTTGGGCGGTTTTGGAAGTACTAGAGGCATGCGCAGCTCTGTTATCGATATGGCATTCGACAGGTGCCAGTTCTAGTTGCAGTCTAAAGGGAATAGTGAGTGATTTGGTTAATTTGCGGAGATTTGACATCAAGTTGAAGATGGAAGACCAAACTGTGCATTTTCGGCGTATTTTACTGTTTTACTTTCGTAAAGGGAAGAACGCCCGTCAAGCGTGTGAAAAGTTGCGTAAAGTGCACGGTGATAATGTTCTACAAGAACGTCGGTGCCAGCGGTGGTTCGCAAAATTCCGTGCCGGTGATTTTGACCTCAACGATGCTCCTCGGTCCGGGAGGCCAACCGAAGTTGATGACGACCAAATCAAGGCATTGATCGAGTCAAACCCACGTTACACAACACGAGAGATTGCAGAAACATTGCACATCCATCATTCAAGCGTTCACGACCACCTGAAGAAACTGGGATACGTAAGCAAGCTCGATGTGTGGGTTCCTCATGAACTCAAAGAAGCTCAATTGACGGCGCGTATAAACATCTGCGATATGCTCATTAAACGCGAGGAAAACGATCCTTTTTTGAAGCGACTGATAACTGGTGACGAAAAGTGGATTGTGTACGACAATGTGCTGCGTATATGGTCTTGGTCCCGACGTGCTGCTTCGCCTCAAACGACATCCAAAGCAGACATTAATCAGCGGAAGGTTCCGGTCTCAGTGTGGTGGGATTTTAAAGGTGTCGTGTTTTTCGAGCTCCTACCACGGAACCAAACAATCAATTCGAATGTGTACTGTCGGCAATTGGACAGTTTGAATGAATCCATCATCCAGAAACGTCCAGAGCTCGTTCATCGTAAAGGCGTTGTGTTCCATCACGACAACGCGAGACCACACACAAGTTTGATCACCCGCCAAAAATTATTGGAGCTTGGGTGGGATGTGTCGCTACACCCAGCATACTCGCCTGACCTTGCGCCGTCAGACTTCCACTTGTTTCGCTCTCCTTAACAGTCCTTGCGTGGTGTAACGTTCAATTCAGATGAGGCTGTAAATCAGCACCTTGTAGAGTTTTTCACCACGAAAGACAGGTTCTTCTATGAACGAGGCATTCTGCAGCTCACTGACGGATGGCAAAAGTTCATCGAACAAAACGGGCATTATATCATTCATTGATCTTTGTTCTTTCTATGAATAAATGACCTTTGCAAAACATGGCTAAAATACGTCATGAATTTTCCGACAACCCCATAGATGGATTCAGCGTTGGCTGCAGCACTGTAGATCCTATCCATGTGGTGAGAAAACTAACTGAAAAATGAGCGAACATGAACTCCTATTATGCATGGTTTTTACTGGTTATGAAAATATCCTTGATTCCATAAAACCATCAGCAGTTACAATGGCTTTGAAATCCTACGGTATTGAAGATGCATTCATTAGTATTATGAGTAACATCTATGAAAATGCAAGTGCAAAGGTTAGCTTATTTGAGGATACAGTACCAATAAAAGTTGGGAAAGGAGTGAGACAAAGTGACACCATATCTTCCAAACTCTTTAATGCCGCATTGCAAAATGTCTTTCAAGCACTGAACTGGGAAAATAATGGGATAAATATTAATGGAGATTATTTAACTTACTTTCGTTTTGCTGATGACGTAGTCACTTTTGCAACTTTCACTTCAGAACTGCAGAGTATTCACCAGGAATTTGATGACAAGAGTAAAGAAGTGGGATTAAAAATGAACTTTCGAAAGACAAAGCGAATGTACAATGCTTTTACGAGAAATGAAGATTTATCGATTGATGGGGAAAAGCTAGAGATAACCGTTAGCTACATTTACCTTGGATAGCAGATATCAAGCGAGGGTCACATTGATGAAGAAATTAATCAGCGTATAAAACTCAGTTGGAGAACTTTTAGAAATAACAGTACAATTTTTAAGAGCAATAGGCCATTATGTCTTAAAAGAAAAGTGTTTAATCAATGCATCCTTCCAGTGCTTACATATGAAGCAGAGACGTGGGCCTTAACTAAAAAAGATATACAAAGACTGCAGACAACTGAAAGAGGCATGGAGAGATGCATGCTTGGTGTAACCAGGAGAGATAAGAAGAGGAACTCATGGTTCAGGAAAATGACAGGAATGGAAGATATCATGATCAGAGTAAAATCCATGAAATGGCAATGGGCTGGACATAATACCAGAAGAACGATGGACAATCTAAATTCTAGACTGGATTCCAAGGGACAGGAAAAGGACAAGAAGACCACATGGGAGATGGGTGGATGCAATTCGAAAGCATGTGGGAGTGACATAGAGGAGACAAGCGCAAGACATAGCGTTGTTGAAGAAATTTCGGGGTGACCTTCATCCAGCAGTGGATGGATAATGGTTGACAAAGATGATGATGAAGCGATGGCTTCTGATCATTCGTTCGGAAGGGGTCCGGGTTCGAATCCCGGTGAGGCATGGATGTTGTGTTTGTCTTACGGCACTGGTTCTCTCCGTTCCCTGGAACCAGTTACCCTAAATTAGGGACGGGCGACTGCTTATAGTCCATTGAGTTGCTCACGGTGGTCGGTAAACCTCCAATCAAAAAAAAAAAAATGATGATGATGATGACAAGAAAGGTATTGCGGAAAGTTTTCTGAAAATTCAGAATTTCCCTGGCATACGAAAAATTCATGAAATTCAGGTTTTTTCCCGTTAATTCAAGACAGGAATCACGAAAACTGGCTCGTGAATTTCATAAAATTTTTTACAGTGTAAGATGTTTCAGCTCAGTCACTGTAAAATATGTAAAACTTAACCTATCCTACATTTTAAAGCGCCAAAGTTGTTCTAACTTGTAAGTTACTTACCAAGGCAAATTGGATGGGACACAAAGATTACTGTTCGTGGGCCATAATACATAATACGTACCATTTACTTGATACTAGTAGCACTGTTTTGCTAACCTGGTGCTTTAAGAGGTCATACACAAACACATACGGGCATACATACCTTCTCTAATGGCTCAAGTTTTTATTATCTTAGAATTTCGGGTGTTGTTTCCGTTCTACGGGTTCTCATTATGTGAGTCTGCAATATTGGAATAGGAGATCGCATCTGGACCTAGGTACATACACTGTATTGACAAAAGTCACCGGACCTCCCTTCAAAAGAAAATGAACGGATCCGCTGCGTTGTTAAGATGTGCGGTACAGCTGCAAACGGTATAAAAACAAACCTGCAGCTGACCGCGATCATATCGCACTGCGAGGTTGAGTGAAAATGTCGCCGCGGTATAGAACTGACTTTGAGAAAGGGAAGATTGTTGGGTGTTATATTAGTGGGTTGTCCATAAGAGAAACCGAGAGGCGTTTAAACAACCCCAAGTCAATTGTTTTGGATGTACTGAATTAAGTGGAAGACAAATGGCGTGCGTGAAGATGCAAAACGTGCAGGCAGACAAAAGAAAATCAGAGATAGAGGACGTCGAAGCCTCAGGATAGTCGTTACAGCTAGTCGACGGAGTACTGCACAAGACCTCAGTGTACAGGTGAGTAAAAATGCTGGAACCTCTGTATGTACAACGTACCATTCTCAGAGAACTTCATTGCATGGGTTACCGTAGTTGTGCAGCTGCTCATAAGCCTTTCATCTCCACTCGGAATGCTACTCGTCGTTTAGCATGGTGTAAAGAACATTTATCGTGGGCCGTAGATCAATGGAAACGGGTCCTAGGGACTGGTGAATCCAGATACACGATGCATCAGTCTGATGGCCGTGTGTGGGTATGGTGGCAGCCGGGGGAACGCTATTTACCACAGTGTACTGTTTCTACGGTGAAGTTTGGAGCTAGCAGTGCACTCGTGTGGGGGTATTTTTCGTGGTATGGTCCCGGCCCATTGGTTATCGTGGACAAGCCTGTTAACTAGCACGTCTACATCAATATTCTGGACAATTATGCGCAACCAACTCTGTAGCAATACTATGGAATCGAGCCTTGTTGGTACCAGCAGGATAATGCACCGAGCTATAAAGCAAGGACTGTAACGGCGTGTAATTCCGTATCGTGTGTGGACTGGCCAGAACAGAGCCCTGATCTTAAACCCATAGAGCACCTATGGGATGAATTAGAGTGCCGCATAAGAAGTTTGGAACCAAGGCCTGCTACTAAGCAACAGTTAGTGGCAGCATTATGTACTGAATGAAAACGTTGTCGAAAGCATGTCTCGAAGGGTCAGTGCATGCATTAAGGCCAAATATGGACCGACACCGTACTAATGTATGTCAATAAATGCTATGTTGTGTTTCTTTTCTAGGTGTCCGGTGACCTTTGTCAATATAGTGTACGTATGATTTGAGTACAGATTATTGCTTTGGCGATCCTAATGAGTGTCAGAAGCTTGGCAGTGTATCCCATACTTAGAGAGAGTACCAGAATCGAACTTAGAGGACGGTTCGGGGAATCATTGTGGCCATCGGGTAACACGAAACTTGTGAAGGGCTTCGAATCTCATGATGACGATGTTATGCGATCATAAACCAACCACAAATGGAAGGAATATCAAGGAATTCCATTACTATGCTGGAGCAACAGTGTAATATTATTTGTAAGAGAACTTTTGTTGCAATTAAAGCTACGGGCCTAACTGCCAAAACAATACACTCAGTAGACAAAACATTAGGGATAAAGGTGATGGGCAGCTGACATAGGCATCCCCCGCGCAGGGTGGTACAGACCCAAACAAAACGTAGGAGATAAATAGGCGGACAGCAGAGCTTTCCAACAGTGTATCACAACCGACGAACATGGGTAAAAGTGGTGATCTGAGGAACTTTGATCGTGGACGTATTGTAGGAGCAAGACAGATGGGTCATTCTATTGCCCGATAGGTAAGAACACTAGAGTTCCTCAGGACAACCGTATCAAGGGTGTACCGCGAGTATACCATCGACGGGCGTACCAGCGCCCAGAGAGCAAGCGGTGGCTGACCACACGTCTTGATAACCGGTGTCAGCGTAGACTATCCAGGCTGGTACAGACCGTCCGCTTGGCAACGGCGGCACAAATTACCCCCAGGTTAAATGTAGGAGCTCAATCAGCTCCTACATTTAAACGGGAGCCGACGTCCTACTCGTGTGCCACTGCTGATTGCTCATCGTCGGAAATTAAGCCTCACCTAGTACCGGGAACATCGAAACCGGACCTCTGCAGAGTGGCGCCGCATTGTGTGGTCAGATGAATCCCATTTTCAGCTGTATCGAGCTTACCAGAGGGTGTGGGTGTGGCGTCGACAACATGAGGTCATGGCCGCGTCGTGCCAGGTTGGCTCTGTGATGGTTTGGGGAGCCTTCTCGTGGCTCGCCAAGCCATCACAGAGCCACCACCGCCTTGAACTATTTCACAGAGCCACCACCGGCTTGAACTATTTCACAGAGCCACCACCGCCTTGAACTGTTTCACAGAGCCACCACCGCCTTGAACTATTCCACAGAGCCACCACTGCCTTGAACTATTTCACAGAGCCACCACCGCCTTGATCTATTTCTGGAGAGTTCTTCTACGCATTATGCGGTAGTTGGTTTGCTTCACAGGACAATGCGTCGTCTCACCGGGCCGCAACCATCCAGGCATGTCTCAAGGAACACTCTTCTGAGTTTGGAACCATCCAGTGGGCCCCTAAGGTCCCCGGATATAAATCCTATGGGATACTGTGGAGCTGAACATCAGCTCCATGGATCCTGGACTAACGTCTCGGGCGGAGTTGTAGACAATGCTGCAACAGACATGGCTGGCATTATCTCCGGAAACTCTCTGGCATCTGATGGAGTTGAGATCATCAGATCCATGGATACTGGACCGACGTCTCGGGCGGAGTTGTGGACAATGCTGCAACAGGCATGGCTGACATTACCTCTGGAAACCCTCTGGCATCTGGTGGAGTTGAGATCATCAGATCCATGGATCCTGGACCGACGTCTCGGGCGGAGTTGTGGACAATGCTGCAACAGGCATGGCTGGTATTACCTCTGGAAACCCTCTGGCTTGTGGTGGAGTTGAGATCATCAGATCCATGGATCCTGGACCGACGTTTCGGGCGGAATAGGGGACAATGTTGCAACAGGCATGGGTGGCATTATCTCCGGATACCCTACGGCATCTGGTAGAGTCGATGCCTCGGCGTGTGCAGGCTCTTATTCGCGTTAGAGAAGGACCAACACGGTACTATGTAGGTGTCTTTAATATTTTGTCTGTTCAGTGAATATTCGGTGTCTAAGAAGTGGGCAGAACGCGGCTGGAACGAGCAAACATTCGCATCCGAAAGTGTTGCTTTCCTTTTAGTTTTGTTACTCAAAGTCGTCAATTAGAGCGGATGATTGACACTAATTCTTTCAAACGGATTGCTAGTTTTGAAAGATTCTACCCAGACTTGATATTTAAAAAGCACGGAGCTCGTTTCCTCGCAAAGCAGACAACTGAACGCCAGGAAAAAAGCACTGATTTTTCAGTTGTTTTAGCCGCTGTACGATTTAAAAATTTAGAACAAGATTTTTGATGCGAATTGTTTTTTTAAAGCCCTGCAATGCAAGAGAGGGGAAAGCTTTGACAGTTCATGTGTGTGTGACTCTTCCACGAAATCTTTGTATCAATCTTTTTTTTTTTTCTTAGGCCTGTGAAACTGCAGGAGTGAATGAAGATCGAATCAGAGAGGATTTTAGGAAGGGAGTGTCTGACTCCAGGTCTTAAACAACCCTTAGAAATACGAAGCTAAGCGATTTGGACTAGAGTGCCCGACAGGAAAATGACACGGAGGCGAGGTAGAAAGGAAGACGCCCTTATTCACTACCGGAGAGGGAGGGGAGTACTCGACGGCTTAACGTGCTCATCCGACGCACCGATAGATATTTAGTGGTTCGAGCCTGCTGGGTTCGAACCTGAGATTCCTCCGTGGCAGTCACGAACGTTGACCACTAGGCCATCCGCTGCCCCAGGAGTGGATGCAAAGTTAATGATCGCTTACTTAAATAAGCTTTCGTGAATGATGAATGAGCTCCCAAGAATGACTTACTTATACCATCACTGCTTCTGATCATTCGTCCGAGATGGGCCTGGGTTTGAGTCCCGGATGTGGCATAGATGGTGTGCTTGTCCTGCGGCTCCGGTTCTGTACCTTCCTTGGAATCAGAGGTCCTGAAATGGACACGGCGACACCAGATACCCCTCAGAGACTCGCATAGTGGTCGTTAACCCTCTCAGCCAAAATATTCAGTGGATAAAAGCTTGCTGCAAATGCACCATATATTACATTATGAGCACCTACCTAATAAGCTGTAGGACCCCCTTTACCCCGCAAAACAGCGGGCATTCGGCGAGGCATGCATTCAGTGAGGTGGCGATGGGTATCCTGGGATATCTGGTACCATAATGTCAACAGCAGGTCCTCCACTTCCCGTGCATTTCGGGGTGGTGGTGATTTAGCGCGAACCCGGTTTTCCAAGTCGAACCACAAATGCTCGATTGGATTGATGTCAGGTGAATTTGGAGGCCAGGGTATTAACAGAAAGTCACCAGCATGTTTCTCGGACCACTCCTTCACGATTCTGGCAGTATGGCATGGCGCATTATCCTGTTGGCAGTGGCCATCCCCAGCAGGGAACACAGTTGCCATGAATGGGTGAACTTGGTCTGCAACGACGTTCAGATACCTGCCGGCTGTCAGAGATTGTGCTATTGGGGTAATGGTTCCTAAAGTGCCCCAAGGAAACAACCCCCAAAGCATAAAACCGCCGCCTCCGGCCTGTTTCCGCCCAACAGTGCATCCAGGTGCCATGGCGTCCGTTGGAAATCTGCGTACCCGCGCTCTGCCGTCTACGTGATGGACCAGGAATCTTGATTCGTCAGACCAGGCAACTTTCTTCCAATCATCCACGGTGCAATCTCGATGATCTTGGGCCCATTTCATGCGTTGTTGGCGATGACGTGCAGTGAGCATGGAGACCTGGCTGGGTTTTCGGCTACGTATGCCCATGCGCAGAAGGCTGCGATGAACTGTGTGCTGTAACACATTGCCCTGACCACCTGTGTTCTAGCTGCGGGTGATCTGTCGCACTGTGACCTTGAGGTTGCTGTGAACAATGCGCGACAGTCTACGCTTCCCCTCTGGTATCAATGAGCTGCGGACGACAGTTCGTCGTTTGGTGTCTGTGCACCACTTTTGATACGTACTCACTACAGCGGCACGAATCCACAAGCCGCGCCGTTTCCGAGATCGTAGTTCCGAGGCGCCTTGCCGTCACAATTTGTCCTTTATCAAACTCCGATAAATCGGTAGCTATTCCCATTCTGACTCCGAACACTCTACCAGCCGAAAAGCCGTTCCTCGGGTTGTATATATACTGCTCTGTGATCTTCACCTGCGCCACCGTTCGGCCTCCAGGCGCGCTCACTTCTCTAGGCTGGGGTGTAGTCCCAGCAGTAAAAAAAAAACTGGATGGAAAACAATGAATGCCTCACCGCCGTGGTGGCTGTGTGGCGTGAGCTCCTGAATATTGGTCGGAACTAATCCCATATGAGACATGAGAGCTGCGTTTGCCCTGTGGTGCTGTTTCTGTCCCTTACCTGTAACTAGTGGTCCTAAACTAGAAACCCGCGACACTGTAATGTTTTAGATGCACCCGCTGGAATAGTCAAAACCCGAAACATACAAAAAGTACTCCAGAATGGTGGGCATTTGTAGGGAAATTAGGGTTCCCTGTAGGTTTTAACCTCCGTCTAAGTTTTGAATATCCTGTGACAGAGAGGTAAGAATCTGGTACCGTGCAGTTGTGACGTACCTGCCAGCAGGACGCACACGACATAAAGGCAGATAGGAATCAGAATACATGTCTGCGTAGCTCAGTTGGTAGAGCGACTTGTTCCGGAATAAGCGTACTCGGGTTCGAATCCCGGCGTAGACCAAAAATGACTGAGAAATTGACTTCGTTATAATGGCGCCCGAACTACCCGGATGACCCGACCGTTCAAATCTCGCATTGGTGTGATGTTATTTCCACACCGCGAGATAGGAAAAATATGAGCAACACTTCGAAAAAAGAAAAATAAGGGGGAGATGATGTAACGTACCAGGAGATGTGACGTACCTGCCAGCAGGACGCACACGACATAAAGGCAGATAGGAATCAGAATACATGTCTGCGTAGCTCAGTTGGTAGAGCGACTTGTTCCGGAATAAGCGTACTCGGGTTCGAATCCCGGCGTAGACCAAAAATGACGGAGAAATTGACTTCGTTATAATGGCGCCCGAACTAACCGGATGACCCGACAGTTCAAAATCTCGCATTGGTGTGATGTTATTTCCACACCGCGAGATAGGAAAAATATGAGCAACACTTCGAAAAAAGAAAAATAAGGGGAGATGATGTAACGTACCTGGAGATGTGACGTACCTGCCAGCAGGACGCACACGACATAAAGGCAGATAGGAATCAGAATACATGTCTGCGTAGCTCAGTTGGTAGAGCGACTTGTTCCGGAATAAGCGTACTCGGGTTCGAATCCCGGCGTAGACCAAAAATGACGGAGAAATTGACTTCGTTATAATGGCGCCCGAACTACCCGGATGACCCGACCGTTCAAAACCTCGCATTGGTGTGATGTTATTTCCACACCGCGAGATAGGAAAAATCAGAGAATCCCTTCTCCAGTGCTTCGAAAAATAAATGTGTGTGACGTTGCATTCCACACACCAGATTGACGGGGAGTTCTCAAGTGCACGTTCTTCAGTGGTTGTCTGCCTGCAACGATTCATGGTCACGGCTGCTCCGTGGGCCATGCCCCCGGCCCTCTTTCAGTGGGGGGGGAGATGTGACGTACCTGCCAGCAGGACGCACACGACATAAAGGCAGATAGGAATCAGAATACATGTCTGCGTAGCTCAGTTGGTAGAGCGACTTGTTCCGGAATAAGCGTACTCGGGTTCGAATCCCGGCGTAGACCAAAAATGACGGAGAAATTGACTTCGTTATACAGTCTGCATTAAACATTGTCAAACTGGAAATTTCGCAATTTATTCATGTAGAGCTTTTGTCTTAACGCCCTAGTTCTGCCCCTTCCCTGAGCCAGTGACTCAAAATTAGGGATGGCGGATCCTTACAGCAATTAGATGGTCACGGGTGTCGTTAAACCCCTAAACAAATGACAAATTTTCATCTTAAAACCATATAACAGAAAAAGTAAGTAACTGGCACAAATCAGAACAGAATCTAAACCGATATATCCATGCAGAGTTCTTTCTATATCGCGGGCAGTGAATTTTAAAGAAAGTAGTTCTTGCACTTACCTAATATTCCAAGCCTGTAGTTCACTATTACCAGTACTGCGTCCCTGACTGAAAGAAAATATTCTGGTCCGTATTGGTCCTTGCTTCCAAGCTCGAAAAGACCTCCGTGGAAATAGACGACAACCGGCAAAAGCCTTCCTCCTGAAGAACCTTCATTTGGTAACTAAGAAGGACGAAGAACTGTTTTTTAGACCTTCTTAACTGACTTCCTAGTACCGAAAACTTTAAAATAGTCTCAGTAAACAGTAAAAAAAAAATAATCCAATCTTAAATTTTACTATGTTTTTTTTTATATACTTACGTAGTGCGATCAAAAAGTTCCGAGACTAGGTACGTAGCGCGCCAACAGATGGCAGTACGTGGATGCGCGAGCAGCGACCTTCATGAGTTATTGTGCCGAGTGGCGTCGTTTTGTGAACATCGGGTGGCGTCGTCGTGCAGAACACAGCTGCGATTTCGGTATGGACTGCAAACTAGAGCAGCGAGCGAACATCAAATTCTGCGTCAAACTCGGCAAATCGGGAACGGAGACGCATGAAATGTTGCGGCAGGCTTATAGCAATGAAGCAACGAGTCGTACGAGGTGTTTTGAGTGGCACTCGCGCTTCAAGAGCGGCAGAACGGCACTGCAAGACGACGAGAGGTCAGGGCGACCGTCCACGAGCAAAAACCCCAGAAAATATGGACAACATTAGGTAAGTGGTGCATGAGGATCGTCGGAGAACCACATTGCTACATCGTCAATGTGTCATACGGAACAGTGCAAGAAATTCTGACGTCGGTTTTGAACGTGCAGCGCATTGCTGCAAAGTTTGTGCCAAAGATTCTGAACCCCGAACAGAAGGCGCTATACGTGTCGAACTCTGTCAAGATCTCCGTCAGCAGGTGGTGAACGAACCAACGTTCCTGTCGCAGGTCATCACTGGGGACGAGACTTGGGTCTGCGGTTACGACCCGGAGACCAAACAACTGTCGTCGTAGTGGTAGAGCCCGGCATCTCCACGACCGAGGAAGGCCCGACAGGTCCGGAGCACAACTAAAATCATGCTTATCGGGTTTTTCGATATTCGTGGGGTTGTGCACTGTGAATTCATCCCCAGGGCCAGAGCATCGCCGAGATTTTTAATGCGATGTTCTGCGGCGTCTTAGGGAGGAGATTCGCCGCAAACGACCTGAAATGTGGCGCAGGGGCGATTTCCTTCTGCAGCACGACAATGCAGCAGCTCACAGAGCATTAGCAACACGCCAGTTTTGCAGCCACAACAGCATGACTACCCTTCCTCACCTACCTTACTCGCTGGATTTGGCCCCCTGCGACTACTTTCTGTTCCCGAAGATGAAGCTGAAGCTCAAGGGTAGCCGTTTTGACACCGTGGACGAGATCCAGCGTAAATCGCAGACGGTGCTTGAAACGATTCGCGAACAGGACTTCCAGGGAGTGTTCCCACAGTGGTAAAAATGCTGACAGCGGTGTATCGCTCTCCAAGGTGACTACTTTGAGAGAGATCATAGCCAGACTTAAGTAACGTAAGTACTTTGTTGTACATAGGCCTGGTCTCGGAGCTTTTTCATCGGACCTCGTATACACAGTCGAGTCACATTATTGCGACCATATCCTACTTTTGAGGTCAACAGCGTGTAGCCAATGAAAGAAGGCACGTGTCGTTAGCTGGCTTGGAGGATATAAAGGTGTGCTGTAGGCATTCTAAAAACATATCACTCGTTGCTGTCATGGATAAAAGGAGCGATTTATTAGATTTGCAAAAAGGGATGATTATCTGCTGTCGGGCCAAGGGTGGCAGTATTGCTGAAACAGCGCAGTGAACTGTTCGTGTGCAGCTGTGGTTAAAGTGTATCGTGATTGGAGAAGTGGCACCATTGCAAATAAGCGACGTGTAAACTTTGGAGCACCACGTTCCATTGATGTGAGAGGTGAACGTCGGCTTCAAAGATGCGTGAGGGCCGAGCGACACGCTACAGTGGAGCAACTCACTGGGCGAATGAACCAGGGGGCTACCGGAAGTGTATCCAAAACGAGAGTTCAGCGAACCCTGGTGCGTATGGGGCTCCGATACAGACGGATGGTCACTGCACCAATGCTAACGAAGGTGCATCAGCAGAAAAGGCTTACATTTGCACGGCAGTATCGGAATTGGACCTCCGCTGATTGGCAAAGGATTTCCTTCTCCGATGAGTTACGTTTTCTGCTTCATCGAACTGATGGACGTTGGCGTTTAAGGCGAGAAACATCGGAGAACAAACACTCTTCAACCATTGCTGGCAGAACACTAACTGGTGGTGACAGCGTTATGGTCTGGGGAATGTTTTCGTGGCATTCCCTGGGTGCATTCATACCTTTGAATGCATTATGGATCGAATTCGATATGAATCCGTCCTTGCAGACCACACCCTTACATGCTTATTGCCTTCCCTGGGGCGAATGGGATCTTCCAGCACGACAATGCGACATGTCGCACATCCAGAAATGTCCGAGAGTGGTTGGAAGAGCACGATAAAGACTTCAAAGTACTTCCCTAGCCCCCTAATTCCCCAGACTTAAACCCAATTGAGCATCTGTGGGATCACCACCATCGTGTTGTTCGCTCTATGGATCCTCCACTACACACCCTCCAGCAGCTGTCAGATGCACTGCAGTCAGCATGGCTCCACACACCCGTGAACACCTTCCAACACATTATTGAGTCACTCCCAGCCCGTCTAGCCGCTGTCCGCGCTGCACACGGCGGTTACTTTGGATATTAGCCAGTGGACACAATAATGTCACTCGACCGTATATAAATTTTACTCTTTATTGTATGAGTCAACTCTTTATTGTATCAATCAACAAGTTAAACACTCTTTAACAGAACACGTAGCTCTTCGTCAACAAAACGAATAGACTTCATATAGTACAACGTACTCAGAGCATTGCTTTCTGCAGCGCCGCTCAGTAGATAAGTTTTACAGTCTCGTTCTCAACATGGATTATCGTTGTTAACTCTGAATACAGTCTGCTCTAACAACATCACTCTGCTCATCAAATATAGCTCTGCACATATGCAGGGGTTGGACAGAATAATGTGAACACCACGCTCAGAGACGTGACTGCTGCGTAAGTCGCAATACGCAAAGGTAACCACTACTTTTTGGTTGCAATAGCTGCTTTTAGAACCTCAAAGTCCTGTTTAATTGCATTTAAAGTGTCCGAAATTTCAATCAGGATGACGACGAAATGAGCGACCTAACGGACTTCGAAAGAGGGCTAATTGTTGGTGGCCGGCTGGTTGGAGCCTCCGTGACAACTGTCGCCAGGGTAGTGGGGTTATCCAGAGTTACTGTGTCCAGCGTCATGGCGGCATACCGTGTTCGTGGCAAAACCTCATCTGCGAAACAGAAGAGCGGCCGGAAAACGACCCTGACTGATAGAGACAGGAGAGCATTAAAGAGGATTGTAACCCGTAATAACAAGACCACGGCCCCAAAAATTAGTGCGGAACTCAATCTGCATCTCCAGACCCCAGTATCAACAAAAATAGTGCGCAGGAAACTGCTTAAGCAAGATATTCATGTCAGAGCTGCTATTGCAAAACCTCTGGTGACCCGGGTGAATGCACAACGACGACGGCAGTGGTGCCAGGAGCATACAACGTGGACTGCTGATGCATGAAAGCGTGTAATGTGGTCGGATGAATCCAGATTCACACTATTCGCCACCGCGGGACGTGTGGAGAACACCATCAGAAGCGTACAGCCTTCTCTCCCAACAGTGCAGCATGGTGATGGTTCTGTCATGCTCTGGGAGGTCATATCGTGATTTTCAGCAGGTCCCGTGATCATTTTGAAAGGACAGATGACTGGCAGGGCGTATGAAACCATTTTGCCCGACCAAGTCCATCCAATGACTCAGCTATCGTTTCCTGCAGGGGATGCCATCTATCAAGATGATAACGTCCCAATTCCCAGAGCTAGGAATGTCCAATCATGGTTTGAGGAACATGAGGACAAACTTTCACTCCTACCCAATCACCAGACTTAAACATCATCGAGCCACTGTGGTCTCTGTTGGAAAACAGAGTAAGATCCCGTTATCCTCTTCTTGTATCTCTCAAGGACCTGGAGCAGTTTTTGCATGAAGAATGGTGCAACATCCCACTTACCATCATCCAGGATCGGTATGCGTCCATTCCAAGGATGATAAGGCTGTTTTGAAGGCTAAAGGTGGTCCCGCCCCCTACTAGGCACGTAAAACCTCCTTTATCTAGGTGTTCACATTACTCTGTCCAAACCCTGTAATTCTCTCGCACAATCTGCACACCAAATGCACCTGCTTACCTTTTATCTACGTTTGTTTACACTTTGATCACCTGTCACATCGGTTCCCAACCGGTGGTACGCGTATCCCCGGGGGTACGTGCTGGGCCGTTCAGGGGTATACGAAAAATAATCAGTAATGTCCGAAAAGCAAGTAAAGTAAAAAAAAATGCGAAACTTTAGTTATGGAACAATAAAAGCTAAGTTTGAATCACAGCTAATGGAGACATCACATTAGCGAATGATGATTGGTGAACCCTTCCCCCAAAACACTCTTGTACCAATCATTACGAACAGTTCACGCGTCACTTTTGTCACCCATCCTTCTTTCCAGAACAATCGCGTGTTACTAATCCGTCCATAGCCAGACTGTTTGATCAGTTCAGTTATTGACTGAGTATAAATAAGTTATAACGAAGTAAATTTCTCCGTCATTTCTGTCCACGCCAGGATTTGAATCCGGATCCCTTCATTCCGGAATAAGTCACTCTACCAGTTGAGCTACGCGGACATTTCATTCTGATTCCTATCTGCCTTTATGTCGTATGCGTCCTTCTGGCAGGTACGTCACATCTCCTGGTAAGTTACATCATCTCCCCCTTTTTTTTTTTTTTTTTCGAAGTGCTGCTCTTATTTTTCCTATCTCGCGGTGTGGAAATAACATCACACCATTGCGAGATTGTGAACGGTCGGGTCATCCGGATAGTTCGGGCGCCATTATAACGAAGTAAATTTCTCCGTCATTTCTGTCCACGCCAGGATTCGAACCCGGATCCCCTATTCCGGAATAAGTCACTCTACCAGTTGAGCTACGCGGACATTTCATTCTGATTCCTATCTGCCTTTATGTCGTGTGCGTCCTTCTGGCAGGTACGTCACATCTCCTGGTACGTTACATCATCTCCCCCTTATTATTTTTTTTTTTTCGAAGTGCTGGAGAAGGGATTCTCTTATTTTTCCTCTCTCGCGGTGTGGAAAGAACATCACACCAATGCGAGTTTTTGAACGGTCGGGTCATCCGGATAGTTCGGGCGCCATTATAACGAAGTAAATTTCTCCGTCATTTCTGTCCACGCCAGGATTCGAACCCGGATCCCCTCATTCCGGAATAAGTCACTCTACCAGTTGAGCTACGCGGACATTTCATTCGGATTCCTATCTGCCTTTATGTCGTGTGCGTCCTTCTGGCAGGTACGTCACATCTCCTGGTACGTTACAAAGTAAGTGCATTGTTTTTAATTGTGATTCTTTTCAAGTAGTGTTTTTTATTTAATGTTTAACGTAGTTTTAGTTTTTATTGTCAGTGATTTTTAAGCGTGTCAGTTATGGATCACTGGTTGAAAATAGGAACCGTTAAAAAACCAAAACTGGTTGAAAATAGGAACGGTTAAAAAACGAAAATGTGGATTATAACCCGTCGCCAAGTACTTCTCAACACGTGTCCGCAGCTACGAGTATTTTAAAAACAAGGGGTACAATTTATAGAAATGGGTTTAAAAGGGGTACACTAGTGGGAAAAGGTTGGGAACCACTGCCCTATCAGGCTGCCGACTTTTACAAGCTCGTTGGGCCGCCCTGTGGTGGTGCGATGGTATAAGCGCTGGCTTATGAGACGGGGCCGGGTTCGAAGAATCTCGGTACGTCATGGATATTGTGTTTGTCTTACGGCACTGGCTCTCTCCCTTCCCTGGAAACAGTGGTCCTAAATTAAGGACGGGCGACTGCTTGTAGCCCAATGAGTTTCTCACGGTGGTCGTTAAACCCCCAATTAAAAAAAATGGAACTCGTCGGGAGAAATTTTGTGGTGTTAAGTCAGAAAATATTAGACAAGAAGAAACCAAATTTACATGAGAACACACAAACTTTTAGGCGGATTTAGAGTTACAGGGGCTCGGCGCACAGCGTCAGTTTTGGGCTCCTCACTTTTTTTTTTTTTTTTTTTATTTTAATTGGAGGTTTAACGACCACCGTGAGCAACTCAATGGGCAATAAGCATTCGCCCGTCCCTAATTTAGGGTCACTGGTTCCAGGGAAGGGAGAGAGCCAGTGCCGTGAGACAAACACAACATCCATGCCTGACCGGGATTCGAACCCGGACCCCTTACGGACGAATGATCAGAGGCCAGCGCCTTAGACCACTGCGCCACCGGGGCGGCACTCCTCACTTTGAAAAATATAACCCGCATCCTTAAAATATTATCCGCGCATGTTTACTCTCTTCCACAAATGTATAAAAACTACTGTAATCGCAAAAACAAATTGACCTCCAGATTTCAACAGAAATACTTATTTTGGCCTCCCTCGAACACGATTTGGCTATTTTTATGGTGGTGGGTGGGTATGTATGCTGGTGGTGAGGGGTGGGGTGGGGGAGGGTGCTGCTGCCGTAACTCAAAAACTGTTATAGCTATCAAGACGAAATTTAATACTGAGGGCTTTTGTGATACCTTGATTGGGAGGAAATGGCTGAAGTTAAAAGTGGAAAGCCTTTTGTTAAGAAAGAAAAGTCGGAACTTTTATGTATAAGGACGACCACTGAACCACAATACTTTAGCATGTTACGTAAGGTTAGTTTAGGGAACTGCTTTAATTGACATTTATGTTGAACATATATCAAATACGTGGAGACAATGTAAATGGGCGATGCCATCGCTCTGTCCACGTTATTTTATAAACAACGCATAGCAACTGAAAAATTGTGTTCTGACACTGCTGGGATCGAACCCCAGATCTCTCGATACCTAGTCGAGTGCGTTCACATTTACGCGACGGTGCTAACAATTTTCAGCGCCATGCGTGGTTTATCAGTCAGCATCTGACTACACATCTCTGTACTGATGGTCTCAGCAACTGAAATGTCGTCATCTAGTGGCATTTAACCAGGGACGTCGCCAAGGGGTGCGAGGGTGGGCTCAAATTTGTCCTGCCGCCCACCCAGTTCAAAACGTGCCATTTTTTAAATATATTTAACCTTGAAGTACAAGCTGGACTCGCCAAGTAATAATAAGTCATGTGTTTTACTTCATGTAGCCCTACGTATTTTACCCTAGGAAGTGCGTTGTTTACGTCTCCGTAGAAAGGTTATCAAAATAGCATCCCTAGGGCCATGAAAACTCATTGTTCTCCACTCTTCCATTTCCTCAATTTAAGCTTCTTTTTCGTGTTTGTATGGACAGGGAACGAATGAGGAGGGTGGATAGGAATTCACTGAGGGTGGTTAGTATACTAATTGCTCTGTCGTTTGTTTTCTGTACAAAATTGGGGATTCTAACAGGGAAAGTGGAGTCTAAAGCTATACTAGCGCTACTAAGATTGCCCCGGGACAGTGAAAATGCAGAAAGTGGCTGACGAGTACTTTGTAGGGGAGGAGCGCAAGGCAAAGTCGCTGGCTGGAAGGAAAGAAGTTAAGGAGGGAGGTGTGTGTGTGTGGGGGGGGGGGTATTGTACCTGCGTGGCACAACGCAAAAATTTTATTTAGATAAACAAAAACGCCATTTTCTTTTAAATAAGTTGTTCAAGTACAGTACTATTTCAGTAAGCAAAAATTGGAAATTTGGAAAAGAAATTTAAGGCAATGCATCCAGAGCAAGCAAAAAGGTGAAGGCGATATTCTACCAACACTTATCTTACACCAGCGGCGTAACTAGTCAGATCCATGTATGTATGTATGTATGTATGTATGTATGTGTGTCCAGGTGCATGGGATCGGAATTTTACGAAGTCTTTTGTAGCCGGTAGTGAAATGCATTGAAGACGCCCCGGTGAAGCAGGGGTCTAATCGTTGACTTACGACCATTTGTCCGAGGAGAGTCCGGGTTCGAATCCCATGAGGTATGAATGATGTGTTTATCTTACGGCACGGGCTCCCGCCCTTCCCTGGAACAAGTGACGGGATGGGCGACTGCTTATAGCCCACTGAGTTGCTCACGGTGGTCGTTTAACCTTCCATTAAAAGAAAAAAAAAGCAGTAAAAATTCGTTCTTTCAGTGTTTCGTAAAAAAAAAAAAAAAAAAAAAAAAAGTTGCTATCAAGCTTGACCCACCAAAAATAATGTTCGCCCACCCGTCACCCATCCTGATTTCGAAGTCTGGCGACGTCCCTGCATTTAACACAACAGCTATTTAATTGTAGCTAATAAATCCGAAGTGCGATAGAAATGGTAAATATATATCAAATACGTGGGGATAATGTAAATGGACGATGTCATCTCTCTGTCCACATTATTTTATAAACAACAGTATTACACCGCATGTAACATAAATGTCAATGGACGACGTCAATGACATCGTCCATTGACATTTATATTACATGCGGTGTGAGATCTGCTGTCGCATATCCAGATTTCATCCCACTGACCAGTGGCGTAACCAGGAATTCCTGTTGGAGGGAACTATATATAAAATACGTACACAATGTGGGCATATATATATACACTGAATAGCCATTGAAGTAGTCCAGTCTAGTAACGTATAGCACCACCTTTCGCACTGATGACGGCGGCGATTCGTCTCGGCGTGGACTCGACTAGACACCGGAAGCGCTTGGAAGCCACGACCCCTGAACAAGCTCCCACAGTTCACGAAGATTTGATGGTGCGGGGTCAGAGCCTTGAACATCTCTCTCGATGGCATCCCAGATGTGCTCGATGGGATTGAGGTCAGGTGACCTAGCTGGCCAAGGAAGTGAGGTCACGTCGGTGGAGTGTTCATCCAACTATTCGGATACAATTCGGGAGCTGCATTGTCTTGTTGCAGGATGAGGTCCCCAGTGGGATGTTGAAGACGCACAAACGAGGGCAAATGGTCGTCCAGGATATCCTGGTAATGTTGACCTGTGAGGGACGATGTCACGCGTACCAGGGGTCCCATTTCAGTCCACGTAAACAGTCCCCAGACGAGAATGCCAGCCCCACCAGCTTGAAGAGAACCCTGCTGGCAAGAAGGATCCATCGCTTCATGTGGTTTGCGCCGTACTCGTATCCTGCCATCCGCATGTACCAACGTGAATCTCGACTCATCAGTCCAGGCAACATTTTCTCATATGTCTAGGGTCCAGTGGCGATGTTCCCGCGCCCATGCTAATCTTTGCGCCCTGTGATGTGCGGTCAGCAGCGGTACCCTCGTGGGACGATGGCTTCTGTACCCCATAGCGAGGAGATGGTTCTGGATGGTGTGGGTGCTTACACATTTTTGTGCACCAGCGTGAAATTGCCAAGTGATTTCTTGCACTGTGGCCCGTCCATCCGCTGTTACAATGCGAGCTAGCCGACGATGACCCCGCTCATCCACACGCTCTTGTCCACGGCAGTTGGCCCTTGCAGGGATGGTTTTACCGGATTCGATGTACTCACGGTGCACCCGTGATACAGTGGCTCGTGAAAATCCAAGTGCTTGCACGACTTCCGAGATGGAGTGACCCATTCGTCAGGCCCCGACAATTTGTCCACGATCAAATGCGCTTAGATCCTTCGTCTTACCCATACTGCGTCCGACTCTTACTGATTCCCATCGCAGCACTCCTTATATTGTCGGATCGCTGCATACGTCATGTCGTTTCCGTTTACAGGGCCGCCAACAGCGCCACATTTGCATAACGCCAGATGTATCTAATTCAATTGCTCTTCAGTGTAGTATACATATATATATAGTATACGCCTATATATAATTTGTACGCGGTTGTGACGTACGTCGCTCTTAATCTCTTTAGGGCTTTGTAAAAAAGACACCATGTAATAGAAGACACTATGTAATTTTTTTGAACATGTAAATAATATTTTTGAATGTTTAATTTGTAACGTACGTCACTCCTAATCTTCTTGGAGGGGGCTTAAGCCCCCTCCAAGAAGATTACATAGTGTCTTCTATTACATGGTGTCTTTTTACAAAAGACACCATGTAATAGAAGACACTAATATAAACTTCCAATATCTTTATGATTAGTAACTTCCAATATCTTTATGATTATCTTTATGATTAGTTGAATAAACCCATCGCAGAAATTAGTTTAATTAAAACAATGAATTGCAAATTCCTTTATATACAAAGAAATCTTTATAGATTTCTTTGTATATAAAGGAATTTGCAATTCATTGTTTTAATTAAACTAATTTCCTGCAATCCCACTCTCCACTCCACAAAAAAAGGATCTCTTTTTATAAAGCTAGATAACTCGTGATTAGAAATTGGAGGAGGTCAAGGTTCCTTTAACCTAATAAAAACCTCAAGAAGATACCCCCACTCTTAGGGTTTGCAATGAGGTGAATGGTTTTAAGTAGCATAGTAATAAGAGATTTGATAGCGAGTGGGGGTATAATCTTGAGTTCTTTAATTATGTTCTATGTATACTTACGAGTTGTATATTCTGGAATACTAGGAGGAAATGGAGAAATATCAGGAGGGGTAAAACAAATCGATGGGGGGATTTTTATTGTTCCTGTGTTGTTAGGAAGATTTGTTTTACCCCTCCTGATGATAATTTTTGGGTAAAGAATAGTAGGATAATTAAATCTATAAACTTTCAAGGTTTAAAATGTTACTTAAGAAGATTTACAGTCTTCTATCTATAAAGATTTCTTTGTATATAAAGGAATTTGCAATTCATTGTTTTAATTAAACTAATTTCCTGCAATCCCACTCTCCACTCCACAAAAAAAGGATCTCTTTTTATAAAGCTAGATAACTCGTGATTAGAAATTGGAGGAGGTCAAGGTTCCTTTAACCTAATAAAAACCTCAAGAAGATACCCCCACTCTTAGGGTTTGCAATGAGGTGAATGGTTTTAAGTAGCATAGTAATAAGAGATTTGATAGCGAGTGGGGGTATAATCTTGAGTTCTTTAATTATGTTCTATGTATACTTACGAGTTGTATATTCTGGAATACTAGGAGGAAATGGAGAAATATCAGGAGGGGTAAAACAAATCGATGGGGGGATTTTTATTGTTCCTGTGTTGTTAGGAAGATTTGTTTTACCCCTCCTATGTGCGCCAATGCCACTGATAGCTGGTTCACTTACACACATCCCGAACATGGATGAAATCTATTCCTGTGTCTCGTAAAACGCGTTTTCCAATCCCATTTTACCCGTACGATGACAGTCTTGTGATTACCTCTTAAACTAAACTTAATGGGGAAAAAAGGAATTTTAAGAAAAAGATTGGCAGACATATAAAACACCGAACTAAAGAGCTAAATGTTCATTACATTCTAAGAAAATTGGCCAGAAATAACACCCCAATTTCTAAGCTCAGTTGTAATGTAATAATAAGTAATGTTACCCTCAAAACGATATTTAGTGAGACTGCACTTAAGCTAGTAAATTTATACTTGTACATGACGTACTTCGATTTCGGACGAAATTATGCCCCCAAATCGCCCTAAACCCAGAGCAGCGAATTTAGCCCTCGCTCTATGATTTTTTTTTTAGAGCAAAATTAAAAAAAAAAATTATCAATCATTATTTTTGAGTCCGTCCAAAATCGCACGGCCCCGCGCCGCGTTGACCTCCCTGAGAAGCGGCCCCTGGCTTATTGATTGAATTAACAGTGCTTGTTTGGACATTTCCCAAAGTACACACCTGAAAATAATGTATCATAATTACCTAAACTCTAACTACGAGTATAGCCTCCGTGGCGCAATCGGCTAGCGCGTTCGGCTGTTAACCGAAAGGTTGGTGGTTCGAGCCCACCCGGGGGCGGTAAGGTTACTTTTTTTTTCTCAAGAAACCCAAGATTCAAAACCTTGAAGCGAAGCTTCAAAATGTTTGTAAGCAGTCTTCGATTGCTATTTCCCTCAAAAGATTTAGTCGCCCGCATGCAATTTTTAGGAATCTTAACAGACAGGAATGGCGTGGAGCCGTAGGTCCAACCGTCTTGAAAATTGAAATAATCAGATAGAAAATGTTTAAAGTGATGAAAAATTAGAGGTAGAGTTTTTCATCACTTACTTTAAAGATTTTCTATCTGATTATTTCTGGCTAAATGCTAAGTAGTTGAAAAGCTAAGTTTCACACTCTGATTTAGATTACTTTTTGCATGTTTTTTATTTGGTGTTTTAAGTAATTAATTTGCGTGGTCATTAATTACCAGGAGTGGTTTTAACTGAATTATTTTGCTTACAATGTGTTGGAAATATGATACTTTGTCAGCATTGGGTGTCTTATGCTTAAGATCCTAGATGAGACTTGACTGACACTGGTTTGGGTATCTAGTGGAGGATTTAGAGTTACCGGGGTCCTGGGCACAGCATCGGTTCTGGGGCCCTCTAACTTTGCCGGGCATTCTTAAAATAAAACCCGCGCAGTTTCACTCTCTTCCACAGAGGCGACTTTAGATCTTTTGGGGCCCCAGGCGCTAAAAGGTTCATGATCATATGTAGAGGAATTTAGGAAGGGAGTGTCTGACCCCAGGTCTTAAACAACCCTTAGAAATAGGAAGCTAGGAGATTTGGGCTAGAGTGCCCCATAGGAAAGTCACACGGAAGCGAGGTAGAAGACGCCCTTATTTACTACCGAAGGGGTCAGTACCCGGGGTCCGACGGCTTAATGTGCCCATCAGATCAGATCAGATCATATGTAGAGGATTTTAGGAAGGGAGTGTCTGACCCCAGGTCTTAAGCAACCCTTAGAAATAGGAAGCTAGGAGATTTGGGCTACAGTGCCCGATAGGAAAGTCACACGGAAGCGAAGTAGAAAGGGGGAGGAAGACGCTCTTATTTATTACCGGGGCCAGTACCCGGGGTCCGACGGCTTAACGTGCTCATCCGACGCACATTTAGTGGATCGAGCGCTCGTAATTGCCTGGGATCGAACCTGAGGTCCTTTCCGTGGCAGTCACGAACGTTGCCCACTCGGGCACCCGCGGCCTTACGCTAAAATGTTCAGGGGCCCCCTCCCCTTCTTATCCCCTCAGAAATTTTCATCGATCAGATTAAGAAAAAAAAAAGGGGGGGGGGGGATATTTTTAATGTTTTTTAAAATACCATTATATTTTCCTATTATTAGAACGTTCTATAAGAAACAGTTCTAGTGTAATAATTTTGTCTGTCCGTGCACATCGAACTTTTGATTCTAGAGGTATTTCAAAAATTATTTTTGCGGCTAATAGGAAATCAATGGATATTAAGTTTGGCACTTTAAATACCCGTATTCCAATTATACCTCCACTGCAATTATCAGAAACAGAAGCATAAGAATTAAATGCAAAAGATCCGGTTTGAAATTGGAAAAGTAGGAACTGCAGGTTTTTGAATAAGAGTATCATTGAAACTTTTTATTGCTTTTTCAAAAGCTAGTTTGAAGTCGATTTAAGGAATAGAAAAGGTGAGAATACTTGATAATGATCAGTATTAAACCAGGGGAGCAGAAAGTAATGAGAAAATGTTGTTGCAATACAATATAAATTACTTTTAACGCTTATTAAATAAGGCAGTGTGATATTCTCAAATTTCTTTACTATTTCAGGCTAAATATTAATAACTCTTTAAGATGGTTTTGAGGGATTAAGGCCGATAAAGAAATTGATTGTCCTAAGAAGAATTATCCTATGAAGAATATTTCTTTTCTTCATTGATTAGCCTACCACGAAGGTAAAAAAACAATTAACAGCAAAAAACCCCGATCATCAGTAATGTTTTTACCAGCACTCCTCATCGCAACTCGGGAGGGGGGGGGGAGTTCCAACACAGATGTGTTTCCTTGGCTTGAAGTAGCATGAAAGCAATTTATAGCACAGCAGGCCAGTTAAGAATTCGCTTTAAACAATGAAAAGTGTGGGAAGCGTGAATACCTCCTTTACCTACAACTAAAAGGGACTCAAAATTATTTTAACCGTTCCTTTCAAAATAAGTACTTCGATTAGATCTCGAAAATTCGGAATATCAGCAACAGCAAGAAAAAATATGTTATTATTAATATGAGAAGGTAAAATATCAATTGACAATACAAAGTAGTCGCTTTAAGAATTGATTTGCTTCGGTCCGTAAAAACCAAAAACAAAACTGAAAATCTAATTATATGTTTTCGGGGCCCTTCAAACAGTGAGGCCCTAGGTGCGCACCTAGCTTTATTACATTCCAAGAAAATCTGCCAGAAATAATATCCTAACTTTTAAGCTGAGTTGTAGTGTATCATTAAGTAATATTACTTTCAAAATGATATTTAGTGAGCCATTAAGCTAGTAAATTCATCCTTGTAGGTGACGTACTTCGATTTCGGACGAAATTATGCTCCCCAATCTACGCAAACCCAGAACAGTGAATTTATCCTGGATTCACTTCCATACCTGACCTGCGTCGTCTGCTGCAACAGATCAATGCGGAATCACGGGTAATATGACGTTTCCCGAGTGATATAGTGCTGACATCTATCGGGCGACATGAGAAACACAACGTGCGGTGTATTCACGAGACGAATGTTTCTGAGGTATTCTTGCTGCCCGTAAAAGGGCCTTTTTTCGTGAAGGATGATTTTGTTCGCATTCTGAAACATTTACAGGGACGGTAGAGACGTGTTTCGTGCGGAATTAAAACCTATCTTTCTAGCATATAATTAAATAAATTAATTACGTCCAGGGAAGAACTGTTTTATGATCCGAATCATGACTTCAAAGCTACACTATCTACCAACAAGTAATTGGACACCCCTGCAATCGACGATATCTGCGGTTCTGATACACCTCACGGCCGCCGCCGTTAAATATCGTGTGGGAAACAACAACACAACCAGTCGCATGCAAGATGCCACGCAGTTCGGAGCTCTCTGATTTCGAGAAAAGTGTAATCATCGGGTATCACAGAAATGGCCGATCCATACGTGACATATCCAGCGAGTTGAAGTACCCAAAATTGACAGTGGCCTACGTGATTGGCAAGTGGAAGATGAGAGGTGACTGTCGGAATGTGCCACGACCCGGCAGACCCACAAAACTGGGAGTTAGAGACCGACGGGTGCTGGCCAGAGAAATTCGGAAAAACCGCACCAAATCGATGGGCCACATCCGCGAGGAGTTTCAACAGGCATCCGGGAGTGTTCTTTAGATGAATACCATCCGTAAAGAAGCCCATCTGCTCGGTTATCTAGGACGTGCTGCCGCCCATAAGCCTTTGATTACCAAGTCCAATTGCGCTGCTCGACTAACGTGGTGAAAGAATGTCGACAGTGGACCGTTGAACAGTGGACTGGAGCAACAAATCAAGGTTCACACTCTACCGTTCGGATGGCAGGGTCTGGGTTTGGCGTCTGCCTGAATAACGCCTCCTCCCGGAATGTATTGTGCCAACTGTGAAGTTTGGCGGCGGTGAAATTATGCTATGGGGATGTTTCTCCTGGTATGGCACGGGACCCTTGGTCGCAATTCCTGGTAGACTGAACACCGAGACCTACTGCACCATTTCGGATGACCATGCGCTTCCTACGTTGCGGCAGTTTTACGGGGTGGACCCATGTTACTTTCAGGATGACAATGCCACCTGTCATGTTGCGAGGTCCACCATGGCTTGGTATGGTGACAATGGGGTTAATCGAATGGACTGGCCTGCGCAGAGCCCGGACCTTAACCCTATCGAGCACCTCTGGGACGAGTTGGAGTGTCGACTTAAGGGGTGCCCCCACCGTCCGAAATCGGTGAAGGAACTGACCTGTCTTCTCCAAGCCGAGTGGAAGAAAATACCGCTAGCCGTCGTACAACGCTGGGTTGAGAGTATGCCCCGGAGGGTCGCAGCTGTAATCGCCGCTCGTGGAGGCTCCACCAACTATTGAAGTTGAATAAACTTCGTGTTCCTTTGCTATCACATGTGTACAATTGCTTGTTTATAGGTAGTGTATGTTCTGACGAAAGATGACAGTTCCGCCAGAATAAATATACCAGAATATGGTCTAGCAAATGAAGTTGGGGAGTTCCATAACTAAGTTTGCGTTTGAGAGGTCGTCAACTGCTCTCAACATCTTGGATATGAGCCCCAGTACTAGGATCCACGAAGTTCAGTGAGTTGTTAACTATGAGATTTTCGTATCCGCAGCTTCCGATGTTATGATATGCAGCCCAATGATCTGTCATGACAATAGTTCGTGGTTGTATATGTTAGTGTATGAGCGGCAACAATGTGCTCGCAGATATGTCATTCTCAGGGAAGATTTCGACCCTGAAACGCTTAGTATCACGTTTAAAGATATCAAGGACTCAGGCGCCCTGTGTCTCAAGTACACTGCAAGACTGCTCAGATTTCCTTCAGCCATGATTCCTCTGACACCTGAATTTTACACAGCGATGAGACCTATCGACTATGAGAGTCATTGAATGACCTTCCGAACATGTTCTACTGGTTGGATTGATTACTAGGATCCACCCATTGAACTTCGTTCACCTCGAAACGCAAGTCTCCTCATCCTGTGAAACTGCTTGGAAAAAGCGCTTCCAATTGCACATGGTGACAAGTCAGTAAAATCATGCAATGCATTGATTATGATACGCTTTCCAACATACCAGAAATTATTACTCAAGTTATGTGGATAATGGCTGTGGAATAAATCTCGCTTCTGTGTCCTGACCTTCGACCCCATTTCGATGATATTCAACAGAACCGGTTCACTATACCTCCGGAACAACATGATAAAGTTTTGTTGCAATAGAAGCAGTTTTACGCAAGTTATGAGAATAATGACTGTGGAATAAATCTGGCTTTTGTGCAATGACCTTTGACCCCATTTCGTTGATATTCAACAGAACCGGTTCACTATACCTCCGGAACAACATAATAAAGTTTTGTCGCAGTCCAAGCATTTTAGGTAAGTTATGATGCACAATGGCCATTGGAATGGGTCCCACTCCAGTGTCCAGACCTTTGACCCCATTACGCCCATTTTCAATAGGGTTCGTCCCCATGTGGTTCCTTACCACAT
This sequence comes from Macrothele yani, assembly GCA_039090855.1. Classification (NCBI taxonomy): domain Eukaryota; kingdom Metazoa; phylum Arthropoda; class Arachnida; order Araneae; family Macrothelidae; genus Macrothele; species Macrothele yani. The sequence continues at coordinate 33,856,905 of CM077021.1, forward strand.
ACTGAAATTTGATCGAAATCGAACCATTTTTACGCAAGTTATGACGCATAACGGCAATGGAACAAATCCCGCTCTTATGCCCTGCCTGACCTTTGTCCCCATTTCGCCCATTTTCAATAGGGTTCGTGCCCAGGTGGTTCCCTAACATATACTAAAATTTCATCGAAATCGAACCATATTTACGCATGTTATGACGCATAAAGGCAATGGAATGGATCCCGCTTTTATGTCCTGACCTTTGACTCCATTCCGCCTATTTTCAATAGGAATCGTCCCCAGGTGGTTCCCTACCACATACTAAAATTTCATCGAAATCGAACAGTTTTTACGCAAGTTATGACGCATAAGAGCAATGGAATGGATCCCGCCCCTATGTCCTGACCTTTGACCCCATTTTGCCCATTTTCAATAGGGTTCGTCCCCAGGTGGTCCCCTACCCCATACTAAAATTTCGGCGAAATCGAACCAGTTTCACGTGAGTTATCGTGCGGACGGACAAAGCTGGAGCATATACGCTTCTTCAACCTACAGCTGGGATACGTAAAAAACGCTCGCAAAAAAAAAAATAACAACAGAAGAAACACGAAGCAGCACTTACAGAATTAGGGGCAACACAAGCAAAGAATATCTAAACTAAGCTGACCAGAAGTCCCCAATTCTTGAGGACGGTCCTCGAATTTAATCTACTGTCGCCAAAAACGTCTGATGCCTTGGGAGACGCAAATTGTCCTCAAATTTCGATGTTTGTCCTCGAATATATACTTCATTACCTTTTTAGATTTCTAATGAAAATTGTTCTAAAAAATTGGTTTCGTTCCATTAATTTTCCAACATGCTTCTTGTGAAAACAAATTTTGACTGTTTTTTTCCTTATTCCAAATTTAAAGACCACCATGAGCAACTCTAAAGATTATAAGCAGTCACCTGCAAGGACGCCCATAAGGGGGGCAGAGGGGCTCGAGCCCCCCACCCCGCAGCCATTGGCATAGCCACATTTTTGATAAATTTAAAACACTAAAATAGACGAAACCTTTTTTTAAAGCATTTTTAAAAATAACAAGATATTTATGATTGATTGTATCAATTATTTTTGTTGTATTTTAGTATCTTGTACATTTACTAAAATGTTTGACAGCCTTGAAAGAGGTAAAGATTTTTCTTAGCTCCCCCTAAAAGTACTTGTCCGAATGGTGAGTGGCCAACACAAAGAGCACTGAAACCACTTGGACGGACAAAAAAATTTTTTTTTTTTGATTGGAGGTTTTATGACCACCGTGAACAACTCAATGGGCTATAAGCAGTCTCCCTTCCCTAATTTAGGGTCACTGGTTCCAGGGAAGGGAGAGAGACAGTGCCGTAAGACAAACACAACACCCATGCCTCACCGGGATTCGAACCCGGACCCCTTTAGGACGAATGAACAGAGGCCATCGCTTAGACCACTACGCCACCGGGGCGGCATGAAAACTTCGCCATGCAATTCGTTAATTAGTGTGCAGCTTGATTTTAATTCAGCACATATACCTAAGATAAAGCATTTCACTTTTACTAATATGTTCTCGCCGTCATAGCTCTGCATTGTCAGTGCAAATTAACAACAACTTCAAGATATATCCCTTTAAGGTGTTTGTCTACGTTAAAATACCCATTTTTGGCAAAATTTTCGAATATTTTTTATTATATTACTTGAAAGAGTTGACTTTTAGGAATCCAAAACACTTTGAATTTTGTTTCTACGCCTATTAGAACAGAAGTTATAGCCAATTGAATAAACCGGAAGTGAGATCGACCGAACAGTAAAAAGTTAAACGTAATTCATAAGTGATTTTCTTCGCTTATATATTTTTTAATGCTAACAGAATTTATTTGTAATGATTTTGGATTCCTTTATTTGCATTTGGCAACACTTAATTAATTAAATAATATATTTTATGTTCTGTGGAATGGCAATCAGTATTATTCTGAGATTTGGTTACGTTTGCTTCGCGCTTTGTTTAGTCATAATTTCTGGTGAAATTTTGTATGTTCCGTTGCTATTTTAGTAGCGAACTTGCTTTAGATTTATTGTTTATCATTTGAAGTGAATTAAGATGCCAAAAGTAAGGTCTAAGAGATCGAAAAAACGATCCTTTCACGGCAATCGCTACACTGCCCCTAAGCCATGTGATAGTGACGATGTAATGACTGCAAGTTCAAGTAAGCTAAATATTCCGAATATTCAAGTAAATGTATCAGACAATGAAACAGATGCGCCCAAAGGCAATAGAATATTTGATATTGAGACTTTAATATCTGTGTTGTCCAAACTATCTTGGCCAGAATGCTTTCAAACTGATTTGAAATTGGTTTTAGATTCAAAATTTGGACTGTGCTCTAACTTGTGTTTAATTTGTAAGTGTGGTTTTAAAATGGGTTTTTCTTCAACTCGCAAGGAACACAACAAAAACTTGATAAATTCAGCATTAGTTCTTGGATTACGATTAATTGGAAAGGGTTATTCTGCATGGAGAAAGCTGTTATTCACTTTGAACTTGCCTTTTCTATCTAAGGCAGCTTTCAGACGGCATGAAGGTCACCTATTTGAAGCTGTACAAGCTGCAACTGAACAAAACATGCAAGAAGCAGCAACAGAAGTAAAGAATTTAAAAAGGAGTACATCTAAGAAAGCAACAAAAATTACAGCTTGTGGTGTGTCAGTCGATGGTACTTGGCAGCGGCGTGGGCATACATCCCTCAATGGTTGTGTGTCAGTAATTTCCATTGACACTGGGAAAGTTTTAGATTTGGAAGTTATGACACAATATTGTTACAAGTGTAAAAGAGACTATGATTCGAGTAAGGAGCACATATGCTCAAATCACACAGGATCTTCATCCAGCATGGAATCAGTGGGAGTGTATAGAATATTTGAACGGTCTAAAAAAATCGACAGCTGAAGTACACCGAATAACTATGGAAATGGTGACTCCAAAGGCTATATGGAAGTAAAAGACATTTATGGGCAAGACACAGTTCAAAAACTGGAATGTATAAGCCATGTGCAGAAAAGAGTTGGTTCTCACTTGAGGAATTTGAAAAAAAGCAAAAAAGGAATCGGAAGGAAAGGGAAATTAACCGATAAGTTTATAGACAAACGGCAGAATTTCTATGGCATTGCTATCCGGAGCAATGTAGGAAATTTGCAGAGTATGTCACCTGCGATTATAGCTGCATTTTTTCACTGCTGTTCCAGCGACAAGAACATAATGCATGGACAATGCCCGACAGGATCAGACAGCTGGTGTAAATACCAGCGCGCATTATCTGCTGGTAATCAGATTTGTGATAAATCTCCTGGTCTTCCAGATTCTGTCATAAAGGTTATAAAACCAGTGTACATGAGTCTGTGTAATCAAGCTCTACTTTCAAAATGTTTGCATGGGAAGACCCAAAACTGTTATGAAAGTTTTAACAATTTGCTGTGGACTGTTTTACCAAAAGAAACATTTGTTGGACTGCAGACCATGTTATTAGGAGCAAATATTGCAGTTTTCTGTTTAATTCTGGTTATTTTGGACTGTTACCTGTGTTCGAAATATTACGAATACCATTTGAACAAAAGATGGTTAATGATTACTTGAGACTGAACAATGAGCGAATAATGAATTCGAGACATCAATCCTTACCCACTGCAAAACTTGCTCTGAAAAAAAGAAGAGCTGCAAAAAAATCCAAATTGGCACGAAATGAAATCAAGGAAGGTTGTACATATAAGATTGGTGAATTTTAAATGTGATGACCAAGTAGTATATTGAATTTTCTTCAAATCAAATCTTTTAACGCGTTTTCTGAAAAACTAAATTTTCAGCTGTATTTCCGTACGAGAAATGTGATTACTCAAAAAGTTTTCAAGATATGGTATCGAAATTTTGTTCTATTGTTTCAAATATTCTCTACTATGCTTTGAACTAAAAGGTAAAGTGTACATGCATATTTGGTGATATTATAAGTGTTTAAACATGATGCGATAAGATTTTTTCAATAAATTTTCAAAAAACTTTTTCAGTTTTTGTTCGATTTGCTATAATAATGTGAATTTAAGGAATATCACAAAGTTTTTAGTTCATTGCACAGGAAAGGGTTACAGTAATATACAGTATCAAGGAAATTGAAATATATAGAGTTTAATTGACTGTACAATGTCTGGCGTCCGTATGAAATTTTACTTAATTTTTACTCACAATGACACGTTTCATAACATTTAAAAAATTGTTTGTCAAAGTTATATGTTTTTCATGTTTTGCATTGCATATTAACTCGAATTGTGTGTATTTAATTAATTTTTTGTTAATTTAAAAAAAATGCTTCCAACGTAGACAAATACCTTAAGAGATTAATTTTCATATGTAATATCGCACTTATAGAAAAAATACAGTTTTGTGACAAAAAGATTTGCGTATTTATTTTGAGTATGTATGTGTCCCCAAATGACCTGCTGATTTGGGGACACCGCGCCATTTTGTCCTCAGATCAGTGTTCCAATATCTGGTCACCTTAATCTAAACACAAGTAAGCGAACGGACTGCAAGCACGGAGCAAATGGCGGTGACATAACGCAGTTACCAGCCTCGGCGGCGAAGCAGCGGAAGCACTACCTATCGGCACGTGCTTTGTTGTAGAAGACGACGCAGGCCAGATACGGAAGTATAGCCTTTATCCCTCGCTCTATGACTTTTCTCTTTTGTTAGAAGCAAAAAAAATAAATAAATTATAAATAATTATTTCTGAGCCCCTCCAACATCGCGCGATCCTTCGCCCGGGCTTCGTTGGCTTCCCTGTGGTTGAACTAACCGTGCTTGTTTTGACATTTCCTAAAGTACGGAATATCTAGACCTCGATCCTAAGCTGATCTTAAATAGCATAAGTTGAGACTAATGTTCTACCTAAACTGTGGCCTTCGTGGCGCAATCGGCTAGCGCGTTCGGCTGTTAACCGAAAGGTTGGTGGTTCGAGCCCACCCGGGGGCGGAGAATAGTTTTTTTTCAAGTATCGAAGATTCAAACATTTTCAAGCGAAGTTTCAATTGTTTTGAAAGCAGTCTCCGATTCCTGTTCCACTCAAAAGATTTAGTGGCCAGCATGCAATTTAACAGACGGGAAAGACGTGACGCCGTAGGACCAACCGCCTTGAAAATAATCAGATAGGAAAGCTTTAAAGTAAAAGTGAGAAAAAATAGAGGTAGAGTGTATGCATTGCCATTGGCTAAATGTTACGTAGTTGAAAAGCTAAGTTCCATACTCTGATTTAAATGACTTTTTTTATGTTTTTTATTTGGTGTTTTAAGTAATTAATTTGCGTGATAATTAATCGCCAGGAGTGGTTTTAACTGAATTATTTTGCATGATACTTTGTCAGCATTGGGTGTCTTATGCTTAAGAGCTGTCTTTTGCAATTCCAGAAAAATCCTAGATGAGATTTGACTGACATTGCTTTTCCATTGGTTTTCCAGGGGCGGATTTAGAGTTACCGGCGTCCTGGGCACAGCATCGGTTTTGGGGCCCCCTCAGTTTGCCGGGCATTCTTAAAATTAAACCCGCGCAGTTTCACTCTCTTCCACTAATGTATAAAAAAGTATTGTAATCGCAAAATCAAACTGACTTTCAGATTTCAACAGAATTACCCATTTTGGCCTCCCTCGAACAGTATTTGACTATTTCGTTTGGGGTGTCACTATGTGGACTTGAAAAATTATAGGGGGTTCCGGAAATTTTTAATCGAATTACCCATGCATTTTTCAAAGTATTTAAGTCTAATTTAAATTTCATTCAGTCAGATTATCTGGCACAATAAGACGCCTGAAATGCTAAAATGAAGCAAATTATAGTTAATTACCGAAAAACAATTTTTTTCTAGATAATTACTGCTTTCATTTATTTTGCTTTTGTAGGCGCGACATTATTATATACAATGCACCGATACTGTGAATTTCCAACTCAATTGTCTTTATAAAAGTAACAAAAACATGTAAAATTTATTTTAAGGTTTTTTTTTACCAATTTTAAAAATGCCAACAAATTTTTTCTTCAAATGATTTCTGAGTTAAAATAGGTGGTTAGAAGGGAGAGGACATGGCATCAGCCGCACGCCCTGCGTTTTCCGTGGGCTCCACTTCGTATGTGACGTGCCTGCCCAGCAGGATGCACACGACATAAAGGCAGATAGCAGCGAAAACGAACGTCCGCGTAGCTCAATTGGTAGAGCAACTTATTCTGGAATAAGGGGACCCAGGTTCCAGCCCCGGCGTGGACAAAAATGACGGAGAAATTTACTTCGTTATACGTGTTTGGAAACTGGTTTCGATATTGCCTCCAAAACGTAGAGGATATGTTTACGATTTGTAATAGTTTTTCCCAGGCTTTAAATACACAGGAGCAAATTCAAATTATTCTGCCTTAGGGTTTAGGTGTTTCTTCGAGGTATTTACGTCCAGACTTTGTTAGTTGAGGAATTTTAAGACAGGTTAATAATGGATAGGTTCTCGACCTTGTGTTTGTTGCATGTGAATTATCGAGGTTCCTCTGCACTTGTAGGCCGGGGAAGATGTTGGGTTCGCCAAAATGTCATTGTTTTTTTTACATATACACTGACGGAAAAAAAATCCCAACACCACGAAAAAATAGCTGTAGAGGAATGAAATGGCGGCAGTACATTTGTATAGGTAACATATTTAATCGATTAAGGTTTCAAGATCACAGCTTACTGTAAGCGCGAGAAAAGCCACTTTAAATGTGAAATGCTGGTACGTTAATAACCGGTGTAACCGCCAGAATGTTGAATGCAAGCACGCAAACGTTCATGCATTGTGTCGTACAAGTGCTGGATGTCAGTTTGTGGGATGGAGTTCCATGCCGGTTGCACTTGGTCGGTCAATACAGGGACGGTTAATGCTGGTTGGGGGTGACGCTGGAGTTGTCATCCAATGATGTCCCATACGTGCTCGATTGGTGAAAGATCTGGTGATCTAGCAGGCCACGGCAACATGTCGACACGCTGTAGAGCATGTTGGGTTACAACAGCGGTATGCGGGCGAGCGTTATCCTGTTGGAAAACACCCCCTGGAATGCTGTTCATGAATGGCAGCACAACAGGTTGAATCACCAGACCGACGTACAACTGTGACTGTGCCGTCAGGGTGCGTGGGATAACCACGAGAGTGCTCCTGCTGTCATAGGAAATTGCTCTCCAGACCATAACTCCAGGTGTAGGTCCAGTGTGTCTCGGCCGCAGACAGGTTGGTTGCAGGCGCTCACCTGGCCTCCTTCTAACCAACACACAGCCATCACTGGCACCCAGGCAGAACCGGCTTTCATCAGAAAACACAACAGATCTCCACTCCGTCCTCCAATGAGCTATAGCTTGACACCACTGACGTCGCAAACGGCAGTGGTTTGGAGTAAGTGGAATGCACGCTACAGGGCGTCTGGCTCGGAGCTGTCCTTCGAGTAACCGATTTGTAACAGTTCGTTGTGTCACTGTGGGGGCAACTGCAGCTCGAATTGCTGCCGCAGACGCGGTACGATGCGCCACGGCCATAAGTCGTACACGGCGGTCTTCCCTCTCAGTAGTGCCATAAAACCGGCCGGAACCCGGTCTTCTTGAGGCAGTACCTTCCCTTGACCACCGCTGCCAACAATCATGCACAGTGGCTACATTCCTGCCAAGTCGTTCTGCAAAATTGCGGAAAGAAAATCCACCTTCTCGTAGCCCTATTACACGACCTCGTTCAAACTCCGTGAGCTGTTGATAATGGCTTCTTCGTCTTCTTAAAGGCATTCTTGACTAACATCAACACCCAACGTCGAATCTCAGCGATAACTAACGCTCACGAACCTTACAGCGCGTATTTACAGCAAACCTGCTTTGCATGTTCCGAGGGGCGCTACTAGCGCCACACGTATGCGCCGAGCGCGAAATTTGCATAGACGTCATCTTGCAGATGTACTCTCACCGCCTACCAACTGTCGTTTATCTAACACAACCCCTTCTTGGGGTTGGGATTTTTTTTCCGTCAGTGTAGATGGAGAAACATGTCCTGAAATGTAACTAACGAAATATGTAACCGCAAATTCATTATGTAATGTGGCAGCTGACAGTTGAAGTTTCTTGTAGGAACAGAAAGTGTACGATTTCGTTAATAAGTGTTTGTGTGGCGTAGATTTAAAAATGGACAAACAAAAGGAACATTTTCGTCATGTTTTGTTGTATTATTTCTGAAAAGGAAAAAAAACGCTGTGCAAGCTCATAAAAAGTTATGTGATGTGTATGGTGAAGATGCCTTAAAACTACGGCAGTGTCAGAATTGGTTTGCGAAATTTCGGTCTGGAGATTTTTATGTAAAAAGATGTACCACGCTCAGGAAGGCCAATTAAAGTTGATGACGACAAAATAAAGGCATTGATCGAATCAAATCGGCGCTTTAACTACACGAAAGATTGATGAGAATCTAAACATACCGAAATCGAGCGTTGAAAACCATTTTAAGGGATACATTAGTAAGCTCCATATGTGGGTACCACATGAGCTCAGAGAAATTCATCTCACTAAGCGCGTTGACATCTGCGATTCGCTCTTGAAACGTGAAGAAAACGATCCATTTTTGAAACGTATGATAACAAGCGATGAAAAATGGATCGTCTACAACAACGTCGAACACAAAAGATCATGGAGCAACCAAGCGTGATGAACCTGCTCAAAGCACTTCAAAAGCAGATATACACCAAAGGAAGGTTATGCTGTCAGTTTGGTGGGATTTCAAAGGTATTGCGTATTTTGAATTGCTTCCAATAAAGCAAACCACTAATTCGGACGTGTATTGTTGTCAGCTGGATAAATAAAGTGATACAGTCAAACAGAAGCGTCAAGAATTGGTGAATCGCAAAGGTGTTGTGTTTCACCATGATGTAGCAAGGCCACATGTACAAGTTTGGTCACTCGTCAGAAATTGTTGCAGCTTGGATGGGATGTGTTACCACATCCACCATATTCGCCAGATCTGGCACCATCAGACTGTCATTTGTTTCGTTCGTTGCAAAACGCCTTAAATGGTGAAATCTTCACTGCTGATGAGGCTATGAAATCATTCTTGGAACTGTTTTTTGCCGAAATAAAAACAAAAACTATTTTGAGAACGGAATCATGAACTTGGACAACTTGTTGTTGACTAAAGTTTTTGTTTCTCATTCAAAATTCGCTTTTCATTTACGCAGGAAAAAAACCGCAATTACTTTTTGGCCAACCCAATAGAATAAAAAAAGATGTTAACCCGAAATTATCATCCTGGCCTGGTATCTAATGGGAGCTAGGATATAAATACGAGCAAATCTGCTTATCAGTGAATTCGATGAAAATTAAGTAATCAACATAACAACTCTTAATTTAAAAAATAAATCAATCAAACCAACTTCAAATGTTGCTCGAAATGCGCCAAATTTCTCGTTATAATCTAGTCATCCCACTACTTCGATTATACGAGCTAAAATTATTACAAATGGCAATTTTTCTCCTGCACATTAAGCATGAATATCAATGAAAAGGCATGAAATGGTAAAAAAAATCGTCTTACTTGTGGGGTGTATATATCTAAAAACAGGCAGTCTTCCTTTCCAACAGCTTCGGCATTTTTCACACTGGGGTACTGTGGAATTTGAGGACATAAAACATCTTCTCCACGAAAGCCGCAGTCTAATACCTCTGTCCAAGGTGTCACTTCTTCGGGAGCCTGTTATTGAAAGAATGTAATCATCATGAAAGAAATGAAACACACACACATAACATAAAATTCAGCTGATTTTGAAATTAATGAAAGCGATCCAAACACACTGAAATTAATGAAAGCGATCCAGTTTTTAATAATCTGGTGATGTGAAATTAGCAAATTTTTATGTTGTTGCAAATGAAATGCCGGAATATTGCTGGAAACTTAAAATAAAATTGTGGTACGTTTTTTTTTTTTTTTTTTTTACTACGTCTAACTCGGCGGATAGTATGGGGAGACTTACGGCCAACCGCCTGTGACAAAAATAGGCCCCAATTGAAATCATTACAGCGTTAAAAATACTGTAACGTACCAGGAGATATGACGTACCTGCCCGAAGGACGCACACGACATAAAGGCAGATAGGAATCACAATAAAACGTCCGCGTAGCTCAATTGGTAGAGTGACTTATTCCGGAATGAGGGGATCCGGGTTCGAATCCTGGCGTGGACAGAAATGACGGAGAAATTTACTTCGTTATAATGGCGCCCGAACTATCCGGATGACCCGACCGGTCAAAATCTCGCATTGGTGTGATGTTATTTCCACACCGCGAGATAAGAAAAATAAGAGAATCCTTTCTCCAGCACTTCGAAAAAAAAAATAAATAAATAAAAAATAAAAAAAAAATAAGGGGGAGATGATGTAACGTACCAGGAGATATGACGTACCTGCCCGAAGGACGCACACGACATAAAGGCAGATAGGAATCACAATAAAACGTCCGCGTAGCTCAATTAGTAGAGTGACTTATTCCGGAATGAGGGGATCCGGGTTCGAATCCTGGCGTGGACAGAAATGACGGAGAAATTTACTTCGTTATAATACGTGCCGCACACTAATCATGTTAGCATATTCGGAAACAGCGTGGAGTCCAATCCGCGTACTGCGCAATACATCGTACGCGCGACGCTCACTGTGCGCAGGGGAGATGATGCAATATTTCGGGGTTGTGCTGCCGCGTTTGACTCGGTCTATCTCGGCAACCGTGAGCGCGGTACCGTTTTAAAGCTCTCGACGAGATTTTTTTTTTTTTTTTTATTGGAGGTTTAACGACCACCGTGAGCAACTCAATGGGCTATAAGCAGTCGCCCGTCCCTAATTAAGCCCCTGGTTCCAGGGAAGGGAGAGAGCCAGTGCCGTAACACAAACACAACATCCATGCCTCACCGGGATTCGAACCCGGACCCCTTTCGGACGAATGATCAGATGCCATCGCGTTAGACCACTGCGCCACCGTGGCAGCATCTATGAAATATACGAAGAACATTTCGCAGTGGTTTGAACTGAACATTTTAAAAATTGTTTTCTTGTGAACACTTTCGACAATATCGCGGTTTATCTGGACAACCGTGAAAGCATAACGACAAACACAAGATCCATGCCTCACGGGATTCGAACCCGGATCCCTTTTGAACGAATGATCAGAAGCCATCGCTTAGACCACTGCGCCACGGGGGCCGGCTTGGTGAGATTCGAACCCGATAAAGCTTCAACGACGCCCTTGAGTGTTACCGATTGAGCTAGAAAGACAAGTACCACATAGCCACAAAGAGGAACTCGAATCGCGCGATCATGAAATGTTTTTTCGCTATTAATGTGGATGAATTAGTCATTTTATTTTCTGTTGAAGCTTATTATTTTTCTGAATAGATTTGCAATAATTTTATTTTGACTTATCACAAATGGTGTTTATAGCACGAACGATGTATTATTTCACATCTGCAAGTGCGACGCTATGGGTCGGCACCTGCTGACGGGCAATAATTTGATAATTTTAGGAAACGCTGGCCCATAAACCGAGTCATGCCTTCTTAGTTAAACCCGGACAACGCTAGCAGGTGCGACAATAGGGGTGGGCTTCAGCCCACCTAACTTTTCTTTGAGCCCATCATTTAGTCCCCCCCCAAAAAAAGAAAAAGATATTTAAGTAGTTGGAACATATGACGGGCGCAAACATCTAAGATTCTAGGGAACTTGGATAAACGTATGTGAATTTCTTGAATTCACTGACATTTCGTTAAATAAAATGAATTCTTCGTTAAATTTAGTGTTTGTAATTATGGAAGAGGAGGGAGTCCTCAGAACGAATTTCTAAAACAGCAGAAGAAACATACCATTTTCGTAATTATAGTTTAAAATGATGGGAGAGAGAGAGAGAGAGAGAGAGAGAGAGGGAGAGATTCCTTGTCAGGTTACAAACTAAAATTCATAAACGGCCTTATAGAAGCAAGAAAAAAATGACTTAAGTAAGCTAAAATTGCGAAGAAATAGTAACTTGTGATTGAGATTCGTAACCATGGTTCCCATACTACATACATCGAATAAATACTACGTACAGTATTCACTTTAAAACTTTTTTTGCTTGAGATGTATAAGTTCTACCATGATCAGTGTCGGGTAAAATGCACATTGGCGCAGTGGTCTTAAGTGCTGGCTTATGACCATTCGTCTGAGACGGGTCCGGGTTCGAATCCCGATGAGGCATGGATGTTGTGCTTGTATTACGGCACTGGCTCTCTCCCTTTCCTGAAACCAGTGGCACTAAATTAGGGACGGGCGACTGCTTATAGCCCACTGAGTTGCTTACGGTGGTCGTTAAACCCCCAATAAAAAAACAAAACGTGCACGTAAGCAGAATGTTTTGACAAAATTTCTGCCAAACACTTCAAAATTTGTGTCCCTCCCATCATATTTAGCCCCCCTAATAGCTCACCCATTTCTGAACGCCTGTCGTCGCCATGCATGGCACGTCAGGTTAACGAAATGGAAAGTTTACTGAATCCTAAAGGAAGATGGGAGAGCCGCCCCCGTGAGCGAGTGGTGAGAAGCGTAGGTTTCTGACTAGTCGTCCTAGTTAGGTTCGAGTCCGGGATGCGGCATGGGTGTGTGTGTGTGAGAGAGAGAGAGAGAGCCTCACAGCGCGACCTCTCTCTTCCCTGGAACCAGCCGCTCTGACTTAGGGACAGGCGACTGTTTATAACCCTTAGAGTTGCTCATAGTGGTCGTTAAACCCTCAAAAAGATATGGGAGATGGTCCAGTAAAATGACTCTATAGAACCTCGCATGCCTCCCCGGTGGCGCAGTGGTCTAAGAGATAGCTTCTGATCCTTCGCCCAACGGAGGGGTCTGGGTTAGAATCCCGGGTAAGGCATGGATGTCTGTGTTTTTCTTTCGGCACTGGCTCCCTCTGTTATTTGCAAATCTGGCATACTGTATCACATGTTCGATCTGTATTTTGATGATTTCAATATATTGCATAATATTCGTACCCTGTGACGCACAATACTGTATTTGTCTGAATTCGAGATAACCACGACCAATGTATGAATTCAAGTTGTATGAGTTACCTGGGACTAATAAATATTTTTTTAAACCATTAAAAAAATATGAGACGGTCCAGTAAAATGACTTTATAGAACCTTGTATGCCGCCCCGGTGGCGCAGTGGTCTAAGAGCTGGCTTATGCCCATTCGTCCGAGATGGGTCCGGGTTCGAATCCCTGTGAGGCATGGATGTTGTATTTGTCTTAAGGCCCTAACTCCCTCCCTTGCCTGGAACCAGTGGCTTAAATTCGGGACGGGCGACGGCTTATAGCCCATTGAGTTGCTTACGGTGATTAGTAAACCTTGAATAATAATAATAAAGAAAAAGAACCTTGTACTGGGACACCGCCAAAAAGAAAAGTTGGACATCCCAGGTAGAGATAGTAGGATCAAATAACAACTTCAGGAACAGAATGGATATCAAGCCCCATAGAGGCAGAAGCAAGTGGAGGGAAACGGGGAAAGGTTTCGTTACGTCCCGGTGGCCGAGCAGTCAGAGGTGCTGGCTTCTGACTAATCGTCTGAGTTAGAATCTAGCAAATCGTTTGTGTCGGGGACGAGGCACGGATAGTCCGTTTGCTCTGACCCTCTTCCCTTACAGAAGCCGGTTGCCCAGGGACTGGAGCCTGCTTACAGTTTTTGGTGCTCACACACACACACACACACACACACACACAGTGGTCGTTAATCGTTCCCACTCTCTCCAAAGAAATAAAAGTAGGACTTCTGCAGCCGACAAGAAGAAGAAATATATGATAACGGAGGAACTGGGTTTTCCCCCTGAACTTCGTAATCTCTGCAATGCATTATTTGCTTCGCTTTTTTGTTCGCGTTCTTCCTGAAGACTACTTTGCTCTGCTGATAATTTTTAAAGTTTTTTTGCATGTAGATATTGTTTCTAATGTATAATTACGTACCTCTTTCCGTTTTTTTTGGTGTTTGACAACCCCCGATGAGCATCAAAGGCTATAAGGGGTCTTCCATCCCGGATTTGGGGCTACTGGTTCCAGGGAAAAGACAGAACCAGTGAAAACGCACAACCCCATCCGAGACGCAACACGGACAACTAGCTATTGATGTCTGCACTTGTGATTACTCAGCGACGTATTTTTTGTTTACCTTCCATCAGGGCCGGATTAAGGGAGGGGGTCTATAAGAGCTATAGCCTTGGCCCGCCATGACCGAGGGCCCAGTACGCATGCCTGGTCAAATTACAGAGAGAAAGAGGTTTATAAAATGGTTTTCCTTTTGTCTCGTATGATTTGCACTTGATCAGAAACAGAGGCTGGAAGACAAACAGATTTCAAGGCAGTACCTAACCAAAGGTAAAGGTTTCATGTCGCTGTGTACAGCGGGGTTGGCGAGACAGTTTCAGCTTTTTCACTACCACCCACCAGAGCACATTTAAGAAAACAGGGTATAACGAAGTAAATTTCTCCGTCATTTCTGTCCGCACCAGGATTCGAACCCGGGTCCCCTCATTCCGGAATAAGTCACTCTACCAATTGAGCTATGCGGACGTTTTATTCTGATTCCTATCTGCCTTTATGTCGCGTGCGTCCTTCTGGCAGGTACGTCACATCTCCTGGTACGTTACATGATCTCCCCCTTATTTTTTTTTTTTTTTTTTTCGAAGTGCTGGAGAAGGGATTCTGTTATTTTTCCTATCTCGCGGTGTGGAAATAACATCACACCATTGCGAGATTTTTGAACGGTCGGGCCATCCGGATAGTTCGGGCGCCATTATAACGAAGTAAATTTCTCCGTCATTTCTGTCCGCGCCAGGATTCGAACCCGGGTCCCCTCATTCCGGAATAAGTCACTCTACCAATTGAGCTACGCGGACGTTTTATTGTGATTCCTATCTGCCTTTATGTCGTGTGCGTCCTTCTGGCTGGTACGTCACATCTCCTGGTACGTTACAAGGGGGCCTGCAGGCTGGACAGTATTTTGGGGCCTCAGTATTAGTGGCACATCTAGGATTTCACTATGGGTGGATGAATAAAAATACCTCGGAGAAAACATTCCCAAAATATGATGAGGAAGCCATTAAAATATCCCCGCCGTATTGAAGTGTGTATCCCATGATTCATGGACGAATCAGTGGTAGCAAGAAAATGCAAAAATGTTTTAGTGGCACATCTAGGATTTCACTATGGGTGGATGAATAAAAATACCTCGGAGAAAACATTCCCAAAATATGATGAGGAAGCCATTAAAATATCCCCGCCGTATTGAAGTGTGTATCCCATGATTCATGGACGAATCAGTGGTAGCAAGAAAATGCAAGGTTGAAAAATGGATACCTGTTCAGTTCTGCTTTAATCCCCCCTCCCCACCCCCTCCCGGGTTGGGTTAAGCTTGTTGAAATTATATCGAAGTAGTGGGCAAAATAATATGATCCAAATATCATGATTGAAGCGAAATTTTTAATGTATGAAAATTTCCCCCATTGCAAATGTATACAAAAACTTCTGTAAAGCTTTCAAAAGATTTGAGGATGGACTGGGGGCGACTATATTTTTTCCGGACTCCTAAAAATGAAGAAAGGTATAGAAATTTTTTTTCACAAGGCTGTTTCTTACAGTTTTTGCTGTGCTATCTGTAAAAAAACAATAATAAATTGTAGAACTCTCAATTCTTCAAGCATTCTGCATAATTCTGGGGCCCCTGGAAAATGTGGGGCCCGGGGCTGGGGCTCCCCTAGCTAGCCTCTTAAATGGGCTCTGCCATCCACCCACACCTCCCAATTTGCACTTGGAACCGTTAATGGTCGAAGTCCCCTATGGCTTCACATTGCATAACAAAAAAGATCTACTAAGAAAGGTATGCAATGCTAAATCATTAGAAAGTCCAAGACTGAAATGTAGGAATCTTAAGCTTTTAACTCGTGTCCTTATGAGAGCAATGAAGAACACAGTGACTTATTTTGAAAACTCTGCAGATAATTTAGAAGTTACAGTTTCGTGTTTTAACGGACTTCAATAATGATTCTTGGTCATAAGTACGTTGGGGGCCCACCCAGATAGCCTTGGGGCCTACTCAAAATTCTAGAAAAAATGTCCGGTCCTGCCTTCAATTTTTCCTAGAAAGGAAGGGGGCTTTGATTTAAAGAATTCTGGGCCGCGCCGATGAGCCAGAGCTCGAGTCTAGTATGACAGATGTGTGGATGAATGGCCCTGTTGCTTCCCTGGAACCAGTGGCCCCGAATTAGGGACGCGCAACTGTACCTTACAGTTACCCAGGGTGGTCTCAAAACTCCAAAGCAAAGTTCGGGAATATCGAGAAGAGAGAAAAACATCTTAGATATCATTGAGAAAAATCTTAACTTTTTTAATTTGTTTTATCAAGATATGTAGGATTTTATTTAATTTAATGCATAATTTCTTACCCTACCTTTCTCAAACAGCTCTGGGGGAAAATTGTTACATCGTAGTAAATAGTTAAATTCGTAACACTTTTTAAAACAGTAATTTATTCTTTCTTCAACAGTCTGTCTCTAGATTAAAGTAATAACAAAAAAATAATTACAGACGTAAGAAACGAAACAAAAACACTGAACTTACCTTAAACCGTAACTGTCCTACAGGAGGTTTAGCGTACGGAATGTTTTTAAAGGTAAATATTCTCTTCTGTGTTGGCAATGGTGCGACTGATCCTTTCACAGGCCCAGTTGCGGTTTGTACAACGTTCTGACCCTCGCAGCAAGCGATGAGGATCTGCGCGAAAGCAGCCAATACGAGGAAATGAGAAGCCATGCCGTCTACCGCAGACAGTGTGTTGACTGAAATGCGTCGGCATCTGCCAAGTGCCTGCTCTTATAGCGGGGTCACCGGACTTCCAAGTTTACTGATTACTGCGATCAAGGTTCAAAGCAACCTATAGTACCTGCCGGAAAATGTCGATAATGTAATGTTAGGTGACAGCTAATAGTGGCAAATCGACAACGGAAGATTATGACGAATCATCTATCGAAACACCGGAAAAAGGAAAAATGGCTTTAAGTAGGGTGCACTGATGTAAATGAACACGGCAAATACATCATCGTAAAAATGAAGGATATTTTTCGCAAATAAATGGGAAATGCGCAAGTAAATTATTTTCAGCACTCAGATTACGGCACTGAATTGCTTTTTAGTTCTGTGTTCTCCATGTAACATCTTATAAAACTAAAAAATTATAAGGGTTGTCTCAAAAAAACTCAGACTGTTTTATAAAAAAAATATGCGTACCTGAATTATCAAGGAAGTGTTCATCTTTTTCGAAACACTGTCCGTTGCATCGAATGCAGGTGTTCCAAAGTTCCTCCCACTTTTTCAATGTCTTCTGGTATTGTTTTTCTGAAAAGCCGTTGAAGCACCCCTGCGCCGCTGTAATAAGTTGTTGTATAGTCTCAAATTGTTGTCCCCGTAATGTCTTTTTTAAAATGAGGAACAACCAGAAGTCGCATGGTGACAAGTCTGGACTATATAGGCATTGGCGTAACTAGCGCCACCACCCCCCCCACCCCCGCAAGATTTACTTCAGCATCTCTAAGCACAGTAGTTTTCCCAGGATTTCGAACACGAGGGGAGATGCATTTTTCGCGGTGTGAGTGTGTGGTGGTTGGGGAGGAGGGGTTAAGAAGTCAGGGAGAGTGTCTGAAAAAAGTAATGGTGGTGCCTAGAGCCATGTAGCTTTAGCTTTTTAGCACGTCTTTTTGTAAAAAAAGACCGTACTTATGTTACCGGTTTGTCCGTCCGTCTGTACCCACGATATCTCTGCAACTATTTGTCCGATTTGAAAAATTCTTTTTGCATTGGGAAGCTTGATTTCGTTTTTTTTTTTTTTTACGATGTACAATTTCGCCGCTAGAGGGCGTAAATGCAGATGATGTCGAATTCAAAAATACGTTTTATTCCACATATTTGCTTCTAAACATCCGATTGAAAAAATTCGTTTATCTTTCGATTCCATTTATGTCGAAGAGTATTTTAGATATAGTTACTTTTTAAATTACGCATAGATTTTCCGCTAGGGGGCGTAAAAGTAAATTACATTTTTTCCCGATAACTCTTCTTCTAAAACTCCGATTTGAAAAATGTTTTCTTCAGCGGATACATCTCATAATGGAAAATATTTTGCATATAATTAAAAAAATTTGGTAAAGAATACTTTGGCCACCAGGGGGCGTAAGTGTTAATTTTTGCTTCTGATGTATTTGACATAAAATCTGAGCTTCTAAAATATCGTTTGAAAAAATTCTTTCGTGGAGTGATGCCACTCACATCGATAAACCTTTTCACAGTTTCTCGGCCAGGGGGCGTAGATGTATATCTTATTTTTGTCAATATCTCTACTTCTAGGAGTCCGATTTGAAAAATTCCTTCTTTGTTGGACAGTGTTTTCAGTGTGACATGTTTTTCATATAATTTCCAAATTTTCAAGTAATTCATAGACTTTCCGCTAGGGGGCGTAGAGGTAAATTGCATTTCCCCTATATCTCTGCTTCTAAATCTCCGATTTGAAAAATTCTTTCTGCACCGGATGCAGCCCCTGATGGGAAATCGTTTGCATATAATTTCTAATTTCTGTAAAAAAAATGGTTTGGCCACCAGGGGGCGTAAATCTTAATTTCCGCTTCTGATGTATTTGCAGCAAAATATGAGATTCTAAATTCCCGATTGAAAAAAACGTCGCTTGTAGACCGATCTTACTCATGTCGACAAACCTTTTAGAAACATTTTCTTCTTAAACTAATGCATGGTTTCTACGCCAGGGGTCGTAGATGTATATCTTATTTTTGTCAATATCTCTACTTCTAGGAGTCCGATTTGAAAAATCCTTCTTTGTTGAATAGTGTTTCTAGTGTGACATGTTTTCCCTGTAATTTCAAAATCTTCAAGTAATTCATAGACTTTCCGCTAGGGGGCGTAAAGGTAAATTGCTTTCCCCCTATATCTCTGCTTCTAAATCTGTGATTTGAAAAATTCTTTCTGCACCGGATATCCTGATGAGAAATCTTTTGCACGTAATTTCTAATTTTTGTAAAAAATTGTTTGGCCACCAGGTGGCGTAAGTCTTAATTTCCGCTTCTGATGTATTTGCAACAAAATATGACCTTCTAACATCTCGATTGCAAAAAAAGTTATTTGTTGACCGATATTACTCATGTCGACAAACCTTTTAGGAACATTTTCTTCTTGAAATAATGCATGGTTTCTACGCCACGGGGCGTAGATGTATATCTTATTTTTGTCAATATCTCTACTTCTAGGAGTCCGATTTGAAAAATCTTTGTTGGATATTGTTTCCGATGCGAAATGTTTTTTCCTATAAATTCAAAATTTTCAAGTAGTTCATAGACTTTCCGCTAGGGTAAATTGCGTTTTCTGCGTTCAAAATTTTCAAATAATTCATAGACTTTCCAAAGGTAAATTGCGTTTTCTGCGTTATTTCTGCTTCTAAAACTCCGACTTGAAAAATTCTTCCTGTATCGCATACATGACCTGATGAAAAATATTTTTCACATAATTTCTAATGTTTGGTAAAGAATGGTTTGACCACCAGGGTGCATAAGTGTTAATTTCTGCTTCTGATGTATTTGTAGCAAAATCTGGGCCCCTGAAAACTCGACTAAATTTTTTTCTCTTGGACCGATACCGCTCATATGGAAAAAACTTTTGAGAAAACGTTCTTCCTAAAACTTCCTAAAATAATGCATGGTTTTCCCACCAGGGGACGTAAAGTCACATCTTATTTTTTGTCGATATCTCTGTTTCTAAGAGTCCGATTTGAAAAATTATTTCGGTGTTGGAGAGCGTTATCGGTGCGAAATGTTTCTCATATAAATTCATGTTTTTCTTAACGCACAAGTCTGCAACCAGAGGGCGTAAGCTCACGATTCCGTTTACAGCAATATTTGAGGGATTAAAAACCCGATTGAAAAACTTCTTTCTTTCGTCAGATACTATTGTTTTCCATACCGGTTCCTCTGACTTTGAATAGCTTTGATAAATTTAATTTGCGTCAGAACGGATTCAAAAGACGTGCTTATTACACCCGAAAATTCGGTGTCATCTTTCTTGTTAAGTAATAGATTTGACAATACGTGTAACTGCTTTGTCCCAAACTAAAATAAATCACTTGAAGAAATCACCCTCTTACATACGGCAGATCTGCGGTTGCTGTGAATAAATGCTGACGCCTGTCGTGAACGTAATCTTAGGTAACTGACTGTTTTCCCACATCCTCCACGGGGAATACCACTGTCGCCTCGCGCTTTCCCTCAGAAGCGCAGAGAGAGAGGGCGATTGGAGAGCGATCCGTATCGTATTACAGTAGACTCTCGCCAATCCGGCCCTCGATAATCTGGCCTCTCCATAATCCGACCGCCTTCTCCTTGCGTAGTTTTTAATTGCAGAAATCGTGTTAATATCAGACCGGAATAAATTATACTTCATAGACGAGTGAAGTTTTCAGTTTTAACGTTATGTTTTGTTTTGCATTGGCACTAATGTTCATCTAATTCAACTTAAAATAAAAGTAGGAAGGATCCCTCAAAATAATTCAGAATATTACAAAAAGCATCTTCATTAAAGCAGACAAAAATCTGTGACATGTTTCGAACTGATCACACTGAGTAGAAAAAGCAAGATTTCATGTGTGGTGTATTGCAATTGTATCTTTCTTTTACTGTGTATAGTACGTACACATACATATTGTGCTTTAGTGTACTAATAATATGAAAAGATCATTTCATTGTTGTAAATGAGACAGCATATTACTTACTGATCGTGTTCTTTTACTATTATCATATGCTTGTCCCTTAATTATGTTTTTTTTAAATACATATGTACTATACATAGTAAACTTGTAATCGGAACATTAAATTTAATGAAGAATTAAATTAATTTTTTTTTTGCTAATCCGGTTTACTGTATTTACAATCAATTGCAGAACAATCGTATTCCAACCCGAAGACAAAGAGCCGAACACTTTCAATTTGTAGGGCATTCAGTACTTTAAAAGTGAAACTAGGCATTCATTTAGGCAAAACTAAATATATCTTGAAGCAAAATATGAATCTTTAGGTTAATTATTGTGCGTGTTTCAATTTTTTCATAAAACTATAAGTGGCAGCTGCAGTACGCCCCTTCGTTACTTGTGCCCCTCGCAGCTGCGGGGGTGGTAGTTACGAAACTGTATATAAGTTGGGACATCAACTTATTAATCATTTTCTGGGCCACGGCTGGCCTAGTAGTCAGCGTTCTGACTGCCACCGGGCGAACTTAGGTTCGATCCCAGCTGGTACGAACACTCGAACCACTAAATATCCGCCGTGTGTCGGATGGGCACGTTAAACCGTCGAACCCCGGGTACCAACCCTCCGGTAGTAAATAAGGGCGTCTTCTACCTCCTTTTCGTATGCCTTTCTTATCGGCCACTCTAGCCCAAATCTCCTAGCTTCCTATTTCTAAGAGTTGTTTAAGACCTGGGGTCAGACACTCCCTTCCTAAAATCCTCTACATATGATCTGATCTGATCTGATGGGCCCATTAAGCCGTCGGACCCCGGGTACTGGCCCCCTTGGTAGTAAATAAGGGCGTCTTCTACCTCGCTTCCGTGTCACTTTCTTATCGGGCACTGTAGCCCAAATTTCCTATCTTCCTATCTCTAAGGGTTGTTTAAGACCTGGGGTCAGACACTCCCTTCCTTAATTGTTCTACATATGATCTGATCTGATCTGATGGGCACATTAAGCCGTCGGACCCCGGGTACTGGCCCCCGGTAGTAAATAAGGGCGTCTTCTACCTCGCTTCCGTGTGACTTTCCTATCGGGAACTCTAGCCCAAATTCCTATTTCTAATGGTTGTATAAGACCTGGGGTCAGACATTCCCTTCCTAAAATCCTCTACATATGATCTGATGGGCACATTAAGCCGTCGGACCCCGGGTACTGGCCCCCGATAGTAAATAAGGGCGTCTTCTACCTCGCTTCGGTGTGACTTTCCTATCGGGCACTCTAGCCCAAGTCTCCTAGCTTCCTATTTCTAAGGGATGTTTAAGACCTGGGGTCAGACACTCCCTTCCTAAAATCCCTTACATATAATCTGATCTGATCTGATGGGCATATTAAGCCGTCGGACTCCGGGTACTGGCCCCAGGTAGTAAATAAGGGCGTCTTCTACCTCGCTTCGGTGTGACTTTCTTATCGGACACTCGAGCCCAAATCTCCTAGCTTCCTATTTCTAAGGGTTGTTTAAGATCTGGGGTCAGACACTCCCTTCCTAAAATCTTCTACATATGATCTGATGGGCATACTAAGCCGTCGGACCACGGGTACTGGCCCCCGGTAGTAAATAAGGGCGTATTCTACCTCTCTTCCGTGTGTGGGACTTTCCTATCGGGTACTCTAGCCCAAATCCCCTAGCTTCCTATTTCTAAGGGTTGTTTAAGACCTGGGGTCACACACTCCCTTCCTAACATCCTCTACATATGATCTGATCTGATTTGATGGGCACATTAAGCCGTCGAACCCCGGGTACTGGCCCCCGGTAGTAAATAAGGGCGTATTCTACCTCGCTTCAGTGTGACTTGCTTATCAGGCACTCTAGCCCAAATCTCCTAGCTTCCTATATCTAATGGTTGTTTAAGACCTGGGGTCAGACACTCCCTTCCTAAAATCCTCTACATATGATCTGATCTGAACTGATGGGCACATTAAGCCGTCGGACCCCGGGTACTGGTCCCCCGGTAGTAAATAAGGGCGTCTTCTACCTCTCTTCCGTGTGACTTTCCTATCAGGCACTCTAGCCCAAATCTCCTAGCTTCCTATTTCTAAGGGTTGTTTAAGATCTGGGGTCAGACACTCCCTTCCTAAAATCCTCTACATATGATCTGATCTGATCTGATGGGCACATTAAGCCGTCGGACCCCGGGTACTGGCCCCCGGTAGTAAATAAGGGCGTCTTCTACCTCGCTTCCGTGTGACTTTCCTATCGGGCACTCTAGCCCAAATTCCTATTTCTAATGGTTGTATAAGACCTGGGGTCAGACATTCCCTTCCTAAAATCCTCTACATATGATCTGATGGGCACATTAAGCCGTCGGACCCCGGGTACTGGCCCCCGATAGTAAATAAGGGCGTCTTCTACCTCGCTTCGGTGTGACTTTCCTATCGGGCACTCTAGCCCAAGTCTCCTAGCTTCCTATTTCTAAGGGATGTTTAAGACCTGGGGTCAGACACTCTCTTCCTAAAATCCTTTACATATAATATGATCCGATCTGATGGGCATATTAAGCCGTCGGACTCCGGGTACTGGCCCCAGGTAGTAAATAAGGGCGTCTTCTACCTCGCTTCGGTGTGACTTTCTTATCGGACACTCGAGCCCAAATCTCCTAGCTTCCTATTTCTAAGGGTTGTTTAAGATCTGGGGTCAGACACTCCCTTCCTAAAATCTTCTACATATGATCTGATGGGCATACTAAGCCGTCGGACCACGGGTACTGGCCCCCGGTAGTAAATAAGGGCGTATTCTACCTCTCTTCCGTGTGTGGGACTTTCCTATCGGGTACTCTAGCCCAAATCCCCTAGCTTCCTATTTCTAAGGGTTGTTTAAGACCTGGGGTCACACACTCCCTTCCTAACATCCTCTACATATGATCTGATCTGATTTGATGGGCACATTAAGCCGTCGAACCCCGGGTACTGGCCCCCGTAGTAAATAAGGGCGTATTCTACCTCGCTTCAGTGTGACTTGCTTATCAGGCACTCTAGCCCAAATTTCCTAGCTTCCTATTTCTAATGGTTGTTTAAGACCTGGGGTCAGACACTCCCTTCCCAAAATCTTCTACATGTGATCTGATCTGATGGGCACATTAAGCCGTCGGACCCCGGGTACTGGCCCCCGGTAGTAAATAAGGGCGTCTTCTACCTCGTTTCGGGGTGACTTTCCTAACGGGCACTCTAGCCCAAATCTCCTAGCTTCCTATTTCTAAGGGTTGTTTAAGATTATGGGGTCAGACACTCCCTTCCTAAAATCCTCTACATATGATCTGATCTGAACTGATGGGCACATTAAGCCGTCGTACCCCGGGTACTGGCCCCCGGTAGTAAATAAGGGCGTCTTCTACCTCTCTTCCGTGTGACTTTCCTATCAGGCACTCTAGCCCAAATCTCCTAGCTTCCTATTTCTAAGGGTTGTTTAAGATCTGGGGTCAGACACTCCCTTCCTAAAATCCTCTACATATGATCTGATGGGCATGTTAAGCCGTCGGACCCCGGGTACTGGCCCCCGGTAGTAAATAAGGGCGCCTTCTAACTCGCTTCCGTGTGACTTTCCTATCAAGTACTCTAGCCCAAATCTCCTAGCTTCCTATTTTTAAGGGTTGTTTAAGATCTGGGGTCAGACACTCCCTTCCCAAAATCCTCTACATATGATCTCATCTGATTTGATGGACACATTAAGCCGTCGGACCCCGGGTACTGGCCCCCGGTAGTAAATAAGGGCGTCTTCTACCTCGCTTCGGTGTGACTTTCCTATCGGGCACTCTAGCCCAAATCTCCTAGCTTCCTATTTCTAAGGGTTTTATAAGACCTGGGGTCAGACACTTCCTTCCTAAAATCCTCTACATATGATCTGATCTGATCTGATGGGCACATTAAGCTGTCGGACCCCGGGTACTGGCCCCCTGGAAGTAAATAAGGGCGTCTTCTACCTCGCTTCGGTGTGACTTTCCTATCGGGCACTCTAGCCCAAATCTCCTAGCTTCCTATTTCTAAGGGTTGTATAAGACCTGGGGTCAGACACTCCCTTCCTAAAATCTTCTACATGTGATCTGATCTGATGGGCACATTAAGCCGTCGGACCCCGGGTACTGGCCCCCGGTAGTAAATAAGGGCGTCTTCTACCTCGTTTCGGGGGTGACTTTCCTAACGGGCACTCTAGCCCAAATCTCCTAGCTTCCAATTTCTAAGGGTTGTTTAAGATTATGGGGTCAGACACTCCCTTCCTAAAATCCTCTACATATGATCTGATCTGAACTGATGGGCACATTAAGCCGTCGGACCCCGGGTACTGCCCCCGGTAGTAAATAAGGGCGTCTTCTACCTCTCTTCCGTGTGACTTTCCTATCAGGCACTCTAGCCCAAATCTCCTAGCTTCCTATTTTTAAGGGTTGTTTAAGATCTGGGGTCAGACACTCCCTTCCTAAAATCCTCGACATATGATCTGATCTGATCTGATGGGCACATTAAGCCGTCGGACCCCGGGTACTGGCAACCCGGTAGTAAATAAGGGCGTCTTCTACCTCGCTTCCGTGTGACTTTCCTATCGGGCACTCTAGCCCAAATCACCTAGCTTCCTATTTCTAAGGGTTGTTTAAGACCTGGGGTCAGACACTCCCTTCCTAAAATCCTCTACATATGATCTGATCTGATCTGATGGGCACATTAAGCCGTCGGACCCCGGGTACTGGCCCCCGATAGTAAATAAGGGCGTCTTCTACCTCGCTTCGGTGTGACTTTCCTATCGGGCACTCTAGCCCAAGTCTCCTAGCTTCCTATTTCTAAGGGATGTTTAAGACCTGGGGTTAGACACTCTCTTCCTAAAATCCTTTACATATAATCTGATCCGATCTGATGGGCATATTAAGCCGTCGGACTCCGGGTACTGGCCCCAGGTAGTAAATAAGGGCGTCTTCTACCTCGCTTCGGTGTGACTTTCTTATCGGACACTCGAGCCCAAATCTCCTAGCTTCCTATTTCTAAGGGTTGTTTAAGATCTGGGGTCAGACACTCCCTTCCTAAAATCTTCTACATATGATCTGATGGGCATACTAAGCCGTCGGACCACGGGTACTGGCCCCCGGTAGTAAATAAGGGCATATTCTACCTCTCTTCCGTGTGTGGGACTTTCCTATCGGGTACTCTAGCCCCAATCCCCTAGCTTCCTATTTCTAAGGGTTGTTTAAGACCTGGGGTCACACACTCCCTTCCTAACATCCTCTACATATGATCTGATCTGATTTGATGGGCACATTAAGCCGTCGAACCCCGGGTACTGGCCCCCGGTAGTAAATAAGGGCGTATTCTACCTCGCTTCAGTGTGACTTGCTTATCAGGCACTCTAGCCCAAATCTCCTAGCTTCCTATTTCTAATGGTTGTTTAAGACCTGGGGTCAGACACTCCCTTCCTAAAATCTTCTACATGTGATCTGATCTGATGGGCACATTAAGCCGTCGGACCCCGGGTACTGGCCCCCGGTAGTAAATAAGGGCGTCTTCTACCACGTTTCGGGGGTGACTTTCCTAACGGGCACTCCAGCCCAAATCCCCTACCTTCCTATTTCTAAGGGTTGTTTAAGATTATGGGGTCAGACACTCCCTTCCTAAAATCCTCTACATATGATCTGATCTGAACTGATGGGCACATTAAGCCGTCGTACCCCGGGTACTGGCCCCCGGTAGTAAATAAGGGCGTCTTCTACCTCACTTCCGTGTGACTTTCCTATCAGGCACTCTAGCCCAAATCTCCTAGCTTCCTATTTCTAAGGGTTGTTTAAGATCTGGGGTCAGACACTCCCTTCCTAAAATCCTCTACATATGATCTGATCTGAACTGATGGGCACATTAAGCCGTCGTACCCCGGGTACTGGCCCCCCGGTAGTAAATAAGGGCGTCTTCTACCTCACTTCCGTGTGACTTTCCTATCAGGCACTCTAGCCCAAATCTCCTAGCTTCCTATTTCTAAGGGTTGTTTAAGACCTGGGGTCAGACACTCCCTTCCTAAAATCTTCTACATGTGATCTGATCTGATGGGCACATTAAGCCGTCGGACCCCGGGTACTGGCCCCCGGTAGTAAATAAGGGCGTCTTCTACCACGTTTCGGGGGTGACTTTCCTAACGGGCACTCCAGCCCAAATCCCCTACCTTCCTATTTCTAAGGGTTGTTTAAGATTATGGGGTCAGACACTCCCTTCCTAAAATCCTCTACATATGATCTGATCTGAACTGATGGGCACATTAAGCCTTCGGACCCCGGGTACTGGCCCCCGGTAGTAAATAAGGGCGCCTTCTAACTCGCTTCCGTGTGACTTTCCTATCAAGTACTCTAGCCCAAATCTCCTAGCTTCCTATTTCTAAGGGTTGTTTAAGATCTGGGGTCAGACACTCCCTTCCCAAAATCCTCTACATATGATCTCATCTGATTTGATGGACACATTAAGCCGTCGGACCCCGGGTACTGGCCCCCGGTAGTAAATAAGGGCGTCTTCTACCTCGCTTCGGTGTGACTTTCCTATCGGGCACTCTAGCCCAAATCTCCTAGATTCCTATTTCTAAGGGTTTTATAAGACCTGGGGTCAGACACTTCCTTCCTAAAATCCTCTACATATGATCTGATCTGATCTGATGGGCACATTAAGCTGTCGGACCCCGGGTACTGGCCCCCTGGAAGTAAATAAGGGCGTCTTCTACCTCGCTTCGGTGTGACTTTCCTATCGGGCACTCTAGCCCAAATCTCCTAGCTTCCTATTTCTAAGGGTTGTATAAGACCTGGGGTCAGACACTCCCTTCCTAAAATCTTCTACATGTGATCTGATCTGATGGGCACATTAAGCCGTCGGACCCCGGGTACTGGCCCCCGGTAGTAAATAAGGGCGTCTTCTACCTCGTTTCGGGGGTGACTTTCCTAACGGGCACTCTAGCCCAAATCTCCTAGCTTCCTATTTCTAAGGGTTGTTTAAGACCTGGGGTCAGACACTCTCTTCCTAAAATCCTCTACATATGATCTGATCTGATGCGCACATTAAGCCGTCGGACCCCGGGTACTGGTCCCCCGGTAGTAAATAAGGGCGTCTTCTACCTCGCTTCCGTGTGACTTTCCTATCGGGCACTCTAGCCCAAATCTCCTAGCTTCCTATTTCTAAGGGTTGTTTAAGACCTGGGGTCAGACACTCTCTTTCTAAAATCCTCTACATGTGATCTGATCTGATGGGCACATTAAGCCGTCGGACCCCGGGTACTGGTCCCCCGGTAGTAAATAAGGGCGTCTTCTACCTCGCTTCCGTGTGACTTTCCTATCGGGCACTCTAGCCCAAATCTCCTAGCTTCCTATTTCTAAGGGTTGTTTAAGACCTGGGGTCAGACACTCTCTTCCTAAAATCCTCTAGATATGATCTGATCTGATGGGCACATTAAGCCGTCGGACCCCGGGTACTGGTCCCCCGGTAGTAAATAAGGGCGTCTTCTACCTCGCTTCCGTGTGACTTTCCTATCGGGCACTCTAGCCCAAATCTCCTAGCTTCCTATTTCTAAGGGTTGTTTAAGACCTGGGGTCAGACACTCTCTTCCTAAAATCCTCTACATATGATCTGATCTGATGGGCACATTAAGCCGTCGGACCCCGGGTACTGGTCCCCCGGTAGTAAATAAGGGCGTCTTCTACCTCGCTTCCGTGTGACTTTCCTATCGGGCACTCTAGCCCAAATCTCCTAGCTTCCTATTTCTAAGGGTTGTTTAAGACCTGGGGTCAGACACTCTCTTCCTAAAATCCTCTACATATGATCTGATCTGATCTGATGGGCACATTAGGCCGTCGGACCCCGGGTACTGGCCCCCCGGTAGTAAATAAGGGCGTCTTCTACCTAGCTTCCGTGTCACTTTCCCATCGGGCACTCTAGCCCAAATCTCCTAGCTTCCTATTTCTAAGCGTTGTTTAAGACCTGGGGTCAGACACTCCCTTCCTAAAATCCTCTACATATGATCTGATCTTATCTGATGGGCACATTAAGCCGTCGGACCCCGGGTACTGGCCCCCGGTAGTAAATAAGGGCGTCTTCTACCTCGCTTCCGTGTGACTTTCCTATCGGGCACTCTAGCCCAAATCTCCTAGCTTCCTATTTCTAAGGGTTGTTTAAGACCTGGGGTCAGACACTCCCTTCCTAAAATCCTCTACATATGATCTGATCTGATCTGATGGGCACATTAAGCCGTCGGACCCCGGGTACTGGCCCCCCGGTAGTAAATAAGGGCGTCTTCTACCTCGCTTCCGTGTGACTTTCCTATCGGGCACTCTAGCCCAAATCTCCTAGCTTCCTATTTCTAAGGGTTGTTTAAGACCTGGGGTCAGACACTCCGTTCCTAAAATCCTCAACATATGATCTGATCTGATCTGATGGGCACATTAAGCCGTCGGACCCCGGGTACTGGCCCCCCGGTAGTAAATAAGGGCGTCTTCTACCTAGCTTCCGTGTCACTTTCCCATCGGGCACTCTAGCCCAAATCTCCTAGCTTCCTATTTCTAAGCGTTGTTTAAGACCTGGGTCAGACACTCCCTTCCTAAAATCCTCTACATATGATCTGATCTTATCTGATGGGCACATTAAGCCGTCGGACCCCGGGTACTGGCCCCCGGTAGTAAATAAGGGCGTCTTCTACCTCGCTTCCGTGTGACTTTCCTATCGGGCACTCTAGCCCAAATCACCTAGCTTCCTATTTCTAAGGGTTGTTTAAGACCTGGGGTCAGACACTCCCTTCCTAAAATCCTCTACATATGATCTGATCTGATCTGATGGGCACATTAAGCCGTCGGACCCCGGGTACTGGCCCCCGGTAGTAAATAAGGGCGTCTTCTACCTCGCTTCCGTGTGACTTTCCTATCGGGCACTCTAGCCCAAATCTCCTAGCTTCCTATTTCTAAGGGTTGTTTAAGACCTGGGGTCAGACACTCCGTTCCTAAAATCCTCAACATATGATCTGATCTGATCTGATGGGCACATTAAGCCGTCGGACCCCGGGTACTGGCCCTTCGGTAGTAAATAAGGGCGTCTTCTAACTCGCTTCCGTGTTACTTTCCTATCGGGCACTCTAGCCCAAATCTCCTAGCTTCCTATTTCTAAGGGTTGTTTAAGACCTGGGGTCAGACACTCCCTTCCTAAAATCCTCTACATATGATCTGATGTGATCTATTATTCATTTTCTCCAAATAACAAACGACAGAACTGGCCATGTGTGGCCTTGCACATGAATAGAAATGGGGAACCAAAGTTGAACAAATTTGTTTCATGCCCGAACGCTTGGTTAAAATTCTGTGAATTGATGACTTTGAAATGTGAACCATACCCTCGATATCTCTAAAGGAAAGTGTCTGTCTTACTATATAATAACACCTATTGTGTTGATGTTTATCTCTGTAACACTCGTTGAAGGTCTTCTTCCATGCGCGATTAAAGCCCCCGACTCACGACCATCCATAATTTCTTTATGCCATCTGTAAATTGTTGATTTTCCTAGACATTCATCTTTATAAGCCTCGCGGAAAGCATCTCCGACAGACTTCTTAAGTCGACAGCAAAATTTAATGGTGGATCTTTATTCCTCTTTCACATCCATTCTTTCGAAAAATCACAGCGCGAAAACACTTGATAGGGGTTCACGAAACAACGCTTATTAAACTTCGCACTACCAACGACGAATGCGTGATAAACACGTGTGGCCGGTTTTTTACACTTTCCAACCGTAGGTTGAAGAAGCGTATATGTTCCAGCTTTGTCCGTCTGTCCGCGCGGTAACTCACGCAAAAATGGTTCGATTTCGATAAAATTTTAGTATGTGGTAGGGATCTGGGGACGAACCCTGTGGAAAATGAGCGAAATGGGGTCAAAGTTAAGGACATAAGAGCGGGATCCATTCTATTTCCCTTATGCGTTATAACTTGCGTAAAAATGGTTCGATTTCAATGCAATTTTAGTATGTGGTAAGGGACCACTGGGGACGAACCCTATTGAAAATGGACGAAAAGGGGTCAAAGGTCAGGACATAGGAGCGGGATCCATTCCATCACCCTAATGCATCATAACTTACATAAAAATGCTTCAATTGCGACATAACTTTATCATGTTGTTTCGGAGGTATACTGAATCCGTTCTGTTGAATATCATCAAAATGGGGTCAAAGGTCAGGACACAGGAGCGAGATTTATTCCACAGCCATTATCCTCATAACTTGACTAAAAATGCTCCGATTGCGACAAAACGTTAGTATGTTGTTCCGGAGGTACACTGAACCAATTCTGTTTAATGTCATCGAAATGGGGTCAAAGGTCAGGGCAGAGGAGCTAGATTTATTTCACAGCCAATATCATTTTTATGAAAGTATTATCAGTTGTTTTCGGACAAGCTATGTACATCACCTGAGTACCGCAATCAGGATATCTGAAAACAAAGCGCTTGAGAATTTCCCATGCATTTGTGAATATTTCTTCCTTGATTTACATAACGATATCTGATGTCCCATAGCAGAAAGTTTCTGATCAGGCTGTGACGGATATCGTGGTGCTACAAAACAATCTGAGGGGCAGTCACTGGGCAACACAACAACTCGACACGAAAAGCAAATAATTGCACAGGCAGATATATATATATAAAAAAAAAAAAAACGGCCACTCGGCGAGGCATCGATTCGATGTGGTGGCGATAGGTATCCTGGGATATCAGATACCATAATGTCAACAGCAGGTCCTCCACTTCCCGTACATTTCCGGGTGGTGGTGATTTAGCGCGAACCCGCTTTTCCAAGTCGAACCACAAATGCTCGATTGGGTTCATGTCAGGTGAATTTGGAGGCCAGGGTATTAACAGAAAGTCACCAGCATGTTTCTCGGACCACTCCTTCACGATTCTGGCAGTATGGCATGGAGCATTATCCTGTTGGCAGTGGCCATCCCCAGCAGGGAACACAGTTGCCATGAATGGGTGAACTTGGTCCGCAACGATGTTCAGATACTTGACAGCTGTTAGGGATTATGCTATTGGGATAATGGGGGCCTAAAGTGTCCCAAGAAAACATTGCCTGGCCTGTTTCCGCCCAACAGTGCATCCAGGTGCCATAGCCTCCGTTGGTAATCGGCGTATCCGCGCTCGACCGTCTACGTGATGCACCAGGAATCTTGATTCATCATACCAGGCCACTTTCTTCCAATCATCCACGGTCCAATCTCGATGACCTTGGGCTCATTTCATGCGTTGTTGGCGATGACGTGCAGTGAACATGGGGATGTGGCTGAGTCTTCGGCTACGCAGGGGCGTGCGCTGAAGGCTGCGATGAACTGTGTGCTGTGACACGTTGCTCTGATCACCACTGGTGTAGCTGAGGGTGATTTGTCGCACTGTGGCCGTGAGGTCGGTGTGAACAATGCCCAACAGTCTCCGCTTTCCTCTGGCATCAGTGAGCTGCGGACGACACACGGCTGGACGATGGTTTGTCGTTTGACCATTTGTGCACCACTTTTGATACGTACTAACCGCAGCGGCACGAGAACAACCCACAAGCCTCGCCGTTTCCGAGATCGTAGTTCCGAGGCTCCATGCCATCGCAATTTGTCCTTTATCAAACTCCGATAAATCGGCAGCTTTACCCATTCTGATTCCGAACATTCTACTAACCGAAAGGCGGTCCCCGGGTTGTAAATACGGAGTATGATCGAAAAGTTCGAGGACAGCGCCTACCCGTGACAACGCAAGCATGTAGTTAAAGTTACTGCGTCTGAAATACATCCAGCCATCGCTCCCCTCCGTGGTCAGAATGGTTTGGCCCATGGAAAGTGATTGCAATGCACGCGCAGACTTTGCTGCTGTGGTTAGTCGTCTGTCTTATGCGTTGTGACAAATATGGCTTTTGAAGAGCAACGTTGTAACATTAAATATTGTCAGTGTTTGGGTAAAATATCTGCAGAGACCTTGGAAATGCTTTCGAAGGTGTACGGTCACTCTATGATGGCGAGATCGAAGATGTACGAGTGCTATCGGCGTTTCAAAGATGGCAGAGAATCCCTGGTCGATCTGTGACTGCACGGCGTGAGGAAAACATTACGATGGTGGCGCAGTGTGTTCGTCAGGATATTCGTCAGGCTAACGCAACTAACTTATCGGAGACCACGCATGCCAACGCATTTTGATGGAGGATCTTAATGTGTGGCAGCACATTGTTCCTCGCCTTTAGACCTCCGAACAAAAGGATGAACGGATGCGGATATCGGGCGAATTAATCGACAAAGCCTATAGTGATCCTACGTTTATGGATAACATCACCACAGGTGATGAAACGTGTTGCTACTTGTTTGAAATTAAGCCAAAGCGTGCTTTTTCAACATGGAAATCACCGTCTTCCCGCGATCAAAGAAATTCAGGGAGGATCGCAGCAAAGGGAAAGTCGTGCTGGAGGAGTTTTTTTAATTCTCAAGGCATTGTACATTCCGAATTTATTCCTGAGGTCACAACACTTAACAAGGAACGTAATCTGGACATTTTACGTAGCTTACTGGAGTCGATCCGTCGTAAACGGCCGCAGACGTAGCTAAGCGGACAATGGTACCTTCTCCATGACAACGCGCCTACACATCGATCCCTACTTGTCACGGAGTTTCCTGCCAGAAATCGTACTAATGTGCTTCCACATCCAGCCTATTCAGCCGGCTTAGCCCCCTGCGATTTTTACCGCTTTCCACTAATGAAACAAAAGCTGCAGGGACGTCGCTTTGTGTCAACAAAGAGGTAAAAACAGCAACGCAGGAGGCATTACGAGGGGTTACAAAACATGGCTTTCAGCAATGCTTCCAGAAGCGTTACGAGCGATGGCATAAGTTCATCGTTTACCAAGGGGATTATTTTGAAGGTGGTTGTGCATCGGTGTTTTAAAGTACTCAAGGTAAGGAACTATACTCCAAGTTCCCGAACTTCTGGATCCTACCTCGTATACTGCTCTGTGAAGTTCACCTGAGCCACCGTTCGGTATCCAGGTGTGCTCGTTTCTCTAGGCTGGGGTGGTCATAATGGAATGGCTCATCACTGTGCGTAACTAAATGGTATTTAACAAAATATTGGACAGGGGGAATACCGTAAAAAAAATTACGATCACGGAGAAATAAATCTTCGCTCCCTTTAGCCTTCGTCGTCCGAAATTTTCGCGCCACCCACATGGCGCAGTGGTCTAAGCGATGGCCTCTGATCATTCGTCCGTAAGGGGTCCGGGTTCGAATCCCGGTGAGGCATGGATGTTGTGTTTGTCTTACGGCACTGGCTCTCTCCCTTCCCTGGAACCAGTGACCCTAAATTAGGG
This sequence comes from Macrothele yani, assembly GCA_039090855.1. Lineage (NCBI taxonomy): Eukaryota > Metazoa > Arthropoda > Arachnida > Araneae > Macrothelidae > Macrothele > Macrothele yani. The sequence goes on from CM077021.1 coordinate 33,891,123, forward strand.
ACGGGCGACTGCTTATAGCCCATTGAGTTGCTCACGGTGGTCGTTAAACCTCCAATCAAAAAAAAAAATATTTTTTTTTCGCTTTAATTTTAAGCTGAAACACAAACATTTCTCCAACAAAATGATATATAATAATATTTGGACAGAAAGAACATCGCGAAAAAAACAATTACGATTACAGGATTAATCTTTGCTTCGTCCAGCTTCGGTCTTCGGAAAATCCTCCGTTTTCAAGCTTAAAAGCAAATACAGTGGCGGAAAGTGAAAAAAGAACACCAATAAGGAGACGTCTGATACCAACGAAATTTATACAGCATAATAACGGAATACAGAGGATAACGTGATCAAAACATTATGGCAAAATACAGCTGCATTTGCTGGTAAATTAAAAAATAACATTTCCATGTAACATGGTTAGTACGAGGTTGAACCGCCATGAACTGCGTCACACTGTGCAATTCTGGCATGGAGTCTGTCGTACGATTGGATGTAAGTTTGGGGTATTGAGTTCCAAGCATCCTCAACCTGGACGCGTAAATCGGGGATGGTCGTGGCTGGCCGTGGAGGCCGGATGAGTGGTTGTCCCATAAAATCCCACACGTGCTCAATGGGGGACAAATCCGGTGAACCTGCAGGCCATGGAAGTTGTCTCACACCCTGAAGTGCATGTTGGGTTGCACGTGCCGTGTGTGGGCATGCGTTATCTTGCTGGAAAACACCACGATGGACCGACCTTACAAATGGCACAACAACGGACTGAATGATGTTGTTGATGTAGGAGGTGCTGTTTAACGTACCCGGTACAAACACTAGTTGTGTACGGGAGTGATAGCTGATCGCTCCCCACACCAGGAGACCAGGTGTAGGCCCTGTGTGTCGCTGGCGGATGCAAGAAGGGTGGAGACGCTCCCCTGTGCGTCTGCGAACATGCATACGGCCATCGGAGGCTCCCAAGCAGAATCTGCTTTCATCGCTGAACGCGACAGATCGCCATTGCGTTCTCCAGTGCAGACGTTGGCGACACCACTGCAGCCGTTCCTGACGGTATGCTGGAGCCAGAGGTACACATGCCAGAGACACACGTGCACGTAGTCCTGCATCCAGTAGACGGTTGCGGATTGTTCGCACAGTCACCTCAGGTGCAACGGCAACTCGGATTTGCGTCGCAGTGGATGTTCTGCTTGACAACGCCGCTCTTCTTATGTATCGATCGGTCCACTCATCAGTCCGTCTGTGACTCCCGGTTCCACGTCTTCTCGTGTGGGAATGTTCCTCGGACCATCTACGCCACCATCGTACCACCACCGATACTTTCCGTCCAATTCACTGCGCAATACGACGATACGACCACCCGGCCTCGCGGAGTCCGCCCAAACGACCTCGCTCAAAGTCCGATAACTGCTGAAATCGTACACGTCTTCCATGTCCAGGCATTGCAGCTTCTTCAGGGTCTTTGCACGTGTCCGTACGCCGACGACTGATTACATTCACTTTGCCGTACTCCTTAAATACCACCGACGATAATTTGCATATTATGCCGTGCTGTGGCGTAAGCGCTCACCGGTTGGTACCGAAATTAACATCATACCTACGTAAACTCGACCCCATTAACATATGTAAATTTCATGATCGTCCGCCAATTCCTTCTTGGTGTTCTTTTTTCACTTTCCGCCAGTGTATTTGTGCAATAAAGTATTTAGCAACAATGCAGAGCAGATATGGCATCGCGAAAAGTGAAAAAGAATTTGAAATTACAGCGCTCCGGCTAACTTCGGGTTTCGGACATTTCCTCTCCGTTATCAAAGCTCAAATATGGAATAAAACATTTAACAATATTACAGAGCAAAAAGGGCATCGAGAAAAAAAAACCAGGTAGGCTCAGTTTGTGACGTACCTGCCAGCAGGACGCACACGACATAAAGGCAGATAGTAGTCAGAACAAACGTCCGCGTAGCTCAATTGGTAGAGTGACTTATTCCGGAATGAGGGGATCCGGGTTTGAATCCTGACGTGGACAGAAATGACGGAGAAATATACTTCGTTATAAGTTCTGATTGAGCCGTCAGTTTGGAACGTACAACTATGACTTGCAGATCGGAGAGTCAAAATGAGCTAGTCGAGTATGATTTCAAAGCGTTTATTTAATTTGTTATAGCCAACACAGCTCTATGATATCAAAAGTAGCTTACATAATTTTTACAAATAATGCTGGATACATTGCTAACACAAAGCATATCGATACACGAAGTACCGAACGTGGTACTCTGTATTCTTGGTCTTCTTACGTTCCTCATCCCTTGCTTTTTGCCTCTCATTTTGATTTTCTCTACTTTTGCTTGAGTTCATTCTGCGAATTCCATGGCGTTCTCGAAAATGTTAACCAGTTTACACGAAAACAATTTTTAAAATTTTTTGTTTAAACCACTACGATATGTTTTTTATATCCACTGCTGGCCACCCAAAATGCAACACCAAGAAGGACACGAGATAGCAACGCCAGATTTACTGGACACATAACAACAGATACAAAGATGAAATGATTGAGCTTATAGGCCCGTGCGACTTGCGGAACACCCAGACATCAATAGTTCGTGTGGCCCCCATGGCTGGCAATAACGGCCGCTACACGCCGCGGCATCGAACGAAAGAGGCTTTGGATGTAGGCTTTGGGTATGTCGGTCCAGGCTGCTTCCACACGTTGCCACAGTTCATCACGGGTGGTGCTTGCCGGGCCACTCGGTTGCCGATCAACGACCAGACGTGTTCGATGGGCAACATATCGGGAGAACAGGCGGGCCACGGCAGCAGTGACACCTGGTGAGCCGTGAAGAATTGTTGCACGAAGCGTGCCACGTGCGGGCGCTCATTGTCCTGTTGAAACGTGGCCGCTGGCAGGTCCTGCAGGTAAGGGAGGACTACAGGCTCCAAAACGTCGGAGATATAGCGGTGGTTGTTGAGTGTACCGGCGATGCGTACCAGAGGGGTGCGGGTGTCATATCCAATGGCGCCCCAAACCATAACGCCAGGCGACGGACCGGTATGGCGATACATAATGCAGGCGTCATGCAGTCTCTCGCTGCGGTGCCACCACACGCGGATCCGACCATCGTGGTGTTGCAGGCAGAAGCGGGATTCGTCGGAGAAGACAATGTCGTGCCATTCCGTAATCTAGGTGCGGCGTTCAACGGCCCACTGCCGCCACACTCGCCGGTGGTGTAACGTCAACGGTAATCGGAGCAATGGGTGCCGTGCGACAAATCCCCGCTCATGCAGACGACGTCGAACGGTACGGGCTGACACAGGTTGTTGCGCAACATACCCTACTTCCTGCGCTAACGTTCGTGATGTGGCGGTGCGTGCCGCCAATGCCCGCCGCACAACATGCCGGTCCTCTCGTTCGGTGGTGTGCCGCGGCAGCGGCAATAGCTCACGTCGGTCCTTCCGTCCCTCCTGCACCCACCGAATCCATACTCGCCTCACTGTGGCTGGATGTCGTCCCACACGGGCACTGATGTCTCGGTACGATAAACCGCTGTCGGATTAAGCCACTATTCATCCTCTGTCGAACTCCGAAACGTGCTGGAACGACTGCCGTATTCTGCGACGAGGCATCAACACAACACACTTCAACAATATTTACACCCCGCCTTCTGTGCACTCTTCTCATAGTGCTTCTTGGTGGCGTGCCGGGTGCTCATGATTTGCATATGCCCTGCAATGCTAATCGTTTGCATGTCCTCTCGCGAGCGACGCATGCTGCAAATTTCAGACCAATCGGATGCTTCCTTCTTGGTGTTGCATTTTGGGTGGCCAGCAGTGTATTTGAATAAATCTCGTCGAAAGCTTTAAAACGGTACCACGGACAATCGTTTGCACTCACGGTTGTCCAGATAAACCGCGATATTGTCAAAAACGTGTTTACCGATTCACAAGAAAACAATTTTTAAAATGTTCTGTTCAAACCACTGGAAAATATTCTTCATATATATTTGAATAGATCTCATCTAGAGCTTTAAAACGATACCACGCACAGTCGTGTTGCGCTCACATTTGCCGAGATAGACTGAGTCAAACGCGGCGGCACACCCAGAGATATTGCATCATCTCCCCGCGCACAGGGAGCTAGGGCAGCGTCGCGCGCACGATGTATTGCGCAGTACGCGAATTGGACTCCATGGTATTTACGAATATGCTAACACGATTAGTGTGCGGCACGTATTTTGAACGCTATAATGATTTCAATGGGGACCTATTTTTGTCACAGGTGGTTGGCCGCAAGTCGCCCCATACTATCCGCTGAGTAAGATGTAGCCTTACGTCAAAAAAAAAAAAAAAAAAGGATTTAATTTTGCAGCGCTCCGTCTAACTTCCGTTTTCGGACATTTCCCCTCCATTATCAAGCTCAAATATTGAATAAAACATTTAACAACAACACAGAGCAAATGGGGCATCTCAAGAAAAAGAATTTAAGATTAAAGCGCTCCGTCTAACTTCCGTTTTCGGAAATTGGTGTCTTCGTTTTCAAGCTGAAATACAAACATTTATGCAATAAAATGATGTTTAACATTAACATGGGCAGAACGAACATCGCGAGAGGGAAAAAAACGAAAAGAATATTATGGGAGAAATCTCTATTTCGTCTAATTTCCGTTTTCGGCAAGTTTTGAAAGACGGAATTCCGTCCTCGGATGGAAAACTTGCGCTCATGATCGCAAGTCCGCAAGAGAGGATTAAAAAGAGCTCTGGAAATGTTTTTTTTTTGTGTGTGTTTTTTTCCCTGCAGAACCAGAAAAAAGGTTCTGAGGATATCGATTTTGTCTGCAGGACCAAAATAAAACCTGCGACGGCCGTCGCCGCGATTCTGGTGCACTGGTAATTTTCGACCTGCATCCGTTTCCTGATTAGAAATTGTGTTCGACGCTACGAGGAGGCGTTTCTGGGTTAGAAATTGTCTTCGACGCTACGAGCACGCGTTTTCCGATTAGAAATTGTATTCGACGCTACGAGGAGGCGTTTCCGAGTTAGAAATTGTGTTCGACGCTACGAGGAGGCGTTTCCGAGTTAGAAATTGTGTTCGACGCTACGAGCTTGCGTTCTCGGATTAGAAATTGTATTCGACGCTACGGGGAGGCGTTTCCAAGTTAGAAATGGTGTTCGACGCTACGAGGATGCGTTTCCGAGTTAGAAATTGTGTTCAACGCTAGGAGGAGGCGTTTCCGGATTAGAAATTGTATTCGACGCTAGGAGGAGGCGTTTCTGGTTTAGAAATTGTCTTTGACACTATAGGGTTGCTTCGACTACAGTGGCATAACAGCCATTAAGCATGGTTAAGTTATTCTTAATATGATATAGAGCATGTTCCCAAAGAAGGTGAAGAAAAATAAAATTTTACGAGGGAATTCATGAAGTAACTTTCCCAACATCATATATTATGTATTTATTAGCATGAAAAAAAGTACGTACATCTCTGAGATATGGTGATCCGTACACTACTTCTCAATGTAGTCGCCTTGTCTGTTGAAACACTTGCCAAACCGGGAGATCCATGCGTCGAAACCTTGTCTATAATACGTATATAGCATCACACTCGTAAAATTAATTTTTCCACCGAAACAGCGCAAAACTAGATTGGCGTTCAAGATCGGAGCTCGGCCTGCTACTAGCTCTGAGGCTTTCTGTTAGAGACAGTTTCGGCTTTGACTCGAGTCCACTGACGCACCCACGGGATGAGGGCTCTGGGGCTTAAGCCCCCCTCCCCCCAAGTCCCAAAGAGATCAAGAAAGACGTACGTCAACACTTTATCTATCTATCTATCTATCTATCTATCTGGGTCGCCCAAATGAAAGTGAGACTCGTGTAATAGCGTCGTTGTATAATTTCTCTGAGCCGTGCATTTGCGCCGGCAGATGTCGTGTCATGTCAGGAAGTACGCTGTTATCGGCGGCACGAATGAGTGTGCTGTTTGCACGTGCGGAGGCAAGTTGACTACGTAGGGTCGTGACATGAATTCGTCCAAACAGACCAGCGGCAATTTTTGACGGCAGACGGTGTTAGTGGAGCCGAAATTTACCATCGTACGAAGAATGTGTATGGGAATGAGTGTCAGTCACGGTGTACAGTGTTTCGCTGGTGTAGTGAATTTCGTAAAGGTCGTGTGAGCACGGAGGACATGCCGAGACCTGGCCAAGCACACGTGGCCATCACGATGGAATCGATTGCTGCCGGGGACAGCCTTCTCAAGGAGAATCGCCGAATCACCACCCGCGAGCTTGCAGCAACATTGTCCGTCAGAAAGGGAGCTGTTAACACCATTCTCTATCGCCGATTGGGTTACATCAAGGTTTGCGCACAATGGGTCCCCAAGCATCTCCCGGAGGAGCAGAAGACTCTGGGAATGGGTGCTTGCCTGAAGTATCTGCATCGTTACCACGCAGAGGGGGGACAGTTTCTTTCCAAGATTGTGACCGCAGATGAAACTTGGTGCCACCACTTCCATCCGGCCACAAAACGGATGAGTTTGAAATGACATTCCAGCTCTCCACACCCCCAAAAAACTCAGTCCTCCTTAAGAGCTAGAAAAGTGATGCTCGCGGTTTTCTTCGATGAGAATGGCCCATTGCTGTTGGATTGCTGGACGCAGGCAGTACAGTCAAGGCAACCATATACTGCAAAACGTTACGCAACCTCAACACGGCCATCAAGCGTAAGCGACCCGGTATGTTGTCAAATGGGGTTATTCTGCTGCGCGACAACGCACGCCCGCATGTAGCAACAGTGTGCCAAGATTTGCTGCGGAGCTTCCGATGGGAGGTCCTCGACCATCTCCCCTATAGTCCCAATCTGTCGCCCAGCTACTACCACATCTTCGGTCCACTGAAAAAAGCTCTCAGAGGCCGCCGGTTCGCTAACGGCGCTGAGGTCCGGGACACCGTTGAAGACTGGTTCCACAGCCAACCACGGACGCACGGCAAAAAACCGACAGTCTCTGTTTCATTTGGGCGATCCTTATATCTACTAAGGGCATCCTGAAGGTAATGCTTCCTCCTTAATAAGTTTTGAAATTTTGAAGTGATTTTAATGAAACTGCACTGGCATGTACTATGATATGTTACCAATGAGGGAACAATTTTTTTTCACAATCGGAAATAAAGATTTTTTTTTTGATTGGAGGTTTAATGACCACCGTGAGCAACTCAATGGGCTATAAACAGTCGCCCGTCCCTAATTTAGGGTCACTGGTTCCAGGGAAGGGAGAGAGCCAGTGCCGTAAGACAAACACAACATCCATGCCTGACCGGGATTCGAACCCGGACCCCTTACGGACGAATGATCATAGGCCAGCACCTTAGACCACTGCGCCACCGGGGCGGCGGAAATAAAGATCATGAATGACAGAAAAAAGCAGCGAGCCGTAATTGAATCCCTGGTAAAAGAGGGATGTGAGGCTCCAGAAATCCACAGAAGACTCCTACCGCTGCCACAATCGATATCAGTAACGTCCGAAGATGGGTGAAGAGGTTTCTAGAGGGAGAAAGTTCAGTGTCGGACAAAACAACGGAATGGAAGACATGCAACTACTGTGGTGACAGATGCCAAAAGGCAACGAGTGAAAGACCTCAGCCGCCCCGGTGGCGCAGTGGTCTAAGCGATGGCCTCTGATCATTCGTCCGAAAGGGGTCCGGGTTCGAATCCCGGTGAGGCATGGATGTTGTGTCTGTCTTACGGCGCTGGCTCTCTCCCTTCCCTGGAACCAGTGACCCTAAATTAGGGACGGGCGACTGCTTTTAACCCATTGAGTTGCTCACGGTGGTCGTTAAACTTCCAATCAAAAAAAAAAAAAAAAAGACCTCATCATAGCTGATCGTCGTGTCACCACCCGGGAGTTGTGTGGATGCAATTCATTGTGGCCATAGTGCTATGGAAACACAATGTGAGCAAAGGGTGGGCACATGACGGAACCTCTTGGACTGTTATGAGAAGGAGGATGAGGTGTTTTTCTCTAATGTTGTGACTGGGGATGAAACCAGGGTGTTCTTTCATGACCCAGAAACAAACCGTGCGTCAATAGAATGGCACCGCGCGTCTTCACCTCGTCAGAAAATGGCAAAAACAACTCGTTCCTCAGAGAAAGGGATGGTGACAATTTTCTGGGACAAACGTGGTGTAATTTTGACTGATTTCTTTGAACGGGGTGCAACAATAAACTGTGCTCACTATGTGCAGATATTGAAGAAGGTAAGGGAAGCTATGAGAAGGAAAAGACGTGACATTCCACTTCATAGTGTTGTTTTACACCATGATAAATCACGTCCCCACAGCTCAATGGAAACTTCACAGGCTATTGCCTGTGAAGTTTCCACTGAGGTGTGGGAACGCCCCTACAGTCCTGATTTGGCTCCCTCAGACTTTTTCCTGTTTGCCTTTTTGAAAAATACCCTTCGTGGAGAAAGTTTCGACGATGTGACAGATGTTAAACTGGATGTGAACTCATGGGTGAAACGACAGCCTCAGGAATTTTTGCAAAATGGATTTTACCAATATGTTCAAAGATGACGGAAATGTATAAAAGTGATGGACAATACTTTGAATAAGCTAGCATTATTAACAATATGTCTAAGTATTGTGTCACCAAGTTCCACATTCTATCTACCTATCTAATGCACACACTATATCATCATCATTGTCAACCATTATCAACCCATTGCTGGATGAATGTCTCCCCAAGTTTCTTCCACAACTGCCTGTCTTGAGCCTGCCTTCTCCATATGACTCCGGCATGCTTTCGAATTTCACTCATCCGTCTGCCATGCGCTCCTTTTCTGTCCCTTGTAATCCAGTCTAAAATTTCGGTTGTCCATCGGTGGTCCGTTCTTCTGGCAACATATCCATCCAATTGACATTGTACCGGGGACTGAGGGCCAAAATTTCAGTGTTTTAATCATTTGGGGGGAGGGTTGCTTTAAACCAACCCCGCTGGCCAAGAAGGTTGGTGAGTGTAGGATAACATTTCCTCTAATTCCGGTGGTATAGTTAAACCGCTATGTGACGGTCATTAGAACCCCTTTCGTGGGAACAGGACACACCACGAGAGTGCGTTGTTGATATTTGTCAAGGAGAGGCTATGATATATTATGCATCACCTGACCTTATAAATATATATATCATCATCATCATCATTGTCAACCATTATCAATCCACTGCTGGACGAAGGTCTCCCCAAGTTTCCTCCACAACGGTCTGTCTTGTGCCAGTCTCCTCCATGTCACCCCTGCATACTTTCGAATTTCATCCACCCATCTCCCATGTGGTCTTCTTCTGGGTCTTTTCCTGTCCCTTGGAATCCAATCTAAAATTTCGGCTGTCCATCGATGATCTGTCCTTCTGGCAGTATGTCCAGCCCATTGCCATTTCAGGGATTTAACTCTGATCATGATGTCTTCCACTCTTGTCATTTTTCGGATCCACGAGTTCCTCTTCTTATCTCTCCTGGTTACACCAAACATGCACCTCTCCATGCACCTTTGAGTTGTCTGCAGCCTTTGTATGTCTCTTTTAGTTAAGGTCCACGTCTCTGCACCATACGTAAGCACTGGAAGGATGCATTGATCAAACACTTTTCTTTTAAGACATAATGGCATATTGCTCTTGAAAATTATGCTGTTTCTTCCAAAAGCTCTCCAGGCAAGTTTTGTACGCCGATTAATTTCTTCATCAATGTGACCCTCACTTGATATCTGCTGTCCAAGATAAACGTACGTGTCTGTTATCTCCAGCTTTTCTCCATCAATCGATAAATCTTCATTTCTTGTAAAAGCATTGAACATCACTTTTGTCTTCTGAAAGTTCATTTTTAATCCCACTTCTTTACTCTTGTCAGCAAGTTCCTGGATCATACTCTGCAGCTCTGATGGGCTAGTTGCAAAAATGACTATGTCATCAGCAAAACGAAGGTGGGTTAGATAATCTCCATTAATCTTTATCCCCTTGTTTTCCCAGCTCAGCGACTGAAAAACACCCTCCAATGTGGCATTAAAGAGCTTCGAAGATATGGTGTCCCCTTGTCTCACTCCCTTTCCAATTTTTACGTGTGTTGTATTTTCAAACAGCCTAATCTTTGCACTTGCATTTTCATAGATGTTATTAATAATATTAATATATGCATCTTCAATACCGCAGGTTTTCAGAGCCATTGTAACTGCTGATGGTTTCACCGAATCAAAGGCTTTTTCATAATCGATAAAAGCCATGCACAATGGAAGTTCATATTCCCTCGCTCTTTCAATTAGTTCTCTTAGCACGTGGATACGATCTATTGTGCTGTAGCCACTCCTGAATCCAGCTTGTTCTCTCGGTTGAGCCATGTCCAGTGTTACCTTCAAGCGGTGTGAAAGAACTTTAGTGAAGATTTTATAAACTACTGATAGGAGGCTGATAGGTCTGTAGTTTCCGAGATCCTCAATGTCCCCTTTCTTATGTAGCAGGATCATTGTACCGGTGTTCCAATCCTCAGGAATCTTTCCTTCATTAAGGCATCGAGTGAAAATTTGGGCGAGTACTGTTTCGATTTCTCCACTTGCTTCTTGTATGATGTCTACAGTAATTCCATCTTCTCCTGGAGCTTTTCCTCGCTTCATGTTCTTGATTGCATGTGCAACTTCTGCTGGAAGGACTAGAGGAACTCTGGTACTGGTATCTTTCATGATGTCTGGAGTGCATATATCATCCGTTTCATATAATTTGGAGTAGAAATCTTTCACTCTTGTCAAAATTTCGCCTCTATTTCTTGTTACAGAACCATCTTCTTTTCTCAGTGCTATAATCTGTTTTCTTCCCTTACTGAGATGTCCCTTTGCTATCTTTAGGCTTTGGTTGTTTTCAATTGCTTTCCTCACTAGTTCACAGTTGAATTTCCTTACGTCTTCAGTGATACTTTTTCTTACTGTCTTGCATAGATCTATATATTCCACTTTGGAAGTCACATGTTCTTTAGTTGTCCTCATCTCTCTTCTTTTTTGCATATATATATATATATATATATATATATATATATATAATATATATATATATATACATCGAACTGAAAAGATATATCTCATCGAAATGAAAAGTGGACATCTCATCTACTATCGTAGGACAGATACTAGTGGTGTTGGATTTATAATAAACAAGAAACTGAAGGATAAAGTTGTAGAAGTTGAAAGTTCCTCTGACAGAGCTGCACGGCTTGTTATCCAACTCTCGAAAAGATACCAGGCTCAGATTATTCAAACTTATGCACCCACCACAAGTCATCCTGAAGAAGAAATTGAAGAATTTTATGAGGAAATTTGTCATCTAAATAATAAAGGTAAGCAGCACTTGAAAATAATTATGGGAGATTTCAATGCAAAAATAGGGCAACGGCAACAGAATGAAACTTCAGTAGGTAAATTCGGTCACGGCAACAGAAACCAGCGTGGAAATACTCTCGTTGAGTTTGCAGAGGCAGAAGGGTTTTTCATCTTGAACTCCTTCTTCAAGAAAAAGCCACACAGGAAATGGACATGGAGACATCCAAATGGGACGACAAGTGAAATTGATTTTATTATGTGTAACAAAAAATTCGTCATAGAAGACTGCAGTGTGCTAAACAAGTTCAACACAGGTAGTGACCATAGATTGGTGAGATGTAAGATGCACCTCAACACTAAACTTGAACGTGGCAAGCTCATAAGACAAACAAAATGTATTGACATAACCAACCTTAAAAAACACCATAATACCTTCAAGTTGGAACTGAAGAACAGGTTCTCTGCTTTAGAAGGCCTAACATCGGAAGAAGTGAACATCTCTGAAGTTAACAGAAAAGTAACCAAAGCTCTTATGGAAACAGCAACAAAATTAGCTGGGTCTAAGAACAAGTTGCATGTAAATAAATTATCAGGAAAAACGAAAATGTTGATGCAAAAAAGAAGAGAGATGAGGACAACTAAAGAAGATGTGACTTCCAAAGTGGAATATATAGAGCTATGCAAGACAGTACGAAAAAGTATCACTGAAGACGTAAGAAAATTCAACTGTGAACTAGTGAGGAAAGCAATTGAAAACAACCAAAGCCTAAAGATAGCAAAGGGACATCTCAGTAAGGGAAGAAAACAGATTATGGCACTGAGAAAAGAAGATGGTTCTGTAACAAGAAATAGAGGCGAAATTTTGACAAGAGTGAAAGATTTCTACTCCAAATTATATGAAAGGGATGATACATGCACTCCAGACATCATGAAAGATACCAGTACCAGAGTTCCTCCAGTCCTTCCAGCAGAAGTTGCACATGCAATCAAGAACATGAAGCGGGGAAAGGCTCCAGGAGAAGATGGAATTACTGTAGACATCATACAAGAAGCAAGTGGAGAAATCGAAACAGTACTCGCCCAAATTTTCACTCGATGCCTTAATGAAGGAAAGATTCCTGAGGATTGGAACACCGCTACAATGATCCTGCTACATAAGAAAGGTGACATTGAGGATCTCGGAAACTACAGACCTATCAGCCTCCTATCAGTAGTTTATAAAATCTTCACTAAAGTTCTTTCACACCGCTTGAAGGTAACACTGGACATGGCTCAACCGAGAGAACAAGCTGGATTCAGGAGTGGCTACAGCACAATAGATCGTATCCACGTGCTAAGAGAACTAATTGAAAGAGCGAGGGAATATGAACTTTCATTGTGCATGGCTTTTATCGATTATGAAAAAGCCTTTGATTCGGTGAAACCATCAGCAGTTACAATGGCTCTGAAAACCTGCGGTATTGAAGATGCATACATTAATATTATTAATAACATCTTTGAAAATGCAAGTGCAAAGATTAGGCTGTTTGAAAATACAACACACATAAAAATTATAAAGGGAGTGAGACAAGGTGACACCATATCTCCGAAGCTCTTTAATGCCACATTGGATGGTGTTTTTCAGTCACTGAGCTGGGAAAACAAGGGGATAAAGATTAATGGAGATTATCTAACCCACCTTCGTTTTGCTGATGACGTAGTCATTTTTGCAACTAGCCCATCAGAGCTGCAGAGTATGATCCAGGAACTTGCTGACAAGAGTAAAGAAGTAGGATTAAAAATGAACTTTCGGAAGACAAAAGTGATGTTCAATGCTTTTACAAGAAATGAAGATTTATCGATTGATGGAGAAAAGCTGGAGATAACAGACACGTACGTTTATCTTGGACAGCAGATATCAAGTGAGGGTCACATTGATGAAGAAATTAATCGGCGTACAAAACTTGCCTGGAGAGCTTTTGGAAGAAACAGCATAATTTTCAAGAGCAATATGCCATTATGTCTTAAAAGAAAAGTGTTTGATCAATGCATCCTTCCAGTGCTTACGTATGGTGCAGAGACGTGGACCTTAACTAAAAGAGACATACAAAGGCTGCAGACAACTCAAAGTAGCATGGAGAGGTGCATACTTGGTGTAACCAGGAGAGATAAGAAGAGGAACTCGTGGATCCGAAAAATGACAAGAGTGGAAGACATCATGATCAGAGTTAAATCCCTGAAATGGCAATGGGCTGGACATACTGCCAGAAGGACAGATCATCGATGGACAGCCGAAATTTTAGATTGGATTCCAAGGGACAGGAAAAGACCCAGAAGAAGACCACATGGGAGATGTGTGGATGAAATTCGAAAGTATGCAGGGGTGACATGGAGGAGACTGGCACAAGACAGACCGTTGTGGAGGAAACTTGGGGAGACCTTCGTCCAGCAGAGGATTGATAATGGTTGACAATGATGATGATGATGATGATGATATATATACACTATATTGACAAATGACACCGGGCACCCCTTCAAAAGCGAATGAACGGATCCTCAGCGTTGTTAAGATGCGCGGTACAGCTGCAAACGGTATAAAACAAGCCTGCAGCTGACCACAATCATATCGCACTGTGAGGTTGAATGAAAATGTCGCGGAAGGAGAGAACTGACTTTGAGAAAGGAAAGATTGTCGGGTGTTATATTAGTGGGTTGTCCATAAGCGAAACCGATAGGCGTTTAAACATATCTAAGTCAACTGTTTTGGATGTACTGAATAAGTGGAAGACACATTGCGTGTCTGAAGCAGTAAAATGTACCGGCAGACCAAAGAAAATCAGTGATAGTAGACATCAAAGTCTCAAAAGAGTCGTTACAGTTAATCGTTGGAGCACTGCACAAGACCTCAGTGTACAGGTGAGTAAAAATGCTGGACCATTCGCAGAGAACTTCATTCTTTGGATTACCGTGGTCGTGCGGCTGCTCATATTTCTCTCATGTCCACTGGGAATGCTACTCGTCTTTTAGCATGGTGTAAAGAACATTTATCGTGGACTGTAGATCAATGGAAACGGGTCCTATGGGCTGATGAATCCAGACACACGACCCATCAGTCTGATGGCTTTGTATGGGTATGGCGGCAGCCGAGGGAATACTATTTACCACAGTGTACTGTTCCTACGGTCAAGTTTGGAGCTGACAGTGTACTCGTGTGGGGGTATTTTTCGTGGTATGGTCCCAGCCCATTGGTTATTGTGGACAAACCTGTTAACCAGCACGTTTACCTCGACATTGTGGACAATTATGCTCTACCAACTCTGTGGCAATACTATGGAACCGAGCCTTGTTGGAACGAGCAGGATAATGCACCGAGCCATAAAGCAAGGTTTCAAAATCGCTTTATTCTAATTTATCATAAGAAAACATAAGAGGGAGACGTACAGTATTGGGCATCTCACTGGGAAATAATACAAAACTGTTAAAAACATGATGGTATATACACTGCAATGACAATGGGGATGAATAACAAATGCTGCAAGCAAAGCTTATTGAATAAAAAATTGCAGAAGTGACAAAGAGAAACACATCGTGTCACATGACATTGGCTGGGCATGATTTACAGGATAACACAGGCGAAACAATAGTACACAATTAGAAAAAGAACAGCACAAACACCGCCGTGAAGGTAAAACATTACATACATGAGATAAAAACACAGCGTGCACAATTGTGCAAGTTATTTAACGAGGGCACCAAAGCAACATAATACAGGCGGGGTGAAAGTAAGTAATGTACACGAGTAAGCATGAAAAAACACTGAGATGGCATTAGCATTCACAATTCAACGGTAGTGTGGATTGCACGAGTCGTAGAGTGGAGGAGGGCCACCAGGGTGCCACGGAACTCAGCAAAGGAGGTGTAGAATGTCCTAGGGTTCTGATAGGTGTAGCAGTCCAGAATCAATCGCAAACCATGGAGCGGCCGGCGCCCAGGTAGCATAGAAGGTGGCTTCTCGACGACTGGAAGAAGCCGACTGGTACTCCAGGCGGAGTCGAGAAAGCAATCGATCTTGAAAATGGCACAAAAAGTGCTGCGCTGGCCTGGTGTAAAGAGACCGGCGAGGAAATGCTGCTGAGTTGTTGAAGGTATACGTAAATAACGTGTTTAACCAGCACGAAAAGATAGGCACATACTGAAGGAAGAGTTGTAGGTGGATGAGCCCGCAGAAGAAGATGTCTGTAGGCAGTGAACGGAAGATCTTGAGAACAAGAGCGACTGGCAATCCGGAAAGCCTGGTGGAGGAGAGGCATCAGGATGGGACAGTAAAGGTAGACGTGAGAAACGTCTGCCTCCTGTGCGCAGAAGGAGCAGAGAGGGGAGGGAGAGAAGAGACATGCGAAAGAGAAAATACGGAACAGGGAGGCGATTATGCAAAAAGAGCCAGTGGGTATTAATTTCAAGAGGGGCAGATAAGGGTGAGCGGGCAGCTGCCCAGACAAGAGGAAGAAGAAGCAGGGGGAACCTCCAGAATAGAAAGCGGTGAAGGGGTGGCAAGGTGCACTAGAAAACGATAAAGAGATTTAGAGGAGAGAGAGGAGAGAGGAAGAACCGAGTTTGTGAGTCGGAGGAAAAACGGCAGCGGAAGAGGGGCAGAAAAGACAGAGACGAGACCGGTTGGGGAGACAAGATCAGGGAAAAGCGAAAGAAGTGCAGTTAGCAGAGAGTCATAGACCAAATGGGCGGATGGGGACGAGAGAATAGCAGGGGGAGGCCAGAGAGAGGGCGCCAGGATAGATCCGAGTTAGTGAGGTCTTGTACAGTTACTACACCTGCTCGGAGCCAAGAGGGGAATGAAAAACAGGGGAGATGGGGGGGATGAACAAGGGAGTTGAAGAAGAGGGGTTCAGAAAGAAGCTCTAGAGTTGAAGAGGGAGGGGAGCGAATGAGGGGGAGAGAGCGAAGGTGAATGAGGGCTTCAGAATATGCAGGTGGGAGTTTGGAGGGGAAAGGACAGCAATCCATGAGAACTAAAGAAAGAAAGGAAAAATGTGGGTTACGCAAGGAGGCAAGAACGTCACGTACCTGAACTGCGGAAGCCACTGGAGCCGTGAAAAGGTGAATGAAGTTGATCACTCGGCTTGCTTTGTAGCACAGCGGGACATCAGGTAGGCCAGCACCACCATAGGAGGGAGGAGCACAGAGCTTGTGGACGTTAATCCAGTGATGACCCGCCCACATTACTCGAGTAAGGCAGCGTGTAACCTCCTGGAGACAGAAAAGCGGGGTCGTAGATGCAATCCAAGAATGCTTGCAGATGGACAGAAGGTATGTCCTGGTGAGATTTGCACGCTGGTAGTAGGACGTACAGAACTGCGCACGACACCAGAATGCAGCTGTGCGGAGGAGGCGAGGATGGAGTTCCGAGCGAGGTTGCACTGGATGTAGCTTGTGGTGCGCCTAAGTGCACACCCAGGAAGCGTTGGGTAGTGGATGACCATGTGGCCCCCCATGGAGCATCCAAGCGATTGGACCACGACCCGCACCACAATCCAGTGCTCTTAGACGTATTCAGTTCAGCTGCAGAACATGAAGCATATGCGGAGAACAAACGACGAAGCAGTTGGAACTGTGAGTCGCTACGAATGCAGACGGTGATGTCATCTGCATAAGCAGAGTAAATGACTGAGTGATGCCGTGAGCTGGCAACTGGTGGTGGAAGTTGTGCTAGAAGAGATGTTTGCAGAGAGCGTAGAAAAGGCTCGACGGCAATCGCAAACAGTTGACCAGAAAGCGGGCAGCCCTGACGAACTCCCCGCTTGAAGGGAACATGTGCTGTGAGAAAAGATGCCGTCTTGACATGGAAAACGGCATCCCGATAGATTGAGAGAAGAACGGAGACAAATTGTGGAGGAAAGCCAAAGTGTAGCAGGGTTTGTGTTAAATAGGCGTGTGAGATATTATCGAAAGCGGAACGGAGGTCTAAGGAAAGGAAAGCAAGAGGTTCAGAATGAGTCTTGGCAAGATGAATGAGATCGCGAAGAAGTTGAACATTGGAGGAAAGTGAACGGCCAGGAACAGTATAGGTTTGAGAGTCAGCAAGGATGTGAGGGAGGATAGAGTTTAGTCGACGGGAAAGAAGCTTAGTATAGAGTTTATAATCTTGATTGAGAAGAGAAATGGGGCGCCAATTTCCCAAGTCAAGAGGGTCACCCTTCTTGGGAAATAGGACCACATGTGCGTCCGTGAAACTCCTCGGGAGGGGGAGCAGTTAAATGCAGCAGAAAAAGCGGAGAGGAGAAAAGGCAACAAAAGAGGCAAGAACGCACGGTAAAAAGGAAAAGAGAGGCCGTCCGGACCCGGAGCGGCATGGGGGTTAAGGGAAGAGAAGGTGTCGGACACCTCCGTGGATGTGGGTGCAAGAGACAGGGTGGGAGCAAGATGAGACGGAACTTGAGGTAGGTTATTGAGAAGATGGGGGGAGAGCAGAGGGAGAAGGGGGAGGAGTTTCACTGAACTTGGTGGTATAGAACTGACGAACGTGAGAGCAAATCGCTGCCGAATCGGATGTGATTTCGCCAGAGGGAGGCGAAGATGACGAAGCGAGGTAGAAGACTTACGTGCAGATTCCATTGATGTTAGAAAATCATAGGTGCATTCCTCCGGATTGAGATGTTTAATGCGCAGACGTAAAAGTGCTTGCTGCGCAAGAGGTTTCAGCAAAGCCTGGAGCTCCGCCTGATATGCTGGAAAAAGCGGATCTGATAACCCAATCAGTGTGAGCATCTGCCTGGCGTGATCGAGGCGCATCTGACTAGAAGTCTTCATGGTGAAGGAAAGTTGCTTGATATGTAAGAGGAGCTGATGCTTGACACGAAGCCAATACGTCAAGGTACAGGGTGCGGAATGCAACCCTGCGCGACGAGCAGCGAGAAAAGAACGGACAGAGGCACAAAATTCAGGATCAGTGAGGAGATTGGAGTCAAATGTCCACGGACGAACAGTCCGAGGGAGTGACGCCGCAACAAACACTGTGAGGGTGACCGTGCAGTGGTCTGAGGAAGCAGTAGGTTGATGTTGCAACTCGGTAATAGACGCAAGAAGCGGTGTGGAAACGTAAACCCGATCCAAGCGTGCAGTTGATGGAAGCTGACTCCCAGACGAGCGCCACGTGTGTGAGGTCTCTTGTGGATGAAGGCGCCTATAAGCATCGGTGAAGGAGAAATCAGCAACAAGGTCATGGAGTAGTGCGACGAGATCCGTCCGACGCTCTCGTGACGAAGGAGAGCGATCCAGAGCCGGGTCAAGGGTGCAATTGAAGTCTCCACCCAAGAGCACACGATCCGAAGGTGAGACTTTCGAGAGAGCTTTACGGAGTTTGGTGAACAAGATGGATAAATGAATAGAGGTGCATGGAATATACACATTAAAGATGTGAAATCGAGCTCCGCCAACTGTGAAGGAGACTTGCTGGAGTAAATCTCGGCATAAGTTCTGCACTGAGAGTGCAGTGAGGGTGGATCGGAAATGTTGATGTATTCCGATAGCAAGTCCACCATGAGATGAGTAGCGGAAAGCATGATGGAACACATAATCGCTAGCACGCCAGCGAGTAAACAGAGTGGAGGAATGGCAGTTTGTTTCTTGTAGTAGTAACAGATCGGCCCCGAGGGGCGGAGAGGTCTTCCATAACAAGAGCATTCGCTAGGGGGCTAGCGAACCCTCTGCAATTAAGGGTCGTGACCTTGAATGGACTGGTCAGTCGTTGGTTGGAGGAGTCGCGGAGCAACTTTCAGGAGTTGTTGTAATCGGTTTACGCAGCCAAGGGTCCATGAGTGGTGCAGGGGTCATGAACAAACCCACGAAGGTACTTAGCAATGCATCCGGCTTGCAGGAGCAGCGCGGGAAGAATGTCTTCGCGCTCTCGGAGGTAGTCATACGTCGACTCCAGGTTCGTGGCGTGGGTGCAAAACTGATAGTAATCTCCAAGATTGAGAGGTTCTGAAGGAGCACCACATTTGGAGAGAACACTTGAAAAGACCTCAAACGAAGGTGGAGACCCATCATCATCAGTGTCCCTTTCAATTTCTGTTGGCGCAGGAGAGGGAGAGATATCTCCTGAAGATTTGGTAGTACGGAACGGTTGCCCATCCGCAGAGGAAGATTTCTTCTTCTTCCTCTTACGTCGGGTACCTGTACGAGTGCCAGAAATTCGTTTTCCAGGGAGCGACGATGCTCGGGAAGCTGACGCAGAGTCAGAGGAGTTATCGGCACCGCCGTCACACTCGGAGACACCAACAGTGAAGACTGGTGGGAAACCAGCGGCGAAGTCTCCCGATGTTGCCACGGGATGAGGAGTAATAGGTGAGGTGAGCACTGGAAATTGAAGGTGGGAGGTGAGATCAGCATCAAAAGACGCTCGTGGACGAGAGGCTGTAGATATACTTTTTGTGTAACTCGGCCCTGGGGCAGTTGGCACATTTGAAGACGGTGCAGGTCGAGAGCGAGATGTAGCAGGAGGCTGCTTAGAGGCGGTAGGCACTGTAGAAGCCGTGGGAGCTGGATACTGGTTGTTGGGGCATCGAGCAGGCTGATGCCCAAGTTCTTTGCAATTAGCACAGTGTTCTGATGTTAGCATGTCAATTCTGTAGGAGAGCTGCCCACATCGGACGTTTAGGATCCGTGGGAACTTACGGAGATGCTCCTCTGATGGAAAGATGAGTCGAACACTCCGGCGAAAACTACGAACATTCTTATTTGCAGGATCCTTGGGCGCAGCTGAATGTGTGATAACAGGACCAACAATCTTACCACACTTACTAAGTGCAGTACATATCATCGCATCCAAGATTTCGGGGGGCACCGGATGCAAGGAGACCTGAACAGGGCGCCTGGAAATCGGTTCAGCTTCCAGGTGGTGGTCTCCCAGGTCAAGACCAAAGTTTAGAAGCGTGTCTGCATGCTCTTTGGATGTGAAATAAACAATCACCGTCCGCGGCCGGCGGGTGAGGTGAGTAATGGCTCCGGCTGGAAGAAAAGCAAGGAGCGTATCACAATAGACTTTCAGCGGTGTATTCGGAAGAGCATCTAGGCACACTCCCAACTCGCGGGTGGAGTGAAGTTCCTGCGCAGCGGGTGAGAAGTGCGGAACGTCCAATTGAAGTGAGTCACCATGTATCTGGACATGGGCATCTGCAAGGGGAAGGCGAGTCGATTGCGTCGGTAGGGACGCACCTGAGGTAACGCTAGAATAAGAGCGGGAAGGCAATCCTCCATTGGAAGGCAGAGGTGCAGCGCTGGATGAAGGAGCTGACACAACGCTGGGCAAGGCTACCGAGGGCAGAGAAGCAACGCCCTCAGAGATATCCATTACGTCATCGGTAGCATCAGGAACGAACGTCATAGCCTCACCACCAGGAGGGGTGGTGGAGTCAGAAGAGTTGAAGCGTAGAAGAAGAAGAGCAATAGGCATCAGGAGGAGGACGATATTCCCTATCATCAAGGACGGACGCTGATTGGTTTGCTCCGTCAGAGAATAAGGATCGACGTAGTAGGAGAAGCTGTGACGAGAGCGGGAATTCTGCTCTTATCAGCAGTTGCCATCGCCGATGGCGAGGCCTAACTTAGTAAAAAACGACCAACTGGTCGAGAAAATAAAGTGCTGATAGCTAATTGAAAATAGTACTCACCGACTCGGGAGATGTCTTAAATGAAAGATACAACCTTCGTCTTGAAGGCACGCACAAAAGTTAAACGACAGAGCACACAAAACACACTCAGTAGACGGCGAAACACGGAGCTCAAAACAGACACGACTTACGTCCCATAAAGCAAGGACTGTTACGGCGTGGTTTGACGATAATTCCGTATCTTGTGTGGACTGGCCAGCACAGAACCTTGATCTTAATTCCATAGAGCACCTATGGGATGAATTAGAGTGCCGCATAAGAAGTTTGGAGCCAAGGCTTACTATAAGCAACAGTTAGAGACAGCATTATGTACTGAATGGAAGCGCATACCTATCACTGTGTTCCAAAACCTTCTCGAAAGCATGTCTCGAAGGGTCAGTGCATGCATTAAGGCCAAAGGTGGACCGACACCGTACTAATGTATGTCAATAGATGCTATGTTGTGCTTCTCTTCTAGGTGTCCGTTGACTTTTGTCAATATATAGTGTGTATATATATAAGGTCAGTACCATTAGCAATTCTTTGGGATGTAAGCAGTTGCCAATTCAGGGATGGGCAACTGCTTGCAGTCCAAAGAATTGCTCCTGGTACTTGTTAAAATTATCAAAACAAACAAGAAAGACGACACCGAATTTTCGGTTGTAATGAGCACGTCTTTTGACTCCGTTCTGACGCGAATTAAATTCATTAAAGCTATTCAAAGTCAATGGAACCGGTTGGGAAAAAATCAACCGGTTTCAACAATAGATAAAACATCCAGAAATAGAAACCGTTTCTTAGTTCCACCAGCGGATAAAATGCATTTTACGAAAATTAACAAATGGTATACAAAAAGTTTCTTGTAGCACAAGGAAGGTATCAGAGACAAAGAGATTCTCAAATCGAACAGTTAAAAGACGAAATATAGAACGAAACATGATATAAGTCTACATCTGCTAGCGGAAGAATTTTGTATAAAAGAAAAGTTGATGATAGGCAAAAAATATTCTTCATTGGAAAAGCTATGCTCAGGAAAAAGAACTTTTTAAATATGTGTTCCGTAACCTGAAATAGCGAAAAAAAGGTTTCGACTTTTACGCCCCTTTGCGGGAAATCTGTGTATTGTTTAAAGAAGATAATGCTCCACATCTTTAGTGTAGCATACAATAAAGAAAAAACTTCTCAATAGTGTTGTTGCCGCGAAAATTCTTCTAATTTCGGGCACATGGCTTCTGGTAAAGAAATACCCAAATTCGAGATTTAATTACCTAATTAATTATATTGATTATGTTAATTAATTAGTCATTCTTTTAATTAGGGTAATTCCTGATTGGGTTTGCAGGGAGTGTTATCCCGCCCCAGGTCGCATAAAGATTTGCTGGTTTCTTTTCCGTTTTTTTTTTCTTGCTTTCCCTTCGCGTGCGATGAATATCGAAACGCTAACGCTCGGCCAGGTGCTAAATTCCGCAAGCGAAGTGAAAGGTATTTTCATTGCCAGGCATTTGCGAAGAACCAGCACTGCGGATTACATAATACAGCTTTAGCTAACAATAGGCAAGTGGTGGAAAATCCAAGAAAGAATCCTAAATCTGGTAAGAAGGTAAGCTTATGTAATAACTGTTACCCAAGATCTGTGTCGGGGAACATAATTCAGACAGGCATACGTACCTTCGAGCATTCTTAAAGATTTAAAAAGGGATTATCGGATGGTCTGATAATAGAACCCCGAAACAGGGTGACAAGTTAGGGCCAAAAATTTTTTTAAAGGGGTTAGCTCTGAAGATGGTCAGACGGGCAGAAGAGCATCTGCTCGAACTAGCCACTGGTCAATGTCCACCGGACGGCGGACCACTGTCGGTCGAGGGGGTAGGCAGAAATCAATGAAGGTGAGGGTTACGCCTCCAAGGGGGAAAACACGCTTAGTAGCACGACAGAAAGCGAAAACAAAACGAAAATAAAATGCGAAAACTTGGGGAAATCATGATGGTTGTTGTTATTATTGTCGGTTGGCAGAAATGCTTGGCCGTGCGTGGGTCAAAAAGTCGGACTCACAAATTTCTTAGCATGTTAGGTGCCATTGGACGGTAGTAGTGAAAGATGCCAAGTTGATGGTAGGAGAAGTTGCACAGTTGTCAAGGGCTCCCGGGCTGCATTTTATCCACGGAGGATGCCAGCCACAAGATCGCGGACTCAAGAAGAAACCGCTCACGACGGAGGAGACCCATCATCAACCGTCGGATCCATGCTGCACAGTAGAAGATTTAGGGTAAGACATCATCCAAATATTTCAATCCCTTGCATGCTGAGTAATCATTGAAATTTAGAAATGAAGTATTATTGCTCACCTCGTATAGTTGGATTGATAGGAACGTTTCTATTTCTATAAATCTTAGGCTAAACCAGCGTTGCTCAAAGTGCGGACCACGGCAGCCTATCAAGTGGTCCGCAAGAAATGTTAGAAGAAAAATAAATGAAGAATGTGGGAATCTCTCCTCTTAAATTTTGAGCGCATGCTCGACACAAATATCCATAGCTATATACATCAAACAAAGATCTTCGCTCTTTCCACGTTTTATAAGTGAGTCACGGAAAAATTCTCATTGGCCGCCACCGGGAGTCGAACCCAGGGTCTTCCAGTTACGCGCCGGATATGCTTCCGCTACACCATAGCGGCCTCGAATTCCTCCAGACTCACACAGGCTAACTGCCAAGGAAATTCGGCAGGTAGCTTCTTGGAGCCCCGCACAATGCTGGGGATTCACCAAAGATGATAAGCAGCAACTGAAGAAATAATTAGAAGGCGAATGAATAATTAATACAGACATTTAACGTGGACCAGGAACATCAAACAAAGATCTTCGCTCTTTCCACGTTTATAAGTGAGTCACGGAAAAAATTCTCATTGGCCGCCACCGGGAGTCAAACCCAGGGTCTTCCAGTTACGCGCCGGATATGCTTCCGCTACACCACAGCGGCCTCGAATTCCTCCAGACTCACACACACTAACTGCCAAGCCAATTTGGCAGGTTGCTTCTTGGAGCCCCGCACAATGCTGGGGATTCACCAAAGATGATAAGCAGCAACTGAAGAAATAATTAGAAGGCGAATGAATAATTAATACAGACATTTAACGTGGACCAGGAACATCAAACAAAGATCTTCGCTCTTTCCACGTTTATAAGTGAGTCACGGAAAAAATTCTCATTGGCCGCCACCGGGAGTCGAGCCCAGGGTCTTCCAGTTACGCGCCGGATATGCTTAGCGGGTGTAAGTCTGGAGGAATTCGAGGCCGCTGTGGTGTAGCGGAAGCATATCTGGCGCGTGACAGGAAGACCCTGGGTTCGAATTTTTCCGTGACTCACTTATAAAACGTGGAAAGAGCGAAGATCTTTGTTTGATGTTCCTGGTCCACGTTAAATGTCTGTATTAATTATCCAGAGCTATCAGGTAGAGCCAATAAACATCTTCCGTTCCAGACGACTTACTTGGATTTTCGAATTTAGTTGAAATTAAGAGCAAGGAAAGATAGATTAGATGTGGAAGCTACTCTACTACGGAAACTGTCACTCATCCAACCGGATATAGAGAGCTTGGTAAAAGATCGCAAGCAGCAGCATCCCTCTCATAGATGCTATGATTATTACTGTAGGTATTATTTTTGTTATTAGTTACTGAATCTTTATACGTGGACTTTCAGAAAAGTTTTAAAATCAAAAGAGAAAATCAAAGTATAATTGTCCATATAACATTTTGCATGTGATGTAACTTGAATTGTATGGAGAAATTTTTTTGCCGTGTCTCATGGGCGTAACTAGAATTGAGGTGGGGGGGCGATTTTCGAAGAAGGTTTAAGTAATTTCCCATAAATATTACCTGTTATAAATCTTACTTTTTGACATTTCGAAGAGGGAACTTTGAACTTCCAAAACTCCCTCTCCTGATTACACCCACACTGTGACTACATTGCCAATTATTTAATTAAGCCAATGCTCTCTTTTTCGTTATACAACTGACAAAATAAAATCATTACTCACCAAACTCTTTCTTTCTTTCTTTCTTTATCAGATATAGGCACTCTAAAAATGACTTTCTTTCAGATAGCGTTGCCAACCGACCGGTATTTTAAGCACCTGGTCGGAATTTTTGGCGATTTTGTGCCTAAGGCAGGTGGCAACTGCTTATTGGCCCTATTTGGGGAAGGTATTAAATTCAAGTAAAAAACAGTTGAAAATTTGCTGAAAAATGCCTAAAATTTACCAAAAAAAAAAGCTAAAATTAACTAAAAATTACATTTCGAGGAGGGGGGGGATCGAGCCAGAGCTCATATCTACAAGTATAAGTCCGCCTATAAATCACATAGATCGGAGGATACTTTGGTTGTGTCTTTCCTGGGGGGGGGGGGGGAGAGATTTATCACTCACCAGCCGATGAGGGTGTCTGGTAGGTGACCCTAGTTTCGGACAATATATTTTTCGATTTTCTCCCAGGGAAGTTCCCCAGACCCCCCCCCCCCTCCTTCCCCGCTTTGTGGTCCGCGGTAAGTAAAGAAATGCTTAAAATGATCCATGAGCGACCAAAGTTTGAGAAACACTGGGCTAAACCTTAACTTTTTTTCGTGGCGACGTTTTAATATAACTTGATCTGGCCCCACCATTTATTTGTATATAAATTAAGAAATGTGTTAAAATAAATTCCATATTTGTTTTTTTAAACAGCGTGTTTTTCTTCGCTGCTGCTCTGCAAATGAGTACGAGTGTCGGGTTTTGGTTTATTTTAAAGTAAACAATTTTTCTTTCTTTGAAGATACCACAATTCCAAACATGATACTGAAAGGTTAGTTTAAAAAAAAAAAAATTAATTTCTTTGCTGCACATGAGTTCTTGCGACAACCTCGTACGAGCTCGTATGAAACACAACGCCTACAGGCGGTCCCAACGATGAGACTGGGTCGCCTATACTAGGAAACCCAGTGTCATTGTTGCCACTTTAGTGGATCGGAATTCATTAACAAAATTTATGCCCGTAAGTTCCCAAACGGGGCTTGTCGCGGTTATAGTGTTTTTGTAAGCGGCGATAAAGCTGCAAACTGAAGTACACAAATTACATTTACCGACAGAACTGTGAACTACAAAATTCCTCATATACTATCCGAAAGTGTTCTACAAGGTAAATGGCATTTCGTTTTGAAAGAATTTTTCAAAATCGCGCATGCAGAAACAGAGACATTGAGAAAAGCAGAATAAGAATTAGCGCCCCCTAGCGGCGAAATTGGGCATTATTTTGAGAGGAAAATACGCGCACAAAGTTTGCATAGTTAGTAATATCTAACCGAAGAAAGAAGTTTTTCAATCGGTTTTTAGACCCGCAGATATTGCTGTAAAGGGAAACGTGAACTAACGCCATCTGGTGGCAAACTTGTGCGTTAAGAAAATTTTTTAAATTATATCAGAAACATGTAGCAGCTGAAACGCTCTCCAACAAGGAAATAATTTTTCAAATCGAACTCTTAGAAGCAGAGATATCGTCAAAAATAGGATATACATCTATACCTCTGGCGGAGAAACCATGTATTATTTCACGAAGAAAATATTTCGAAAAGGTTTATCGACGTGAGTAGTATCTGTCCACGAACGAACTTTTTCAATCGAGATTTTAGAAGCTCAGATATTGCTGCAATTGCAACTAAAGCCGAATTTAAAACTTACGCCACCTGGTGGCTAAACCGTTTTTCACCAAAAATTAGCAATTATATACAAAATATTTCCAATATGGAGCTGTATCCGCTGCAGGAAGAATTTTTCAAATCATAATTTTAGGAGCAGAGATATCGGAGAAAACGCAGTTTTCTTTTACGCCCCCTAGCGAAAAATCTACGCGTAACTTGAAAAAGTGACTACACCTAAAATTGTTCGACATAAGTGGAATCGAAAGGTAAAAGAATTTTTCAATCGGACGTTCAGAAACAGATATATGGAATATTTTTTTTTTTTTTAAATTCGTTATATCTGCATTTAGACCCTCTAGCGGCAAAATCGTGCGTCGTAAAAAAAAAAAAAAAAAAATGAAGGATCATCATTCGCACATCTTAGTCTTCCCAATGCAAAAATAATTTTTCAAATCGGACTATTAGTTACAGAGATATGGTGTCCACAGACGGACAAACCGATAACATAAGCACGATCTTTTTTACAAAAGACATGTCAAAAAGGTATCATAATTAGTGCACTCCTCTGGTGCTAGTGTGATGTTTACATGTTCACCACGTTTACTTGTTCTGAAGATTGATTCAGTTTCTCAAGTTACTGCCTCCATTGTACGCAACATTTTCCCGCCAGAAAAAAAAAAAAGGAACACCAGAAGAAAGAGTCCACGTTATGGACTTCGCTCGTGCACGTGTTTCAGCGCAGTAATCATCTTTCGGAATGAACTCATTGAATTTACTTTACACAAACAATGAGAACGAACAAACTTAAAGAGGTGCGAAACATATTGATAACATAAATGAAGTGAAAATACTGATGACTGATCGCTGATAGGTGAAAGCGTCTTGGAAGTTGAAGCAGTTGTCAGGGCTTGCATCTAAAACGTGAGATCCGCTATGTGTACAGCAAGGGGCAAATTGGCATCAGTTTACACTACGTTCAATTACAGCCGATGAGCCACAAGAAATCCAGTCAAACATTAGAGATTTTCCACTCGAAACATTCCAAAAATCATTCGAGATTTTAATGATGTATGTCGCTTTAGAAAAAATGAATGGAATAAATTATTGGGACATTATCTAACTTTAGTTGTGGTTAGGCTAGTAATTGTTTCGCAGCTCGAATTTCCACGACTTTTTTTTCGGGAATTTTAAGGTTTTTTCTGTAATTTCACGAATAGCAAATATAAATCCGCGAATTTCAGATGTTTTTCCTATTTTTTTTTTTGTCGAATTTCTATTCTAATTTTTAGAATATTTTTAATATTTAAATAATTTTATTACTGCCTTCATTAGAATTTACGCGAAATATATAGCGCAAAGTAATCCTACTTCAAAGTCCAAACCAGAATTTTAAAACTTTAATTACCCTTGAAGATTGTTCGTTACGAAGAGACTCTTATCGAACAAGCTAGACGAGTAATTTCAAGTTACGCGCACTTTGCTGAAGAGTGCACGTGTACTCTTTTGTGATTTCCATCTCCGGCTACTGTTGAATGACCCTGGCGAATTGCCGCACTAGTAAACAGGATGTCGTCGATTGTATTAGGTTGTCCATAATGAAATGTCCGATTTGTACACTGTTCGTCAATCACACATATCTCAGCTCAGAATAAATATGATTTATTGAAATAAGAATCATTCGATTCAACACATTTTTGCCAACGAGAAACAAGATTATGTATTCCGGTAGCATAAAAATCAAGAGTTCTGGACGCGACGAAAGCTTGAAAGGCGTTTTGAGCATCAGCTTAGTTGTGGAAAATTTTCCCCTGAAAAAATTGGTCCAGATGCTTGAAAAACTGGTAGTCGGCTGGCGAAAGGTCTGGTGAATATAGTGGATGAGGCAGAGTCTCATAGCCAAACTCGTTCAACTTTTGCAGAGTGATACGCGCGATGTGTGGTCTCGCGTTGTCGTGCAGAAGTATTGGGCCCTTTCTGTTGACTAATGATGGGCGAATGCGTTGCAGTTTGAGGTGCATTTCGTTGATTTCCTGACAATACTTTGCCGCGGTAATCGTTTCGCCCGCATTCAAGAAGCTGTAGTGGATTAAACTGGTTGAAGATCACCAAACGGTCACCATAACCTTCTGTTGATGGAGTTTTGGTTTGGGGAAGCGTTGATGAGTTTCGTCGTGGTCCAACCACGACGCGGAACGTCGACGATTGTCATACAGGATCCACTTTTCGTCGCATGTCACGATGCAATCGAGAAAAGGATCGGTTTTGTTGCTCAAAAGAAGCCCAGACAAGACTTCCAAACGACGATTTTGTTGATTTCCGTTCGATTCATGTGGTACCCTATTGTCGAACATCTTGGACTTTCCAATTTGGTTTAGGTGCACAGAAACAGCTGATTTGCTTACTCCCAGTTCTCCAGCAAGCTCACGAATAGTCGTGTGTGGATCTGCTTCAACAAGCGCCTTCAATGCGTCGTCATCGATGACGGTACTCGGTCGTCCACGCTCTTCATTGTCGAGGTTCGTGTCGCCAGCTTCGAATTTTGAGAACCATCTTCGCACCTTACGCTCGATAGCCGCATCCTCCCCAAAGTCACCAACAATGTTTCGCGTCGCTTGCGCTGCGTTGTGGCCCAATTTGAACTCGTAGAGGAAAACTGCCCGCCGCCCCGGTGGCGCAGTGGTCTAAGGCGTTGGCCTCTGATCATTCGTCCGAAGGGGTCTGGGTTCGAATCCCGGTGAGGCATGGATGTTGTGTTTGTCTTACGGCACTGGCTCTCTCCCTTCCCTGGAACCAGTGACCCTAAATTAGGGACGGGCGACTGCTTATAGCCCATTGAGTTGCTCACGGTAGTCGTTAAACCTCCAATAAAAAAAAAAAAAACTGCCCGAAAATCAGGATTACTCATCTTTCACTGAAACCGAAATATAGAATAGGAAATATTATTTCTTAATAAAGTGAACCAAAAAGTTACAATCTGCAGATTTCAGGTTTTCCAGTGATATATTACACTTGCATACATATTCACTATATTGAACACAACACATTGCCAAAACACGAGAGATAAAAAATCGGACATTTTATTATGGACAACCTAGCTGGGAAAAGCAGCTCACAGAAAAGAGTGTATGAGTTTCGCAAACGCTCAGCTTAATAAATTTTTGTGCTTTCGTGTGAGTATTTAGTTTATAAAGTTTCTAGATATCGTTTGTTAATTTTGAGAATGAGCCACGTGAGTACAATGAGTGCATCTGAAAGATGCAGGCATTACAGCAAGAGAACGAACGCTTCATGTGAACAAAAATCTATTGTTCTGTTCGTATTGCAACATACCAGTGGATTTTTCAGGAAAGGACAGTTGTGAAAAGCATTTAGCAAGCAAGCTGCATAAAAAAATGTGTGTGTCCGAACTGTCAACCGATAATAATGCAGAAATGTGTTGATAAATTAATCGAGAAACGAACTAAACAACAACAGCATCGCTCAACTGAACTTTCGAAATTAACTGGTGCCTTTTGTGCAACTAAAATCCCACTTCCTAAATTGGATAACCCTACATTAAAAAAATTACTTGGAAAATTCGTTGAAAGATATTGGTGTTATTCCACATGCAAATTGGATGCGGAAATGTTATTTGCCGAAAACATTATGATATTCACAAGCAACAAGTGAAATATTTTTTAAATCAGTATTCGGTGTAAGCATCGTAGCAGACGAAACAACTGATTTACATGATAAATACAGTTTGAATATCTTGCTGTTCCACCAGCTGAAACCTTGAAACACGTGAAACAGTTTGACGGGAAACATTGACGGGTATGGAGCCAGCAATTTTTTTACCAAGACATTTTTTTGCTGGGTGCCATGGCCATGATGCGTCGAATATCCCTTGACGACAGCTTTCGTTTACGACCGGAACGCTTTCCCAGGTAGCACAGCCTTACGATTTAACGTAGGCCCAACACTGAGCCATCGTCTTCTATTACTGAAATACGGTGGCTCAGTGTTGGTCCTTCGTTAAATTGCAAGGTTGTGTTACCTGGGGTTTTGACGGATCCCTTGATACCTCTTTTCATTGCATTTTCTACCGCACATTTTGACTTTTTAATTGCAACAGCTATCTCGCGATATGATGTCCCTTTACTGCGAAGTTTCCATATCTTTTGAACCTCTACTGCAGTTAACTCCTTTCCACGAGTCATTCTGCTATTACACAAAACGACATACGCAGTGTCTTCGACAACACGATCACCTACGCAGACATTGCTCTTATTTGCATAACACATGCACGTTTATTCGTTTTCCTTGGAACTTCTTTTCGTGTCCTGATATTTATGAACACCTTAAAAAACGTAAAAGTTATTTTACTACTTTATAAAAGTTGTCTGAGGTTCCAAATCTCACGTTTGAAACTCATGTAGATTCGGTATTCCATGTCATGTGCATAATGCGTCAATGTGCGATTCCTGTGTACTTATCCGCAAAATACGACTGTCCTTATAATTATGAGCAGCAGTGTACATGGTAGATGCTATCATTGGCATATTTTCACTGTATTCCATGTAACCACTTCCTTCAGAAAACTTGAAAATTTTCATCGTGCTGAAGCGGGAATCGTTTAGTTGCTTAGTAGTTCCTTGTCTTGGGAAGTGTACTGACTAGCATGCTCTACTAGAAATCAGGAGGTTCGAGTTCGATTCCCGCTCCAGGACGATGAAAATTTTCAAGTTTTCTGAAGGAAGTGGTTACATGGAATACAGTGAAAATATGCCAATAATAGTGAAAAAAAATAGGATTGAATGTAACATTAACCATGCTGAGAAGTATTATTAATTTTACATACATATCACTAAGCTGTTCTCTGAGATTCAGAGGTTAGCTCCAAAAAGAAATACAAACTTCCAGATATTTTTACTCATTGTTGTCGTATTAAACTTCGCCATTTACAGCGATCCTGACACACAACTCGTGCTTCACTGATATCCATTACACGCCGTACGCAAGATCTTTTGTACTTCATACTCATAATCTTTTTCTCATGCAGACACTCCTGAATCTGATCCACCCTTGTCTTCCTTGGCCTTCCTCTGCCTTTCTTTCCTGCCACTTGGGCTGAAAATATTTTCTTAGTAAGCATTTCATCACTCATTCTTTCAACATGCCCAAACCACCGAAGCATATTGGTCCCCACCTTGCTAACAACATTTTGCTTCACATCACACAACTGCAATACATCTTCATTCCTCACACAATCAGATCGTGTCTTGCCACAAACCCCACGTAAGTAACGCATTTCTCCAGCACACAAACGACTTCTACGTTTCTTCTGTAGTACCCAGGTTTCACTGCCATACATCAGAGTAGGAACAATTACAGTTTCATACACAGCCATGCGGGACTCTCTAGAGAACCCATCATTCCTGTGAAAACCTCCCAGAGCAGCTATGACTTTCAAAGAAGAATTCACTCGCCTACTGATTTCACCATCCAACTTGTTCTCTCTGTCAAACATACTTCCTAAATACACAAACTCACTCACCTGGTCAATCACAGTGCCGTTTATACTTACATTACATTCAGTGCTACCCGTTCCTCTCTCAAACACCATAACTTTGGTTTTTCCCTTATTTATACTCAGTTTGAATTTCATGCAAACTTCGTGCATCCGAGTCAACATACTCTGCAACTCACTTTTGCTCTCTGCCAACAGGACAGTGTCATCAGCATACAGCAATCTGCACACACGGATATCACCAACACATAGACCACTATTATCTATTTTGGCATCACGCATGCATGCATCCATAAATATATTAAACAGCCAGGGTGACATTACACAACCTTGTCTAACTCCTGCACCAATGGAAAACCATTTTGATAAAACACCATTCACTCGTACACAAGCTCTACTACCAGCATACATGGCTTTTACACTATCAAGTCGATTCCCAGTAACACCATATTCATTCAATACCTTCCACAAAAGTGTCCTATTCACTCGGTCGTAAGCTTTCTCTAAATCTATGAAGGCAGTAAAAACTTTCTTCCCAACAGCCAGATACTTTTCAATCATCATGCGTAATGATCTCTGCTACGTACGAATATAAACAATATATTCGTACATAGCAGAGATCATCCTGTACTGCAGTACAGATACTTGTAATAAAATCCAACAATCCAGGCAGTGTGGCATGGCACATTATGCTGCTGAAAGAAGGTACTGCTAGTGGGGAATATCATTGCCACGAAAGGATGTACCTGGTCTGCAATGGTGTTTAGGTTGGTGGTAGACGTCATAGTTTCCTGCTCATGAATGATTGGACCTAGAGTTTTCCAGCGCAACATTGCCCAAAGCATTACGCTTCCACCACCTGCTTCAATTCGTCCCAAGTTGCATCCTGGTGCCAACACATCGACAGGTAAACCACGCACACGTACCTGGTCGCCCACGTGGTGCAGCGGCAAACGAGATTCAGACAACCTTCTTCCAAACATTCAAAGTACAGTTTGGATGCTCGCATGTCCATTGTAGGCGCTTTCGACCGTGAACCGAGGTTAGCATTGGCACTCGGAGCCACCTGCGGCTACGCAGCCCCATTTTCACTAAGGTTTGATGTATTGAGTGTTGTTGCACATTATTCGTGTCACCAACATTCGAATTATCGGCGATTTATGTCACAGTATTAATTTTGTTAGCTCGTTCCATACGGGATAGCCGTCGCTCACGTCTTATAGCATCGATGAGCCGTGGTCGGACCACATAAAAGAGGTTAGAATAAGATGGAGTAAGGATGGTGTCACAAACTTGAAGCTTTATGAGCAGATGACGTGGAGCTGATGGCCACGCCCAGTGAGACGTTGCTTGTACTTTTTCACCATTATGTGAATAAGGGATACATCATTTTCCGTCATCTTACCAAGATGGCGGAAGAGGCTGTGCTTGGCTGTGACGTCATGATCGTGACGTTTCGGTGGTTTCATTTTAATTACACGAGGGGAACGGCTGGCCCTTACTCCATCTATTCTACGCTACTTGGCCTACACCTTACTGGTGGTTCGCGGTTTTTTCTCTCCTTGGACCAATTTTGGAGGGCCGCTAAGGTGGCGCAGTGGTCTAAGCGCTGGCTTATGACCATTCGTCAGAGAGGGATCCGGGTTCGACTCCCGTGAGGCATGAATATTGTGTTTATCTTACGGTACTGGTTCTCTCCCTTCCATGGAACTATTGGCCCTAAATTGCCGCCCCAGTGGCGCAGTGGTCTAAGCGATGGCCTCTGATCATTCGTCCGAACGGGGTCCGGGTTCGAATCCCGGTGAGGCATGGATGTTGTGTTTGTCTTACGGCCCTGGCTCTCTCCCTTCTCTGGAACCAGTGACCCTAAATTAGGGACGGGCGACTGCTTATAGCCCATTGAGTTGCTCACGGTGGTCGTTAAACCTCCAACAACAACAACAACAACAATTGGCCCTAAATTAGGGACGGACGACTGCTTATCACCCATTGAGTTGCACACGGTGGTACTAACTATGGCTGACCGTGAGCATCCTACAAGCCTTGTCGTCTCGGAAATGCTCTTACCCTGTCATCTGGCCGCTGCAACGTGGTCTAAGTCCACTGCCTTTCCCATCTGAAGAGCAACACTGACCAACAGAGCGCAGTATCAGGTGTTTTTATATCGTTTCATGCCCTTCACACGCGCCATAGTTCACCTGTAGTTGCTTCGATTTGCGTAAAGACGCTCTGGTCATAATGTTTTGGCTTTTCGGTGTACTTCAGTCGTATATGCTATTCTGCTGGAAGCAAGTACATCCAGTACTCAATTAACTGTCCATTTTAATTCATGCGGGTGCACAGAGGCATTTAACTTTTACTCTAACCTGCTTCCAGTAGCTGCACAGGGACTCTTCGCTCATTTCATGTTGTAACTAACTGAGAATTAATAACTTCGATATTTTATTTACTTGGTATTATTATTACTATTATTATTACTCAGTCGAGTCACATTATTTTGACCACCTCCTACTTTTGACGTCAACAGCGCGTAACCAATCAAAGAAGGCACGTGTTGTGAGCTGGCTTGGAGGGTATATAAGGTGTGCTGTACGCATTCAGAAAACATATCGCCGCCCCGGTGGCGCAGTGGTCTAAGCGATGGCTTCTGATCATTCGTCTGAATGGGGTCCGGGTTCGAATCCCGGTGTGGCATGGATGTTGTGTTTGTCTTACGGCACTGGTTCTCTCCCTTCCCTGGAACCAGTGACCCTAAATTAGGGACGGGCGACTGCTTATAGCCCATTGAGTTGCTCACGGTGGTCGTTAAACCTCCAACCAAAAAAAACAAAACATATCACTCGTTGCTCTCATGCATAAAAGGAGCGATTTTTCAGATTTGCAAAAAGGGATGATTATCGGCTTTCGGGCCAAGGATGGCAGTATTTCTGAAGCAACGCAGTTTGTGAACTGTTCGCGTGCTGCTGTGGTTAAAGTGTATCGTGGTTGGAGAAATGGCACCATTGCGAATAAGCGATGTGGAAACTGCGGAGCACCACGTGCCAATGATGTGAGAGGTGAACGTCGGCTTCAAAGATGCGTGAGGGATGATCGACACGCTACAGTGGAGCAAATCACTGGCCGAATGAACTAGTGGGGCTACCGGAAGTGTGGCGAAAACGACAATTCAGCGAACCCTGCTGCGTATGGGGCTCCGATGCAGACGGATTGTAACTGCACCTATGCTATCGAAGGTGCATCGGCAGAAGCCGCCTCGGTGGCGCAGTGGTCTACGCGATGGCCTCTGATCATTCGTCCGTAAGGGGTCCGGGTTCGAATCCCGGTGAGGCATGGATGTTGTGTTTGTCTTACGGCACTGGCTCTCTCCCTTCCCTGGAACCAGTGACCCTAAATTAGGGACGGGCGACTGCTCATAGCCCATTGAGTTACTCACTGTGGTCGTTAAACCTCCAATCAAAAAAAAAATAATCGGCAGCATCGGAATTGGACCTCCGCTGATTGGCAAAGGATTCCTTTCTCCGATGAGTCACGTTTACTGCTTCATCGAACGGATGGACGTTGGCGTATAAGGCGAGAAACATCAGAAAACAAACACTCTTCAACCATTGCTGGTAGAACACAAGCTGGTGGGGCAGCGTTTTGGTCTGGGGAATGTTTTCGTGGCATTCTCTTGGTCCACTCATACCTGTGTAAGGCACTATGGACCGAATTCGTTATGAATCTATCCTTGCAGACCACGTACACCCATACATGCTGATTGTCTTCTCTGGGGCGGATGGGATCTTCCAGCACGACAATGCAACATATCACACAGCTAGAAATGTCCTAGAATGGTTGGAAGAGCACGATGAAGACTTCAAAGTACTTCCCTGGTCCCCTAATTCCCGAGACTGAAACCCAATTGAGCATCTATGGGGCCACCTCGATCGTGTTGTTCGCTCTATGGATCCTCCACCACGCACCCTCCAGCAGCTGTCAGATGCACTGCAGTCAGCATGGCTCCACATACCTGTGAACACCTTCCAGCACCTTATTGAGTCACTTCCAGCCCGTCTAGCTGCTGTCCGCGCTGCACACGGCGTTTACTCTGGATATTAGCTGGAGGTCACAATAATGTGATTCGACCGTGCATTATTATTATTATTATTATATTTTATTTAATTTTCTCATCTACTGCAATGGCATCCACTTGTCAGTACGAACATGAATTCAAGAAAAGACATAGTCACTCATGGTTTAAAAATCATCGTACGATGTGGCACGTATCGAGAATTACTGCCTCTTGGATTTTGGAACTTAGGTTTTGTAGACCTATTGCATAAAGTTGAGTTATAAGAGTCTGAGGAATTATACCAGTTGCAGAGATAATCAATGGACGAACGTGAACTGTTTTCAGCTTCCACATCTGTTTAATCTTTGCAGCCAGTTCCACACCCTGGTTGGTTTTTGTTGCATAGGTATTCTGAAAATTATGGTCCAACGGTACCGATACGTCGATAATGACTGCTTCCTTCTGCCTTTTGTCATATAGCACTATGTCTGGACGATTGGAAGAGATGGTTACGTCTGTTTTAATCCCACGGTTCCAATATAAACTTCTGTATCGTGCGCTAATTGTTGATGAATCGTCTTAGCAAAACTATTATGTCGCTGCGTGTAATCAACGTTTGCACCACCCCCCCCCCCCACACACACCCCACCACCACCACTACCCCGCAGATGTGCTCAATGGTCTCACTGCACATACCACATCTTCTACATTTGTCATTTTGCAGATCTTCCTTCAAAATGTATTTTCTATAATTTGGGGTTGCGATCACTTTGTCTTAACAGCCATCATAAACCCAATAGTCTCTCCATATAATATTCCTCGCATCAAGCAACTGATTTGAGACTTTCTTTTCAACTTCTGGCCTGTCTAACTGGTTTGGATGAGCCCCATGAAGTTCCTTTTGTTTCTATTTTCGAATCCGGTTTTTTTTTGTTTTTTTTTTTTATTGGAGGTTCAACGACCACCGTGAGCAACTCAATGGGCTATAAGCAGTCGCCCGTCCATAATTTAGGGTCACTGGCTCCAGGGAAGGGAGAGAGCCCAGTGCCGTAAGACAAACACAACATCCATGCCTCACCGGGATTCGAACCCGGACCCCGTTCGGACGAATGATCAGATGCCATCGCTTAGACCACTGCGCCACCGGGGCGGCAATCTGGTTTTCCGTTGACGATTCTTCTTCTTCTTCTAATTATTATTTTGTAATAAGAAATTCTCCTAAGCGTAATTCTACTGAGATACAATTTAATGAGATTAATATTTGGTGTTGCTTATTTTTAACTAAAGCATCTACAGAAAGAAAAAAAAGGCATTGAATATTTGAGCAAAACTATTCTTTTCCCTTCCTGTAGATTTAAAAAGCAATAGATTCACAGCTGTTTCCATTCTGTCCTTCAAAAAGCAGCTGAGCCATTGGCAAATTTTTCCCGAAAAGTAAAAAGAAATATAGGTCAATGTCCGAACAGTACTTTTTCAAATGATGAATAATGAAACAATTGTTATCATATATTTTCGTTATCGGACAGCAGCTAAGTTAAAAGGCATTCACTTAGCGGAAGATATTTGGTTCCTGCTTTGAGAGGTATAGAATTTCACACCTATGAAACTAGTTCCCGATAATGCCATTGATCCTGTTCAACCCTTGACGGAGTTCAAGCTAACGAATGGGTCAAGAACACTGCGAGTAGTCTGTAAAGATATCGCCGAAACAACAAACCTTGAAATGACGATGGTTAAAGTGGAATGTTCAATAATTAAAAAAAATATGTATGCTGAAGAATAAAACGCAAGGGCGATAGTTTTGATTGAAAAGAGAGAGAGGAGATAAAGGCAAAGTTTATATGTCTTCTCGATTCTGAAAGTGCTTTTAATATTTAGCTGAGAAAGGATTTGTTATTTTGAGGAAGTGTGGAATTTCCAGAACCGGAAACTCTCGTGTTATGGAGTTGACGTGATCAGTGAGGAGTGTCTGCTCAAAAATAGAAGACCTTGTGACGATATAGTTCGCTTGATGAGTTAGTCGTATGCTTTCGATTTCGGAAGCACTTTTGTTGGTGTTTTTTGACCCTTTAAGCTGCCGATGTACACTGAAGAGCAATTGAATTAGAGATACCTGTCTAGTAACATGTAGCACCACCTTTAGTCCTGATGACGGCGGTGATTCGTCTCGGCATGGACTCGACAAGACACCGGAAGGGTTGGGAAGCCATACGGATCCACGACCCATAAACAAGCTCCCACAGTTCACGAAGATTTGATGCAGAGGGGGGGGGGTCATCTCTCTCGATGGCATCACAGATGTGCTCGATGGGATTAAGGTCAAGTGACCTAGCTGACCAAGGAAGCGAAGTCACGTCGGTGGAGTGTTCATCCAACCATTCAAATACAGTTCGGGAGCGATGGCACGGTGCATTGTCATGTTGCAGGATGAGGTCCCCAGTGGGATGTTGAAGACGCACAAACGAGAGCAAATGGTCGTCCAGGATATCCCGATAACGTTGACCTGTGAGGGACGATGTCACACGTACCAGGGGTCTCATTTCAGTCCACGTAAACAATCCCCAGACGAGAATGCCACCCCTACCAGCTTTAAGAGTACCCAGCTGGCAAGAAGGATCCATCGCTTCATGTGGTTTGCGCCGTACTCGTATCCTGCCATCCGCATGCACCAACGTGAATTTCGACTCATCAGTCCAGGTAACAATTTTCCACGTGTCTAGGGTCCAGTGGCGATGTTCCCGCGCCCATGCTAATCTTTGCACCCTGTGATATGCGGTCAGCAGCGGTACCCTCGTGGGACGATGGCTTCTGTACCCCATAGCGAGGAGATGGTTCTGGATGGTGTGGCTGCTTACACGTTTTTGTACATCAGCGTTAAATTGCCGAGTGATTTCTTGCACTGTGGCCCGTCTATCCGCTGTTACAATACGCGCTAGCCGACGATGACCCCGCTCATCCACACGCTGTTGTCCACGACAGTTGGCCCTTGCAGGGATGGTTTTACAGGATTCGATGTACTCACGGTACACCCGTGACACAGTGGCTCGTGAAAATCCCAGTGCCTGCACGACTTCCGAGATGGAGTGACCCATTCGTCGGGCCCCGACAATTTGCCCACGATCAATGCCCTTCGTCTTACCCATACTGCGTCCGACTCTTACTGATTCCCATGGCATCACTCCTTATCGGATCGGTGCATACGTCATGTCGTTTCCGTTTACAGGGCCGCCCACAGCGCCACATTTGCATAACGCCAGCTGTCTCTAATTCAATTGCTGTTCAATGTACACTGCGTTAGCTTTGCATTAGAAACGCCTATACCTAATAACGCATTGGTTCACCTTTCTGTGCAATCTCGGCTCGCAAACGCCTAGGATCAGATTTTACAAAGTGCCCAACATCCTCCATGCGTACCATGACCCATGTCAGCTGCAGCAGCTCCGTCAGTTCACACTCATTCCGCGGAGGAGGATCAGCAGTTCTCCCACCAGTTTTCGCATATCCCACAAACGTTCAATTGGGTTATAGTCAGGAGAGTTTGTAGACCAAGGCAATGTGGCAAATTCGTTACCATTTTCCTACAACTACGCAGTAGTTATACGAGCCCTATGACTCGGCGAGTTGTTCTGTTGAAAGATGGCACTGTGGTCTGGGTAAACTTTTTCCAGATATGAAGGAGATGGTCGGCTAACAGGTCCCTGTAGCGTCCACCATTTAGTGTTTGTAGGATGATAACCAACGGACCTAAGGCTTGCCAGGAAAAAACTCCCCAGACAAGAACATCACCTCCACCAGCCTGTAGAACCCCAACTACACAGCCAGAGAATAAGTCTTCATGCTGTTTACGACATATGCAAACCCGGCCATCAGCATGGTGCAGTAGAAAACGGGATTCATCACTCCAGACGACCTTCTTCCATCTGTCGAGGGTCCATTGCCGACGTTCCATGGGCCATAAGAGGGCGTTCGATGACTGGGCGTCATCATGGGTACCCTTGTTGATCTCCGGCTCTGGAGCACCCAGGCGAAGCAAGGTACGGTGCATGGTGCATGTAGAAATAAGTTGAATTGCACCGCTGTTGTACTGGTGGGTGAACTGGTTGACTATTGCACATCGTTGCTGAGATACCAGTCGTGACACCGGACGCTCACCTCTGGAAACAAATGCTCGTGGCTGACCAATGTGATCCCTTCTGCTAGATGTCTCTGCATGGTTAATCTAGTCCTGTTACACCCTTGATACAGTAGTACGGGAGCAGCCAACAAGTGTGGCTGACCAATGTGAGCCCATCTGCTGGGTGTCTGTGCATGGTTAATCCACTCCTGGTACAACCTTCATACAGTAGTAGGGGAGCATCCAACAAGTGTGGCTGACCAATGTGAGCCCTTCTGGTGGATGTCTGTGCATAGTTAATACAGTCCTGGTGCACCCTTGATACAGTAGTACGGGAGCAGCCAACAAGTGTGGCTAACCAATGTGAGCCCATCTGCTGGATGTCTGTGCATGGTTAATCCAGTCCTGGTACAACCTTGATACAGTAGTAGGGGAGCATCCAACAATTGTGGATGACCAATATGAGCCCTTGTGGTGGATGTCTGTGCATGGTTAATCCAGTCCTGGTACAGCCTTGATACAGTAGTACGGGAGCAGCCAACAAGTGTGGCTGACCAATGTGAGCTTTTCTGGTGGATGTCTGTGCATGGTTAATACAGTCCTGGTGCACCTTTGATACAGTAGTACGGGAGCAGCCAACAAGTGTGGCTGACCAATGTGAGCCCATCTGCTGGATGTCTGTGCATGGTTAATCTAATCCTGGTACAACCTTGATACAGTAGTAGGGGAGCATCCAACAATTGTGGATGACCAATGTGAGCCCTTCTGGTGGATGTTTGTGCATGGTTAATCCAGTCCTGGTACAGCCTTGATACAGTAGTACGGGAGCAGCCAACAAGTGTGTCTGACCAGTGCGAGTCCTTCTGGTGGATGTCTGGGCATGGTTAATCCAGTCCTGGTACAGCCTTGATACAG
Organism: Macrothele yani; assembly: GCA_039090855.1. NCBI lineage: Eukaryota > Metazoa > Arthropoda > Arachnida > Araneae > Macrothelidae > Macrothele > Macrothele yani. Next base: position 33,932,351 of record CM077021.1, read on the forward strand.
TAGTAGGGGAGCATCCAACAAGTGTGGCTGACCAATGTGAGCCCATCTGCTGGGTGTCTGTACATGGTTAATCCAGTCCTGGTACAACCTTGATACAGTAGTAGGGGAGCATCCAACAAGTGTGGATGACCAATGCGAGCCCTTCTGGTGGATGTCTGTGCATGGTTAATCCAGTCCTGGTACAGCCTTGATACAGTAGTACTGGAGCAGCCAACAAGTGTCGCTGACCAGTGCGAGCCCTTCTAGTGGATGTCTGGGCATGGTTAATCCAGTCCTGGTACAGCCTTGATACAGTAGTACGGGAGCAGCCAACAAGTGTGGCTGACCAATGTGAGCCCATCTGCTGGGTGTCTCTGTACATGGTTAATCCAGTCCTGGTACAGCCTTGATACAGTAGTACGGGAGCAGCCAACAAGTGTGGCTGTTTTCGAAATACTGGCACCTGCCTTCCGGGCCCCAACTATCTGGCTGCGGTCAAATCGCCTTAAGTCGTCTCGTTTGCCCATTACTAGGAAACGTTTACTGATTTCCTGCAGAGGATAGGTATGCACAACATATAGTAGCCGCACGCGACGTTGATATCACGTGGTACTTCGTTATCGCTCTGAATATATAAAACGGGGGCTGTCCCTAATGCAAAGCTAACTCAGTGTATACAATTCCTTTGCCCCTCTCATCTCAGTAGTGCCCACCGTAAACCTCTCACTGGTGATGAAAGCGCTCAGTTCTATAGTCTGTTCTCTGCTCCATGCCATGATTGGGAAGGGACAGTGTCCCTGACACGAACATCATGCCACTGGGTAGAAACAAGTGAATTGGCTCTTTTAGCGGGTAATCAGACAGAAATGATTAGTGTCAGTGGGGTATAGTATTTATTTGTTTTGGTATCGCCTTGGTGCGTAGCGTTACAATCAGGCAATTACTGGAATTTCAGATTTCGTTCACTAGCAGTCGCTGCCACCAGCCAAATCTTTCTTGGCCTGACAGTACTTAACCTTTTCATTCACTTTTTAGTTGTTTAGATTTGATCCACGAAAGCGGACACCCCGGCTCTATTTACAGATTTTTATTTACATCATAGGCGCCGATTTCTGAAAATTTCGAGGGGTGCTGTTTCCAGGTTTGAAATTTTAGATGTCTAAATGGACCTTGTCTTTAGTGTAAACGCAAACAAACCGAAGCATTATTTCATGATATAGATATTACATTTTTTTATAGCAACCAAATTCTTGAACCCCGTTTCAATTCTTTAGATTTAATTTTCTGTAATGTGGGCACAAGAGCTCCTATAATTTTTTTTTTCTTTTGGACAAAATTTGAGCATTTTGTTGGAGACTACTACCAGAAAACCAAACCTATTGAAAAAGGCTGAGATTGGCAGTATACACTGAGTGGCCACTTTGTTATGACCACCTGATAGTTTTAAGCAAATGAGCTATGGATGCACGCTGTTGCCGTTAGAGGGTGAGGCTAGTATAAAAAGGGAAAGCTTAGTGCTTGCGACAGTAGTAGAAGTGATTTTGGGGTGACGAGATGGGTAAAAATGCGACTTGACGGACTTTTAACGTGGGATGATTGTAGGAGCTCGGAGTCATGGAGCGAGTATCACCGAAACCACCGCATTCGTGAAATGTTCCAGATCAACTGTTGTTAAAGTGTTTAAAGACTGAACTGTCAGCCAAAAAACTGGGTCTCTAAGTTCAACGCGAGATCGTCATCGACTAGTGACTGCTCGGGCGGAACGGAGAGTGTCCAGACTGGTAATAGACAGCAGAAGGGCAATAGTGCAGCAAATTACAGACCATCTTAATCAAGGATCACATCAAATGATCTCTGCACGCACTGTTCGCCGTATACTGCATAGGATGGGATATGGCAGCCGAAGGCCTGTTCAAACACCTTTGCTGTCTGCAGTTAACAAGAGAAAACGTCTCCGGTTCACAGAGGAGCACAAGGATTGGACAGTCGATAATTGGAAACAAATTATGTGGTCCGATGAATCACGTTTTCAGTTGCACCATGCCGATGGCCAAGTGAGAATTTGGCTGAAACAGCACGAAAGCATGGACCCCTAATGCATTGCTACAGACCTTCAAGCTGGTGGAGGCAACTTTATGGTTTGGGGAATGTTTTCCTGGCATGCTTTGAGCCTTTTAATTCGTGTTGATCAACGTCTGACTAAACATCGTTGCGGACCAAGTGCATCCTGTCGTGTGGATGGTTTATCCCAATGACTTTCAACAAGATACTGCGTCCTGCCATAGTGCTCGTATTGTACAGGATTAGTTTCAGGAACATGCCGGTGAATTTACTTTGCTTAAGTGGCCCCCACAATCTCCGGACCTCAACCCCATTGAGAATTTGTGAGATGAAGTTGAACGAGCCATCAGACAGCTGGATCCACAACCCTGCAATCTCATACTCCTGGAAAGTGCTATTCATCAAGCATGGTCTCAGATTCCACAAACCACCTATCAACATCTCGTGGAGTCCATGCCACGAAGAATCGACGCAGTATTAAAGGCAAAAGGGGGCCCAACTAAGTACTGAGGGGGTGGTCATAATAAAGTGGCCAGTGTATATCATTAATCAAAGCAGACAGTAGGCTGATAGTGATACCTTTGAGGAGCTCTAGCAAACAAACTGACGTGTTCAGTGTTGGAATGGAACGCGCTTCATAATCATTGCACTGTATTATTTTCCTTACTTGTTATTGTTAGCATTTAGTGTATAACGCAGCATATATCACAGTGAAATTTTTGCTTTGATCAACAAGTGTAACTTGGAAATCTCCACGCCCACCCCGCCATCATTCATCTTGCAGTCGATGTGAACCGGTTGTTATCAATTCGGCATATCACCCCTGCGTGGATTGATTGGTGTTACTATTGGTGACTGCTTATATGTTTTATAAAGCTAGGGAGAAAAAAAAGTCTCAACAGAATTATCAGAATTATATCAAATAAACAAACAAACAATAACTGCAACAACAACAGCAAAAAAAAAAAAAAAAAAAACCTTCAAAATTATCCTTTGTACGAGAAAAGATCCTTCGTAGTCTCGCTGTGTGTCTTCTGCTCTCGGACGGTCATTCATTACTTCCACTCTGACATTATGGTTTTATGACCCTACAGAAGCTCATTATATGCATGGTGAGCTGCTGACAACTTACTGATGTGTAAGGAACGGGTGATTGCGAAAAAAAAGTAAAATAAAATCGGTAGCTTTAAACAATTAGGAAGGTAGGGTACAAAACATATTATTTCTCGTTTGCTTGGCTGTCTTATTTCTTAAGTGTTTATTCGGGATCGGTGGTTAAAATACGAATTTTTGAAGATATTGATTTTTTTTTATAGAAACCAAATATTTGCGCTATATTCCGATTATCTTACTTAATTTTATGTAAAGTGGAACTAAATATTTAAGTATGAATCCAGTACATATAACGAAAATTCGGAGGAGTGCTCAAGCCCCTGAGCACCTCCGTAGTTGGCGCCAGTGATTTGCATCATCCCCTATTTGTAAAAGGGTGCAGACTATTTACATACACGAGTCCGATTCACTTCGGTTGTTCCACTATGAATCATATGAGTCATTTAATATATACCAATGAATGAATTCATGAGAATCCAACAGATGATCAATGCAGCAGCGAGTTCATCAGATGAGGTAACGTTCCTTTCACTTAAGATTTTAGAGCATTAATGTGCCAGGATCCTGCTTTTCAATCAAATTCACAGTGCCAATTATCTGGTATTGCAAGTATCTGTACCGCAGTACAGGGGGATCTCTACTATGTACGAATATATTTATTATACACTGAGCGGCCACTTTATTATGACCACACCCTCAGTACTTCGTTGGGCCACCTTTTGCCTTTAATACTGCGTCGATTCTTCGTGGCATGGACTCCACGAGATGTTGATAGGTGGTTTGTGGAATCTGAGACCATGCTTGATGAATAGCACTTTCCAGGAGTGTGAGATTGCAGGGTTGTGGATCCAGTTGTCTGGTGGCTCGTTCAACTTCATCCCACAAATTCTCAATGGGGTTGAGATCTGGAGATTGTGGGGGCCACCTAAGCAAAGTAAACTCACCGACATGTTCCTGAAACTAATCCTGTACAATACGAGCACTATGGCAGGACGCATTATCTTGTTGAAAGTAGCCATCGCCATTGGGATAAACCATCCACATGACAGGATGTACTTGATCCGCAACGATGTTTAGATATGATGTGCCAGTCAGACGTTGATCAACACGAATTAAAAGGCCCAAAGCATGCCAGGAAAACATTCCCCAACCCCCCAAACCATTACGTTGCCTCCACCAGCTTGAAGGGTTGTAGCAATGCATTTGGGGTCCATGCTTTCGTGCTGTTTCTGCCAAATTCTCACTCGGCCATCGGCATGGTGCAACTGAAAACGTGATTCATCGGACCACATAATTTGTTTCCAATTATCGACTGTCCAATCCTTGTGCTGCTGTGCGAACTGGAGACGTTTCCTCTTATTAACTGCAGACAGCAAAGGTGTTCGAACAGGCCTTCGGCTGCCATATCCCATCCGATGCGGTGTACTGCGAACAGTGCGTGCAGAGATCATTTGATGTGATACTTGATTAAGATGGTCTGTAATTTACCGCACTGTTGCCCTTCTGTTGTCTGTTACCAGTCTGGACACTCTCCGTTCCGCCCGAGCAGTCACTAGTCGATGACGACCACACGTTGCACGTAGAGACCCCGTTTTTTGGCTGACAGTCCAGTCTTCAAACACTTTAACAACAGCTGCTCTGGAACATTTCACGAATGCGGCGGTTTCGGTGATACTCGCTCCATGGCTCCGAGCTCCTACAATCATCCCACGTTGAAAGTCCGTCAAATCACATTTTTTTACCCATCTCGTCACCCCAAAATCACTTCTACTACTGTCGCAAGCACTAAGCTTTCCCTTTTTATACTAGCCTCGCCCTCTGGCGGCAACAGCGTGCAGCCATAGCTCATTTGTTTAAAACTGTCAGGTGGTCATAATAAAGTGGCCATTCAGTGTATTGGTACATAAAGAAGACTTCTAGGTATTCCAAATTCTCCAGCCGCCCCGGTGGCGCAGTGGTCTAAGCGATGGCTTCTGATCATTCGTCCGGAAAGGGGTCCGGGTTCGAATCCCGGTGAGGCATGGATGTTGTGTTTGTCTTACGGCATTAGCTCTCACCCTTCCCTGTAACCAGTGACCCTAAATTAGGGACGAGCGACTGCTTATAGCCCATTGAGTTGCTCACGGTGGTCGTTAAACTTTCAATGAAACAGAAAAAAAAATTCTCCAGACATCAATCCATTTGAGCATCTGTGGTTTGTGTTGGAAGAGCAAATTCGATCTGTGGTTCCTCAAACGCATAACTTACAAGAGTTAAAGGATCTGTTGGTGCCAGACACCTTTAGAAAACTTGTAGCGTCCATTCCTCGCCGGGTAAGTGCTGTTTTGGCGGCACGTGGAGGATCGACATCATATTAAGCAAGTGGCCATAATGTTTTGGCTCTTCGTTCTATGCTGAAGTCACAAACTTAAGGGCGAACATGAAATCTGATTTTTACAGAGCGCCATGTGGCTAAAACAGCTCACTAACATATGCACACGAGTGCGGTGTGACGTATGAAGACATTCCATGAAGCGCAGCCCGTATGTAAATTTGTTGTGAGCATGTGACAGCTACCGAGGGTGTATATAAGCAAAAGGCCGAGTTGTATCTCAAATGACTTCATTCTGTTTTTCATCAACGGAGCAATAAATCAAGTGTCTGAAGTAACAAAAGGATGTCTCGCATACATACGGAGTATTTTACCAGAGGCCGAATCATCGGCAAGCTCGAAGAAGGCCGGACTGTGACCGATATCTCCAGAGAGTTTGAAGTAGCACACAGCATAGTCTCACGGATTTGGTCAGGAGTCACAGAACCGCTGCCAGATGTTTTGCTGCTGGTCGTCCCTGCTGTGCGAACCACAGGATGACCGTTACTTGGCGATAATGGCAAAATGAAGTCGGAAAAGTACTGCTGATCAGTTGGATAATCGCCTTCAAGCAAAGCACAAGTGTGCGAATTGTGCACCAAACCTTGTCAAGACGTCCAAATGCAGTAGGACAGTATGTCCGGAAACCCGTACGCTGTCTACCGTTATCCATAGCGCATGGCTTAGCCAGGCGCAACGCTACGGGCGGGGTGAGGAGGGCTTCAGCCCACCCTACTTTACTTTGAGCCCACCCTACTTTACTATGAGCCCACCCTTTGGAACCCCTACAAATAATTCAGCTGTTAGAACATATGGCTGGTTCAACAGTTTAAGACCTTAGGGAACTTGGAAGAACGTATCCGAATTTTTTGAATTCACTGAAATTTTATTATATGATATTAATTTTTGTTAAATTTAGTGTTTGTACGAGGGATGTACCGAAGTAATGCAATAGTGGGCATAACATTTTCATTAACTGACAGAAGTCGTTCAAATTGCGCATGTTAGTAGAGTAACTCTTCCTCTATAGTAACCTTTCTTCTTCATTACAGGTAAATACGAGGGTTGTACCGAAAGTAATGCAAAAATGGGCACAACTTTTTTATTAACTGACAGAGGTCGTTCAAAGTGCACATGTTAGTAGAGTAACTCTTCCTCTATCGTAACCTTTCTTCTTCATTACAGGTAAATACGAGGGTTGTACCGAAAGTAATGCAAAAATGGGCACAACTTTTTTATTAACTGACAGAGGTCGTTCAAAGTGCACATGTTAGTAGAATAACTCCTCCTCTATAGTAACCTTTCTTCTTCATTACAGGTAAATACGAGGTTTGTACAGAAAGTAATGCAAAAGTGGGCATAACTTTCTTATACACTGACAGAGGTCGTTCAAATTGCACATATTGGTAGAGTAAATCTTCCTCTATAGCAACCCTTCTTCTTCATTGCAGGTAAATACGAGGGTTGTACCGAAAGTAATGCAAAAATGAGCACAACTTTTTTATTAACTAACAGAGGTCGTTCAAAGTGCACATGTTAGTAGAGTAACTCTTCCTCTATAGTAACCCTTCTTCTTCATTGCAGGTAAATACGAGGTTTATACAGAAAGTAATGCAAAAGTGGGCATAACTTTCTTATTAACTGAGAGAGGTCGTTCAAATTGCACATGTTGGTAGAGTAACTCATCCTCTATAGTAACCCTTCTTCTTCATTGCAGGTAAATACGAGGTTTGTACAGAAAGTAATGCAAAAGTGGGCATAACTTTCTTATTAACTGACAGAGGTCGTTCAAATTGCACATGTTGGTAGAGTAAATCTTCCTCTATAGCAACCCTTCTTCTTCATTGCAGGTAAATACGAGGGTTGTACCGAAAGTAATGCAAAAATGGACGCAACTTTTTTATTAACTGACAGAGGTCGTTCAAAGTGCACATGTTAGTAGAGTAACTCTTCCTCTATAGTAACCTTTCTTCTTCATTACAGGTAAATACGAGGGTTGTACCGAAAGTAATGCAAAAATGGGCACAACTTTTTTATTAACTGACAGAGGTCGTTCAAAGTGCACATGTTAGTAGAGTAACTCTTCCTCTATAGTAACCTTTCTTCTTCATTACAGGTAAATACGAGGTTTGTACAGAAAGTAATGCAAAAGTGGGCACAACTTTTTTATTAACTGACAGAGGTCGTTCAAATTGCACATGTTAGTAGAGTAACTCTTCCTCTATAGTAACCTTTCTTCTTCATTACAGGTAAATACGAGGGTTGTACCGAAAGTAATGCAAAAATGGGCACAACTTTTTTATTAACTGACAGAGGTCGTTCAAAGTGCACATGTTAGTAGAGTAACTCTTCCTCTATAGTAACCTTTCTTCTTCATTACAGGTAAATACGAGGGTTGTACCGAAAGTAATGTAAAAATGGGCACAACTTTTTTATTAACAGACAGAGGTCGTTCAAAGTGCACATGTTAGTAGAGTAACTCTTCCTCTATAGTAACCTTTCTTCTTCATTACAGGTAAATACGAGGGTTGTACCGAAAGTAATGCAAAAATGGGCACAACTTTTTTATTAACTGACAGAGGTCGTTCAAAGTGCACATGTTAGTAGAGTAACTCTTCCTCTATAGTAACCTTTCTTCTTCATTACAGGTAAATACGAGGTTTGTACAGAAAGTAATGCAAAAGTGGGCATAAATTTCTTATTAACTGACAGAGGTCGTTCAAATTGCACATGTTGGTAGAGTAAATCTTCCTCTATAGCAACATTTCTTCTTCATTGCAGGTAAATACGAGGGTTGTACCGAAAGTAATGCAAAAATGAGCACAACTTTTTTATTAACTAACAGAGGTCGTTCAAAGTGCATATGTTAGTAGAGTAACTCTTCCTCTATAGTAACCCTTCTTCTTCATTGCAGGTAAATACGAGGTTTGTACAGAAAGTAATGCAAAAGTAGGCATAACTTTCTTATTAACTGAGAGAGGTCGTTCAAATTGCACATGTTGGTAGAGTAACTCATCCTCTATAGTAACCCTTCTTCTTCATTGCAGGTAAATACGAGGTTTGTACAGAAAGTAATGCAAAAGTGGGCATAACTTTTTTATTAACTGACAGAGGTTGTTCAAATTGCCCATGTTGGTAGAGTAAATCTTCCTCTATAGCAACCCTTCTTCTTCATTGCAGGTAAATACGAGGGTTGTACCGAAAGTAATGCAAAAATAGGCACAACTTTTATATTAACTGACAGAGGTCGTTCAAAGTGCACATGTTAGTAGAGTAACTCTTCCTCTATAGTAACCTTTCTTCTTCATTACAGGTAAATACGAGGGTTGTACCGAAAGTAATGCAAAAATGGGCACAACTTTTTTACTAACTGACAGAGGTCGTTCAAAGTGCACATGTTAGTAGAGTAACTCTTCCTCTATAGTAGCCTTTCTTCTTCATTACAGGTAAATACGAGGGTTGTACCGAAAGTAATGCAAAAATGGGCACAACTTTTTTATTAACTGACAGAGGTCGTTCAAAGTGCACATGTTAGTAGAGTAACTCTTCCTCTATAGTAACCTTTCTTCTTCATTACAGGTAAATACGAGGGTTGTACCGAAAGTAATGCAAAAATGGGCACAACTTTTTTATTAACTGACAGAGGTCGTTCAAAGTGCACATGTTAGTAGAGTAACTCTTCCTCTATAGTAACCTTTCTTCTTCATTACAGGTAAATACGAGGGTTGTACCGAAAGTAATGCAAAAATGGGCACAACTTTTTTATTAACTGACAGAGGTCGTTCAAAGTGCACATGTTAGTAGAGTAACTCTTCCTCTATAGTAACCTTTCTTCTTCATTACAGGTAAATACGAGGTTTGTACAGAAAGTAATGCAAAAGTGGGCATAACTTTCTTATTAACTGACAGAGGTCGTTCAAATTGCACATGTTGGTAGAGTAAATCTTCCTCTATAGCAACCTTTCTTCCTCATTGCAGGTAAATACGAGGGTTGTACCGAAAGTAATGCAAAAATGAGCACAACTTTTTTATTAACTGACAGAGGTCGTTCAAAGTGCACATGTTAGTAGAGTAACTCTTGCTCTATAGTAACCCTTCTTCTTCATTGCAGGTAAATACGAGGTTTGTACAGAAAGTAATGCAAAAGTGGGCATAACTTTCTTATTAACTGAGAGAGGTCGTTCAAATTGAACATGTTGGTAGAGTAACTCCTCCTCTATAGTAACCCTTCTTCTTCATTGCAGGTAAATACGAGGTTTGTACAGAAAGTAATGCAAAAGTGGGCATAACTTTCTTATTAACTGACAGAGGTCGTTCAAATTGCACATGTTGGTAGAGTAAATCTTCCTCTATAGCAACCCTTCTTCTTCATTGCAGGAAAATACGAGGGTTGTACCGAAAGTAATGCAAAAATGAGCACAACTTTTTTATTAACTTACAGAGGTCGTTCAAAGTGCACATGTTAGTAGAGTAACTCTTCCTCTATAGTAACCTTTCTTCTTCATTACAGGTAAATACGAGGTTGTACAGAAAGTAATGCAAAAGTGGGCATAACTTTCTTATTAACTGACAGAGGTCGTTCAAATTGCACATGTTGGTAGAGTAAATCTTCCTCTATAGCAACCCTTCTTCTTCATTGCAGGTAAATGCGAGGGTTGTACCGAAAGTAATGCAAAAATGAGCACAAGGTTTTTATTAACTGACAGAGGTCGTTCAAAGTGCACATGTTAGTAGAGTAACTCTTCCTCTATAGTAACCTTTCTTCTTCATTACAGGTAAATACGAGGTTTGTACAGAAAGTAATGCAAAAGTGGGCATAACTTTCTTATTAACTGACAGAGGTCGTTCAAATTGCACATGTTGGTAGAGTAAATCTTCCTCTATTGCAACCCTTCTTATTCATTGCAGGTAAATACGAGGGTTGTACCGAAAGTAATGCAAAAATTAGCACAACTTTTTTATTAACTGACAGAGGTCGTTCAAAGTGCACATGTTAGTAGAGTAACTTTTCCTCTATAGTAACCCTTCTTCTTCATTGCAGATAAATACGAGGGTTTGTACAGAAAGTAATGCAAAAGTGGGCATAACTTTCTTATTAACTGACAGAGGTCGTTCAAACTGCACATGTTGGTAGAGTAAATCTTCCTCTATAGCAACCTTTCTTCTTCATTGCAGGTAAATGCGAGGTTTGTACAGAAAGTAATGCAAAAGTGGGCATAACTTTCTTATTAACTGACAGAGGTCGTTCAAATTGCACATGTTGGTAGAGTAAATCTTCCTCTATAGCAACCCTTCTTCTTCATTGCAGGTAAATACGAGGGTTGTACCGAAAGTAATGCAAAAATGAGCACAACTTTTTTATTAACTGGCAGAGGTCGTTCAAAGTGCACATGTTAGTAGAGTAACTCTTCCTCTATAGTAACCTTTCTTCTTCATTACAGGTAAATACGAGGTTTGTACCGAAAGTAATGCAAAAATGGGCACAACTTTTTTATTAACTTACAGAGGTCGTTCAAAGTGCACATGTTAGTAGAGTAACTCTTCCTCTATAGCAACCTTTCTTCTTCATTACAGGTATATACGAGGTTTGTACAGAAAGTAATGCAAAAGTGGGCATAACTTTCTTATTAACTGACAGAGGTCGTTCAAATTGCACATGTTGGTAGAGTAAATCTTCCTCTATAGTAACTTCTTCTTCTTTGCAGGTAAATACGAGGTTTGTACAGAAAGTAATGCAAAAATGGGCATAACTTCCTTTTTAACTGACAGAGGTCGTTCAAATTGCACATGTTGATAGAGTAAATCTTCCTCTATAGCAACCCTTCTTCTTCATTGCAGGTAAATACGAGGGTTGTACCGAAAGTAATGCAAAAATGAGCACAACTTTTTTATTAACTGACAGAGGTCGTTCAAAGTGCACATGTTAGTAGAGTAACTCTTCCTCTATAGTAACCCTTCTTCTTCATTGCAAATACGAGGTTTGTACCGAAAGTAAAGCAAAAATTTGTTAACTGACTGACAGAGGTCGTTCAAAGTGCACATGTTAGTAGAGTAACTCTTCCTCTATAGTAACCTTTCTTCTTCATTACAGGTAAATACGAGGGTTGTACCGAAAGTAATGCAAAAATGGGCACAACTTTTTATTAACTTACAGAGGTCGTTCAAAGTGCACATGTTAGTAGAGTAACTCTTCCTCTATAGTAACCTTTCTTCTTCATTACAGGTAAATACGAGGTTTGTACAGAAAGTAATGCAAAAGTGGGCATAACTTTCTTATTAACTGACAGAGGTCGTTCAAATTGCACATGTTGGTAGAGTAAATCTTCCTCTATAGTAACCCTTCTTCTTCTTTGCAGGTAAATACGAGGTTTGTACAGAAAGTAATGCAAAAATGGGCATAACTTCCTTTTTAACTGACAGAGGTCGTTCAAATTGCACATGTTGATAGAGTAAATCTTCCTCTATAGCAACCCTTCTTCTTCATTGCAGGTAAATACGAGGGTTGTACCGAAAGTAATGCAAAAATGAGCACAACTTTTTTATTAACTGACAGAGGTCGTTCAAAGTGCACATGTTAGTAGAGTAATTCTTCCTCTATAGTAACCCTTCTTCTTCATTGCAGGTAAATACGAGGTTTGTACCGAAAGTAAAGCAAAAATTTGCACAACTTTTTTATTAACTGACAGAGGTCGTTCAAAGTGCACATGTTAGTAGAGTAACTCTTCCTCTATAGTAACCTTTCTTCTTCATTGCAGGTAAATACGAGGGTTGTACCGAAAGTAATGCAAAAATGGGGACAACTTTTTTATTAACTGACAGAGGTCGTTCAAAGTGCACATGTTAGTAGAGTAACTCTTCCTCTATAGTAACCTTTCTTCTTCATTACAGGTAAATACGAGGTTTGTACAGAAAGTAATGCAAAATTGGGCATAACTTTCTTATTAACTGACAGAGGTCGTTCAAATTGCACATGTTGGCAGAGTAACTCCTCCTCCATAGTAACCCTTCTTCTTCATTGCAGGTAAATACGAGGTTTGTACAGAAAGTAATGCAAAAGTGGGCATAACTTTCTTATTAACTGACAGAGGTCGTTCAAATTGCACATGTTGGTATAGTAAATCTTCCTCTATAGCAACCCTTCTTCTTCATTGCAGGTAAATACGAGGTTTGTACCGAAAGTAAAGCAAAAATGGGCACAACTTTTTTATTAACTGACAGAGGTCGTTCAAAGTGCACATGTTAGTAGAGTAACTCTTCCTCTATAGTAACCTTTCTTCTTCATTGCAGGTAAATACGAGGGTTGTACCGAAAGTAATGCAAAAATGGAGACAACTTTTTTATTAACTGACAGAGGTCGTTCAAAGTGCACATGTTAGTAGAGTAACTCTTCCTCTATAGTAACCTTTCTTCTTCATTACAGGTAAATACGAGGTTTGTACAGAAAGTAATGCAAAAGTGGGCATAACTTTCTTATTAACTGAGAGAGGTCGTTCAAATTGCACATGTTGGTAGAGAGTAAATCTTCCCCTTCCTCTATACGAGGTAACTCTTCCTCTATAGTAACCCTTCTTCTTCATTGTAGGTATATACGAGGTTTGTACAGAAAGTAATGCAAAAGTGGGCATAACTTTCTTATTAACTGACAGAGGTCGTTCAAATTCCACATGTTGGTAGAGTAACTCCTCCTCTATAGTAACACTTCTTCTTCATTGCAGGTAAATACGAGGTTTGTACAGAAAGTAATGCAAAAGTGTGCATAACTTTCTTATTAACTGACAGAGGTCGTTCAAATTGCACATGTTGGTAGAGTAAATCTTCCTCTATAGGAACCTTTCTTCTTCATTGCAGGTAAATACGAGGGTTGTACCGAAAGTAATGCAAAAATGAGCACAACTTTTTTATTAACTGACAGAGGTCGTTCAAAGTGCACATGTTAGTAGAGTAACTCTTCCTCTATAGTAACCCTTCTTCTTCATTGCAGGTAAATACGAGGTTTGTACAGAAAGTAATGCAAAAGTGGGCATAATTTTCTTATTAACTGACAGAGGTCGTTCAAATTGCACATGTTGGTAGAGTAACTCTTCCTCTATAGTAACTCCTCCTCTATAGTAACCCTTCTTCTTCATTGCAGGTAAATACGAGGTTTGTACAGAAAGTAATGCAAAAGTGGGCATAACTTTCTTATTAACTGACAGAGGTCGTTCAAATTGCACATGTTGGTAGAGTAAATCTTCCTCTATAGCAACCCTTCTTCTTTATTGCAGGTAAATACGAGGGTTGTACCGAAAGTAATGCAAAAATGGGCACAACTTTTTTATTAACTGACAGAGGTCGTTCAAAGTGCACATGTTAGTAGAGTAACTCTTCCTCTATAGTAACCTTTCTTCTTCATTACAGGTAAATACGAGGGTTGTACCGAAAGTAATGCAAAAATGGGCACAACTTTTTTATTAACTGACAGAGGTCGTTCAAAGTGCACATGTTAGTAGAGTAACTCTTCCTCTATAGTAACCTTTCTTCTTCATTGCAGGTAAATACGAGGTTTGTACAGAAAGTAATGCAAAAGTGGGCATAACTTTCTTATTAACTGACAGAGGTCGTTCAAATTGCACATGTTGGTAGAGTAAATCTTCCTCTATAGCAACCCTTCTTCTTCATTGCAGGTAAATACGAGGGTTGTACCGAAAGTAATGCAAAAATGAGCACAACTTTTTTATTAACTTACAGAGGTCGTTCAAAGTGCACATGTTAGTAGAGTAACTCTTCCTCTATAGTAACCTTTCTTCTTCATTACAGGTAAATACGAGATTGTACAGAAAGTAATGCAAAAGTGGGCATAACTTTCTTATTAACTGACAGAGGTCGTTCAAATTGCACATGTTGGTAGAGTAAATCTTCCTCTATAGCAACCCTTCTTCTTCATTGCAGGTAAATGCGAGGGTTGTACCGAAAGTAATGCAAAAATGAGCACAACGTTTTTATTAACTGACAGAGGTCGTTCAAAGTGCACATGTTAGTAGAGTAACTCTTCCTCTATAGTAACCTTTCTTCTTCATTACAGGTAAATACGAGGTTTGTACAGAAAGTAATGCAAAAGTGGGCATAACTTTCTTATTAACTGACAGAGGTCGTTCAAATTGCACATGTTGGTAGAGTAAATCTTCCTCTATTGCAACCCTTCTTCTTCATTGCAGGTAAATACGAGGGTTGTACCGAAAGTAATGCAAAAATTAGCACAACTTTTTTATTAACTGACAGAGGTCGTTCAAAGTGCACATGTTAGTAGAGTAACTCTTCCTCTATAGTAACCCTTCTTTTTCATTGCAGATAAATACGAGGTTTGTACAGAAAGTAATGCAAAAGTGGGCATAACTTTCTTATTAACTGACAGAGGTCGTTCAAACTGCACATGTTGGTAGAGTAAATCTTCCTCTATAGCAACCCTTCTTCTTCATTGCAGGTAAATGCGAGGTTTGTACAGAAAGTAATGCAAAAGTGGACATAACTTTCTTATTAACTGACAGAGGTCGTTCAAATTGCACATGTTGGTAGAGTAAATCTTCCTCTATAGCAACCCTTCTTCTTCATTGCAGGTAAATACGAGGGTTGTACCGAAAGTAATGCAAAAATGAGCACAACTTTTTTATTAACTGGCAGAGGTCGTTCAAAGTGCACATGTTAGTAGAGTAACTCTTCCTCTATAGTAACCTTTCTTCTTCATTACAGGTAAATACGAGGGTTGTACCGAAAGTAATGCAAAAATGGGCACATTTTTTTTATTAACTGACAGAGGTCGTTCAAAGTGCACATGTTAGTAGAGTAACTCTTCCTCTATAGTAACCTTTCTTCTTCATTACAGGTAAATACGAGGGTTGTACCGAAAGTAATGCAAAAATGGGCACAACTTTTTATTAACTTACAGAGGTCGTTCAAAGTGCACATGTTAGTAGAGTAACTCTTCCTCTATAGTAACCTTTCTTCTTCATTACAGGTAAATACGAGGTTTGTACAGAAAGTAATGCAAAAGTGGGCATAACTTTCTTATTAACTGACAGAGGTCGTTCAAATTGCACATGTTGGTAGAGTAAATCTTCCTCTATAGTAACCCTTCTTCTTCTTTGCAGGTAAATACGAGGTTTGTACAGAAAGTAATGCAAAAATGGGCATAACTTCCTTTTTAACTGACAGAGGTCGTTCAAATTGCACATGTTGATAGAGTAAATCTTCCTCTATAGCAACCCTTCTTCTTCATTGCAGGTAAATACGAGGGTTGTACCGAAAGTAATGCAAAAATGAGCACAACTTTTTTATTAACTGACAGAGGTCGTTCAAAGTACACATGTTAGTAGAGTAACTCTTCCTCTATAGTAACCCTTCTTCTTCATTGCAGGTAAATACGAGGTTTGTACCGAAAGTAAAGCAAAAATGGGCACAACTTTTTTATTAACTGACAGAGGTCGTTCAAAGTGCACATGTTAGTAGAGTAACTCTTCCTCTATAGTAACCTTTCTTCTTCATTGCAGGTAAATACGAGGGTTGTACCGAAAGTAATGCAAAAATGGGGACAACTTTTTTATTAACTGACAGAGGTCGTTCAAAGTGCACATGTTAGTAGAGTAACTCTTCCTCTATAGTAACCTTTCTTCTTCATTACAGGTAAATACGAGGTTTGTACAGAAAGTAATGCAAAATTGGGCATAACTTTCTTATTACCTGACAGAGGTCGTTCAAATTGCACATGTTGGCAGAGTAACTCCTCCTCTATAGTAACCCTTCTTCTTCATTGCAGGTAAATACGAGGTTTGTACAGAAAGTAATGCAAAAGTGGGCATAACTTTCTTATTAACTGACAGAGGTCGTTCAAATTGCACATGTTGGTATAGTAAATCTTCCTCTATAGCAACCCTTCTTCTTCATTGCAGGTAAATACGAGGTTTGTACCGAAAGTAAAGCAAAAATGGGCACAACTTTTTTATTAACTGACAGAGGTCGTTCAAAGTGCACATGTTAGTAGAGTAACTCTTCCTCTATAGTAACCTTTCTTCTTCATTGCAGGTAAATACGAGGGTTGTACCGAAAGTAATGCAAAAATGGAGACAACTTTTTTATTAACTGACAGAGGTCGTTCAAAGTGCACATGTTAGTAGAGTAACTCTTCCTCTATAGTAACCTTTCTTCTTCATTACAGGTAAATACGAGGTTTGTACAGAAAGTAATGCAAAAGTGGGCATAACTTTCTTATTAACTGAGAGAGGTCGTTTAAATTGCACATGTTGGTAGAGTAACTCTTCCTCTATAGTAACCCTTCTTCTTCATTGTAGGTATATACGAGGTTTGTACAGAAAGTAATGCAAAAGTGGGCATAACTTTCTTATTAACTGAGAGAGGTCGTTCAAATTCCACATGTTGGTAGAGTAACTCCTCCTCTATAGTAACACTTCTTCTTCATTGCAGGTAAATACGAGGTTTGTACAGAAAGTAATGCAAAAGTGGGCATAATTTTCTTATTAACTGACAGAGGTCGTTCAAATTGCACATGTTGGTAGAGTAACTCTTCCTCTATAGTAACTCCTCCTCTATAGTAACCCTTCTTCTTCATTGCAGGTAAATACGAGGTTTGTACAGAAAGTAATGCAAAAGTGGGCATAACTTTCTTATTAACTGACAGAGGTCGTTCAAATTGCACATGTTGGTTGAGTAAATCTTCCTCTATAGCAACCCTTCTTCTTTATTGCAGGTAAATACGAGGGTTGTACCGAAAGTAATGCAAAAATGAGCACAACTTTTTTATTAACTGACAGAGGTCGTTCAAAGTGCACATGTTAGTAGAGTAACTCTTCCTCTATAGTAAGCCTTCTTCTTCATTGCAGGTAAATACGAGGTTTGTACAGAAAGTAATGCAAAAGTGGGCATAATTTTCTTATTAACTGACAGAGGTCGTTCAAATTGCACATCTTGGTAGAGTAACTCTTCCTCTATAGTAACTCCTCCTCTATAGTAACCCTTCTTCTTCATTGCAGGTAAATACGAGGTTTGTACAGAAAGTAATGCAAAAGTGGGCATAACTTTCTTATTAACTGAGAGAGGTCGTTCAAATTGCACATGTTGGTAGAGTAACTCCTCCTCTATAGTAACCCTCCTTCTTCATTGCAGGTAAATACGAGGGTTGTACCGAAAGTAATGCAAAAATGGGCACAACTTTTTTATTAACTGACAGAGGTCGTTCAAAGTGCACATGTTAGTAGAGTAACTCTTCCTCTATAGTAACCCTTCTTCTTCATTGCAGGTAAATACGAGGTGTGTACAGAAAGTAATGCAAAAGTGGGCATAACTTTCTTATTAACTGAGAGAGGTCGTTCAAATTGCACATGTTGGTAGAGTAACTCCTCCTCTATAGTAACCCTTCTTCTTCATTGCAGGTAAATACGAGGTTTGTACAGAAAGTAATGCAAAAGTGGGCATAACTTTCTTATTAACTGAGAGAGGTCGTTCAAATTGCACATGTTGGTAGAGTAACTCCTCCTCTATAGTAACACTTCTTCTTCATTGCAGGTAAATACGAGGTTTGTACAGAAAGTAATGCAAAAGTGGGCATAACTTTCTTATTAACTGACAGAGGTCGTTCAAATTGCACATGTTGGTAGAGTAAATCTTCCTCTATAGCAACCCTTCTTCTTCATTGCAGGTAAATACGAGGGTTGTACCGAAAGTAATGCAAAAATGAGCACAACTTTTTTATTAACTGACAGAGGTCGTTCAAAGTGCACATGTTAGTAGAGTAACTCTTCCTCTATAGTAACCCTTCTTCTTCATTGCAGGTAAATACGAGGTTTGTACAGAAAGTAATGCAAAAGTGGGCATAATTTTCTTATTAACTGACAGAGGTCGTTCAAATTGCACATGTTGGTAGAGTAACTCTTCCTCTATAGTAACTCCTCCTCTATAGTAACCCTTCTTCTTCATTGCAGGTAAATACGAGGTTTGTACAGAAAGTAATGCAAAAGTGGGCATAACTTTCTTATTAACTGACAGAGGTCGTTCAAATTGCACATGTTGGTAGAGTAAATCTTCCTCTATAGCAACCCTTCTTCTTTATTGCAGGTAAATACGAGGGTTGTACCGAAAGTAATGCAAAAATGGGCACAACTTTTTTATTAACTGACAGAGGTCGTTCAAAGTGCACATGTTAGTAGAGTAACTCTTCCTCTATAGTAACCTTTCTTCTTCATTACAGGTAAATACGAGGGTTGTACCGAAAGTAATGCAAAAATGGGCACAACTTTTTTATTAACTGACAGAGGTCGTTCAAAGTGCACATGTTAGTAGAGTAACTCTTCCTCTATAGTAACCTTTCTTCTTCATTGCAGGTAAATACGAGGTTTGTACAGAAAGTAATGCAAAAGTGGGCATAACTTTCTTATTAACTGACAGAGGTCGTTCAAATTGCACATGTTGGTAGAGTAAATCTTCCTCTATAGCAACCCTTCTTCCTCATTGCAGGTAAATACGAGGGTTGTACCGAAAGTAATGCAAAAATGAGCACAACTTTTTTATTAACTGACAGAGGTCGTTCAAAGTGCACATGTTAGTAGAGTAACTCTTGCTCTATAGTAACCCTTCTTCTTCATTGCAGGTAAATACGAGGTTTGTACAGAAAGTAATGCAAAAGTGGGCATAACTTTCTTATTAACTGAGAGAGGTCGTTCAAATTGCACATGTTGGTAGAGTAACTCCTCCTCTATAGTAACCCTTCTTCTTCATTGCAGGTAAATACGAGGTTTGTACAGAAAGTAATGCAAAAGTGGGCATAACTTTCTTATTAACTGACAGAGGTCGTTCAAATTGCACATGTTGGTAGAGTAAATCTTCCTCTATAGCAACCCTTCTTCTTCATTGCAGGTAAATACGAGGGTTGTACCGAAAGTAATGCAAAAATGAGCACAACTTTTTTATTAACTTACAGAGGTCGTTCAAAGTGCACATGTTAGTAGAGTAACTCTTCCTCTATAGTAACCTTTCTTCTTCATTACAGGTAAATACGAGGATTGTACAGAAAGTAATGCAAAAGTGGGCATAACTTTCTTATTAACTGACAGAGGTCGTTCAAATTGCACATGTTGGTAGAGTAAATCTTCCTCTATAGCAACCCTTCTTCTTCATTGCAGGTAAATGCGAGGGTTGTACCGAAAGTAATGCAAAAATGAGCACAACGTTTTTATTAACTGACAGAGGTCGTTCAAAGTGCACATGTTAGTAGAGTAACTCTTCCTCTATAGTAACCTTTCTTCTTCATTACAGGTAAATACGAGGTTTGTACAGAAAGTAATGCAAAAGTGGGCATAACTTTCTTATTAACTGACAGAGGTCGTTCAAATTGCACATGTTGGTAGAGTAAATCTTCCTCTATTGCAACCCTTCTTCTTCATTGCAGGTAAATACGAGGGTTGTACCGAAAGTAATGCAAAAATTAGCACAACTTTTTTATTAACTGACAGAGGTCGTTCAAAGTGCACATGTTAGTAGAGTAACTCTTCCTCTATAGTAACCCTTCTTCTTCATTGCAGATAAATACGAGGTTTGTACAGAAAGTAATGCAAAAGTGGGCATAACTTTCTTATTAACTGACAGAGGTCGTTCAAACTGCACATGTTGGTAGAGTAAATCTTCCTCTATAGCAACCCTTCTTCTTCATTGCAGGTAAATACGAGGTTTGTACAGAAAGTAATGCAAAAGTGGGCATAACTTTCTTATTAACTGACAGAGGTCGTTCAAATTGCACATGTTGGTAGAGTAAATCTTCCTCTATAGCAACCCTTCTTCTTCATTGCAGGTAAATACGAGGGTTGTACCGAAAGTAATGCAAAAATGAGCACAACTTTTTTATTAACTGGCAGAGGTCGTTCAAAGTGCACATGTTAGTAGAGTAACTCTTCCTCTATAGTAACCTTTCTTCTTCATTACAGGTAAATACGAGGGTTGTACCGAAAGTAATGCAAAAATGGGCACAACTTTTTTATTAACTGACAGAGGTCGTTCAAAGTGCACATGTTAGTAGAGTAACTCTTCCTCTATAGTAACCCTTCTTCTTCATTACAGGTAAATACGAGGTTTGTACCGAAAGTAAAGCAAAAATGGGCACAACTTTTTTATTAACTGACAGAGGTCGTTCAAAGTGCACATGTTAGTAGAGTAACTCTTCCTCTATAGTAACCTTTCTTCTTCATTGCAGGTAAATACGAGGGTTGTACCGAAAGTAATGCAAAAATGGGGACAACTTTTTTATTAACTGACAGAGGTCGTTCAAAGTGCACATGTTAGTAGAGTAACTCTTCCTCTATAGTAACCTTTCTTCTTCATTACAGGTAAATACGAGGTTTGTACAGAAAGTAATGCAAAATTGGGCATAACTTTCTTATTAACTGACAGAGGTCGTTCAAATTGCACATGTTGGCAGAGTAACTCCTCCTCTATAGTAACCCTTCTTCTTCATTGCAGGTAAATACGAGGTTTGTACAGAAAGTAATGCAAAAGTGGGCATAACTTTCTTATTAACTGACAGAGGTCGTTCAAATTGCACATGTTGGTATAGTAAATCTTCCTCTATAGCAACCCTTCTTCTTCATTGCAGGTAAATACGAGGTTTGTACCGAAAGTAAAGCAAAAATGGGCACAACTTTTTTATTAACTGACAGAGGTCGTTCAAAGTGCACATGTTAGTAGAGTAATTCTTCCTCTATAGTAACCTTTCTTCTTCATTGCAGGTAAATACGAGGGTTGTACCGAAAGTAATGCAAAAATGGAGACAACTTTTTTATTAACTGACAGAGGTCGTTCAAAGTGCACATGTTAGTAGAGTAACTCTTCCTCTATAGTAACCTTTCTTCTTCATTACAGGTAAATACGAGGTTTGTACAGAAAGTAATGCAAAAGTGGGCATAACTTTCTTATTAACTGAGAGAGGTCGTTTAAATTGCACATGTTGGTAGAGTAACTCTTCCTCTATAGTAACCCTTCTTCTTCATTGTAGGTATATACGAGGTTTGTACAGAAAGTAATGCAAAAGTGGGCATAACTTTCTTATTAACTGAGAGAGGTCGTTCAAATTCCACATGTTGGTAGAGTAACTCCTCCTCTATAGTAACACTTCTTCTTCATTGCAGGTAAATACGAGGTTTGTACAGAAAGTAATGCAAAAGTGGGCATAATTTTCTTATTAACTGACAGAGGTCGTTCAAATTGCACATGTTGGTAGAGTAACTCTTCCTCTATAGTAACTCCTCCTCTATAGTAACCCTTCTTCTTCATTGCAGGTAAATACGAGGTTTGTACAGAAAGTAATGCAAAAGTGGGCATAACTTTCTTATTAACTGACAGAGGTCGTTCAAATTGCACATGTTGGTAGAGTAAATCTTCCTCTATAGCAACCCTTCTTCTTTATTGCAGGTAAATACGAGGGTTGTACCGAAAGTAATGCAAAAATGAGCACAACTTTTTTATTAACTGACAGAGGTCGTTCAAAGTGCACATGTTAGTAGAGTAACTCTTCCTCTATAGTAAGCCTTCTTCTTCATTGCAGGTAAATACGAGGTTTGTACAGAAAGTAATGCAAAAGTGGGCATAATTTTCTTATTAACTGACAGAGGTCGTTCAAATTGCACATCTTGGTAGAGTAACTCTTCCTCTATAGTAACTCCTCCTCTATAGTAACCCTTCTTCTTCATTGCAGGTAAATACGAGGTTTGTACAGAAAGTAATGCAAAAGTGGGCATAACTTTCTTATTAACTGAGAGAGGTCGTTCAAATTGCACATGTTGGTAGAGTAACTCCTCCTCTATAGTAACCCTCCTTCTTCATTGCAGGTAAATACGAGGGTTGTACCGAAAGTAATGCAAAAATGGGCACAACTTTTTTATTAACTGACAGAGGTCGTTCAAAGTGCACATGTTAGTAGAGTAACTCTTCCTCTATAGTAACCCTTCTTCTTCATTGCAGGTAAATACGAGGTGTGTACAGAAAGTAATGCAAAAGTGGGCATAACTTTCTTATTAACTGAGAGAGGTCGTTCAAATTGCACATGTTGGTAGAGTAACTCCTCCTCTATAGTAACCCTTCTTCTTCATTGCAGGTAAATACGAGGTTTGTACAGAAAGTAATGCAAAAGTGGGCATAACTTTCTTATTAACTGAGAGAGGTCGTTCAAATTGCATATGTTGGTAGAGTAACTCCTCCTCTATAGTAACACTTCTTCTTCATTGCAGGTAAATACGAGGTTTGTGCAGAAAGTAATGCAAAAGTGGGCATAACTTTCTTATTAACTGACAGAGGTCGTTCAAATTGCACATGTTGGTAGAGTAAATCTTCCTCTATAGCAACCCTTCTTCTTTATTGCAGGTAAATACGAGGGTTGTACCGAAAGTAATGCAAAAATGGGCACAACTTTTTTATTAACTGACAGAGGTCGTTCAAAGTGCACATGTTAGTAGAGTAACTCTTCCTCTATAGTAACCCTTCTTCTTCATTACAGGTAAATACGAGGTTTGTACAGAAAGTAATGCAAAAGTGGGCATAACTTTCTTATTAACTGAGAGAGGTCGTTCAAATTGCACATGTTGGTAGAGTAACTCCTCCTCTATAGTAACCCTCCTTCTTCATTGCAGGTAAATACGAGGGTTGTACCGAAAGTAATACAAAAATGGGCACAACTTTTTTATTAACTGACAGAGGTCGTTCAAAGTGCACATGTTAGTAGAGTAACTCTTCCTCTATAGTAACCCTTCTTCTTCATTGCAGGTAAATACGAGGTTTGTACAGAAAGTAATGCAAAAGTGGGCATAACCTTCTTATTAACTGAGAGAGGTCGTTCAAATTGCACATGTTGGTAGAGTAACTCCTCCTCTATAGTAACCCTTCTTCTTCATTGCAGGTAAATACGAGGTTTGTACAGAAAGTAATGCAAAAGTGGGCATAACTTTATTATTAACTGAGAGAGGTCGTTCAAATTGCACATGTTGGTAGAGTAACTCCTCCTCTATAGTAACCCTTCTTCTTCATTGCAGGTAAATACGAGGTTTGTACAGAAAGTAATGCAAAAGTGGGCATAACTTTCTTATTAACTGACAGAGGTCGTTCAAATTGCACATGTTGGTAGAGTAACTCCTCCTCTATAGTAACCCTCCTTTTTCATTGCAGGTAAATACGAGGGTTGTACCGAAAGTAATGCAAAAGTGGGTATAAATCTCTTATTAACTGACAGAGGTCGTTCAAATTGCACATGTAGGTAGAGTAACTCTTCCTCTATAGTAACCCTTCTTCTTCATTGCAGATTTGAAGGAGAGAAAGGTAGAAGTCTGCTCTGATCTACTGGAAGCGTTTGAAGCCAACGAAGACACGTTTTTTTCGATTTGGTGACAGGGGATGAAACGTGTGCGCATCTTTAGAATCCGGAACGAAGAATGAATCCATGGAATGGCGTCACACCTTTTCACCAATTCTTAAGAAGTTCAAGTGCCAACGATCGGAACAGAAATTAATGGTGTCTATTCCTTGGGGATGACAGAGGTGTCGTTCTCCTTGATTTACTGGAACGTGGCCGTACCGTGAACAGCGAACGCTACATTGAGACGCTCAAGAAGCTTAGAGAAGCCATAAGGAGGAAGAGACCGAACAAGGATCTGAAAGGGATACACATTCACCATGACAATACGAGACCACACACATCTTTGACAACAAATCTGGTGATCAGCCAAATAGGCTGGTCGGTGGTCCCCCTATCAACCGTACAGCCCAGATCTATCGCCTTCCGACTTCCACCTGTTCGGTCCAATGAAGGACCGTCTCCGGGGACAACAATTTGATGACACAGACGAGATGAAAGTTGCTGTGCAGAAGTGCGCACAACAGTCCCCACCTGAATTTTTTCAAAGAGGATTCGAGAGTTGGGTTCAACGATGGCGCAAATGCATCGCTTGGGAAGGAGACTATATTGAGTAGTACCTTTGTATAGAGAAAGAGTTACTATAGAGGAAGAGTTACTCTACCAACATGTGCAATTTGAGCGACCTCTGTCAGTTAATAAAAAAGCTATGCCCACTTTTCCATTACTTTTGGTACAACCCCGTATTTACCTGCAATGAAGGAGAAGGGTTACTATAGAGAAAGAGTTACTCTACCAACATGTGCAATTTGAACGACCTCTGTCAGTTAATAAAAAAGTTATGCCCATTTTTTGTTTCAACAGGCATTCGGGAGTGTTCTTTCGATGAATACCATCCGTACGGAAGCCCATCTACTCGGTTATCATGGACGTGCTTCCGCCCACAAGCCTTTGATCACCAAGTCCAATAGCGCTGCTCGGCTAACGTGGTGCAAAGAACGTCGACAGTGGACCGTTGAACAGTGGAAACAGGTTCTCCGGAGCGACGAATCAAGGTTCACCCTCTACCGTTTGGATGGAAGGGTCTGGGTTTGGCGTCTGCCTGGAGAACGCCTCCTGCCGAAATGTATTGTGCCAACTGTGAAGTTCGGCGGCGGTAGAATTATGCAATGGTTGTGTTTCTCCTGGTATGGCACGGGACCCTTGGTCGAAATTCCTGGTAGACCCAACGCCGAGACCTACTGCACCATTTTGGATGACCATGTGCTTCCTACGTTGTGGCAGTTTTACGGGGTGGACACATGTTACTTTCAGGATGACAATGCCACCTGTCATGTTGCGAGGTCGATCATGGCTTGGTATGGTGACAATGGGGTTAATCGAATGGACTGGCCTGCGCAGAGCCCGGACCTTAACCCTATCGAGCACCTCTGGGATGAGTTGGAGCGTCGACTTAAGGGGTGCCCGCACTGTCCGAAATCGGTGAAGGAACTGACCTGTCTTCTCCAAGCCGAGTGGAAGAAAATACCGCTAGCCGTCGTACAACGCCTGGTTGAGAGTATGCCTCGCAGCTGTAATCGCCGCTCGTGGAGGCTCCGCCAACTATTGAAGGTGAATAAACTTCGTTTTCCTTTGCTATCACAGGTGCTCAATTACTTGTTGGTAGATAGTGTATTTTGTGGTTTCCCCGGGCTCAGAAATGCCTTGTTACACCTCTGTTAATGTACAATCGAATATCAAACCTAACGAAACAATAAACCAGCATACAAGTAAATTTGATGCAATTACAGCTTAATTTAAATTTGGCCGAGGTTACGAACTTTGAATGCCATGCATGGCTCTACGCTCTCTGTCCCAGCAAGGGGGTGCTATTCTGCCATTAATTTAAATATGAACCTTGTGTTTTACACACTAGGACGTCACTTTTCTTGGTAAATGTTTTGCTAATTTGCCCGGAAAAACGTCAGCTTAAACATTATTGTATGAGTGGAAATAATAACTTGAAAGTATCACTTATTTTCGTAGCTCCGGTTCATTATTTTTTTTTCTCTCTCTCTCTCTATAGACATGCTTTAATCTTCCCGCTGTATTAAAAGTGAGTCATCAAGTGACAAAATCTGCCGAAAGAGCAAAGGCAAGCGTGGGAGTAAATGATCTCCCATATAAATACAAACTTATCACGCCCAGGAAATGGCACTTCAAACGATGCTAGGTAAAGAGAAACAGATCCGGAACATTGTGTGTATGTGTGTGAACTAACTTTTGCTTACTTAACACCAAAAATTCGGCACTATACGCAACATCGCAGATGATCTAATCTAGCTTATCTGTTGAACTGATTCATGCATTTAGCAACGGAAAACGCCCTTCCATTGTCGAAAAGAAATCTTAGCTGTCATTTTTTCAGCCATTATTCGCCTAATACCTAGCAGCACACAATAGGGTTATAAAAAAAAACTCTTTTTTTTTTTTTTTTACCAACTTCGACTTGTAATATCTCCAAAAACTTGTCAATTGGAATAAAAAGTGGAAAAGTGGGGTTGAGGTGACCACTGAGATCGAAATTTTAGCTCTAAGACCAATTTTTGGCTTATTTTGGGGAATTTCTTTAGTGCGTGGGGTGATTGCCAAATTGTTTTAGGGCGTAAGGTGGAACTGCATTGGCCGCCCCGGTGGCGCAGTGGTCTAAGGCGCTGGCCTATGATCATTCGTCCGTAAGGGGTCCGGGTTCGAATCCCGGTGAGGCATGGATGTTGTGTTTGTCTTACGGCACTGGCTCTCTCCCTTCCCTGGAACCAGTGACCCTAAATTAGGGACGGGTGATTGCTTATAGCCCATTGAGTTGCTCACGGTGGTCGTTAAACCTCCAATCGAAAAAAAAAAAAACTGCATTGCCAAAAAAATTTTCAATTGCATTAAATTTATTGGTGTATTGTTAAAGGGGTTGGACAAATATGAACAGCATGCTCAGAGACGTGACTTAGTACAGCTGCGTACGTTGCAATACGCAAAGGTATCTACCACTTTCTGGTTGTAATAGCTTTGTTTAGAACCTGAAGACCCTGTTTTTAAGTGCATTTGAAGTGTCTTGTTGCAAAATTTCTTTCAGGTTGAACGAGAAATGAGCGACCTAACGGACATCGAAGAGGGCTAATTGTCGGTGGACGGCTAGTTGGTGGCCCCGTGACAAGAGTAGCCGGGGTAATGGGGGTATTGAGGGCTACTGTGCCTATAGCGTCATGACAGCATACCGTGTTCGTGGCAAAACCTCGTCTGCGAAACACAAGAGCGGCCAGAAAACGACCCTGACTGATAGAGACGAGAGACTATTAAAGAGGATTGTTACCCTCGTAATAAGAAGACCACGGCGCCGAAAATTAGTGCGGAGCTCAATCTGCATCTCCAGAATCCAGTATCACCAAAAAACAGTGAGCAGCGAACTGCATAAACAAGATATTCATGGCAGAGCTGAATGCACAACGGCGACGGCGGTGGTGACAGGAGCATACAACGTGGACTGCCGATGTGTGGAAGTGCGTAATATGGTTCGATGAATCCACTTTCACACTATTACCCACCGCAGGACGTGTATACGTGTGGGGAACACCGTCAGAAGCGTACAACCCAGACTGTCTGCTCCCAACAGTGCAGCATGGTGGTGGTTCTGTCATGCTCTGGGTGGTCATATCGTGGTTTTCAGCAGATCCCCTGATCACCTTGAAAGAATGGATGACTGGCAGGGCGTATGAAACCATTTTGGCCGACCAAGTCTATCCAATGGCGCAGGCATTGTTTCCTGCAGGGTATGCCATCTCTCAAGTTAAAAACGCCCCAGTTCACAGAGCTCGGAATGTCCAATCATGGTTTGAGGAACATGAGGGCGAACTTTCACACCTACCCAATCACCAGACTTAAACATCATCGAGCCACTGTGATCTGTGTTGGAAAACCGAGTAAGATCCCGTTATCCTCCTCCTGTATTTCTCAAGGACCTAGAGCAGTTTCTGCATGAAGAATGGTGTAACATCCCACTAAACACCATCCAGGATTTGTATGCGTCCATTCCAAGGAGGATTCAGGCGGTTTTGAATGCCAAACCCATCCCCTACTAGGTACGGAAAACCTTCTTTACCTAGGTGCTCACGTTATTTTGTCCGACATCTGTATATTTCATTAAAAAAAATACATGATTCAGAATGCATCTTCAGCTGTCCAACCATTCTCACAATGAGACGAAAAGCATAGAGAAATATATAAGTAGAACGCAGCGGCTTCGGGTCATTATGAGCACCCTAGGCACCCGCATGAAAATTAGAAGCCGCCCCGCCCCGGTGGCGCAGTGGTCTAAGGCGCTGGCCTCTGATCATTCGTCCGTAAGGGGTCCGGGTTCGAATCCCGGTCAGGCATGGATGTTGTGTTTGTCTTACGGCACTGGCTCTCTCCCTTCCCTGGAACCAGTGACCCTAAATTGGGGTCGGGCGACTGCTTATAGCCCATTGAGTTGCTCACGGTGGTCGTTAAAACCTCCAAACAAAAAAAAAAAAAAAAAAAAATTCTATTAACTGTAAAAATTCCGAAAGAAAATCCGTAATAGCAGCCAGTCCCCAAATTTTCTGAATGCAAGTTTGAGCCATTACATTAGTTGAGTAACCAGGTACCACATTACTGCCTTCCATATCCGTTTACTATAGAGAGCAGCGAATTCCGCGTGGGTGGGAGCGGCGACTCTCGTCAACCCATCGCCTTAGCGGCCTTGTCGAAGCTTCGGAGAACAGTAATGAATTAGTACAATGGTTTTCATAAATTAATCAACAAATGGAAAAATCGCGATAACTCAAAAAAGTTTGCAACCGATTCGGATTAAATTTGGTGGTAAGCTTTATCAGACCAAATACAACAAAAATAAGTAAGACGTGGCACAAAGCATTTACATTTTGTATGAGTGATGCAAATATGAAAATATAGGTATCAAGGTAAAATAAAAAAGTCTTCAAAACTGAGTGTGGTTACCTTGAACAGCAATACAGGCCCGACAGCGTTGTTCCATGCAGTTAATTATGGTTTCGAGCAGTTCCGTGCATAATTGCGTCCATTACTCGAGCAAAGCAGTGCGGAGCCCCTGCAGAGTACGGGGAGGAGGTTGGAGGCCAGCAACACGCCTCCCGAGAGCATCCTAGACATGCTCAATGGGATTCAGATCGGGAAAGCGCGCTGGCCACTCCATACGGACTGTAGTCTCCTGTTCCAGGTACTGGTACACGTGGCGAGTTGTGTGAGGGCGGCCGTTATCCGTCTGCAGTACAAATGTATCGCCAATTGGGGCCGCATACGGACAAACAATAGGATCCAGGATGTCGTCTCTATCCCTCTGAGCATTGAGGTTTCCATGTGGCAATACGTAGAGGTTTGTACGGCCGCCTAATGATATGCCTGCCCACACCATAACACTACTACCAAAATAGGTGTCCCTTTCCTGGATATTAGAGGGAAGATAGCGAGTACCGGCCTCTCTCCAGATGTAAACTCGGAGAGAATCACTCTGTAAACAGTATCGCGACTCATCAGTGAACAGAACGGACCTCCACTGATTTTGTGTCCAGTTCACATGCATTCGTTACCAATTGAAATGTATCTTCCGGTTGAGGGGAGTGAGGGGCACGCATAATACCTGTCGCCGAGCATACAGTCCTTCCGCATGCAACCTTCTGCGTACCGTCGAAGCTGATACAGTCCGTCCGGTGGCTGCCGCAAGCACAGATCTGCGATGAGTCGGTGTAGCCGTCCTGTTCCGCCGTGCCGGAAGCCGCAAATACCGGTTATCCGCGGAGGTCGTCGCCCTTGGCCTACCTTTGCTGTACCTTCGGGAAGCTGCATCCGTGGCTTGGAACTGCTACAATATCCTGCTGACCACAGAACGATCGACGTTGAGGAATCTTGTGACGCCCGCCTGCCGTTGCCCTGCTTCGAGTCAGCCTATCGCTCTGTAGCGTAACTCCGCTGGTAAATGACGTCTCGAAGCCATGTTAGATGAATTGGCGACTCCCTGTGAAACAGCTGGTTTTAAGCTCTTGCGCATTTGCATAAAGCGCCTCTCATTTGCCTTCCGTTCAACGATGCTGTATGCCTTCGTCCATAACATATGCAAATTTCGTGCAATTTGAACTATATTTCGCCCAATTATCGCGAGTTTTCGGTTTATTGCTTAATTTATGGAAACCAGTGTAAATACGCGCTTAACTGATCATGCGTAAAACTGTCTTTCGGGCTGGTCGCCTTTCTGTTTAACAGTAGCAATTTTGCTTACGCGTCTCGTCCAACGGTTTCTCTTACATCAAATAGAAGTCATCGCTCTTTCCACGTTTATAAGTGAGTCACGGAAAAATTCTCATCGGCCGCCACCGGGAAACGAACCCAGGGTCTTCCAGTTACGCGCCGGACATGCTTCCACTGCACCACAGCGGCCTCGAATTTTTTCCAGACTCACATACGACAAACTGCCAAACTACCAGGCAGGTTGCTTCTTTGGAGCCCCGCACAATGCTGGGGATTCACCACAGATGAACACCAGCAACTGAACAAAAAACTAGAAGGCGAATGAATAATAAATACACAGTTGACGCGGATTAGGAGCATCAAATAGAAGTCATTGCTCTTTCCACGTTTGTATGTGAGTCACAGAAAATTATCATCGGCCGCCAAAAAGACCCTGGGTTTGTTTCCCGGTTAGTTTCCCGGTGGCGGCCGAAGAGAATTTTTCCTCGACTCACTTATAAACGTGGAAAGAGCGCTGACTTCTATTTGATGTTCCTAATCCACGTCAACTGTGTATTTATTAGGTTTCTCTTACCATATTCCTAGCAGGAATTTCAGCCAACCGAGAGCAAGACCTAAAAAAATTATTGCCGTAAGTACACTAAGACAAATCGCTATAATATTCTTCGCTATTTCAATTTTTGCAATCAACAGAGCCTACTTCCGTCTACGAGGGTTGTACCGAAAGTAATGCAACAGTGGACATAACTTTTTTATTACCGGACAGAGGTCGTTCATGTCGGTAGAGTAACTCTTCTTTTATAGTAACTCTTCTTCTTCATTGCAGGTAAATAATGGATTCCGAGCAGCAGCAACGTGCCATCATTGAGTTCTTGACGAAGGAATTAAGGGTGCAGGCTGTCCGACATCCACAGAATGCTATAGAATGTTTACGTGGATGACACCATTGACAAAAGCAATGTGCACACATGGATGAAGAAGTTTAAAGAAGGGGAAACCAGCATTGAAGACAAACCACGCAGTGGGAAACCATCATCTGCGACCACTGACACGAATCGTCAGCGAATGGATGAATTAATTCGCGCGGAGAGACGAGTCACAATCCGTGAGCTTGTCGCACAACTGGACAGTGGTTACAATGCTATACAGAAGATGGTGGAAGATCGGAAAGTGTGTGCAAAGTGGCAGTTCAAGCCCGATTTGAAGGAGAGAAGGGTGGAAGTCTGCTCTGATCTGCTGGAAGCGTTTGAAGCCAATGAAGACATGTTTTTTTCGATCTGGTGAAATGTGGACGTATCTTTACGATCCAGAAACGAAGAATCAATCGATGGAATGGCGTCACACCTCTTCACCAAGGCCTAAGAAGTTCAAGAGCCAGCGATCAGCACAGAAAGTCACGGTGACTGTTTTTCCGGATGGCAGGGGTGGCATTCTTCTTGTTTTTCTGGAACGTGGCTGCACCATGACCAGCGAGGCGGTACATTGAGACACTCAAGAAGCTCAGAGAAGCCATAAGGAGGTAGAGACCGAACAAGAATCTCAAGAGGATCCACATTCACCATGACAATGCGAGACCACACACATCTTTGCCAACAATTCAGGCGATCAGCAAAATTAGGCTAGTCGGTGGTCTCCCATCCAACGTACAGCCCAGATCTGGCGCCCTCCGACTTCCACCTGTACGGTCCAATGAAGGACAGTCTCCTGGTTAACGATTTGATGACACAGACGAAGTGAAAGTTGTTGTGAAGAAGTGGGTACAACAGCCAACACCTGAATTTTTTCAAAGAGTATTCGAGAGTTGGGTTCAACGATGGCACAAATGCATCGCTTGTGATGCAGACTATGTTGAGTAGTACCTTTGTATAGAGAAAGAGTTACTCTACCAGCATGCGTAATTTGAACGACCTCTGTCAGTTAATAAAAAAGTTATACCCACTTTTGCATTACTTTCGGCACAACCCTCGTAATTACCCAAGCACCTGATTTTTGTTTGTAGAGTTAAGCTGTAAGGTTCGCTCGTGTAAGTAAAATAAACAAAGTAGAGTTTTTTTGGAGCACCCTTTTATTAGTTTTTTTTTTTTTTTTTGATTGGAGGTTTAACGACCACCGTGAGCAACTCAATGGGCTATAAGCAGTCGCCCGTCCCTAATTTAGGGTCACTGGTTCCAGGGAAGGGAGAGAGCCAGGGCCGTAAGACAAACACAACATCCATGCCTCACCGGGATTCGAACCCAGACCCCTTTCGGACGAATGATCAGAGGCCATCGCTTAGACCACTGCGCCACCGGGGAGGCCCTTTTATTAGTTTATTAAGGTATGAAGAAAAAAAAAACGTAAAGACTAGGTCCCACATCGACCAAATATTTGCTTAGTGCGAACACATAAGAAACAGTCTAGAACTTTTAATTTGAAGTTATAGCAAAATATCCTGGTTAACTAGAAGCGAAAGAGAATATACTTTGTTTTGTTTACGCTTTCCAACCGTAGGTTGAAGAAGCCGACATGCTCCAGCTTTGTCCGTCTGTCTGTCTGTCCGTCCGTCCAAACGATAACTCGTGTAAAAATGGTTCTATTTCGACGAAATTTTAGTATGTGGTAGGAGACAACCTGGGGAGAAACCCTATTGAAAATGGACGAAATGGGGTCAAAGGTCAGGACATAGGAGCGTGATCAATTCCATAGGCTTTATGCGTCATAACTTACATAAAAATGCTTCGATTGCGACAAACCTTTATCATGTTGTTCCGGAGGTATCATCGAAATGGGGTCAAAGGTCAGCGCACAAGAGCGAGATTTATTCCACAGCCATTATCCTGATAACTTGACTAAAAACGCTTCTATTGCGACAAAACTTTAGTATGTTGTTTCGGAGGTATACTGAACCAATTCTGTTTAATATCATCGAAATGGGGTCAAATGTCAGGGCACAGGAGCAAGATTTATTCCACAGCCATTATCCTCATAACTTGAATAAAAATGCTTTTATTGCGACAAAACTTTAGTATGTTGTTTCGGAGGTATACTGAACCAATTCTGTTTAATATCATCGAAATGGGGTCAAATGTCAGGGCACAGGAGCAAGATTTATTCCACAGCCATTATCCTCATAACTTGAATAAAAATGCTTTTATTGCGACAAAACTTTAGTATGTTGTTTCGGAGGTATACTGAACCAATTCTGTTTAATATCATCGAAATGGGGTCAAAGGTCAGGGCACAGGAGCGAGATTTATTCCACAGCCATTATTCGCATAACTTGAGTAATAACTTGAGTAATGATTCCTGGTATGTTGGAAAGCATATCATAATCAATGTATTGCATAATTTTACTAACTTGTTTCTACTATTTACCATTCTGTGGTGATGTAAGCTGGAACCCACGTGGAATAAGAGACTTAAAGCATCTTTCGGAACGAATTAAAAGTCACGAACAAATATCTCGCCACACGACAAATTGTGTAAAATTTCAATTGCTTGGCAAATTAGATATAAGAACACAGCTTGATGAAGGTTATAAGCTATCAGTTAGAGGGTACAAGCTTTCCGAAAGACGTTTCAGCACTCTGAAACGTGTAAAAAAACTTGCTTACTTAATACAGGGGGTGAGTCGAAAGTTTTGCAATATTTGCATAAATGCACGT
Organism: Macrothele yani; assembly: GCA_039090855.1. Lineage (NCBI taxonomy): Eukaryota > Metazoa > Arthropoda > Arachnida > Araneae > Macrothelidae > Macrothele > Macrothele yani. Next base: position 33,966,144 of record CM077021.1, read on the forward strand.
ACTGCGGCTGGTATGCCACGTGTTTAAACTACTTCAAGGCGCGCACTGCAGTCAGTCGAAAGGGGTATAAAGTGGTAGTCGTTGCTGTGAACAGCATTGCATGCCGTCGTTCTGTCTGAGGTTGGGACGCCTAAAAGATGAACAGCCACAACAGGCTAATTAGGGAACTTTTACTTTACGAATTTGAACTTGGCAATAATGCTGCTCAAGCAACACGAAACATTTGTCATGCGAAAGGGGAAGGTTCCGTGGACCACAGCACCGCAACCAGATGGTTCAAGAAATTTCGCTCAGGTGACAGAAACCTAGACGATCAGCAAAGGTCAGGTAGGCTGCGAACCGTGGATTCGGAGGCCGTGCGCCAGGCCGTAGAGGCAATCCGACAACCAGCACTCGGAGATTATCAGGCAAGCTGAGCATATCACAGACCACCGTGGTTCGTCACCTTCAGGACCCCGGCAAGGTCTACAAGGAGCTGCCGCATTGTCTCTCACGAACGGACGCCAGTTGAAGCAAACCGCCGAGTGGAAGTGTGTGCGAAACTCTTAGAAAACCCGCGCGATGTGCGTTTCATCAAGAGAATTGTTACGTGCGATGAAAAGTGTGTCTATTTCCGTAATCCTAACACACAACGGCAGTAGTTGAGCCCGGGCCCAGCTTCCTGATCCTGTTGCAAACGTGTTCGCTTCAAGCACAATGTGATGCTCTGCGTCTGGTGGAATTTCGAGGGGATAATCCATTAGGAATTTGTCCCATACGGTCGGACCATCAAGGCCAACCTGTACTCTGAACAGCTGAAGCGGGTTCATGCCGTTTTGGAGGAGAAGTACCCGGCACTGGTGAACAGAAAGCGCGCTCTCCTACAGCAGGACAACGCTCGGCCTCATACCGCGCGCACGACCCGGGCAAAACTCCAGGAACTTGAGGGCATCGAACTGATGACACACCCAGCATATAGTCCGGACCTTGGATTATTACTTGTTCCAGTCCATGGCCCACTTTCTTTGCGAGCGACACTTAAACAACCACGAGGAGGTGGCAGCTGGGATGAAGGAGTTCTTCGCCTCGAAGGACAAGAACTGGTACCTCCACGGAATCGAAGAACTGAAAGATAGATGGTTAAAGACGGTGCAACACGATGGCCTATATTTTGAATGCTAGTCAGCTTTCGTCGTAAAAGTACGTATGAAGACACAAAGTGATCCAAATATTGCAAAACTTTCGACTCACCCTCTGTAGAATTGAAGAACTGGCAGATAGATGGCTAAAGACTGTGCAACACGATGGCCTATAGTTTGAATGCTAGTCATCTTTCGTCGTAAAGGTACGTATGAAGACATAAAGTGATCCAAATATTGCAAAACTTTCGACTCACTCTGTGTACAATGGGGCAAGAATGGTTAAATGACTTAACTGCTTTATCTGTTGAGAAAAAGTTCACTTCAGAAATTGACGATTTTAACTCGAAAGCTATCCTGAAGTTCGCCGAGCAAAAAACACAGGAGCTCAGCTCCTTTATAAGAGAGGGAAGACAAAAACCTAAACTTTTATTTTATGTTACATAGCCCACTGAAGTTACATATAAATAAAATTTCTACTTCATTCTATGTGGTTAAGTATGATTTCAGCATGTGGCAGTTGGAAACCTCGTAATCTATACTGAAATTTTATTTCACGGTACAGAAAAAGGTCAAGAGTAACTTTAAAAATATTTAGCCCCGGATAAATTTTAGGTCACCCTACGCCACCTGTAGAACGTAAGGAAATTTTGTTGGTTACGTTTTGTTTTGTAGTTCAAATCCAATGCCAAGTGCGCACCTAAAAGTGACCTACCATTTTTTTTTTTTCCAATAAAATATAATTTCATAACAATGAATTTAAAACTATTACCAAATTTTAGATTTCACAGAGCTTGGACAAATAATTTCAATGTTGTTGGGGTTTTTTTTAAAGGGAGGGGGGGGGGGGGTAATGGCCACCGTGAGTAACTCAATGTGCTCAAGTAGTATAGGCCATCGTGGTGCGTCGTCCGTCCCTAATTTTGGGCCAATGGTTCCAGGAAGAGAGAGAGAGAGAGAGAGAGAGAGAGAGAGAGAGAGAGAGAGCCAGTGCCGTAAGCCAAACACAACATCCATGCCTCACCGGGATTTGGACCCGGACCTATCTCGGGCGAATGGTCACAAGCCAGCGCTTAGACCACTACACCACTACGCCACTGGGGCGGCATAAACATGATTGCACAGCTGTGATGAGACAATGGACGGCTACTATAGCCCAGTGGTTGGAGCCGTCGGCTGCCGTTCCGTTGGTAGAGGATTAGATCCCAGCCTGACTGCTCAGACCCCTAAAAACTGGCCGTACTTCGGAGGGCACGTTAAGCTGGCTGCCCCGGGGCATTGGGACTCCTGTTAAAACTAAGGTCATATGTTCCTTTTCTCTCGATGAGCACCCCCTACTCTGGTATACTGCCACAATGTGAGTCCGCCGTTCGCTGTCTGGCACTCTAATTATATCCACCTGTTTACCCACTTTCCTATCAGGGTCTCTAGACCTTCATTTCCGCTTGTAGTACGCGGTGTACAGAATCCAGCGGCCAAGGTAGTGTTACAGTGGACACCCCCCCCTTCCAACCTAAAACCAGAAGAAAACTTTAAAATTTGTCCGCCATGTCGCGTATGGTATGAGGCAGCTAGGAATCACAGTTCGGCAGGCTCACATGTTCTTTTACAGTTCAGTTTTTTTTATTTATTTCTCATTTACGTTGTTTTTTCTTTCGGATGTTCTCTAAAATTAATTAACAAAATTGCGGGATAATTAGGAAGTCGCTCCAATGCTCTTGAAGGCAAGAAACGCAATATTTTTGCCATTTTGAATTGTTTCTACCTGTGGGAAAAGGTAGCACTCAATGGTTGCTCTGGAAATTGATAAGAGCAAAGCGATAGGCCCAGAAGAGGACTTCTGGATTTCTTGAGGAGGGGCCGATGTTACGACAAACACCCGCCATTAATTTAGTAATTAATGGGCGTGGTTGATGTGTGAAATTAATTAAGTATTAGTTATGTTCGAGGCTTGATTGGAGTTTAAAAGTGTAAACAGCAGATAAAGTTTTATCTGGGGGTTAGGAAAGAAAAGAGGCGAAGAATTCTCTCTCTGGCTGGGTGGTCTCAGAATAGCTCTGTTAGGTCATAAATATCAGGGCGCAGCTGACAGGAAGCCTAAGCAACACGGAAAGGGAAAAAGGTACATTTTGAAGAGGGGTCCACTTGAGTAAATGAATGAAGATGGGGACAAAAGGTTTAGCGAATAATCGTAAATTCGTCGATTGTTTGGGGCATTTTCGAGAACAATTGCTCTCTGTGTGGTCCGTGCAGAAAAATAAGATTTCGCACTTAGCGTGAAAATGAGGAAGAAAGTTTAGTTGTCTGGTACGCTCTTAGATGTGAAAGGCTGAATACCTTGGATCTGCTATATGAATTGGGAAAAATGAAGCAGCGAACCTCCCCGCATTTGGTAAGAAACGGAGACGACAACTCGAGGCAGCTGGAGATGCCAGTTTGCCATAAAGACAGCGGAATGCCTAAATCCGCGTGATAAAGCTGCAATTTCTAGGCTGGAGCGTAATGGAAATCAGCGACTGTTTGGCCTAATGAAAGCCAAGTTACAGGGGAATTAAGAAGTCTGCGAGTGGACAGTGGTCATTCCAATGAGAAGCGAAGCCAAGCAAAGTCGGGTTCGGATGCCAACCACTGCAGTGTGGAATCGTCACCCCCATTCATCCCCTACTGTGGAGGAAGTGAAGAGACGCGCTTGTCTTACGGGGCGAAGCGAGGCCCCATGTGTGCGTGTGTGTGGTCACGTAAGCAGCGAAGCCACTACGTGTAAGTGCGACGGGATAAAAACATGGCGAAAGAAAAATATGAGCGTAAGAGCGGTGGCTTCGATACCTAACAAATATACAGGTGAAATGTTGAGTTGCCGATATACGCTTAAGGTAAAAGCACGTCTGATTTCGCTCGGCCGAGAAAATTAATCTCAGGGCTGGCGGTCGCAACTCGATAAAAAAATGGAAACAAAACCTACGAGGGGCATATTTGAACTGCGTACTCAGGCATTGTAGATGTTATGCTAACGGAAAGGAACTGACCGAATTGGGAATGAACGGTCAAAAAGGACGGAAGGTAGCGACGGACGGAATCTACTATAGCAGCAGCGGAAGTGAGGGGGTTCCACTCTCCAAGCAGTTGATGTTCAGAATTATTTCTTCACGACAACAGAAATCATTTCCCAGGAACACAGAAAATCAGTCTCGGAAACTGCAACAGCAGATGTGAGAGGGGCTATTTTGTTTAATGGCCACCTTTAAATCTTCACAAGAGTGGATCCGTGTATACTCGCATCAGCGCAACAAAGTGCGGCGTGATATCACCATTTTAATTGTGTGCTTCATTTACATCAAGCGTCAAGGTGAAGTGTTGAATCATCGGTGCTGCCACATGGTGCAAGTGTCTGTGTGTGTGTGCGTGTTTTTTTGTCGTGTGATATTATGTGATGCACAACGGATTTGCACAGCAAAGTTACGAAACTGTAAGTAGATGAATATTTCCTTTTTCTTTCTTCGCACATCTGCGAACTTGTGCCATCCCGACACCCAAAGCTGCATGGACATAGATGCAGTAATGCTGAGTGACTGAACCTCAGAGGAAATACCTGCACATACAGATTTCAATTTCTTACCGGGCCCATTTCCTGATTATTTTTTTTACATGAATAAGGGAGAAGATGTGGCCACAAATTCCGCTGGGCGGGACAGTTTCTTTTAACTTTGGTTCAGGGCCAAAGCGAGCGGGAAAGGGATCTGCATGTGCATGCTTATTAGATTTAGTTAATTAACTTTGGCAGTATTTCGCACCTATAATCTTATACCGCAAATTAACGTGCTTGTGTATTTTGTGTCGCGAGTATTTTTAATGTGATCGTTTGCATATAATTTTTTTTTATTCTCTAAGCAATTGTATATGAATATCACCTGCAGCCCTATTTAGTGTGTAAACGAGTAGTATCTCTTGTTCAGATAGTCCGGTGGAGACTCAGTCGGCTGCGTCTTCCGACAGTAAAGTGTGACACCGCATGCTGCCCACATATGAGGGGCAATTGTCTATGCGCCTAGAGAGCGCCGTATCTGTTTAAATCTCGCAGAACGTTATTAAATGTTGTGTTGTGTATTTGAGAATCATGTGTTATTTGCGAAAGTGAGTGTTGTACTGGCTGGTTGGGGATTGAATGTACCGGAGTAAGATCCGGACCACTACACTCAGTCACGAATTGGTGATTGCGGGTGAACCTCATCACAACTCTGATCCCAAAGTATCATTTTTTTAGTTTATTTTATTTTTTATTTGTTGTTGTTATTTTGTTCACACGGTGGATTCACACAAGCCTTGTGCTTCGGGTCATTCTTCAACTTTTCATTTTTTATGTTCTGGTGTGAATCTTTGAGTGCAGCAGTGCACCTGAGATTCTCACCTGGTGCCGTGGCCAACTAAATTGTACTTCAGGTCCCAAGCACCGTTACCGGCCGACTCGGCAGGAACACTGCTAGTGCCGTGTAACAGTAGCAGCGCCTAAAACTTCCTTTGCCGCCCCGGTAGCGCAGTGGTTTAAGCGCTTGCTACTGACCATTCGACCGAGATGGGCTCGGGTTCGAATACCGATGAGGCATGGATATTGTGTTTGTCTTATTGCACTGGCTCTCTCCCTTCTCTGGAACCAGGACCCTAAAGTAGTGACGGGTGACCGCTTATAGCCCATGGAGTTGCTCACGATGGTCGTTAAAGAAAGAAACAAACTTTCTTAGGTGGAAACCATGCGGGGCCAAACACTGTAAAAAATTTCAGTGTCGAATCACGGTACATACACCGGCAGCTGAGTGGCCAGTCAATAAACCGTAATTTTACAGTACCATACCGTAATGTTTTTTTGATTGGAGGTTTAACGACCACCGTGAGCAACTCAATGGGCTATAAGCAGTCGCCCGTCCCTAATTTAGGGTCACTGGTTCCAGGGAAGGGAGAGAGCCAGTGCCGTAAGACAAACACAACATCCATGCCTCACCGGGATTCGAACCCGGACCCCGTTCGGACGAATGATCAGAGGCCATCGCTTAGACAACTGCGCCACCGGGGCGGCTACCGTAATGTTCATTAACAGTCTAATGACTGGAAAATAAAAACGTGTTGCCCACAGAGGTGTTGCCAGTCGACTAATCGCACGTGAAAAAAAAAACAGGTATATAACCACTTTAGGAAGAACGTTGCCAGATTGTCAAGGTTAAAATACAGTAGCAATTAAAACAGTTAAACACCATGAACATGTAGTTTATCTACCGAAAATTTATGGTTGACCGCCAGGTGGCGTGCTTACGATCTGTAAACCGTTTTAATCCGGTTGAAACACTGACTATTCACGGCAATTTTTTACAGTGTGGCTACTAGGAGGACAGGCAGGGCTGTTGCGCTCCCAGAATGGTCATGGTCATTGCCGGGGCATAAATTCATGCTTTGGAGGAAGTAAAAAAAAATAGAAATTGTACCTAAAAAAGAAAGTTCCACTCTTCAGTATTTTCGTTTTAAAAACTTTAGTTAGTCTCACACAGTATTCCATGCAATTAACCAGCGTGCAGAGAAACATACTACACGTGTACAGAGTTCGCAAAGCCTAATGTCAAACAAATCTGTGTGTAACTGATGTCATTATTTATCATATTGTAATAAACCTGATTTTAAGATATAAAAATATCATTACTCACATTTAGAACTGAATTGATTGGTAATAATGTAAGTATCCAACAATTTCACACTCACACACTCTTTCATAAAAAACATGCATTTACTTGCACACTCTTCCACAAAAAACATGCATTTACTTGCACACTCTTCCACAAAAAATATGCATTTACTACTTGCACACTCTTCCACAAAAAATGCATTTACTGTAAAAGTCAGTGACTACTCGCTGTGAGGCTTAACTGAATATGGCCAAACTTCATATTTACAGGGATTGCTCTGAAATTCAAACGAATAAGGTCAGACTTTTTAATTTCAGATTACCGCTTAACTGAAAACTGTATTCAGTTAAGCCTGTGAAATTCAGTCTTAACTGAATACAATCAAACTATATTTTTACGGAATTGCTCTTCAAATTACGGCTTAACTGAAAACGGCCAAACTTTACCTTTACGGGCATTGCCTTTCAAATCACAGCTTAAGCAAATACGGTCAAACTTATTTTTACGTGCATAGCTCTTCAAATTACGGCTTAAATGAATACGGTCAAACTTACTTTTTTCGGGCAATGCCCTTCAAATTACGGCTTAAATGAATACGGTCAACTTGTATTTTTACAGGCATTGCTCTTCGAATTATGTGCTTAGTATTTACGGTTGAGACCGTAATTTGACATGCTTTCACAAAATCGGGCCGAGCCGTAGTTTTACGGGCAACGGCCGGGCCCCCAATTGCCCGTAATCTAACGGTGAAATTTTTAACAGTATACACGTTACTAGACAGGTATCTCTAATTCAATTGCTCTTCAGTGTATATCAGTGGGCCAATGGTTCCAGGAAAGGGAGAGAACCAGTGCTGTAAGACAAACGCAACATCCATGCCTCACGGGATTCGAACCCGGACGAATGAGCATAAGCCAGCGCTTAGGCCAATGCGCCAATATTCGTCATACCATGCAAAAAGTAGGCTATGACAGTCGCCGTCCACACCGTGTTCTCCTGTTGACTGCGGTGCGTCCCAGTAAACACCGAATAATTAGGCTGCAGCTTGCAAAGTCATATCGCAACTGGAGTGCGGCCTGAAAACGTCATCTGGTTCTGACAAATCACGGCTTCAACTCCAATCATGCCGATGGGAGAGTGAATGAATGGCACAAACCACACGAAGCGATGAGCGCAGCTTGCGAATTTTAATACAGGGAGGCAGTGTAACAGTTTGAGACGTTTACAGGCGTGGTTTGCTAGTTTCCTTGGGACGCCCCTCGAGGTCACTGGCACATATGTGAACATCCTTATGCACAACACGCCATCTTGCAACAGGACACTGCCTACTTCCTTAGTGGCGACCGATTGGCTCCAGCAGCATTCGAGTTCACCCCACGATCGCCGGAGCTGAACCCCATTGAGAATTTGTGGGGCTTTTTTTTTTAATTGGAGGTTTTACGACCACCGTGAGCAACTCAATGGGCTATAAGCAGTCGCATGTCCCTAATTTAGGGTCACTGGTTCCAGGGAAGGGAGAGAGCCTGTGCCGTAAGACAAACACAACATTCATGCCTTACCGGGATTTGAACCTGGACCCATCTCGGACGAACGGTCAGAAGCCATTGTTCTTAGACTACTGAGCCATGGGGGCGGTTTGTTTGTTTGTTTGATTGGAGGTTTAACGACCACCGTGAGCAACTCAATGGGCTATAAGCAGTCGCCCGTCCCTAATTTAGGGTCACTGGCTCCAGGGAAGGGAGAGAGCCAGTGCCGTAAGACAAACACGACATCCATGCCGATTCGAACCCGGACCCCTTACGGACGAATGATCAGAGGCCAGCGCCTTAGACCACTGGCCACCGGGACGGTTGGTTGGTTGGTTGGTTGTTGGATTTTATTGGCGCAAGGGCCAGGTTTGGCCAAAGAGCGCCAGACCAAGAACTATCAGCCACAGATTTTTAAAAAACGTGGAAAATGATTAAGAGCAGACAGGCTTGGTAAAAGTTGAAAAAGAGTATGATGAAAGCTGTGAAGACAAGGTAGTTAATTAGGTTTATATAAAAATTTATTAATTGACTATTATAATTATAATTTTTTTTTTTTTTTTTTTTTTTAAACAGAACTACACAAAGGATGAGTCACTCTCCTCCCCCCCACACTCCCCTGCAATGCTGGCAGAGGGCGGGGACGAACTGTCACTCTCTTCTCCCCCATGTTCCTCTGCAATGTTGTTTGAGGCTGGGGACGAACTGTCACTCTCCTCCCCCCTATGTTCCTCTATAATGTTGGTTGAGGGTGGGGACCTCGCTGAGGCCGAGACAGTTGGATGGACACTGCACACCTTTGCGGATTGAGGGCCGGGTCGTCCGCACGTGCAGGCTTTCTGCTTTAAACTGGAAGAGAGGGTCGGCTGCAAAAGAGAAGGCCCAGAATCAGGTAGTCGAAAAAATCGCGAGCTCGGGGAAAAACACCTGTGTCGCTTGGTCAGCTGTAGATCGCTTGGCAAGCGCTGCGAGAGCTACAGGGCGCGGAACAAAGGGCTGCACGGGTTGTGGCAGAGACTTAACAACTGCGGCAAAACTACGCTGTCGGGTGTTGGGAATACCCAACTTGGCTTTGGCAGCAGGGTACGAGAGGCCTTCCAGGGTCTTGAGGCGCTGGATCGCCATCTCGTCCTTCCATTTCATACAGTTGCGGGAGTAAGCTGCATGGGCCTCACCGCAGTTAACACAGCAGGCCGCAGAAGTGCAACCTTCCCCGTCATGTTCACCGGAGCCACAATTAGCGCAACGAGCGGAACTCTTACAGAATCGTTGTGAATGCCCGTACCTCTGGCACCTGAAACAGCGCAGAGGACTGGGAATGTACGGGCGAACTGCACAGACCAAGTAGCCTGCTTTGATTTCTGTCGGAACTTTCGGGAAGTCAAAAGTCAAGATGACATTTTTTGACTTAATCATGGAACCATCACGCCGGAACATCATACGACGTGCAGCAATAACACCTTGATCAGCAAGTTCAGTCACGAATTCGTCTTCACTGCATGGCAAGAGATCAAACTCCGAAATCACACCCCGAGAGGTGTTAAGAAACGGGTGAGGTGTCACTTTCACAGGAATGCCTTGAAGACTAGTGAGGTTCAGAAAAGTGTTACTCTGAGAAACACTGCAAGTTTGGACAAGCAGGTCCCCAGAGCGAAGCTTCCTCACAGACTTCAAGGGGCCAACCGCAGCGTCCAAAGCTTTAGAAATGAAAAAGGGAGATCTGCTGGACAGTCTCTCATTCGGACCGATGGATTCTACAAGCAAGTGAGTAGCATGCGTAGTCACAGCAATTGAGGGGAGACGACGCTTCGGAGCGACTGGTACAGCTGCCGAAGAAGAGGTTCCACATTCTTGGTCCAGGTCAAGGTCTAAAGACCGTTTAAGGGTATGAGACTTGGTAGGTTGAGAAGACGAAGGAGAGTCATTGTCAATAATCATTTTCTCAGGCGACTTAAATTTGGAGTTTTTTCTTTTTGTTTTTACCCATGGAAAAAAGGAAGAGGATTCGTCTGCAAACTACTCCACCCACCACCGAGCCCTACGAGGGAGAACTGGAGGTCTGCAAGTCAAGAAAATGACGCTGGACACAGTTCTGGAGCTTATACGTTGCAGATATAGTCCGTTGGCTGTGATCACACGCACTCGGCGGACACTTCGGCCTCCGGGTACCGTCATGCCAACGCCTTTGGCATGATCCCACAGCCCCCGGGCTCACCCTGCCGTGCTATACGACAAAAAGCCGCTAAAGCCCTGTAGACAACTTGGTACAAGACTTCTGACCAGAGGTGGGTTAGGCTCTAGCCTCCCGTTTACAGCGAAGCCGGGGTCGAAGAGGAGTGTTGGTACACAGGAGGCACTTAACCGGTCTCCTGCGACCTCAGCCGCCAGACATCCCATTTCCGCCTCACGGGTCTCCGCACGCGGCAAACATGCAGGTAGGTCTAGCACCCAAACCAGCTAAAAGGAAAAAAAAAAGAAATCCAAAGAAGACAAATCCTGGCAGGGAACCTAAACGGAATCTCAGCAACCTACGAACTGAGCGGTTAATATAAATCAGTTAGTGGTGGAGGGTAACAAAACCACAAGACCGGGGTGTTAGTACATAACGTGGTAGCGATTAGGTAGAGAATACAACACGGGCAACTAGCCAGTGGAGAAAATAAATAAAAACGAAAAAGCGAGACACAAGACCAGCTCGGGAACGTGGGGCCGCGACTCCCCAACAGCTGGATGAACAGCCGTCCCTGCAAACACCAACAGCACCAAAATAAGAAAAAAAACAAGCTGTGGCATGACATCAGATGTTGACCAGTCACAAGGTCAGCTCGGGCCGTGGGGGCGCCGCTCCCCAAATAACTGGAAAACCAGGTATCCCCGTGCGGGGCCACCGGGACGGCCCCCGGTTATTCTCCCAACTGAACTACACTGACCTCGGCTTATCGCAACTTGCCGTTTTGACTCTAGCGTCACAAGTCCTCACCAAGACGTCTGGCTGCTGTTGTGAGCGCAAAAGGTGGAGCAACACGTTATTAAGTGCATATAATAATTTGCCCATTCATTTTTTTTTATTGGAGGTTTAGCGACCACCGTGAGCAACTCAATGGGATATACGCAGTCGCCGTCCTTAATTTAGGGTCACTGGTTCCAGGGAAGGGAGAGAGACAGTGCCGTAAGACAAACACAGCATCCATGCCTCACCGGGATTCGAACCCGGACCCCTTACGGACGAATGATCAGAGGCCATCGCTTAGACCACTGCGCCACTAGAGGCTTGCACGGGCCGGGCCTTCAATATTTAATGTAAAACAGACACAGGCCGAGCAGGGTTTTTTTTTTTTTGAGCAATACAATCGCTGTACGATGCCTTTCTCGTTTGGAAAACTCGCAACATACAGCAGCAGGATAAGATTGAATAATTTCCGCCGATGTAAAAAAATAGAAGTTTTACAACATCCTCCCTCCTACAAAACAATTGGAGTGGGTCAGCTGCCTTAGTTTTTCAATGTGAATGTCGTCCCCTCCTCTCATGCTTTTTTTTTTTTTGTTCGAGGTTTAACGACCACCGTGAGCAACTCAATGGGCTATAAGCAGTCGCCCGTCCCTAATTTAGAGTCACTGGTTCCAGGGAAGGGAGAGAGCCAGTACCGTAAGACAAACACAACATCCATGCCTCACCGGGATTCGAACCCGGACCCCTTACGGACGAATGATCAGAGGCCAGCGCCTTAGACCACTGCGCCACCGGGGCGGCCATATTCGGTTTCAGCGATATTATATGCCAGTAGAGATAGGTGCAGTTTATAAAGCCATAAAATCTTCTCTCAGTAGAACGATCGGACTCATAATTCTGGATATTTGGTACTTTTCGAATTAACCCTACTACCCCCTATCCCCCAGGATATTTCTGGGTCCGGAGGTAGGGAATTATAATTTGAAAACCCAGAAAATTTGAAAGGCATGAAAATTGTCCTTCTCATGCAATATTTTTGAGTATACATGCCCCCCCCCCTCGGACGTCACGTGATTTATACAGACACAAAAATATTCCGAATTAAGGTTTACTGTAATAGAATACGTGTAGCAATTAAGAAAACTCTTCAGGAGTCGAATGACCGAGTGCACCAGGTGTCAAATTCGTGTTTTGGTAATTGTTGAAATTTTACGGGCCAGGCCGGGCCTTGGACGTGCGGGCTTGGGCTGGGCCGGGCTTTCCAAATTAAGGCCCGTGCAGACCTCTATGCGCCACCGGGGCGGCAATTTGTTCATTCAGTTTATACAATACTGCATACAGTTGCAAAACATGTTATATACAATCAAGTGGTTGAAACGGGTAAAGTGAACTGTGATCAAAGTAATGCAAACAATCATTTGCAAATGCTTTATTTGTCCTAAAACAACATAATATAATACACTATTGTTTTAGCACTGCACATACAAAAGCAACAGTGCTTTTTTGTCTCCGTTGCACTTTTTTTTCTTTGCTTTTCTTTTTTATCTTTGCATGAGAAGCTTGCTTAATACATGACACAAAAAAAAGTTATTTTGCTGCAGATTTTTAAGATATATCCCAAACAAAATGAATTACGATCAGAATGCCTACTAAAGTAATAAGCATAATGTTACAAATCTTCCAGATCCGAATACACATACATAAAATGGCATAAGTGTACACCATCAAATTTTTCCATGTAATGGTTACACAGTGTTCAACATCATTCTTCACGATAGCACACATGAACGTAACCACAATTTGTTTAAGCATACACATTCACACTAAAAAACACCACTTACAACAGTTATTTTCTAAAGTTATATTACATAGTTCGTTGTTATGACTAAATAAGTGAGCGTAAGTAGTTTATAAAATTGGAGCATGAATGTCCACAGGCTTGCTGACCATCTTTCGAATCCATCACATTCAATAATAACCTTTGTGCTTTAATATTTGTTGAGTGGCATTTATTGCAAAAATTCATTCACACTATTACCAGAATGAATACCTCACATTAAAAATTTTACAAATATATATATATAAAGCTCATAGTACATGAAATTTTCTCAGAGAACAAATCTATGAACTCATTTTACCAGTTCTGGCTTCAAAGCATGTTTTCAAATATTAAGAAGTCTTTGGTGCCACAAAAATGAGATCACAATTCAAACACTTAAATAAAAGAAATGGTTTCAGTGGAAAAGTAATGGATACTAATACACAAATCAATTAAAATTTTAAAATAATGCCCAACAAACTGATTGCAGGTTTGTTTTAAAAACTACGTAAACAGACTGATCCATGCACACACATTAATAGGAACTTGGGTAAGGAAGATGGAATTATTTCACGAAGACAAAACTGAATGTAAACGGTTAGATTTTCAATATGGAGCATAGGAGGGTTTAAACACTGCAGCGGCCTGGACCAAGAAAATCCAGACGCCCCAAAGCAAAGATATTTTAAAGTTCATCAGCAATGTAAATTTATATGCTGATCCAGAAAACTTTGTAGTTAACATTTGCGCTAAGGAATAACCAGTGATCAGAAGTAGCACGCTACAGATAGAAAAATGTATTTGCAGCAGTAGCACGCTACAAATAAAGTGGCCTTTGGTGAAAAATTTCGTTACAAATAGTGCTACTTTAAAAAAAACAACAACTAAAAAACAAACTTTAAATCATGTGACATGTCCGGACTTCTTGGAACAGGAAGGTTAAATGTGCCTTGTCTACAGTCACGCACCTCACTTGACTTATATTGTGAAAGTTAGCCAAACTGTTAACCATGATAATATTTGATACGGAGATTGATTCTCTTATTTAAAAAAATTAATTGGCAGACGCTTGTTAATAGCGTTTTTATTTGAATTCCAGGGAATATCATCTAGCCTTTAATATAAGCCACCGAATGTGATAAAATGTGTTACATATGATGAACAGAGCTATACTGAGAGATTTATGTAGAAGAATTTAGGGAGTGTCTGACCCCGCAGGTTTTAAATAACTCTTACAAGTAGGAAGCTAGGAGATTTGGGCTAGAGCGCCCAACAGGAAAGTCACACGGAAATGAGCTAGAAAGACGCCCTTATTCATAACCGAGGAGACATTACCTGGGATCCAACGCACAGCGGATATTTAGTAGTTTGTACCTGCCTGTGATCGATCCTGAGCTTTTTCCGTGGTAGTTACGAACGTTGAACACTAGGCCATCTGTAGCTTTAAAAGGTAAATGCAAAGACAAATTACTTGTGTAATTTACCTTGGCATTTAGCTCTGTATGACATAAGCAAAAATGTACATATATAGATTATCTTCAGAATTCACACTTTTAACTTAAGACTAAATGTACAAAAAGTATCTGAAAAGCGGCTACTTTTCAGAAAAAGTAGTTGTAGCTGAAGCAAGCTACTTTTTCAAGAATGTAATTGTAGTAGTAGGTAGCCACTTCCAATCACTGGGAATCATGATGGACGAACAGAATTGATTTTCCTGAAAAGAACAAATTGAGAACACAAACACGCAAACCAAGGTGTACCTACATGCAGTTAGGCGGTCACAAGTCAAACACTAGATAAATAATCCACTGAGGTTGCATGCTACAGAATGCATCAACTGTTACGTTTGCTTTCCTCTCCCATTCTGGTATTACAGGCTTTCCATTAAAATGCCTTGCGAAACCTATGCACCCCTGGCTATCAGCGAGCTGCGTTATAAAGAAATCTCTCTCCCTGTCTTCAGAGTCTGACCTTGCCAAGAAGTTAACTTACTGAACTCGCCTTGTTCTGTGATTCTTGTCGGCCTGTGTTGGCCGGCCATCCTGGTTTCAAAATACATTATCTTTAAGGATTAAATAAACTGAAAGAACTAACACAACTATATTATTAACTGTACCACACTACTCAAATTTATTTGTAGATATGCCCAGTACTATTTCCTTGTGCATATTTTTTAGTTTCCACAATAAGATAAAATGGCTTTTGTAATATGTATCCCCAAAATTTTGTGGCTCCTCAATATGCAGCACCCAGGTTGGTCCAATGGTAAACTTGCTTCTGATATGGTTAAATGAATGTGCATGGCTGTTCTTGTAAGAAATAACATTTTGCCTTCCTATAGGAGGGTGACTGCTTTGAAACTTTCCAGCTTCAGTATGTTCTCTTGCTCTCAATCATATGACAACCCTGCCCATTTGGTTTGGAGATATTGTTCAAACAGGATGTTTCCAGTCATCCTATTGTTAACTTCCCAACCAATCTTGTTGAAATCTTTAGTGTCTGATTAAGTGTTCAAAACATTTCCCTTCCTCACTTTGATGCTGGATTGTAAGGGATTCTCTGCCATTTCAAGAACCTTCCCATTTCTTATTTTTGCTATCCAGGGTGCTTTCAGCAGTCTCATGTAAAGCCACATCTTTAATGTGGCCAGTCTTTTTATGGAATCTTTAAACAGAGTCAAAGTTTCAAAATTAGCTGAGCTCACGAGGGATTTCCAAATATTTAAACTTCTATGTTTCTTTGATACGAAATTAGAACAAGCTATTCCAGTTCAGCACATGATTTCCTTTGTACATTTTCCACCAACTGTTTGAGATACTGTATGTAACCATCACAAACCTAACATTATTTCTAAAAAATTTTGAGTTTTGAAGTATTTGCATAATAACTTTATTCTCTTCATGTAAAACAGAATAAAGAAAGTATGCAAATACTTCAAAACTCAAATAATAAATCCACGTAATTACTACATATCACGTAAAAAAACCTAAATGCAAAATTCACATAATTATTTCAAAACATTGGAAAAAAATTATAAAATAAATAAGATCACTGAAAGTCCTCTGGAGTGCACCAGATGGCACCACAAGGCAGCATCAGAAGATGTTACCATGAATGAACCATGCTAGGCTCTGCATGTTCAGTCTGCAACAAGCAGTGATAGGCAACACAGTTGCATTTTGCAAATGATAATGTAAGGGTATTCATTGCAAATGGCAAGGCTTTTGGGTGGCAAACAACTGTACCCTGTTTTAAGATGTTTTTAATGCTGTTTAAATTAATTTTAATTATAAATGAATGATAATCATGCTGTGTTAAATTTTTAGGCTTGAATATAATATGAGCATAGGAATTCGTTGGTCTGATATAGTTGACAGAATTAGTGTAAATAATGTATATTATTATGGAGAGAAAATTTTCTTCACATTTATGTTTTAAAATTGAAATACTGTTAGTTGATAACAGTTAAAGTATTAGGGATTTTCCCGGTAGCATAACTCATTCTACAACACGTTCATATGAAATGTCTAAGGAATTTGAGATATGATGAAGCACAACTAGATAAGGGTCTTTAAGTAGAATTTATCTCATTTTGCTTGTTAAAAATACCATGCAAGTTCAAAATTTATAAATCTTTGGTAGGTAAATTCCTAAGATTTTGTTTGTAAGTGGTCAAGATTAAAGAAAGTCACACATTTGGTTTTTGGATAACATTTTCCTGAGTGAATTTTATATATAACAAAGGTTTTTCTCTTAACTTGCAAACTATCTTAACTTACGTCTTGGTCAAAACTTTCACAATCCATTATGCCAGATGTTTTGGTGTGCGCGTGCACACACACAATTTGAAAATGAGAATATTTGAGATTCACTTGTCATATTGTATGGCTAGTGTACACACTTTAATTGAATTAATAGACCTGAATTTGTTAAATACTTTAATAGCTTTCATTTGTAAGAATAGTTCTAAATGATTGAAATAACAATCAGACTTTAGGTGAAAAAGGAACACAGAAAATGCTGAGCTCAGGAAATGATTAAAAAATAAAATCATTTGTTTTTACTACAGTTGCTTATTTTGGTGCTGACAGGTGCACATTATTAACAGAACAAACCCTACTACTGACTACTTATTAAAGGAAGTTAATTGCCTACAATTAATTTATCTGCTTAGTAAATCACCTTCATATTTTCTTACATGTTAATGAAAAATAACATGTAATTTCTTATATTTACAGGGAAACTAAATTACTCTGTTACACCACACTGCTCTGAGGAGGCACCATCATTTGTCAGGGGCTTTAGGGAATCTCTGAGGTCCAAGAAAGAACTGCAAATGAGATCAGCATGACAACAGTGTTGAACTGGACATATTGTATTTGCATGAAACTCCTTCCAGATACGTCATGGCTGCCTTGAATTACACTTACCTATTGACCACAGCTGTACACACTTTAATTGAATTAATAGGTACAGGTAGTTAGGTTATTTTGTGAGTGCTTTGTTATATGATCATAATAGAGAAGTCAAAACTAATTTTACATTGACATTATTACAATTTAGGAAATTATATTAATCAGTCTTCTATATGATGAACTCACCAATTATACAAAATCTATATTCACTGTCATAATCTATATTCACTGGCCAAAATAGAAATGAACTGTCTAAACTTTGTACAGCTTGCAGGAATTATCTTGAAGTTGATGTGAAATAAAAATTACCTGGAGCTTTTGAAGAAGTTTTTAAACAAGAACTAAACTGAACTGCATGGCGACCATAATAATGGCTTTCAATCAGGAAATATGAATTTAAACAGGTACCCATATCATTCTTAATCATGTCTTTGTCTTCCTGTAGCTCAAAAACTGGAGAAATAAAATAATTAATTAGGATTCGTAATGAAAAACAGTTGTGAAATTTTTATTCTAGAGTACAAAGCATTGGATGTTTCAATTTTCTCTGACTAATAGAAATGGTTGATTACAGGAATTCTTGACAACCATTTTTGTCAAGAATTTGAATAAATGCCACTGTTGCCCAACTGGATAGTTTTAGTCGCAATTTAAATCAAAACAGGCAGACTCATTTTCTACTTATGGAGAGTTACGATCAGAGAAGAAATTAAATAACCTCTGACTGAAAATAATTATTTTTTAAAAAGAAAATATTGCTAATTAATACAAAAAATGGTATACTAATTAAGATCTAAAACACTAGTTTTTAATTTTTGTGAAGACTTACTTAAGTAAACATTTTGATGTCTCCTTTTTTTCCTGGTTGGTAGAATGAAATATTGGGGGGGGATGAAGGGATGTTTCGTGAACTAATTTTTTTTGTGCATCTGTGAAATTAAAATAAATAAATTGACTGATGTACTTTCATGTTATCAAAGATATTTTCTCTAAATAATAGAAGCGATCAGGTATTTCTTTCCACTTAACTGACTGTGAAAATTATTTGGTATTTTTAATTTGAGCTCTATATGAAAATTAGGGATCTTTATGATTTTATGTATTACTAATTTTTCTTTTTAGAAGTTATACAACCCAGGTTTGCATCCTGGCTACTGCTATATACAGTGATGTTGAAATTAAGGGATCCAGAAGATGTTCACAACGTTTGGCAAAAATATTGCCCCACCATCATCAAACATAGAACATTCTACATTTCTGCTATACACTATGTACAGTGATGGTGGAATTACAGATATACATAAAGGAGGGTCACAGAGACCCTCAAGTAAGAGTGCTACTGAGATACATTTCAGGTGCCTGTGAGAGGTAAACTAAAAGCCCAAAGATGAAAGAGAGCATTTCTGTCCTGAAAGGCATGAAGTGAGAAGACTGTCCCCGGGCGAGTAATGAGCTGAGTGATGCAATCTCGGCGAAGAGAGAACAGGAGATTTTTCAGTGGGGTTTGGTAATGAAAGTGGGACTGGGCCTGTAAGAGAGGCATTTTCTCTACATGAATCTTGGCAACACAATGAAATTCTCAGAGCGACTACTGGAGCATTCCAACTCCTTTGTATGTGCAAAAGGCGAGCTGGACACTGCTGTATGAGGAGGCACAAATGCCAAATGAAGAGAGGGGGATTGGATTCAACCCCCAGGGCCAGACAACAGAAGTTTGTTAGCATGTAAGAGAAACAGGGACAGCCACTGTCTGTCTGTGTGAATGCGTGGCCAAGACGCACAGGATTGACCAGCTATGGAAACTAACAGCTTAAGAGTGCAACATTTCAAATACTTGCTAAAAGTCTGTAGTGACTACAACTGTGCAACGAACACCAACAACGCCAAATGTGTGTGAATGAAAGTCCATGAAAAATCAATCTTTATGTGGCTTACCTGTGGCTCAGAAGACTGCATGTAAGTACCAAAA
This sequence comes from Macrothele yani, assembly GCA_039090855.1. Classification (NCBI taxonomy): domain Eukaryota; kingdom Metazoa; phylum Arthropoda; class Arachnida; order Araneae; family Macrothelidae; genus Macrothele; species Macrothele yani. The sequence continues at coordinate 33,985,607 of CM077021.1, forward strand.
TTTGGACATATTTGTGCTTGCTGTTCAGAAAGCAAACCAGATTCAATTATTAAGACATTCATGCTTTTAGGACCAGTTTAGTAGGACTTATTGCTAAAAGAAACTTTAGTTAGCATGCGATTGTTATTGGCTGGTGAATTCAAAGAAAAATACGAACACGGAATAGCCAAAATCTAGCCCATGGTTATTTAATTTTATCTAATAATCATTTGTCAATTTATGTTAATTATCTAAATTAAAGGCTGTGCTTGTATAATCTAAATTTCTGCTACCACTCTTTATTTGGCGTTTTGTCGATACTGACATCTCTGACTGGCAAAGTCCTCAAAAGTCAAGATCTCTCTCACCTGCAATATCTAAAAGGACCCAGGGTGCAATCAATACATATCCCTAGTCATAGCAATATAAATATAATATCAAAAAAGTCCATTTTAAGAAGTCATTGTCTATTACACAATTTTTTTACTTAGTGCAACACGTCACTAAAACCATTTATTAATGAATTTTTATTTTAACACTGTTGCATTTAGAACTTTCATTGTCCCTATATTATTTGTGTTTTTTTTTAAATTACAAACATCAATACCTGATGACGAAATAACATGCTTTGAAGTCAAAATGGTACTCACATTCTCTTTACATTCAGGAATATTATATTTTAAGAACAATTTAGACATGATACAAAGTTCAAAGAAAAATACGAACACGTTTTCTATAGACAAAATATTTGTGAATTGCACTTTCGGCACTGAATCTTAGTATGGTAAATTTCAATTACATATACACAAAACATACACTTTTTTAAAAATTTAATTGCCTGTTGTGCACGCAGAGAAGGAATAAACAAAATATAGTTATTCCTTGGAAACTCAACTATTCTGCACACATTTTATTTTATTTCATCTTTGCAATGAATCGATTAATCATGTTTTCTTATTTCTGATGTGAATTACTCTGAGAAGCAACATGACAAATTATATAAATTAATTTATGCTGGACAAATATATGAATATTATTTCTGATGCACTAATACTTTTCATGTTTAAAAATGACAGGTCATCATTTCAAACATCAAAATATCTTTCAAAAATATTTGGTAACAGTATTATTACATTACAGAATAATTCAAAAATATCCAATAATTCACTACTACAATACAAACACTGAGAAGATTTTTTCAACCTTCACATGTAAAAGATAACACAATATCTTGACTTAGCTAATGAACACAAACGAAAGACCGGTTAGTCACAGAAAACTATTGACAGGAACAGTACTACAGAAACCTTTTTACATATACTAACACTAGGAACAAACTATAACAAAAGCAAAAGCTGCAAAGGCGTGCTTTTAAATTATAACAAGACATGTCAACATAAGGCTAAATGGATAAAAAAACATTCCAGATTATTTTCACTATACATATCAGATGTGAACATTACTTTTACACACACACAGTGGACATACTATGAAAGATTATTCCACAAATAAAATACTTCCGTTCAATTTTAACTACACTCCTACAATAAATAACTGCACACACACACTACAAAAGGGAAAAAAATCAAAACTTATTCAGCAAAGGTTTCATAGGTCAGACATTTCAATGCCACACGAGCACTGCAAATGGATAAAAGGTATTCATATTCTTTTCCCTTGCACTTTAATTTGCATAAACTAATCACACAGTACACTATTCCTACAAACCTTCAATTTCAAATTACTCAAGTTACTGAACCAACCTAAATAAAGGAAAAGAAACCCTGGTTTTTCATACATAATACATTATGGGATGCAAGATTTCTTCCAATTCACATGATTCAGAAAATGCCTTACATCTGCAAGCTAGCCTCTCAACAATAAATTCAATGAAGAAACTTCTCATATTTTTACAACTTCTTACATACTACTTCAGAACTCTTCCCATAAATGCATTTCACATGCTGGATTAAAATCAAAGTACGATAAACATACTTGCATCATGCATTCAGAAAAATATTACATATTTAAAAGTGGAGATCTTAATTCTTGTTACTTAGACAGGAACTCTTAGTGTAGGTACACATATGAATAGAAAATGCTTTCATTGCTCTAAACCTAATCAGGAGTTCTCAAAGACTGAACCAATGTGATTCAATTAACAAGTGAAATAGAGAGTGCAGACTATACATTAAAAAAAAGTTAGCATTGAAGTTTACTAGTACAACTCACAAGCCACAGTTTTTAGAATCATATAAATATGAGAGTACATATGAATGACTTTCAAGCTACCCTCAAGTTTACTTTCCATCATAAGGAAAAATTTGCTCCCTATAGGTCTGGCATCAAAGAATAAAGCTGCTGAACTGAATTAGACACGAGCACAGGTGCAGTACAGGTGCAGACTGGGCAGCCAGGATACAGGGAGAATTCCCAGTGGGCCACCATATTTTGGGCCAGTGGAAATTATGCTAACACAAAAGAGAGAAAAAAATATATATATATATATATATATATATATATATATTGCATCACCAAGAAGGAAGCATCCGATTGGCCTGAAATTCACAGCATGCGTCGCCCGCGAGAGGACATGCAAATGATTAGCATTGAAGGGAATATTCAAATCATGTGCGCCCGACACGCCACCGAGAAGCACTATAAGAAGGGTGCACAGAAGGCTGGGTGTAAGTAATGGAAGTGTGTTGTGCTGCCGCACCTGTGCGTGGGAAGCTTCCTGATGCCTCGTCGCAGAATACAGCAGTCATTCCAGCACGTTTCGGAGTTCGACAGAGGACGAATAGTGGCTTATCGCAACGGCGGTTTATCGTACCGAGACATCAGTGCCTGTGTGGGACGACATCCAGCCACAGTGAGGCGAGTATGGATTCGATGGGTGCAGGAGGGACGGACAGACCGATGTGAGTGATTGCCGCAGCCGCTGCACACCATCGAACGAGAGGACCGCCATGATGTGCGCCCGGCATTGATGGCTCGCACCACCACATCACGAATGTTGGCGCAGGAATTAGGGTGTGTTGCGCAACAACCTGTGCCAGCACGTAACGTTTGCCGTCTTTTGCAGGAGCGGGGACTTGTCGCACGGTGCCCACTGCTGCGATTACCATTGACGTTACACCACCGGCAAGTGCGGCGGCAGTGGGCCGTTGAATGCCACAAATGGACTACGGAATGGCACGACATTATCTTCTCCGACGAATCCCGCTTCTGCCTGCAACACCACGATGGTCGGATCTGCGTGTGGCGGCACCGCGGCAAAAGACTGTATGACGCCTGCATTATGCATCGCCATACCGGTCTGTCGCCTCGCGTTATGGTTTGGGGCGCAATTGGGTATGACACCCGCACCCCTCTGGTACGCATCGCCGGTACACCCAACAGCCACCGCTACATCTCTGACGTTTTGGAGCCTGTAGTCCTCTCTTACCTGCCAGCGGCCACGTTTCAACAGGACAATGCGCGCCCGCATGTAGCCCGCATCGTGCAACAATTCTTCACCGCCCACCAGGTGTAACTGCTGCTGTAGCCTGTATGTTCTCCTGATATGTCGCCCATGGAACACGTCTGGTCGCTGATCGACAACCAAGTGGCCCGGCAAGCACCACCTGTGACTACGCCTGATGAACTGAGGCAACGTGTGGAAGCAGCCTGGACTGACATACCTCAAGCCCACATGCAAAGCCTCTTTCGTTCGATGCCGCGGCGTGTAGCGGCCGTTATTGCTAGTCATGGGGGCCACACGAACACTATTGATGTCTGCATGTTCCGCAAGTCGCACAGGCCTGTAGGCTCAATCATTTCATCTTTGTATCTGTTGTTATGTGTCCAGTAAATCTGGCTTTGCTATCTCGTGTCCTTCTTGACATTGCATTTTGGGTGGCCAGCAGTGTGTGTATATATATATATATATGTATACCTATCAACTGTGTATGGCCTGGGCATACACCAAATGAAAGACGAAATCTCCAAGTTTTTGTAAGTCACCATGAGAGGGCTCCACTGTCCCTGTGGGGCTGCCTCGTTGGCGTTGTGTTGTTCACTGTTTCCTTAACGAAGTGTTCCTTGCCATTTGATTGGTCGCAGTGACCTCATGACTTGGTGCTCTACAGCTGGCCACTTAAGTCACTAGAACTTACACTGTGCAACTTCTTCTTTCGAGGGTATGTTTAGGATAATGTGTACAGGCCACCATTGCCTACAACCCTAGATAAGCTCAAAAAATGCCCTGTTACTGCGGTGGAGTCAGTGACAACGCACATGGTGGAAAGAGTGAACCTGCACATTAGAAAGGTTGCCTACAACCCAGGTGCTCATCCAGGGCTGTAGGCAATGATGGCATGTACACAGTATCCTTAACAGACCCCCAAAAGAAGAAGTTGCACAGTGTAAGTTCCGGTGACCTAAGTGGCCAGATGTAGAGTTGTCTGGAATCCTGGTATTCAAATATAAGTGCAAACAATAAGTTATGCTTGCTCAAATTACAGAAGAAATCTGTTCGCTATATGCTGTACACAGATTACATGTCTCATTCAAAACCATTATTTCTAAAACTAAATATTCTGAAAATTCATGAATTTTTTACCTTGAAACTAGGTATCATGTTTTTCAAAATAATGCATCTTAAACTGCCTATTTTTCAATCTGACATCAAATATCTGAATTATTCTATCTTCACCAGATCTGTTGCTAACAACAAATTATGTCAACCGTCTGTTAGACTTAATTACAATTTAAACAGCATATTGTATAAAGCCATTACCCTTTGGAATAATCTCCCAGAGAGCATCAGAACTCTGGTAACTATTAAAAAGTTTTCCTTGTCTCTGCGAAATTACTTTGTAAATCACACTGATCTCCATAATGAATCTCAATCCTGTCATTAAATTGTAGTTCCAAGCATGCTGCTAACAGTGGTGCTTCTGTTATAACCATTTTACTTACTTTTATATTTTTCATGTTTTATTCCTTTTCTTACATCTGATAGGGGGAATTGCCTTACAACCAATATGTTCAGATTCTTCCTGGTGTATTGCATTTTCATATAACTAAGTTTTAAATGTGTACAATAAAATAATTGTAAGTGCAAAGTCATCAAGTCATGGGGTCCACTGCGACCAATACAATAGCAAGGTAGCACTTTGTTGAGGAAATGGTGAACAGCACAATGGCAATGAGGCAGCCCCACAGTGACAGTGGTGCCCTCTCATGGTGACCTACTAAAACTTGGAGATATATTAAAACTGCAAAGTTTACCACTTAGAAAGCTTTATATAAAAAAAAAAAAAAGCCTATGTAGCAAAAGTTATATTGAGCCAAACACTGTTTTTGATACACCACCTTCCCTTTTCTTGACTTTTACATTTAAGCCCTGTCCCTTTGAGCTATCCTCTACCTCATTTTGCTTTTGCCAATAGCATTTGCATTTAAATAATCAATACAATCTAATCCAATATGCTATCAATAGTCTGGGATAGAAACTCAAAATTCATGGTATACGTTAATGCATTTCGGTTCAACTACAGTAAAATTTTCAGGTTGCTGTTCTCTACACGTATGTCATCATCATCATTGTCAACCATTATCAATCCACTGCTGGACGAAGGTCTCTCCAAGCCTCTTCCACAATGGTGTCTTGTGCCAGTCTCCTCCATGTTACTCCCCCATACTTTCGAATTTCATCCACCCATCTCCCATGTGGTCTTCTTCTGGGTCTTCTCCTGTCCCTTGGAATCCAATCTAAAATTTCGGCTGTCCATCTATGGTCTGTTCTTCTGGCAGTATGTCCAGCCCATTGCCATTTCAGGGATTTTACTCTGATCATGATGTCTTCCACTCTCGTCATTTTTCTGATCCAAGAGTTCCTCTTCTTATCTCTCCTGGTTATACCAAGCATGCACCTCTCCATGCTTCTTTGAGTTGTCTGCAGCCTTTGTATGTCTCTTTTAGTTAAGGTCCACGTCTCTGCACCATACGTAAGCACTGGAAGGATGCATTGATCAAACACTTTTCTTTTAAGACATAATGGCATATTGCCCTTGAAAATTACGCTGTTTCTTCCAAAAGCTCTCCAGGCAAGTTTTATATGCCAATTAATTTCTTCATCAATGTGACCCTCACTTGATATCTGCTGTCCAAGATAAACGTACACATTTGTTATCTCCAGCTTTTCTCCATCAATCGATAAATCTTCATTTCGTATAAAAGCATTGTACGTCACTTTTGTCTTCTGAAAGTTAATTTTTAATTCGACTTCTTTACTTGTCAGCAAGTTCCTGGATCATACTCTGCAGCTCTGATGGGGTAGTTGCAAAAATGACTACGGAATCAGCAAAACGAAGGTGAGTTAGATAATCTCCATCAATCTTTATCCCTTTGTCTTCCTAGTTCAGTGATTGAAAGACATTTTCCAACGTGGCATTAAAGAGCTTCGGAGATACGGTGTCACCTTATCTCACTCCCTTTCCAATTTTTATGTGTGCTGTATTCTCAAACAGCCGAATCTTTGCATTTGCATTTTCATAGATGTTATTAATAATATTAATGTATGCATCTTCAATACCGCAGGATTTCAAAGCCATTGTAACTGCTGATGGTTTAACTGAATCAAAGGTCTTTTCATAATCGATAAAAGCCATGCACAAAGGAAATTCATATCCCCTTGCTCTTTCAATTAGTTCTCTCAGTATGTGGATATGATCTATAGTACTGTTGCCACTCCTGAATCCAGCTTGTTCTCTCGGTTGAGCCATATCCAGTGTTACCTTCAAGTGGTGTGAAAGAACTTTAGTGAAGATTTTATAAACCACTGATAGGTAGGTAGGTAGGTAGGTAGGTAGGTAGGTAGGTAGGTAGGTATGTATGTATGTATGTATGTGTATATATATTAGGGGTATGCAAAAGTTTCTGCCACCCTTGCTAGCGGGCGCGGTAGGGGTCTAACCGGTTGGCAACCCGTGCTGTCAGTTCGTACATGAAGCCAAGCATTGCGGTTGATAAAGTTCATTTGCATCACTGTTTGTTATTCATGTTTAATTTAGGGAAAAGTGCAAGTTAAGCATACGGTTCAATATGTCAGGCATTATGGGTGTCGAGAATGGTTTGCCAGGTTTAAGAAAGGTGATCTAAGCTTGGAAGACAAGCCACATGCAGCTAGACCACAGGAACTTGCAGACGAGGAGCTGGAATTGCTGTTGCAAGAGGATGCCAATCGACCACGCACCTGGCGAAACGTTTGAAAGTGGCTCAATTGATGGTAGTACGGCGCCTACAGGCCTTGGGAAAGATCCAGAAGATTGGTAAGTGGGTTCCGCATACTTTAACGGAGCGTAATATTGGTCAACGATTAGGCACCTGCATGTTGTTGCTGAAGAGGTTTCAAGGGAAGAATTTCTTATGGAAGATTGTCACCGGGGATGAAAAATGGGTCTGTTGCGACAACCCCATACGCAAGCAATCTTGGGTCAACCAAGGCCAGCCATCAACATCCACTGCAAAACAGGATATCCACGGGAAAGAAGTGCTGTTGTGTGTGTGTGTGTGTGATGGGTTGATGAAACTAAACGGCCGCAATCGAGCAAAAATGCTCATGGACAGGTAAAGGACGCTGCCCATTCATCCTGTTACACAATAATGCCAGACCACATGTCGGTGCCACCACGAAATCAACCCTTGAACTGTTACACTAGGAGATTTTACCGCCCCCTGCTTACTCCCTGAACATTGCACCCTCAGACTTTCTTCTGTTTCACTCTATGCAACATTCCCTAGCCCAACAGTGGTTCACCACAGTTTTGTAATCGATGGTAATAAATCCCAGTGTTACTACAAACATATAGAAAGTTAATGGTGATATGTACCATAATGAAAGAGGTGTGGTAAGTTTGCCTCCCCATCTACGAGCAACAGCAACCCCTCTAGTAGGGCCTGTGGTTAGCGCATGAAAGCCTGTGTTGGTGTGTTAAAGAGGGAAGCATACTACAATCGACGGTGGTAAGCCCCAGTGGTACTACAAATGTATAAGAAGTTAATGGTGATATGTGCCATGATAAAGGAGGTGTGGTAAGTTTGCCTCCCCATCTACGAGCAACAGCTACCCATCTAGTAATACCTGTGGTTAGCGCATGAAAGCCCATGTTGGTGTGTTAAAGAGGGAAGCATACTGCAATTGATGGTGATAAACCCCAGTGCTACTACAAACATATGAGAAGTTAATGGTGATATGTGCCATGATGAAGGAAGTGTAGCTTTGCCTCTCTATCTAAAAAGGGTTGATATCACAAAGCAAACAAGTTTGAATTACCACAGAAAAAGCTTATAGGACTTGTAAGTACCCTTATTTTCTTTAGTCTTTAAAACAAACTGGTGGTTGTTACCAATTTGAATTAGGGCAGGACCATTTTAGTGCCAAATGTCGACACTGAACATTCGAGCCATCTTTATGGACAATAAATGCCACTTTATGAACAATAAATTGGCCAGCAATTTATTTACAAGCATAACTATGGTCAGTGTTTGAGTTGGAATTTTTTCTCATGTAGCAATTTGGCTATTTTGTCAGCAAAAGTTGTAGCAAAATGCTATGCATGACAAGCAATACAACCACAATGCTTTGGCTAAATAAAATTTTGCTTTAAATAGAATTTTAGAATAAAACAAATAGGCTTTTACACATCTAATTTTAATAAAAATACTTACATTTGCTGATGCATGCAATTTGTGAAACTATATGCAAAAACCAGGACTGAGCAAAGCCACAACCGACGGACTGGTCGACTCGAAGCGAAACGGCGCTCCTGCAGTTGCTGCTGCACAGCATAACCCTTGCAAAAGGTGCTTTTAAGGCTCACCAGCACTTTTCTTTAATAGGAGAACAGACAATGGGGAAGGGGGAAATGACAACAGGGTGAAGCACCAGCGTGCAACAGCAGTGACAGAAAGAAAACATTATAAGTCAAAAATGCTGTTTAATGCACGATCAATGACAAGGTCCTTAAAACCATGTAGCACCAGATGACAGCACATTTAATTAAAACACATTTAAAATATACACATATTAAAAACACTCATTAGATCTTTCGAACTCCCAAGGAGTTAATCTTCAGATGAGATGCAGTGAAAAGTTATGTGGCACTTATATATAAAAGGTGTTGCCAAAAAAACTTTTACAACATAAGAAATAACGATAAAAACATATTATGTGAAGATAGCTGAGGGTCTTATAAGGGATTTGAGTCAATGTTCATTGTCTCCAGAGTCAAGCTCGGCTGAGGAAACACTCCTGTGGCAACTGTCAATAAGGCCACTTTTCCTCCTTCCATTATTCCATATTCCTCAGCCCATCCTATGACTTATAAACTTGCTGCCTTCCATTCTTCTTGTTCACAGGGCCTTCATGCACTCATTGAACCACAGGATCTGTTTTACTGAACTTCAGAAAATTACGGCCCTTGCTGAGTCATTTGGTTACCTTGACAAAATTTTGGGTAGGATCATTGGCAAGACTAGGAGGTTATCCTCTATATATTTAAGAGATTCCCAGAGATGCCGCTTTGTGGGGTCTATGGATTACTTTCGTGTATCACAAATGTATTGAAGAATATATGCCTCAAAAATAACTTAGATTTCGGCATCAGGACCCACAATTTGTTGGACTTGATTCGCAAGGACCGAGACCTAGTCACACAGTCAGATCCTTATGGAGTATACCAAATTCCTTTGGAACCTTTGGACTTGGACACCTACCTCCCGAAGATTTACATCGGTTCTACCATTCAAAATCTTAAAGTGCATCTTTCTGAACACAAATATAATGCTAAGATGCCCTCATCAACCACTGCTATGTTTTGCATTGTTGTTGGAGGATCATACTGCCCCATTTGGGAAGATACTGTTGTAATTTCTACTCCCACTAGGAAGGCTTACATCTGGTTTACTGAAAGTTTATTTATTTATAAACTGGCTAATCTTTGTTTTAATGATGACATGCCTACCAACATTTCTCAGGCATGGAAATCCTTATTGGAAATTGCCACAGGAGTTTCCTCAGCCAAGCTTGACTCTGGAGACAATGAACATTGACTCAGATCCCTTAAGACCCTCAGCTATCTTCACGTAATATTTTTTTATCCTTATTTCCTATGTTTTAAAAGTTTTTTGGCAACACCTTTTTATATAAGTGCCACATAACCTTTCAATGTGTCTCTTAAGATGAACTCCTTGGAAGTTCGAAAGATCTAATGAGTGTTTTTAATATGTGTATATTTTAAATGTGTTTTAATTAAATATGCCATCCATCTGGTGCTACGTGGTTTTAAGGACCTCGCCATTGATCATGCATTAAACAACATTTTTGACTTATCATATCACATGAACAAAGCATTCAGTACTTTGCCAAAAGAAAAAATGATGGGGAAGGATACCAGGTCGAAGTAGAGATGATGGATTGAAAAGATAACGGGGATAAAAAGATAATAAAAAAAACTGCAAGGGTGAAGCAGGGGTGGGCACGATGATGAAAAAAGTATGACAGTAATGAAAAACGACACAAGAGCACAGCGGGGGTGGGTGGGATGACGAATTAAAAAATGCCGGGAAACATTTGCTATTTATTGGGTGATCCAGAAGGGACTTTTTATCGCAAAATGACTGTTTTTATCACGATTTGGTGAAAATGCGAGTGACAGCTTAAACACTGACTGTGGTCCCTGTGCCCAATAACAATCGAAAAGTCATTTTTGAAAATGCTCAGCAATGATATAAATAAGTGTACCATTTATTAAATTGTTTTGTGTTGTCCCAAAATATCCTAGCAGTAGTTTTTTTTTTTTGTTTTTTTTTCTTTCTTTTTGATGCTGATAAAATTTATGCTGGTTAAGTGTTTGTGCTACAATATTATAGTGTTCACAAAAGAATTGCACTTATCAATTTACAATGCAAATCAATTGTTGCATCCCTTAGGGCATAACAATATGATAAACATTATTTTAGGAACAACTTTTGTTCATTGGTAGGTAAAAGAAAAGAAAATTAGTTTTTTCCTTCCACACAAGATGACTACAATGAGAAATTTCCACACAAAGAGTTAGACATGTACATGAGAGAAAGATGTTTTCCCTCACTTATTTGTCTCTCATTTGACAATCGAACTCCACTGAGCTCAGAAAATATAAGTTAGGATGAGAACAATGAGAACAAACCGCCAGACGTGTGAAGATGATGCTGATGATGAGATGACTTGAGAAGTATTAGGATAAATAAAGAACAGATACGAAAGATTTAATATTATTTTTCCTAAAAACCTCTGATAGAAATATTTGTAAAAAAATTTAAATTGTATTTTATATTCCAAGACTATAAAAGAATATTTTAATGTATACAAAATGTAAAAGGTTTTCAATAAATTTATCATTTAAAAATAGATTAATAGTACAAAACACTACAATGACTCCTACTTACATAATGGGAAATGGAATGGGCAGAATGTTAAAGAATGAGTATGAGAAAGGTACATTATACAATTCTTACAATTAAATTACGAAAATAACTTTTATTTCACAGATTCAACTTTTTGTGCCTAAGCAATGTATGTCATAGTTACAATAAGTTATTACACACCCAGAGAAGCCTCATTTTTTAGGTTAAAAAGTACAATAAACTTTTTTGGCTCCCACTTCCAACTGCAAATAACATTTGCAGCTGAAAAAAAAATCATATATTGCACCAATATTGATATCTCTTCCCAAATTTAGTTGCCCGGCCAGGCAACTAATTCATCTTTTTACCTGCCCAGGCCAATAATTCACATGTCCCACACATTTCAGGCATTGTAGTTTTCAAGCCCTGATGCCCTTATGCGTGAATTTTATACTTCAATGCACTTATGGGCCCACTTACGTGTGAAAATAGCCACAATTTTTACATTACACCCTAAAAAAAAGTCTATTTAATACTAAAGTGAACTAAAAGAGTATCTGTACTGTGAACTGAAAGTAATCTGAAGTTATATGAAACATCTACAAATTTTAATGCTCAAATGAACATTATACACAAATTGGAATACACATTATATAAAACTGACGCACCTTAAGGGAGTATAAATATTGATAAGTTAGTGCTAAAGTATCACGGTGCTCTGATGTGCAGTTGAATGTACTTTCACTAAATTAATATAATGATAGGTAAGCTCAATTTCAAACAAGTTCACTTCTTAAATGAGTAGTAGGCAATGCATGTAACTAACAAACAAGTTAAGTTGATGGTAGCTGAGAACACGCTAAGTTACGTATAATAGTTTTTAAGGCAAATATATTTCAGCAATGAAGAAACTGATGGCAAGATAAATTTCTTGGATGTCAGCATCTCTAAAAATAATAATCTTCTATCCACTTCAGTCTACCGAAAACTAGTTTCTACCAATGGCATTATTCCTTTCAATTCTCATACTTTCCACCAATATAAACTGTCAGCTCTCAAGTCTCTCATTCATTGAGCTCATTTGGTTTGTAACACCGAAGTTAATTAAAAAAATTAATTAGCCAACATCCGCTTGATCGCTGCTCAACATGGCTTCCCCCCACACCTGGTTTCTAAATTAATTCAAAATGCTAAGAAAAAAACAGTTGTTGCTATTCAACCTGTATCACTAAAAAAGGAACTAATGTTTGCTGGTTCTATTTCTTACCTTAAACTTTCTGCCTACAAGCTCATCAGTATCTTCAAAAGAGAAGGATATAAACTTGCCATTCGCTCTTCTCCTTCAATTTCTGTTATCCTCCATAATGATAGAGACCCAAGACCTCCGCTTTCTTCTGCTGGAGTGTATAAACTCCTATCAAGACAAGCGTTGGATTAACCGCATACATAGGAAGTTCATTCCAAAAAATTCTCTCAAGACTTCACAAACGCAAATCTGATGTGAAATTTGGAAAACCTTCCTGTTCCTTGTCTCAACTTTCCATGGCTGACACTTCTGCTATTCTACTTTGGTCTGATACAAAAAAGTTGGCTTCCTTCCAAAATCATTTTGCTCTCAGGTTTAGAGAAAGTTTGGAAATTTTATTTTCCAAAAATTGCAACTCTGATCTCCCCATTTACATTTCCATACATCAGGAAATCTCTCATCGCATCACGTCACCCAGAGTTATTACTACAAAACTTACCTTTCCAATCTGGCAACAAAACAAATCGTAGTCACACTAATGAAGGCCATAGTAATGGCTGAAATATATTTGCCTTAAAAACTATTATACGTAACTTAACGTGTTCTCAACTACCATCAACTTAACAAGTTCACTCCTGATCCAATGTTGTTCTTTGTAATGTCTTTGTTGAAAAATATTGTTCCCTCAATAAACATTGTGGTAAAAAAATGCTTCATCTCTAGTATTTGTATCACTGAGAGAAGAGTGCTTGGCATTACTGTACATTTACTTGTTTGTATGCCCAATCTGAATGAGACGGTTAAACCAACATCGGTGGTAACTATTCAGGTTTATCCTTATTCTCTGCAGTATCATTAAGGAATACACCAAAGAACCACAACATTATGACCAGTGCGTCTTTATGCAAATCAAAGCAAGTGCAGGTAAATGACGGCACGTGTGAAGACCATGGAGCGGTATAAATGACACCTCATACTGAGTTCTGTTAAATTAGAATTATTCTTGTTGTTCAGATTGGAAAGGTAGCAGACTTAAGCGAGTTTGACAAAGGCCAAATTTTAATGCTCAGATAACTGGGCCAGAGCATTTCGAAATGGCAAAGCTTCTGGGGTGCTCATGGTCAGCACCTTCAAAAAGTGGTCCGAGGAGAGAATCCATTGCCAATGTGTGGGCCAACCACTGCTCATCAAAGCTAGAGGTGAGCTAAGGTTATTTCATATGATACAAGCCAACAGAAGGGATACTGCAACACAACTCACAGGTAATTTGAATGTCGATGGTGAGAGTAATGTCACAACACAGAGTACATCGAACACTGCTGAAAATGTGGCTGCAAAGCCATAGGCTGCTCCGTGCGCCTATGCTAACCTCACTTCACTATTGAAAGTGCCTACAATGGGCACACAAGCATCAAAACTGGACCTTGAATGATTGGAAGAAGGTCATCTGGTCCGATGAATCTTGTTTTCTGTTGAATCATATGGACGGCCAGGTGCGTTGTTTACCTGGGGAAGTGTTGGCACTAAGATGCACCATAGGACAAAAACAAACAGGTGGGGGTTGTGTAATGCTTTGGGCAATGCTCTACTGGGAAACCATGGACCCAGTTACTCATGTGCAGAAAACTGTGCCATATACCACCTATTTAGACATCACTGCAGACTAGGTACATTCCTTCATGGCAACAGTATTCCTCTCTCGTAGTGCCTTTTTTCAGTAAGATAATGCGCCATGCTACACTGCTCGGATTGTTAGAGAATGGTTTGCTGAACATGTGGAAGACTTCCAGGTACTCCAAATTTCCCAGGCATCAATCCAATCAAGCATTTGTGGATTGTGTTGGAACAACAAATCTTATCTACGGCAGCTCAACCATGTAACTCACAAGAGTCAAAGGATCTGCTAGTAACGTGTTAATACCAGATATCACAAGAAACCTTTAGAAATCTTGTAGCATCCATGCCTCTCCAGGTAAGAGCTGTTTTTGGGGCATATGAAGGACCAACAGCATCATACATGTATTAGGCAGATGGTCACAATGTTTTGGCTCCTTGGTGTATTTTTCAATCAGTAAGCACTGTGCATCTGTGCAACAAAACAGTAGTTGATTTCCCTGCACACTTACTTTTTGTAAGCCCAACCCTAATGAAAAAGATCAAACTAATGTCATTGCAAACATTTCAGTGGAAGCTATAATAAATTTTAAAAACTTATAAACTTTGACTAAGACATTAAAAAAATAAGAAAGTCATACACATCAACATCACCAAGTATCTATGTCCACTCACTGCCACTTCAGATGCATTTCCAACAGCAAGTGGTGTAACAATGTAAGGTTCATCATCGCCATTGTGATGCCATCTATATTTTAAAGCTGCATTGAGTTTTAGATCTTAGATTTCTTTCACCTATTTTTCTTTTTATTGTGCCATTTCTCCTCTTCAGGCATATTCCTCCATGCGTATAACATTGTGAGTATATTAATATTGCAATAATAGTTCTTTATCTTCTCAATCCATATTGCTTCAGCTGTCAAAAAATGTTCTCCATGTGAAGAAAATAAAGAATCACACTAAAGCTATGTAAAAGTTATATTTTACAAGGAAGTTTTCGAACTATGTCCTTAGTTCTTCATTCAGAGTTTGGATGGAAACCAAATTCTGGCTATCTTTAGCTATTTCTCTATTCACAATAGAAGAAACCAAACACAACAAAAGAATTGAAAACCAAACCAGAATGACACCAAAAGAATTGCTTCATTACCAATAAAATTGCCTTGTGTTACAGAGAACGTATTGAAATTTAATTGAATACGAACTCTTGTAATGCGGATGCACCAATCAACATTCCAATTATTTGGAAACCTCTATTGACAACAGACTAGTGAATAAGATCCACTATGTGTAACTGTAATCAGTGTGACCCTGGCTGGAGAGCAGCTGAAAGATCTTACTAGAAATAAAATGTTAAAATTATTTGTAGTGAAGAAATGGCATAAAAAAGATCATTAATTTTCTGAATTTTCAGCTAGAATGGAGCAAAACCAATATTTTTTTACTTGCTATTCTGAGTTTGGAAGTAATTCTGAATATACATTATTAACAATGTACGAAATTCATTATTCAACAAATACGAGATCCTGTGACATTTTGCTCATGTCATTCATCAGTTCAGACATTTTTTTTTTTTACTGATTAAGCTTTTTCACGCAAGAGCCATGTCTGGCTGAAGAACACTATCATATCATATTACAATATTTGCATAGGTCAGTTTGAACTGTGGAGATGTCAAAGTGCAATCACAATTGGCAAGACCATCTCAGTCACTGAAGTTACAATGCTCATTTTATTACAATGAAGTCTAGATCTAACCTTGAGTATGGCAGAAATTCTTATAATCTTTTCAGACTCAGCTATTAATTCCATGTAATCATATTGGTTCTCAAGTACCAAAGTATTCTCAGAATTGGGGTAACCTTTCCACTTGATAAGATGATAAACTTTATCATCCTGTACCATCTCAGCTGCAACTCTCTCGGCAACAAGATTTTCTGGTTCCACAGATGAATCTCCTTCAATGTCAATTGCACTACTTAGCATCACAGTGAATCTTGAGCCACCGGTTTCACAAATTCCATGCATTTAGGCTTCTTGGGTCTTTCTTCACCAACTGACACACAGTCTTATCTGCACATCCTCCTGTGCCACATTTTAGCTATTCACTATGTAACTATTTTTGTGAATTTAAGTTACAACAATGTGCCACATAGCTTTTTCTCTGAAAAAGAAATCATGTTGTGGGGAGAAAAGATTGGTTCAGAATCACTTTCACTGGCCAAACTTTGAGAATTCCTGACTTATATAATTCAATAATTATTAGTACAATAAAACTTCTGAAGAAGCTACATAAAAATGCATATACAGGGTTGTAAAAACTTCTACAACATTAATCACTACAAGCAGAAATTAATCTGCCAAACATGTTTCAGAATCCTAAATTACCATGTTCACTTTTACCTCTACCTACAATTATGTCAGTAATTATGCACCTTGAATTTTCATTTTTATATATAGAGTAACGAATGCTTAAAGGCACAAGCATACTTGTAACACAGTAACATGCCTAAATGAAAAAGGTTGCATAATTCAAGGATACTTAAATGCAATGGAATATATGGAATGTAATATATATAGTAATAAATATTCAGTTATAGATACAACTGGAAAAATAAGTATGAGAAATACCAAAAGTGTATTATAGAGCCTAAACATACCAAGAATGGGTGTTCATACCATGTAATATGTATGTACATACAATCTTCCTAAAGAGCAATATGTGCATACCACATCACACTACAGAAATACAAGAAACATTAAGATAAAATCTAGGCATTATACGGCTGGAACTAACAATACAAAAACCAGTTAATATATTATATAAATTCTTGTACCTTCTTTCAATCTGGTGCATCCAAGAGTGATATGCATTTTCTATCAGTAACATTCTTAAAAAAAAAATGTGTGCTCATATCAATCTAGACAGGATACTTTCAATAATAAGTAGATGAACTGAAAATGCTGAAACTTCTGGAATATAATGCAGAAGAGATGGCTACATGTTTCACTACAATGGAAACATTTAATTGTGACACACTGTTTTGAATAATGCCCTTTCTCCGATCATTTTACTTTTGTACAGAAGCTGGAACTAGGACCAGATTAAATAACAAAAAACAAAACTAATCAGTCATAAGTAAAACAAAGAAACACTAATGGCTTTGCTTAGAAAAAAAAAAAGGTAGTATAACACACAGCTGAATTAAATTTGTAGGTTACTAAAAATTCTGCTGATGTTTCAGATCCCCTAGCTGTCTATCAAGACCTGTTATTTTTAACCACCACATTCACAGTAGGGCTTTACATGCACGTAGAAACATGTACATTTCTAGATGCCAGATTCTAATGTAGGATGAGGCTTCTCTTGTAAAACAGTTTCCATTTGAAAGCATTTCCTTTTAGACATTTCAACTTACTCTCTTCCATTTGTCGACAGCTGCAATGTCATTAAATGCATGATGTAAAGAAAATAGAGAAAACATGCTTAAGTTATGTAAAAGTTATATTTTGCATGGAAGCTTTTGAACTCTTTTAGTTTAGAGTTTGGATGGAAACTGCCTAAGTTGTTGCCAGAATAATGAATGCTGTATTTATTTTGAAAGAATACAGATTTCCTGTTGATCAGGATAATACATGGTGATTCCAAATTGTAGCTGCTGGAAGAAAGATAAATTTTCAAGCTTCCACAGTAGCGAAGAGCATAGGAACCGGAAACTGTAGCAATTCGCTTTGAATCCTTCCAACAGGGTTCAGCTGAGGAGGTTTCCAAAGTGAAGGAGGCTAAGGCAGTATTACAGTTCCACATTTTTACATCTTTTTGGTGCTCCTTCAATCTATTATTGATGCTTTGATAAGAGCTTCCAATGAAGAAAGTTTGTCCAGATTGACAGAGATAAAATAGACCCACTTGATCTTCTGGAAATCTAAAAAAATTCTTCTGGACAAACTTTCTACATCGAAAGCTCTTATTGAAGCATCAATAATAGATTGAAAGAACACCAAAAAGATGTAAAAATGGGGAACTCTAATACTGCCTTAACCTTTTTCACTTTGGAAAACACCTCAGCCAAACCCTGTTGGAAGGATTCAAAACAAATTGTGCCATTTTCCGGTTCTTATGCTACCATGAAAGCTTGGAAATTTATCTTTCTTCCAATAACTGCAATTTGGAATCTACACATATCATCCTCATGATTTCAGGAAATCAGTACTCCTTCAAAATAAATACAACATTTGCAAATATGGCAACCATGTACAAGAACTGAATGATGGAGATCTGACAACAACCTAATCAGAAACTCGGACTGAAGAACTAAAGATACAGTTCAAAAGCTTCCATGCAAAATAGGTATAACTTTTGCGTAACTTAAGCATGTTTCCTCTATTTTCTTCATGTTGTTTATTTCAGTTACGTGTTGCTGCCCAATTCTCTTAATCATTAAATGCAATGCAAAAAGAGTAAAAAAATGACAGTAATGAACAAAATTAAATCTATGACACTGGACATATCAAAAATGTGGAGAAGTGCTATATGTGACAAAAAATGAATGAATGGTGGAGGTAGTTGGATACTACCAAGTGAAGTTAGTGGTGGATGACAATGTACTGTACTGCAACATAAGTAACACTCTCCTCTATATCCTCCTACAGCTGGTCAACATCAGTTTCTCCTTCTTTTATGCATGCTCTCCATTTATCAAAACTGCTGAATGGTTCAGATTTGGAAACAGTTCTGTTTTCTTTTAGCCCATTCTCTGATATCCTTTAAACACTCTTGAGATATGGAAAAATCAAACTAATAGTTTCTCTTGCTTTTTAAACTTCCTTCCAAGACTGGATCAGATGGGGGAAAAAACAAAAAAACTGGCTGGTTACTGCACAAAATAAAAAGCCTTCAGTTTCAGCAGATCTCCTTTGCCGTCGTAGTCATGACAATTTTTCAGATCGCCAGTTGGTTCAGTTCCTTTTCAACCATTATGTTTGATATGTGTACATGCACTGTTGGGATGTGAAACATCTTTTAATGTTTGTCAATAGCTTCATGAATGCCGAATTTCAGTTGAGAATACTGAAAAAAGGTCACAAATAGCAACCGAGTTCCTGATTATAGTAGGATATGTGCAATTCAGTACATAATCAAGTTTTAAAACATCATCACAAAAATTAATAATGAATGGATCTTCCAAGAACATGTTCAACTGTGTATTATATACTACATATGCAAAAATCTGAGGCATACCTTTTTTTTTTTTTTCATTTTTTCAAATATCCAACTGAACCTTTATCATATGTCTAGTAATTGAACAACATTTTATAAAACACATTAACAAAATGAGGAGTAGAAACAATTTTATAAATGCACAACTTCATATATGTATATACAACTTCATATTCTAAACTACTTGATACTTTTCCTTGCTATACAAAAGACAGGTAGATGAATTCTAATGTTAAACAATAAGGGATTTTTGAACTACCAGTGAAAATTCCAAGGACTTTTTATTTTATAATAAAAATATCCTTATTAATATTATGCACAGAGAATGGACATTGCTTGAAGATTATTTCACAAAAGATGTTTTAGTGATATTTTTCTTCTGGACAGTCAGCCATTAAAATATTTATTTATGGTATTTTTTGCATATTTTGAAGTAAAACCGTATTGCATACAGTTAAAAGTAGCTTCATGGGTTGTTTACAAAAATACACAACAGCATGTGAAATATATCAAATCAGGAACCAATATTTTAGTTACAGAGCAATATTTTTTATCAATTGCTATGACCAATTTTTTAAATGTGAGGAGCTTTAATTAAATGCTTCATAAAAGTTTTGTTATTTAGGTAGTGAAAAATAAATTTTGAATCACAATGGAGATATAAACATTTCATTCACCTACAAAACCATGAATAACAAATGTGCTAAAAATGAAGCTCACAATAAAATGGAAAACTAATTTGAAACAATAAATAATATAAAAGGACTTCTTAGTGCATTAGGTATCAAACAAATATTACTACTATTTACATATAAAATGAGGAATACCTATATCAGGTCCATAAGTGTGTGTAATTTTACTGAATTAATGTTTCCATTATTAGACGGAAAATCGAAAAACACGTATTTTGTGCTAGATATATCCTTCCATACAACTTACAACCCTTCTCTCTCATTGTGCAATAATACAACCACCAAAAGCAAACAGTTCATTTGAAGAAAGCTGGTTATTATGCACAACAGAATAAAAGTATACAACAGTACAAATATGTATGACCTGTTTCATAGATTTGAGCAGATTCTTCATTTTGCAAATCAATGCACGCTTAAATATTCAGATACCTTATATATACATCAAAATGGCTATAAGACAAAAAATAGTCTTGCATAGAAAATTCCTATAACTGTATGCATGTACTGTGGTTACATACACCAAATATTGTGGAAAACAACACTGACTAATATATATATATGCCATGATACAAAAATATATCCTTATTTCAAAGTGATCTTCTGAGTTCCCTTCTGTAACTCTAAAACAAGTATAAATGCAAATCATACACTATAGAAAAGAGAGTTCCTTACAAAAGTAGCTCAATTTCCTAGCAAGAGTAACTGAGATGTTACCAAGATTCTATAGTACTTAATCACAATGGGAATTTTTCTACTACAAACGATTAATGATATGTATGTCATGGATGGTTCACTTGCTACTTTACACATAGAATGCATTCAGTTTTTGACTTCATTCTGAAACTATCGCATCCACAGAAAATTTCCTTTTTGAACTGATGTAAAACTTTAACAATCACAAAAATTAGTACAAGTCACGACACTGATGAATTATAAGGAAACAAGGAATACTTTCACACAGCACAAAAGTAAGAACATAAGACGTCACACCTCTAAACACAGTCTCCTTCTGCAACATACAAAAATGCATTAAATTATTACAATTCAGAAGTTTTGCTCATCATAAGGAAAAAGAAATTCAATTACAGACAGCTATACTGTACTATATCATTTATAATCTGAATAGTACAGTAAAACTGAGACATCCCATGCCATGATCTACAAATGAATATTTGGCTTCAAAATATTACCATATGTATTTTGAAAATTCATATTATGCAATAACACACAAAATTTGGTTAATTTTTTGGTGGTGCTATAATCAAGAAAATAATGCTCTGTGAAAATAATTACTTTTCGATCAGGGTCTCTTAAAAAATGTTCAGGCCACAGAACCCCAAGCAGAGAGCGCGTGTGTGTGTGTGTGTGTGTGTGTGTGTGTGTGTGTGTGTATGTGTGTGTGTAATTTTTTTTATAATTACAGTCGGACCTTCATATATCAGAGTCAAAGGCTCCATAAAAAAATTTAGATATATAGAAACCATCTTCTTTATGCATATGTATTGTGTAGTATATTGCATTTAGAAACACATTTCCTAATTAATGCACTCTTTCTTATAAATAACTTAAAGGAATATGAATCACATTATACAAGTTATGTTCATATAGATAATAAAATCAAGAATTAACAAGAAAAAAATGTGTTGAACATATCTTGAAAAAACATCATATGTATTTATGTAGTATTCATATGCATTTACATTTGTGTAAAAAACTTTCTAATGTCTTGCTGCACAACAAATTTCAATGATGATTCATCATAAAAGTGTTCACACTTATTAAGTCCGTGAAATATATCATCAGGAGCTTTTTCGGTAAACTGAAGACCACGACGTACTGTATCAAACGTGGCCAACATTTCTTTTTAGAAGGCTTAGGGGGTTCTTCTGCATCATTCTTTTTAGCCTCTTTGATGTCAGTCTATTCTGTGTGAAGTGAGCTTACTATGTCATTGTCCGTCAGGTATTTTGAAACAATAATGTCTTTGTCGACGTCAAGGAATTCATCAAGGAAAATTCCTTCCCTGATAAGACCTTTGAAATGCAAGTCCTTTCAGCATTGCTTGACTAGTGGAACACATTTTCTTTTTCGATTTGAGGCGATTCCATGAAGCCAGGCTTTTGCAAAGCAATTTTTTTACAGTTGATTCTAAAACATTGTTTTGCCACACCTTAGCTAGTTCAGCTATACAAATCCAAGATCAATCACCTTATCTGTAGATTGCTCATTTTTTAAGGCCCAGATAAGTCTTCTGAGAATGTGTTTCTGATAATAAATTTTCAGATTTTTTTACAACTCCCTGGTCCATTGGCTGCACTTTTAAAGTTGTGTTTGGGGGAGGAAAATCAAATTCACATTTGATAGTTTTGATGCTACACTAGGATGGGCTGAGCAATTGTCTACAATGAGAACAATTTTTTTCTGCCAAATCAATTTTCCATTGAAATTTAAAATCCCCTCCTCAAAAATATATCACTTGTCATCCATGCCCTTCTGTAATAACGGCAGTCAACTTCTAAAGACTTCATGCCTTTGAAGCATCTAGGTTGTTTACTTTTTTCCTATCGCCAATAATCTTACTTTTTCTTTGCTGTTCATCTTAGCACCCACCAAAACTGTTATCCTCTCTTTGCTGTTTTTACCTTCATGACAATCGTCATATTTAAAAATAAGAGTCTTGTTTGGCAAACATTTAAAGAAAAGTCCTGTTTTATTGACATCAAAAATGCTATCTCAGGAGTGTACTGTTCTAAAATGTTCTTCAAAATAGTGCTTTTCTATTGGTCACAGTCGGCATCACACATGCTTCCACTTTCCCCCCAAACAATCTTTCCTTTTGTGCCATGTCCCTTCTTAAATTTATCAAACCAACCGTAACTAGCTTGGAAATCCACTTGACCCAAACAATTGGCAAACTCTAATGCCTTTTCTAAGAGGACCTGAGATTGGCATGCTTTTGTCATGAAGAATTTTAATCCACTTTGAAACAGCACTGTCCACTTTTCCAAAATGACACGTTTTAGAATGTTTCCTGTCAGGTCTGACATCTTCAAAGGCTTTCATAACGAACTCCTGGTTTTTTATAATTGTCGACACTGCACTTGGGGGAACACCAAATATAACCACAATATCTTTTCCGCACATTCCATTGTCCACGTTCTTTAACAACTCCACCTTTACCATAACACTGAGAGATTTTCATTCTGACATTGCAAACACACGCCGGTGGTTATAGAGACCGAAATGACCGTGAGCACACACTGTCAGTGAAACAATGTGAACACACTGACTGAAACAAAACTGAACCTGTTTTACAGAGGAGGAAGGTAATTTGAGGAGAGGGCTGAGGGGAATGTAGAGACAATACCCCCCCCCCCCACACACACACACACATGCATGCACACTAAGTCACTAAGTGACCCATCAGTGCTGCAATGACTTTGATCACCTTTTCCTTCTTCCTCTCACGACATCTACGTTCTATTTTTTCTCACTTGTTTTTCTTATAACATCGTCATATTACGAGAGGGGGGGGGGGAATCCTGATTTGTCTTGAAAAAATTTTATACATAGATTTTTTTTTTTTTTTTTTTGACATATAGAAACAGTTTTTCTATGTAATGATCATGGGGATTCATAAAACTTCAATATACGGAAGTTCAATATATGGAGGTCTAGCTGTATATGTATAAATGTTTGTGGAACTTCTAGAAGAAAATATTATTGGGGAAAAAAAGAAAAGAAAAAGGTAGATAAACCAGTAGCACACACATAATTTCCTCAAGGGGGAGGTCCAACAAGAAATCCATGGGACACAATCAAAATGCACCATATTTTACATACATGATGCATTTTGTTTGTATATATAATATGATGCATTTTGTTTTCACACACACACACACACACACACACACACACACACACACACACACATGTATTTTTTTTTAATGTGTATTTGCATAAATCAACACTGATGAGCACACAGGTTCAAAAAAAATTTATTCCTTCGAATAAGTAAAGCAAATTTGATAATCATTGTAACAGCGTAAGATGCCCAGAAAAATAATGATCAATGCAATAACTACAACAAAGACATACAGATAAATAACTGATCATAACAAAATATTCAAATTATAAAACCATGTACACAAAGATGTTTTCCTTTTTTTCAATTTAGCTGTAGTCGGAATAATATATATTTAAAGAGCAAAAGAACACCATTTGTCTTCTTCATCTGATGAATGAAGGACAAGAGCATTCTTGGGGAGGGAAGAGACCCGGTGGATCCTCCCTGTGTGTGCACCACTGAGATAAACCTTGATACCAAACAGAAGTAATTCTGCAGCAACATAATGCAGTGATGAAGACATTGATTGCACTGTAGTAGTGTATCCAATTGCATTGATTTTCATTAGTTCTCATAAAACAGCTAATTATTGTAGATTTTTCAAGGGTTATCTTAGATTATGTTGTTCTGTGGCCTTAACATCGTGCACACAAATACGCATTACAGCAAAAGTTTTCAACATTGTTTTTTGTTTGTACATCTGAAGTTAAAAGTACTGTAAGTGACACATTATCAGTATCCTACATAAATTCATTAATGGTTGATATGTATGGTAGATCAACTGCCTAGCTTTTGCACAGAGCATGTGCTCCTGTGAAATAAAAAGTTTAAATTTATTTTCTTCTAATTAAAAATTTCCTTGCCATATATGGCATAAAGATTTTAAGTGGTTCATGAGAACTGTAAAAGTTTTTTTTTCTATGAGGCTAGAGGGATATGACATGATAGTTGCAATCAGCTTAAGCTATGGGGGAACCACTCCACCTAGATACCCTGATAATTGATTTAAAACAGACATTATTACAGAACACATTGAACACTCAGTTACTTTTCCTAA
The DNA here is from genome assembly GCA_039090855.1 of Macrothele yani. Taxonomy (NCBI): domain Eukaryota; kingdom Metazoa; phylum Arthropoda; class Arachnida; order Araneae; family Macrothelidae; genus Macrothele; species Macrothele yani. The sequence continues at coordinate 34,010,696 of CM077021.1, forward strand.
TACATACTGGGATTAACAGAAAATCTTGTATGTGCTAAAGAACAACTACAAATTATCAGTTTTAATACTAATTTTCATAATTTGTACAATATTTAAGTAGTTTTTTCACTCATACTAGTTTTGACAAAGTCTTTTCATCAGGATTTTATCGCTACAATTTCACTGGCACTGTAATGGTTATGGTTAACTACACGAGACCATACTTCCAAGTAGCAATACACATACATGATTACTGTTGATGAAGTGCTCTTTCTCAATTTCAATCAAGTCCAGGGCTTGAAAAATATTTGAAAAATTACATGCCCCGCTGGGCATGTGCAAAAATTATTTACCTGCCCAGGTAGTAAAAGCTGGACGTGCAGAAAAATTTATCTTTTAAGATAAAAAAATCAGAACTATCATTATTTTTTTTAAGTTATAAAATATGAACTTTTTGTACATGTTTAACATTTCCATTTTAAGGGTCTGTACTCAAAATACTCAATGCACAAAAGTGTGTATCTCAAGTTTTAAGATGATGATACTGAAATTGGTATGAAATGGTATGATGATGAAATTAGTATTTGAGGAATTTAGTGATTCTGCCATGTTCCTTTCATCGAAGTTTTTGCCCTTTGTCACTAAACACCAGAGGCTAGTTCCATTAGAGGCCTGCATCCTGCTGCTGACTATATAAAACATTTGGAGCAAAAAACAAAAAAACAAAAAAAAACTACATAGGCTTCTGATTTCTGAACCTACAGCATAATATAATTAAAGAAGTGATATTCTTCTCCGCTTGGCACTCTGTAACAGTAATACAACTTCCGGTGATTACCAGTGAAATGAAACACGACATGTGACGACTATTTTTTCTTGTGATAGAAAATTCTATTCCGAACTTTTTTATTTATCTGCCTTGGCAAATAACTTACATGCCGCGGGCATCTCACGGATGATATTTTTCAAGCCCTGAAGTTTTTTAACTTTTCTTTTTACAGTGCCTTGTTGATGTTCAACAATTTTAAATGACTTACAGTAAATCTAGTTTCTCTACTTTTTCTACCTAAAGTAGTTTTACTAGACATGTTTTTGATATTCTGCCACACAAGTTTTCAGTTGACATCCTGTCTACACAGTGTAAGCAAGCTCATAGCTACATTTCATGTTGTAAATAATTCCTTGCATAAGTAAGATGATATGCATTATAAATTTTTTAACCAGTGGAAATTTTTTAACTTATTGTTAATACTAAGTGCAAAAAAGCATTGTGTTAAAAAACTTTATACTGATTATTGATAAGTTAAACATCATACCTCACTTAGGTTCTATTTTTTAGAAGGTATGGTCTAAGGACAACAGTTTAAAATCCCACTTCTTTACTCTGACATGTTTTCTCGTAGGCCTGGTAGGTTATTTTCTGTACTTTTTACTATGGAGTTATGTGGCCTCTTGTTGCTATCTGGTAATTTTTATTTTCTTCTAGCTCTTGATTATTTTTGGGGTTTTTCTCCTATGGTGGGCTTTCAAACTCAGCTGATCACTCAAAACCACCAAAGAAGCCATGCTTCCACTCACTGAAAAATGTAAATCACAATTACAATCTCTATTTGTCGATGGAAATGCAGTACACAGGTACACTTGGAATACTTCTAGTGGACATTAATAATTTAAAACTGAAAAAATGTAAATGTTTTAACATTTATTGTATTACCAGAAATCTATGATTCTGATACAAAAGTATGCAGTCTCATATATGAGAACATGAATTTAAAACACTGAATACCTAGATATAATTATTTTAAATACAAACTTTTAAATATTTTTAGACTAAAGAATGTTTACCTACTCACATAGGTTGCAAAAAGCATGATAGCAAACAATCAGATCTTTCATACTGATGTTGAATTAAATGAAGAAAAACCTCAAAAAGCCTTTTAAAAAAATACATCAGCTTTTAAAGACCCAACACAGAAGAAAATACCCAAGAAATAATCAAAACCAGAGGAAAGTAAAAATTACCAAATAACAAATTGAGAATGCCACATAAATCCAGTGAGAAATTAGGAATATATCTGCCAAGCCAGCACATACTGAAGTATTTCCTAAGTGTTTTAAACTTTGACCTATCCTACAAGGTCATCTAAGGAACAAAACCTAAGCAAAGTATGTTCATTATATAACTTAACATTTTTTTCTTCCATTGTGATGTTAAAAATCACAATAACAAGAAGTGATTATTACATTTTTGCTCATTTCCTTGGAAAGATCCTAGTAGAAAATTTCTGCTGTAGAATTCTGTCCATGACAACCACATAGAAACTGTTAAAAAAAAAAAAAAGTTTACAGTTAGTTTTTAAAAAGCGTTTAATAGATCCAGACAAAATTTTGGTGCCTGTTTCATTACTGATTTACGGTGTTGAATAAAAATTTCAGCCTCTTTCATAAAGAATTTGCAAGGATATGCTTTTTGCATTTTGCTCCCTGTTTCATAAAGAATTTGCAAGGATATGCTTTTTGCATTTTGCTCCCTGTTTCATAAAGAATTTGCAAGGATATGCTTTTTAGCATTTTGCTTTCTGTTTCAAGAAATTTGCCAGTTAAGGTCAACAAAAACTTTCCTCTTATGCACTCCCCCTTCTTAATGCTTGCTCTAAGTGCTCATACCTTATTTAACTGTGAATTCTATCTTCGCCCTCTGGGTAGTGCCCACTCATAAAAAACCACAGGGGCTGTTGTTGTTTTTTAACTACCACAGTTCACCAACACTCTGGAAAGCAAGAAACATTGATACATAACTCTCTTTCTGTACCTCAACATTCTTATTGCTTCACAAAACAGCACTGCAATTCCTTAAATAGAATAGTATTGCAGGCAGTACTACAAAAATTTTATTGTCAAAGTATCTACAAGGGGAGAATTTGTGACATACTAATTGGAAAAAAGCTCTCGCACGTTTGGCAGGTCCCAGGCTAATGGAGAATTTTCAACACTAGTTCAATTGTACAAAGAATTAGCCCTGCGCATTGAACTGGCAGATCTTTTGATCCCGACAATGCTTTAAATAGTAACAGTAACCTTATTCCAGTGTCTCTTTCTCTTCCACATATCTATCATTAGAGAAATTGTTTACTGTGTGCACCAGGAAAAACGCACGTTAAAATTATAAATATCATGATTACGACAAGCAGCTTAGAATTAAATGAGTGAATATCTGCTCTGTAAATAAACTGATAAAATGTAAACTGAAAGCACTTGTTATGTGCTAATCATGTTTTTGTTACATTGTTGTAATCTATTAGGTCGGTGCAAACGAAATGTTCACTTTAAGTGGAAGGATAAGTTGAACCCCTCCAGCAGGATGGTGTCATCCAACAAAGTCATGTGGCATATGTCACAAGGTTGGTACATATCTAGTGTATGTGTTGTGTGCCTCATTTCATGACAAGGTTCAACCACGAGTGCACAGGCTTTGGTCAAAGTGTACCCTGGAGTTGTACGTAATTTTTCTGTACCAGTTCAAACTAGAATATTCAGTGAGTATGGAGACCCAAAACATGAAACGCGGTGTTTGGGCAGGGCACTGCAAAAGAGAGCACCATACACCGATAGTTTGCAAAATTCTAAGCAGGTGTTGCAAATGTGCCTTGTGGCCATTCGCCAGTAGATGTAACAGATGAGGATCTGAAGAATGTTGAAGAAGCTGACCCAAGGCAAAGTGCACGTGAGATAGCAGCAAAGGTTCATGTGCATCATTTGACAGTTGTACAAATGACGACATGTAATTTACTAAAGGTGACAATCATTTATGGAGTAAAGAAAAATCGGTAGCACAGCAATGATTTTTCTGTTATGAATTAAATGTGACAAATTGACAGTAAATATAAGCTGTTTTCCCCAGGCTAAACAATGAATCCTCGAAATGCGAAACCGCAAATTCTAATTAGCAGCACGACAGAAATGCAATCTTTGCAAAGCTAGTCATGCAATTTATTAATTAAACAGCAAAGTACCAATTTTGAACTTCGAGTAAAATATTAAAAACGCAAGGTACATTTCACATAAGTGAAAAGCATGGAACTCAAAGAACACATATACAGTATTATCTGCTTTGATGAGTATTTTCATACCACATGTTGATTATAATAATACATTTAATGTATCACAGAACATTTTTGACAACACAAAAATGCCATGCATATATAGTGCAACTGAATGTACAAAAACTACGTATTTTCATATAAGCTGAAATTTTTTTGAAAGAAATGTTTTCTAAATAAATGGTAGTTGGCTTATGAGCATACTTACTGAAAAAAGCTAACGCCAGTAATGCAGAAGCACTTCTCATGAATTTTTCTAATGAAATACATGCTTTCCATTCCATATGCCATCTTTCTGCTATATCAGTCAAGGGAGCAAGCATTTGATCTTTTTTTTTCCCCTTTTCCAAACAAAATTAACATTCAAAATTGGTACTTACCATGTCCATCTTCCATACCAGTAAAGTTATTTCATAGCAGACAGGAGGAGCGGATCCAGAGGGATGGTGCGGGGGTGTGCACCTCCCCCAGGAACCACGGAAAAGCTTCTATTTGTTAGGTTTTAATAACAAATTGAATGTTTTTTTCGTGAAAGAAAGTATTACATAAAAGTATATTACTTTCATTAGTTAATTGGAAGATATCAAATATCGATTTTATTATTCAGAACTAATGGGGAAACATTAATTAGCTAATTAGTAATGGGGATATGTATTTCCCATTTCTATGCGGCAATTTCACGCCGCACCTCCTACCTCTACCCTCACGAAAATCCTGGACCCTGGCAGACAGCACCAATTCTGAATTTTTATTTTGCTTCAAGGGTGGAGGGCTAAATCCTTGTTTTGTTGACAGCTACAGACTGCACAGAATGATAACATGTGATTTAAGTAAAATTAAAGCTCGAAATCAGTATTGCCTCTGTAAAATCTACTGTGAAAATAACTTTATAGGCTACAAAACATGGTACTGGCTTTAGCTTTAGACATAGCAAGTGCTGATTTTGAGCATCAATTTCCCATTAAAATAAAGGAAAAATTTTTGCTCCTGTAATTCATAAGCAAAAAGAAACTGCAAATGGGAACATAAGCTCTTAATTAGAAATATTAATTGAACATATGAAGATGCATCTATACATTACTATAATTTTAATAACTGCCATGTCTTCCACTCTTGAAATCTAGTGTTGGTTATATGCAGGTGCCAATTTTTTACCAATTTTAGCTACTAAACAAGGGGGTGTTGGTTATAATATGCAAAACAGACTTATATGTAAGTACAAGTCATCACACACTTGTACATGTAGAGAGCTGCTGTGTTCAATTTATATTTCTCAAGGTTTAAAAATGCTTGATTATTAAAAAATCCGCTGTAAAAATGTCAGTTTATCATTCATTATGTTTTTGTCCTCTATGGCTACTTTTCCCATCAGTTAGCATCAGACTAATCCAAAATGTTTAAATTTTGTTTTCCGTGGTTTCATTTAATTAATATTATTACACAAAATTACTCAGGGCTTGAAAAATATCTGAAAAGTTACATGCCCGACTGGGCATGTGGAGAAATTATTTACCTGTCCAGGTAGTAAGAGCTGGATTCCCAAAAAATTTTACCTTTTAAGTTAACAAATTAGAAGCCTCATTTCTTTTAAGTTAAAAAAAATATGATAAACTTTTTATTTATTTTTTGCATTTTAAGTGTCTGCCATCAAAATGTCCAATACACAAAAGTGTGTATCTCAAGTTTTAAGAAAGGCATACATGCTAACTACTACGGAACGTCCGTAGTTTCTACGGATTTTGTTGTCTGACTACAGAACTCACTGTTGAAACTACGGATTCTACCAAATTTCATTTTGTTTAATTTTTTTTTATTTTGCTATTATTTTATGATATACATGAGATTCACGGAATTCCGCTTTTGTTTGTCATCATTTAGATCATTGTCAAGATCAATACAAAAACTAAAGAGAATTTCAAAGGAGGGGAAGGGGTGTCGTTTTCTCTCTGGGGAATGGTATTTCGTGTTCCAAAACTTATAAAAAAAACGGTTGTTAAACGTAATAAAATTTGCCGCAATCATAATTTTTTTCTTTTGGTGTTGCTTTTGTGTCCAGTATTCTTGTCAAATATCATTTTATTGCATAGATGTTTGTATTTCAGCTGGAAACTGTAGACAACAATCTGCAAAAACGAAAGACGGAGCAAAAATTTCTCCGTAATCTTCAGGCATAAGATTCTTCCGCGAATTCGAAGAATTCCGACATTTCCGTTGTTATTTTGGTCATTTATGAGATCGATGCACAATTGAACAGAAATTGGTGGGGGATGTTCATCGGAGGACGGAATTCCATCTTTACGAAACTTTGTAAAACGGAAGGTCGACGGAGTTCAGATTTTTTCTGTAATCTTAATTTCTTTTTCTCGTGATGTTGCCAGTGTCCAGTATTATTGTTAACTTGAAAATAAGGGGAAAATTTCCAAACCAGGATGTCAGAGCAAAGATTTGTCCCATAATAATGCCCCCACCCCCTGTGCGTGCAATGTTCCCACTCTCCTGCATTGTTAAATATCCCTTGTCCTATAAGTCTTTGCATTTAAGCTTAATAAAGGAGAAAAATTTCCCAAAAACAGGAGAAATGAAGTTGGAAAATTTGTAAACATTGACACACTTTTACAAATTTTGGATTTCTTGTCTGTCAAAGTGTTGTGGAATTCTGAACGCATCTGACTGATTTTTACTGGTGGAAGTTTCGAACTGAAATCTCACAATGCTACCTATTGTGCCCTTGCCAGGCGAATCAACTTTGTGTTTTGCACGTGTTAAGTTTGTGTCATCAGAGTCCTTCTTTGGCTGTAACGTTTTGTTGTTGCGCATTTATGTGTGCTGCGCAGCAATGCTGGTTACTACTGACAAGGTTCTTGCCAATGTTGGCAGGTATGGAAAGGCAATGATGCTGAAATTGGTATTTGAGAAATTTAGTAATGCTTCCATGTTCACGAATTTTGAACTCTTCACTTCGGTGAACCAAAAACATAGAAGGAACAAAAAAACTTTTTTTATCTTCTTGTAATTGTTGGACACTAACTAACGAATGCATAGGGAGTAAATGTGTGCATATAGAGTATGTGTGTGGGTTTCCCCCATATGGGACTTTGCTTAAAACCTCACACACCACCGTGGGCTATGCCTACATTAAAAAGCAACAGTATAAATGAATGGTGTGTTACGAAAGCTGTGAAAGTCCAAAAATCTTAATTAGTATGTTCACAGCATACTAGATTTTAGTTAAATATCTTCTGAGTGTCATGATAAAGCTGAACAGCAATTGGAAATACGTATAATGCCCTTACAATGAGTACGCTATCAAAAGAACACTGTTGGAACAGACAACAAAATTGATAGAAAGGTCTTTTAAAATAAGTGATCAAGTGCAATGCACTATAATTACCAAAAACAACAATCAGCATGTTAACAGATATAACAGCTGTTACCTTACAATATGTAACACATCTAGCACAAGAAATTTGAAACAACAGGATGTTTGTGTAAAGATAAAAGTCCACGGAGACCACGTGTACCTGATGAACAATTAGAGTGTGTTCGTGCCATTTAGCAATGCAGCCCAAGGAAATCCACAATGATGGTGAGTCGAGAGTCACAAACTCGACAATCGTCAGGAAAATTTTGAGGCAGCTGAAAATAACTCCCTACAAACTGCAGTCATTGCAAAGTCTAAGTGACAATGACAGAACCACACGTCGCAATTTCTGCACAGAAATGCAGCAGCATTTTGAAGATGATTTTAGTTAGTTTAATTTTCAGCTACAGATCGACATTCCACATAAGTGAGAAAATTAATAAACACAACATTTGCGTATAGGTGACTGAAAATCTTAGAGCAACAGGGGAGCATGTGTGGGAATCGCCAAAGTTTAATATGTTATGTGCTAATACTAAATTACATGATGTGACATGTTTAAGTGTCACTATTAATAAACATACTGCAATATACACTTATTATCAGCATTTACTAGCCTGTATTGCTGAAGAACAAACTCTATGCACGTTTACATCTGGAGTGCATTGAAATGTATAATATGTGGCAGAGTCCATCCTGTGCTATCTTTGAGTGCCGTAAAGTTTATTAAACAAACTATTTCTTTAACTGGTTGTGGCCTTTCAGATATTACACAAACGTACAAAAAGGTGGCTTATTTTTTATGATGGTATTATATGCACTACTTATATGAATTTACATTGATATTTCACAAGTATTTTGCTAATTACCAAAGTTTACAATCAAAAGTTTACCAGATAGTGGGTGTAGTTTACTCACATTAGGCATCTTGCACTGCAATAGTCCTCTAAGTTGATATTGCGTTTGTACTTCATTCACAATATTCTACGTTGTTGAAATCCTGAATTTGGTCGCCACAGTTGCACCTGTCAGCTGGTATCTTGTTCACTGAAACGCAAGGGGAGGGTGTTGAGAGTCTTTCTAGTCGCCAAGTATTTCCGTACAACCGTGTTTTTAGTACGTTCAGACATCTTATACGTGGTGTATCACCAGATAGTGGGTGTAGTTTACTCACATTAGGCATCTTGCACTGCAATAGTCCTCTGAGCTGATATTGCGTTTGTACTTCATGCAGAATATTCTACGTTGTTGAAATCCTGAATTTGGTCGCCACAGTTGCACCTGTCAGCTGGTATCTTGTTCACTGAAACGCAAGGGGAGGGGTGTTGAGAGTCTTTCTAGTCGCCAAGTATTTCCGTACAACCGTGTTTTTAGTACGTTCAGACATCTTATACGTGGTGTATCACCAGATAGTGGGTGTAGTTTACTCACATTAGGCATCTTGCACTGCAATAGTCCTCTGAGCTGATATTGCGTTTGTACTTCATGCAGAATATCCTACGTTGTTGAAATCCTGAATTTGGTCGCCACAGTTGCACCTGTCAGCTGGTATCTTGTTCACTGAAACGCAAGGGGAGGGTGTTGAGAGTCTTTCTAGTCGCCAAGTATTTCCGTACAACCGTGTTTTTAGTACGTTCAGACATCTTATACGTGGTGTATCACCAGATAGTGGGTGTAGTTTACTCACATTAGGCATCTTGCACTGCAATAGTCCTCTGAGCTGATATTGCGTTTGTACTTCATGCAGAATATTCTACGTTGTTGAAATCCTGAATTTGGTCGCCACAGTTGCACCTGTCAGCTGGTATCTTGTTCACTGAAACGCAAGGGGAGGGGGTGTTGAGAGTCTTTCTAGTCGCCAAGTATTTCCGTACAACCGTGTTTTTAGTACGTTCAGACATCTTATACGTGGTGTATCATGTTACAAGAGATTTGAAAATGAAAACAGATGAAACGGGTAAAACTAATGCTAAAAACGTCATTAAAAAACGAAAATTCTATGTACAATAAAAAACAGTTTAGAGGATTTCAGTAGACCACCTGCATTTGTCCTTACGTGCTTATCCACTGTGGCACAAGAAGAGCAAACTACGAAGACATAAAAACTAGTAAATGCTGATAATGAGTGTATGTTATGAGCTATATCCCATAAAAAGTCTATGGCCCCCTTTTTTTCTAAGAAAACTCTGTAATGGGAAGTTCTTAGCTCAATATGCTATTTATTTGGCTGATGCCTCAACTACTCAACTGACATCAGGAAGTTAGAAATTATCTCTATGAAAATCTTTGACAGCACTGGATTCACAGTGGAACATTTCACTCACGTGTTGGCCACCGTGAAGTCCGGATCTAATACCCTGCGACTTTTCTTATGGGGCAATGTCAAAGACAGGGTCATCATCCCTCTCCTTCCTGTTACTTTAGCTGTTCTGAAACAACGCATCACTACAGCTATTACGAGGAGATGCTGAAAAGTTCTCGGCCTAACCTACTTCCTGTAACTGCATCATTATTTTGTCACTGCAGCTCGAAAGAGTGTTCTTTTGTATTGTAAAGTGCCAATTTTCAGACTAATAGCTCTTTTTTTTTTTTTTTACAGATGTTTGACTCCTGAACTGAATCATGTCAATGCAAAGTGTTGAATTTTTTAATGTGCAACTCCAGGCTGTCATGAAATTTCTGTTCCTGCAGAAAAAAACTGCAAAGGAAATCTATGAGTGTATGATGCAAACATTAAGTGACAAGTGCCCTTCATATTCCACTGTGAAGAAATGCTAACTTTCAGCATGGAGACCTTGAGACCGAAAGTGCAGCAAGATCTGGGAGGCCTTCAGCAGTGACAACAACCAAAATTGTTGATCGTGTTCGTGACTTGATTTTGTCAGATCGGCGAATCTCAGCTAAAACAATAGCTGAGACACTGGATATGCAGAAGATGTCAGCGAAATGGGTGCCCAAATGTTTGAACGCCGATGAGAAATGAAAATGAGCGGACACTTCCAAATCGGTTTTGTAGCATTTTGAGAGATCTGGTGATAATTATTTGCAGCGACTTGTCATTGTCAATGAATGTGGTTACATCACTACAATTCAGAGATGAAACAACAGTCCCTGCAGTGGCGGTACTCGGGTTCTCCACGGCTGAAGAAATTCAATACTAAAAGGTCTGCAGGAAAGATCACTGAAACGTTTTTTTTTTTTTTTTTGGGGGGGTGGGATTCGGAATGTTTTACTATCTCCTGAACGGTCAAACAATAAATGCTGAATACTATTCCAACTTGCTGTGCCGATTAAATGAGGCACTAAAAGAAAAAAAGGCAGGGAAAACTGCGAAAATGTGTTCTATTTTTGTAGGACAATTTGCTGGCTTACAAGGCTGGTAGGGCAATGGATGTTTTGAGGGATCTGGCATTTAAGTGCATAGACCATCCATCCTACTCACAAGACCTTGCTCTATCAGACTAATTCCTGTTCCCCAACTTTAAGAAAAGTTTGAAAGGGAAGCATTTTTCGAATGATTATGTGGTGATATCAGCAGCAGAGAAGTATCCGAGTGATCAGACTTCAGAATTTTTTTGGAAGGGCTAATGAAACTCCAGAAACACTGTGCCAAGTGTGTTGAACTTTGGGGTGAATATGTGGAATAGTCTGCAAGTTTCATGGCTCTAGCCCGTTTCCTTCTTGGTGAGGCCGAGAACTTATCAGCATCCCCTCGGAACAGAGTTGATGAAGATATGTTAACATATGTTTGGGAAGACTTCGATACCACGTTGATATATGCCATGTGACTAAGGGTGCACACATTAAACATGTGTAAGTTGCTGTAACAAACTTCATGAGTTTACCTACAAGTGATGCAATGTGAGTGTCAGTATCTTAAATAGTTTGAAGAATAAGAATTTAAAATTTTTCAAATGAATTTTTTACAGAAGAAATAAATTATATTAAAGAAATAACAAATAATTATGGATACCCAGCATGAAAAATAAAAAAATGGATATATGAAGTACAAAGTAAGATGAACGACACTACTACCTCAAAAAGTAATAAACAGTTGCAGTACGTTGGAGCATTACCTTACCTCCCAGGCATTTCTACAGAAATAAAGAAATTTTGCTACAAATATATGGAATCCAAATGGCAAATAAAGTGCTAACTGTTGGAGATATGATTATTAATAATAAGGATAACTGCAGTATCTTGGAAAAAGCAGGCGTATATGAAATACCAATAACTAAAATACCACCGATGTCATATATTGGGAGTACTAAAAACAAACTAAAACATCGTCTTAAACAGCATATAAAAAACTGGCAAAAAAAAAAAGAGAGGCAAGAACAGCACTAATACAATTCTGCTTGGATAATCATACATATCCCAAATTTTATGAGATTAAAATTATAAAAACATGTGGAAATGAAAGACATCTACGCATTGCGAAATCAGTCTTGATAGAAAAAAATTGGGAAAGAATTTGTAATACTAATGATCCTAATACTCTTATGTGAAAAATGGAAGGAATTAATTAAAATAGAACCAAAAATCAAAACCACAGAAGAAGAAAATGAGTGTTTTCTCCAGATTCTGCAATAGATGGAGCCACGGTGGAGGGTTCAGCGATGGCGTCAGGATCGGACAAGATGGTGAATCTTTTCACTCACTCACTCACTCACTCTGCTGCGGCAGAATGACTAACATTGATAATGCTTCTTGAAGATGGCCAGGGAGGGGCAGAAAGCGCTAGAGGTGATCTGTGTGGGAAAGGCAGGGGTGTGGTGGGCACATGCTGCATGCATAGAGTTGAAGTGAAGGATAGATGGAGCCACGGTGGAGGGTTCAGCGATGGCGTCAGGATCGGACAAGATGGTGAATCTTTTCACTCACTCACTCACTCACTCTGCTGCGGCAGAATGACTAACATTGATAATGCTTCTTGAAGATGGCCAGGGAGGGGCAGAAAGCGCTAGAGGTGATCTGTGTGGGAAAGGCAGGGGTGTGGTGGGCACATGCTGCATGCATAGAGTTGAAGTGAAGGGCATGAAGGAGATAGAATGGCATAGACGGCAATAATTACTGGTACATTGTAAATATTGTATTTAGGTTTTTAGGTGTTTGGTTAGAATATTTGTATGTGTTTTTTTTTTTTTTTTTTTTTTTTTTTGTATTAGATGAATTCCTTTGTACGTTAGTGGTTTGTTAAAAATAATTTTGGTTTGATAAGTTTCCTGTGTTGCATGAGTTTCGTTTATAGTTGGTAGAGGAGTTTTTAAGGAAATATAAAATGTTTTCGAAGCCATGGTGAACTACAGTGTTGTTGCAAAATGCTTCATGTCGCTTAATTTACCCGCCTGCATGTGAGAAATACAATAACTAAAATACCACCGATGTCATATATTGGGAGTACTAAAAACAAACTAAAACAGCCTGCATGTGAGAAATACAACAATGGCGAAATGGGAACACCACTACGCCGAGCTGGAACCAACAGAAAACCCCAAACCTAACGTGCAGTGAAATATTCAAAGGTGCTAGCTTTGAAAGGTAAGCTACTTATCATTATGATATTTATGCACGTAAATTAATGATAGTTATGGCAGATATTGCCAGGATGCTGTTAATGAAGTATAAAAGAAATTAAATAGTTTTGGTTTTGTAAAATGTTGACACTGTGTATTCCATTTGTAATAACTCTGTATATTCAATTTTTTTTTATGAGTCTACTAAAATGCCCTCGAATATATCACCTAAAGAACAGGCTCACATGCTTGCTTCTTCAGACGAGCTGCCCCCCCCGCTGACCTGTGACACTTCATTCATGGACTGGAGGGATTGTGTGTTATATTTTTTTATGTTCTATGTCCTGGATACTTATAATTACCAATACCACCAGAAAGTAATTTCAACAATCCACAGTTATCAAAATAAAACCTGATAAAAAAAACAAAAAAAAAACATGATTTCATGAAATCCTGCTTTACGATAAAAATGGCAATAAAGCAGCAAAATATACCGTACAATATAAACCAAAAATACTAGGGCATGACTCTATAGCACTATGATAGCCTACTTATAGAACTAAATAAAAATGGATTCTGCCTATATGAGAAAAAAGGGAAGAAACTAATAAATACATAGTAAGGCATTAAAAATATTAAATACCTCCATAATAATTGGAGAATAGAAATGATAATGAACAGCATGAAAAAAAAACAGCAATTTAACAAATTCATCTGAAAGATCCACAAAAGGGGTAAATGCGCATACAAGTTCTATTTATACAAACAATATAAATACACAGTACACATATATACACACAAAATAAAATATAAGAATAATGCTATTCACCAGATTAAACTAAAAACATTCATAAGTAGCTAAAGGTGCAACAACCAAGGGAAGTTCAGGAGTAGCATGATGGCAAGCACAGGTCAGTCAAAAAATTAGAAAAGATAAAAAAATAAAGATTTTGAAGATACTGACTATAGAATAATTTCCTATTAGAACTCTGACAAAGCTGTATTTAAACTAATAGTGCAAAAGCCAAAGTTCACATAGTTTACCTTTTAAATATCACATTTTACAACACTTGCATTTAGTTATAATCCAATCTCAAGACTAATACCATTACACATTTCTAATACATCACGTGTTGAAATTATGTTACACAATTTCCTACGAGCCAAAGATTTGTTTACAACTGACCTGCAATTCACAACCCAGTTTCATTTCAGTTTGGTGTTATCAAAATATTTTTTCTTTGTACCTAGCCTTCCAGCAATGCTTTAAAGAGGCTAAAGCTGAAGACAGTATCCTAGGGCCAATGAAAATATTACATATTTTCATTGGCCCTAGGATACTGTCTTGTGTACATATTTTCACTGGCCCATGTGTTTGCTTATTTTGCCACTAAAATTTTATATCTGGAGACTGCATACTATTACATAATGC